>CM060850.1:5943298-7373908 GCA_030737835.1 Acorus gramineus
TATTAGCAAGGACCTTCGCAATCATTTTATATGCCCCGTTGACCAAACTGATGGGACGAAAATCGCCCATCTCAACAGCCACATCCTTCTTAGGAATTAGCGCAAAAACGTGGCAAAAAGCTGCTCAAACCTTGCGGTCCTTAATTGAATTCTTAGAACATTTCCAAGACATCTTCCTTCACCACGGATGAGCCTTATCCGGATCTGCCTCGTAAACAGCTATCTTTATTTCCTCCTTGGAGAAGGGGGCCTCGAGGTCTGCCCACAAAACATCAGGCACCCTGCGAAGGTCTTCATCCATGCACTGCGGAAACCATCCTCTCTATTTGTTGAATGTATAAGAATAGTACCTTTCGATGTCCGAAGAAGACTCAAATAGAGATTCATTCAATCTGATTTTGCTGATCCTATTGAATCTCCTCCTCTGGTTCGCCGCCTTGTGGAAAAACTTGGTATTGTTGTCTGCCTCTTGAAGCCCATATCTCTTCTCACCTTTGCCTCCATTCCATTACTTTTTTTTTAACAGTCTTGGACAATTGATCTCGACACGTTGCACGTTGATCTCTCTCTTAAGCAGAGAGGGAGGCTAACTCCTTCTTGTGATCTAACAGACTCACATCCTGTTCTAGCAGTTCGTTGCTCCATCTTCTTGCTGCCGTTTGCTGCTTGTTCCCTTTTTAGAACCCCTTTTGGTTTCCTAAGCTTATAAAGTCACCTTTTTTGCACCAGAGAACAAAGGAACTGGCTCGTTCCAAGAAGGCGAGACCACCTCATGGAATCCATCACATAGATACATACACCCATGAGTCTCAATCACAAACCCCCATTAGCCTGAGACATACTCCCCCCACGAATTCTAGACATACCCCGTATGAATCAAAGACATGGTACTCTTTCAATTTTAATCCATAACCCCCTCATGAATATAAGACATATCCTAGCATGAATCTGCGACGTACCCAATCATGAATTCGAGACATACTCCTATGAAACGTACTCTCCCATGAAATTGAGACTATGCTCCCCCTCCTACATGAATCCTTGACATACCACTCATGAATCCGAGAAAACCCTCGAGGAATTTGAGACATACTCCCCTCATGAATATAAGACATATCCTACCATGAATCTGCGACGTACCCAATCATGAATTCGAGACATACTCTCTCCTATGAAAGGTACTCTCCCATGAATTTGAGACTATGCTCCCCCTCCCACATGAATCCTAGGCATACCACTCATGAATCCAAGAAACCCCTCGAGGAATTTGAGACATACCGACCAATGAATCCGAAACACATCCCCCATGAATCGGAGACATAAAACCCCCACCATGAATTTGAGGCATACTCCTCCATGATTTTGATACATGCCGTGAATCCTAAACATACTCCCACATTAATCCGAGACATAGCCACCCATGAATCCTAGACCGCACTCCACCTTGAATTTGGAGACACTCCCCAATGAATCCGAGACATACCACCCAATGAATCCTAGAAATACTTCTCCCATGAATCTGAAACATTCCGGTCCAGAAGTCTGAGACATATGCATGAATCCATCGGAGACACCCCCATGAATCTAAGACATACCCATGAATCTGTGACATACCTATGAATATGAGACATACTCCCCCATGAATATGAGGCATACTCCCCCAATGAATCTGGGATATAACCCCCTCGAATTGGAGACGTACTCTGCCATAAATCCGAGACCATGAATCTGTTATATACCCCCCCATGAATCCGAGAGATACTCCCCCATTAATCCTAGAAAAACTCCCCACATCAATATGAAAATACCGGCTTATGAATCCGAGACATACCCATGAATTCGATACATACTCCCGCATGAATCCTGGATATACCTCCATGAATCTGAGACATACCCCGCATGAATCCGGATTTATGAGGGGGTATGTCTTGGATTCATGTGGGTATATCCCGGATTCATGTGGGGATATGGTCATGGATTCAAGTGGGATGTGTCTCGGATCCATGGGTATAAACCCGAGGCCCGCCCCCCCCCCTTCCATGAATCCAGGACATACTTCCTGATTCTGATACATACCATCAATCCCTGACCATAATCCCATATGAATCCTAGACATACGACCCTATTAATATGAGATTTACCGCACCATGAATCCGAGACATAGCCACCCCTAAATCTGAGACATAACACCCATAAATCTAAGGCCATACTCCCCCCTTTAATCCGAGACATACTACTTAGGAATCTAAGACCATACCATGAATCCAAGAAATGCCTTGAATCCGACAACATGCCCCCTCATGAATGGGTGACATACACCCCCCATTAATCTGATCATGAATCCAAGGCATACTCTCATGAATAATATACATACTTCCCCATGAATATAAGACAAACCTACTTGCCCATGAATTCGAGACATACCCATGAATCCATCGGAGTCATACCACCATGAATATGAGACATACTTATGAATATGTGACTTGCCCATCAAAAAATTCGACACATACCTCTCATTAATATAAGACATAGTACTCCTGAATTTGAGACCATACTCTCCTCATGAATCCGAGGCATATCCTACCATGAATATGTGATGTACCCTTTCATGAATACTTGATATTCCCCCATGAATCCAGAACATACTTTCCCACGAATCTGAGACCATTCTCCCTCCACGAATAAGAGAGTCTGAAAACGCGACACACCCCCAAGAACCCAAGACACTTCCCCATTAATACGAGACGTACCTCACCCATAAATTCGAGACCTAACCCCTCTGAATCTGAGACCATACTCCCTCCCTTGAATCCGAGACATACTCCCCGTTAAATCTGAGATCATAACATGCATATGAGAAATGCTATGATTCCAAGATCATACTTCCTCATGAATGGGAGACATAGTCCCTCAATGAATCCAACCATGAATTCGAGACATGCTACTTAATAAATCCTAGAAATTCTCGTCTCATGAATCTGAAACATACTCATCCATGAATCCGAGACATACCCATGAATCCATGACATACTTATGAATATGAGACATACTCCCCCATGAATGAGGCATGCTCCCCCAACGAATCCGGGACGTACTCCGCCATAAATCCGGACCATGAATATGATACATAACCCCCCCCCCCCCCATCATGAATCCAAGACATAGTCCCCCCACAAATTTGAGACATACCCCTCATTAATATATGACATGGTACTCCTGGAATTTGAGACTATATCGCCTTCATCAATCCGAGACATATCCTACCATGAATCCATGACGTACCCTATCATGAATCCCTGTGACTCCCCCATGAATCGAAGACATACTCTCCCATGAATCTGAGACCATTTTCTCCCATTAATAAGATAGTATGAATATGCGACACTCCCCCATGAATCTGTGACATATCCATGAATCCAACTCATACCCTCACATGAATCAATAACATTACCCCATGAATCGGAAACATACATCCTCAAATCCGTGACATACCCATGAATAGACATACTCTCCCATGAATATGAGGCATGCTCCTCTAACGAATCTGAGACATAACCTTGTCAAATCAGAGATGTTCTCCGCCATAAATCTGGGACCATGAATCTGATACATAACCCCCTCCCCCTCCCCCCCATGAATCCAAGACACATTCCTCCCACAAATTCACGACATACCCCCCATTAATATAAGACATAATACTTTTTGAATTTGAGACCACACTCCCCTTTTGAATCCGAGACATATCCTACCATGAATCTGCGACGTACCCTATCATGAATCTGTGACTCCCCCACGAATCCAAGACATACCCCCCATGAATCTGTGACATACCCATGAATTCGAGACTTACGGACCCATGAATCCGACACTTACCCCCACATGAATCTAAGATATACCCCCCATGAATTGGAAACATACCCCACATGAATCCGAGAGATACTCCTCCATGATTCTAATATGTGGCATGAATCTCCAATCATATTCCCCCATGAATCCTAGACATACTCCCCATTAATTTGAAACGTTCTCCTCCATGAAACCGAGACAGGGCTACCTATGAATCGGAGACATAACCCCCAATGAATCGGAGACTATATCCCCCTTTAATAGAAGACATACTCCCCGGTGAATCCAAGACCATACCCTGAACCCATGAATTCGAGACATACAGATCCATGAATAGGACACATACCCCCGCATGAATCTAAGACATACCCCCCCACATGAATCCGAAAGATACTCCTCCATGATTCCGATACATATCCTCCATGAATCTGTCACATACTCATGAATTCAAGACATACGGACCCCACATGAATCTAAGACATACCCCTCATGAATCATAAATTACCCCACATGAATCTGAGAGACACTCCTCCGTGATTCTAATATATATCATGAAGCTCCCCCATGAATCCTAGACATACTCCCCATTAATCTGAAACATATTCTTCCATGAATCCGAGACAAAGATACCTATGAATCGGAGACTATATCGCCTTTGAATCGGAGACATACTTCCCCGTGAATCCAAGACCATAGCATGAACCCAAGAAATGCCATGAATTTAAGATCATACTCTTTAATGAATGAGAGACATACTCCCCCCATGAATACGATCATGAATCCAAGGCATGCTCCCCCACGAATCTTAGAAAAACACCCCCCATCGATATGAGAAATACCCGCTTATGAATCTGAGACATACCATGAATTCGAGACATACTCTCCAATGAACCCTGGACATAACCCCATGAATCTAAGACATACCCCTGCATGAATCTGGATTCATGCAGTGGTATATCTTGGATTCATGAGGGGTATATCTCGGATTCTTTGTTTTATACCCTTGAATCCGAGACATATCCCACTTGAATCCATGGTCATACTCCCCCCATGAATCCAAGACATAACCCCCATGAATACAAGACATATTTCCTGATTTTGATACCTAATTCTGATACGTACCATCAATCCCTGATCCATGACACTCCATGAATCCAAGACATACCCCCCATGAATCTGTGACATACCCATGAATTCGAGACATAGAGACCCATGAATCCGACACTTAATCCCCACATGAATCTAAGACATACCCCCCTTGAATCGGAAACAAACCCCACATGAATCCGAGAGATACTCCTCCATGATTCTAATATATACCATGAAGCTCTAATCATACTCCCCTATGAATCCTAGACATACTCCCCATTAATCTGAAACGTACTCCTCCTTAAAACCGAGACATAGCGACGTATTAATTGGAGACATTACCCCAATGAATCGGAGATATACTCCCCCGTGAATCCAGGAATATTAGATCATACTCCTTAATGAATGGGAAACATACTCCCTCCCACGAATACGATCATGAATACAAGACATACTCCCCCATGAATCCTCATGAAAAATACCCACTTATGAATCTTAGGCATACCTATGAATTCGAGACATACTCCCCCATGAATCATGGACATACCCCCATGAATCTAAGACATACCCCCGCATGAATCCGGATTCATGCGGGGGTATGTCCTGGATTCATGAGGGGTATATCCCGGATTCATGGGGGGAGTATGGTCATGGATTCAAGTGGGATATGTCTCGGATTCATGGGTATAAAACCAAGAATCCCCCCCTCCCCATGATTCCAAGACATATCCCCCTTGAATGCAAGACATACTTCCTGATGCATACCATCAATCCCTGACCATAATCCCCATGAATCCCAGACATTCTACCCCATAAATATTAGATTTACTGCACCAAAAATCCGAGACATACTCATGAATCTCAGACATACTCCCCCATGAATCTTAGACATGCCTCTATTAATCCGAGACGTACCCCTGCATGAATTCGGTATGTCTCGAATTGATGAGGGGTATGTCCCGGATTCATGGGGGGAGTATGGTCATGGATTCAAGTGGGATATGTCTCGGATTCATGGGTGTACACTCGAGAACCCCCATGAATCCAAGACCCCCCATGAATCCAAGACATAGTTTTTGATTCTGATACATACCATCAATCCCTGACCATAATCCCTCATGAATCCTAGGCAAACTCCCCCATTAATCTAAGATATACCACACCATGAATCTGAGACATAACCACCCATGAATCACAGACCCTACTCCCCTCTTTAATCTGAGACATACTACTTAGGAATCCAAGACCATACCATGAATCCGAGAAATGCCAAGAATACATCATCATACTCCCTTATGATTGGGAGACATGCTCCCCCATGAATTCGATAATGAATCCGAGACATACTCTCCCGTGAATCCTATACATACTCCCCATGAATCAATGACATTCCTACCTGCCCATGAATTCGAGACATGCCCATGAATTCATCGGAGACATACCCCCATGAGTCTCAGACATACCTATAAAAAAATTCAAGACTACCCCCTCATTAAGATAAGACCTAACAATTCTTCAATTTGAGACCATACTCCCCTCATGAATCCGAGACATACCCTTCATTAATCTACGACGTACCATATCATGAATCCCTCACACCCCCCCATGAATCCAAGACATAAGCTCCCATGAATCTGTGACGTACCCTGTTATGAAACCCTAACACTCCCCCATGAATCTAGGATATACTCTCCCACAAATCTGAGACCATTCTCCCCCCATGAATTCCTGACTATACTGCCCCCTTGAATCCGAGACATACTCCCTATTGAATCTAATATCATACCATGAATATGAGAAATCCGAGATTTTACACCCTCATGAATGGTAGATGTACTCCATACCGGCCCATGAATCTGAGACATACACATGAATGCATGGGAGACATACCCTCATGAATACAAGACATACTCCCCTTGAATATGAGGCATGCTCCCCCAACGAATCTGAGACGTAACCCCCTCGAATCAGAGACGTACTCCACTATAAATCCGGGACCATGAATCTGATACATAACCCCCACCCACCACCCCACGAATACGGGACAAACTCCCCCCTCAAATTCAAGACATACCCCTCATAATATAAGACATAATACTCTTTGAATTTGAGACCATACTCCCCTCATGAATCCGAGATATATCCTACCATGAATCTGTGATGTACGCTATCATGAATCCGTGACACTCCCCCGTGATTCCAAGACATACTCTCCCATGAATTTGAGACCATTCTCCCTCATAAATGAGAGAGTATGAATACGCGACACTCCCCCATGAATCCAATACATAGCTCTCATGAATATGTGACATACCCATAAATTTAAGACATATGGACCCATGGATCCAACACTTACCCCACATGAGTCTAAGACATACCCCCCATGAATCGGCAACAAACCCCACATGAATCCGAGAGTTACTCATCCAAGATTCTAATATACAGCATGAACCTCTAACCATACTTCCCCATGAATCCTAGACATACTCCCATTAATATGATACATACTCCACCATGAATACGACCCAAAGCTACCAACGAATCGGAGACATAACCCCAATGAATCGGAGACTATATCCCCCTTGAATTGGAGACATACTCCCTAGTGAATCCAAGACCATACCATAAACCCGTGAAATGCCATGAATTTGAGATCAAACTCCTTAATGAATGGGAGACATACTCCTCCCATGAATACGATCATGAATCCGTGGCATACTCCCCCATGAATCCTAGAAAAAATCCCCCCATGAATACGATCATGAATCCGTGGCATACTCCCCCATGAATTCTAGAAAAACTCCCCCATCGATCTGAGAAATACCCGCTTATGAATCCGAGACATACCCTTGAATTCGAGACATACTCCCCCATGAATCTGAGACATACCCCCGCATGAATCCGGATTCATGCAGGGGTATGTCTTGGATTCATGAGGGGTATATCCTTGATTCGTGTGGAGAGTATGGTCATGGATTCAAGTGGGATATGTCTCGGATCCATGGGTATAAACCCGAGAACACCCCCCCCTTCCATGAATCGAAGACATACTTTTTGATTCTGATACATACCATCAATCCCTGACCATAATCCTTGAATCCTAAACGTACTACCCCATTAATATGAGATGTACCGCACCATGAATCTGAGACATAACACCCATAAATCTCAGGCCATACTCCCCCTTTTAATCCGAGACATACTACTTAGGAATCTAAGACCATACCATGAATCCAACAACATGCCCTCTCATGAATGGGAGACATACCCCCCCATTAAACTGATCATGAATCCGAGACATACTCTCATAAATCATATACATACTCCCCCATGAATATAAGACATCTTTTTTCCCAATGAATTCGAGACATACCCATGAATCCATCGGAGACATACCTCCCATGAATCTGAGACATACATGTGTCCGAGTCGTACCCATCAAAAAATTCGACACATACCCCTCATTAAAATAAGACATAGTACTCTTGAATTTGAGACCATACTCCCCTCATGAATCCGAGGTATATCCTACCATGAATCTGCGATGTACTCTTTCATGAATAGCTCATACACCCCCATGAATCCAAGACATACTCCCACGAATCTGAGACCATTCTCCCCCATGAAAAAGAGAGTATAAATACGCGACACACCCCCATGAATCCAAGACACCCCCCCATTAATCCGAGACGTACCTTGACATACTTATGAATATGAGACTTATTCCTCCATGATTATGAGGCATGCTCCCCCAACGAATCCGGCACATAAATCCCTCGAATCGAAGACGTACTCCATCATAAATCCAGACCATGAATTTGATAAATAACCCCCCCCCCCCCCCCCCCCAAGTATCCGACACATGGTCCCCCAATAAATTTGAGACATACCCCTCATTAATATAAGACATAGTACTCCTCAATGATTCCGATATATACGATGAAGCTCTGGCCATACTACCCATGCGTCCTAGACATACTGCCCATAATTTGAGACGTACTCCTCTATGAATCCGAGACAAAGCCACCTATGAATCAGAGACATAACCCCAATGAATCCTAGCCTATATCCCCTTTGAGTCAGAGACATACTCTCCCATGAATCCAAGACCATACCATGAACCAAGAAATGTCATGAATTTGAGATCATACTCCCTAATGAATGAGAGACATACTCCCCCCATGAATACGATCATGAATATGAGACATTCCCCCTTGAATCCTAGAAATACTACCCCCATGGATCTGGAAAATACCTGCTTATGAATCCAAGACATACTCCGCCATGAATTCTGGACATACTCTCACATGAATCTGGAGTCATGCGGGGGTATGTCTCAGATATCCTACCATGAATCTATGATGCACCCTATCTTGAAATCGTGACACTCCCCCATGAAACCAAGACATACTCTCCCACGAATCTGATACCATTCCTCTCTCATGATTAAGAGAGTATGAATATGCGACACTCCCCCATGAATCCAAGACGTGCCCCCATGAATTTGCGACATACCCATGCATTCGAGACATACAGATCCATGAATAGAACACATACCCCTGCATGAATCTCTGACATACCCCCCATCAATCGGATACATACCCCACATGAATCCGAGAGATACTCCTCCATGATTTTAATGCTTATATCCTTACATATCAAAGTGAAAGTTTTAGAAAAAAATATATCTCTTCGAATTATTCCTTCCCTGGCACCTCACTTGGGAATCTCATTGACAACGAATCATTGTACTTGAGTTTTAGAAAAAAATATATCTCTTCGAATTATTCCTTCCCTGGCCCATGAATCCTTCGAAGACATTCCCTCATGAGTCTCAGACATACCCATGAATTCGTGACATACTATCAAAAAATTCAAGACATACCCCTCATTAATATAAGACCTAATAATCCTTCAATTTGAGACCATACTCCCCTCATGAATCCGAGACATACCCTTCATGAATCCCTGACACCCCCCCATGAATCCAAGACATGCTCTTTATTGAATCTAACATCATACCATGAATATGAGAAATCCGTGATTATACACCCTCATGAATGGGAGATGTACTCCATACCGGCCTATGAATCCGAGACATACACATGAATGCATTGGAGACATACCCCTATGAATCCAAGACATACCCATGAATAGGCACACTCCCCCATGAATATTATGAGGCATGCTCCCCAAATGAATATGAGACATAACCCCCTCGAATCAGAGACGTACTCCACCATAAATCCGGGACCATGAATCTGATACATAACCCCCCCCACCCCACGAATCCGGGACATACTCCCACAACAAATTCAAGACATACCCCTCATGATATAAGACATAATACTCTTTGAATTTGAGACCATACTCCCCTCATGAATCTGAGGCATCCTACCATGAATCTGTGACGTACGCTATCATGAATCCGTGACACTCCCTCGTGATTCCAACACATACTCTCCCACGAATATGAGACCATTCTCCCTCATAAATAAGAGAGTATGAATACGCGACACTCCCCCATGAATTCAAGACATACCACTCATTAATCTGTGACATACCCATGAATTCGAGACATATGGACCCATGAATCCAACACTGGCCCCCACATGAATCTAAGACATACCCCCCATGAATCAGCAACATACCCCACATGAATCCGAGAGATACTCTTCCATGATTCTAATATATACCATGAAGCTCTAACCATACTCCCCCATGAATCCATGACATACTCCCCATTAATATGATACATACTCCACCATGAATCCGAGACAAAGCTACCTACGATTCGGAGACATAACCCCAATGAATTATAGACTATATCCCCTGAATCGAAGACACTCCCTAGTGAATCCAAGACCATACCATAAACCCGTGAAATGCCACGAATTTGAGATCAAACTCCTTAATGAATGGGAGACATACTCCTCCCATGAATACGATCATGAATCTGAGGCATACTCCCCCATTAATGCTAGAAAAACTCTCCATATCGATCAGAAAAATACGCGCTTATGAATCAAAGACATACCCATGAATTCGAGACATACTCCCGCATGAATCCTGGACATACCTCCATGAATCTGAGACATACCCCCGCATGAATCCGGATTTATGCGGGGGTATGACTTGGATTCATGTGGGTATATCCCGGATTCATGTGGGGAGTATGGTCATGGATTCAAGTGGGATGTGTCTCGGATCCATGGGTATAAACCCGAGAACACCCCCCCCTTCCATGAATCTAAGATATACTTCTTGATTCTGATACATACCATCAATACCTGACCATAATCCCCCATGAATCCTAGGCATTCTACCCCATCAATATGAGATTTACCGCACCATGAATCCGAGACATAGCCACCCTTGAATCTGAGACATAACACCCATAAATCTGAGGCCATACTCCCCCCTTTAATCCGAGACATACTACTTAGGAATCCAAGACCTTACCATGAATCCAAGAAATGCCATGAATCCGACGTCATGCTCCCACATGAATGGGAGATATACTCCCCCCATTTATCCGATCAATCCGAGACATACTCTCTCATGAATCAAATACATACTCCCCCATTAATCTAAGACATACCTATTTGCCCATGAATTCGAGACATACCCATGAATCCATCGGAGACATAGAACCATGAATCTGAGACATACCTATGAATCCGTGACATACCCATAATAAAATTTGACACAACCCTCATTAATATAAGACATAGTACTCCCTAAATTGGAGACCATACTCCCCTCATGAATGCGAGGGATATCCTTCCATGAATCTGCAACGTACCCTATCATGAATACCTGACACTCCCCCATGAATCTAAGACATAAACTCCCACGAATCTGAGACCATTCTGATTCCATGAATAAGAGATTATGAATATGCGACACACCCTCATGAATCCAAGACACCCCGATTAATCCGAGACCTAACCCCCATGAATATGAGACCATACTCCCTATGGAATCTAACATCATACCATGAATCCTAGAAATGCCATGAATCCGACATCATACTCCCTCATTAATGGGAGACATACTCCTCCCACTAATCCGATCATGAATTCGAGACATACTCTCATTAATCATATACATACTCCTTGAATCTAAGACATACCTACCTGCCTATGAATCTGAGACACGCCCATGAATCCATCGGAGACGTACCTTATATGAATCTGAGACATACCCATCAAAAAATTAGACATACCCCTCATTAATGTAAGACATAGTACTCCCCGAATTTGAAACTATACTCCCCTCATGAATTTGAGACATATCCTACCATGAATCTATGATGCACCCTATCTTGAAATCGTGACACTCCCCCATGAAACCAAGACATACTCTCCCACGAATCTGATACCATTCTTCCCTCATGATTAAGAGAGTATGATATGCGGCACTCCCCCATGAATCCAAGATGTGCCCCCCATGAATTTGCGACATACCCATGCATTCGAGACATACAGATCCATGAATAGAACACATACCCCTGCATGAATCTCTGACATACCCCCCATCAATCGGATACATACCCCACATGAATCCGAGAGATACTCCTCCATGATTTTAATGCTTATATCCTTACATATCAAAGTGAAAGTTTTAGAAAAAAATATATCTCTTCGAATTATTCCTTCCCTGGCACCTCACTTGGGAATCTCATTGACAACGAATCATTGTACTTGAGTTTTAGAAAAAAATATATCTCTTCGAATTATTCCTTCCCTGGCCCATGAATCCTTCAAAGACATTCCCTCATGAGTCTCAGACATACCCATGAATTCGTGACATACTATCAAAAAATTCAAGACATACCCCTCATTAATATAAGACCTAATAATCCTTCAATTTGAGACCATACTCCCCTCATGAATCCGAGACATACCCTTCATGAATCCCTGACACCCCCCCATGAATCCAAGACATGCTCTTTATTGAATCTAACATCATACCATGAATATGAGAAATCCGTGATTATACACCCTCATGAATGGGAGATGTACTCCATACCGGCCTATGAATCCGAGACATACACATGAATGCATTGGAGACATACCCCTATGAATCCAAGACATACCCATGAATAGGCACACTCCCCCATGAATATTATGAGGCATGCTCCCCAAATGAATATGAGACATAACCCCCTCGAATCAGAGACGTACTCCACCATAAATCCGGGACCATGAATCTGATACATAACCCCCCCCACCCCACGAATCCGGGACATACTCCCACAACAAATTCAAGACATACCCCTCATGATATAAGACATAATACTATTTGAATTTGAGACCATACTCCCCTCATGAATCTGAGGCATCCTACCATGAATCTGTGACGTACGCTATCATGAATCCGTGACACTCCCTCGTGATTCCAACACATACTCTCCCACGAATATGAGACCATTCTCCCTCATAAATAAGAGAGTATGAATACGCGACACTCCCCCATGAATTCAAGACATACCACTCATTAATCTGTGACATACCCATGAATTCGAGACATATGGACCCATGAATCCAACACTGGCCCCCACATGAATCTAAGACATACCCCCCATGAATCAGCAACATACCCCACATGAATCCGAGAGATACTCTTCCATGATTCTAATATATACCATGAAGCTCTAACCATACTCCCCCATGAATCCGAGACATACTCCCCATTAATATGATACATACTCCACCATGAATCCGAGACAAAGCTACCTACGATTCGGAGACATAACCCCAATGAATTATAGACTATATCCCCTGAATCGAAGACACTCCCTAGTGAATCCAAGACCATACCATAAACCCGTGAAATGCCACGAATTTGAGATGAAACTCCTTAATGAATGGGAGACATACTCCTCCCATGAATACGATCATGAATCAGAGGCATACTCCACCATTAATCCTAGAAAAACTCTCCATATCGATAAGAAAAATACCCGCTTATGAATCAAAGACATACCCATGAATTCGAGACATACTCCCGCATGAATCCTGGACATACCCCCATGAATCTGAGACATACCCCCGCATGAATCCGGATTTATGCGGGGGTATGACTTGGATTCATGTGGGTATATCCCGGATTCATGTGGGGAGTATGGTCATGGATTCAAGTGGGATGTGTCTCGGATCCATGGGTATAAACCCGAGAACACCCCCCCCTTCCATGAATCTAAGATATACTTCCTGATTCTGATACATACCATCAATCCCTGACCATAATCCCCCATGAATCCTAGACATACTACCCCATTAATATGAGATTTACCGCACCATGAATCCGAGACATAGCCACCCTTGAATCTGAGACATAACACCCATAAATATGAGGCCATACTCCCCCCTTTAATCCGAGACATACTACTTAGGAATCCAAGACCATACCATGAATCCAAGAAATGCCATGAATCCGACATCATGCTCCCACATGAATGGGAGATATACTCCCCCCATTTATCCGATCAATCCGAGACATACTCTCTCATGAATCAAATACATACTCCCCCATTAATCTAAGACATACCTATTTGCCCATGAATTCGAGACATACCCATGAATCCATCGGAGACATAGAACCATGAATCTGAGACATACCTATGAATCCGTGACATACCCATAATAAAATTTGACACAACCCTCATTAATAAGACATAGTACTCCCTAAATTGGAGACCATACTCCCCTCATGAATGCGAGGGATATCCTTCCATGAATCTGCAACGTACCCTATCATGAATACCTGACACTCCCCCATGAATCTAAGACATAAACTCCCACGAATCTGAGACCATTCTGATTCCATGAATAAGAGATTATGAATATGCGACACACCCTCATGAATCCAAGACACCCCGATTAATCCGAGACCTAACCCCCATGAATCTGAGACCATACTCCCTATGGAATCTAACATCATACCATGAATCCTAGAAATGCCATGAATCCGACATCATACTCCCTCATTAATGGGAGACATACTCCTCCCACTAATCCGATCATGAATTCGAGACATACTCTCATTAATCATATACATACAACTTGAATTCGAGACATATGTACCTGACCATGAATCTGATACACTCCCATGAATCCCCCCCCCCCCCAATGAATCCAAGACATATTCCTCCACAAATTCAACATACTCCTCATTAATATAAGACATAGTACTCCCCGAATTTGAAACTATACTCCCCTCATGAATCTGAGACATATCCTACCATGAATCTGCGATGTACCTTATCATGACATCGTGACACTCCCCCACGAATCCAAGACATACTCCCCCATGAATTCGAGACTTACGGACCCATGAATCCGACACTTACCCCCACATGAATCTAAGATATACTCCCCATGAATTGGAAACATACCCCAAATGAATCCGAGAGATACTCATCCACGATTCTAATATGTGGCATGAATCTCCAATCATATTCCCCCATGAATCCTAGACATACTCCCCATTAATCTGAAGCATTCTCCTCCGTGAAACCGAGACATGGCTACCTATGAATCGGAGACATAACCCCAATGAATCGGAGACTATATCCCCCTTTAATCGGAGACATACTTCCCAGTGAATCCAAGACCATACCATGAACCCATGAATTCGAGACATACAGATCCATGAATAGGACACATACCCCCGCATGAGTCTAAGACATACCCCCCACATGAATCCGAAAGATACTCCTCCATGATTCCGATACATATCCTCCATGAATCTATCACATACTCATGAATTCAAGACATACGGACCCCACATGAATCTAAGACATACCCCCCATGAATCGTAAATTACCCCACATGAATCCGAGAGACACTCCTCCGTGATTCTAATATATATCATGAAGCTCCCCCATGAATCCTAGACATACTCCCCATTAATCTGAAACATACTCTTCCATGAATCCGAGACAAAGCTACCTATGAATCGGAGACTATACCCCTTGAATCAGAGACATACTCCCCCGTGAATCCAAGACCATAGCATGAATCCAAGAAATGCCATGAATGAGACGTCATACTCCTTGATGCATGGGAGACATACTCTCCCTATGAATACGATCATGAATCCAAGGCATGCTCCCCCACGAATCTTAGAAAAACACCCCCCATCGATATGAGAAATACCCGCTTATGAATCTGAGACATACCCATGAATTCGAGACATACTCTCCCATGAACCCTGGACATAACCCCATGAATCTAAGACATACCCCCGCATGAATCTGGATTCATGCAGTGGTATGTCTTGGATTCATGAGGGGTATATCTCGGATTCTTGGTTTTATGCCCCTGAATCCGAGATATCCCACTTGAATCCATGGTCATACTCCCCCCATGAATCCAAGACATAACGCCCATGAATACAAGACATATTTCCTGATTTTGATACCTAATTCTGATACGTACCATCAATCCCTGATCCATGACACTCCCCCATGAATCCAAGACATACCCCCCATGAATCTGTGACATAACAATGAATTTGAGACATAGAGACCCATGAATCCAACACTTAATCCCCACATGAATCTAAGACATACCCCCCTTGAATCAGAAACAAACCCCACATAAATCCGAGAGATACTCCAACATGATTCTAATATACACCATGAAGCTCTAATCATACTCCCCAATAAATCCTAGACATACTACCCATTAATCTGAAACGTACTCCTCCTTAAAACCGAGACATAGCGACGTATTAATCGGAGACATTACCCCAATGAATCGGAGATATACTCCCCCGTGAATCCAGGAATTTGAGATCATACTCCTTAATGAATGGGAAACATACTCCCTTCCACGAATACGATCATGAATACAAGATATACTCCCCCATGAATCCTCATGAAAAATACCCACTTATGAATCTTGGGCATACCCATGAATTCGAGACATACTCCCCTGTGAATCATGGACATACCCCCATGAATCTGAGACATACCCCCACATGAATCCGGATTCATGCGGGGGTGGTATGTCCTGGATTCATGAGGGGTATATCCCGGATTCATGGGGGGAGTATGGTCATGGATTTAAGTGGGATATGTCTCGGATTCATGGGTATAAAACCAAGAATCCCCCCCTCCCCATGAATCCAAGACATATCCCCCTTGAATGCAAGACATACTTCCTGATTCTGATGCATATCATCAATCCCTGACCATAATCCCCATGAATCCTAGACATTCTACCCCATAAATATGAGATTTACCGCACCATAAATCCGAGACGTAGCCACCCATGAATCTGAGACCATACTCCCTTCTTTAATCCGAGACATACTATTTAGGAATCGAAGACCATACCATAAATCCAAGAAATGCTTTGAATCCGACATCATGCTCCCACATGAATGGGAGATATACTCCCCCCATTAATCCAATCATGAATCCAAGACATACTCTCTCATGAATCATATAAATACTCCCCCATGAATCTAAGACATACCTTTCTGCCCATGAATTCGAGACATGCCCATGAATCACACCTTTACTGCTTTAAGTCGCACACAGCTCGCACTCCTTTACTGCTTTAAATCACACCACCTTTACCGCTTTAAGTCGCACACAGCTGCGCACTCATTTATTGCTTTAAATCACACCCCACTTTACTGCTTTAAGCCACACACAACTGCGCACCTCTTTACTATATTTTACTGCTTTGAACTTGCACCCATTCACACCCCACATAACTCTTTTATTCCACATCCGCGCCTCATGGAGAATTATAACCCTGATGACATCCTAGAGGAGGAAACACATGAGGGAAACCAAATCAGACAAATCCTTGGCCTCCTAGAGGAAAAGATGGCCACCCTAGAGTACCAGTCGGTAGAGGGCATGCCCTGGCTGACCTTCACCAATCTAAGCCCTTGAAACAGGAAACTCCTGTTAAAACACCCAAGCCTTATCTCACCCCCATTATCCCACTAACACCCAGTTTCTCAGTTAATCCAACTCCATTTCCTCCCGTCACATTTTCATTTACCCCACTTTCTCCCGCGAATCCAATATTTCCAACAACTTCTGCCCGAGGCCCCTACCAAGCCACATCCAGTCCAGGACCACTAAATTACCCACCTAGGGCAAAAATGTAGGACGAAACCATTCGAAGGATCATCTATGAGACTAGCCCCTCTGCTCCTAAACACATGTCCCTACACAACTTACATCAGACTCCGTCAGTCAGCCTTCTTGGGGGATTTAAAATTCTTGAAATATCGAAGGTATAATGGCCGTGGAGACCCTCATGTCCACCTAACCGTGTTTTATCTAGAATCTTGGCCCATCTTGGACAATCAGCCCCTCCTTGTTTTTCTATTTTAGAAATCACTGGAAGGAGGTTCGCCACTCTCTCTAGGTCACCTATTAAACTTTTCAGTTGTAAGCAAGAAATTCTTAGGTCGCTAGGGCTATCAGAGAGTTAGAATCCCCTCCATCTCTGACGTCACAGTCATAGTTGTCTGGCAACGCCTTGCCTAGACGACTAGGCGGTCCCGATGGACCTAGGCGACCGCCCGCCCAATAGCATGTTAATTAAACGGACGCCTGGGCCCGCCTACCCCCCTAAATTACGCCTAGCCCGCCCAATCCCTCGCCTAACCTTAAAAATAAAAGACAAAAAAAACACAATCGAAATATTATAACATCACCTACCTTGCCGACTAAAGTGGAGCGAATTCTCCCGGTTCCAAGTGAGTCTCTATTGATTTTCTGTCTCTCCCTCCTATCTCTCCTCAAAATTTCTGAACTCTTATCTCATTCTCCCTCAATCTCTTCCCCCTTTTCTCCTTCTTTAATGCCACTAGGGTTAGATATATTGATTTTGTTGAAATGGACATTCACTAACAAATTACATCCATGTGTTCTTTATTTATAAATAACATTCTTCATTTTAAGTAATATTCTTGAAAAAATTAAAAAATGGATAAACAGATAAATAACTTTAATATAATTACCAATTTAAATAATAAAATCTTAATTAAGCACCGCCTAGGCACGCCTAGGTGGCTAGGCGGTTGGCCACCGCCTAGGCTCGCCTAGCTGCCCAAACAAATATGCTCACAGTTGAAAAGATGAGGCCCTGAGAGGAATTTGAGCAGTATGTGTCCCGGTGGCGCACTTTGGTCCACAAGACTGGTCTACAATTAACTGAGTGTCAAGAAATTGACATGATGCTATAGAACCTAAACCCGGAACTCCCCACGAGCCTTTCGTACGGAGATTGCACCACTTACCAGCTCTTGATCAACCGTCACAACAGAATCACCCATTATGTAGTCCCACCCGCATCCCCACCTATCAGCCATAGGGTTGGACAACCATCACGAAAGGCGCAAACCCCCACGGTAGAGGGGATCACGCCACATGTCTCGGCACTGTACCCGAACGGAGTGTGAGTCCCTAATCGAGGACCAGCTCCGAGACAGTATACACCCGGTTCATCCGGATATGTGCCGCCTCGGCAAGCTTCTTACAACTTTACTCCTCGACCAATACTTGCTCCTGTGCCGTCATGACAAAGCCCCACAAACCAAAATCAGGGCCAAGCTAGAAACACTCCTCCCTACTCTGCTCCCCCAAGAGCACAAAATCCAACTCCTAGGCAGCCCATACAAAACCCCTACAATGAGGTTTCTCTTCCGCCATCCTATGGTCCAAGATGGACAGGCAAGAGAGACTCTTACCCACCACTCCCAGAGACGTTTGCCAACATTTTCAAGGTGATGGTGTAAACCAACATCTCTCTCCCCATGGCCATACCTTCACTCTCAGGGGCCAGCATTGCACGTTATTGCCCATACCATAGAACAATGTATTGTTTTTAGAGATTTTTTTTATGATCTCGACAATGATAGGCGTCTCGATTGGGCCATGATCACAGGCCATTTGAGCCAAGGCAGTCCCCCTCGAACTGCAAAGCCACTTGGCATATATTCTAATCCCATGCCAAATCACGGTCAGGCCTCAACCTCCACCTCCAGGGTCCACGCCATCAATGCGGTCAAGAAAGGGGGGCGTCCGTCGCCCATACCGAGTATCTTAGACAGCTCAACAGAAAGTAGCTCGTCTGAGGAATCCGAAGAAGAGAGGGAAGAGGAACCCTTCGAGCTAAACCTGGACAACCACAACCTCGCCATAGTCTATGGTGAAGAAGAAGAAGAGGCCCCGGCCATCATCAACCGTGATCGACTTAGAAACAGATGAAAGTGACACGGGGGAGGTCGAGCCCAAAGAAGAAGAGGAGCCATTCGAAGGGGTTCCTAAAGGGGCAAGTTAAGCACTAGAAGAGGGAGAATGCACTTCGGATGATCTGCATCCAGATAATCATAGGTCCTCCAAAAGCACCGAATCAGTTGACGGCCCCTGCAGCCCAATGACCATATCCTTCACCGATAAAGACCTCCCTGACCCGCAATTGCGAGTGTACCCCCTCCACGTCCGTGGGCGACTCTAGACGATACCCTTGAACAACATCTTCGTCGACCCTGGGTCAGGGATGAACATCATCACTTGCCCCACTTACCAACAGATGCCCAAGCGAGCCCGCCCCTTTCTCCAGCCAGTGGACTCCACCATACAAGCATTCAACCACTCCGGGAAGACCATTTACGGTCCTGAAGTGTTCAACTTAACCATCGGTCCCCTGATCTGTGAAGTAGAGTGCTTCATAGCTGACATCGACACAAGGTACCCACTGATGTTGGGATGACCGTGGCTAGACAACATCCAAGCTATCTGCTCCCCGCGACACCAATGCCTCCGCTTATCTTTTATGGGTCACGTATTGACCATATGGGTGGAGGCGTGCCTCAGTTACAAAAATGAAGACAACTGGGTATTACACAACATGTTTGCTCTAACTCTACACCCAGGTGCCAAATTAGAAGGCGACCGCTCACCTGGATCCCCCTACAATGACAGATACCTCTCCGAACGATCGGTTGGGACCATGAATTCAGTGAGCAACCATATGGAGCCCACCTGATCGCCTTCCTCCCCCATGAGGTTGCTAAAGCCGGAGCATGCTCTGCACCCCTCATGATCACCGCAAGCCTCGGGAGGAGAGAATTCAAGCATATCCTTATCGATACAGGAGCGGAAACCAACATTATGACTTATTCGGCTTACGGTAAACCTGAAGGTGAAGTTCCCAAGCTAGAACCATCGGACGAATTCGTCTATGCATTTGACAACACACGAAAAGACATCTGCGGGCTAGTCACGCTCCCGCTAAAAATCGACCTGGTGTCTACTATAGTCAACTGCATGGTGATGAACATCCACTCACCTCACCACCCCCTGATCGTCGGAAGGACATGACTCGACAGCATCGAAGCCGTCTCATCCACTCGTTTCATACTCCCCCATGAATCTGAGACCATTCTTCCCCATAAATAAGAGACAATGAATACGCGACACTCCCCCATGAATCCAACTAGTGTAAGGGTTCCTTTTCAAAAAAGAAAAAGGAAAAAAAACACAGAAATTTACCAATCCCTTCGAATTAGAGTCGTTCATCTTGAGTTGGTATAACAAATGAGGTAAAGAATGTTTAGAAGGAGAACATCAATTCCCATAATCACACTTTTAGAAGCTGATGGCATTACCTTCCAGCATCAAGTGCAATTTTGTTCCAATACAATTATAAATTTGATTACATCAAATAATATTTCCACATATAACAAACAACAATCTCTTATGAAAGTGAGACTGTCGAGCACTTGTTTTGGCTCTATCCCTTTGCTAGATATCCTAGGAGCTAAGCTGCGAGGGGGCCGCTATGGGGTTCTGATTTTCATGACCTGGACAACCGTTGGAGAGCTGGGAAAGTGTTGAGGAAAAAATGGGGTAGGAGCATTGAGGACAAGGGTTACAAATCTTCATTCCCCGAGGCTGTTGGGCCATTTGGCTCACTAGAAAATGAGGTGGTTTTTAAGGATGTCATCTCACATCAAAGATTGGGCAAAAATTGTGCGGGGGCAGTTCAGGGGTGATTAATAATAATTGAGTGAATAAGGACTTCTTGATTTGGTCAATGGGTTTCTGAATTTGATTGTCTCTTTTTTTCAGTTTGAGGGTCAGCAAGTAGACTACTATCTAGTATTTGATGGTCTTTTTTTCTGATTTGGAACTGTACCCAAAACTTCTTTAAAGAATGGAATCAATGGATACGGTGGGGTTCCTACCTTGTCTAAAAAAAAAAAAACTCTTATGATTGGCATTCGAGGAGAAGATCCAGGTAGATGAAATTTAAGATAAAATTGGAATGATTTTTAATATATTTTGATCTCCACTGTACAGCTACAGATAAAATAATGGAAATTGGATCTGGCAGGGATATGATATGGGAAAGCATTAAAATTTCCTTAATTAGGATGCCTTCTAATGAATCTTTATTGACCATGTTATGATTTTTGGATTTACAATGATACAGTGTATCAAGCATGAGCTCCAACAGACACATACCTATGTTAGTAATATTAAAAATTTAGCTACATTGATCAATATTCTTATGTAACCTTGGATGCATGCTTTTTAATGCAATTGAAAAAAAATCTATTTTTAAATCTGCCACCAGCCCAATATGCTATCATTATTGATTGGGAAATAGAGAGCAGTTGATAGACTGTAGCATATGACTTTGCATTTTAACTCAGAATTTATAATTGAAGTATTGGGCATTGTGACTCAGTATGGGAGCATTTGAAGAAAGTGATGCACTGCACCCCCTAAACACATCATTTAACAACCTGGATCAGTTATAGGAAAGTAGGGCTCTGAGGACACAAGGGGATAAAAGTAAAAGAAAAATGATTTCTCAATCCTTCATCTCAGCAATTAACCAGGAATGATGTTATTATATTCAAAAGGAGCAGACGTACGTGGAGAAGACCTGGGAGGATGCTGATCAAAGCTTGGGGATCCAACCGTGCAGGGGTTAAAAGGGTGTCTTTGAGGAGTATAATATAAGAATAGAGGTGTAAAATTCTGGTTTGGCTTCTTGAAGCCAGACCTAGTAGACCCTTGCCTACTACATGTCCTTTACATTTTCTTTCGTGTTTTTTTTTTTTTTGCCTCTTCCTTTTATGCAGTTTGGAATTGTACCCCAAAATTATTAATAGGATCTGGTGATAGAATCCCTACCCTTCTTTCATAAATAAAAAAAAAAAGTTTAAGATCTCGTCCATTCAACATCCTTCCCCTTCCTGGCCCGTTTGGAATACTTTTGTTACCCACCACAAAAGACATCATTCCCATTCTTAAGTTTGCATAACAAAATTTATATGATTCAGGTTCAGTAAATTCAATGCCATCTTCGTAAAAAATAATGATTTAAAGTCCTTCATTAGTCATGGGTACTATTACATTTTTTTCATTATCCTCATTGGCCTATTCGTTGCCTTTTCTTACTTTGTCTTGGTGGTGATGTAGCTCAGAAGTTCTAAGCGTGGTTATTCGTCCATTTAA
Source organism: Acorus gramineus (assembly GCA_030737835.1). Lineage (NCBI taxonomy): Eukaryota > Viridiplantae > Streptophyta > Magnoliopsida > Acorales > Acoraceae > Acorus > Acorus gramineus. The sequence continues at coordinate 5,966,748 of CM060850.1, forward strand.
TCAGTTGAAGATCACATTCCTGGAGGTAATCACTTGGTACTAGTTGAGAATTGTTGTATGAATTTAGTATGAATATTAGTTAGACTATGGCTATGCTGCTCAAGATGATCAAATAAATATTAGCAAATGATTCATTTTTCCTCATCACTGTTGCTGCTTCTTTGATGCTGTTCTTAGTTTTACCTTTCAGGGCTTGGTGTAAAAGAGAAGAAATTTCTGAAAGTCTCAGTGAATTCAGGGGCTTTAAAACTTCCTGCAGAGACTTTTTGGGATAGAATCTGTTCTTGAAATTCCACACTCCAATTAAATTAGTAAAATAAATAAATGATATTTTCCTTAAGGAACATTGTGTACATAGTCCCACACATCGCTGGTTAAATTTCTATATGCATAGAATAGGATCAGTTCTAGTTCTAATTTACAGACTAAGATCAGTACAAAAATTATAAAATTATCAGTGGCATATCACAATAACCATTCTTCATTACTTATGGCTGGAAATTTTGTCTTGAAAGGCTTCTTAGGCTACAATTGTAATGGGATTTGTATTTGATCTTTAGTTGGTTGTTGTTGAGTTCATCTACTCTCGGACGACTGAGATTGGTATCTTTAAGGAAACTCACCTCTCTTTTAAGGAATATATGAAATGATCTCAATTAGAATTGATCCCCATTGTTGTAAAGTTGAGTCATTATAACATCAGCTTCTTTCTCTTTTTTTAATATTTGGTTGAATTTTTCTAATATCAGGTTCTTTCTCTCTGTAATTTTTTTTTGAAGAACACGGTGGGCATCCTCCTTCATTTTATTTATTAGAAACAATTGTCAAAATAAAGAACAAACAACCAATAACCACAGCCTAGGTCACAGTAGAAGATGTATCTACATAAACCTTTCCCACCATCTGTAAAAAAAAGCACGGACTACTACTCTATAATAAATTTACCCCCGATGTACAACACTCTATTTACCCCTGCACAATGGCAATCCCAATCTTTTTATAAAACAAACAATGGACTCCCAAATATTTTCCACATACAATGAAGTTCCCTTGAAGATGATTTTGTTGCACATAAGCTAAATTGATCACACAAAAGATTGAGAAATCTTCGCTTCCGCAATTCTATCATCTATCTTTATAACCTCTTCCTCGCTTCCCTCCCCTATGGACGTGAAGGTAACCCGGTGCTTATGGATGAGCCAATCAAACCCCAAATCTGTTGGGCCACAGGGAATATATAGAAGAAATGCTCAATAATCTCCTCATCCACATTACACAAGACACATGTTAGGGAGTCATTTGGGACTCACTTTGCTCTATATGTCTTTGTTAGCAGCTTGTTCTGGTACATCAACCACAAGAATGCCTGGCCTTTGTAGTAACCTTAATGCCCCTACACCTCTTTTGACTCGTGAGCCACAATCCCAGGCTTCAGATAATCACATTTCCACCACACATAGCACATTCTCACTGAGAACCCTTCCCTCGTCCTCGGTTGCGGCTTCCTCACCATCTTGTCCCTTCGATGCATCAACAAGCACAACCTCCTGAAGTTCTACCAAAGGGGAGATGAAACTCGTACCTCATCATGCAGATTCTATAACCATACATTCTTGTACTATAACCATGTATACAACCAACAAGGTAATTGAAATCTGATTTCTGTCATTTGTTTTTGGATCAATATTTATCTTGGTTCGCTTGCATGCCTGGAGTGGTATTTTGTACAAAATATTAAATTCTAGTTACAAATGTATCTTGTTAAGTCAGTTAAAGAATGTGTTTCTGCACTGATTGCTCTACAATTTATATGTAAACAATTGGGCATTAAGTTTAAGATGATAATAAAACCTCCCACATTTGAATCTTATGCAGAATAGATTGATGTGTTTTCTATGAATATTCATCTTGGGAAAATTTTGATCTCATTCAATTCTTATACTCTGCTGACCTAATCAGGCTCAAAATATTACAGATTTAGGCTCATTGAAAGAGGCAGCCTAGATTTTTGTTTCAAGTAAATTATTATCTGAACTTGTCTCTGCTAAATCATCTTTTGCACATGGCATTAGTTTATTCATTCATGTGGTCAGAAATAGATTATTTTTTTTTATTTATTCATCAGCAATTTTTTTTAAAATGGTAAAAGAGATTATCGTCATTGCAGATAGAGCAACCTTGCATTCTGCACGTACATTAAAAATAAAAAAAGATGATGTTTCCTTGTATCAACCTGATTTTAAAAACTCAGTGCCACAATGTCATTATGATGCTATCATTAATGAAAAAAGTAAAGTCTTGAAAGCATCACCAAGGATTTTTTGGTCTTCTCTGAGAGGGATGGTAGCATTAATTTAGTAAGTAATAATTTTTGTTAAACTGTTGCCCATATGTCCAAGCTCAACAGCTGTCAGAGAGGTAGAGTAATAATTTGGGGCTGGTTTCTTGATTTTTTTCTTTTTCTTTTTTTTGAAAAAATGACCGGAGGTTATATTGTTCATCAAATCCGTTTGAGATATCACGTCAGCAGTGTTTGAATTTATTAGCTGATCGGATGAACATTGCAAATCTACAAAGATATAGATAACCAATTCATGATAACCAATTCCTCAAATATATCAAGTGAGGTGATATTAGCACTTCCTAATGTCTCCCAGCTAGCTATATTTGGAGGAATATTTGGTTGGGGTCTCTCTTTCAAGATTTTTTTTATCGTCATGTGATGTATTCTTTGCATACTTGTTTCATTGCATCACCAACTCACAAATTAAACAAAATTTTGGACGTCATTACAAGCAGTTTATAAAATTATTCATGCTATCATACACAGTTTTTTGTAAGAAGTTGCATGTGTAGCCTCATTTTGCTAATATAATACATGTTTTGTTAGATGAATTATGTAATTTTTTTTATTATTATTACTTTTGTAAATGTTTGGTGGGATATTACTTTGTAAATGTAAAAAAAAAAAAAATTATTACACAAACATCCTTGTGTATGTCCGTGAATATACAATACACATGTGGTCTCGTAAGTAATTAATTTGTAATTAGAAGTTGTTAATTTTGCATTTGCATTTTTTTTTTCTTGAAACCGGTAGACAATGTTACCCCAATATATTCATCATATTGAAGTGACAAAATCCTAGATATTCATACATAGGAAAAGAAAGCAGAAGGAAAAGTGCGGCAAGACTAAAAAGGCAGGGTCGACTATTTTATTAGGCAATTTAGGCAATTGTCTAAGGCTCCCAGATGCATTAAGGCTCCTAAATATTTTTTATTTATAAGTTGGTACAGATATTGACCAATCATAACTTAACATATTGTAAAAAAATATTTATTTTTTAAAAAAATTAATAGTCATTTTGATATTTTTAAAAAATAACCAATAAAAATTTGACAACATTTTATGATACCTAGAAAATAGCAAAAAAAAAAGCTTTTTTGAATAAAAAAAAAATGATATATGAAACGGCAAAGTCTAAAGAAGTGTCTTTTAACGTTGTTTTTTTTTTTTTCAATATTTTTTCTTTATTTAATAAAAATCATTTTAACAAAAATCATTCTTCTCACTTTATTTCTTCTTTATATAAAACAAGTCTCTCTGAACTTAAAAATTCTATGATGTGGACAACAAAAAAATAAGGCTTTTTTTTATTTGAATCAAATAAAAACTTGAATATAAAACTTAATTAATAATTTTAAATCCTAAAAACTAGAAGAATGATATTTAAGTAAAAAATTAATAGTTTAAAATAAATATTATTTAATATTCTTAGGCCTAATAACATACCGAGCCGACCTTGCTGAAGGGAAAGCGGATAAAACAAAGGCTGGGAATGTATAGAAGAGATTTTACACTTTCTCAGCCCGTCAAAAAATGCATTTGCAAATAGTGTAGCATAAACTCATACGTCTTGAAGTACATTAAAATACAGTCTCCCCAATAAAACTCCCTTTCCAAATCAGCTCAAGATCCCCGGTAAGCCTAATAGGATGTGATCACCCAAAAAAAAAAAAAAATTACAGGTACTGCTACCGTGATTTTATTTTGGGAAAACTCAATATAACTCTTTAGAAAATTTGTAAATCAGTTTTAGTCCGTGTTTGAAAATGATCACAGACTCTCAAAAAAATATGTATGGTTAATGAATTTAGTCTCTGAATTAAATTTTTTTGATAAATACATTCAAATAACTCTTTACAAAATATGAACAATCTGATTTAGTCGTTTTAATGATAAAAATACATTTGCCTTTTTCCTGAAAATTTTGATATTGGGGCTATTGATAGGCAGCGCTTGTGGATTGTGATTATGGGGAGGGGAGTGTTAGGGTTAGGATTAGGTTGGTTTGTGAGGAATTGGGGGGAGGGGCATTATTGTAACTTTATATATATGGTTAAATCGAGGTTAAAGAGAGATTTACTTAACTGAATATGTTATTTGCATTTTGTGTATGTTTACACGAAAAATAAGAGACACCTACCATGGTTCAAGATCATTAATTGTTAACTTATATATCCACTGTGTTCTGCACTTCTGCTCTTGATTTGAATTAACCTACCATTTACTCACATGTCACACCAACCAAATAAGGCTGAGAGAATCATATCCAGCCAGTAGTATTAATAAAAGGTCCCCTCCTAAAGTACAAACACAAACACTACAGACCACCCCAACTAAACTGATATTTTAGTTAAAAAGATGATTTCTTAACACCATTAAAGCCAAATTGTAAAAAAAATTGTTACTCTTTTGTTCAAGTCTTCTATACCGATTGATTCTTTAAAACAAAAAAAAATTGATTTAACCTCCTCCAAACTTTCTTAAAATCGAGAGTTTGTTTAATTACAAAATTAATTAAAATGACTGTTACCAATCTTTTAAAAATAAAAAAAATCCCCTAATAATACAAAAAAAATTAAATAGAACACCCAACTTAATTATGATTTTAATTTTACCCACGATCATATGTGAAAACAAATTAGCGATATCAATGGATCAGAAATCCATATTTTCACATCAAAGGATACATTTTTGTATTGTGTGTATACACCCCCTCATATTTTTTGTATACATTAATACAACATTTTTGTATTGATTGTATACACCCCCTCATATTTTCCATCTCTTTCACCCAAATCATCTAGGAAACTCTCACAATTTCGTCTCTCTTCGTTGAATCTCTCCATCAAACATATCCTTTTCGCCAACCTCTTCGTTGATTACTTATTGATGTCGGTCTCTCATCCGACATTATTGTTGGTTTCCTCATTGTTGGTCCGTCACTTCTCCTTCTCATTGGTCATCTGCTTCCCCTCTTCGCAGCCTCCTCCGTCTCCTCCTCTTCTCCCGCTTGGGCATGGGAGGGGACATAAATAAATGTGAATTTTTAAATTTTTTTTTGTTTGTTAAAGAAGATGCATGGGGTGAGTGTCCAAATCAACCACATTTAAATGTATATCAAGTTTTGTTCTCATATCCATTTAAGTAGATGTGTAAATAGATTCAAATGGTGTTAAAATGTGTCCAAATACATGTGCATCCATAACCAAATTAACTCTATCCAAATATATGAAACATGTTAGATTCCAACGCTAGCTGGACAATTTGATCGTCCAACATGTTCGTGATGACTTTTAATATGTCTATCTTGAGATGATAAGATTTGACGGTCAAGAAAACCAATATCTATTTGTTTTGCCTTTTAATTGCCAATATCAGCGGTCAAGAAAGCCAATATGACTTTATCCAACGGGTTCATGATGACTTTTAATTGCCAATATCTAGTTATATAGGGTGCCAGATATCCGATTTGTTTTTATAGTTAATACTACTTTTATCCTTATACCACCCATATCAGGATGGAATTTACTATTTTTGGTTAATCTTGAACATGATCTCATAATGGAAAACCCTCAGAAGAGGAATACAAGAATTTATTGAAATTTTATTTCCTAATCAAGTCTTTCCCCATATTTAATTGCCCTTCACATATAAGAATCACATGTCTATAGTAACCACATCTCTTAATCTCTGTCAACCCTTAAAAATATACAGTTTCGGTGGCTACCGACGGTTCCACCAACCAAAACCACATATTAAGTCCACTTATGCAATCGTTATCCGAAACCTTTCTGTTCTGATTCAGACTCCCCAACCAACAACACCTCACACATCTGGAAATCATAGGTTTTGATTGTATTTTTTTTAGTGTGTTTGATTGTCCATAAAAAAAAATTAGTTATTACACACTTTTCACTAACTAAATCTTTCATTAGCAGACAAAATGTGGGGGAGATGACATGCATGTTGTACCAACCAGTCGATACCAACAACCTACTTATTTGTCCTCTACAGTGAGACTAACAAAAATATCAATTTTTTTTTAACTTTATTTTTTATGAGCCTTTCTGTCCTCTGATCAATGTTGATTTTAAAAACTGAACCGGACCAGCATGTTCAACTGGTTTAACTGTCGATTGATCTGGTTAATTTTTTTTTTTTTGTTTAGTTAACCCTCAAAACCCTATGATAATCAGGAATAAGTGTAAAATTTGTATATTGGTTAAGGTTACATTTGGATGTGAAATTAAAACACTGCGATCCGTAAACTCCCATGTTTCAAATTCAGTTGTGAAAAGCGTTTGTATTGCTAGATTTTCAATTGTTAGGTTTTTTGGTTTAAAAAAGGGACGGCTATAAAGTTAAATGCTATAAAATATGTTTAGATCTACATTTGCAATTTTTTCATTTTTCAAACATGGAATCCTTCTAAACACAGATCTAGACAAGCCTTAGTCACCGATTAAATGCTTTTTAAGTACCATGTAATGGTTCTTAAACTTTAAAATTATAAATTATCATTAGTCAAAATGGATGTTAGGGTGACTACTGTTTTAGAATATATTCTTCGTATTACGGTATTATTTAATTATTAATATTTTTTTTTCTTTATAATTACGTTCCATCGACTGTTGATTAATAATTGAATGAGTGGTTGAATTTTTAAAACATTATTGATTCATGGGATTGCATGCATTTGATATAGTTTTTTTTTATAGCGGGTCTAGAGTCTACCATCAAGGACAATATATAATTATGCTCTTCAATGATTTTATTCTTGATATGGGGCATAGTTTGAGGTATGAATTGAATTACCTTCTATTTCAATATAAATTAAAGTTGAAGGACTCCCCACTACATATGTATATATATAAAAAAAAAATTCTTTTTGTCAGAACCATATAGGGGCATTTCGCACATGAAATGTTGTCCTATTTACACTAAAAAAATATTACCTATAGTCTGATTGTCACTACATGAAATGTTGTTCTACAATATTCCCACACCTTGCTTGGTGGTGGTTGGATTGCACCCACCTGTGGCTGACGTCCTGAGTTCAATCCCGATTGAACTGTAACTTTAGGTTTTTGATCCATGTTCAATGTACCCTCCTTTGTGGGCCTGTCTAAAAAAAAAAAAAAAAAAAAAAAAAGCTAACTGATTATTTAGAAGATGATAGGATAATATATATTTTTATCACTCATTCAAAATAAGTTTAATTGGCAAACTGTAAATTTTGGATCACCTGATTAGGTCATTTTATAAAATGAGATGTTTGTATAGCTGATGGATTGCAGTTCATCAACCATTATCTGGAACTGGTTTGGAAAGATTCAATGTTTGTGAGAATCCATTTATAATCTGATTGTCCTTTGGTGGTTTTATGTTTCCAGTGTTTTTCATTTGATTTTTGCAATTATGCATGATAGTTTTTTTAAAATATTTTAGGCTATTGAAAACACTTTAAGCAGTTTAATTGCATTTACCTCAATGATATTTAGGCAGCGTTTGGTTATGCGATTGGACAACTTTTGTGTTTATATGAAGCTGGTTCTGCAATCGTGCAGTCAAACAGTTTTACAATCACATCTTCCTACGTACGATTTCCGGTAAATAGCATCCAAAATTGCGATTAGAGAAAGCTGGGGGAAGACAGCTTTCTGCATAATAGTTTTAAATCCAGCAATTACAAAAAATCAGTTTTGCAATCTTGCTACCAAACATTACTTTAATCCAAGTACCCAAAGCTTTTGACCAAAAAAATAAAAAACAGCTTTTTTATATAGAAAATAATCATTCAATTATATATGAAAAATATGTGTTTTCCGAAAATTATTTTTCAAAGTTGTTTTTTAGTCAAAAGTTGCTTTTCATTCAACAAAATTGATGATTTCCATTAACATGGGTTTGGCCAATCAAAATCTAAGAAAATGATCCACTTCATTCAGTCACCCAAAATCAAAACCAAAATCATTAACCAAAATCATTAATCATGATTCAGACAATCAGTCACCAACACCCCTAGACATAAAATTATCTCATCTCTCACAAAATCTTTCAAATCATTTGAAAATTAATCCCCATTGTTTGAGATTTGACACTACCAACTCAATATCTATATTACCAATCAACTCTCTAGACCAGTGACAAAAAAACTTTTTTTTATCATTGGTCATTCCATGAAGCCAACAGCCAAAAAGACATCACAACCTGTTCCATCCCCAATGTAGGGCTACCCAATTTGTCCAATGGCCAACCCCCCACAAACACACCCCCCCCCCCCCCCCCCCCCCAAAAAAAAAACACACTATAAAACCCACAAACAAAAATCATCCATTGCAAACAATCCCACACCACCCCAATGAAGAAGGGCCATCAAAAAGACCAGACCCTCCCAAACACACCAAGAGTAGTCCTCATTCTATCCCTAACCCTAATTCTAATCACCATAGCATGTCTCTACTACTTCCCACTCCTCACCCTCCCAATTATCTCCCTCTCAAGAACCTCCCCACCTCCCACAACCCCCTCCGGCCCGCGGGCCACCACCACCACCGGCGCCCCGAGCGACATCCGACGACCGATCAAAAAGTGTGACATCTTCACCGGGGAGTGGGTTCCAAACCCGCACGCACCGTATTATACGAATGAGACGTGTTGGGCTATACATAATCACCAGAATTGTATGAAATACGGGCGGCCCGACACCGACTACCTCAAGTGGAGGTGGAAGCCCGACGGGTGCGAGATGCCGGTCTTCAACCCGGGCCAGTTCCTGGCCCTTGTTCAGGGGAAATCGATGGCGTTCGTAGGCGATTCGGTCAGCCGGAACCAGATGCAATCACTCATGTGCCTCTTGTCTAGGGTAAACAAAAAAAAAACAATCTTCCTTTCTTTTCAATTGAAAAGTTATACATGATTTTGAAAAATGTTAGATACATTCACGTTTATAATTCTGCCTGCAATCTGCACACATTTTGATTTGTTTAAAAACACAGCATCTCATTGAAAAAGGTACATAGTATATGCTATGATTATAAATCGCATGAATCCATTTAAATCTATATATACCTTAATTGTCTGATGAACATTGTTAGGCAATGGTTGAGTTATAAGGGACTATTGGCAGAGCTACAAATTGTATGCATGTTACATTGCCCTGTGATTTGATGTTATATTATATTGTTGTTTTGAGCTAGTTGTTAGTTTTGGTAACGCATGCGTGCATGGCATTGATATTATGCTTGGTTTTCTAATGATGGACCAGTACTGTTGGTTTAAAAAATAATTGCATGACATTGATACGATACCTAGAATTATTCATAATTAATCATGTAGTAAGTGATGATAGAGGTGTTTGACAAAACTATAGTCACTTGTCCTGATCTCTTTGACAGTAACCAAGTACACCACTCGTGACAAGTTTTATAAGTTTATTGTCCTACACAAAATTCCTTAGTCACCTCAACATGAATTAATTTATTTTAGAATTTTTTTATTCATTTCTCCAGTGACAAATAGTATGATTATACTATTTCTAATAAATTCAAATGATATAAATTGATTAAATTATTTTTTTTAAAAAAACTAACACTACAATAATTTTAGACAAGTTTTTGCACTGAATTTTAATTTATACTTATAATACCGATTGAGGTACAACTCATAGGTTGAAATTTATTATGAGGTGGTATTGGGTTAACTTATGTGATACTCTGAAGATGAATATTAAAATGTTATTTAATATTTTTTTTAGTTTTCATGTAGGTATGTATAGGGCTCACACATAAACATCTTTTTAATATGACATGCTATATTTATTATGTTTATTGTATTTATCAGTATCACTACCTACCAAACCATTGATCTCTTGACGGGTTGGAGAGATAAATCTTTTACATCGTGAGGGTTATAAGTTTTGAATGTTATTCTTCTTGATTAATAAAATTTAACCAAGAAAAAATAAAAAGTAAAACATTTACCCATAAAAAAAAAATCAGTCACCAGGATATTTGATTTTATTCATTTTTATTAAATTGGATAACATATAGGTACCACAACATTATTGCCAGCCAAAGTGATGTATGGTATTGTTGACATTCTAACTGTCACTTGCAAACAAACGCTCATATTCCTATTGGGGCAGGAAATGAGTGAGAATAATTAAAGAAAGGGAACAAACAATAGGGTACTTGCCATCCCAATCATTGTGGTCCATTTGAGGATGGACGGCTGTCATGAGTGGACCCTCATGTCGTCTATAGTTAAAAAGAATTATGAACATCCAAAACCTATTTGATGGAATGATGGATGGTGCATTATTGGGGACCCCTTTATGAATCATACCAATGTGTGACATATTTATTACCTTTTTTCATTTGGGATGGGAAATTTATTTATAGCAACTCTATAAGTGAACTAATGTTTGAATAGGCTTTTTTGAGGTAATACCACTAAAACCACTGTATATTAATTGTTTGTGTCTCATGAACAACTCAAATATATTATATTGTATATGCACTATTATTGTAACACATTAGATGATTAATTTTCCCCGGATTTACAAATTAACAACTAATTTTTATTGAAGGAAAATATGTGAACAATTATAACATATTTGGGGATTAAAATTAATGTGCAAAATAAAACCCAAAATTTGAAAATATGGACTAAATTAATTGATTTGTTAAGGCCTTTTATATATAAATGAATGTATAAACATTTTTTTTATTAACTTAAAAATCCATACATTTAACATCAGGTGTTACATATGATAGTGTAAAAATTTAATCATATTTTTTTTAATAATGGGATCTTATTGGATAGGTGATGAGAGCTGGAATTTGGAAGTATTAGCTCTATATTGGAATTACAATATTTGTCGTCATGGATATTAAATCGTGTGTTCTATGTCCCAACCCACACGTGAGAGTCCCTTTCACAACTGTCAATTGAGCCCACCAAGGGATTCCCTAAAATGGTAGATTTAACTTCAATTCCTTAGGTATTAAAATAATTTATTTTATTTGTTTGCCTTTTCTTGTTCTTATCTCTACCAATATTTCAATATATAGTAGTATTTTCAAAGGTTGCAAGTGGATAAAGTATAAAACAATGATTAATCCTATAAAAAAAAAATGTTTGTTTAACGTAGATAACATGTAATAGTTATACTGTGATGAAGTAAAATAAACTTAAAATCCATAATTCTCAGTAGAAGATATGGTTTACTCTGTTTCATCTATTTAAAGTTATAATTTATTCTAGTAATACAAACACAAAAAATAATAATGCATCCGAACATATAAAATAATAATAACAAGCAAAAGTGTTAGGGACAATCATTTATATAGTCACTTTGTAGTCCCAACGCATTTTTATTTTTTTAGATGGTATATATTTATTTAATATTGATGTATCTTAGTATATATTTTACTTTTTATAACAATATGTAATTTAATAGATGAGTGTGTATTAAAAAAAAAAATCAAAGTGAAGACTGGGGACGATGACTGCACATATTGCTGGACATTATTTTCCTTAGCCCATGTTTGGATGGGAGAATAGGGGATGAATAAAGAAAAATAAGACAAAAAACTATTTGTTTGTAAGGAATAAGGGTATAACTATACAAGAATAGGTGAGAATAAACTGGTATTGATATTCAAGACTCCCCTACAATTACGTTATTCCACCCAAACCAATTCCCCTGGTATAAAATAAGCCCACAAATCAAATCATCTATCATCACCTCTATTAAATCAGGGGATCTACATGTCAAATCAAAATTATTTTTTATAATTAAATCATTATTCATATCTTATTCTTTATTTATCCACAACTTATTCATTATCAATCAAACAACCAAAACTTTATTATTACATTTCTCAATGAAAACATTTAGAAACACCAATAATAAATATAAAATGACTTATTCTTCACTTGTATCGTCAATTTTTTTAAATTCCAGGTGACATACCCAATCCTGGTCTCAGAAACAACAATCCGGGACCAGACCCTCTCGCGCTGGCACTACCCAGCCTTCAACTTCACCCTCGCCAACTTCTGGTCCCCCTACCTGGTCCAGGCCGAGGAAGCCGACTCGAAAGGCCCGACCCTGACCGGGCTCTTCAACCTCCACCTCGACGAGCCCGACCCGGTCTGGACCACCCAGATCGCCCCCTTCGACTACATCGTCCTCTCCGCAGGTCACTGGTTCTTCCGGCCCCTCATGTTCTACGAGTCTAACAACCTCGTCGGCTGCCACTACTGCCTCAACCCGAATGTCACTGACCTCTCCATGTTCTATGGCTATCGCGCTGCGTTCCGCGCAGCATTCAACGCTGTCAACTCCATAAAGGGATTTAAAGGTAGAAAAATGTTGCATTTTAGTTCATTTTACTTTTCAAATAACAGTTTATACGTGTTTTCATTTTTTAAAAATATTATATACAGTTATTTATTTTTATAAAAATTGAAATATATATTTTAATATATTGAATGATATCATTTATAGAAAGAAAAAAAAAATACATGTACTCTTCTAAATGTTTACTAATATCCATATCGCCCCTATTTTATTCTTCTAAAAATTCATATAAACCCCCCCTGATTGTTTGGCTTAAATTGATCTTCCCCTTGTTGTTAACACCCTAAAATCAAGGTGTAGTTGACTTAACAATACATGGTTAAATTATAATTTTACTCCCTCACTTTCACACATACCCTCACCTGACTGTTTCACAGATTGCACCAGACTCTTTTTGTTTTGCCATATGCAAGAGTCTTTTCGAATTTTGTTAAAATGTCAAGGGTTTACAAAAATATATATTTTTAGAATCATGTTAAATAACATAATATTCTATGAATATTCTTCTCAAATTGATAGCAATTTAACTCAAAGACCTATTTGCTTAACCATAATAAAAATCTCATGGGGTTATATGTCTCTTGAGAAAAAAGAGGCGATGATATGAATATCAGTAAACTTTCAAAGGTATACGCATTTTTCCTTTCTAGAAATTGTAAAGCTTTTTTTAATGAGGTAGATGGAACTAACTATGTATATAATATAAAATTGCATTTTGGATCGTAAAAATAACTTGAGTCGTTACAATGCAGGTATGACTTTCTTGCGAACTTTCACACCAGCCCACTTTGAGAACGGGCTGTGGAATGAAGGGGGGGACTGCGTGAGGAGGAAACCCTTCAAAAGCAACGAAACGAGGCTTGAAGGGTATGATCTGGAGTTTTATATGATACAGTTGGAGGAGTTCAGGAAGGCAGAGAGGGTGGGGAAAGAGAAGGGGGTGAAGTTCAGGCTGATAGACACGACGGAGGCGATGCTTTTAAGGCCGGATGGGCACCCGAGTCGGTACGGAAGGCCAGCGAATGTGACGGCGTATAATGACTGCGTGCATTGGTGCTTGCCTGGGCCTGTGGATGTCTGGAATGATTTCTTGTTGCAGATGTTGAAGATGGATAATGGGAGGGGTGGGGGTAGCGGGGGCGGGAGGGAGAGGATGTTGAGGGTTTAGATGGTGGTGGGAGTAGTTTTTTTTGCTTGTTCTTTAGATTGCTGGGTCTTTCTTGCAAGATTTTATCTATGCAAGTGATAATGCATTTTTTTTTTAATGGAAAATGGTACGGGTGTACGTCTCTATTTGCACCGCTTTAAATTGTTTGCATGCCTCTCATGTAGTAAATATCTAATTTAGAAGTCATACATATTCAAACCCTTAATTTTTTATTTATTTATTTTTTGGTATACCCTTGTGTTATTATTCTCTACGGTGAAACAAATCTTTATGCATTTTTCTCGATCTCCCTCACCACCTGTCTCCATGCTCTCTCCTACTTTGACTCGAGATTCATGAAACCTAACTCTACTCTCTCTCTCTCTCTCTCTCTCTCTCTTAACTCTTTATATATGATTTTTTTGGGTTATGGGGGTGAGGTGGGAGGGGAAGGATGTTGAGGGTTTAGATGGTGGGGAGTAGGTTTTTTTTTTTTTCAATGGGTTGCTGGGATTTTCTTGAAAGATTTGTGCATGTGATGATATATTTCTTTTTTAGATTGGAAGATGTTAAGTACCATAATTTTTATGGTCTTCGTTCTAATTTGCACATGTTTTGAATTTTTTTTTTTTAAATAATATATATCACAAGGTATATTTTTATAAGAAAATAAAGTATATAGGTGGTATAATGAATTGCATAAATCCATTTATATCTTGTTAATATGACTGTATAACGCTAATGAGACACATGTATAACAATGTTCTTTTAAAGTATGTGCATGATGGGATTGGGGTGAATGAACTGAATCAATAATTAGATATAACCCAAACTTTACTTCATATTTAATAAATAAATTAAATTTTAGATACCAGATAATTCAATTTCCATCCATCTCTTTCTAGTATGAGATCTTATGTGTTCTCAACACAGTTTGTGTTGATCAACTATTAGATGAAGTATACTATTTTAAAAAATTCAAAACATGTGAGGACTAGAATTAGGGCTACAAAAAGAAATGTAAGTATATCTCTGTGTGTTGTTACACTTACACACGGTCTCTTTTCCAACCCTAATTCTAATCTCATATGTTTCGTTAACACCATATACTCACATTAATGAGATATATTCTTCAATACATTTTTTTTACATTTTTAATTGATGATTCAATGCAATTCATTAGAGCATATATTTCATTTTTTTATAATAACATATACCTTGTTAGATAATATATACTATTTTTTTAAAATCAAAACCTTATGTGAATAAGAATTAAGGTTGGAAAATGGGTTACAAGTAACATTATCCTTTCTTTAATGCTAGAGGAGGACATGGGCTGGATCGGGTTCAATTGGGTCGGGTTTTCCTCGGGCTTTCAGGGTAGCGAGTCTGGTCTTGAAATGGGCCCAAAGATATTTTTAAAGCCCATGCCCAACCCTAGGCCTAAGGACTTGAGGCCCAAGCTTAGTTGCATAACGAATTGGGATAATGTTACGTACATCTCCTTTTTCAGTTTTAATTCCAGTCCACATTGTTTTAAATTTTTTAAAAACAATATAGGTATATGTTTTTTTTTAAATGAAATATATGTTCCAATTAATTGTATGTATATATTTATATAAAATCAACAGCACTATGTACATTATCCTATGTGATTGAGTGTTGTTACACTTTTCCCCAATTTCAGTATCATATGCATCAATAGAAAATCAACGAAGCATATACTCACATTCACGAGTTATATGCTTTGATAGAAATGTTTCATATTTTTTTTATAAATGCATCCATAGAATTCATTGAAATATATGCTTTGTTTTTTTATAAAAATATTTACCTCATTAGATGAGATATAATATTTTTAAAAAATTCAAAACATATGTAAACTGGAATTGGTGCTGGAAAAGGGGTTGTACGTAACATTATCCATATACGCCACACCCTACATCCTTTTTTTAAATAGTAATTTAAGGTATAATAGAAAAGACATTATTTAAATTATTTTATTGTACATTATCAATTTCATTGAGTCTCATGATGTTTTATTATGTGTAAAGATAAAATAACTAGGAATTCATAGTAGAAATAAATTTAAACAGCTCTTAAAACATACATTTTTAGATGGGTGTTGATGCACTCTATCCATTTTGTTGTCCTGTGTACAATCCAATCCAATGCAGTAACTCTACTAATGCAGTGTGAAAAAATAAAGTTCTTCATTTTTCTAGGAAAAGAAAAACATAGTGACTTGAGAAACCTTATCACACTCTTGCCATCAAAGGAGCAAGCCATGACCAGAACTCATATAGGCCACCCCCATAATACGTTGGAATGATTGTTGAGGAACATATTCTACTTTGACCAATCTATCTACACTATCATATACGTTTAACTATATGTATAAATGTAGGTGAAGGCATTTGGGATTGAACACTCTCTTCTCTTGAGTAATCAATGTGAGTTTTTATTAACAGTGCTGTGCTGCTACAGGATTGAACACTCTCTTCTCTTGAGTAATCAATGTGAGTTTTTATTAACAGTGCTGCTACATGGGCCTCATAAATTAAGTCCTATTTGTGAGCCTCAATAGGTGACACTTTTCTAGTGATTCTCTATTTGACTTTTTCTAACCACTAAAATGACAATGACAAGACTATCATTCTTATAATTTTAAAAATTGATTTCAACTAACTAATATCCTTATTAAACCTCTTAATTGAATCCCACAAAGGGCGGCACCATTAAATCCACTCCCTGACGTAACATATTTTTAAAAAATCTGAAACACCATCATTGTCTGATGAAAAAAAAGAACATCAACCACATGTTATCAATTAAGATACAATAATGTATCTGAAAATCCAAATGAACAAATATGGTCTACATGCTACAGAGAACTGCACAGAAAATTCATAAAAAGTCTTCAAAATGCCAACAATAAGCAATTAAATATTAATCAACTATACATTAATTAAATCCATAAAAATAAAAATAAAAACCTTAAAAAAATGGGTTGGAATTCAAGTTCAGATACAAGTGAATCTACAATTTGAATTAACAAATATACATTCCATACAAGTGAATGTGCACTGTATTTGAAAATCTTGAATCTGAATGAGTCGAATAATGCTGATACAAAGCTAAAAAATATGATGAATGACACATTATGCATAATTATACACAAACACACAATCATAAACGATTGTAGATATCATATTTGGTACACAACAATGCATGTAAATCAAGATACAGGTCATGTATCTGAATTTAAAATGAAATTCAGATTCAATACTGATGATTCAGAGGAATGACGAAAAATCAAAATCAAAATAATGTATTCAGATCGAAAAAGGACTAGTCTGAATAGATCGCTATTGTTTGCACCATAAACTGGTTACAAAAAAAAAACTAAATGAATCAAAATTCTTCTCTTCTCCACTGATCGAACTGAAACAAAAATAAAATTCGATGTTTGTTTTCAAATCCACCGATCCATCTAAATTTGAAAACTAAAATATCGCAAAATCTAATAATTTTTGGGATTTGAAAAACCTAACATGGATGTATCAATTTCTAATTGCACCAAAATCAGATCGCACATAAAAATAAAATCGAGAATTCACCACGTATACACGGACCAGATCTGAATTAAAAATGAAATTGATATTTGTTTTCCCATCCCCCGATCATTCAGAAACAGAAATGGACAATCGTAAATATTTTGAACGACTCATTGAAAACAAATATTTAAAAACGGGAAAGATATCATAGATCATAACTATCTCGAGATTAATCGGGCGGTTATGGAATACTAAAACGATTAATTAGGGAGGGGGGTATTATAGGTATTTCAATTTTGCCACCTCATAGGGCTTGGGATGGGGTCTATCAAATGGGGACTAAAAATCATTATTGTTTTATTAAATGTATACTTTAGAATAAGTCGAATGCATAGAATGTGTGAGTTTCGACATAAATTATTATGTGATGGATAATTATTTCAGATTTTCAATATATATAAGAAATAAGATATTTTCTATTCGATCGTGTCATTAGTTTTTCTTGTTGAAAAATGTAATAATGAAGTTTTTGTTATTTAGTTGTTCATGAATAAATCGTGTAGAACAAAATGTGATTAAGGGAATTATTAAATGTAAAACAATGATTTGACATGTGGACCATTTTTATGCTAGCATAATAGATAAGATTGAATAACACAATTCCGAAGAACCTGAAATACCAATGTCATCTTATTCCCACCTATTTTAATATAGTACCCATTTATTTATTGTAAAACAAACTGGACTTTAGGCTTATTCCACCACATTCTTCTCTATTTTGTTACCCAAATAGGACCCTAGAGTTCCTGGTGAGTTGTATTAACCGCACATCTAGTTTATAACAAAACATCTGGTTTTATCCTATTTTTTTTATCTTCAACCACTTATCCCATCATTTATTCATTTATAAAACTAGATCTAACTGTGAAACCCAAAGACCAATGTAGCTAACCATTGCCTAAGATGAGACTCAGTTACCAACTTAACCAAAGTTCATCCAAATATTTGACTATGATAGTAATGAGAAGGTGGTGGAGGTGATTCAACTTTGTTAACCGTCGGTCCTTATGAATTTTTTTCTTTCAACTGATCGTTAGATGGACGCTTTAATATATTAAGGTACGAATGCCTAATCAAAGATACAACGAAAGAAGTATTGAATCTTAGAATTCTTATTTTATATTGTTTAGTTGAACACGAGTTTGAATTTGATTAATAAAGTTCTCATTTTATCTTCTTGGACATCGTCTATAATTTTCTTAGTTAACACTTACGTATGTGTGGGTCAGGGAGATTGTGTCAGATAGTGTACAATAATTTCAACTTGTTTTTTTATTTTTATTTGAAAAATTAATTACAGGCCCTCCAGCCAACCCCCCTATTAATTTCTAGTCTCTTATTTTGAAATGAAAAATCCAAATCCCATCCTATTCGTAATTTAAAATATTCAGGCATCAAAGTCAGACTTAAAGGAACTACATAAAAAAAGTGTTGGATTTTTAGGTGGACCATTGGTGGCTACAAAGACAAATATGCAAAAATTAATGTGTCGCCAGTCATTACTGTTTGAATGTGAGAGATACCTATTTTTGTGGTGTGTTGAAGATGGAAATTCAATGGTGTGCATTGGAGTCTTACCCCAAAAAAAAAAAAAAAAAATGGTGTGCTTTGGAGAACCACAAAAAAAGTGAGAATCCAAAGACAACCCTAGATAATGTAACACCTTATGCTCCTCATGTGCCTTTTTTGTGTGTGTGTGTGTGTGTGTGGACCTCATGTGCCATCTTATTTCATTGACCATGACAAAAGTTTCCTTCTAGAGGGGATGGTTGTAAATTAAATTGTGGTGTTTTATTGCTATGTTTTATATATGAATTTTTTTTTTCAAATTTTTTACTAAATATAAAGATTTTTTTTATAAATATGGTTCAACAAAAATAATAGATTCAGTATGTTGTTTTACATCCATGTCTATTTTATAATGAAAAACAATATGTATATATTAAATATGAAAATCTTGAATTGTTAGAATTACCCACTAACCCTTGGTCATCTAAATTTGAGGGATTTCATTTCCAAACCTATTGTGATAAAACACGCAAAACTAGTCAATAGTTAAACTAACACATGTTTCCTTACATGTTTTATATATGAGGTTTAGTGGTAATAGAAAACACATGTCAGTTCTTCATTAGAAACGGACATAAATTAAAGGATTCAACTCGGATGATATCCAGTTTCAAGTTTTTCCTACTAGAGGTCTAATGGTAATTTATGTTACAAATAGGGACGTTTGGGCAAAAATTCCATGTATATAAAGAGGTCACCTCCCCCAACAAGTAGTGCATCGTCCCTGGTTGTGATTCCTTCCAGGTTTTAATTTTCTCCTCTCTACAAGAATTCATGTCTCTTGATCATATATATAATTCTCTTCATTCATGCAAGTCTCACCTTCTTGAGCACTCATGCACTTTCTCTTTGTAGGGTCAGAAAGAGATGGTGATGATGGGTGTGGGGAGGTTGGTGGGGAGTCTGAAGTCCAAATTGAAATCTTTGAAGACAGCCAAGAAGAAGCCTTACGAAAAGATCGATAAGAGCGAGAGCATGAGAGTGGAGATTCGGAGTCGGAGAGCGCAGAAGCTCGTGGAGGAGACTCTTAAGATCGCGGACTCTCCGAGGATCAAAACCTATGCCATTTGAGCACTCTTTTGAGTTAGAACATGTATATATATATAACATATGTATGAAGATTTTCATTTCCTCTAGTTGCTTCTCCTTCCCAAGCTAATTAATGCTCCCACATAAACATATATAGTATCATCTTTGATTCTCTAGCTAATTATCTATGACTTATCCTGATTAAACAATATCATATTGGGTATGAGTTCTTCTTCATGTTTCTCTTTGATTACACACGAAATCTTGTTCTAGCTGTATAACAAAGCTATGCATATTTCTGTGTGTAGATCATGTTTTTAAAAATAGGGGAGAGTGATCAGAGGTACATAACATCTATGTTATGTAAATTCTTGATTTTGATTTTAAATGAAAAGGCAGATGCTATATGAGATATGTCAATTGAAATCAGCTTTACTTTTAACCCTATTTTTTAAATGGGTACTTGGATTCACGCAAATTCGCAATAAAAGTAGAGCTGATTAGAATATCATGTTTTGTTAATATGCAACACATGATGAGAGAAAAAAACAAAAAACTCCTTGTTTTCAAAAGCTTGTGTAGAACATCTCAATTTAATTGCACCTTGGTCTAGCATGGCTAGCTAGCAGCCTAGCACATCTTTCATGGTCTCTCCATTGAAGAGAGATTGGTGGTTTCCAAAGTGTTTTCCACTGCCTTTAATTGTCAACCTCTCTCCCTTTTTTTCTTTTCCATCCTGTTTTTTATTTTTTTGGATCTAGCAACCACTGAAGAGATTTGGTGGTTGGGGAAAGAAAAAAGGGGGAAGTTGGGGATGTTAGTAATGCTTGATATGGAGATGTGTACAACTTGGGGGCCATTCCATCAATGGTTTCATGTCATGGCCAAATGGGATGGATCCATTTCCATGTAGTTGACAATATAAAGGTAAGCATATCAATTATCTAAAAAAAAATTGAATCCGCTTCGAACCCATATCTGAAAAATCAAAATTATCTGATATTCGAATATCTGAAGTGGAGATATGGATATCAGTGTATCTGATCCGAAAAATATCCTTATCCGACATATGTTATAAAAAATATATGCTTGTATTATATATTATTCATATTTATTATCTTGTATGATTAATCATAATTATAATATATTATATTATTATTAAATTTTCAATGTATGATATCTGAAAGAGAAAATAATATTTAAAATCTCAATTTTAATATTTATATATCTCTAATATATTACTTGATTATCCAAAACAATGTTTATATTTAAACATATCACTTATCCAAAAAATATTCTGAGAAATTTGAATCTAAAAATTTATATCTATATTTGAATATGAAAGTTTAAATATGGATAATTAACATGTCTGATCATGCCGACAACATTTGCTGGTTGGATTTCATGGAATTGGATAAAAAAAATATTTTAAAAGCTTTGATGATGGTTTTGACATGTGGAACCTGTACTTATTTGGTCTAAGTCGAGAGAAAAGATAAAGTCTATTTCTTCCCACTTTAGGAATCCATATTTAATCATGATTGACTTCGATCAGTCCTGTTAATATCAAATTACACAGTTCATTAATTGAACTACACAGTTTATGAATCGAACTATACATCCAATTGTTAGACACGTATTCCACTCTCTTATTGAATATAATAAGCTATTAGATAAAACATGGATTCCTAAGTATCATCAGTATCCAATAGAAGAGTGAATATATACCCAACAATTGATTATATGATTCAATTCATAGGCTGTGTAGTTCGATTAATGGATTGTGCCGTTTGGTACTGACATGATTGACTGAAGCCAGTTCTGACTGGATTCAGACTCTCACTTCAGATATGCTCCAAGCCCTCTTTTGGGGGTGAGAATGATGGTAGGATAAGAAAGGAATCGAAAAAAAACTCATTTGATTAGAAAGAATAAAATCTAATAATTATATTTAGATAAGCTAGAATAAATTTTGATATACATTCAAGCGATACAAAAATAATCTATTCATGTCTTATACAATAACAAAAAAATGATAAAAGATATCATTGAGATCCACGATGGCGTTTGTACGGCTCTCCCACTACAAAATCTGGCTCACCGCTAATCCAAATGGGAGCCCAAGTGTATCACCGCACATTATAAAATTAATAATGATTTATAAGCCTCAAATTATAAGCCCTTTACAAATCTCATGAGATGGCACACTTGTAATTCCCTTTATACTCATAGGTGTTTTTTTTTTTACTTTTTTTGGTAACCAATCACTTTAATGGAAGAGGTGGTTATGATATTGTAATATTGTGCAATTTCTTTTGTTCTTTCTTAATTTTTTTTTAAAACCAAAAAAACAATCTCATTCTTTTTTTCTCACACAAAAAAGAAATTCTCATTCTTTTTTTCTCACACAAAAAAGAAATTCTCACTTTTTTTTTTATAAAAAAAAGTTTTTTTCCACACAAAAAAGGTCTTATGTACACCCAAAAAGTCTCACATTTTTTTATTCCCTTGTGTTGGATTGTGTATTCTCTTTTTTTTTATTTCACCATTTTGAATCGTTTAGTGTTGCGAAAACACGAAAAAACAGATTGAATTTTTTGTTTAAAGGATTATCATTCACTATTTTTATTCAACCACTGTTTTTATTCATCCACTCTATTTGTGTTTGATCGATTCGAGTGATTTGTTTATCAATGTTTGTCGATTCAGGTTTGTACTATATTATCTTTATGTATATTCACTGATTTAATCATCACACTGATTTACATTTTTATTTTTTGTTGAATCTGTTGGTGATATTAAATCTAATGTTTTAAAATTTAGCCACATTTTCAAATTTAACTGAAATTTATATGCATTATACTATTTTAAATAATACTTGCTATTTTTTAAACTAAGTTACATTTGTTATATTTATTTTTGGGAAATGTGTTTCAACATTATATGTATTATATTTTTGAAATTATTTTTTCCTTTTGTGCAGCTTATGCTCTTTATTAAAGTTTTAAAATTCAGTTATGTTTTCAAATGTAATTGAATTTTATATGCATTATACTCTCTGTCTTAATTGTGACTTTGAATAATATTTGTTTGTTGTTTTGAAGGTAAATTACATTTTTTAGATTTATTTTTTAGAAATGTATCTAAACATTATATGGATTATATTTTAAAAACATTTTGTGCCATTATGCAATTTATGTTTTTCAATAAAGTTTTAAAATCCAGTTGCATTTTCAAATGCACCTGACTTTTATATGCATTATACTCTTTGTTTTTAGTATGATTTTGAACAGCATTTGTTTGTTATTTTGAAAGTTAGTTACATTGGTCAAATTTGTTTTTTGGAAATGTATCTAAACATTATATGCATTATAGTTTTGCAGTTTATGTTTTTCATTAAAGTTGTGTTACATTCCAAATATATTTGAACTTTATATGCACTACACTGCTTATTTTATTTGTGTTTTTAAACAATGTTTGCTTTCCTTGAAATTCAGTTACATTCCAAATGTATTTAATCTTTATATGTATTATATTTTATGTTTTTTTGTGTTGTTAAACAATTTTTTTTTCTTTTAAAAGTTAGAAAATTTTTAAATGTATTTGAATTTAAAAAAAAAAAGTGCAGGTGGAGGTCAAAGAATGGCTTGAAAGGTAGCCGAACCACATCTCATATGATAGA
The DNA here is from genome assembly GCA_030737835.1 of Acorus gramineus. NCBI lineage: Eukaryota > Viridiplantae > Streptophyta > Magnoliopsida > Acorales > Acoraceae > Acorus > Acorus gramineus. The sequence goes on from CM060850.1 coordinate 5,990,510, forward strand.
AGGCAACGTGAGGATCTAAGAGTGGTGACATCGGTCACCGGAGATGAGGACGCCGGCCGGAATGAATTTTTGAAGTGACGAATGACTTAAAAGGGTCAAAAAGGAATTTTTCAAAAGAGAGTGTTGTATGGGGAGGCAATTACTTAATGAGGGAGTGTTGTGAGGGAAAAATAAAAAAGGATAGTATTATCTTTGCAATTTTTATATTTTTGTAAAGTCAAACAAGAAACCAATGAGCTAAGGATGTCTATTGGGGCTTTTTAATGGGGCCTAAACTTTAGGGTCCATGTAGGAGGACTCAACTCCAATAGAGAAGTTAGCTAACCAAAAGGTTAAAGTGCCATGTTAGGACTTTATACTTCAACTACACCCTCATTTCCTACATCTCTATTTAGTTAGTTATTGTTGCTCCAATAGAATAACTAAATAAATTAGCCAAAATAATAGTACGCCCCACCTCTCCACTCACTCAACTTCCCACCAACGGTTAGAATGCAAGTTTGGAGCTCCCAAATGTATTTTTTTTAATTGGTTGGCTAAAAGACTAGCCACAGTTGGCTTGAAAGATAACACCTGACAAGTGGTGCCCACATTTAGCTCTCTTTCAATTGCTCTATTGGAGCAAAACATGTTAGTTAATCTATCAATTAGAAATACTCTTATAAAATATAGAAAAATCCAAATAACTTCATGTAAACTGTATGAAATCTATATAACCCCCTAACTTTTCCTAAAACCCATATAACCCTCTAATTTTTCCTAAAACCCATATAACCCCCTTACAACACCCATAAAAATCCAAATAGCCCCCTGAATTAAATTTTTGTTAATAGATTAAGATTATCATGTAAATATTCTGTTTGGTTAACCTTGGTTAAAGATATAGTATACAAAAAACCCCTTATAATGTGTTAAAAATACAAAAAGTCTTCTCTAAATGATTATTTTACCTCTTCGGCTAGGTTTTTTTTAATCTCTTCGGAGGGGTAACATCGTCGTGTATAGAAAATTTTCTGCATTTTTAACAAATTATAACGGTTTTTGGTATACTGTGTTTTCATTCAGGGTTAACAAAACTAAATATAGAATATTCCTTATATGTCAGTGGAAGTATAATCCAGGGGTTTATTTATATTTTCATATGTGTTTTCAAGGGAATATATGAATTTTAGGAAAAGCCATGAGGCTATATGGATTTCAAGCAGTTTATAGGGAGTTATTTGAATTTTTCCTATAAAATAAATGTGATTGCACAATTTAATCAACTTCTTTTAGTATGTATTAAACCCCATCCATCAAATAACCCAAATCCAACGGTAAAAAATTGTCTCACCAAAAAAAAAAAAGCTATGTATATATGTATAGATACACACACATTACTCTAATGAAATGCTAATCCCCCTCCCTTTAGTTGTAATAACAGTCCTTCCTAGAAGCTCAAACACTTATTTATTTTTGTACGGTTGAACGTGGTTTTTTTTTTTAAAAAAAATGGTAAGCATTATCATTAAGTAGATGTAATTACAATGTCTAAATGAGGGATGAGAGGAATAAAAGAACATAAAAACAACAAAGTGAAGAAAAACAAAAACAACTAAAATCTCACACCCAAAACGAATGATCGGCGAGATGTATGGTGGACGAGAGTCCACCCGATGGAACATAATAACGAGCTTTACTCTTCCAATACTAGCTTCTCTCCCTCAAAACGAACCTCAGAAGCTCTGGATAGATGAACACCCCAATCCTTTGTTGTGAGTGACATAAGAGGTATAATAAAACAAAAGGAACATGGTAAACATGGCTATATATAAAACTCCACTTATCAATATCAATGTACCTAATAGAAGTGTAGGCCTTTGACACAAACATCATGCCCAATCCTTTGTTGTGGGTGATATAAGAGGTATATATAATAAAACAAAAAGAACATGGTAAACATGGTTACATATATAAAACTCCACTTGTCAATATCAATGAACCTAATAGAATTGTAGGCCCTTTGACACAAACATCATGCATTAAGGGTCATTGAAAATTAGATAGAAAGGACAATTATATGCACAAACATCCGTTGGAAAAAAAACAGTGGAATCATTGTGTCTAATTCATGTATAATCAGCCACCATATGGTAGGGACAGGGAAATGCTAAAATTAAATAAGGTTTTACCTTCCAAAGAATAATGATATTTATGTTAAGGGAGCACACACCATCATGGATCTAGAACAAAACGTGGAACATAAGCTAATGAAACAAGCCCATAGGGCTGGAGGTAATTTTTTTTTTTGGCAATCTTGTTGCTCACAAGACTTGAACTGGATCCTCAAAGATAGGTGCCCTTTTTTGATCACCAAACCATCAGCCTACGGAAACAATCTGATTACAAAGGTAGATAAAATTGGGTGTATATTTGGATTTAGGAAAAAATTCAATATAACTCACTAAAAACTTGTTAAAATCATAAAATGTCCTCGGAAAATCATTAAATATCTCTGTAAGTCTCTATAACTTGTTCTGGTTAATCATTTTAGTCCTTCAATTAAATTTCTGAAGCCATAAAAAGCATATTCATGCAAAATATCATTTACTTAACGGTGTTACTCAAAACCATATTCAATTGAGTCCCTAAAAAATCAATAAAACTGGGTGTGGATCCTCTTCATGTCATCAAAAACCCATGCAAGGCACTTCACTTGGATGTTGAGGAGAGTGTATTACGAGAGCGGATCGTCTTCAAACCCTCCCGTGCGATGTGCGTGTGCATTGATCCACTCTCTAGTCGCTAGCGCGCCTACATTCGGGGCACACGGAGAGTGCAATTGTCAAGGCGACCCACTTCATGTTTATGTAAATCTTATGCAATATTAGCAAGTTTCTGCAAAATTTTATTGATGTTTCTCTTTGATTTAAGGAAATCGATATACATTCATCTATTGAAATACATACTGTTATACGAAATGAAATATATAATAAAATAATTTATTTTAATTTTTTTTAAACAAAACATTAACATTCATACATTATAGTAGAATTCATACATTACGATAACACAATGATATCATAGTGTATAGGGTTATAGACAGGACCGTAAAATAGACTAATATATCTAATCAGCACACTTTAATATGGGAAAATGTTACACTCAGTCTTTTGTACAGTTTAAAACACATACTACACATAATTTCATATTTTTTTAAAAAATAGCACACAATATCTAATGAGACATATGCTTTGATAAAAAATGTGTATCGTTCCATTTTAAATTAAATGAACTCATTTTACTAAAAATGTAAGAAAATATTTAATGAGATATATATATCGTCTAACAATACATATGTTTTACTGGATTTTTAATGAGGTATTGAATTGCATTTTAGACCTCTTTGAATAAATGGGCTGGGCTTTCGGGCCCTGTCGACAGCCATGGATTAGATCCGAACGAGCTGGGCTCACGTTCCTGTACCATCCCACACGACTAAACCGGATAAAAGAGAAGGTACCGCCAAAACATCAGACCAAAATTCTCTCAGAACCCCATCGACTTCCAATCCCATCCGCGCCACACCCCCCCTGAAAAAAAAAAAAGAAAAAAAAAGGAACCCCAGTGGAATTTCTCTTCGATTAGGGTTTCTCTCTAATCGAAGAGAAGAAGAAACAATGGAGTCTCTCCTCCTCCCGAATCCCTCCGTCTCGTGTCGACTTCTTCAACACAGATCGTGAGCCCCTCCTCTCTCTCCCTCTCCGTCTCTGACCCTCTCAAACGGTCTACTGATTGTGTTTCTTCTTCTTGTTATGGTTGTTTTCGTTTGCAGATTGTGTCCGAAGAAGACTATGAGGACGTGCCGGGTGGCGGCCGGACGGACTCGGTGCGCCATGGATGTCCCGATGGGCGGCCGCGCCTGGAACCCTGGTAAGGACCATCGAAAACCCTAATTGACGCTTTGCGGGGTTGTATACCTATTCATATGTTTATGGAATATGTTGAATCCATGCTATGATAACCAAGTCTTGGTGATTGTGTTTCGTATGTTTAAATTATCGATGTCACTCATTGAAGAAATGTGTATGGAATTGTGTGATATGTGTTTGATTTGGGTTAATTGATACTAAAAATGACAGCTGCAGCATGTGCTCAATTCTTGCTGATATAATTTTTTGGGTCGGATTTTGTGTGTTTATGGCAATGGGAATTGGTTGGAGTGGATTGAAGTGGCAGCTGAAAATTTGAGAAACTCCAGTCTCCAAAGGTACAAGGAGAAAAGATTACTACCAATACAAAGCAAATATAATAAATACAAACTAAAAGAGGCCAAGGTTTACAAACTAACTATGAATCTATGATTTATAACACTTGCAATGAACCTAAGTTATCCACTTGGGCACCACCTGCACTGCCACAATGGATCCCCCAATCTTTAATGAATCCAAGAATCGTTTCCTGTATATTCTCAAATTATGGCTTCTACCCTTTGAAAATGACAGCATTGCGAACAATCCATATGAACCAACAAATGGTGTGGGCAAGGGCATGGGACACCTTAGCCTTGGAACTTCTATCGCCAATTCGCCATAGTGTTTGAGACTCTTGCACATTTCCCACATTTTAATTATGCTTTTGAGTTCGCTACCGCAAACCCTTCCAAGCTTGGATTGCAGTTCTCCAACTATGAGATACTCAATGGGAGCATCTCTACTCCCACACTATAAAGAGAGAAAGAACTAGACAATGAAGGACACCATTTATTCATGTTGGCCTAGGTGAATAGTTTATTTTGTTGCATTAACCACATGAAAGCTTTCACTTTTAAAGGGGATTTAACTCCTTAGGTCTCTTGAGCTTCATATATTCCCAGTTCCACTATTGGGAAATCTTTCATGAGCCATTTATAGCAAGATTAAACCGAGAATCTGTTCGTCTTATCGAGGATCCCTATGAGTTATGATAATTTATCTACATGATCTATGTTGACTTTGTGCAGTTTGTAGTCTAGCTCTAAGGAGAGCTAGCTCATTTTGCTTGATTTCCAAAAGACAATGTCCACTGTTGGCGCCCCATACTAGCAAACCATCTTTTGTACTAATAATATAATGCGCCATGCCTTGATGGTTGAAAGGCGTTGGAAGAGGTGAGCATAGAGATGCGTTATGTGCAAGTAACAATGCTTATGAGAATTTTTAAGAGATTGTACGTAGAAAACATAAATGGTTGATGGACCTACGTGATATGATGGAATGCTAATCTGTACAAGGTCGGATTTGATTACCATCCTTTGTGCAGGATTGAATAGAAAAAAATTGGGTCTATGAGGATGAGCAGTCTTCTATTTAATGTCAAATATAATGAACTGCTCAGTCCTTTAATATAGTGAGATAGCTAGGACATGTGCAAGTCATAGTTTGAAGTGCGGCCGCACATGCTGATATGTGCCCCTGAGCGCACATTCCATCCCATATGCGGGAATTCAGTTCGAACTGAATTCGAACGGTTTCTTACCGTTCGAATTCAGTTTGAACTGACTTCAAACATGTAAGAGGGCTTTCAAAGTTCAGTTCGAACTGACTTCGAACGGTAAAACCTTCCTCTGAGTTTGGATTGTCGTTCGAACGGTAATTCGAACGGCAACATACCGTTCGAAAGCCGTTCAAATGCAATCAGTTCGAATGGGGGATCGAATGGGGGTTCGAACGGTTGCCTTACCCTATGTGCGACCGCATGTTCGGTACATGCGGCCGCATATGCGCATGTGCGGGGTTTTGAACTATGGTGCAAGTAACAATGCTTATGAGAATTTTTAAGAGATTGTACTTAGAAAACATAAATGGTTGATGGACCTACGTGATATGATGGAATGCTAATCTGTACAAGGTCGGATTTGATTACTATCCTTTGTGCAGGATTGAATAGAAAAAAATTGGGTCTCTGAGGATGAGCATTCTTCTATTTAATGTCAAATATATTGAACTACTCAGTCCTTTAATATAGTGAGATAGCTAGGACATGCCACAAAGACCCAATAAATAGGCCCTTAAATTCTGGGATGCTTCCGCACTTCTTTTAGGGAAAAAAGACATTTAATCTTCTAGAAACACATTCATTATCTTGGACATATGGTAGGACTAAACTATAATGGTTCTTCTCACTAGTTTGTTTCTGTCTTTTTTCTTTTCCTTATTATCTTTTTCTTATCATGGGCAAACAGTTCATCAACATAAGCAAGATCATCTGCCCTCTTTTTTTGTGTAAAATTCCTTATGGACCTATGTTGTTTAACAAGGTAAAACAACTCAAACATAAATAAAATTGGCTGTGGGACTATGATGATTATGTTGTTTAATATAATATTGTTATGGGACTATGATGATTATTTTTATTTTATTTTCATGAAGTAATGTTATGTTGTTCAAGAGTTACATTTTTTGAAGTGTAGATGCAATCTTATTAATAGATAGCCCCTAAACAACTCCGAACAAAGATTAAAAGAGAAAATGAAGATAGTTGACAATATAAAAGATTAAAAGAGAAAATGAAGATAGTTAACAATAAAATATTAAAAGAGAAAATGAAGATAGTTAAACAATATAAACCTCTACTAATAAAAAAAATATGTATATAAACTTCCACCGAAGCAAAACAACTCAAACACAATAATATTCACAACTCCATACTACTCGAACCATTTGTTTCCCATAATTGATGATGGTGTCGTCTCACCAAGAAGCAAAATAGTCCAATTGGTAGAGTGGAGGAAATCGCCGCCCACATATTCTCCTTGGTCCTCTTAATGAGTTTCACATTTTACTGAATATTTTATGACAACTGAAGAAAAGTACTAAGCATACTAAGAGTGATCGTGCAACTAGACTGTAGGTGAATGTGTGCGTAAGATCTTTTAAATAAAATAACTTAAATCAGCCATCGAGGTTCCCTGAAATTTGAGGAACATATTTGTGGGCTTTACTAGGCATTATGGTTAGTTGTCCTGTAAGAAAAGAAATCAGGCTTACATTTTTAGGTCTAAGTAGCCCACATAAGAGAATTATCTTTTAGATATGTTCAATTAAAAGATAATCATTTTTAATAAGGATTATTGTTTATGCCAGCATAATTATTAACAATACTATCAAGGGAAACAAACCAAACTTATGTTGCAGATTGATGTAGAAAAGTTAAGTTTATATGTTGGCATGTTTGGTAGCCCATTATCCATACTAAAGCAAGATGCAAGGTGAAGCAATTTTAGGAGTGACAACTTGGCACTGAAGACCCATACATGTTATTTTTAATGGACGCGTTGAGCTTGCTGATCTCCTCGCTCACTCTGTTGGTCAAATTTACATCACGGATCTGATTCACATGATCACCTAAGATCTTACCACTATCCTTTTTTAAAAAATGGTAAAAAGAAAGATGGTTATAAAACTATGACACTGCCATGGAATGTTAATATTTATAATTAGACAGGTTATAGAATATGGATATTTCTTAAAAATTGAAATTTTGACCTATACAATATGGTTTTTTCTGGTTAGGGACATCACCTTAATTTTCTCCATAGTATGTGCATGTCATTCATATCCATGTAATTCAATATATTTCAGATAGCACGAATTCTTTACAAAGAGGTGCATCTCATTCTTGTAGTGGTATAGTCTTTATATAAAATTATAGTTTTAAAATGCATATAGTATCTGCGCATAATATTCATATCGATGTAAAGGCCACATTAGAGCACAAAGAGAAACTATATGCCAGAGAAAACTAGCAAACAGGATTAAGGATTCAGTATATCAGAATACTTCAATTAAAGATAAGGCGATATGTCATAGACAAACTTGTTGGATAACATTTTTGGACCAAAGGCACAAGCAGACATTGATTGCATTGATAAATACTCATGCACTGAGACATTTTATGTGCAGAAATTGTGAGAATTAGTATTGGTGATGTGAGATAGAGGCTCAACGACATTGTTCATAAAAAATTTCGCTTCGCAAATATTTTTATTTTACTTGAATGCAGTAAACCGTTCTAATTTTAATGTTTTTATCATTTTTTGCGATTGAAGTAACAAGTTTTCTTCTCATTCATATTTACTGAAAACTGGGACTTGTTTTGTGAGAATGTTGTTGTTTCTAATTCTCTTGCATTTTTTAAGATACCATTCCCAAATTTACTCGGATGCACGTGCGGGATCCATACAAGCGCCTAGGTGTTACTCTCGATGCCTCAGAAGAAGAAATACGAGGAGCACGCAACTTTCTCCTAGAAGAATATGCTGGGCATGAGAGAAGCATGGAGTCCATAGAAGCTGCTTATGAGAAAATCCTAATGGCCAGTTTCCAAAAGAGGAAGAAATCAAAAATTAATTTAAGAAGTCACATAAAGCAGAAAGTAGAAGAATCTCCTCCTTGGTTTAAAAAATTGCTCGAGTTCTTCGAAATTCCTCCCACTGAAGTCATCCTAAGGAGAGCCTTTCTCTTTGCTTTCATGGGGGCATGGAGTGTGATGAACTCTGCTGAAGCTGGCCCTGCTTTTCAGGTGTGATATTCAATCTATTTGTGTACAATCTCCCCCATTATAAGAGCTTTTCTGCATATCATAATGCATGCCGTTTCCAACTGAATATAATAGTTCACTACTGTTAGTCCCGAGCTCTAGAATTTCTAAATTTCACCTCAACCAGTGAAGAAAGCCCACTAGTTGAACCATTCAATATTTTAACCCCTCCATCCATCCATCCCATCTGATTGAGATAGATCTTTATCTCGTGATTTAGAATAAATCTGAACATGAATGACAGCTGAGGACCTTTTGTGAAGTTCATGATTGAGATGCATCCATTTTGCCAGACAGTTTCCAACTTTGGTTATTCATCTTGGTTTAAAAAAAATGTTACATTGAAATGAAACACAACTTAATAATTTTTTCTCTATGGTATTAAGTTGAACATTGAGATTACTCTGGTCAGAGACTGAATTTCTTCATCTATTTTACATATTCCTCTTATTGGAATCTAATGACTTGTCTTTCCCATACAATCTCAGTTCACCTTTTTCCTTCTTTAAAAATTTCCTCCCCCTTTTGGCAAATCTCCCGCAAATTCCTTGTTACTTAAAATGCAATCTATCATCTACTGACATTTTGGAGCTTTTTCAAGAGTTATTACACTATATGTTAATAAAAGTTTGCAGGCATTTAACATGTTTATCTATATTGATATGGAGCCTTTAGCCCTGAATGATGTCAAAGTCAGACGCCTAAATCTCACTTTAAGAGTGATAATTATGTGCATGAAGATGAAAGCTCACCTTGGTAACTCAAACTACCTTCAAGACAGGATTAGCATCTGTTTTCTTTCCCGGAATTCTCTCTCTGGAGAGTAATAGGTTTGAAATGAGGGAAGGTGTTTATCAATGTCAATCTCCTTATGGATGCCTATTAGAGAAAAGACAACAACAATTTTATCACTTTTGTTCCACCATATTTGATATTTTTGAAGCCATTGAATTTGTTTATTTTTTATTTCTTTGGATGTGAAAAGCCTTGGAATTATTCATTTATATAGGCAATATAGCTTTGTCTTCGACAACAGAGTATGAAGAAAATATTTCCATAAAAAAAAAAAAAAAAATGTGGCACATATTGCAGTTGATATCATTATTATTTTAAGACCTTTTTCCATAGACTGTTGTTGCTCTCATCGGATTCAAAACATGAAATTATTTATTCACGGATCCTGTGAATAACTGCAGGTTGCAATCTCACTTGCGGCATGCGTTTACTTCCTCAATGACAAGATGAAGAGTCTGGGACGCGCCTGCATTACCGGGTAACCCTAGCTCTATCTATATATGTATATATATATAAAAAACTATGCCCGAATGAAACTTGTCTTCCATCATCCCTTCATTAATGATGTTTATTCGCTCCATTGTGTCGTAGTTTTGGAGCTCTCGCAGTTGGATGGGTGTGTGGTTCCATTGTAGTGCCGATGATTCCGACATTTCTCTTGCAACCGACGTGGACACTCGAACTCCTCACTTCTCTGGTATGCTATGTTTTCTTGTTCTTTGCGTGTACTTTCCTCAAGTGAGAATGTATACATGCCTCTTTTTTTACCACAACTACATGAGTGTTTCACAGTTATTTTAGTGTGTCATTTCGAGCTAAAACAGGTCGATTTGAGCACGACAGGAGCCTCAAGATTTGTTTTTATAAGTCGAACACAACGAGGCTCGTGTCGTTTTTGCCACCCTCATGAACATGAGGGTGTGAGATGAAATGTATGAGCATATACTAAGGGGCCATTTGGAAACATATTTGAAAAGCGTGATTTTGTGTAAAATAGTTTAATAGAACTCGATTAATTCCTATGAAGCTCACTTTCTTTGCTTCTCAAATAGCATACTGTTTTTACTATAGGTTGAAACAAACTTTGAAATTAACTTCTTGTACTAAATGTTGAAACAAACTTTTAAATTAAAGATGTTTTTTCACAACATGCAAAAACGAAATGCTCGCACAAACGGGTTTTAAATGTTATTTGTTGAATCAGAATTTCCTACCATATAAAAACAAATCAGTTCAAACAAAGTAATCCATAATGAAGAGTGATGCAAAATTCAATATTTATTGTTTGATAATTAGATGGAAGAAATGCAGTGATGTACAGAATCAGGTGAGATACAATAAAAAGACAAATCATTTGGAATTTGATTTGTTGGTCGTATTGGAGCAACACACAATCTAAATAGTCAAGCCATTTTGTATGTATTTAGGGAGGCAATTCCATAAATTTTGAATTGCATAAACTGAACCTCAAAATTAGTGTGTCAACTGGAACCCCCTGTTCATAGAAAGGCTAGAAATATCAAACTAACAGGAAGAAAAAAAAAAAAATGGTTTTAAGGTGGAAAAGTCTGGCCGTCTGGGGACTGTCATTGTAGTCCCAACATTTATTTTTTTTACTTGTACAATGAAACATTTTTTTTTAAATAAATAAAATATATACTGAGATATATACTTTGACTACTTGAATGTCTGTGCCTAGGATAGTTGTTTTAAGATTGGTTTGAAGGTTGGATCAGGCTAAGAGCATCTCTAATGGATATATTAACTAACATGTTAGTGTCATATTTTATGTAACATATAAAAATGTTGTTTCAATGGAGATGTTAAGAGGGAGTTAAATGTAGGTCCCACGTGTCAAGTGTTATCTTTCATGCTAACTGTAGCTGGTGTTTTAGCTAGTCAAATGTGGGTCCTATGTGATAGTTCTTTAAAAAATTAATAAAAAATATATTTGAAAGGTTGAGTGAGTGGAGAGGGGGCTCACTATTTGTTTGACTAGTTTATTTAGCTAGTCCATTAGAACAACGACAAAAAAAACTACATAGGGATGTAGTAAATGAGTGTATAGTTGAGGTATAAAGTGTTGACATAGCACTTTAACATTTTGTTTAGCTAACATATATATTGAAGATGCTCTTAGCTAGTCCATTGGAGCAACAACCAATTAAATATAAATATAGTAAATGAGTGTGTAGTTGAGGTATAAAATATTGACATGACATCTTAACATCTTGTTTAGCTAATATATACATTAAAGATGTTTTAAAACCTAATTAAGTTAGGTTAGTCCACGAATTAGGAAAAGTAAAACAATTTCTAACGAGTCATGTACCTCGTTGGCAGAGCTGCAAATGTCTGACAACACTTTCCTCCACTGCCCCCTCTGTCCTTGATCCACTCACGACGCCGCCGTCTCCTCCTCCTCTCTCTCTCTCTCTCTCTCTCTTCCCCTTTCTCTTTTTTTCTCCTATTTTGATTTTATTCCCATTCGATCACCCAATTTATTTTTTTTTATGTGAATGGATAATTATCCTAATTATATATACGAAGCAAAATACTCTAACAAAAAAATTAAAAAATGATAAACTACACGTTAACCTATAAATGAATTATGTATCAAAATGCCATACAAGATGTGTGTGTGTAAGAGAGAGAGAGGATTTGAGCATCTCCCATGCCACGTATTGCTATCCTTTAATCAGTTTTAAATTATTTGTATTTTAATGTATAAAGAATCAAATCAAACTATTTTTTTAATTATATCAATGATATACTATGTCCACCGAACATGGTCAACTTTGCAATTATGCAAAAATATGTTTAATAAAATCCAATATCTGGTATTTGTATTTTTCATGACTACACAAATGACTATATTATGTGACTATGTTAATAGCCATAGATTTTTTTTAAAAAAAAAGTATGTCATTAAAAAGTAGGAAGCAGTATATACTTGTTATGAATTGTTATTTTATTTAACTCTCAAACATATTTGTTGATAATTTGACATATAAATCACATGAATTTGATTACATGCAAAATGCATGATAAATAGCTTCTTCTTTTTTCTTTTTCTTTTTTTTTAAAAAAATTATATATTGCTGTTACTTGAGCTATTGTTCATGCATTGTTCATCATATTCTTTTAGGGCAAATACTTAATCCATCATGCGGGTTCATTATCAAGCCCGCATAAATTGTTCTAAAGTCCAGGATATATTTAAGCAAAAACTTTCATATTAATTATATTTGCATTCTCTAATTTTTCATTGTTGAAGAGAATGGTTGGTACGCATTCATTCATTCAACAAAATACAATCACAATTTTGCTCAAATGCATGAGATGTTGGAGGATTCCGCTTATTTGTAATATAAGATTCAAGAATGAAGCCAAAACTTAAAAGGTGAAAATGCTCTTGGTCTAAACACATTCTCTCGCACTAGTGTAACACCGGTTCCAACAATCAAATCAAATTATATGAATCAGACTTTTGAAAAAGAATTTGATAGGATACCTCTTTATTTATAGGCTGATGGTGGCATAATAGATACGTTCAAGAAATCTTTTATGTAGACCAATTGTTCTCCCTTTTTGACCAAGTATACCCGGTGACTTGACTCTAATTGTTTTATATCGGTCTACTTTGATTTATTTGATGGTAGTATTCCTAATACGAGTCAAACTTGTGCGTTATGCTGCGTAATACTCAAAACATTTCAAAGATTCTATTTAGGCAATTTCATGATTTTTCTCACTCTATTCTTTCCAAAGCATCCAACTAGAGTTACATTTGAAATCATTCATTTGTGTGACTATCTATAAAGTGAGCCAGACGAACTTCTCTTCATTCCTCTTCAGATTTTCAAGAAACCTATCATAATTGAATCCTCGAACAAGAGAATTCTTATTCAGATTAGGGTTACAAAATTTGCACTTTGTTTTGAGAAGCAAAATCGATTCTCTTGTTCACGTTGTTGAACACTGATTTGTGATAAAACTAAGAGCAAAAGAAGAAATAACTTTTCTAAGTGTAGTAATTCCAAGGGTGCTGACACACACAATCCATTTTTGCAAATATGATTGCAATCATGTCAATGTCACACCATATAAAATCACTCACCATAGTATATACTATACTATTTCATTATATGCTATATTACAAAAAAAAATATAAATACGCGCATTTAATTCATGTGAGTATACACTTTATATTTTATATAAAAAAATGTATTTCATTAGAAAATTATATATTTAAAAAAATCAAAACATGTGTGGACTATAAATAAGACGGCAAAAACACCATAGATAGTTGATCGGCAAGTATAATGTGATTACACACAAAGACCAGGTCTCTTAATGAGTGTGACTAAAATTTAATATAATGCCTTATAAGCAATGCCAATCCCCTAGAATAGTTATTAATAGTTATGAGAGTTTATCCTATATTATTACTGTATGACACAGAGTATTTTGGCTATTGGAATTTATTATGGGAATGTATGATGCTACACAAATGAGGGTTAAGAATTTTAATGCAATATCTCTCTCTTTTATTAAGCCAAATTTCTCAAATATCTCTTTTATTCAGTGTTTTAGAAACCAAACTAGATATTTCAGTTTGAATTTTCAGCATGTTTAACCTTCAAAAGTGATTTATGGAAGAAAAAAAAAATGTATAACAGGTTGAACCAGCGATTTGCAAAAGTTATTTCAACTGCCCGACTCTTAGATCATATCAAAACTCATAAGTTAAATTGTCAAAATCCCAAAAACAAATGGTTTGTTCATGAAAATTATGATTAGTTCATTGTTAAAAAATTAAATTAAATTATAATAAAATCATGCAATCATAAATTACTTCGATACCATATGAATCATTACTAATATTTAAGACATGAAAACTTTGATATACTAAAATGTTCATTGTTTCTTAAAAAATTTAAATTGTTAATAATAATTAATATTTTTTATTATGTCATGGTGTTATCATGGGTCAATTTTTTATATAACCCTATTTCTATTTTTTTTTTTAAATTATGTTCTTTTTTATTAAACTGCAACTACCATGGAGTGAGAAGCATAATAAATATTTAAATTCGAAAAAGTTCATCGATTTGAGACCGGCCGCATGCATTTGTGTTTGGCGAATCTGTCAAATATTACATTCTGAATCCGTATAGTTTGGATTCTTCGGAACAACATAATCAACTAACAAATCTCTTTTTCTTCAAAGTAAATATAAAAAAAAAAACCGTAATCTCCATCGTAAGTCACAAGTCACACCCACAACATCTTCTTGGGTTGAATCTCCTCCCGTTCCAGGTCGTCAATTCGTCTGTCGCCACAACGTAGCCTTCGGCCTCCTCCGGTCTTCCCTTTCCTGTCCGCTTGTCCCTCCTCCCTCTGCTATTGACTGGTTTGTTTCATGAATTTCTCACCTTCTCTGTAAAAACTTTTGTTCCTTCTTTTAAATCATCATCTATATGAACTATGGAGTGTAAAAGTGATTTTGTGAATATAAGCCTTTAACATTAAATGCTTGATATATATGAAACTTTCGAGAAACCTGACAAGTCACATGCATAGTAACAACGTTTGGCAAACTTCTCCAAACATTCAGAGAAATTCGCGGATTTGAGATCGACCATATGTATTCATGTCCGGCGAATCCGCTGAATATTCGCAAAAAAAAAGCTCCAAATCCGTACAGTTCGGATTTTCAGAACAACATAATCAACCAACAAATCTCTTTTTCTTCAAATTAAATATATATAAAAAATCCTAATCACCATTACAATTCACAAGTCACAAAGTCACACCCACAACATCTTCCCGGGCTCAATCATCAACTCGTTGGCCGCCGCAATGTCGCCTCCGGTCCTCCCTTTCCTATCCGGCTGTCCCTCCTCCCTCTGCTTTTGACTGGTTTGTTTCATGAGTTCCTCAACATTCTCTGTAAAAAAAAAAAATTGTTCGTTTTTTTTTAATCGTCTGTGAAATGTGGAGTGTAAAAGTGGTTTAGTGAATGTAAGCCTTTAACATTAAATGATTGACAAGTAACAACACATTGGTCAATGTGAAATATGAGACTCTCTAGGAACCTAACAAGTCACATGCATAGTTAAAAAGTCCGGAGAAGTTCACCGATTTGAGACAGGCCGTATGAAATAGCTGTATGTATTCATGTTCGGCAAATCTGCAGAATATTCGTAAAATTCGCTCTGAATCTGTACAATTCGGATTTTTCTAAAACACAATCAAATATAAAATTATTTTATATTTATTTATACTCATTTATGTTTCAATAAATGTATATTAAAAAATAAAACCTATTCCCCGTTTCAAATGAGGGAAAAAATTAAAAAAATGATGATAGTAGATTTAACATATGATTATAAGAGATGATGACAATCAATTTGATAATCCTTGTACTCTTTTGATAAAATAACTTAAAATAATTTTAATTCTTAAAGTGCACCCCGCCGTATGAGAGGCGAAGTTTAAGAAATCTTTTCTACTGCTTCTCCGCTCCTATTTTTGTCATCGCACTTTATTTCCTTTTCCTATGTTTGTTTCTTCCAAAATGACTGAGCATTTATCTTTCAAAATGTTTCAGCTTAACACAGTGAAGACTGAAGAGTGAGAATGACAAGCATTAAAGCAAGGTCTCTTTAACTTTCGGAATTGATGTAGCTCCCTGTAAACTTTTGAAAATAATATTGATAAATCTCTTTATATCCATATCTTGTTAAACAATGTTTATTTTAGTCCCTATAAGTAGGGCTGGTAAACGAATCAAGCCGCTCGGGTTCGGTTCGAGCTCGACTCGGTTTGAGCTCGTTCAGGCTCGTTCAATTAGATAAATGAGCGAGCTTGAACAATTTTTAAAGCTTGGTTAGGCTTGGGACCTGAATCGATCTTCATTTTGTGTTCAAATTCGACTCGTTTGTGTTACAAAAAAACTTAGTTGAAGCTTGATTCAACTCCTATGTAAAATCAGAACATTAAATCAATACAAAATTATGCTCATTTGAGCTCATAGACTTGACTCATTTAGGCTAAAATTTTATTTTCAACCCTAAAAACCCTAAAATGAAAAAGAATGCGAGGCTCGTTGAGGCTCGTGAGCTCGGCTCGGTTCATTTTGTGTTCAAATTCGACTCGTTTGTGTTACAAAAAAATTTAGTTGAAGCTTGATTCAACTCCTATGTAAAATCAGTTAATTAAATCAATACAAAATTATGCTCATTTAAGCTCATAGACTTGACTCATTTAGGCTAAAATTTTATTTTCAACCCTAAAAACCCTAAAATGAAAAAGAATGCCAGGCTCGTTGAGGCTCGTGAGCTCGGCTCGACTCGTTTATAAACGAGCCGAGCTTGAACATGTCAAAGCTCGGCTCGTTCGGCTCGTTTACCACCCCTACCTATAAGTAACCAGATGTGTGAATAACCATAATCATGCATGATAAATTACTGTTATACATTTTTAAAATTTATTTTCTTTGTTGAAAAAAATCGATATAACTCCCTGAAAACTTATAAAAATCGAAAAAAGTTCCTATAAAATTTAAAAATCATTTTAACTCCCTGAAATCTTCTTAAAATCACAAAAAATACATGTGATTATCTAAAGATATATACTGATTTAATTAAATTTTATTAAACAAGTTATAGTTTTATAATCAAGGTGTTTTGCTTTTGATTGCTAATAATTTTGAGTTGAAAATGTGTTATAGAATTTTGATTTGGTTTTTAAATTGTTTTCTTTGATTTTGTAATGGAGTTAATGAAGCTGTAATTTTTTTTTTTTTTTTTTGTCTCTGTGATGAGATTGAAGAAGTGAAAATGTTGTAAAATGACTCGATTTTGTAGATCAAATGAGGTTTAACGACTTTTTTTTTTTTTTACAGTTGAGGATGACATTTCAGGAGATGGTGATGTTAAAAAATGACGGGATATTTTTGTCGTACAAAATGACTAAATCTGAATTTATAAAGTTTGTAGGGACCAAGAACGATTTTCTAATTTTGAATGAATTTTTTGTGATTTTAAGAATATTTTTTTTTTTTTTTTTTTTTAAAGAGTCTTGACTGATCTTCAAAAATGGTTTTCAATCTAGTATGAGGATTCAGCATAAATTTTCAGTGTACACTATATTACAAAAAAGGGGTAAAATAAATGCATTTAATTCTAGAGTACATATTTTATTTTTATAAAAGAATATATTGCACGCATTAATCAAGTATAGACTTAAAAAAATCAAAACATGTATAAGTTGCAAATTTAGCTACTTTCACTTTAAAGGAAAGTGTTTTTAATTGATTTAATATTCTATACTATTAGTCCTTATTATAATATATATCAATATTATAGTCTTATCTTGTAGATTTAGATCTACGTGCATTTGACATGTGTATATAACTAGTTTTAATGTATAAAAAATCAAATCAAACTATTCTTTTATTATTTATTATATCAGTGATATACTATGTCCACCGAACATATCATTTTTGCAATCATGCAAAAATATACTTAATAAATACAACATATGCCTAATTGAAAATAATCACTAAAATTGTGTGGAATATTTAGTATGTCTATTTTTAATGACTACACAAGTGACCATATTATGTGACTACGTTAATGAGCACAACTGTATGTAATGGCTATTGATTTTTTTTTTTAAGTATATATCATTCATTAAAAAGTCATGATAAACAGCTGTTCCTTGAGCCATTGTGCATGCATTATTCATCGGATTCTATTAAGACAAATACTTAATCCATCATGTGTGTTCATTATCAAGCATGCATAAATTGTTCTAAAGTCCATGATATATTTAAGCAAAACCTTCATGTTATATTTGCATTCTTTAATTTTTCATTGTTGAATAGAATGGTTCGTAACACATTCATACAACAAAATATGTAACAATCACAATGATTTTGCTCAAATGAATGAGATGTTGGAGGGATATCGCATATTTGTAAATTTCAATGTTTAAAATATCAATTTTATCCATATATCGAAAAGGATCTAAATTGATACATCAATCGATATATCGAAATATCAATATCGATAGATATATCAATTTTGGTTTTTTTTTGCTGGGAAATAGGAAAAAATGAGAAAAAAAATTAAGAAAAATATCAAAAAAAAGAAAACACAAAGAAAGATAATATACATATTTATAGTTAAGTATTATTGATTGAGTTTTGAGATGGAAATAATATTGTGGAATATTTATAGGCTTAGAAAAATAAGAGACCTAAAATATAAAAAAAATTGGGAGCATTAATGTATAATGAAATCTCATTGTAATATAATAATTTATAATCATTTTAAAACAATGGTTCCAAACAACCTAAGAAACCTATACATATTTATGATATTATACAATAGGTTGTTTCATCATTATTATTAAACATTATAAAGGAAATTTCATTATTATTATTACAAAGCATTACAAACATTTCATTTTCATAAATGTAATTGAAATTTCATTATTTTTCCTTTGTGAATGTGATTCATTTATTAAAACATTAGCATCAAAGAACATTATGTTGCCCCCCCCCCCCCAAAAAAAGGCAATTTCTCACAAGAAAATGACAAGAAATTCAACTTCTCACGAGAAATTGACCAAAAATTCAACTTCTCGCTAAACTTTGATGTATGCCCGATATTTATCTATTTAGTCAAGAAAAAAAATTGATATATGGATCAATATTTAAAACAGTAATAAATTTGAATTTCAAGAATTTAAAATAAAACTTGGGGAGGATGGAATATCTTTCTTGTAGAGGTGTAAAACGGGCCGTGCCGTGCCGGCCCGGCCCGCTAAACTACAGGGCTAACGGGCCGGGCCGGGCCGGGCCGTTTCATGTAACCGTGCCGTGCCGGCACGGCACGGTCCGCAGGGGGTCGGCCCAGCACGGCCCTCCGTGCCAGCCCGGCGGGCCACCGTGCCGTGCCAACGGGCCGGCCCGGCGGGCCCCGTGCCGTGCCAACGGGCCGGCCCGGCCCGTTGGCCCGCCAACGGCTAGTCCAACTAACCGTTGGCTTGTACACAATCAATTCAAATGAGGCTAGATTGAAGAACAGTAATAGAAGATTCAAAAATTTTAAAGCCAAGACTCCAAAGATAGAGATTCACTTAATCTGAACTCTTTCTCTCACAACGGTGTAGTGTCGGCCTAATTTGACGAGTCTTCAACAGGTTTTTTCTATATTTGTGAAAGAAACTAGCCATTGTCTGAAAGCTTCCTCTTGTTTTTATTTAGTTTTTTAATTTAATATATGTTTTATTTTATTTATATGATTAAGTTTAAATATTAGGACCTCGTTAACATACATAACATTGCACGGGTTACAAACATGACTGCAAAAAAAATCGAGCATAACATTTCTCTTCCAAAAATGTTTCGGCCTAACACAGTGAGAGTTAGAATGGCAAGCATAATGTGCTTTCGAATTTTAACTACAAGGCAAACACCAAGGCAGGGTCTCTCAACATTTTTTTTCTTTTTCTTTTTCTTTTAAGAGTCTGACTGATCTTCAAAAATGGTTTTCAATCTAGTACGAGGAATCAGCATAAATTGTCAGTGTACACGATATTACAAAAACAACGTGAAATAAATGCATTCAATTCTACGAGTACATACTTCATTTTTATAAAAGAATACTACATTAATCAAATATATATACTTAAAAAATCAAAACATGGGTGAGTTTCACTTTCACTTTTAAATGTTTCGGCCTAACACAGTGAAGAGTTGAATGGCAAGCATAATGTGATCTTGAAATTGAACTACACAGTAAACACCAATGCAAAATCTCTTACTTTTTTCTTTGAAGAGTCCGACTGATCTTCAAAAATGGTTGTCGATCTCATACAACGATTCAGCATAAATTGTTGCGAGAGAGGTCGTAGAGAGTCCGGAGATCCCTGCAGTGCACGCACGTCCATGGGACCAATGGAGGGTCCAGGCAGAATGAATGCACCCACCGAATTCTGCACAGATGGCATGTCAAACGGAGGTCTTCTGGCTCCAAATGGTGACACTCACAACAAACAGAGTCCGCAGGCTGGAAAAGATGAAGAAATCATGATCAGAAATGAAGGCAAACTACATTGCGGCCAACATATTCATAACTTATGCTGCCATATTAGATTTAGATGTGTATGACAGTCTGAGACAGGCTCACTTAACTTTACAAGATTAGGGTGGAGACATTAACTATGTTGTTTCCGATTGTAAATAATTTAGAACATCATTAGTGTTCATGAGAGAACATTGTATCAAGCCATTGATATGGGATAGTACTATATCTAATTGTTAAGCATGTTAATTATCCAAAAAGTATCTATATCTGATTCAAATCTGTATCCAAAAAACAAAAAAAAATATCAAATATTTGATACAGATAGCAATATATCAGCTCTGAAAATATCCAAATCCAACATATATTGCAAATTACAAATTGTTTATGTTATCTACTGTTCAAATTCAATTATCATGCGTAACTAATTATAATCTTAAAATTTTTCATAGCTATAGTATTATCTTTTAAATGATCTCTGAGAAAGATGAAAAACAATTCAAGTCTCGATTTTAATTAACCCATCTCTCTAACATGTCATCCAACCACTCAAACTAGTGCTCATATTTAGACAAGTCAATTATCCGGAAAATTTTTGTATCTACTCTAAATCCAAAAGCATATGAATTCAAATCTTAATGCTCATATTCAAATGATTTAGGATAAGAAAGTTGTTTACCTGGCTGTCCAAAGCATGACTGACCACCTCAGGATGAATGAAAATCTCTGCACTTGGAAAAACACATGGAATCGTCTGAGAATATATCTTTTGATCAGAGGATGCAGCACCCTCTACTTTTGCGATGCTAGAGAAAGGAGCCTTGCAAAGAGGACATGTCGACACCTTTCCTTTTGACATCTACAAAAGGCAACATATAACAATTTTTACTGATCAAAACCTGAGAAGAAGGCATTCTACATTTCCATAAATAGAACTGACTAAAGATGGCACAAGAACATTACACACCATGCTACCAGCCCATTTTTGGATGCACGAATAACAGAATCGATGGCCACAAGGCAATACTCCCCTTGTTGTGCAGAACTCTGTATAACATATCACGCATGATACTTCTGTGGATGTAAGAATGCGAGTAAGTCCTCCCACATCATCAACTTCTTTCATTCCCACAGTTTGGTTATCCCCAGAATTATGAGTAGCAGTATCTGAAGTCCTTTCAAGCACAGGTGACATGGCGTCTTTCATTGGGTTGTTTGATCCAAGCTCTTCATTGATACTTTCTCTGTTTGCGTTTCCAGAGAATCTGGATTCCAGGTTCCTTGCTTGGGAAGTCAATGCAATTATTTTACTCAAATTATCTGAGTTTGGATTGCTGTTTTGGGAAGGTAGATTTTCTTGCTCGCGATCCAGAACATTAGTTGGAAGGTACGAAGAGGCTGTCTTTTTTACAAGACGACGGATTTTACGATTAGGTTCACTGGCAACACTTTGTCCAACAGCATCCTGAGTTCGCCTTTTTCGTCTTGAAGAGAGTGAAGAATAGTAATCAGACTCCTCGGACTGTCACATAATGATAGACATGGTGAAGGAAGGTCATGGTTAATATTAAATAACTGAATTTTATCTTACAAAAATATTTAAACAAATCAGACTAACAGTAAATGAAACGTAGTTAAATTCATGAATTTCAAAGTGGCTAAGCACAAAAGTAGTCCAAAACTAAATGCAGCTGTATAGTATTACATGGACCAACTGTTGTGCAGCACCTCCGGAAACAGATATGTAATGCCCAGTACAATTCTACATTTGGATATGCAGTATACTTGCTCCTGGACAGAAGTTTTATACTTTGGCACAGGATAGAAAGGAGAATGATCAATGAAAATCACCTATAGAGAACATGTTTCACAATTGGTTCATAAGATGCAAAGAAATAATGACTGATTTTATGCATAATAATGAACTTTAAATTTTTTCCCTTTTACGTAATCCCAGAGAAATTTTATATTATTAATACCTATGCATAGACAAATTTCCCTGCTGTGATACAAATTAAGCATCATTGTCGAGTTAGATGAGACATTCACTGAGTGGAAATGGATGAACGCTAGCCCTGTCGCCTAGATGATAGGTTGATGAAGCATTTCATCAGGCAACAAGTTAGTCAAGCACACTACAAGAGAGGAAAAAGGGTTCACCAGCAAGCTAGTGGAAGACTGAAAAAAGGACCAGGGAACTGATCAACTGATTTTAGTAACCTAAAAATGGTCATCATATTTATATTTTGCATGTCAATTCTTCACTTATGAGTTGTCCTGATCCTGAACGAAGTTAACTATAAATTCAGTTTATATGTGCTAATTTTAGCAGTCAAGGGAAGTGAACTGTTTTTTCATGGTGCAATTTGCTCCTTTTTTTCTTCACGAAAATTAAAAGAATTCTCCTTCCACTGTTTCAGACGGAAATTTTACTCAATTAGAATTAAATATTGCACCCCATGTTTATCATATCTGGTTGCATATGATATTAGTTTAAATCATACCTTACTATGATAGACATCCCTCCACCTACCAACCTATGGCCAGGATTTTATATATCCAAGGAATGTTCACATGAGGTTGACATCCAGTCATAAAATATTTTTAATATTTTGTGTTTCATTAACTACAACCCCACTACTCGGGATAAGGTGTTTGTTTATGTATATGTTGAGGTTGGTATTGTTATACAGCTATAGAGAATGGTTTTCTAATGATGAGTTGATCATCTCAGGTGATTATTAACCATTATTCATGTGTGAATGTGTGGTTTATCTTGACTATAATAACAGGTGGCACATGATATCTAATCAAAAAGGAGAAAATAACAGGTTGATGATGGAAAAGAGTAAATGTAATAACCAGTCATTTCTTCAGCAAAATCCCTCTCTTTCTCCTAACTTCTCTTGCTCTCCTCCCATCATTACTGTTCCAATGCTTTCATTTTCTCTGTCTTTTTTGGTCTTCTTACACTTATTTCTATTAAATACTTAATTAAATCATCCACTTTTTTATATTAAACAATAACATTACCTTTTGTGAAATATGCTTAACACTTACTTGGAACTAACATCACATTCTTGCTGTTTCATATTCTTGCAAGATCTCATACGACCATTTCCATAATGACGCTCCCGAAGAATATAGGTTTCAACTTATCTATAATATATATAATAAGTGGTAATATCTATCACATTTCAACAGAAAAAAGAAAAGAAAAAAGGAATCAGAACACTTTTATATCCTGATATTGTAACACTTTAAGAAAATGTGGTGGTATCATTGCTATCCTGACACGATTTTGTATCTCACATACCGCTGCAATCAAAATCAAACTCCTACACCTGCAGCAAGATAGATTTTGATATAAACCTTATGTAGGGAGATAATTCTTTTAAAAGCAGTGATAAAGCAAACCGAATTGAAAGTCAGATTAAAATGCTACAGAAGTTTCCTAACATACCAGCATTAACCATGTTCATCAAATATGTACTACCTGATAATTATTCAAAATTTAATCAGAAATTGCTATTACCTCACTTGATATATGATAATAAGACTTGTCAATGGAACCAACATCCAAGCTTAGCGTTTTAGCATCATTAGGAGTATTGGACCGATCAGATAAAGCTCTTCCTCTCTTTCTACTCAAAATGTGCTCTTCCTTTCCATGACTATCAGCATCTACCAGCAATTCCCATGATAGGGGTCCCACTTGCTTCCCACTGGATACAGTCGAAGACAAAACGTGTCATGAACAGACCAAAGAAAAGATGCAATGAAATCAGGATTTGAGTAAAAATTTCGAGGACATGAGAATCCATGACACTGCACAAGGCGATCACACATGAATGATAGACTTTGAATGAAGGTTAACAGAATTAATATTGTAATGTTAATTACACTCGTAGAGTTTGCAAACAATTGAATAAACTATGTAAAGAATGCACTTCTAGAGATCTAAAACATCCTCACATTGATTGCACGTTGCATCAACTTTTTTATTGTGTCAGAAAGTTTGATCTCAGGATATAGGTTCTTAGTATCTGCAATTAACTTCCATAAGAAGCAAGGTATTCTTCTATGTGAAGATGACCTCAAGTACCTTGCATTGAATGCCAGGGGCTCCACTTTACCCATTAAAAATTTAACAAAATAATTTCACAGTCGAAAACACTAATTCACTGATCGTGCCATCCAGCATCTCTGCAAAATTTGTGACTTTTATCTGACTTGACGAATATACTTGCTTGTCTTCTAGCATTATCTGCAAAGTTGTTGTGGCTTTTATGGTTTTTATCTAAGTTGACAAATATACTTGCTTCTTGTCATAGCTAACTCTTTTATGTTTGCCTGTAAAGGCTTGTTATTCAATTAGTTGAGTTCAATGAACACTGATTTGTTAAAAAAAATGGCTGTGTACCACTTTTAATATGATGATTTCAGAGTTACAAAGTAATGTATATATGCATAAAACAACTATTATTGACACCCTGCATTTTTAACCTGTTTTGATCATGAGCATAGCTCAGAAGTTTCTGCTGCAGTGCTGACAACAAAATAAATGCTTGCATTCTCTAGGCCATATAAAGAACGGGTCATTAGGTCCGGAAAGCCTGGATCACGATTGGGTTCTATTAAAATATTATCGAATCTTTTTGTATTAAGATATATCAGAAGTGATTAAATATATTAAATTCCATATTCTTGTTTCGCATCTGTGTACGTGTTTTCTTCGAATCATGCTGGTAGGTCAGCTATAGTACCACATCAATACAAAGTGCCCAATTCCGAGTTCATCTGCTATTTTTCCCTGTGAAAAAAAGTTTTTTTTCTTCTAACAGGTTGTAGTGAAAAGGAATCTTTCATAATAAAAGAGTGTACATGAAGAATACTCGGGCACTCATTTCATATTCGCTAAGAGATTGGGTGAAGATGATTGGAGGGTCGGAAATTGACTATCCGGATTCGGGTCGCCAAGATCCGTCTGCTCCGCTCCTCCCTGTCTCCTCCTTGGCCCGGCCAGCTTCCCCCTCTCTAGGATGTGGTGAACAATTTATTTTTTGGACTGAACCTCAGTGATCTTTTCTCTCGGTTGCCTACGTACCCCTACTATTTGCCTCTCGGGATCAAGTCATACGTAATTCCCTATTTATAGTGTTTTTTCAGGATCTGGAGATCACATCCTTGTGGATTAGATGGGATCCCAGATTATGGTCTTCAATATAATCCAATAAAGATTGTCCTTACCCACACCCCAGATTTGTCAGGATTCAGGGGTTGACCTATTCATTGCTCCTATCCCTAGGCATTTTAGTGGATCAAGATTATGATGGATCTAAATTTACTGGATTTATCCTATCTAGGGGGTCAACAAGTTTGACTGGATTAAGATTTTGACCGGTAGATGGGCCGGATCCACTATGGTAGGTGATCCGGGCCGTGGGCCGCCTTTAGACGAATCGTGGGCCGCCGCTTCGTGGAGCTCGACGGATGGGCCTTATTTTTGGGCCCTACAATGATTCTTCAAATGGATAATCCTTATATCATTATGGGTCATTCTTGGTTCGTGAGGAGTTAACTTTGTATATTATTCGATTGGGAGTTTTTTCCTTTTCGAATTAATTTTAATTTTTCTTTTCTTTGGAGATCTCTCGTCTCCTATTGTTCGGGGGCTTTTAATTAAGAAAAGTTCCTACCTCTTTTCAAAACAAAAAAAAATATGAAGTTTAAGTAACCATCCAGTTTGGTAATTCAGGTCCAAAAGGAGACTTCCTCCTTCCCAGGAATCAATTTATGGTAGATCTGTAGAAGGAGAAATTTTGCTTGGAAAATCCAAGAATGAACACGGAAACGGAGAATGCCAAATGCAATTTTCCTGGGTGTTCTAGTAGAATAATGAGTATGAGAATGAGCGTCAAATTGGCCCACGTATCAAAGAATTGTAGAATAACTGTACCTAAACCAATGAGAATAGAAAGTGGGACACGAAAAACTAAATTATTAAAACATTTCATAAACCCCAATTCATGAAAACATATCGCGCATACCACTGCATGAGATATGGACCCTCCGCGCGACGTCTCCCTTCCTTGATGCAATCCTCAAACCAGCAGTGGCTTATGATCCTCGTCCCCAACCTCTTCGCCATTTCGTACTTCCTCCCATCAAACTTCCAACACACCTACCCATTCAAAAACAACACAAAGAAATCGATTCAAGAAACCACGACAACCGCAATTCATCGATTCAAGGCAAGGATTCGAAATCGAAGGGCTCACTCACCAGGTGTGTCGTGGACCTCGACATCGTCCCGACGAAGTTGGCGCCGGTTCGGTCGATGAGCTTTATGAGCTTGAACCTCTCACGGCCGTGGTACCCGCTCACCGTCACCACCGCCGATTCCATTCCGCGTATCGGACGGTGTGAAACCATCTGTGCATCACTAGGAGAACGTGAAGAGACGAAACCCTAAAAAAAAAACATTGGGGGTTCTCTCACATTTTTCTTTTGGCGGGAAAAATTGGAAATCTATTTCGGAAGGTGGTTTTAAATGAGTCAGATATGTGTGAAAATCCGTAGATTCTGTGTTAACCAATATCACACAGACGTAAAAAAAGGGAAAAATCTATATAACCCCCTATAATATTTCTTATATCCATATAATCCCATGTGAGGGATTATTTACATTTATGGTGTGTTTACATAAGGTTATATGGACATATTGAGATTACAAGGGGTTATATGGATATCAGGAAGATTACGGGGGGTTATATGGATTTTTTTCAAAAAATAAATAAATCTATGAAAATATCATTAGTTGTGATGTTATTTATTAAAATATCAGTGCTTGAATTTTTTTTAGCCATCTACGTGATTCTTACTGGTTGATTAATACAGATTAACTCGTTTTAGATAGGATATGCAGTTTTTGCAATCCGATTAATGGGTTACTTGGATAATCGGGTCATTTGGTGTGTCTGTTCGCGGATAAAGGCCCAACAATTGGAAGTTTCTGATTCCGTTCTTAGCATGTGCAGTTACACATCGCCCTTTTTACGATCCCAAATATAATCTCATATATCTCTTTGGTGAGATATATATCTCGTTAATTTTTTTTTACATTTATTAAAAAATAAATTTATGCAATTTAAAATAGAACGGTATACATTTTTCATTAAAACATGCACCTCGTTAGATGAGGTTTACTTTTTTAAAAAAATTCAAAACATGTAAAAACTGCAGTTGAAGCTGCATCTAACATTATCAAATGGAGATGCATCCAGCTATGTGTTTAATCCCACACTGTTCACTTAAGATATGTATCTTTGTGTAAAAATTACATCGTGATGAATGTAATACATGTCATGTACTTTTAATTAGGCTAAACGTAGGGTGAAAAATTGATATCAAAACTATTTAATTATTTAATATTTCTATCTCCAAATATGCATGCACAAATTTTATTTTTTTCTATAATGAGATATCATCATATTTTGTAAATGTGGCTCAGAATGATAATTCAATTTTGATTCCACAGAAGATAAATTTTACTCCTCAAACATCTCAATCATCTAACAAGGGATCAGATCCTCTATGTGGAAGTCATAGAGGAACCCTATGACATTAGTACCCAATGAAATCATATCACATAGAAGCAAAGTTATTTTATAAATATCGGAAAAAGTATAGGAATTCACTAGCTTTTTTATCAATTACGTGACATTTTCTCATTGAATGTCACAAGGATTCTCGAACTTGAATAACTAATTCATCAATTAGAGCTTGAGACATTAACGGTCGTTGATTTGTGATTAAAACTTCTTTGTTAAAATGTTAGATTTCTTAAGATGGAAGCATCTACCTTGCGAACAAAATTAAATAATCTCTGTCATATGAACTATATCCGAGCCTGGAGGGTCTAACAACTGTAAAAATAGGTGCATATAATGGTCTCACATATTAATGGTTAAACCATTCGCTATTGACTAATTGATTCAGGCAATGCAGTTAAATGAGTGCAGCATTGTAAGAATGTGATGCAGGCAAACAATATTTTGTTGACTTGTTTCAATATTTTGAGTAAACATAGTTTACATATAGGACCATCTGAAATATTGCTACAACAAGGACAACTGTATTGCTTCTTTCCTTCTTTTTATCATCTCAATCACATCTGAGTAGCTAAAACCTGAGGGATTTTGGCCATTGGTGCTCTGACCTTCTCATCAGAGTACGATAAGTTGATCATTTCTCCGCGCAAATATTTATCATATGCGGGGAGATCGAAATGGCCATGCCCACACATGGCCGTAAGTATCACCTTGGACTCTCCAGTCTCTTTACAAAGAAGTGCTTCTCTGATGGTTGCAGCTATAGCGTGGGTCGGCTCCGGCGCTGGTATTAGCCCTTCTGTTCTGGCAAATTGTATAGCACCTGCATTTCCAAATCACAACGTATACAAACATATGATTTTTGAACCTCAACTTCCTTGTGAGAATCTGAGGTTGGAAAAGCCATTGGAGTTATCGGTTACCTTGAAAGCATTCAATCTGAGGTATCGAAATCGCTTCCATTAGCCCCAGCTCGTAGACATGCGAGATGAGAGGCGCCATTCCATGGTATCGCAGACCACCTACATAATCGAACCGCCTTCATTGGTCTTTATAAAATTTATACCAGATTCAATAATCAGATTTATATTTTTCATGTTTGAACCTTCTGTTAAGCAACTCTTACATTGTTTTAAACAGAGTTTTCCATTCACAGGCAGGTCAAATGTATTTGGAAACCGCTTAAAAAGCAGCTTTTCACTTAAAAGCTGTCATTGAAATTAAATTCTCAAGAAATATACATATGTTAGATACCTCTTTTTCTTTATATAACTAAAAATTGTTACCATATGGGGTACTTGGAAATTCATAGGTTAAGTTGAATCTTGCACAAGCATAATCAATCAGACGTGGTGTTTCCAAACACTGCCTAAAGAAGAATGACTCTTGGATTCGTACAACCTTCAACTTTTATCTGAAGGTTTTATAAGCATCTGTTCATCAAAAGTTGTTCCAAAATTAGAATATCAAGAAACATATTCCTCATTTTTGAAATTAGATGATTCTAACTAAAAACTGTTACCATATGGGAAGTTTGGAAATTCATTTGGATTAAGTTAGATTCCCGCAAAAGAAGAATCAACCAAAAAATATTTCCAAACACTACCTAAGAAGATTGACTCCTTGTTCCAACATACTTTCAACTTTTATATGTTCAATATGGACAAACTCAACCTCTAACTACACAAAACCAGCAGAAAAGATGATACCTGCATGGATCGGGTCTGGAATGAAGTCATGCCCAAGCGTATGCATCTTCATCAAGGGCGTCATCCCCACAGTGTCACCATAATCATACGCATAAACACCTTTCGTAAGCGAAGGACATGCAGACGGCTCCACCGCCCGAATGACCGGACTGATCTTCCCTTTGAGCTTCTCCCTTATGAAAGGAAAAGCCAAGCCACCGAAGTTTGAGCCACCACCGGTGCAACCAATGATCACATCAGGCGTCTCCCCGATCTCACCCATCTGATTTATGCACTCCTCCCCTATCACAGTCTGGTGGAGTAGCACATGATTCAAAACACTCCCCAAGCAATACTTGGTGTCACTGTTTTTGGCTGCAACTTCTACTGCTTCTGATATTGCTATTCCTAGACTGCCGGGGGACAGCGGGTCGGTTTCAAGGATGCTTCTGCCGGCTTCGGTGAGGTCAGATGGGGAGGGATGGACTCTGGCTCCCCATGTCTGCATCATTAACTTCCGATATGGCTTTTGATCGTAAGAGGCCCGAACTTGCCAAACCTGCATTGCATGTGAAAAAATGTTCAGGTGATGCGTGGATCAGAATATGTGGAGATCACCAGAACTGATCAACTTCAAAATCTCATGAATTCTTGTTAGTGGATCTAGAGCATATACAACAACAATATATAAGCATCAAAATGCTTCTCTATGACACCGCAGGTTCACAAAACAAGATATCATTTGTTTTGTGCATTATCTAGCTCATGGTTTTCCAAACGTGTCACTACATAAGAGATGTGCTCACGTATAAATGCATACTATTATCTTCGCCTAGGCGATGAAAATAAGACTTGCATAGAGCAGGTTTTCACCTCACTCACCCCTGAAACCACTGGGATCTTGACTATCCCAACCTACCACTCAATCAATGGGTCATGTGACAACAGTTCCTCAATGGATCACATATCCCCGTGTGGGGTCTATCCCTGTGTGGGGACTAATAACAAATGTAATGTCCCGGGTTCACACACAAAGATATTATCTTTCTTGTCCTTCATCGAAGTCACGACTTTAAAACACTTTATGGTGTACAAGAGTTGTGTTCACACATAAGCACGGTATCCTCCACCACTAGGCGATGTGGGAGTAATGCTTAAAAACATGATGAACTCATGTTTTCAAAGGCATGATTTTTTTTTCCAATTATGTGAATAGATATACTCTGCACCTTTGTTACTTGGAGCCGATCAAGAACTATATTAAATCCAATCAAAATATAAATAGATACTACAAGTTAACCAAGTCTTTAGTTTGGGAAAGGATTCACAAAATGATCTCCAAAAGCTTATGAATTCAACCAAGATTACCAGTAAAATGAATAAAAAACAATCAGGAATTCTCAACTTTAAATTATGTTACTACTACTCCTCACCTCACAGTCAAGGTCGAACAAGCTGCTCGCAAAGGCAATAGAACTTCCCCACTGCCCGGCTCCGGTCTCCGTCACAACCTTCTTGATCCCTTCTCGGGCGTTATAGAAAGCCTGTGGAACTGCTGTGTTCGGTTTATGCGACCCCGCCGGGCTTGTGCCTTCATATTTGTAGTAGATTCTTGCAGGTGTATCCAGCAACTTCTCAAGTCTCTTAGCTCTGTTTCACTAGTTATTAACATAAATAAGTCCTTCCCTTAGATGATTCGAATCAATGAAGGCTCTGTTTGGAACTAATTTTCTTGACCAACTTTTTTAGAAAAAGAGACTTTCAATCAGTTTTTTTCATAAAAGTTGTTTTATTGACTTTTAACTCATATAAAACAAAATCCCAAAACCAAAAGCTAATAACAAAAAAGTAACTAATCTGGTGACTCAAGTCGACGTAAACCTATCACAAAGGTGATACGACACATATCAAAAAGTGATAGGACGTCATGTTCTCTTGTGATTGGTTCGGGTCACTAGATTAGTCAAAAAAAAAAAATTATCACCAGAATGGGACCCTTAAAAACTAACTTATGATCTGAGAATTTACAGAAACATAATCAATTTCACAATTGGTTCCAAACAGGGCCAAAGACCACAAAAAGGCGGACCTGATCAACGGTGTGGGACGCCAGAGCCCGTAAATGTCAATGACTTCGTCTGGGATGTCGATGAACCTGTCAAGGCTCACTTCCTGCCTGATCAACTCGTCAGGGAAAAGCGATGACAAGTCATCGGGTTTGAGTGGCTCAAGTGTCCGGGGATGGAGAGGTGGTGGTGGCATTGCTGGAAGATCTGGGATGATGTTATACCACTGTTTGGGGATTCCATGCGCATCATAATTGTTGACTGTGCTGGCTTTCACTTGCAATCTGTGCTTCCTCTGCATCAACAGTTGCTTCTTTGGTGCAAAACTGACTGAATGCTTTGTGGCTGAATGAGTGAAAGAACATAATTAATATTCAGACTTGGAAGTAGTGGTTGAACTAGGCAGGCATCCATGTATAAAACTTTAACTATAATGACAAATCAAGCTAGATCAATGTATAGTCTCTATTGATGTTCTAAACTTTTGGTTGGCTTTAATGTTGAAATGAGAAGCTCAAGTAACATTGGTAGATTATTTGCCAACCCACATGATTGGGAAATTTTATGCATGAGTGTTGGAACCATTGTTTTAGTCAACCACATCAAACCATGTATGAATGTGATTTGTTTGGTCTTAAATATGCACATAATATGTCAATCCATATGAGGTTGTACATATTTTCTTTTTCTTTTCTTGCGTGACGAGAAAACCCTAGCGTTAGTTGAAAAACCATAGGTGCACAAAATCACCCACAAGCCTAGTGCAACCTGTGGGCCAAATTTGATAAGAGGATAAGTGGCGTGATAAGGGTATAAGTGACAAGATAATTGGTTAGAGAACAAATTATTCTGTTAGTTATTAAAGATAGGGATAAACAAAGGAAATCAGTCCCTTTTTACATGATTTTGTCAAATATAAATAAAGACAGAATTTAAAACTTTTATGGGCTGTTTGGGTAAACGAATTGGGGGAGAATAGGAGAAAATAGGGGGAGAATAGGCCTAAAAAGTTGTTTGATTAGAATGAATAGATGTGTATAGCTAGGACAAAATACGTCAGAATAAGTTGGTAGTTGTATTTCAGGTCTTCCTTGGAATTGTATTATTCCACCCAATCATTCACTGGTATAAAACAATTGTCACCACCTCTTATAAATCAGAGGACCCACGGGTCAAATCATTTTTCACTTTTCATAAATCCTCATCCACAACTTATCACGATCAACCAAATAATAAAAATTTCATTATTACTTTTCCAAATGGAAATAACTAAGAGCATCTCTAATCCTATACCCAACTTTTACTCAAATTTAAATTTGAGTAAAAGTCATCCAAAACCCTCTCCAACCATTTACCCATACCCATACTAAATCAAGTTTTTACTCAAATCTTTACCCAAATCAAGGGAGACTCAAATCTTTATCCAAATTTTTAACATCTTTTTTTTTTCCTTTATCTCTACATTTTCTTCCAATGTGACATTTTTTTCCCCTCCAACTCCACATTTAGTTGAATTATATTAGATGTCTTTCCACCCTTCCCCCCCCCCCCAAAATTGAATGATAATAATTTTAAAATTTAAATAATTTGAAGGGAAGAAAAATTGAGTAGTAAAAATGTTTGGGGAAGGGACTTTGAAAATGTTTATAGGAAATAATTAAAAGAAAATGTGAATTCTTTAAAAGATTTGAGTAAAACACAAAGTGATGGTTGGAGACCCATCATATCAAATCAAGCTTTTACTCAAATTTTAAGTGAAATTTAGGTATAAGTTGAGTAAGGGCTGAAGATGGCCTAAAAACACAATCAAATAAGAAATCACTCATTCCACTAGTATACTTACCTTTTTTTTTTTTTTAGAGTAGTCATAAACTCATAATAACTTATGTTTATATCCAAACAACACCTTATATCATTAAAATTGAGATAATTAAAATTGAGATAGTATATCCTCTTGAGAGCAAACTCAGTGATCTAACTTTATAGTTTGTTTGACGGTATGAATTTTAAGTACTTCTAGAGCTAATAAGGGCACAAAACCCAAACTTTGATACTGTTTTGATGTCAAATAATGATTTCAAAAAAAAAAAAAAATGTTTTCCTTGTAAAGATCAATTTCTGCTTGTGATCATTCTTGCTCCCTTCAGGCAATTCCAACCGTCCATTCCCAAAACGAACGGCGGATGGAAGAGCATCTAGGCTCTAGCCTAATCAAACCATGAGTGGCATTTCATAAAATAAAACAAAACACGGAGCCCATTTTCATCATTTCACGGACACCCACCGATTCAACGGAAGCTTTTCTGGGTTCTCACGACAGTCTTCAGTGAGACCAAAAAAAAATAAAATGAAAACCGATTTCGATCGAAGTAGATAAGAAAACGAACACATTTGAGAGAGAGAGAGAGAGACGTACGCTCAGATGAGGTGCACGAAATCTGAGGCGGAGAGGTGTGGAGGAGGGACGGCATCGCCATCTTAAGATTTTCTCAATCGTTATGTGTGCAATTTATTGGACTTTAACTTTTTAAATGAAAATGTTTCTATGTTCCTGCCTGCCTTTCAATAATAATAAAAAAAAAAAAAAATTCTCCTCTTCAGTCCTGTTTTGGATTATCTGAAGTTTCTGAGAAGTTTCTGATGATGATGTGCTGTTGTTTTTTATTATTTAAGATATAACAATGGAAATATAGAATGCTATGTCCGTTTCATTGAAGTCAACACTGATTTTTAATTAATAAAATAATGAGCGCATATACACTATGTCTGATTTGTCAGTTTATTTTTGTTTCATGTATTACGATAATATTATATTTTTATAGTGTATTAAATTTTATCATAGTGTATGATATAAATTTTTTTATTATTTTTTCTATATAAAATTAAATATACTAATATATTTTAGTATATATTTTATTTTATATAACTGTATGTATTTTAATAGAAGAGTATATGATTTTAAAAAAAATTGGACCTGAACCGATCATTTTCCATAAAGGAAAAAGATACACCCAGCCTCCATTACAACTCCAATTGCAGTTCATACCATATTTTTTTTAAAAGCATACTTTTTCTTTAAAATGTATGCTGTTATATAAAATGATATATATACTGAGATACAATAATATATATTTTTTTAAATTGAAAAAACAAAAACTAAATCATGTGATTCACTATGATAAATGCTATACATTATGATACCGTAATATATATATTACGATATCATAATATATCGTACTACGAAACGGGGCTGCGTATATGAGTGCTCTTCCATAAATAATTGCTTGGCAGTCTCCTCACATGGGTTTGATTTGTTGGAGAAAAATATCTATCCAGGGTCTAAATAATCTATCATTATATACATTAGAATATCAGATTCTACTTTAGCATGGATTATATTTATATGTGATGAGAACGTGAGATACTTGTAATCACATTTTTGGATACGGATGAGTTTCCTATACCGTTTTCAAACAGTAAAAAACAGTTACAATTTAATTAAAAGCTACAGACATATTTTTATAAATAAGTATTCAAAAACTAATTTTTTTTTAGGGTTAAAGACATCTAAATCCTTACAAACATGAGAAAACTCATATAAGTCCCTATTAAAATTAGAACAGACGTACAGGTCTCTGAAAACTCAAAAAAATCCAATTATCATCCCTGAGTTAAATTTCCATCCAAACTTAACAGAATATTCTCAGAATATTCCATCACATATAATTGTGTTGACATTGAAGTCCTTATAAACAGTCATAAAGACAAATTAATCCCTGCAAAAGACAAAATTGTCCCTAAAAGACTTTTATATTAAATTGTGTACACATTGCTGTCCCTATAAATAATCATAAAGAAAATTAATCCCTGCAAAAGACAAAATTGTCCCTGAAAGACTTTTACATTTAATTGAATAGACATTACAGTATTTATAAACAATCGTAAAGACAAATTGGTCCCTGTAAAAGACAAAAATATCCCTGAAGGATTTTTACATTTAATTGTTTAGACATTGCAGTCTTTATAAACAATCATAAAGACAAATAATATAATTTATTTATTTATTTTTTCATCTTCTATCATATCAATCACACTCCACCTGAAGATCACAATTTGGATGTAAAACCAATATTTTAACCGGTAGAATGCATTCTTCAGGGGCATTTTGGTCTTTTACAGGGACCATTTTGTCTTTACGATTATTTATAAGGACTGTAATGTTTATCCAATTAAATGTAAAAAACTTTTAGGGGCAATTTTGTCTTTTGCAGGGATTAATTTGTCTTTATGATTGTTTATAGGGACTGCAATGTGTATACAATTTAATGTAAAAGTCTTTCAGGGGTAATTTTATCTTTTGCAGGGACTAATTTGTCTTTATGACTGTTTATAAGGACTTCAATGTCTATACAATTATATGTGACGGAATATTCTGAAGTTTGAATGAAAATTTAATTGAGAGATGATAATTGGGTTTTTCTGAGTTTTCAGGGACTTGTACGTCTGTCCCAATTTTAGTAGGGACTTATATGGGTTTTTCTATGTTTGTAGGGACTTAGATGTCTTTAACCTTTTTTTTATTATTTTGAAGTGAGAATTTTATATAAACTCAGTTTTAAATATAACTTTTGAAGAAAAATTAACACCTGAACATGTTTTCAAACTAAAAAAATAATACGATGAGATATACATCATTTATTATATAACAAAAAAAATCATCAATATTCGGGCAATGGCCGGTGGGTCTTTGGATAGATTTACTACCATAGTTCCTTTAATGATGTATAATTGTATAAAGTTTATATAGTTATGGTGAATAGACCACTGCAAATACTAGAAAACTCAAACCTATCAAGGATGATTTTGTAAAAAGTAACTTAATAAAATTTGATTTTTATTTTTTTAAAATTATTTTTTGAAACAACTTTTTTAATTAAGCATAATTTTTTAAATTATTTGAAAACACATTTGCGTTTTTCAATTTTTTTTTCCAAGCAATGACATCGATTACTTGCATACCATAAAACATTGAATTCACCATATTCTTAAACACACTTCATCGTGTTTTAGGAAACACTACTCACCCACCCTCATATTTACATATGAATTTTAATTTTAAGTTTTATTTGAAGAACGGTGCACTACAGAATTTGATATATTTACCTCTTTCATTTTCACATAAATGGAAGGTACTTGTTAACTTTACCAAAACTCGATTTATTCTAAATATTCACTCTTACATATGCCCTTCTTCATCATTGTCATGCCTCCTCTATCGTTGTTATGCCCTCCTTCACACAATCATCCTCTCTCACCCTCTCCGTGACTCCGTGCCCTCCTTTGCTTTTATCATACCCG
The DNA here is from genome assembly GCA_030737835.1 of Acorus gramineus. NCBI lineage: Eukaryota > Viridiplantae > Streptophyta > Magnoliopsida > Acorales > Acoraceae > Acorus > Acorus gramineus. The sequence goes on from CM060850.1 coordinate 6,027,691, forward strand.
TCTCACGTTAAGCCTGATCCATTGAGGGAGTGATAGACTGAGATAACCAAAATACTGAAAAATCCCAAAAGGCTCCTGGTGAGGGTGAGAGTGAGAGTGAGGTCTATGAGTTTACTCACATCGATTTATATGTACACATCAGGACGTGTTTCAAAATTGTGAGCCCTTTTAAGTGACAAAGTAAACAATATCTTGTTAAAAGCATGATGAGTTACAATTAGTATTGGAAACTGTTACTCGGTCTTTTTCATTGTTTAGCAGTCATTGTTATTTTAATTTCAACATCACATTTAAATATATATATTTACATTATTAATATTATTACACACACACATACAATCTAAAATATTATTACATATGTTTTGATACTGGCATGTAACTAGTATTTGACTAATGAAATATATTATTATGAGTTGAATGTATTTTTTTTTTACTCTTAAGTCTCTGTAAACTATATTGATACCTTTGGTGTATGGACTAAAAAAGAAACAAGCATTATAATGTTAAGTAGAGTTCCTTTTTCAGCTCCAATCCAAGTTACACATGTTTTAATTTTTTTTAAATAATATATATCTTATTTCATGAGTTACATGTTTTATAAAAAAAATATACATATACTCTAATGAATTGTACGGATGCATTAATAGAAAATGTGAAATTTTTTATTAAATCATATAAAAAAAAATTGTGTGTAAAAATATTTTTTTAGAGAAAAATTGATATAACTCTATGGAAAGTTAGCTAAATCTGTCATAGTCCCTATAAAATTAAAAAATCACCATAGGTCCTTATGTTATTAGAAAAATATCATTTCAATTTCTACTGTCACCCCCAACTAACTATGTATATAGCTAACCCTAACAACACATTAAAAGTTACATGAATACCTTTATCTCTTATTTATCAAAAAAATCATATAACTCCCTAAAAACTTATGAAAATTGGAAAAGATTCCTATAAAATTGATAAATTATTTCAAGTCCCTATCTTTATTGCACAATATTTATTTTAGTCTCTACCATAAGAGAAACTAATCAGATATGTAGTTGACTCTAATCATACATGATAAATTACAATAATGCCCCTTTAAAATTTACTTGATAAATTACCGTAATACAAACCAGATTTGTGATTGACTTTAATAGAGATTTTATTGATTTTATATGAACTTTTTCTGATTTTCATAAGTTTCCTGGGAGTTATATCAATTATTTCCTTTTTTTTTTTTTTTACTGATTGTGAGTATAGGATAGCAGGAGTATTTTCAAGAAAAAGCAGGGACATTTTTTTTTATCATCAAAAGGCGTAAATCAGAATTTTCATATTTTGTAAAGACTTATTTGAATGTCATTTACTGGAGTGCCGTTTAATAAACAGAATATTCTTAAAATATTTCCTATAAATTGACATGGATTAAATCTATAATCATACATATGTTTTAAAACTTGTGGTGTTTTTTTAATTTTACAGGGATTATAACCGATTTAAGTAACTTTTGAAGGTTGAGTTATATCCAATTTTTTCCTTTTTTTTTTTTTTTTTAATTATAATTGGGTATGTACGATTTCATGTGCTGTTTTATTGAAGCGACTATTCCAAAGGTGGGGGGCGCAAGACGGACGACTGTGTATCCTCCCTTCGTATAAACTCAAACATCTGAAATCTCTCTCTCTCCCTCCTCTGCATCACTTCAGAGTCGCCATGAGCAACAACAACAACAGCAACAGCAACCCGTCGTCGTCGAGCGAGCCCCGCCACGAGGACGACTCCGCCCTCTCGGAGTTCCTCTCCTCTCTCATGGACTACAATCCCACCGTTCGTCCCTCTGTCTCTCTCTCTCTCTATGTATGTTTTCATGGATTCACTGTAGTGGTATCAATGGGTCCTCGCTTTTTGGGTCTCCACAGATCCCGGACGAGTTGGTCGAGCACTACCTAGGGAAGAGCGGGTTCCAATGCCCTGACGTTCGATTGTAGGTGCTCTCTCTCCCTCTCTCGTGGTTCTCTCACTTTCTTTTGTTGTCAAAGCTAGGGTTGGGTTTTTGTTTGAGTTGGGTTTCTGATCAGGTTTGAAGCTTTTCGGTTCCGAGTTTGGATGTTGGACAATCTTTGTTCATTAAGTGGACTTAGGGTTTGGGTTCTGAAACTTTGAAACCCTAGTTTTTTTTAGTACCCTTTAAGAGCTTTTTTGTTGGGTTTCTGTTCAAATTTGCAAATTTGGGTGTTTTTTGTTACTGGGCATGTGAATTGAGACCGTTTTATTAGAGAGAGTCGTTTCTGATATTTTGGGGACCGAATAACAATTGTAGAGTCATTTATTCTGAATTATTCTTCAATGATTCTTTTTAATTTTTTTTTGTGGGAAGGGAATATCTCTAAAAATCACATCATCTTTATAAATGGTATTCCAGTGTTTCTGTTCATATTTGCAAATTTGGATTTTCGGTTTTGATGATGGGAATGTGTGATTTCATGCCATTTGGTTGGAGAGAGCTATTGCTGTTCATATGGAGTCTTTCCTTTTGGTGCTTGTGATTTTGAGGCTTACATTGCATCAGGAACTAGTAGTAAAAAGCTTGGCTATATATGTTAAGGACGAATAGTAAACTGTTGAATTGGTTATTCTGATAGTGTAGTTTGAAATTTTTAAAAATTTTCATGAGCAAATGTCATAGAAATTGCTCTGTTTATAATATTTTTATGTGCGATGATGGCATGTCAATGTAACATTATAGGTTTCTTTAGGTAGCACTTCTGCCAAGGCTGGATGTTTGAGCCAAGTGGAGAATGTGTTTGGGGAAATGTTGTTATCTATTTCTTATAAGTGTGATATGCATTTTTCTTCAACAGGACTAGATTGGTAGCGGTAGCTGCACAAAAATTCATTGCAGAAGTTGCAAGTGATGCCCTTCAGTATGTTTCTTACTGCCCCGATTCTTGTTTCATCTTGTCGTGCATGAGCATTTGTATAACGCATACTGCATCAACATGCAGTTTGTGTTATTTTTAAGTAAAAAGAACCCCTATTATGTATTAATTATATGGTAAAGTTCCGTTTTTAAAAAGATAAAATTATATACAATCAAAATGAACAAAAGCCCATGAATGGGAACTGTAAGGGACACTAAATTTATGCATGGAGTGACATTCCATGCTAATGGTTATCCTCTTTTTTTTTTGGATAGAGAAAGATTGGAGCAATCATATTATAATGCTGCCCTTGAACAAAAAAATGAGGGAGCTTCAATGATAATAAGGAAAGAATTAAAATTAACGATAAAAGGCCCGGAAAAGAGGGCCACATATAGCATGACATTTCAGTTTGTGTGCATGGTATCATCATATCATGACATTCCAGTTTTGGAACTTAACATTGATAAAATACATGACACGTGACATTTTTTTGCATTTGCAACTTTCTCTATGGTCTTGGCAATGCTATGTCTGTGTTAATATCCTTGCATTGCTGACTCTTTTGCCTTCCTAGTTGTCCCATTCAACTAAAAATGCTTAAAATCTTAATATGCCAGATCTTTCAAGACTGAAAATGTGCTATGGTTTTCCTGAGGTTTTCATCCCCCTTTTCTATTCTGATATTGACAACATTTTAATATGCCATAAAAATTATTATGTACACTGTTGTGTGGCAACTGATGATCTTTACTCATGCCTAGCAGAATGTAGTTTAGCAGAAGTTCAATTTTTTCTTGTGTGTTTTCCTTCAGAAAAAAGTTCCAAACATCTTTGAACAGAAAAAACCCCGTCTATATCATTTTTTTTTGTTGCATCCTCTTATTGGAGTGTGCTTGTCACATGGTATGTACTATCCATACCATGCCAGCATATCTAATCAATTATATTGAACATCTAGAACAAATTTGGGAAATCACTGTGTCCAAATTAGTCTGTTACTGGTATGTACTGATACCTGTATTTTAGTATTTCTCGTGTTCCTAATTTATTATTCTTTGCGTTAGGCATTGCAAAGCAAGGCAGTCATCAGTAGTTAAAGATAAGAAGCAACAAAAGGTACAGTAGCTCACAATATATAATACTTTTCAATGCTGACTCTTGTGGTAAAGACTTGGCTTACAATGTTGCAGGATAAGCGCCTCATATTGACAATGGAGGATTTATCAAAAGCTTTGCGTGAGGTAACTCTTTCAGTCATTTGGTAATAAGTATGAAGATATCTTGCCTTCTATGCCATTTGGTGCATGATATTTACCTGGTTGCTTTAGAAATTCCAGTGTACATGATTTTTTTTAGTTCTTTTTTTTTATAAAGAGATTTCAACCATGAAATAGTTCAACTGCATGCAAAAATAAAAATAACCTGATTGCTGATTATGATATGGCTATGCAATCAATTACTGTTGGTCTTCCATTTGAAATTTATAGTTGTCTACACAAAGCTAGTTACTCATTCTGAAGATATTTTATTCTTGGATAAATATGTCATGGCAGATATTTCTGATACAGCTTAGTTTAATTGATAAAAGGACTTGATCAATTTATAGTTTATTATGTTAGAAAACCATTTGCTTCTGAGTAACACAAACATATACGGACCTTTACCTTTGAGTTCATTCAGTCAGATCTGTTTCGTCAATATCATAAATCCTTTGTTTGAACTTTTTCTATATTTCCATGAAATATTTTCCTTTGATGCATTTGACATGATCTGTTTTCTATGTCACAGATCCTCATATGCCACCTCTATACAGTTGTCTTCCTTTCTCAATCTTTAAATAAACTTTCTTTAAACCATGCGCGATCACCTCTTATTTCTCAGTACAATCAGAGAGAATCCTTACAGTCCCTTCTTTTTCAGAGTTCCTTGTCCAAGTGCATCGTTATATTTGCCTTGTGGTGCATTGGTACTAAGACGCCTATTATCCATTTCCCTGAGAGAGTTTTTACTTTTCAATGGTCTATGATGAATCCTTATTTTGCATTACTTTTCTTCATATTCAGTAGTCTTCATTTGTCCTTTTCCAATTTCTGCTGATATCTTGTAAACGATCTATTTAGCCTCGCTTTCTATTGTATTCGCTTTGTACTTTTATTGAATGAACAAAGTGTCCTTTTATTATTTCGCTGAACAAAGTATATTTTACATCCATCTTTTGCCTCCACTTGCTGAATTTGTTTGGGATATGGCCTATCTTCAAGTTGGAAGTGGGCCCCGTTATAACATGTTATCCCCAAGAAACCCATATCCTTGTTGCTCATTTGCTTTTCTTATTAGGTTAACTTTTGGTGCTTTTTCATGGGGAATGCTTAAGCACTTAATTTGTTGAATCATAATTACCCTTTTCTAATGTCCCTTTCAGACAAATCCAAACATTTAGTAATAAATTGTGTATAAATCTTGAGCACGGATGGCCATTTTTAGGGCTTGCAGTCCTGGGAGCTTGGGCAGAGTCTTGATAAGCGCAGGCCCATGCTCCTACCCTTGCCATCCCTGTGGGTGAAAAAACCAGGGCCAAATCCTTCAAAAAATGTAGTGGGGCTTAAGGGAAAAGAGTGGTCCTCCAATGTCTATCCGTTGTCATATTCACACATGTTTTAGGCTTTTTAGAATATCCCGATGCTCTTTTTTGTTTACCAAATAATATCATATGGACTGGACACCCATCCTATTTTATGGGATAAGGCTTTTCATTTTTGTTTTTATAATGTCATTTGACAAACATTTTATATGCATTTGTATGCAAGATAAGTACAACAATGTATAGATGAGAAGTAGGTCCAGAGATGCAGGCAGAGAAATAAGTGCAAACACCTTCTATGCCAGCTCTCTTCATATGGATACACTTTGATTTTCAATTGCTTGGCATATGCCTGGACTCACTGACTACTAATTGTACAGAAAACATAGAAGCAATGGATTGAAATAAAAGTTCTATTCACCATCTATATCAGTTTTGATATATTATAATAGATAAAGTTTATTTGTGGTATTGTGTCCTGATACGTTCTTGCCTTCTTACCTGTTTGGATAATTGTACTCGACTTTAGATGGAGATCTGTCTTGTAATTTTGCTTTGTTTGGGGATCATAGAATCAATCCTAGACCTAAAATCAGTGTATTATTTTGGATTCTAATGCATTTCGTAAGCAAATACATTTGTTTTATACACCAAACTTATTTTGTCTTTTTCTTTGATACCCCTATTTTGTTTTCTCCATTTTCATATTCTTGTTTACATATACTCTAGCTCAGCATTTATTGTCTTCCTATATATATTCTTGTTTGTTGGCGAGCGCTGATAGACCCAGTTCTATCTTTTAGTCTGTTTTACCATCCTAAAAGTCATATGCATTTATTTGATAGGTATATGAAGGTCATATACCTTCCAAATGAATGCATATGACTTTTGGGGTGACAAAACAGGCTAAAGTAGCGCTGGAACATTTTTCTTTCCACTGTTCCGTGTTGTGCAGTAATGGTTTTTTTTATCTGAATACATGTGATTCAGAAATTTTCCTACTTTGTCTTCTTTATGACATTCATAAGAGCATGGACAGGATCAATGTGCAACCTTATTTATATAGCCCTAAAGGTGATCTTTTAACAATAGAGTTGCATCTCATCATGCAAGTGGAAGTGACTTATCCCCTGGCCTGCGTTCTTACTTGATTCTTATCATCTCTATATCTGTGTACTTAGGCAACAAAATAAAGTACAGTCTACCTACCCCCCCGGAACCACACTTTATGAACTTCCCAAGAGGGCTCTTAAGTCTTAAGAGGGCGTCCGCAAAAAGTGTATTTGTGGACGCCCTCTTGTCACAGTCTGAAACGGTGATTATATATATATATATATTTCTTTATATATATATATATTTCTTTTTCTTTTTCACCCAACCAAATGTGTTATAGTATTATAGACAGTGATATTTTTTTTTTATATCATCACAAAAAGCAAATTTTTTTTATCACCAGGTTGGGTGAAAACTGAAAAGCAAATTTTTTTTTATCAATCAGACGGTGACAAGAGGGCATCCGCAAAATCCACTTTTTGTAGACGCCCTCTTAAGGGCCGGACCATACACACACACACACACACATATATATATATATGAAAAAGGTTGATCATTTACTAATCCAATATTTTACATGGCCAAAAGCCAAAGAGCAAAGAAAACATAAAAGGACGAAGGAAAGGGGAACACTACGAAAACAAGTTGTCTTCAAAACTTCCCCTACCCAAGATGATTTCAGTTACTCCTCAGTGATAAGTTTTCCCCACTTGAAACGAACAGAGGAGGCACCCACACAGTGCCGTCTCTAATCAGTGGTGAAACTCTACCGAGTCCCACACAGCCAAACCTTATCAGAACAGAAAGTGCTCCCTTGAAAGACCACTTGATTCCTCGGCAAGCCATAGAGCCAATGCTGCTGCTGGAATAACACTGTGAACATTCAAAAACTAGATTATTAGTTTCAAATAAAGAAAAGAAAATGTGGGAGATACTAAGTGTCCTTACCATCAAAACCCATTCTCACATGAAAAACCCCACTCAAGACAGTAAATCTCAGTACTGGAAATGCAAATCTCTTCTGCTTTGGTAACGTGGGAAGGTCAATCTTTTTCACAAAAAATGCAATAGAGGCCTAAGTGTTCTCAGGATAACACTCTTTCCCTTCAAATAGATACTCATTTCTAGTCAGCTAAATGGCCCAGCACACTGGCTGAGGTAAAATATGGAGGTAAAATTTCAGTGCCTAATTACCCAAGTGGTTTGTTGGTGCATATGGCTTGCATGGAATTGATGTATCTTTCAAAGGAAAAGACCTTATATAGAGAACACGTGGGAGGCTATTCCGGATTTTCTTTGTTCTTGAGAAGATTTGCTTTCTAGAATCATGGAGAACAATTAGAAATGTTTGTATGTTTGTTTTTGGGGTTTCTTTGTGATGGCCTTGAGTTTTCATCATCATCCTTTTTTTTGGTATTGCTTTTTTTCTTATTGTTTTCTTTCCTTTTTTTGTTGGAGATCCCTCATCTCCTTTTGTTCCAGGGGCAACATTTACAATATCCCCCCCCCCCCCCCCCCCCCTCCCCCCTCCCCCCCCCCCCCCCCCCCCCCCCCCCCTCCCCCCCTCCTCCCCCCCCCCCAATATCCTCAGGCCAAACTCAACTTTTCCTAGACTGTTCTACTAAATGAACACCTAATAAATAGATGTTTTGATGTTTCTGTTAGGGAACCTCATAGCCCTCGTGATGAAGAGTCAGGAGCCCATACTGCTCTACTCAGTTTCAGCGAGATCTTGTCAAGACACATTGTCCACATGAATATGCATGTACCCTGAAAGGAGCGCAAATATTGCAGGGATGCTTCACTATTCAGACATTTATTCCAATTAGCCACATAGCCCCCTCTTGAGCAAATGACGACATAGATGAATACAAAGAATTAACAGAGTAACTAAACCAGATTTCATCCCCAACTTCTTGTTATATAACTGCATATATTAGATCATTTAGTTGAGTTACCCGCCTGCACACATTTTGCTTCGGACATGTCACTCCATCAGAAGCCATTCTGAACAAACAGTTCACCTAGAGTCTTATTAACAACTGAAACAGACGACTTGTTGAATCTTATATCGTAGACCAGGTGGAACATGTCAATTCTGATCATCAGATAAATTTATGGGAATTCTCCGGTCTTAGTTCATATTTCTTTTTGAACTCTCTCGATTTGCAATTATAGACCTTTCAATTCATCATTACCTTCTCAATTATTTGCCTCACTTTGTTGATTGGCCTTTCCTTTTGACAAAACAGTATGGCGTGAACATGAAACACCCCGAGTATTTCGCAGACAGCCCTGCAACTGGCGTGGAACCCGCCTCAAGAGATGAGTAGAGGAGCTGAAATTCAGTGTGGATCATCTGGAATTGCTCGGCCTGGACAAAGGTCTAATGATAAGTTCGAGTAAAAGGGATGACCTGTTGATTTTCTACCTGTATTAACAGCAACAGAAAATTCAACCAACTGTTCTGTTTACATTCATTTGTAAAAACTTACTAGTCCTCCAACTGATAATCATTAACATATCTGTTTTTTAGTGCTGTGAATGTTTTTCGTTCTTTTATTTTTTTTTATTCTTTTTGTTCAATTTGTATGGTTAATTGAGGGACATGGGGAAATTGCAATTATACAATAATAATACCAGTGATGAACATTAATATTTATTATTAATATAACTGTAAATGTTGAACATATATCTCATTAAACTGATCAAAACTTGAACAATTAAATATTGAAATAAAAGCATGAAATTTTACTTGAATATGTGGACTTTGAATCGGTTTATGCATGCTATAAATTGTGAAGATTCATGACATTAAGTATTTCATCAAAAGAATATGATGAAAAATACATGAATAATTCATGAAATTGAGATTTGATCATTAAAAAAGTAAATGTGCATTTATGTTAAATGTGCATTAAAAAACACGTGGTTTACATGAATGCTAGCTAGCTAATCAACATATATTGATGTCTATTTTTCATATCTAAATGATATTATCCATTATATACAATATTTCCTGATGCATATAAAGAAAAATAAACATATATTTTCATTATCATCTTAAAAAATAAAATAATAAAAAAAATTCAAAAAATAAATATTCAATTAAATTTAAACTACTCTTTGACATAAAGTAACATAAAAAATAAACAAAAAGAAAAGATGAAAAATATAATTTTAAAATACATTTCATTAAAATTTTAAAAATTGTAATTTATTTTTTTAACAATTATCCACAAACTCTCAAGGAAAATGATCAATGTATGTTCCACTACTGCATATTTAAATTTATTTACTCGACATCCTCCAACACCATAAAATTCTTTCATATTTTTCTCTGAATGAAGTACCACAATTTTTTTTATTAATCACTCAAATAAACTTTTAACTGATACTGTGAATGTTGAACATGTATCTCACCAACTTATCAAAAACTTGAACAACTAAATATTGAAATCAAAATATGAAATTATATTTAGATTCATGATGAGATTTTGAATGGTTTATGCATGCTTTAAATAGTGAAGATGCAAGACTTTAAGCAGTTCATCAAAAGAATATGATGAAAAATACATACATAGTTCATGAAATTGAGATTTCATCAGTTAAATTATTTATGCATGGATAAGCTAGGAATATATCTGATACCTATTCTAGAGGGGCGTTGAAATTGTTTATCTTGACTTATCCATATTGGGGGTGTTGTAACGAGTTATCATTGGAGTATATCTTGACTTGCCTTTTTTGGATAGCCGATATTGTTTTTTGTGTTAAATCTTATCCTAACTACATGAGTAAAACTCAAACCAAAACCCCTCAAAGAAAGGGATACATTTGCCAACCTAACAAGATGTGGTTTAGTTATCATCAATATTATTTCTAACATGTATGTAAACCACACATGGATTACATGTAAGTCACATTTAACTGATGAAATATCAACTTCATGAATTATTCATGAATAGTCATTGTTCATGTGTTTTTCAATAGTACTTTTATGATAATTGATTGTCTTTACCCCCTTCACTATACAGCATACACAAACATTCTAAAGTACATCATATATGTCCTAGCAAATTTTCATATTTGGATTTCAACATTTAGTTTTTCAAGTTTTTGATATGCTTGATGAGGATACTTGTTCAACTCTAGTGGTATTAATCTAAGTCTTAATTTAAAGTAACAAAAAAGCAGTGCTTCCATTCAAGGTACAAAATAATTGTGATATTGGAGGATGCCTAAAATTCGTTCTCATAGGCCACCTTATTTGACAATCTCATCAGTCTCCCAAACCAAGATCATGCCTTTATTGGAAGGTGATGTTGAACAAACACTTGAAGCTCCCAATTCTGTACTGAATCCAATTGGTGCAATATAGCGAATGCAAGTTGTGCAGTATATCAAAAGGAATTGTGGTGCATCTTCGTTCAAGATATTACTGGGCTGCCTATAACATGCTTCACTTCACTCCCAGATTTTCTTGGAAGCTTATTGAACCTGTCAAGATTCCCTTCCGAGAAGGAAGTTTTTCACTTCATATTTTCAGAGCACGTGTTCACTTTTGTTTGAGAGGACAGGATTTTCGAAGGTTCTACACTAAAAATCATTTCCACGGTCTCCACCATTTACAAAAGCATCATATTTGAGGATATCATCACCGTGCTTTATAAAATCTTATACGCCGAGCTTGAAATACGAAAGCGGCTCCAGCTCAAAAATGTAACTTGGAGTGGCTCAAAGCAAATTATAGGTCTGAAATCACAACGTTGATTGCTTATTAGCTTTAACTGCGAGGGGTGAGGTCTTCTTCCATAAACACCGTTGAAATAAAAGTTGTCGACTGGAGTGCACCTAAACACTAAAACTCAAAGCAAGAAAAGTTTGGAGTGAAACAATCTCCTACCCGAGTATCTGAGACATTTAGGTCAGCTTCACCCCCCTCGACTTTGGATTCCAATATAGATTGCGAAAAAAATAGATGATGTCAATAAGAGAAGGGCATGTTTTACCACTGTCTAGCCAATCATCCTATGCATTCATGTATATAATGATTGGTTAATAAAAGCCATATTTCGACCATGACATTTTTAGGATATTGGTAATAACCAATAAATGGCAAGTGCTTTTCCTTGTGTAGAGTAGATCCTATTTCAATAGAACTTGATGAGTCGATCCGCCTACATGTCTTCCTCATATTGCTTGACATAAAACAGATAGTGCATTTGTTTATGTCTTTTGGTGAATCTTTTTTAAGGCTTGATAGAATTCATAAATGAAGTAGTTAATGGTGGGGGGTTACCGTGCATTATCTTGTAGTGACGAATTTTGTATGTGTTCCCAAGAAAATGAATTTTTTCATTTCCTTTTTTGACGTATCAAAAAAAGAGCATTGAAACACATAAGAACTTTTGAATGGAAAATGAAAAAGAGATGTAGCTTCAATTACGAACATGTTAATAGAGTTCATAATTTATTCACATCACACGACTTTTTTTCTTTTTACTTTCTTTATTACATTTATCAAATTTCAAATTTGTAATTTTTTTGTTACACAAGCTTCTTGTATTATTTTGATGCATTTTGAAGGGATATTATTTTAATGTAGTTGATTTATTTTAATGAACTATTTTAAAGAACAGTTAGTAAAAAAATTGACCTTTCCACAAAAAAAAAAAAAAGACCAACTCGCCCTCTCCATATTCTCGCGTCAGGTGTTTTTTTTTATTATTTTATTTTATTTCTTGTGTCCATGTCTATGTGAATTCACATTGAAATAGAGTAACAAAGTATTTTATAATTTTCTGAATATTCGTTAAAGTACTTCAATAAGACATTTTTCCTACAAAACATACCGTATCAAACATAATGTATATAAAATTCATTAATATATATCAATATTTAAATTATCTAGAAAATAGTCTAATTATCTTCGTATTTTTCTATATTTATCATGTATGATTTATGAATATGCGCGTATCGTACCAAACATGACATATGTCAAATATTTGTCATACATGAACTTTATTATTGTGCTTTGAAACACAATATGATTTTATTAATACCATAATATTAGATTTTTCAACATTTTTTATGAATTCGAAATATCCTAAAAGATTTGATTTTGATCAAAAAGGTAATTTTAAAGATTAAAAATATGGTAAAATGCATTTGGACCCCCTGAATTTTTGAAACCTGCAGAAATACCCCCTGATGTTTAAAAATATGTACTTACACCCCTCCTTTCTGATAGATTTTCCGTTAACATGGGATATAACTACTTTAAAATTACTATTTTACCTTTTAATTAAATTTTTAAAAATCCAAAAAAGAGCCAATTAATTAACTTTTTATATGTTTTGTGAATATTAATTAATACAAAAATCAACTATTCAAATACATCTAGATACATTTTTTATGAAAATTAACTCAAAGGTTAACATTTAATACATAAGAAAATCATAAAAAACAATATATTACAACAAAGAATTACCATTTGCCACATTTATATTTCGTACCTCTGCTACACCATCCATAATGCATTTTACTTGTGGATAAAAGCGTTTTGTTCTTAAAAATTATAAGACATTAGAACATCGAATTTGTTTCACATTTATAATTCACATTATGTCATTAAAATATACTCTTGTTATCTCGAACTAAATTTTCTTTTGGATTCTGACAAATATATTTCCCCCTTATATAAGATATTGATACAATTTTGGATTACAAATCATAACCATAAAATTATGCATAACATTTTGTTCTTCATTACTGTTGAAAAATATGAAATTTTAAAAGAGGAAAGACAAACTTGCTCTTTTTTTTCCCATGAACTTTCTTCCTCTGTTTTGAATATTACAACATCATTTATAGATAGTTACATGATTCTTTTATATCCTATAGGACTCTTGGATGGCTCAACATATCAATGACTATTGAAACTCCACGTGACACCTTGAACAACACAAAAATACTTTGAAACACACACCAACATTACTACCCCAAGTCATTCACATAGTAAATGTACAAAGTCATCTTTAACATTCTAGAATTACTCTTGATTTTCTACATGCTTTCAAATCCGAATTTCGCCACCTTTGACTTCATTTTGCCATGTAGGACGCCAGACGATCGAAGTATAATTTCCTCATCCCCCTTATATTTGACCTAACCATACCGAGTTGATCTCATAATAAGGAGAATATTTCATGCTTCAAAGTTTATGTGAAAATTATTCGCAAATTGATCTTGAGCTTTGACATAGATGAGTTCGATCTTCTTATCCGTCATTTAAAATAGCGGAGAGGATATTCCGTTAAAAGAGGTTACCGTTGGTGGATGCGCAACGCGACTCAAGTGCTGGAGGTTTTGGAAGTTAGAGGTTTGATTTGGCGTCCTAAAATCCCTCTAAAGGTCAAAATCTTCTAATGGCTCACATTCTAGGGGCGTCTCCTCACCCGCGTTTGCCGAGCGAAATGGTGTCCGGCGGCCGATTGAACTTGAGTGTTGTGTTCATTGGAAGAAGAATCCGTGGAGCACCTCTTTTGCCGGTGCATAGCGGTAAGGGAACTTTGGGAGAAATTGAGGGTGGTTGGGGCCCTATGCACAGATTTTTCTTCCATGGCGGGGCTCAGGAGTTCGGCGATGCTGGTGGCAGGCAATGAGGATCACAGCCTCACCATGATGATTACTAGAAGTTTATTTCCGGCAGCTCTTTGGGCTACGTGGCTTACGCGCAATGAGGTAATATTTGAGGGCCAAAGGTTTTACTTTGAAAATCTTTGGGCCTCAGCTTTGTCTCTCATCCAAGCATGTAGTCATTTCATTGCGGGCGCAAATGGGGGGGGGGAGCTCCGACAGGTGCGTATTGCCATTATGGATTAGGTGTGCTTTTCATCTACGGTGATCTATGGTGATCCCGAGTAGGAACCTCTCCTACTCTGGGTAGATGTGGTTTCGCTCTTGATGATTGTCGATGTTTTTTTTTATCTTTTCTATTAAGCTTTATCTATTTGCGAACTTCAGACAAGCTCGGTAATATATGATCGGGATAACAATTGTCTACCGATATTTCAAAAAAAAAAAAAAAAGAATAGAAAATTTGAATCAAATATCGAAATTCATTTAAAATTTCCAACACAATACAACATGATTCACTGTCCAGCGATCGCAGCATTCTGTAGGATGCGAGGTTGTTCCCATCTAGGGCTCACGCTGAGCCGCATGTAAAATTGCAGCATATGGTGTCATGATAGATGAACCAGTGATGAGTAGCCTACAGGTGAAGGGGGTACTGCAAACCATTAGGCAAACAACAATTGCCAGCCACAAGCACTCATCAGATATCACTGCGTACACCCCCGCCCCAAACGTCACCAATGATCCATAGAATGCTATCTTCAACAAGTGCTGGCTCCATAAAGCTGTGGAACGAAGGAATTCCAGGTCACCTAATGTGCCCCACATCATGAGGATTGCTAGTGCCAGGGAGCTACAGAAGGTGACAGTGTCAGACAGAAGGAATACTTTCAAGGCAGAGCTCTTTATGAGGATTGCATAGCCTTTGTTGGGATCATCACTGTTGTATCCGCCGGGCATCGTGAAGGCTGCTGCGAAGCTGATGGTGGCCAAGAGCGTCGCGACCAATGACACGGTCTTGGTATACGTTTTCAAGTCCGCTCCGGTTCTGTTCAGTGCGTGCTTCTTATACCGCATTCGCAACTGGCTCTGGAAATGTCTGCGGACTGCGCCTCGGTGTAGTAGGGATTGACGAATGAATATCTGTCAAGGAATCCATCCATAAGTTGTGCGTCCATCCATAATGAATCAGATTATAAGATTTGAATAAAACACAAAAGAATAAGCAAAGATACATTCATTCAAATTTTTAATAAAATTTTGATATTGATTTGAGTGAGTGCTGATGATGAAGATTGTAAAATGTCTCACTGATCACTTGCAAACCCATAATCTATAAATAAATAATAATACTAATGGAATAAATGGGTATAGTGATACAAGTTATTATAGACTTTATGATTATTCTATAAATAAATAACTAATGGAATAAATAATTTTTTATTTGATTGTGTTTTTAATTTTTCTAATTGAGAAACGTCGTAATAAATAAATTTTTATTATTTGATTGATCAAGAATAGGTTATGGGTAAAATGTGAATATATAAGTTGTACATAAGAATTTAGAACAGGTGAAAAAATAATTTAATATATGAGCCCTCTGATTTATGAGAGGTGATGACAACTGAATTGACATGTGGACCCCTTTTCACTAGTAAAATAAATTGGGTGGAATAACACAATTCCAGAGGGACATAGAATATATACAAATAAATATTTCTTTATTCTTACATATTATGATCTAGTTATACCCATCTATTCCTTCCATCCAAACAACTTTTTAGGTTTATTCTCCCCTTTTTCCTTCCTATTCTCCCCTATTCCGCTACCCAAACAACACCTATTAGTTATTTGAAATAGATAACTATACCGTTTAGATAGATGAATTAGGTATTTATTTATTTTAAGATCGGCCACAATGGGTTTGATCTCCTCACCTCTTAGAAGGAGTAGATTTTCTATTGTGTTATAATTTTATTTATTGTCAGTCGTAAACATAAAAACTAAGTATTTGTTGTATGTTTGATAGTAGATCAAAGGTGAATAAAACATAGATAATGATAAATAAAAGGATTAACATAGAAATTACGTCTTCTACTACGTTAAAAAAAGAAAAAAGAGAGAGAGAGAATAAAATATCCAGGCCATCACTGACAGGCCCCAAAACCAGCTTTATAATTAAAATTGGCTTGGGTCCAATTTAAAAAAAAAAATCGGGGTAATTTTAAAAAAGTGCCCAGATATTTACTAATAGTCAAATATAAATATTTCCCTTTGTATAACAATAGATTAAAGGCTTGGGCAATTTTCATTTTTGGCTCCCATACAAAAGTTTTTTTTAATTTTAAGAGTGGGCCTGGATCAATTTGATCAGGACAGTGCAGACCTAGATTTAAAGAAGACGTGACAGTTCTGATTCGGTCAAACTGAAACCGACCATCTTAAAATAAAATGAAAGTTATTGGGGGTCAAAAACAAAAATTGCCTCTGAAGGCTTTGTCAAAATGTCCCTACTAGAGAGTACTGTTTTAAGTAGTACCTGTCGAAAGGAGAGTTCCCAGCTAAGCTCAGAGACATCAAGCGCAGTCAACCCTTCCTTGTTCCTCGCCCTCACGTCAACCCCGTCGGCGGTCAACATCAATTTCACTCTCGTGTAAAGGTTATCTTTCGTTGCCACGTGGAGCGGCGTGTTCCCATCACTATCCGGTTCGTTGACAAGCCCTCCAAGCTCCGGCCTCTTCAGCAGAGCCCTCAACATCAGCATGGTGTTGTTTTTTATTGCCATGTGAAGTGCGTTCCTTCCGCGTGTGTCCCGCAGCTCTCCGACATCCGGGCAATGGTCGAGGATCATGCATGTCGTCCGTATGTGGCCGAATTGAATGGCCACAAAGAATGGTGCGAGACCGTCGTCGTCTTTCACGTATGAGACTGATCTGTCTTTTCTGACGAGCAATTGAGATATAAGGAAGCCTGCGGTCGATGCTGCATAGTGTAGAGCATTCCTTCCTGACGTATCCACTTTGTTTATGAGATCAGGCACTTTATCCAGTAGCAGTTGTGTGATATCTGAGACAGTTAGAGTAGTCACATGTCAGTATATATATATGGAGGCGTACGTTGTTATACACAATCTCGTTTTGCATTTACAACCCCCTAGACAATGTATATACCCATCCCACTGAAACTTCCTTATTTTTCGTAAAAATAAATCCACACAATTCACTGATTTTTTTTCTAAAAAAACCAAAATGAATGTGGAGTGCAAATATGATGACAGTAAATAAGACTATTCCTAACATTTTTCAGAATATGACTTATATGTAATTAACAAAGGATCACGTCATTGTTTCTTTTTTATTACTTATTGCTATAATGGTACAACAATTAACCATCATTTTTTTTAAATGAAGATAATTAAGTATTACTATCGTGTTTCGTTACTGAAATCGTAGTACAATTCCGAAATGGGTGTACATGTATGTGTGTCTGTTTTTTAAAGATAAGTAGATATTTGCTACCCGAAAATGTGTGTTTTCACATGTGTGTGTTTAGGGGACATACCGAAATGTTTACCAATGGCGGATGCATGGAGAGGTGTGCGTCCGTTGGGTCCTTCAAGGCTGAACGACGAAGCACTCGACAAGATTCTCTCGACCACAACCGTCATCCCCACTTCAGAAGCCAAGTAAAGCGCACTCTCCCCGGCCAGATTGACGCCATCCGCAAATCCGGGGTCCAATTCTAAGAGCGCCATTGCCACGTTCGCGTGACAGAACCTCAACGACTCGTGTAAAGCGGTGTTCCCCTTCGAGTTCCTCTTCAGCCACACAGCCAAAGCTACGCGGTTGTTGCTCTCCAAATCAGTGATGACCCGATCACCGAGAGTCGAATTTCTCGTCATTGAATCGATGAGGAGATCGACGAGGACCACGTGTCCCTCCCGCGAAGCCACGTGAAGTGGGAGATTGCCGTCCGAGTTCGACTTGAAGAGGAGGGAATGTGATGAGCGGAAGAGCTCTTCAGCGAAGTCAGAGTGACCGTGCTTGGCCGCGATGTGGAGGGCGTTGTTTTTCTGCGGAGTCAGTTGACGTGTCAGATCCATTTGATCTTCTTCTACTAGCTTTCTCAATGAGTTGGCGTCGCCAAACATGGCCGATCGATAGAGTCTCGGATCCATTGCTTGATTTCCTTCTCTCAAAATCTTGATCACTTGAACTTTGTTGATGGAAAAGTATTCAATTAGTGCTTTAAGAATTGGAAATGCAATTTCTTTTATTGACCCCAGTTTTTTTTTTTTTTTTTAACATTGGTGCTGTAGTCTAGTTTTAACAGTCAAACATATATATATATATATATTTTTATATAATCGACAGACTGTCAACATGCAGGGCATCCCAATTTTGAAAAGGAAGAGAAGACTCCATCTATCAATGTATTCTTCCACCCTGTATTCACAAGAAAAGTCTTTGGTAGACATCCACCACGAAGCATCCACTTAATAAATGATGTGGTCCAACTTATAATATCTGGTCTACACCTATTGAATTTCTTTTTATTTGTTTTTAAGAAAATTAATTAGAGGTCTATGGAGACACTTCTATAATAACAATAAATCCCTTGACTTTTTCTTTTTTTTTTTTAGGTCCCTAAATTAGTGGTGATGTTTTGTTTAGGTCCTTCCATTCAACTTTCATTCATTCTATTTTTTTTTATCTCTTTTACTCCTAAGTAAACATCATTTGTCTCTCTATCTCCTCCAACCTCTCCCTTTCTCCTCCAAACAACCCAACAAGTTGTGAGACCACCTCCACCAGCCCCCCGTTGTGCCGATCTCGACCCCAAAGTCGATCGCGCCCTCCGATCATCTCCGACGTCCCATCCGTGAGCCCAACCCCCTTCTCGCGACTCTGTCCGCGATCCCAACTCCCTCTTATGACCCCCGGTCAGCGAGCCTAACCCCCTCTCGCGATCCCATCCACGAGCCCAACCCCCTCTCCCGACCTCGTCCGTGAGCCTAACATGTTACAGGTATAACAGTATACAAAATGAGGGTAACAGTGTACGCAGTGTAACACACAGAACATGTAACAGATATAATAGTGTACATATTGGGCATAACAGTGTACATAGTGTAACACAAAATCTGATATATGTAAAAGGTATAACAGTATACACAATGTGCGTAACAGTGTACGCAATATAACACACAACCTGTAAGAGGTATAACAGTGTACATATTAGGAATAACAGTGTACACGGTATAACACAAAACCGGAAGACGGTTCGCGGAACACGGTCGGGAGAGGTCATGGGGAGCGATCGGCGTTAGGGTCGAGATCGGCACAATGGAGGGCTGGTGGATGTGGTCTCACATCTTGTTGAGTTGTTTGAAAGAGAAAGAGAGAGGTTGGGGGAGATAGAGAGACAATTCATGTTCACTTGGGGGTAAAAGAGGGAGAAAAAAAATGGAATGGATGGAAGTTGGATGGAAGAACTTAAACAAAATACCACCGCTAACTTAGGGACCTAAAGAAAATAAGAAAAAAGTCAAAGAACCTATTATTATTACATAGATATCCCCATGACCTCTAATTAATTTCCCCTTTATTTTTCTTTCACTTTACAGCTCTTCTCTACTCAACAGTCAACATTTCTATGCTACAGTTAAATACATACATACTTTGTTGTTTTTAATTACCCAATTATATATTTGAACATTGTTACACTTAGTCATTTTTACGATTCAAAATACAGTCTAATATACTTCATTATAAATTCAGTAATACATATACATCGTTAGACGATATTTATATCTCATTAAAAAAAATTTATACACTTACTAAAAATGGTTCATTCAACTCGAAATAGAATAATAAATACTTTTTATCAAGCATATATCTCATTAGATGATGTTTACTATTTTAAAAAAAATTGAAAACATATGTGGTCTGAATTTTGTACTATAAAAATGATTTAGTCTAACATTTTTTTAGTTATTTATATTACATAAGGTAGTTACATATATTATTAAAAAATTTAAATCAATAGTGATCCATCAATTAAATCATTTAAATAGATATTGTTTAAATACAAACATAGGCCTTGTTTGCGTAAACACACGTGAATTTAGAAACTAACATTTAAAAACTAGGTGACAGTCTGAGGAGTTAATTTACTGAGTTCATAAAAAAAAATTGAAAACAAGTTACACGAATCCAGTCAGGACTGACTTCGATTAATTATGTGATTATCGAACTACACAGCTCTTTAATTGAATTATACAATCAATTGTTGGATATATATTTTATTCTATTATTAGATTCAGTCAACTATTTGATAAAATATGGATTTTTAAATATCATCAAAAACTAAAATTAAAAAAAAAAATTTACCAAACGCATCTTAAACTCAAGTTCAGCCCTATATTCTCGTGAGATTCAAGAGGGTCCTGGTTCCACTTCCACACGGGGATAAAAGAAAAAAGTTTTCATTGTATTTTAATGGGAAAGATGTTCCAACCACCAAAGTAGGGAAAAAAAGAGTCAATAAGACACTTGGTTGGCAAACTCTGGAAAAAATATATATATATCACTCTGGTTGGTTTGGGGAGACCGGATCACTGGATCTGATTAGTTCAGTCAGTAGGACGCTAGACGATCGAAGTATAATTTCCTCACCCCCCTTATATTTGACCTAACCATACCGAGTTGATCTCATAATAAGGAGAATATTTCATGCTTCAAAGTTTCTGTGAAAATTATTCGCAAATTGATTTTGAGTTTTGACATAGATGAGTTCGATCTTCTTATCTGTCATTTAAAATAGCGGAGAGGATATTTCGTTAAAAGAAGTTACCGTTGGTGGATGCGCAACACGACTCAAGTGCTGGAGGTTTTGGTAGTTAGAGGTTTGATTTGGCGTCCTAAAATCCCTCTAAAGGTCAAAATCTTCTAATGGCTCACATTCTAGGGGCGTCTCCTCACTCACGTTTGCCGAGCGAAATGGTGTCCGGCCGATTGAACTTGAGTGTTGTCTTCATTGGAAGAAGAATCCGTGGAGCACCTCTTTTGCCGATGCATAGCGGTGAGGGAACTTTGGGAGAAATTGAGGGTGGTTGGGGCCCTATGCACAGATTTTTCTTCCATGCCGGGGCTCAGGAGTTCGGCAATGCTGGTGGCGCGCAATGAGGATCACAGCCTCACCACAATGATTACTAGAAGTTTATTTCCGGCAGCTCTTTGGGCTACGTGGCTTACGCGCAATGAGGTAATATTTGAGGGCCAAAGGTTTTACTTTGAAAATCTTTGGGCCTCGACTTTGTCTCTCATTCAAGCATGTAGTCATTTCATTGCGGGCGCAGATTGGGGGGAGCTCCGACAGGTGCGTATTGCCATTATGGATTAGGTGTGCTTTTCATCTACGGTGATCTATGGTGATCCCGAGTAGGAACCTCTCCTACTCTGGGTAGATGTGGTTTCGCTCTTGATGATTGTCGATGTTTTTTTTTATCTTTTCTATTAAGCTTTATCTATTTGCGAACTTCAGACTCTTGTCTGCTCGGTAATATATGATCGGGATAACAATTGTCTACCGATATTTCAAAAAAAAAAAAAAAAGAATTAGAAAATTTGAATCAAATATCGAAATTCATTTAAAATTTCCAACACAATACAACATGATTCACTGTCCAGTGATCGCAGCATTCTGTAGGATGCGAGGTTGTTCCCATCTAGGGCTCAAGCTGAGCCGCATGTAAAATTGCAGCATATGGTGTCATGATAGATGAACCAGTGATGAGTAGCCTACATATGAAGGGGGTACTGCAAACCATTAGGCAAACAACAATTGCCACCCACAAGCACTCTTCAGATATCACTGCGTACACCCCCGTCCCAAACGTCACCAATGATCCATAGAATGCTATCTTCAAATAGTGCTGGCTCCATAAAGCTGTGGACCGAAGGAATTCCAGGTCACCTAATGTGCCCCACATCATGAGGATTGCTAGTGCCAGGGAGCTACAGAAGGTGACAGTGTCAGACAGAAGGAATACTTTCAAGGCAGGGCTCTTTATGAGGATTGCATAGCCTTTGTTGGGATCATCACTGTTGTATCCGCCGGGCATCGTGAAGGCTGCTGCGAAGCTGATGGTGGCCAAGAGCGTCGCGACCAATGACACGGTCTTGGTATACGTTTTCAAGTCCGCTCCGGTTCTGTTCAGTGCGTGCTTCTTATACCGCATTCGCAACTGGCTCTGGAAATGTCTACGGACTGCGCCTCGGTGTAGCAGAGATTGACGAATGAATTTCTGCCAAACAATCCATCCATAAGTTGTGCGTCCATCGATAATGCACCAGATTATAAGATTTGAATAAAACATAAAAAATGGACAAAGATACGTTTATTCAAATTTTTAATAAAATTTTGATATTGATTTGAGTGAGGCCTGATGATGAAGATTGTAAAATGTCTCACTGATTACTTGTAAACCCATAATCTAGAAATAAATAATTATACTAATGGAATAAATGGGTATAGTGATACAAGTTATTATAGACTTTATGATTATTCTATAAATAAATAACTAATGGAATAAATAATTTTTTATTTGATTGTGTTTTGAATTTTTCTAATTGAGAAACGTCGTAATAAATTAGTTTGTATTATTTGATTGATCATGAATAGGTTGTGGGTAAAATGTGAATATATAAGTTGTACATAAGAATTTAGAACAGGTGAAAAAATAATTTAATATATGAGCCCCCTGATTTATGAGAGGTGATAACAACTGAATTGACATGTGGACTCCTTTTTACCAGTGAAATAAATTGGATGGAATAACACAATTCCAGAGGGACATAGAATATATACAAATAAATATTAGTTTATTCTCACATATTCTGATCTAGCTATACCCATCTATTCCTTCCATCCAAACAACTTTTTAGGTTTATTCTCCTCTTTTTCCTTCCTATTCTCTCCTATTCCGTTACCCAAACAACACCTATTAGTTATTTGAAATAAATAACTATACCGTTTAGATAGATGAATTAGGTATTTATTTATTTTAAGATCGGCCACAATGGGTTTGATCTCCTCACCTCTTAGAAGGAGTAGATTTTCTATTGTGTTATAATTTTATTTATTGTCATTCGTAAACATAAAAACTAAGTATTTGTTGTATGTTTGATAGTAGATCAAAGGTGAATAAAACATAGATAATAATAAATAAAAGGATTAACATAGAAATTACGTCTTCTACTACGTTAAAAAAAAAAAGAGAGAGAGAGAATAAAATATCCAGGCCATCACTGACAGGCCCCAAAACCAGCTTTATAATTAAAATTGGCTTGGGTCCAATTTAAAAAAAAAAATCGGGGTAATTTTAAAAAAGTGCCCAGATATTTACTAATAGTCAAATATAAATATTTCCCTTTGTATAACAATAGATTAAAGGCTTGGGCAATTTTCATTTTTGGCTCCCATACAAAAGTTTTTTTAATTTTAAGAGTGGGCCTGGATCAATTTGATCAGGACAGTGCAGACCTAGATTTAAAGAAGACGTGACAGTTCTGATTCGGTCAAACTGAAACCGACCATGTAACATCTTAAAATAAAATGAAAGTTATTGGGGGTCAAAAACAAAAATTGCCTCTGAAGGCTTTGTCAAAATGTCCCTACTAGAGAGTACTGTTTTAAGTAGTACCTGTCGAAAGGAGAGTTCCCAGCTAAGCTCAGAGACATCAAGCGCAGTCAACCCTTCCTTGTTCCTCGCCCTCACGTCAACCCCGTCGGCAGCCAACATCAATTTCACTCTCGTGTAAAGGTGATCTTTCGTTGCCACGTGGAGCGGCGTGTTCCCATCACTATCCGGTTCGTTGACAAGCCCTCCAAGCTCCGGCCTCTTCAGCAGAGCCCTCAACATCAGCATGGTGTTGTTTTTTATTGCCATGTGAAGTGCGTTCCTTCCGCGTGTGTCCCGCAGCTCTCCGACATCCGGGCAATGGTCGAGGATCATGCATGTCGTCCGTATGTGGCCGAATTGAATGGCCACAAAGAATGGTGCGAGACCGTCGTCGTCTTTCACGTATGAGAGTGATCTGTCTTTTCTGACGAGCAATTGAGATATAAGGAAGCCTGCGGTCGATGCTGCATAGTGTAGAGCATTCTTTCCTGACGTATCCACTTTGTTTATGAGATCAGGCACTTTATCCAGTAGCAGTTGTGTGATATCTGTGAGACAGTTAGAGTAGTCCATGTCAGTATATATATATGGAGGCGTACGTTGTTATACACAATCTCGTTTTGCATTTACAACCCCCTAGACAATGTATATACCCATCCCACTGAAACTTCCTTATTTTTCGTAAAAATAAATCCACACAATTCACTTATTTTTTTCTAAAAAAAAACAAAATGAATGTGGAGTGCAAATATGATGACAGTAAATAAGACTATTCCTGACATTTCTCAGAATATGACTTATATGTAATTAACAAAGGATCACGTCATTGTTTCTTTTTTATTACTTATTGCTATAATGGTACAACAATTAACCATCATTTTTTTTAAATGAAGATAATTAAGTATAACTATCGCGTTTCATTACTGAATCGTAGTACAATTCCGAAATGGGTGTACATGTATGATGTGTGTCTGTTTTTTAAAGATAAGTAGATATTTGTTACCCGAAAATGTGTGTTTTCACATGTGTGTTTAGGGGACATACCGAAATGTTTACCAATGGCGGATGCATGGAGAGGTGTGCGTCCGTTGGGTCCTTCAAGGCTGAACGGCGAAGCACTCGACAAGATTCTCTCGACCACAACCGTCATCCCCACTTCAGAAGCCAAGTAAAGCGCACTCTCCCCGGCCAGATTGACGCCATCCGCAAATCCGGGGTCCAATTCTAAGAGCGCCATTGCCACGTTCGCGTGACAGAACCTCAACGACTCGTGTAAAGCGGTGTTCCCCTTCGAGTTCCTCTTCAGCCACACAGCCAAAGCTATGCGGTTGTTGCTCTCCAAATCAGTGGTGACCCGATCACCGAGAGTCGAATTTCTCGTCATTGAATCGATGAGGAGATCGACGAGGACCACGTGTCCCTCCCGCGAAGCCACGTGAAGTGGGAGATTGCCGTCCGAGTTCGACTTGAAGAGGAGGGAATGTGATGAGCGGAAGAGCTCTTCAGCGAAGTCAGAGTGACCGTGCTTGGCCGCGATGTGGAGGGCGTTGTTTTTCTGCGGAGTCAGTTGACGTGTCAGATCCATTTGATCTTCTCCTACTAGCTTTCTCAATGAGTTGGCGTCGCCAAACATGGCCGATCGATAGAGTCTCGGATCCATTGCTTGATTTCCTTCTCTCAAAATCTTGATCACTTGAACTTTGTTTGTGGAAAAGTATTTAATTAGTGCTTTAAGAATTGGGAATGCAATTTCTTTTATTGACCCCAGTTTTTTTTTTTTTTTTTTGACATTGGTGCTGTAGTCTAATTTTAATAGTCAAACATATATATATATATATATATATTTTTATATAATTGACAGACTTGTCAACATGCAGGGCATCCCAATATTGAAAAGGAAGAGAAGACTCCATCTATCAATGTATTCTTCCACCCTGTATTCACAAGAAAAGTCTTTGGTAGACATCCACCACGAAGCATCCACTTAATAAATGATGTGGTCTAATTTATAATATCTGGTCTACACCTATTGAATTTCTTTTTATTTGTTTTTAAAAAAATTAATTAGAGGTCCATGGAGACGTCTCTGTAATAACAATAAGTTCTTTGACTTTTTCTTGTTTTCTTTAGGTCTCTAAGTTAATAGTGATATTTTGTTTAGGTCCTTCCATTCAACTTTCATTCATTCTATTTTTTTTTATCTCTTTTACTTCTAAGTAAACATCATTTGCCTCTCTATCTCTTTCAACCTCTCCCTTTCTTTCCCAAACAACTTAATAAGTTGTGAGACCACCTCCACCAGCCCCCCATTGCGCCGATCTCGACCCCAAAGCCGATCGCGCCCCCCGATCATCTCCGACGTTCCATCCGTGAGCCCAACCCCCTTCTCGCGACTCTGTCCGCGATCCCAACCCCCTCTTACGACCCCCGGTCAGCGAGCCTAACCCCCTCTCGCGACCCCATCCACGAGCCCAACCCCCTCTCCCGACCTCGTCCGTGAGCCTAACATGTTACAGGTATAACAGTATACAAAATGAGCGTAACAGTGTACGCAGTGTAACACACAGAACATGTAACAGATATAATAAGATGCCAAATATTTGTTCTCATAATCCATTTTATTTTTATAATCTAACCAGTCTCCCAAATAAGTTTTCTCTGTTCGACCATGCTGGACAAACTCTTGGAACGCTCTCAAGTTCCAACCAATGCATCATAAAAATGCATGAAGAGCAAACAATAACTATGCTTGAATACTTCATGAAATTGAAGTTTCATCACTGAAATGCAAATGTCACAATGAGTTTTACATGTTATTAAAATTTTCTAATGCATCTATGGTTTCCCAGATTAAATTGAGATTTGTAGGACAAAATTAATTTAGGTTTGGATCTAGTGTAGCTACATTATATGCCATGATAAAATTATATTGGGGTGACCACTCAATTAGAATGGTCAATGTGCGCGAAGAGGCAAGATGACAGTGCATCACAAAAATGCACGAATAACAAACACTTACTATGCATGAATACTTCATGAAATTGAGTATTGTGCATGATTGTGTAAATTTTGTACAAAATACACTTGCGGTATATCTACTTTTGTTGATAGTTTATGGTAAGCCCAGTTAGAACCTCCTAATCGAAAAAAATAGAATTATATCAAACTTACATGAATTTTAATATACGATAGTTAAGTGCACTTATTTGTAATTGATGTGTAACACCTTTTGTATATTTGTAATTGATGTGTAACACCTTTTGTATCCTCATCCGGATTGTTTTTCTTTATATACTATACATCAAATAAGTGGCTTAGAAGGCAATATGTGCATCAACATGTTTGTTTTAGGGTGAATTGCCCAAATACCCCTGCAGCCAACCCCCAATGTTTTCTGTACCCCCACCTTTTGAAAACAAAAAATTACCCCTACCGTAAACACCTAATTTTTTTTCTACCCTCATCCTTTTAATTCCCCCAGCCCCACAAAATCGCAGTTTCCCCCTGTAAGTGCATATATGTTTTCTGTAACTTGAAGAACATAAAATGTAATTTCTGTAAATATTATATGTAAATGCATTATTATGTCATGTAAAAATAGTAACTTGCAAAACACTAGATAAACATGCATTAATGCATAACATTAATATATATGTGGTTCTTATATTGTCATGAAGTACACACTTGTTGGTATTTGATTTATTTGAGTGTTTGACTAATTGTGACATCTCTAATATAGTTTGAATTACGCTTTCTTCCTAATGATGTACGCTTGCTAACTCGAAGGTGTAACAGTGGATTCAATTTTAACCAAAATGACAAGAAGATGATCAGAGAAAATACAACATCTTAGTTCATTAAGGTAGGAAGAGAACATCGGAATACAAACATTCGATGAATTCAAGTGCTTTGATGTATTTATTGTAATAAAATATTTTTAGGTGTTAGGCATTAACGTATGTTTTTCTAGTGTTTTATAAGTTAGCATTTTTACATGACATGCATAATAATGCACTTACATATTATATTTACAGAAATTACATTTTATATTCTGAAAGTTACAGAAAACATATATGAACTTATAGGAGGAAAACTGTGATTTTGTGGGGCTGGGAGAATTAAAGGGATGAAGGTAGAAAAACAATTAGGTGTTTGCTGTAGGGGTATAAAAAAATTTCAAAAGGTGGGGTACAGGAAATATTGGGGGTTAGCTGCATGGGTATTTGGATAATTCACCCTTTTTTATGGCGAAATTGTAGGGTAGTATTCATTCCATTCATAATCAATATAGACACTGTCTAAATGGGAGTGAGAGAAAATAGAGAAAGCAAAAGCAGTTACAATAGAAAACAAAACAAAAATAAGTGGCTGTGCGCAAGAACCCAGAGAGATTGATGTAGAAAAGGTTTCTACATACAAAACTCCACCTCAACGAAGTCAAAGCGCTACCCCATGATGTGAAACCGGTCTTCCTCCAGAGAAATCTAGGACGCGCCTCCTAGACAAGTTCCCCACTCGATAATCGAATACCGAGTCATCTTCCATCGATTCTCGAAATAGAAAGATGTTGAGTTTCTATATTTCATACCTACGCTACACTATCCATAATGCATTTTTCTTACATGTATGGGAGGATACTTTGCAATTCATCATTTCTTGGGTCGCGCGTTCCCAGGGGTGAGATCGATGAGGCTGTCTAGAGGGGCGTTGTTGATAGACTCGGGTTAGAGATTCAGGATGGAGTTCTTGTGGTTCTTTTCGTATTGTGGTTTTTTTTACATTTTTATGTATTTCTTTTCCTCTCCTTAGGCCACAAGACGCATATCATTGGTGTGCTCCTGTCTCCCCTTTCAATCTCTCTTCTCCCCCCTCCTCCATTTGTTTTGAGACAAATTTCAGACTTGTAATCTCTTCCGAAAGTTATATAGTCTAAATTTAATATATAAAAAAGATTTTTGTTCTTAAAAATTATAAGAAATTTAAACATCTAATTTGTTCCATATTTATAATTCACATTGTTTCATTAAAATATAAACTTGTTATCCCAAACGAAATTTTCATATAGATTCTGACATATGTTTTTCCTCAGTTATATAAGATCTTGATTACACTTTTCGTTTATAAATCATAACCATTAAACTATTCATAAAATTTTGTGCATAATAAGTCTTAGATTAGAAATTTTGCTTCTGTCATAATTGAAAAAGGATTGAACAATTATTCTCGATTTCCTCCAACACCCCACTTCACCACCAAAATTGAACAAACATTGGATATAAAAAAACATTAAGAACTATGTGAAAAAATTGAGTTCGAAATGATCTCTATGTGCTACATATATAATTAATGCATTATGAACAGCGCATGAACAACAACCGTGCATGAATAGCTCTGAAATTGAGAACACAAATGTCACAATGCACTTTACATGTTAAATACTTTCACTAATGCATCTAGGTAAATGCATGTGGGTTTTCTAGATTAAATTGAAATTTATAAAATTTTAATTTAGGCTAAACTGAAACTTGTGGGTTTGAATTTTATTCACACACACCAGGGAAAGAGATGTTAGTCGCTCTATGATAGTTTTTTCAGCTAGGGCATCTAATACTAGAACAGTTTGATAAATCCAATCTAGAAGGAGATTTTCTTCAAGGATTTCGCTCTAACATATTAATCAAATGAGAAATTGTCAAAGATATCAAGAAATAAATACATAAACGTAATTTTTCTAAGAGTTTTAATAGAAGCAGAATGATAATGAATACCAACTGTCCCTACTTTATACTAACAAACAAATTTTTACATGAACCTTCTGTATGAATATGAAAAAAATACATTTCAGCAGTGTGTGGATGACATCAAAATCCACAAACCCACATCACTTCATTTGATGCAAATAGTAAAAACAAAAAACTACCAAAATTGAAAATGAGAATCACATGTCAGTATTTTATGGAATTCTTTTGCAATCTCCATGAAACAAAAAAAATAAAAAATCATTTGCATCAAATTATTCAAAATTTGAAACCATATTAGTTGATATCGATTAAGCTTATCAATGGATCTAAAGCCATATCCTTTCATATTGAATATTAATAATCGAATTCAGTATAACTAAATTTGGAGCTGATACTATGATGTAATAGTATTTATCGAATTATGGTACGATATTATATATTTTAAATAATATATAACATGTGATATTTATGGTATCAAAGGACTCAAAACAACTTTTGTCCTGCATAAAACAATATAAATACTTGACAATTATTCAGCCTGAGTATAACATAAAATGGCCACCGATAGGTCATGCAAATTATCAGTTTTTGAGAAAACTAATAGACAATTGCTACCCCAATTGTATTAATAAAACTGAAGTTACGTCGTCCAAAGAAAGGGGGAAAAGAACTATATTGTTGTTGTGATTTCATGATTGTGGTATGGATGTACTGTCTGACTTCTATGTTTCATGGTTTCATTGAAACTAAAAGGATTGCATTTGAGTTGTTCAAGGAAATGAACAAGATGTGCATCCTCTGCAGTTTATTTTTTTGGGTGGGAAAGATTATGAGACAATCTTTAGTGCTATGATTCTTCACAAAGTGCAACATGTCTTGTCCAAATAATTTTACAAATTATGTCTTGCGCAATGCATTTAATTCTTGCAAAGATCTTTATTCATATGAATTGTGCTGCTATTTATCGACGCTGAACGTGTCGACATAGTAAAGAAATTTTTTTTATTAGGAGTAAGTAGACCTTTTATAATTAAATATGAAGTTAAATAGGAAGTTACAATGGCCCGAAATATAATCGAGAATATGGGAGAGAGCAAAACAAATGTTGACACTACATGTGTCGACGATGCCTAGAATAAGGGAGAACGTCTAACGGCGGTTGCAGCTAAGGTGCGTGCAGCTTCTATCAACATTCTAGAGTTGAAAGGGCTTGTTCATGGACTGCAATTATGCTCCTCTTTGTGCCTCTCATGTGTGGCTTGAATCAGATTCGACCACTGCTATTGCATGGATACGGGGCAATGAAAACATTCCATGGACAGCTTTCAGGGACCTACAAACATTCAGTATGCTCTCTTTTCAACTCATTGAATGAAAAGCCACACATGTATACAGAGAAGGAAACCAAGTAGCTAATCTTTTTAGCAACAGCCCAATCTCCTCTGGAGTGTACTATATATGATCCACAATCCCTTGATTATGATTTGGTTCAAAGCATCCACGAGGATAAAGTTGGCACAATCACCTTGTGAAAAAGTCTTTGTGCTTTGTTGAAAATCATGTAGAACATTATAGTCGGGTATCCTACCAGACCTACTATTTCACCCTTTTGGGTTTTATTTTGTACACTCTTGTGTGGACTTGTAATTCCTTTGTACATTGTCAGTTATAGTAATACAATCTTTACCCAGCAAAAATAAAAAAACTTATGGGGCTTTGTTCTAATGGACACCTTTGTTTTCGATTGTTGATAAAGTTGTCTGACATAAGTGTGTGTCGACCAATGTGCAACACAAAAGGGGTGCAAATCAATGAGTTTTGTGATGGTTTTTTTTTTTTCCCAAAAAAACACAAAATTAATGGATCTCGACTCTCGAGTTCATATACATTCATTTAAGGGGAAGTGTAAACATGTCAGAGGGGGACAAATAGATATTATAAAAAAATGTATTTATATATAGCACTGATAACTGCAAACCATTTTCAAATGCATCTTTCCATTGATGAACTCCAATCCTCCTCATTCATCAAGTCACCGAATGCAATAATTGAACAAGTATTCTCGATTTCCTCCGACACCTCATTTTACCACGGAAATATTTAAAATTGATTTTAAAACCTAAAGAACTAATGATTAAAATCAATATGTAAAAATTGAATTTAGAATGATCTCTATGTACCATATATAACGATGAGGGATGAGGCAAGAATAATGCATCATAAACAAATTCATAAAGAACAAACAATGACTGCTTGAATAGTTCATGAAATTGATATTTCTCATCAGGTAAAATGCAAATGTCACAATGCACTTTATATGTCTAATACTTTTACTACTAAATGCATGTGGTTTTTCTTGATTACATTGAAATTTGTAGGATTACAATTTAGGCTAAATTAAACTAGTGGGATTGAATCTATCATTAGTATGTTTTGAAGAAATGGTAATCGTTCGTATCTATCTGATTTTATTTGCTGGACATTCGATACTACATGTTAGTTTGGTAAATATGATCTAGAGGAGAATTTCTACCCAAAAATTCGCTTTTGATAGATTCCATAACAGATGAAATTCTGCAAGGAATTGAAAAATCCAAACTTCTAGAGAATGAAAGTAAATACCAAACAGTCCCTACTTTACACTTTATATAATAAATATACATGCTTTCAACGAACAATTTTTCACATAAACCTATTTTAATATAAAAAGATCATCTCAATGGTAAGGATAGATGACATCAAAACCCATATCACTTCATTTTGATTGGAAGAGTAGAACCAAAACCAAAATGGAAAATCAAAATCACACTAATCCTTACATGTCAGTGTTTTATGAATTGCTTTCGCAATCTCCATGAAACAAAGAAAGATCATTTGCATCTAATTATACAAACTCTGATCAAAACCACCACCTTTTTTCTTTTTTCTGTTTTTTTTTGAGGGGGGTTGGGGGTGGTGTCAAAAAGGCTCTATTCTATTTTTAATATTTCAGATATCATATATAATTATTTTAATAGGAATTGGTCTAGCAAATCATACCTACATGGTAATGCTCTATGTATATGGTATGCTGTTAGGTGCTCCGTTGACTGCTTCAATATATACTTGCACATAACTGCCCCTATCATTTCCAATGAAATTAGAAGTAATGAAGCAATAAAACAATCAAAGAAATAAGAATCACATATAAATTCTTTTAGAAGACAAAACACCATCATTCCTTAACAGAGAACAGTTAATTGGTCTGTCATCACATTTTGTTCATTACAAAAACTATGGAAACCAGAGAACAGAGATTTCAACCAAAACTCATCAACACATTACATTTGGTTTATATTTCTACACAAAAAATGGATAACCATGAAGTATCACCCAAGTTCCATTAATGTTTCACATAGTATGTATGGGACACCTAATAACTCAAAAACTGATGGAAACGAATTTTAATCTTGCTTGGAACCCATAAATGAATGGGAAAAAAAAAATTATAAATATGATTGGACTTACTGGTGTTCTTTTTAGTTTCATTTGTTGAGAACCCTTTCTATAGCATTGCGTTGCGCCACAGTCAGACTCTGCAATTTCAAGATTAACCAAAGCTAAATATATATATCCAACCTACGTAGCTGAACTATTGGAGACAAATTTCCAGAGGAAATGATGGGAAGCCTTACCTGGCAAAGATGATCAAAGAGAGGTCTGTCAGTGTTAGAAAACTTTGCTAAGAAGTCCATGAGATAATTTGCAACATTGATCTGCCGGAATTGAATATACGGATACATTAGAATCCTAATAAAGCAATTCATATTAATCCGGATCAGTATATTTCATACCTCATTAAGCGGATCAACTCCTTTGACAAGGCCGTCATCACCGTCATCATCATCTATGCTCTTTAAAATTTCAAGTGAAAGTAATACAAGTACAATTAGTAGGAATTTTCACACCATGTTCACTCAATAAACCAAACACAAAAGATGAATGATCACACCTCATCGAAAGCTTTAGCCATGGCGTCAAGGTGTTTCATTGAAGCTCTAGCATTCGATTCAACACTTACTAATATATCTTGGTGAATACCGTCATCTCCATCATGAATTTCTTCCCAGTCACTATCCTGCTCCAGTGAGATAATTATGTTATAATACAATTCATGGGAGTGGAAATCTTGAAAGTCTCAACTAAGATACGGTACCTCATCATCGCTGCCAACACCTTGCTCTTGCATCTCAACTAACCCATCAGCTAACAGGGCGAGCATCTGAAATACCAAAACGAATATTAGTTCCAAGGTTGAAGGATTATGTACTGCTTCAAGCTTCATTGGAGATAGACCAGCTTGACTTAAGTCACTTCTACAAGACCTCTTTTTGGGATAAAGGTGATATGGTATGTCAATTCAAATAAAGACAAAAATATATATTCAAGACGCCAAAAGTACCGAAATACATTTGAAGTCCAGTAGAATTGGTATCCAAAAAAGAATTAAGCTGCGCATAAATTTAGGATGTCCTCAACTATAGTAATTTTCTTCACATTCAGCTCCTGAGCAATAAAAAACAGGTTGATTTTTCTTATACGAATTACATTTTGAGCAAAACATGAGCAACATATTTTAAACAGTCAATTAAGGTCAGCCAAAATGGATACTATACAGGGAAAATGATAGAAATAGGAAAGAAGCTGAGATTGGAATTCTAGCAGAACTGCAGAAGCGCAGTACTCAGTAGTATAAACTTGAGAGCTTTTATTAGTGTATATTAGAGGAAAAGAATAGTGTTTTGTGTTGACAGGAATAAAGCAGGCTATTATTTACCTTTGCAGGAAGAGGAATAATAGTCCATTGATCAGGAAATAGCTTTGCTTTTGAACGAGTGGTTATACCTGCATGGGACTGAATGCATAAACACAGTAAGATTTCAAAAGATTATGACACTCGATAGTACAAGAAAAGCATGACATACTTTTATCAGATGGCCTTCGACGTTAATCTTAGCCAGTTGTGGATGTCTTGTAGAGAGTAGCAGAGCCAGAGCTGCTGTTGTGACTTTAATCTGGTACGATCCATTGATTTCTCCTGCATGACGTAACAGGGTGCTTCCCAATTTCATACTCATCATTTGTGTGATTAACTTTGATTGAAACTTTCTGACTATGGTCCGTACCATTTTGGCTTGAAGTAGATAACATGATTGCATTTTTTTCCCCAAGATTTTAATACTCAAGATTTAAAGTATAATTAATTGATGCATGGGTTTCTGCTGGGTTTTTTAGAAGACCCCCTCATCTATTGTATTTTTTTTCCATTTCTTTTCGTCACTCTAACAAGAACACACCAAAATATAATGAAATCTGGCGACTTAAAAAAAAGTCTGAGAAGGCAGCTGACAGATATAAAACTACAAGAAATTTCATTGATGTACAAGAAAACTTGGAAATACAGACCATCATATAAATACATTTTTCAATTATTCAATAATAATAACTTTAGCCTTGCTCAACTCATGAGGATGAGCCATGATTTCCACCTCATCGGTCAAAGCAAATGTCCCAAGATCAGAACTCCAAATTGGAAAACTAACATGATATAAAGACACCTTTTACAAATTAAAGTTCATGCGATTTATAAGTATATATATTCGATTAATAACAAAGACACCTAGGGTCTAGGTTTGGAGCCATGTCAGACATTCACTGTACATCTCATTTCCAACAGGAGGACATATATCCCTTCTGACACCAAAAAATTTCCAGTGTCAATATTAGGTGTCTTATGCCACCAATTTGAAGACAAAATGTCAGTTGCATCATTATGGTTTTCACATCTGTTGTTTTGAAGATGCATGTGTGATGAATGCTTCAGATTTTGATTTATTTATTCAAGCATTAATAGGTCATCTAAATGTAAAAGACTCATTAGTTTCTTTTTTCTTTTCTTTTCTTTTTCTTTTTCATCATACAGATGAATATGCATGTGCCATAAATATTACCGCTATTTGAAGTTCAATTTATAAGCAGTTTCTATGACTAGATGAATCAAAGTTTTGAGCTTCAATTAAAAGGCCAGATCATTATTTTTGATCTGTGATGAGCAGGGAGCCCCATCCTAATGAATTGAGTGTGCCCAAAACATGTAGAAGATTCAAAATCAAGCACAAATATGATAGAGAATAAGGGAATTTTTCCAGAAAGAGAATATATGCATATGCGGCAACTGTATACACAATCCTGTGTATTGCGAGGGAGGGGTAACTTGAAGTCCAGAGCGTTGAAGAGAGCTCATGGTCGAGTAGGCTATAGAAGCAGATGACATGCTTTGATGACTTCTGGAATATCAATTAAACATGAGCTGAGAGGACACTATTAAGCTCTTAGCGATTGGGAGAAAAAAAAGTTTGGGATACAAGCAAGGTGAAGGAGATATTAAGAGTTAAACCTCTCATGAGAGTTTCAGCATTGATGCGTATGACCAGGATCCTATAAAAAAAACAAGAAGAAAAATAGCAGGTAATGGGTAACATGGAAGAATACGATATGATACATATGGGGAAGCAGTGGAGACAACAGAGCAACTCATGAATGGCTGCCCTCTTTAGCCAGGAGGACTGAGAAAGCTAGATGAATTTTGGGGGAAGAGGGTAATTTTTAATAGGCCTGAGAAAGCTAGATGAATTTTGGGGAAGAGGGTAATTTTTTATTCAACTGAAGAGATTTGGTGTTTCTTTCAGTAGAAAAATAAGATTAGTGACAACCACTAAATAAAACCTCCAACAATTAATCTGTCACGCGGTATGTTGGACCATCTGAGTGAAAATTCAAGAACTAGAGACAATGCTGTGTGTAAAAAGCGTGAGAAGGGGTAGGTGGAACTCTGATTGCATGTAGAAAATATATAATTATTTTGTATTTCCTCTTCTTTTTAAATTACACTTCTTATAATTTTGTTTGGAGATCCCTTGTCTCCTTTTGTTCGGGGGCATTTTAATTAATAAGATGGCTCCAACTCTTATAAAAAAAAAGGCCATGAAAGATTGATGGCGGTGGCATATTTTTTGTGTTATGTGATTTTGGTATATTGGTTCTATATTGAGTGTTCTTGGGGTTGGTTTTTTTTTACTTTTCTTGAAGATCACTTCCATCTTTTTGGATGTTCTCCATCATAAAATATCAACACTTTTCTTCACCCAAAAAAAAAAGCACTCCTAAGGTTAATTTCCGACATTATGATGCTTACCTTGATGTTTGGACCATTCTGACATCACATAAACAAGTGCATTTTCATAACCTGCAGCTGGTACAGCAAGCAATAACTCGATGAATTGCTCAACATTTGGTGCACTGAGATGTACCTAAGAGACAAATCAATGAACATTTACAAAAAAAACTAAACCAAAACAAATTTTCCCTATTTACGTATGCAAGCATCATGAAACTCCAAAGGGCACAGCGAAAGGCTAACATATACCATCTCAAATATAATAGTTGTTCTTTATTACAAGAAGTATATAACTGACATGTTCTGGTTCTATATCAGTAAAACATGACTCTTGTCCCCAATGTATAATGAGAAGTTACTCTACACAGTTCAAAATGATATAAGAGAAATGGGAAGTAAAAAAATTCAACAATTGTCAATTTAAGACAACTAAAATAAAGTAATTCAAAAGGTTGCAATATTTGAAATAATTGGTGAGGCTTTAGTGGTCACAATAGCCAAGGTAAACTTCGGCGACAACACACCCGAGCATCCTTGGCAATGCACACCGAGGCATTTGATGCCCAATTTCTTTTATAGTTAGTTGTAAGACTCAGTAATGAGACTGCAATTCAAGAGAGAAAGATGATACATGGAGGACTTGGTAAAACCAAATGAGACATCTTTTTTACTTGACTTTTAATACACTGATTGATTGTGTTGACAATCTGAGGCAGTTAAAAGATTTTAAACATAATTGTAAATACCTTTAAAGGGACATGAAAGAAGATTGATGGAGCCAAGTCAAAAGAAATAAGCCTAATAAGATGATGGTGACAACTCAGTGAAAGGTAATCTAATTATTAAATGATGATATCATCTTGGATATATCATAGTAAGGCCTTTTCACATTCTTCAAAGTTTCGTAATGTTATTTTCTCCTTAATATGATTAACATGAAATCAAATTTGACAAAGTTATGGGAATGCTTATGCACAAACACGAAGGAAAACTGAAAGAAAATGAAGGAATTTGAGTCAAAGGGAAACTAACAGAAAAGAAATCTTTTTTTCTTTGACCAATTTATATGTTGTTTGTGCCTATTATGGAAAGTGATGGAAAATAAAATTTGTTGTTTGTCTGTGATGGAAAATAACGCAAAATAAAAACTGTTTTTTGTGCTTGTGATAGAAAATGACATAAAATTAAATACATTTTTTGTGTTATCACAAAAAGTGATGAAAAATGATAAAAAAATAAAATATGTTGTTTGTATGCTAACTAAAATATATTATAAAAGCAACCTACTTATCAAATATTTTTAAATAAATAAAGTTTTGAAAGACAATCAACAAGGAAATGTCACATAATAAATAAATTTTTTAAATAAATATTTTTTGTACTTTATTATAAAAAAAAATAAGAACAAACAATACTCAATATCATCAAATGTACAATATTCAAATACAAAAAAAAAAACTCACTTTCCCTCCTCTAGGGTGAGGAAAAAAAATTTCCCCCTCCTAATAAGATAAAAAAGCAAAAAGAAAGTGAGGGAAAGCTTTTTCCTCTTTTTGTTTGACACAAATAATAGGTTTTTAGGTGGTCAAAAGGAAAAATTTTACTTTCCATCATTTTCCCACACTTTCCATGTGACACAAACACACCCTAAAAGTGTTGAGAAGAGAGATGAAGGTACAAAATAGCAATTTTAAAATAACAAAAAAAAAAAAACTTTATTGGCCTCCATGGGCATGATAAGGATCTTTCGATGATGTGAGAGATTGGTAGTTCTTGTAACCAACAAAAGACAAGTCAGTTGAAACTTGGGTAAAAAATTCATAACAGGAAGATGGACTTCGTCGTTCTTGTTCAACATGCACATAATGACTAAACTTTGAGAAACCTAGAGAGTCAACTCTAGACGAAAATTAAATTACCAGTGCTTCAAATGATCAAAAGTCAAGTGAATGACAAATGTAAATGCAATAAGGGCAGATCAAAAGTCAAGTGAATGACAAATGTAAATGCAATAAGGGCACCCTGGGTCCAAATCCAACTTTTTCATCAGAAAAACAAAAAATACAAAATACAACAAACCATAGTTTGAAGTGCAGCCGCACATGCTGATGTGCGCCCCCGGGCACACATTCCCCCCAATATGCGGCACACGTTCGCACTGACTTTGAACGGTAAGAGGGCGTTCGAAGTTCAGTTCGTACTGACTTTGAACGGTTAAACCTACCTCTGAGTTCGGATTGTCGTTCGAATAGCAACATACCGTTCGAACGCAATTCGAACGTCCAGAGGGCGTTCGAATTCAGTTCGAACAGTTACCTTACCCTATGTGCGACCGCATGTTCGGTACATGCGGCCGCATATGCCACTTGTGGACCCCATCGCACATGCGGTCCGCACATGGTTTTGAACTATGCAACAAACTGAGAGCAACATCCTGTGTCATTGTGATTACTTTTAAGTGATTAATTAATTTTCTTTCTTTTTTCTTTAATTTGATTGGTGTGATTAATTAATTTTCGAAGCAGGCCAGAATAAAACAATAACATCTATGTTCAACTACATAGGCACATAAGCCAAAGAATCAGATTTGTAAGTACTACGTGAACTGTAACAAGCCACTGGTGCACTTCAGGCCTTTTTATTTAAATGTAATTCTCCATTAAAAATGAGTATATTTAACTACAGTGCAGATGGTTTTTATGATTAATTTGTGTGTCAACCAAATGAAACCATGCAAACACTGAAGAATGATCAGATTTTTGACAACTTTAACCGTTGGTCAAAATTTGGCTATGGCAGAAAGATGATATTTCAATGGCAGCCAAAAGGTCATGATACCATTTATAGAATAAAAGATGATCAAATTCAATTCAGGACAAATGCACTTCAGGAATGCACTTCATGGGTCTTGCCAAATACTGCAACTCACAATAACTACAATAAGTAGAGAAGGTAGTATATAGAAAGTAACTTAAAAAGCTTACCAATCTAGCAAAGATAAGTAATAGAGAACTTTTTAACCCTGCTATTTCACAAGATTGCATACGCCGTACAAGAGCACCAACGAGATCCCGAATGTGATGGGCCATTTGTGAGGGCAAATGCAAAATAAGCTGCAGAACATAGCTACCAACAAAGAGAGATCCTGAGCTGTCCAGATCTGGGTCTAGGAGTCTGCAAGCATCACTCAAGATATTTTAGTTAATATAACTTTGAATATACCTAATTCTAGAGCATAAAAAATAAACATATCTCCTGCAAAATTCCATAATAAAAAGAACCCAGATTGCCAAGAGTTGGTTTATATGCTACAAAAAATTACAATATCCAACTCAATGCTCCATATAAAAGAAAATATAAGAATCAAAACTTACCTAGAGGCCGCATCAAG
Source organism: Acorus gramineus (assembly GCA_030737835.1). Lineage (NCBI taxonomy): Eukaryota > Viridiplantae > Streptophyta > Magnoliopsida > Acorales > Acoraceae > Acorus > Acorus gramineus. Next base: position 6,067,911 of record CM060850.1, read on the forward strand.
CATGCTTTTCATTGTAACATGAGGGTCGCCACCCCAGGCAAGCAATTCTTGCTTACCCCTAGATACAAATGTGGCCAAACATTCTGTAGCATTCTGAATCACAGATGGTTATACACAATGTCATAAATTTAAGATAATCTAAAGACAGGAATCTCAAGCAAACAAAATAAAAGTAAATAACTACTAATAAAAGAATGCCACCTGCATCTCACTATGATCTTTACTTTCAAGGATTAACCGTATAACAGGATGAAAGCAAGCATCAAACATTGCCTTAACAATATCAATAGGAGTGTCCTGTAACATTGATAACCAAAATTATGAAGGTATGAAGTATGATAACCTGTGATCAATAGGTACAACTTCAATTTTACAGAAAAAGCCTGACCTTCAAGCTATGTACGTACCTTTAGTAACATAGTTAATAAATCCAATGAACCAGCAACCAAACCAGTGGGCTGTGAATTGGGCTGATAACCATCCAAAATTAATATAAAACAATATATTAATACAGTATCAATCTCTTCTACTAGAGCATCACTATTCAACTGTGTACAACTTACACTTTCCATCATTGCTTTGACAGAAGGTAGAATCCGAAAAACCAAAGGCCCCGTGCATCCAGGCACATTCTTGATTGCCTGAATAGATGATTGTTAAAAATCTCATTTATTTGAAAAAATCAATGTCAATAGTCAATACCATTGATGCTTGACAAATTCATTAGAATTTAATTAGATTAGTTGTAATGCAATTTAATGCTCAAGGTAAACATTTCTGCTTCGAATGTACTGAAAAGATGACCAACAGAATTAAAAATTTAACTCAAATAACATACTTTTTAGTCAATTCAACATGCAAATCTAGACGAAAGTTGCATGTCTGCCTGCATGCATAGATGAATAAATGCAAAGTAGGACCCCTAGTTGGATTTTTAAAAGAATGACTTGATCAATTACATATTTATCCTGATAAATAGACCTTAATATCATGGTTTTTTTAACACATTCAGACAAGGTGATATAAAAAAAATTCTTATTGAATCATCATTACCTCCAACACTTCAATGGCATCAATGCTGATGAAGGGATCTGAAACATGTTCTGCCCACGTGTTGAGTATTATGGGGGAAATAATGGGTTCTATAGATAACATCTGTTGATGACCTATAGATGAATATTGTGGAATAATAAAAAAAAAATCTCACTATCAAAATACTGAATGTGAGGGATGACATGATAAACTTGAAAACATTTAAATCTGATACAAACCAGACTTGACAACTGCTTGAATTGTTTCCAGCACCAGATGTAGGGTCTCATCAGATGCCTGAGAAGCACAATCAGGATACCATTTGAATTGTTCATAACTGGCTCATAGACTTCAGTTTCTAAAGAAATTGTCCTACCTGCCTGAGAAGATCTATCAGTGCTGATAATAAATCTATGGTATATGGTTGAACAACCCGCATGTTAGATTCTTGTAAGAGCTGTGCGACAGCCCGGCAAGCTCCAACCTTTACTGGTGCAGGTCTGTCGACCAAAAAAAAAAGCACTCAGTCCCTTTCAACAAGAAACATCCAAATCACACCTAGGAGGTGCTAGTGCTCAGTGCTCACACATCTGAGGCAATTGCCTTCATAGCAGCATGGAGAAACTGCTCCCGAACTATCTGGCCAATCTGTAGAATTCTTTTGAAAGATCAACACATAATTCAAACATGGATATAAATCTTTAAAAAGACTGAAATTACCACAGAAGAAAACTTGGCAGCTGCTGAAAATGCCCGTGCATGAAGAAACGGATATTCATTTATCCCTGCAAAACAACATGATACTAAATAGTTTAACAATCACTCAATTAATTTGCCAGTCCAGAATGACGAAATATACCTGTTCCAATATTTGCAGTGAGCATTTGACCTAAAAGATCACCTAAATTGAATCTAATTATCCCTGAGGCCTGTTCAAATGAAGGACCAATTTAATACCATTAGGTTACAACACTAATAGGCCTTGACAAATAAAACAGCAAATTTAAAACACATAGTAATGAGAACAACTAAGTAGACCTGTGCTTCAAGCAATGATTCTGAAACAGAACTCAGTGCAAATATGGAAGCCTCTTGCAACTGCCACAAATGAAAATTTACTACTTGACATTAGCAAGTATTTGTAGCAAAAAAAACATAAAATAAGTAGTACTAGAAAATGGAAAATAACCATGAGTTGAAAAGGTCTCCATCGTGCAAACAGATCAAGATAATCTGCCATTTACCAAGGCCGAAAAAATAGGATTTGGTTGTTGACCATTATTGGATCCAATCACTCTAAAATTTAACCATAAAAAAAAGAAGCCTTCCATTTGCAACAGAAATCAACTTAATCAGTTAACTGATAATTATACACAGAAAAAGATAACCAGTTATGATGAAAAGCCAAGCATTACATGACGATTATAAATTAAAGAGATATATCCAATATATTTGTTTTCAAATGGGAGATTAATTGCTAATAACCCTACATACATGGAAATGTGGAAGTGAGATTATCATTCTTTTCCGGAAAAAAATCAGATAAATATATAAGCAGCTAACCCAAAATCAGAGTGATAATATACAAGTAATTTATCAAATCTATGTGATTATAACAATTCTACTCAATTGTATAGATCCCAGCCTTCCAAACACAGATAAAAATATATTTATGGTACTTGCTGATGAATGTAAGCATGAAAATAATGGCCTAAAAAAGGTTGCAAAATGAACATAAATAAAAATGAGATACTGAGAATTCGTCCACTGACTCTCCACCAGTCTGTAGAACCATCATATTTTTCTTGAGAAGACTGATTAAAACGCTTCTGAACCGCTTCAATAATGGAATCAAATTCTTCTTCACCATATGCATTGACCACCTCTTCAAGCAAGAGAGCCCCTGAAGATTAATTATTTATAAATGACGTGAGGAACACCTGAACAGAAATCTCCACAAAGAGGTTTCAAAGAAAATATATAATAAACATTGGAAACTGGACCTTTAAGAGCCAGAACAATTATGGATCATACTCAAACCCTCACTATTCAGGAAACACTGCTCTATATTGCAGGCTGCAGCCTGTCCTTTTTACTTATTTAATAGTTAAGTTGAACTTTGTTAAAAACAAAAAACATAATAATAAAAAGTTTGCACAGAAAAGCAATTCAGTAACAAAAGAAGTTAAAAAATTTGCAAGCTTTGATTCATGCAACCACAAATAGTTCACTATAATAAGATAGAAAAATGGAAAAAGAAAAAAATCAAAACAGCTTTAAAAGGGTAGATACCAATTAAAAATATGATTTTAAATAGAACTGAATGGAGGACAAAAACAACATTGTCGAGAATTAGAAGATCAAGATGTTGACACTGGCCAATGAAGGCATCAATCAGACTAACTATAAGATGTGCAGGAACACAAGAAAAATGTCATAGGCACAGAAATAAAAATTAAAGAACAATGAAACATGGTGTTGTGATCTTTCTACCACGTTGTAAGCAAAGGGAAATTGAACAGGAAGATTGAAAGTAGTGGTAAGATACAGGTATACAACAACTAAAAGTTAACATGTGCAGACAAATAATATATGAAGTCCTAAGTGGGTTATAGTTATAATATGCATATATTCCCTTGAACAATATATTTCTGAAGCAGAATGTTTGGTTGTTGAATCCATATTACATATAACAATGATAGTTTATGTTGTAGCTGGTAGGAAATGTTCATTCCAACTTAAACTCAATGATTTTATCATATAAAGATATATCTGAACTTTTGGTTTTCACTTTATCGCCTTAAAACTCCATACTATCTTGAGGGGCATGCGCCAACAATGGTTACATTGTCAGTATATTATTAGGTCAGTATTAGTCAGGTAATTTTTCTTCAACAACACATTGCACTGTTGGTCTAGCTTTTGTAGAAAACTCTACACCCCTGTTTGGATGGGAGAATAGGGGAGGAATAGAGGAGAATAAGACCAAAAAGTTGTTTGTTTGCAAGGAATAAGGGGGTATAACTATGCCATAATAGGTGAGAATAACCTTGGAATTGTGTTATTCCACCCAATCCACTGGCATAAAGGGGACCCACATGTCAAATCATCCGTTATCACCTCTATTACATGAGGGGACCCACATGTCAAATCATCCGTTATCACCTCTATTACATGAGGGGACCCACATGTCAAATCATTTTTTCTCCTTTCATAGATCTTTATTCACATTTTATTCACTTTTTATTGACAACTTACATTTCCTAATGAGAATAATTAAAAACACAACGAAAAAAAAAATTACTTTTTTTTATCTATATTGATATAATTATATATATCAGAATAGCTTATGTCGCTACCAAACGGGGGCTACGAGATAAATTTATTTCGGTGATATTTCAGCTGGTCATATTTAACTTGAATTGTATTCATCTCATTTGATAAATCTAGTGGTCTTTTTCATTTTTAAAAAATGTTTCCCATATCCTTGAGTAACAACTTCTCTTCCATATGTATTTTCAAGGTCGAATAAATAGATAACAATTATGGATCCAAGCAATTAATTATTTACAAAATTAAAGAAGTTAAAAGGTATAATTGCGATTTCACCCAATTTTTCCAACTTATTACATCAATGAGTCAGAAAGACTGCATCAGAAATTGTATACTCAGCGAGTTTTTTTTTAAACACTAGTGCATTAAATTATTGAGTTTATGTTTCATTGTTTAATATTGCTTCAACTGGGTGCTTCTGACCAAGTAATCTCATTAAAGAGCACAAGATATGGATCAAGCATCTTAACAAATCCAAAGTAAGAGTCCAGAAAACAGGAATAGACACGAGATTAACTATAAATTTTGTAGGTAACACATTTGAAAGCACATTTAATTGGAAACATAAATGCAGCAAAATTTACTTATTGTACAAGGTCCAGAGAGAATTCATTACAAGATCATCATGCAGTGACCACGGATGCACCAATATAGAAGAGAAAAAAAGATGAAAAATTATAAACGTTTGACACAACAGATATGAATAAGCGTGAAATCTATCTTGCAAGGAAAAAGAAAATTGGCACTGAAAAGAAAGATACGAATCCCATGCACTGAGCGTTATAGGATAGCAAATGAAAGACAAAAGACAGCTTGTATGAAGTAATATGATACACACCAAAATATATATACATTTGGTGTGTATCATTATATTTTTTTCTCAAAATATATATATAGACCTCCTGAACCCTCCACGTGTTGCAACCCTAAAAAAAAAATCATACACACCAAAAAAAACAAAAGGATAATGTTAGGGACAGCCCCAAATGCAGTCCCAGGGATAGTCCTCACTGTTTTAATTTTTTTTAAATAGTAAACCTCGTCCGATGACGTATATGCTTTGATGAAAAGTGTATATAGCTCAATTTCAAATTGAATAGACCCATTTTAGCAAATGTAAAAAAAAAAAAATTAACGAAGTATATATTTCACCTAAGGAGGTATATACTTTGCTCGATGGATAACGAAGTATATGAGACTACATTTGGGGCTGTAAAAAGAAATGTGTGTAAAAGCGCCCCAAAAAACATGATACCCACCAAAAAACAAGTAATATGATGAGAAAATACATATCCAAAAGAGGTTTAACAAACACAAGATAAGCAAATAAAAAAAGGAAAAATTTTAAGGTCTTCAAGAAATGAAATTTACTAGAAGGCAAGCACATGGATTGCAAAATCCAAGATAAAGTGATAAAAAATGTATATCACCTTGAATAGAAAATTTTTGTGAGGGGGCTACTCCATATGTGGAGAATATTTGTCAGGGGGCTATGAGTTTTATCGTCATGTGGGGGAAATGTTGTGCAGGGGCACGTGAGATTTCTCTGATGGGAGGGAGACTTTCTATCCAGGGGCCATGAGATTTAGGGATTGGATGTCTATGGTGGGATGTATTAAGTAGAGCACTCCTTTGCTTTTTGTGTCCAGCTGGGGTTTATGTTCACATGAGGCGGATGGGCTTGTAATTTTCTTGTTTTGGGGGCTTTCACTTTGAATACAAAGGCGAAAGCCAACCTTCTCTTTCAAAAAAAAATGTATATCACAAACACCCAACCATTATAATGAAAGTACAGAACAAGGTTGAAATCTGGTACCAGAGACACGGCAACTATAGGTAACATCATCTTCATCAGCAACATACTGGTTAGCATCCAATGACCAAGTATGTTCCTGCAACAGTGCCACAGCTAATTAAAATAAGAGCATGCATATATCAATGTTAGAGATAATAATAAAGAACGATTCCAAAAATGAGAACAGTATACATATACATCTGGTAGTGACTGAATGCACAGTTGGTTAATTCGATCAACAATGCATATGAATCCAGAAATAAAAATGAGATACACCACTCTTTATCTAGACATCCATATACACATATATATTGAAAAATTATGTATTTAAAGACCATGACGCACATTCAAAATGCATACAAATGAACTATTTCTTAAGAAGAGGTGACTGATTTCATTCAATCAGTGGTGTCTATTGAATAGGTGTCTAGCTCCTGCTTGGGTAGACAAATAGATGTGAAATAGGGTGGAATAAAGGTGAATAAACACAAAAACATGTTTGTTTGTAAGGAATATATTGGTATAGTTGTGTTAGATGGGAATAAGCTAGGTATTGATATTCCAAGTCCCCTGGAATTGTGTTATTCCACCCAATCTATTCCATATGTATAAAGGAACCCATATGTCAAATCACATGTCAATTCATTTTTTCACCTTTTATAAATCCCTATGCGCATATTATTTACCTTTTATTCATCACTTATTTATGGTCAAACAACAAAAACTTCATTACTTGTTTGTAAGGAATATATTGGTATAGTTGTGTTAGAAGGGAATAAGCTAGGTATTGATATTCCAAGTCCCCTGGAATTGTGTTATTCCACCCAATCTATTCCATATGTATGAAAGAACCCATATGTCAATTCATTTTTCACCTTTTATGAATCCCTATGCACATATTATTTACCTTTTATTCATTACTTATTTATGATCAAACAACAAAAACTTCATTATCATGTTTTCCAACAAAAGACACCAAAGTCAGGTATGATGAAGGTCCTTAACACCAACAAATACACGTGGAACAACCTTATGGATAATCTAACAATGTCAATGCTAGACTGATGCATCATTGATCCTTCTTGGAATCATATATCCACCCTATCATCCTTGGAAATCCTCCATCGCTCATGTACATATACTATCCTCTTATTGTCGACGGGCGATTTTTAGATGGTCTAGAACTTCAAATTTTAAAAATTGGTGGCTTCTTGAGGAAGGTTTTCACACCTTCATTGAGAATTGGTGACCCTTAGTTTTAAAAGACGGAAGAGGAGCAAAAAAGTTTTCCAAGAAGCTTAAATTCCTCAAAAAGTGATTGACTAAGGTGGCGTTTGGCAACGGCAGAATGCGGATTTTAAGTACTGATTAATAAGTGCAAAAAGAGGTTGTGCTGATAATCTTTAGGAGTTTTAAAAAAAAATGTTTGGTTCAGTGAAAAATATTATGCAGTTATTTAAATAAGTGTGTTTGGTTGACCACTTAACATATGTGCTTATTAGGAGGGTATTTCAGTCCATTTTATAAATACTGAATATTATTTTGATGTTTGGTTGAAAACATGAAAACATGCTTTGAGATATTAAGGATTATTGATTTTTTTCATAAAATACATCAACCACTAATGCCTCATGTAAAACAATGAAATATTTTCGTGGATACCTACACATGAAAAACAAATAATTTTGTGTTAAATCTGTCGAGAATTCTAATAATTAGAAACTTCCATCCATCTCTGGAGATTGCAAAGAATAACAGAATCTATCATAGCCACAAAAAATCAACAAAACATGAATTATAACAAAACCTATCACACCATAACAAACCCATAAAAAAACTCTCAAAAAAAAATTTGAATTTTTTGAAGAACCAACAAAAAAAAAATGAAAAAAACAGTGAAACCCAAGATCCTTATAGAGGGGACGAGTCACTTTTCATGTTCTTGTGGATCATCCTCTGGCATTCCTCGACTGTCGTGCTCCCTCTGTTGATGGTGCTCCCACTGTTTGGCAGAGCATCCTCTAGTGACATTTTTTTCTCCTCCCCCTTCACAGAAGTTTTTTTTTTTGGGGAGACTTTCTTCTCATGCCACCTCGAGCAGGCGCTCCGGAAGAAATCCGGCGACGCGGAAGCCAGGATCGCCGATTTCTTCAACATCCCCGCCGGATCCGGCACCGGAGCCGTCCTCGCCATGGTCCTCTTCATCTGCGGGGCCGACGGCCGCCCGATCTTCTCTGCCGACGAGGCCCTGCAGTTCCTCTCTGAGAATCGCCGAAAGGGGATCTTCAGCCGACTCTTTCATTCAAAGAGGGAGAGACTGTCCGCCGACGATGGAGTTGTTCGAAAACGAAGGGGTCCGGCAACGATCGAGGGAGATGCCAAAGGGAGATTAGGGATTCTGTTTTTCTTTTTTGGGGCTACGGCGCAAATGAAATCCGAGGAGAGAGAGGGGCTCGATTTTGGGCTTAAATACCATCCGTAAAAATAAAAAACTATGCGGGGTAATTTAGTCTTTTCACGTCGGGGGTAAATAGCGTAATGCGTAAGCGGAAATAAAAAGTATCAATTTTGAAGCTGATTTATTCAGGTGTTTATATGCGTTTTGAGGAACATTTCAGTTCTTATTAGAGACTCAACCAAACATCATTTGTTAGCAAAAAGTACTGAATATTTCGCCTTCACTCCAATAAGCACTGAATATCCGACCAACCAAACGCCGCCTAAGTAAAGCAAACAATCTACTCAAGCCCTTCATGCAAAAAAGGTTAAAATTTGGAGGAGACCATTAGTAAATGGCCCAAGATGGAGGAGGACAATGCTCTTTCATTGGAGGAAGGCGAATAAAGAAAGAAGGCCTAAGGTAGAACTCTTGGTGATACTTTAGCAAGAAGAGGAAACTTGGGGACCAGAATCGAGAACCATGTGGCTAAAGGTGGGGATAACAACGAGAAGTTCTTCCATAGGATGGTGAATATGAGAAGACATAGACCAAAATTCTAGTCACTATTCAAAAGGGTGAAGACTGAACTATGGATAAAGAAGGTATCACAAATCACATTTTAAAGCACCTCAAGGACTTTTTTATGAAGGGAAAATCATGACTCCCACCATGCCACATTGATTCTTTTCAACATTCCACTTCTCAACATGAAGAGTTGGAGACCCCTTTTGATGAAGACAAAGTTAGAGATAGTCGTCTTTGAGATGGATGGCAATAAGGCTTCCGGGTTCGATGGCTTCACTCTAAAGTTTCTTCTAATCCTTTTGGAATGTGGTGAAGAATGATGTGATGCAAATGATGACCAACTTCTTCAATGACCGATAAGGATGTGCATGCCTCAATTCCACTTTTGTTGCTTTGATCTCAGAAGCATGGTGTGAAACAAATTGGAGACTATCGCCAATCTCCTTAATTGCACCTACAAGATCATTGCAAAAGTGCTACCTAGCCGTATTAGAAAAAGGCATACAAGACCAAGTGGATGGTTGCCAACCATCGTGGATGGCGATTGTATCACTTCTTAAGGCATGGGTCATTTGGATTCTTGGAGAGGAGACTCCTTCCACTATCATGGGAAGTGATTGGTTCGAGTAGCAAACGGAAATTTTCTTTGTTAAATATCATTTATTATCTTTTGATCTTTTTTTTCTTCATTGATCGGAGATCCCTCATCTCCTTTTGTTCGGGGACTTTCTATTAATAAGATCACACCTACACTCTCCAAAAAAAAAGGACAATAAATGTGTGATCTGCATGATAGCACAACACTGGCTCCTAAATAGGTGTCTACATTCTAAACAGTACAACATGCAACCAAAAAATTGCAGGATAAAAAAATACTTAGCATACTTGTTCTTCGGTCATCTGCAAAAAAGGTATGGTATAATACACCAACTCCTGAACGTTCCCTCCAATGACCTGCAACATTTTTTTCTATTTGTTCAAAATAAATCCCAACTATACAAGAGAAAATTAATGTTATACAAATAGAAATAAAAGGTTTTAAGTGGTAGTTGACTTACTTTCATTAATTTCCGATTTGCCATAATAGTCAACAGAAGCTCGAATAACTGCAGTCCAAGTAAATCCGCAACTATTCATCAGACATTGTAGAAATTCTTGAACAAAAAAAAGAAATAAATTTATATAAAAAATCAAGTTTCAATTTGCATATTCCTTCAATCATACTCCAACAGTCATCAATATAACACATGAATATAAATATAAAAAAAAGTCACTTTCGGAGTTTCATACATGATTGCAATAATATTAGGGTAAAAATCCATTGTAAATTTGTAATTCTATTGTACCTCCAATAGCTAATTTGGCAGGAGCAAGTTTTCACTAAAGGTGGGATGTTCACCAGATCATATAAGAATGGAAATTACCAATCAAGGTTGCAAATAAAAATATGATAATAAAAAGATATCGACAGCTTAATCAACAATAAAAATCCCACCCCCTGTTAAGCACTCATGAGGTGGTGCTAGCATCATATCTACCCCAAGCTCTCAAGCACTCCAGTTGGTCTTGCATGCTCCTCACATTGTCAGTGGCATTTTTATCTTAGTTTACCTGCTCATTGTAGTTGTATGTACTTTGCAAATGAAAAGTGGTATCATCCACGTCCCAAAAAAAATTGTGACACTCATTCAGTAAACTCATCTTTACAATCAAAGAGAACTGCATAAAGGTACAATAAGAATGTCATCATTCATATTTAATATGGAACATGCTCATTCATATTAATGATTCATGGAGCCTATACTAATTGGAGGCTGTGCAATTTCACTTTTCTTGCCTAAAGTAAATTTTATCCTTCAAAATTATAACCCAAGGACACTACATCACAGACAGCATAAGAAATCTAGAATCTGCTTTACCATCTTCAATAAGCAACTCCATGAACAATACCAAGAGGTCATGAGTTCGAGTCCCAGCATTTACCTACTTAAAAAACTCCATGACGAGAGACATCACAATAATTCAGCCCACCAATTTCTTAGAACTCAGAAATACAACATATGAATTGTGTTGCTCCACTTCATTCCTTTTTAACTGGAAATATTATGTTGAAAACACAATGGATTGAGTGTTGGGAAGCTAGGACGTGGGTGAGGAAACATGGGTATATTTCACATTGATCCTTCATAGATATGGAAAGTTTATCATAAAATAGGCTCCAATTGTTTGTTTTGCAGTTTGCACCTTTTATACTAGCATTTTTTTAAGGAGAAAACTTGATTCCTAAAACTTGGATGTCTATTTTATTCATAAAACATGATGGGCATACTCTTTCAATATAAAAAAAACAATTATAAAAAATGTGATGCATATATAAAATGCATTAAATGTCTACCTGAATCACAAAAGATTCGAGGCTATTTTCCACACCATCGGAATCATATCTCCCTGAATAAGAATCATTGATACCTTTGATTGAGGATTGCTCATAAACTTCTAGACATGATACGAATGTCTGCCACATAGGCGCCATGATGACTGCACCAACATTTAACACTATTTCTTTATAACAAAGAATTAGTAGCATCCAAGAGCAGATGCTGTCAAAGGATGGGGTCATAATAATATGTTGTGAAGAGCATTTACCAGAAAACTCAGCTTCGGTAATGCTGGGAAAATTCTGAATAAACTGGATCAAACACTTCGATACCTGATGTTAAACAATGACACATCAGGATCTCAACTACATCTCCATTACCCTTTCCATAGTAGGATAGATACCTCCATTCTAATGCTCCAGTCATCAGGATCTTCTAACAGCACTGGAGGTTGCAAAATGTGGGAGAACTGTTCAATCCATGGTTTAAGCATAGGCTTCATCAGTGCGATGGTTTCTGTCTGGACCAATAATCAAGATCACCACATTGGAAGAAACTAAAGTCTGATTAGACAAGCAAATATTAAAAACAGATATACCTACAGCAATATAACAACAACAAAAAATGGAATATACCTTATAAACACCACACATTGTTCCCAGAACGGAAGAGCAAGAATGAACTATTGAAATAGCTTTTGCTCGCAGAGACTTTTCGTATAACTGAAATGAAAATTTGTTGAAAAAATAAATGTTTATCTCAGGTTCAGCATAAGTGAGGCTAGATTCCATGTATGGCCATCTACAATTAAATTCCATACACAGAATTCAATATGATAATAGAGCAAAATGAAACTCCATTTATGTTCAAGATTTCTAGAAACCAATGTATAACTCAATGTTTAAAATCCGGGTTTAAACAAAAGTATTGGAAGTATCATACTTGTCAGCATATAAAATAACAGATAAATGTTTTTTTTTCCGCTTTAAAAATGGATTGGAATATCAACATTAGGGGTTCAGCCAATGTTTCAAATATCAATGTTATCGATATATCGATCAGGAAATTTGCTGTTCTATGAAAAAAATCATAAAAATGACAGAAATGACAAAAATGCCAAACAATGGAGAAATATGTACATATTTATTGATGAATATTTTATGTAGTTTTTATAGTAAATACAACATGAAATGAAATTTAATAACTTAAAATGTGAGAAATTTATTTCAATAAATAGTTCCCTGTAGGATCAACCCAATCATGATCTTGGATTCCACCTAGTTGTGCTCCATAATCATATGTAGGGGCTTATAGTAAAAAGCGGCTTATATTTAAAAAAATAGCTACAATACATGAATTACAAATTAAGAATGGACATGACACCATGAAACTGCCCCCAATTGTCATGGCAAGAATTTCATGGTGACAACTGGATGACAAGGAAAATAGTAGCAAAAGTTGATAATTTCACGTGTTAAAACTGAATATGTTAGCATTCAACAAAGATTTAAAATACTGATACGGTAAAAACCGAGATTGGCATCACGATCACACTAAATAGTGCATCATAATGTTCATCATGGAGCCGTTAGATGCTAGGATTTCAACTTTTCGAATTATGAACTTAGTTCTTTATTTATCTTGTATTTTACATGTGAAAATTTCAACATAATTGCAATTTTCCATTCTACTAACATAATTCTAAAGTTACTAATTCCTTTTATTGAATGAGATGAAGGGTGAGGGATTGATTCATTCCATCTATCATGTTCCATCTTCAACAAAATTGGAACAAGCTCAATTCCTCTCAGTTTTCCAATCACACGCGTCTCCTTTTCTCTCATCTCTGCCTTTAGTCTTTCTCTTTATGCACTTCTCTCTCTCTCTCTCTCTCTCCATCTCTCATTTCTGCCTCTCTCCACTCTTTTCTCTATCTACCTACCCCTCTCCCCATCTCTTACTCTCTATCTCATTTTGTCCTCCTCCAAAACTAAGGTGTTTCTGCTGACCATTCAAACTTAGGGATTTTGTTGTAGCATAATTATCTCTTCAAATTCAACAGGTTAGATGGTTTTAGGGCTGTTTGACAGATTCAAAATCAGATTTTTCATTTTAATTGACCAAATCATAAATGTAGTTAGGGCTGATTATGTTTTTGAAATTAGTTTTTCGATGAAAAACAAGGAATTTAAAATTTCAAGTAGGAGATATGTGTTTCTCACCAATGCATAAGCTCAAAGATAACGATCTTACAGATAAATGGTGTACAAAGTCACAGTAATAATACACAAGTGAGAGCAGAGGTTAATTAAACAAACTAACATGTGATGATGACACGATGGTGTACAAGCAAGGGAATAAAACAGGCACCAAAGTGGGCACCAATGCATCATCCAAATCACCAGAGATAAGAGCTAGGCACCTCAAAGCTCCACGCACTGCAGAAGATAACAAAGTTACATGATGGCGAACATGCAGAAAAAGATCACAACCAAATTGATCTGCAACAAACTTCCCATCGAGTAAATGTATGACAATTCAGTAATTCACACAAACAATGCAAGAGACTTGCCTCCATCCATACTACTCTGATCACCAATCAGCTTCAAGAGGTATGGAAGTAAATCAGGCCACTCATCAGGCCAATCACAATGCGCAACTGACGCCACAGCCATGCCAATGGCTGTGCGGATTTTCCCATGAGGGTCATTAAGTGAAGAGGGAAGAAGTTGGCGCAAGACAGCCTGTCATTGTAACATGGAAAATGGAAACAACTGATGCCAAGGAAAAAAAACACACACAAACACTCAAAACATGTGTACCAGATAGTGAATAAGTAGAAATGGTATTCAACAAAAAAAAAACCCTCCAGCAGTACAAGATGTGTAAGAAACATAATAATTAGGAAAAAGTCATTTGAAGAGAAGTTGCAGTCACTCAGCCCCTGTTTGAAAGCAATCTTTGGAAAAATCCCACAAAAGATCAGTCTCAAATGGTATTTTGACAGTTTTAGTTAACATCTGTCAATTTTTGGATATTTTTGCATAAAAAGCTATCAAAATCAATTTTTTATTGGAAAAATCTGGGGCAAAAGAGCTTTCAGAAGACCAGTCTTTAAGCACTTTCAATATACTGCAACTTCTTTATCATTGGCTCCAAAAGCGGACTCAGTCGTAGAGAATACCTTCTCATCCGGCGAAACCACAGGAGGCACAAAAGCTTCATCGTCTTCCTGCCAGTGCTGTTTTACGAACTGCTTGAGCAAGACCGCCGCCAAGTAAAACCAATTGTCAAGTCCAACAATAGACAGATCAATCAGACACAAAAACAACGACACATTCATAAACAAAAAAAAACAAAACATAACCAAATCAACGCATTTCCAGCAAGGATATCTGTCGCAGCCCCAAAGGCAGCTCCTTGTTCGCCGTGATCCCTGCCAACGCGACCGCGAAACCTTCACAAAACCAAAAAAAAACACCTCAAAAGATCGGAATGCAAAACAAAAACGCAGCGGGAATCACGAGGCGAGCCGGGATAACTACCTGCTTGAAGCGATGCCTGATGGAGTGCCGCCTCGGCGAAGGAGCGGACGTCGCGGTTGGTGTCGAGAGTCGCCGTCAGGCACTCGATCAGCCACTGCTTGTCCCGGTCGGCGTTGGCCGCCATCGCTGCCGAGACACTGATCGAGCTTCCTCCGACAAAACGAACGTCAGATCTTCAACGAAAAATCAGGGTTTTATAAGGAGATGCGACAACAGTTTGCGCGAGCGTGCTTTTTGGCGCTCGAAATTAGGGTTTTATGGGGAGATGGGGGGGGGGGGGGGGGGGGTGGGGTTTGCGTTCCGGTGATCCGCGGAACAACTTGCCCTGATTAGAGTGACCTGCGGTCATTTTAAAACTCGCTCACTCGCGCATGTCTCTTTTTAGCCCATATTTGAATGAGAATTGAATTTATACTTGGGTATAAAATTATTTCAGTATAATTGGGGATAAAGTTGGAATAAGTGATTTTTTGTTTGATTATAGTATGTAGTTATTTTTATTGAAAAATGTAAGAACAAATAGTAGATTGTTTGAGAGATAATAAATTGATATGTGAATAAGATGTGAATAGTTTAATGGATGATTATTTTAAAATCTATAAAAATAATAATTCAAATTCATATTTATTTTTGAAAAATCTTCCATGTGCGAAGTCACCATAACTCACGTCAAACATGGGAGAAAAAATTAAGGTTCCAATTATTAAATAGGTTGTATAGATATTCGGTGAGGTTCAGATGATCAGGTAGCCATGGATGAGTACAATCGGTAGAGCTTTTTGAGGAGTCGCAGATATTCTTTCAAGATGCCTGGTTTTTCAAAAAAAGGCGATGGGATGGAATGGATGGGGTGGGTGAGGTGTCAAGGAAAATAGTTATCAATCGGTGGGTCCCACATATTCTAATGCTCCGAATAACTTGGCATAATCTCATTCCACCTCATGCAATGAATATTTATGCAGGATTAATCATAGTTACTCTGGCATAACTTATCACTGGATATTCTAGGCAACCAAACAACCCAAATTGCTTATTCTGACTTATTCCGAATGTTATTCGTAGTTATTCAGATATTCTAGGCAACCAAACAATCCAAATTGTTTATTCTGACTTATTCCGAATGTTTTTCGTAGTTATTCAGCTAACAAATTGGGGCTTAAGTTTTAACTTGACTGACCTGTCAAAGTCATCAAATAATATGTACGTCCACTTTTGCGCGGGACCCACACAACTCAACAGGAGGTCAAATATTGAGTCGTACTCACCTAACTAATGTGCACAACAACAAAAATTGAGGATTTTTTCAGTTTTAACTTTCAACTTTCATATGCGTATGAAAACATAATAAAAATAACATAAAATTGTGAATCCCTTCATATGATCTAGTAGCGTTTGGAAACACAGTTTGAAAAGTAATTTTTAACTTTTACAGTTTTATGTACACTTTTTGATGGTGTAATGATGATGATTTAAGGGTGTATGATGATGGCTGCTTTATAAAACACATATTTTGAAGTACAGTTTAAATATAAAATCTAATAACGATGATGTATTTAAATTGATCTGTTTGATAATAACTTTTAACTTTCAATTTTTAAATGATAATGTATTTGAATTGATGTGACTCTAAAAATTAAAAACTGTTTTTAGGGTTTGTTGTCAAAACATGCCCAGTAAAATCCCATTTTAGAGTATGTCCGTGGGTCGGGAACCCCTGCTTTATTCTCGTGCTATTATCTTATCATGTTTTTTCCGTTGTGTTGCCACGCATTAGTCCAGATCCTCTATTATGACATTTGTGTTGTGATCGTGCTATTATTTTTCCACATCCCTTCCACGTTTCCACCAACACATCCATCGGAGAACGCCCAATTTTATTTTTATGGTAGACCCCACCTTTTTCGTTTTCTTTTAAATGCGCACAAGCACTCTTGAGAACGACTCATACAAATCTTTTTGTTTGCTTTTTGTTTGTACTTTGATCCATACCAAGGACCCCACAATTTTTTGCTTTCTTTTTTGTTTGCTTTCACCCGATGACAATAGTCATTTTGTCTAGGGTTCCTCTTCATTTTGTGGTGATTGATGTTTCTTACATAGGGTTATTTGATTTTCTTTGCATGCCAACTTTTTCATTGCAGAAGCCGTTCCAAACTCCGGCTACTATCATCGGCTTCGTCGTCCAAGCTCCAAGCTCCGTGCGAGGAACAAGCTAATATTTGAAAGTATTATTCGTCTTCTTTCTTGAATTTAAACCCTGAGACCCACAAAAAATATTTTGTCCTTGTGATGATCTATTGAACAAAATCAGAAGATGAAGCCCATAATTTCTATTTTCACTTGGTAATTTTTATGTTTGAAATTTGATACATTATTTTTATTGTATTTAGTATTTAAGATGAAATGGATTTTCTAATTTTTAATTAAGTCATCTAAGATTTTCTTAGTTTTTTTCATATGATGGGTGATTCTTGGAAATCTATGTATCACATAGTGTTTGATTCCGAACAAGCTGCATATGATTTTTATAATGAATATGGAAGGAGAATGAGATTTAGCATTAGAAGACATACCCATAACAAGAATGAGCATACAAATGAAATTATTCCAATAATATTTATTTGTTGTAAAGAAGGTTTTTTTTAGAGTATTTGGTTATTTCAAACATTTTTCATGCAATGTCAAATCAAACTTTAAAATTCATATTTACATATCAAGATGGTACAATGGTTAAAGCCATTTTGAATGTGATGCTCGACACATATCATAGGCTTTGTACATAGCAAATAAAGAAACATATATTTATATACACTTAAAGAAAAAGACTCGTATGGATTGAACGAAGAAAAATAAATAAGTTGTTCTTGGGTGTACTTGTGTACATTTAAAGAAAAAGAAAAAGGTGAGGTCTATCATATAAATATAAAAAAGATAATGTTACATTCAGTTCCATTTCCAGTCTACATGTGTTTTAAATTTTTTAAAAATAGTATACCCCATCTAATGAGGTATATGCTTTTATAAAAAATGAAACATATATTCTAATGAATTGCATAGGTGTATTTATAAAACATATAAAAAAATTATTTCAAAATATATGATTTGTTAACGCGAGCATATGAGTTGATAAATATATAAAGCTGAAATCGAGTCTGAAAATGGATTGGAGTGTAACAGCACCCATATAAAAATGGGTTTTCGCCGCGGGATGTATTGGATGAAACATGGCGAGGCCATGGAAAAACAATAGCATGATGACAACACAAAATTCACAACAGAGGATCCGGACCCACCATGTATCATCTAAAAAATTGGACGGCTACAACGTGTTAACATAGACCACACCTTTTTTTTTTTTTCTTTACATTCACACAGATGCATCAGCAAATTCACCTTTTTATGGGTCCCACACCTTTTTTTTTGCCCTTTTGAAGTATACTAACAGGTGAGTTTTTTTTTTAATTGAGCTTTCAATACGCATTTAATGATGATTTTGTTTACAGTTTGGGTTCTTCAAATTTGGGTTTGATTTTTCTTCCCAAAGGGTTGGTTTTATTTGGCCACCTATTTGTCATTGCAGAAGTTGTCCCAAGCTCCGACCCTGTCATTTAAGCTCCGTGTTAAGAACAAGCTACTATTTGAATGTACTATTCATCTTCTCTCCTAAATTTTAAAGCCTTAGACACACAATGAATATTATGTTTGTGTGATGATCTATATTATATTCAATAAAATCACAATTAGTTGGCTAAAGAATCAAAAATTTCTCTTAATTCTGCATATGAGTTTATGGGTAGGCAAATTGGTGGAAATGAGTCCTTTAATTTTATAAAATAAGATTAAGGGTCCGTTTGAAAATACAAATTGAAAAGTAGCTTTTAAAATAAAGCTGTTTTTTAAGATGATTTTAGACCTTGACTTTTTTATGATGTTTTTTTTTAATTCAAGAATCAATATTTGAAAGAAGTTGAATGTTTGGAAGAAAAAGTTGCTTTTCAATTCAAAAAATCGATTCTGACTAAAAAGCGTTGTTTTTGAGCTTTTTAAAACACAGATTTCGAGAGAAAAATTAAAAGTAATCCAACTTCCGATTCTCGGCTCAGACTGGCTCGTTTAACTTTTTCAGTTTAACTTTACAAACCGAGCTTTAAAAATTGTTCAAGCTCAACTCGTTTGTCTAATCGAACGAGCCTAAAAAAATTATCTTAGATGAAAAAGACAAAAGAAATTGACTTACAAAGAAACTATAAGTACATTGAAATATTTTCGTTAAATGTGCATTGAAAGCTCAATTTAAAAAACACTCACCCGCTGGTGTACTTGAAAAGAAAAAAAAGAAAGAAAATGTGTGAGACCCATGAAAAGTTGAATCTGCTGGTGTATTTTTGTGAACGGAAAGAAAGAAGAAACGATGGGCCTATGTCAACATATTTTTACTGTCTATTTTATTGGATGATACATGGCAACAAAAGCGATCTGGAGCATAGTTGGAGATGCTTTATTTGGTTAAAGAAATAAAAAAAAGGATAATTATAATAATTCAACCAGGCTACTAAGAATATTTTTTTTAATTCTGTTATTTGTTTGGAGATGATTGAGTTAGTTATAACAATTCAATGAGGCTGCTGAGAAATTTTTTATTGTCTTCATTGTTTGGAGATGATTGAGTTATTCCATTTAGGAAAATAAAAGCTTTGGCAATTTTTGTGAAAATTGGAATATCAAAACTGGGAGGCCTTATTCTAACCCCCACACCCCAAATGGAATAGTTGCACTGTTGTAATGGAATAGAGATGGCTATTTCAAAGTTATCCCATTTTTTGTTGACTAAACAAAAAATGTTGAATGTTCATATAAAAAAAAAGTAGTTATTTTTCACCTTTTGTAACAGCATCTTATTGTTTGGAATTGAGTAATTATTTGACTTGTTTGGATGAAAGAAAGAGGAACTGCATTGGAAACTTAAATGCATTCAGTTCAATTTCTTGGATTGGCAATGTATTGTATACCTTTTTCCATGGAAGCAATTAATAGTGCCAACTGCCAACACCAAAGAAATCAAACTTTGGTGCTGATGCAATCCTCGGAGTAATGCATTCAATATAACGTCAAACTTACAAGTGTGATATTATCAGTTTTACACGTTTTAAAATATATCACATGTATAAGATTTGTATTCAAATATAAGCATTAAACATCCTCCATGTTAGACATGTATGTCTAAACCATGAGTTTCCCCTCATAATGCCACATGTCCCCGTGTGAGTCCGAAGCCCGACCCACTGTGTCACGGATAAACACTGATATCAATTATAACTGTCAAGCTTAAAAGGGATAGATGATGGAGTGGCCAGAGAGATGGATGGCTTGAGCAAAAATGCAAAATATAAATTCTAATATCCCACATTTGGTCTGATCAACTCAATAACCCTGCATGGATTATTGAGATCGCTTATTGAAATAAAACTCAATAACCCTGCATGGATAACTAATATAACCCCTGCTAGGATTTTTAAGAGCAAGCTGAAAATATACGGAAAGGAATTAAAATATTCTTCTGTCATTTAAAAAAAAATAAAAGCATCAGTTCTCCATCTCCTCTTCCCATTCTGCCTTGGAAAAATCACACATTTCTAGTTAAAAAAGGATAAAATCAACTCAGTGTGTCTATGACACTTACTCACTTCTGTTATAACAGAAGCCATGATTCTCATAATAAATATGCTTTAAACATTTTTCACCGCCAAAACTGGTAGCTACAGAAATGATATTAATAATAAAACAATGAAAGAGTTTATAGCATTTGACATCAAAAATCAAATAGAGTTTAAGAACTGGAATCCGAGTCTGAATCAGTGTGCGTGTCCAACTCAACAGGTCTGATTCTGTTTGTATTAGGCTCGAGTGGGGGCAACCCATCATCATCTTCATCTTCATCTTCACTCAGGTTTGAATCTTCTTCCAAATTTGATATGGTTGTATGTGGTTTGTTAATAGTAGCATCTGCTTTTGTTGGTCTGAAGACTTCTGGCCTGCATTGATGAGAGACTATAAAATCAATCACAGAAGTCGCAAAAAACAGTGGAGAAAAAATATGAAAAAAAATAGAAGACAAGAACAAAGAAAAGAAAGATGAAAGACTAGAAACTGTTAGGAAGTAAAAGCCAACTAATAGAATTTGATTTGGGTTGATTTAGTGAATCGGTAGTTGAACCATAAATAAGCTCTCTTCAGTACACTTTGACGATACAATTTTTCTTTTTCTTTTTTGGGTCAGAGTTCTCTGCATATCTTGTTGTCGATCTCAGTGTCTTTTTGTACTCAAAGAAAGTTTCTACATTCTCCACAAATGCACATGGTATAAGATTTATGTATCCAAACAATTTGTGTCATTTTCATTTTCATGAGTTCTTACTTTCCAGAATTAAATTCATTTTTTTTCCTGCTAAACCAAAAGGGTCAAGAAAAGGGTCTTAAAAGACAATGTAGTTATAAAATATGATACTTTTAGTTACTTATCTTGCACATTATTTCTTCCACACACAAAAAAAGCCTGTTCAAAATCTCTCACAACGAATCTCATATACAAAATCTGCTTAGGAGAATAGTTCATCACTGTTAATTTACCTTCTAAATAGACTAAATGAGTACAATGGCAGAAAACGCACCAATTTGGAGATTTCTGGAAGATGCGGACTTGCTCATGGAAAAGAACCTGTGAAACTATGCAGGTTACTTTGCAACCAGACTCCAAAGCCTTCTCTCGGCTACCCCCATCCACGACAACAAAGTTCCCTGCACAAGGGGATATCTTACCCATGAGACCATTGATATGTGAACCAACAATTTTTACGCTTCAGGATGGGCAATATGTAAACAAATGACATAAGCTTCAAAAAACAGTGCAAAACTGCAAAAGCAAACTCAACAATCAAATTTTTGCACGAGTATGCAGTTGTCAGTTCATTCGTATAATAAGATTTCAACCATCTATCTGGATTCTTAAATGCATCTTCAGTCAAATACGAGGATCAAAAAGCTCTTCAGAATGGTATTGAAGATTTTAGCACAAAATTTTCGTGATTCTTACATCTAACTTCTAGCAAGTTCTAATGAAGAATGGGTTGAGTGAGAAAAACTGAAGAAAGACCCCAGAAAGGTCTTTTAAACTTGAGATAGACATAATTTCTAATTCAGGTGTCAAAACGGCTTATATTATATATGGTAAATGAAATCAGGGTAGCTCAACAAACCCGTCAAAATCACTCAAAAGTCAAAATTTCCTACAGTTTAGCCTCATTTTTTTTTTTAAGTAAAAACTATGTTAATCAATCAAAATTCTTATACAATAACAGGAAAATTCACTATCCGAAGGATAGAAACCAAGAGCTAACTCAGGTGCATCCCAACATGACAGTGAGGAGGGCCACAATTTCTCAGGCATATTACATGTATTAAAATAAACTTTTGAGGGCTAAATCAAACAATGGTTCTATTTTAGTTTCTCCCCGCAGTATAACTTTGCCTTCTTTATCTTGTTGAAGCAGCTCACAAAAATCAAATGCAAGTTGTTTGCCTAGCATATGTGGATGATCTCATATTGGTTTTGTAGCTTGCTAAAAAAATCTGCTGGAGAATTAATCTTCATGACAATGTGGTTAACCTTCCAGAATTGGAAATTTTCCAAGCCACGTCTGATCTGATGAACTTCATTTTGAACATCCCAAGGGACTTTACACTGTGCATTCACCCAAAGGCCACATCATAACCATTTTGGAGTCAGTTTCAACGTACAAAGAGTGGCATTCCAACAGGCGTGCAAACTGAATTACCAGCTTGACGTGGTGCAAGCTGAACTACAAGCTCAACTTCCAGTTTGTAAATATTGTAAGGGGTTGTTTGAACCCCATGGGCCACCACCACGTCACCTTCATGATTCCTAATGAGTCCTCCATACAAACCCCCCCCCCCCCCCCTCCCCCGCTTCCCTTCTGATTGCTTGGAACCATCTGAATTAAGTCCATGACATTGGATTGGAGGAGGTTGCCATTGATGCTTTGTTGACTGCATTGAGCGTGGTCGTAGAGGACAATCAAAACCTGCTCAAAACTGTCTTTTGTCTGTTACCTCGGAACTCTTTGGCATTGGCATTTTTTATGATAGCAACAATAGTACCTAATATATGCTGCAGGAGCCTGTTTTGGGAGGAATTTTTGTTGAAAGACTTGCATGTTCCTCTCCTTCCACACCTAGTACCAAACCTCAGGTGAAACCCTCTAACCAAATCATGTGCCAAACGTATATTATCAGAAATTCTCCGACCTTGGACGAAAGCAGACTGGTTCATGCCACTAATCATTGGCATAATTGGCTGAAGTGCATGGAAAGAATTTTGGTAATGATTTTATACAATACATTACACAATGAGACCGGGCCTAAGGTTTGAACTGCTGCATGTTTAGGAAGCATTAAAATAAAGGTGTGTTTCACCTGAATCAATAGCTTTCCACATTAAAAAACATCAGAAACAGATTGATTTAGGTCTTCTTTCAGGATATCCCAACAATGCTGATAAAATTCAACTGAAAATCCATCTGGACCAGGGCTTTTTCCCATTTTCATTGCAAAAACAATTTTGTGAATTCAGTTTCATTCACTGGTTGACATAGATCCATATTGTCCTCATTAATGAATCTATTTGGGAAGTCAAGTGAACTGGTTGCCTTAGGTGTTCTTTGTCAAGAGTCTGTTGAAAGTATCCCACCACTTCTTTTTTTATGTTTTTCAAATCTATCAGAACAATCCCTCAGCATCAGTTAGTTGTCTGACAGTATTTTTGCTTTTCTTGCGATGAAAGCTGCATGAAAGAAGGGAGTGTTTCTGTCCCATAATGTGAGCCATGATTGCCTTGATTTCTGCTTAATCATTGATTCTTCCACTTCCAACAAATCAAAATATTCAACCTTGCCATTTTTTTCCTCAAAATTAGGTGTTGATTAAAGTTATCTTCCTGAAGCTTCTCTTGGATATCATTCAATCTCTGCTTGAGCTGCTTTACCTTGGATTGGACATTCCCAAAACACTCAGCATTCCATTTCTTCAAGTGAGCTTTAATGTTTTGAAGTTTTTTTGCAGAATATGTACATAGGAGTGCCAGTTATAGGGGTGGCCCAGGCAGTGGATATTCATTCAAAAAATCTGGATGTGAGTGCCACATTTTAAAATATTTGAAAGGCTTTGGACCAGCACTCTGAATAGAAATAAGATGGAAACATTATGGAACAGAGATCAGACAGCCCCGGGTTCATATATTCACAGTATGCTTCAGGGTATGCTCAACAACCCTCCACATTGCCGAAAATTCTGTCCAATCTCGCGTAAATTTTGCGTGGAGGGTCTTGTTGGTTACACCAGGGCCAGCGGTGACCCACCGTTATCAATTCCAGCAAATGACTCATCCACCCAAATACTAAAAGGTTGGATTTGAGTAAGGGTAACATGCCTCCCTCCTTTTTTCATTCGGGGACCGGATGCAGTTAAAGTCTCCACCAATGAACCAGGATTCACTGTTACTGGGCTCAATTTATCACTGTAAGTGTACAATCTTAGCATCAGGTGCCACAATGTGGATTACAATGGTTTATGCTTCAAACTTTAGTAATGAAAGAGATACGTTCAGCCTCAAAAGTTATTTTATTTATTTTTTAAAATTATAATTCATATTAATTTACTGCTTTTGGTGAATTTCACCACTAAATCCTATTACCTTGTCTATACTATTTTTGGTGATTCTATATCCTATCTATTTTCGGTTGATTCCATCATTAAGAAAGATAGGAACTATATACATTAAATAAATCCCATAGAACAAAGGAGATGAGGGATCTCCAAATAACAAAACTTAATAAAATAAAGCTTCCAGTTTTGTTTCCTATCCTATGATCCTATCTCATAGATTCAATATGTATTCCAAGAAGAAGAAGTGATGTATAGCCGAGTTTAAGAATCCTCTAACCTCGTTTAATCCAAAAACTCCTCTGGAATTTGGCTGGAAAAATTGCCAACGACTTTACACTTTGAGCATCCATAACCTGATAGTGAATTAAAACAAAATTCAAACCACAAAAAAATAAGGAATACCATCAAATCATGAGTAAAAAAATAACATCCATACAATCAGGGAGAATTCCAAGAGAGATCATGACCTCAATAACATTGGAACCTCGGAGGGAGACGACTTGCATGATTGACTGGCCTTCAGAGAGGGAGAGAGAATCCCCTTCTTCAACTGCTTTCTTCAAATTTTTTCTACCAGCTCTCATTGCAACAGTTTATCTATTCAAAAAACTCTGCAACCAAAAAAAAAAAAAAAAAAACCACAAGAGTGCTTTCAAACCACATTGAATTATATAGATGTATCCTGATCATTGATTGGTACAAGAAATACATGCAAAAACATCTATGTTGGGCATAACCCACTCTGGTCGAAACAAAATTGAGACCGAATGCCTATCTCAAAAAAAAAAAAAAATTTAGGGCATAGCAAAGTACCTTCTTTGATGCAAAGGTGGAGAAGTGGACAATCAAGGGCAAGGGTCGATGAAGGAGTAAATGCTGCAGTGGCGAGGAGGGGAGGTGCTCGTGGAGGCGGAAGAAGACGGGGAAAGCCCGATCGGAGGCCTCGGCCGATCGATTGGAGGCAGGGGAAGAGGGCGGAGGTGCTCGAGGAGGCGGCGGGACTGACCAGATGAAAAGAGATGGTTAGGTCTTTGCCTTTTTTTTTATAATGTTAGCGTACAGCCCAAAATCTTCTTTTCTTATAAAAATCCACATAGTAAACTGACTGAAATCCATGTAGTCCGACTTTTATCCTATGTAAACATAAATAGTTTTTTAATTAGATTTTCCTTGACAGACTAAGGTTATTATACAAATATTTTGTCTAATTAAAAAATACAAATTTTTTTAACAAATTGTATGGATTTTTGATATACCTTGTTTTTTTATCAGATTAACGAAATGAAATATTAACATAATGTTCTTCATCTGTTTTAACTTAAAGGATTATTTGAAATTACACAAAAAATTTTAGGTGGTTACATGAACTTTATAAAAAGTTTTGAGGTTATATGGAATTTAGATAGTTTCCAAGGGCTTAATTGGATTTTGGATGCGGTTACTTCCACCACCTCATTTACTGGTCTCACCACCCTTATAAAACCAACTCTTATTTTCTTGTATATCAAACCCACCTTCACATAAATAAAGCGTAAACTTAACCCTAACCCCACCACCCTCCCATTTCGAAATCAAAATCACTTCAGCCCCTCTCAGGGTTTGTTTATTTTTCCCCTCCCATCTGGTTCTTCCTTGGCCTCTGTAAGCACCCGCCAGCAAGCCGTGACTGCCTATAATGGTTCATCGTGATCACCTACCGCCGCTCATCATAATCGTCTACAACAGTCCGTGCCTTCGGCCCCTTGCAACGACCCTAAAATGAAAGAAATGGGTATATGTTTGTGATTTTTTAAGTTTCATTTACATCAATTGGTTTTTGTAGGACTTATGAATTTTTTTTAACCTCCCATAATACAACTATTTTGAGTTGTTATAGGAAGTTAGGGTTTTGATAGGAAGTGAGGGTATTTTTGGATAAATGCATGGTTTAGGCTTTTTTTTTCTACAAGCTATGATTTTGATTTCTTTTGTTTGTTTTAAACCCTATATTACAAGTATTGAGGTTTGTGATTGAAAAAGTTAAGGTTTTGATATGAAGTTAGGGTATTTTTAGATAAATGTATGGTTAAGGCTCAATTTTATTTTTCTAATTGCAAGCTATGATTTTGATTGTATTTATTTGATTTAAATCTTATATTACAAGTGCAAATGGATTGTGGTTGATTTCTAGGGTTTTAATAGCAAGTTAGGGTATTGTTAGACAAATGTATAGTTTATACTCTATTTATTTTTATTTTTATTTTAATTAAAAACTATGATTGTGATTGCATTTCTTTGGTTTAAACTCTATATTACAAATGAGATTGATTTGTGATTCATATTTAGGATTTTGATAGGAAGTTAGGGTTTTTTTTTTAATGAAATTTATGGTTTATGTTTTTTTAGTGATATTGGAGAGGCCAGTAGAGATTGCGTGAATGGAAGCGGAGGGGAGGGAAGATATGTGACAATGGAGATCTATATCATATTCACAAATCTCAATGAAGATAGGTATATATTAGTCTATCTCTTTTCTAAGTCGACATGGATTCATTGAACTACAATAGGTATCATTGATGGGAATCAGTTGAATTGTTTTTTCATGATCTCTTTGAACCCAATTCGAAAGAGGTGCGCAAACCTGATTGCATTTTCTCGACGGTCCACTGTCAACCTGATAGCGTTTTCTCGATAGCACCCCTGTCAACCAGATAGCTTGAGCTTGATGATGCCTCTATCAACCCGATGGCATTTTCTCAATGGCTATCTGTCAACCTGATAGACTCAGTTTGATAGCACCCTATCAAATAACCATGTATAGGTGGAGGAATTAATGATATTTTATGAAAGTAGAAAACCAGATATTTTGGTAATATTGCATGGTGTGATTAACAATCAAGGTGGTAGGAATAACCGCACCCTTGAATTGGGATGCATTTTTTTTAGCTTCATATTTAAATACATATTTATAGCATTAAGATTATTTTATCCATAATACGAGTTTTTTAGCACATACATAAAATTAGCTATTATTCCAAACCATTTTTTTGACTTCTTATCTAATATTTATAAATTTTATATATAACTAGGTTCCTAACAAATTAATTAAAAAGAATCTATATTACATATTCATCAAATCTCACGAAAATTTTAAAAAAGTATAGTTTTAATGCATAATTTAAAAAAATTTAGATAATTATTGTTATCATTGAATGACTATATTTTTATTCATATTATTTTATTATTTTATTGGTGAGTTGTTCTTGGATATTTATTAACATATCATATTAATTGACGGGTTATACATGGGGTATATTTATTTTATTTTATTATAAAAAATTCACTGTGCTTGAAAGGGATTTTAACTATCAGATTATTTTATTTAATTTTTATTGATGGATTTTTTTTTTGAAGATTTTATTAATATATCATATTATTTATTAATTTTATTTTTCCAGATGTGTGCATTGGTACATACTGATATTTTATTTATAGTATCGCGTGCAGAGTTTTTTTGTCCATGTCTTTTATCTTCATTGCATTAATGCAGATTTTCTGTGCATGTGTAAAAATTGAGTCATGATCAGGGGTTGAAGTAAAATAATCTACGATTTTGGCGATTTAATTTGATGTTAGATTAAGCATGAGAAGACATATATTTTCGTATTTTATAGGGGGTTGATCCACTTCAACACTTGGTCACTGAATTAGTTAAACTTTTAATTAATTGATGGTTTTAATGAAAATTTCACATAAATATATTTGTGTAAGTACTAAATGAATCTAACAATACAGACAGTAAATCACAAGTTATTATGGGTTTTTTGCACGTATACCATTGAAAAACATGTTATTTATTTTTTACCATCACAAATAGTCTATTTATTTGTATATCATTAAAATATTTAAAATTATGCATTTTTACCATCCTAATTAAATTCCATCAAATTTTCTAAACACCGTAAAAATCATGAAGAAATTACTAAAATATCCTTAATTTTTTATTTTCATATTGGCCATTACAAAATATAGTATTTATTTTTATACCATCAAAAAATTATATTTATTTTTATACCATGAAAAAAATAAAAGAATTAAATTTTGCTATAAAAATGAATTAATTCATATAAAACATTAAAGATGGCCACAATAAAAAGAAATATCATAAAAATTTAACTTATAAGTCACAACTCATGTAAGCACACAATCCTCTATTAAATTTGAACCCAAAGAATCTAAGTAAAGATAAAACACATTATAATCTGAAAAAAAAAAAAAATATTGCCCCCGTCATGCAACATATGGCCAAAAATTATATGGAGTCAATTAATCTATATATTATATATTAAAATACCACATTAATGATTGTTGTTGAAGAATGACAAAATCCACCATAATTGATGAAGGAATAAAAAATCCTATTGATTCATAAAAAAAGGAAGGGGAAGAAGAAAGACACGTGTACAATTTGAAAAGAACAAGAAATCAATTATATTATTGTGTTTAATTATTTACATTATGAAAGATATCATGTCTAAGGTTATTTTTGTCATTTTTAAATATTGGTTAAAAAATTAATTCTAATTAAGTTTATCTTGGTTTTAAAAAATGACGGAATGATACATTTGTTCATTAAGAAACATTTTAATGATATACAAATAAATAGACTATTTGTGATAGTAAAAAACTAAATAACATATTTTTCAATAGTATATATATATATATATATATATATATATATATATATACATGCAAAAAAAACCCTTTTATTATTGACACAAAGTGTGATTGCTGTCGATAGACAGAAACAATGAATGAGTTATTTATCTGACTTCTGTTGGACCTATGTTTATATTTTAATTTTTTGAAGTAAAAAATGTATATCAGCCCCTTAAATTGTGAATATCCGTATCGGTCACTCATTTTTTTGAAACATATACTTAACTGATAAATTATTTACTTTTACAAAATAAAGCATTTTTATATTTTTTAAGTATATATTGACGTAATAAAATATCTACTTTATTCAAGATTTCATACATGACACTAATAAATGACGCAGATACGGCAGGAATGACTGCAAAAATGTTTTGAGTAATAGCTCCTTTTCATTAAGTATACTTATGATCATCATATCCCAAAGAGCACCGATCCACGCAGTCTTTTTTGCAGCCTATTTTACAGCCCCATACATTATGATAACGTAGTATATACTGCACTATCATAGTGTATGAGTCATATTATAGTATATGACTCAATTTTTTTTTTTTCATTATGAAAAAAAAAAAATTAATGTATCTCAATATATACTTTATTTCATATAACAACATACACTTCAAAAGGTGAGTATGATTTTAAAAAAAAAAAAAAACAGGATGGACTGCAATTTGAGCTGCAATGAGAGCTGTATATATCCTTTCCTATCCCAAATGGCTAAAAAAGGGGATTTTCTTACATATCTTGAAGCAAGTAAAATGTAGTGGTGACACTGATAAGGAAGGCTAAAAAAGGTACATCTTCTGTATTGCTATGGTTGATGTATCATCTGAACAAAGTACACATGGAAGAACAAGACAACTTACATAAAAAATTGAAGGTATAAAACGTATTAATGTTCTTTTTTACACCGAAGGGAAGAAAAAAAAATTGTAACAAAGCGCAACATCATATTTTTCAGGAATTTCAGATTGATCATGGCATCTATACGGCGATGCATGCAAGAGAGCGCCACCTGAAACACATGAACTGCTGAAGATCGTATAGAATACATGATTTTGCAGGTCTTTGCGTGTTGTGGATGATCAGTACAAGCATGCGATGAAAAGTGCAAACCATGCTAGTACTTGATAACATGGTGGCGTAACCAAAGATCATACATCACCATGTGAAACGCATCGTATCGAACAGGAGGTGAACTCCACTGGAAGTGTTTCTGGGCCTAATAATGTTGTTATAATTCATCAGTAATCTTAGATATGGGTAAAAAAAACTAAAATGATATTAGTGAGTGGCTATTACATGAATCCATCCAAGTGTATGCTGCCTTCTATAGATTGTTAGTGAACATATAAACAGTATTTACCAATACAAAAAGTATGATGTTATACAGATATTTCCTGTAGTCACTTTTACAAACTGAATACGCTTTAAAGTATATATTTGTCAAATGAAGTACATGCTTTCACAAAACGTGAATTACATAATCGAATAAATTGAATAAATACATTTCTACGTTTTTCCTAATAGATTATATAGTGGCCTAGTAGCGTATATATATTAAAGATTTCTTATACTATATTGGGTGACATGGGCGTCTGTACAAGTAGTGTATACAGAAGTGTATGAGTGTATCAACGCCCATAAAAAAAATATTGCTCATGAAGTGCGGCTTAGCTGGAACTCAGAATTGTGGAGGATAGAGTATAACCAACATAGACAAACAGGGATTCTCCTCAAAAAGATGCTTTAAAGTTCCTTGGTTTAATACAACATTAGCTGTACAATTTCCTAGGGAGACTAGAACAGTTTCAATGGTATGCATGATTGCCTAGGGTTCAAAGATCTAACAAATAAATTAGAGAGGAAAATATTACAGAACAACAAGGATGAAGACATCCCATTAATCCAAATGTCAGGCAAGCCTGAGAGCAACATTAGTGTGCACAAAATTTGGGATTCCAAAAAGGACATGTGGCAAAACCGGGGTTTATAAGGAGCAGCCTCAATTTCAGAGAAGTTATATGAAAAATACTGAGATAGTAACTACCAAATACCACAGGTGGCAGTGGTGTCAACTGGAAGTACAAAAAGATTGATGACTCTCAGAATAGGACAGGCATTTCTGAAGCCCCATTTGTTTCGAGAATAATGTGGTCGACAAGAGAAGAATGGGGTTAATACTCTAAAAAATATGTTTGTTTGTATGAATAAACTGTAATAGTTATGCTTTGATAAGTTAAAACTAAACGCTGAAACTATAACCAAAGGACATAGAAATAGTTCAATCATACTTATCCAGCCAAAATTATAACTACATTCAAATAAGACAACCAAAAAGATGTAAACTTTTCAAAATCAAGAAAGGATTATTGATCAAAGAGAAAATCTAGTTCTCCTCTATTCCCTTGTAACTATATTATGCCTAAATAAGCTCTCCGCGAACCAAATGGCTTGGGGGGGGGTGAGGACTTGAAAGGAAGCATATGAAAGATCATAAACTCACAATGAACAGAACCTCGGTCAAGAAAAATAAAATTTATAGAGCCAAGACATATTGATCAAGAAACAGAAATTGACGCAAATGAAGAGTGGGAGATATAGGAGTATCGAATATTACAAAGGCTATGAGAAAAATAAGCTTGTGCACAGCTTACAGTGCCCAATAGTTTTTAAACAGAAAAGAACACTGAAAATTCATGGTATGAAAATCACAGATTCTATATTGAGAGGACATGCGAGAATGAAGTATAGAAAAGAAAAAAAAGAAGTCAAGAGACAGTCAGCAAGGATGAGAGGGGTTGTATAACGCCTCCGAACAAGATCATATGGATAGGCTTGATCATTTGGAAACCATGCAACAAAATGTTAGTTTATTTAAATGGTCATCAGGATCACCAAATTATTCATGAAGTGTTCAAAAACTCCAGCTATACCTACAGTGATGCTTGAAAACTTTGCACTTCAATAACTTATAATATGAATGTGCTTGTATAAGAAACATGGGTGTTCTGTTGAACTGATTGATGCTAACTGTCTTAACAAACTTCTGATCTTTTTTGTGCCTTGATCAAAGGATGATGTGATTCATGAAACTACATGATCTATATAAAGGTCAGTCAGAGTTTAATATTAAACTAAGTAACCAACATACAGCAATGCTCATGCTGCTATGAAGGATAATTACTAGTCAGGCAGGAAAAAAAACAAAGAGTTTACCTCAGCCACTCCCTTGTGCAATGCAATGAATTGTTCATCTGTGACAGCCTTGAGAATGGACTTTAGCTGGTACACATCATTCTCCTTGAGTATAAGAGAGAACTTTTTCCAATTAAGAATGTCATTGAACGGCAAATCATAGTAATCTGATAGGATTACTGCAGGAAGAAAAAAATGCAATAAATGGATAGGATTCATAGAGATAAAAAAATTTCTTGGGAAAACCTGTTGGAAAATTAAAATCTTGCTGGAGACTAGTGTAAATTTCAACTTCACCCAGCCCAAGAGATTGAAGAAATTTTTTGAAATGTCGTTGAAACTATTCTCATCAATATAGTCTCAAAGAAGATGCAGAATTTGATGGTCTCAAAGGAACAAACACTCACCCGGAACACATCCATAATGAATGGAGTCAGTAATCCGAGCACTATTGACTTGGGAACCACCTGGACATATGCAGAACTTAGTTCTATAAAACTGCTTCTGGTAAACCAGCTCTCCAATAGCCCGATTGATACGATTGTTACTTATGGCGAGTTCAGTGTCATTCTCCCAAACACGTGCCAAGATAACTCTTATCTTTGAATTGCGATGGCCAGCCCAGAATCCGAGTACCGTCCTGAATAATAACATGTGTTAATCTCATGAAATCTGTGTTTTCTCAACATATATAGAAAAGCTGTTATTAAAAATAACCAGAATTCCACATTAAACCTTACCTGTTTTCAACATCGTTTCCACCGGCTGGCAGAGCAAATGGTTGAAGTACTTGAGGAAGGGCGACATCCTTGTGTGGAATGAATCCAACATTATAGCTGGGAGAACATACGACTCGGATGGAATTCTTCACAAGATATGGGAGTCCTTCAAATGCTCTCACGCCAACATCATGACACGTAACAAAAAAGTGATCTGCACCCAGAGTCCTATTCCAATAAGGGTACTTCCTTGCCAAGCCTTCAACATAGTTTTGAACGATAATGGTCATGTTTCCATATGATATGCCCTGCATATGAATCTCATATAAAATGTCTGATTTAAACATATAAAATGTTTAAATCAAAAGTTTGCTCAATAAAAACACACATCATTCACAGAAGGAGAATAATATTAATTTTTCTATATCCATGGACATGTTTATACAAAAAGGAGAATTCATTATTTACATGCTTAGCCATTAAAGACTGTCCTTGCTAAAACGAAAATACAGAACAACTCTCATACATCAGTTGTAGGCCAGAAGGCTGAACTATTATCGAAATCAATCAAAGCAAAGAATAACTTCATCAAACAACCAAAAAAGAAAAAAGAATACAAGCACACGAATCGATGCATACTTCTATATTATAGTTATGTATATATATTGTTTTTGAAACTAATAGTTATGTATATCAAAGCAATTGACTTCCTGGGGAATGAGTGGTCTGGATGTGGATGTCCAGTTCCAAGGCATTCTGAGTCTTCCAAAAAAATTTGTTCCACATGTCAATTCACAAGCCCAGCATTCGAAGTAGACACTAAACACAGTAATTAAATATATAAACAAAACGATTCAATCTATTACTCCCTCAACTTTAGGTGGAGTTATCTCCTAAATTGAGAAATCCACTCGATTTTTTATTAAAGCAAAAGAAACAAACCATCAAGCTGCAGATTATACTTTTAATTGCTCACCACCAAACAAACAACATGAAAATCATGTCAAGAACAACCCAAATTGCATCATAATTACCCATCATCTATACATCCACATACACCAAAAAAAACAAGTTAAAAATAAAAAGACGCAATTGAATCTTAATGAAAGCTAATATCTTTAAACAACGAGCTTTGTTACACAAAGCCTCATTTTTAGCCCTTTTAGCTAATATCTTTAAACAACAAGCTTTGTTACACAAAGCCTTGTTTTTAGCCCTTTTAGCCGCACCACCACAGGCATATACCTTCATATGGGCGTGTGTGTGCGTGTAAAGGTACATTCATTACTAATTACCCCAAAGGCTAAAGTGGAGCTAAAAATGAAGCTAGATGTATCCTTCTTCCTAAGTACTAACAATCAGAACAAAATAAAGATTCCATAATGCACACCCAAAACACCTCAATCAGCGCAGAACGACCATAACCACAACCACAACCACAACGGATCCTCCCATCAATCCAGGTTTATTATGATCGGCTTCAACCTGATGTCAATCCAAGAAATATGTCCCACACTCAAGGTCCTAGGATTCTTTTAAAAAAATAGTTGGTTTTCTTCTTTTTGTGTGTGTGTGTGCTTGATTTGCTTTGCTTTGCTTTCTTCAAAAATGAGAACGCTTGGGGCATCTGGAAACACATTTGAGTTAAGTATGATTCCTACACAAGCAGAATTATCGAAATCCATTTCCAAACGCTACCTAAGTATCCATCAATCAATGTAAGCAACAGATTTATAGAATAAAAGGATTTTCACAAAAATGTACCTTCCCACGTATCTTGTGACACGAAATCGGCACGAAGAACAGGTGAGCCGCCTCCGGATCGTCAGTGACGAACCGGCTCTCCCTAATGTTCTGAAAGAAGTACCCCTCGCTCGCGTACTTCCCGGTGAGCTTCCTCGGCGTCTGGTAATACGTCTTCGGGTCCCCGTCCGGGTACACGAAAACCCTGAACCCCCTCTCCATCTCTTCGTATCCCCTCTCAAACACCTCCCTCGAGTGGTATATCGAATCCCCACCTGAAAAGCCCAACCTTCCTCCCCTCTTTTCAAGAAACACAACAAGACCCAGTCGAGAAGAGTGTGAGAAACGAAGACCCAAGTGACCAAGATCCGATCTTGGGAGGTTGAAAGGGTTGGAGAGGGAGTTACCTGAATTGGGTCTGCGGGGATTTCGTTGAAGCTTCGCTGTTGGGGGTTCTGGAGGGATCGGATGGAGAGGACGGTGAAGGAGATGAGGGCGATGGCGGCTAGGGTTAGGAGGCCCTTTTGGAGGGAGAGTTGGGAGGTTAGTGATGAAGTTGTTGGCTTTCCCGCCATTTTTTTTTGGGGGGCGTGGTTTGACGGCGGAAGATCGCCGGAGTTCGGGAGATCTGTTGGTGAGTCTTCCGCGAGAGAGAGAGAGAGAGGAATTGTATGGCGAGTGAGGAGGGTTTATTTAGTCTTAGGTCCTCCAGTACTTCTCTATTCAGAAATAAGTACCTCTACTTACACTCTTTATTTCAATGTACGATTGCAACACCTCTTCTGTCCGAATCCAGTCAGGACTCTAGTCAGGAGTGATTTCAGTCAGTCTTTTCAGTATTGAATTATACATTATATGAATTAAAATGTACAACTTATGAATTAAACTACACAACCAATTGTTTAATACATGTTCTACTCTCCTATTGGATACTGATGATATTTGGAAATCCATGTTTTACCAAAATAATTGAGTGAATTCAATAGGAAAGTGGAACACATATCCAATGATTGATTATGTAGTTCAATTCATAAGTTGTGTTGATAACCAAAGCCACTCCTGAATGGATCCGAACCTCTCTATAGCTCCACTCTACTTTCTCCTTGTTTTGATGTCAAATTTTTTTGAGTATGTTACGCTCAATCATTTTTGCAGTTTTAAATATAATCTTATAGTCCTTTCTATTTGATATATTGATGTATATATCTCGTTTAAATATTTTTATATTTTTTTATAAATAATAATATTCAATTTATTGAAGTACATACTTCACAATTTATAAAATATATACCTCATCAGAGGTATATGATTTGGCTTCATTAGGAGTTAGGTTTCTCATAATCTAGATCCAACCTGACTACGGGTGCATTTACAGCTTTTGTGTTTACAGGAAGCTACTTCTGCAATCATGTAATAAAATAGTTTTACTGTAGCAAATTTTAGGTAAATATTTATCAAAAAGCTACGATTTTCAAAAACCTAGGAGGGGTGTGAGCTTTATGTTTAATCAGTTTTAAAACTCAGATTTTTTAATAATTAATTTTACACTCGTGCAACTAAACACATCCTCCATAATGCCTGATTTAATGTCTGCGCCACTCAAATTTTTGAGAACTTGGAATCCATATCCATTATGTCTTATCCTATGGTTTACATCTTAAAATATATTCCTTCTATTGCGTCCCATTTTAGACGAATTGGATGAGTTTAATTCCTGTAGTTAGTTGGGCGCCGTTTGTTATATTTATATTTTTAACAGTCCAAAATACAATTCTATATACTTTGTTAGAAATCTAATGAACATACAAATCGTCTAATGGTGTATATACCTTGTTAATTGTTTTTTACAATTATTAAAAATAAGTTTATTCAACTCAAAATGAAACGATATATATATTTTTAGTGAAGCTTATACCATATTAGATGATGTTTACTATTTTAAAAAAATAAAAACATATGTGGCCTGGGTTTTACACTGTAAAAATAACCGAATCTAACATTTTCCTAGTTATAATGAGAAAGGTTATATAACAAATTAAGTTAGGCCCGCTTGGATTTGATTTTAAGTAGATTTTACATTTGAAAAGTAAAACATTCTTAAACTCATATCCCAACACATTTTTAGCTTTTAGTTTTTTAAACCACCATCTTTCATTTTTAGACCAAAAATTCTTACGGTTGAAAATCTAATAAAACATAACTTTTCAAAAGCTAAGTTTAAAACACAAGATTTTAAAAATCTCAACTTTTTAACCTCCTATCCGAACACAGCCTTAGTGTTTTTAGATAAAATAATTAATTCATGAAAAACTACACTTTGTTCCAGCGTAATATACTAAAATCCATATATACATTAAATAAATAGTTAATGATATCCATTATATAAAACATTTGAAAATTCATCAAAACATTTAAAAAATATGACATAAAAAGTTTTTTTTTGAGACAAATATAACACAAACAGTTGCTCGGTAAAATTACATATAAAACCCAATAAATAGTTGAGGGGATTTATTTCCACCCCATCGGGTATTTAACCCATCCCGCAAAAATTATAAATTTCATTATTTTTTTTTATTGAGCCTAGCCCACCTCAAGTCCTCTTGCTGCTGCATCTCTCTCACCCCTGTCAACACCTCCTCTCCTCCTACATCTCCCTCATCCCCCACAACGCCTCACTTTATTCCTCTTTGATTGTTTGTTAGGGTGAGATTGTTTCTCTCTCTAATAAAAGAGGAGCAATTTTTGTGAAGAGAGAGAGTGAATGGAATGAAGCAATGTTTTTACTATCTTCCTCTTTGATATTGTTGTTATTCTTCTCTTTTTCTCATCTTGTTCAATCATGTTACGATCATTTTGAATTGAAATGTTGGAATAAAGGGAATGGAACTGAAAAGAACAATTTTGACTTCGAGGCACGTAGCGAATACGCTTTCTTTAAGCGATATTTGCTCCCACTTCTTGAAGAAGTTGCTATAGGGATTCTCTGTAAACTCACTCCTGGATACAACGAAGCCTTATTAGACTTGCGGTCAGCAAAACGAAAGTCTAAAAATGACTCTCTTTGTTTGCTGTGTTTATGACAGATATGGATGCAAGTCTAACAGGTTATTTTGGATTAGATGAGTCTTTTCGAGGAGGAAGAAGAAGATGAAAACTGCAGATCCGATATCCCCTATTTAAAGACCCTATCATAACTGTTTTCAACAGTTATCACAACTGTTCCCAACAGTTGGAGAAAGTTATAACTGTCCAGCAGTTAAATTCGAATTTCGAATTTAAATCTCAACTGCTTCATCTTATCGCAATCAACGGCTCTTGATTGATTTCTCAGATCCAACTGTGATTTTTAATTAATCGAATTTTACACACATAATGCATCACACAAAATGTTTGAAATTAATGCAAAAATTAATGCACTATTAAAACATTATAAGCATTTAAGTGCTAAGAATAAAATTATACACGTGCGCGCACACATGTAATGCACGTGCAAACCCATGTGCACTTGTACTTGTTACACATTAACAACATGTGTGTTATGTCCTCCCTTATATACTACTCCAATCTAAACCTTTTAACTAATGTGGGACTATTTAAAAACTCTCATTACAAAATTCAAAGTTACAATATAAAATAAATAAAACTACATGAAAATATGATTTTATTAAATCACATTCAACATGAAATATGACTACAGTTTCCTTAAAAAAAAAAAATGGAATGAAGCTTAGGTTCTTCTTCGCCGTGGTTTTCATCGTCGCGTCCCTCTCTTCCATGCCCTCCGCAGAAGCCCCCGCCCCCAGCTCCACCTCCGACACCGCCTCTGTCTTCCCCCCGCCGCCTTCGCTTCTCTCGCTGCCCTCGGGTTTAGGTTCCTCTTCTACTGATGGGGAGATGATGGGGGTGTTTCTTTTTTAAACATTCTTTGATGTGTGTGGTGTTGTTGGGTGTTTGTTTGGGAGGGTTGTATCGATGTTTGGGATTTGTTTTAGAAGATTTAGTAAAGAGATATAAAGGAGGGAGTGATTAGAGAGGGCGAGGTGGAAGAGAAGATGACTGAGCTGGAGGAGAAGACTCAAAATAAAAAAAAAATGAAAATTTTATTTTTTAGGGGTGGGTTAGCTGATTTGAATCTTCTACTTGTTTTTCTATACTTGTTTTGTGCTTTGATTAATTAGACAGTCATAAATTCATTAAATAAAATAGATATATTTATCCATTTATGATTTGATATATTTATAACCACATGATTTTAATTATAATGATGTGACAATCTCACAATAAAAATAAAATAAAATACAAACAAGAAAAAAATAAACAGAGAATCCAAACCCGTGGATTAACTGCTTTGTTGGAAAGAAAAGATAAAATCTTATAAAATATTAAATATTAAAATGTAGAAATATATTTTGTTTCATGTTTGACGAATGTATATTCGATATTTTTTTCTAATAAGAGAAAAATGAAAGAATGAATGAATGGAGAAAAATGACAGCGTAGCTCGTATTTGATTACCATGAAAATTAATTTTCTTTTAAAAGTTCCTAAATCATGACTCAACAAATCAAAATGGATCTTAAGACGGTTTAAGAAACATGGAATCGAAACTTCTTATTAAATGATTCTCTGATTATTTTATGTGCATCACCAATTATATTTTTGCTAGAGAAAGCTCTTCCACTCAGTTGTAACAAATCACATCTTCAAAACAAAGAAGGGTCTATTACAACCACCCATAGATCCCACTTGACACCAGAATTCCCAAATCACACCTAAACCTCCCTTTTCATCACATCCAAAAATTGAAAATAAAAACATGTTACGAAAGATTAAAAAAACAAAAACAAAAACAAAAAATAAACCAACTTCAAAACCTGCTCATCAGTGTCTTGTTCTTCTAACACCAGATGCCTTCAAGAACCACATCCAAGGCTTGAATCTCTTCTTCCCCCCTCTAATCCAAGACTCACTGTACTTAAACCTGCAAGAGCTTCCATTTCTTCCACCAAAACCACCACCACCATTTTCAACTGAAGCACCTTCTCCATCCAGTCCTCCAAAACCAGGTTTTGATTCAACACCACCACCAAATCCATAACTTTCTCCTCCAAAGAACCCATCTTTCCTACTGTTCTCATCAAAACCCAACTCAGCCTCACCAAACCCACCATTAAAACTGCCCACAGAGCTCGAACTGGGGACACCCAACTCATCAAACCCAACAACGGAGCACCTCTTCGAGACATCCCCACAAGAGACACCCACCTCTCTTTTCCTCCCAAACAGCCCCCACAAAGCACCCAAACTCTTCACATTGACAGAACTTCTGCTCCTCTTCAGCACCCCAAACTCCTCTGCCTCTCCTTCTTCTTCTTCTTCTTCATCCCCTCCCCTGTCGTTCTCGATGAGGAAGGAGATCCTGCCGACGGATCCGACATCGACGGCTGAGATTGAATCAGGGGAAGAGCAAAGGCATGAATCAGAGCAGGTGAGCTTCAGAAGCCTCTCTGTCAAGCAATGGGCGCATACGCCCACTGTGGAGGAGAAAGGGTGGAGCTTGCATTGTAGTTCGGAAGCCCAGTTGGGTTCAATGAAAGCTTTGCCCTTTCTGCTCATTTTAGCTGAATATCAGTGATGGGTAGTTAAAAATCTGGGTTTTTTTTTTTCTGAAGGAGAAGAGATGAGTTAAGCCCAGTTGGGTTCAATGAAAGCTTTGCCCTTTCTGCTCATCTGAGCTTAAAATCAGTGATGGGTGGTTAAAAATCTGGTTTTTATTTTTTTCAAGGAGAAGAGATGGGTTAAGCCCAGTTGGGTTCAATGAAAGCTTTGCCTTTTCTGCTCATCCGAGCTTAAAATCAGTGATGGGTAGTTCAAAAATCTGGTTTTTTTTTTTGAAGAAGAAGAGATGGGTTGTTCGGATATATAAAGGCAAAGACAAAATCTGAGGTTGATTTGGACAGGTTTGGAGTGAATGGGAGGAGAGAGGATGGGATGATCTGTGGACATGAAAACACAAGAGTGAGTGAGTGAATGAAAGCAAAAGAAGAATAAAAAATGTTTTTTTGTTACAGAGACAGATGAGGATGGATGAGAGAGAGAAGGAACAGTGAGAGAGAGGTGTTGGGAGTGGTGAAGCGGCTGATTCACGCGATTCAGATAGGTTGCCGTACTCGAGTGGTACAGAAGTCACACCCATTCTGAAGCTGTTTTTTAACAGTGGAGTTGTTGGGATTGATGAATATGATCTTCGGTGGATTCATGTGTGAATCCCAATTGATGCAAATTGGGTCACTGGCTGGCACCAATCAGTCCAACACGACAGGTAATTCTCAGGAAATTTTTTTTTATTTTTTTTAAAATTATTTTTAAAAACATATATCTAATATATATTTTTATAAAAGATGAATTATATATATAAGTAAATTGAATGATATTATTCATAAAAAAAAAAAAAAAATTTCAATGATGTATATATTTTGATAAACCTCTTTCGCAAAGTTGGAAGTGCTTGTCGATTTAACCAAAACTCAATTCACAACGTACAAGTACACCTTTAAAGATAAGTTTTTGTTCCTTGACCGATAGAAATCCTCTTGTCTTAAAGAAATATGTTCAGATACCTCCAAGTCAAAGATAGAGCTAGGTTGATACACATTTAGAGGTGTAAAACAGGACGGGTCAACCCAACGAGATATATAAGACTGCTGTGACTGTAAAAATGACTGGGTGTGTTTGGTTGCGTGATTACAAAACTGATTCTGCATGAATCTTGGTTTTAAAACTGATTTTGCAGGAATCTGGGTTTTAAAACTGATTCTGCAGGAAGCTCACTTCCCTCAACTTTTTGAAATCGTAGTTTTTTTACATTATTTGCCTGAAATCTGTGTGCAGAAAGCTGCTACAGTAAAACTGTTTGGTTGCACGATTGCAAACATATCTTTCTGCAATCGCAAACGCTGCGCAATCATACAACCAAACGCACCCTGAGTATAATAGAGCTTTAATTCTTAATAAGAATTTGATATGTGCCCTAACATATTTTGTTAATGAAATTAAAAATTTGATCGTTCATTGAAGGAGAAAAATAAAACGGGTTAAAAATTACTTATCTCAACTGTTTGGGAGACTGTGACATGACTGAGGTCCAGAGGGGATAAAAGTAAATAGGGCAAGGATCACCTTTTGATCATACAACAATTTTTTCGAATATTTTTGTCAAATTATGAAAAGCTATTTTCTTTAAAATTTAAGATTGTGTTTTTTTTATTTTCTTCAAAAGTTGGGGTGATAGGAACATTAAAAAGTGAGTTTTGATTAAATATGTTAAAAAAATATTCTAAAATATATTTAAACTCATTGTTAAATATTGTTGAAATGTGCATTGAGACTTTAGAGCTGATAGAATTCTAACTAGTTCCTTTTTTTCATTTTATTTTTCACTTCAATCATTAATATTCTTTTCATATGAGATGTCCATGTCGTTTCATCTAGAACATCATCCATGTACTTTTTAAATAAAAAAAAGTATACATCGATTAAAAAATCAACCCGAAAACATATAAAAATAAAATAAAATATTAAATAAAATGATTTAAATAAAATTGATTCCTAAAAAATAGATTTTTTTTTATTTTTTAAAAATTAATTTTTTTTACTAAAAGATAAAAATAATTTTTTAATTAAATCAGCTTTTTAAAATGTGTTTAACAATATTTTTTAGTTTTCTAGTTAATTAAAAACGAAATCGTTTTAAAAAAACGGAATCAAATGGGGCCTAACACGAACTCTCCCATTTTTTTAATTTGACTTTTTTTTTTTTTTTTTGAAAAAAATTAGACCTTTTTATAATTAGACAAAACAGACCTTTTAATTTACACTCAATCTCGATATTTGCCATGCCTACATCAAATAATTCGATCATTATTTTGCAAACTTATATGTCTCCGTTAAATTTTTTTATATTTTTATAACTGAATTCATAATTTATATTAGCTTATACTTTTTATAGAAACATAAATAAAATTTTAAATGGCATGTTTCAATTAATTTATGTGGGACACAACAAAAGTCGCTATCCATCAAATCATCTGATTATTTAGAATAAAAAATTTAAATAATATTATACTAATTGTTGTTATAATAATAAAAAAAAGGAAAAATCCAAATAACCCCCTATAAATTGTCCTAAATTCATATAATTCTCTAATTTTTTCTAAAGTCCACATGACCCCTTAAAAACATCTATGTAAATTTAAATAACCCTCTGAGTTAAATATATGCTAACAAATGAGGAATATTTTATAAATATGTTGCTTGATTAACTCTGACTAAAGACACAGTTTTTCAAAACCTTTCTACAATTTGTTAAAAATGTTAAAAATCATTTGTAAATG
The DNA here is from genome assembly GCA_030737835.1 of Acorus gramineus. Lineage (NCBI taxonomy): Eukaryota > Viridiplantae > Streptophyta > Magnoliopsida > Acorales > Acoraceae > Acorus > Acorus gramineus. The sequence goes on from CM060850.1 coordinate 6,111,448, forward strand.
ATGATTTTATCTATTTGAATAAATTATAAAACTCTATATGGAAGGTTAAAAGCATCATTTATAGAGTATATTTCGTATTTTTAACACATTGCAGATGGTTTTTGATATATTATGTTTTCGATCAGAGTTAGTTAAACAGAACACACGTATAATATTCCTTATTTGTCAATGAAAATTTAACTCAGAGGTATATTTGGATTTACACGTGTTTTCAAAAGACTATATAAACTTTAAAAAACATCAGGGGTTATATAGATTCGGGTAGTTCACAGAGGGTTTATATGAATTTTTTCCTTTAAAAAAAATGCACAGACCCTCTTTGAAATACAAGTCTAGTGTATGGAGATCATGATGGGGATACAGAAATTTGATTGTGCACGCTGAGAAGACAACAGAGTCTGAAAAACCTGAATAGTTATTCAACAGTTTCCATCTGCCTCGCTTTGTTTTATAGATACAAAATTCATCACCTGTCCTTTCTAAGCCGACCATTTTCAGTGAGTCTGGTGTTCTCTGTCTGGGAAGTGTAGTCACTGTACCCATACAGTGCTGTAGACAATTTTTGTTGTTGTTGTTTTTAAACATGTCATAAAGTGCGCATTTATGCTTCCAAAGGAGGGCTTTTCAATCTTCACAGAAATATAGGCACAAAACATTCCAATGTGATAGATATGCTTCCTTTCTTTTTTGGGGTGATATTATATGCCTTAACAGTGGATAAAGCTCAATTAAACAATTGTATGATGGGTGTCATACACCCTGTCATCCCTGTCTACATTGTGAAATCTTTGGCAGGTCTGGTCTCTCATTCCAGTTGTTACGTGGCCAATTTGATTAAGCTCTTTTTCAAGTTGTTCTTTCGTATGGGGAGAACACTGGGAATACTGTGGAATACTCTCATAGAACCCTCTTCTACTCGGCTAGTTGTATTATGTATTTTCCCTTTTGGGCCTTTTAATTAATTAAGCATTTGCCCACCGTTTATGTAAAATAAAAAGTTTTTTTTATCGTTCTAAATACAGTTTGATAAACATGTGTTATCCATCCAGACATGTACTGATAACAATTCCATCAGTATATATTGATATGAATTTTTCCGTCTCATATACCTCTCTCTGTTCACTGTAAAAAAAATATATATCTCAGTTTATTGAATATATATATTTTTCATATTTTATAAAAATGTATATCTCAACTGATAAGATATATGACTTAAAAAAAATAAACATGTGTAGATTGCATTTAAGACTGACAAAAAAGATTAAATAAAACTAAGATGAACGTCAAAGTTTAAATAAAGAAGACAAAGTAGAGTTACAAAGAATCACATTTACCCCTCCCAATATGATGAGGCACGAAATATAACATTTTCCTTTATGAAATATCTAAATCACCCCCAACCAAAACAACTAATAATGAAGTTTTTTATTATTTGATTAACCATGATTATATTGTGAATAAACAATGAAGATTTGATTAAAGATATATAAAAAATGAAAAAAATAATTTAACATATAACACCTTTTGATTTATAAAAAGTCATTTATAAGAGATAATGATAAATGGTTTGATATGTCGATCTTTCTTATTCTAATAAAATAGATTTGATGAAATAACACAATTCAAAAAAGACATGGAATACATATGCTAACTTATTTTCACCTGATCTGACACAAATGGCTAACTTAAATGGAATACATATGCTAACTTAAATTTACTATTGCTCACTCATCAAGATCCATCAACTTGCATACCCAAATGTGAAACTCTCCAAATGACTTGGACATCTTCACTTGCTGATCAAGTCAACAATCCATGTATATTTATTTTCAACAACAAAAAAAGGGGGGGAAACTAATCATCCCTGAGCTTACTCATTCTTCAGCTTAACAAACTTCTTTATCACCCCCATCATCTCGCTCCCGGGAAACCTCCCAAGGCACCCCCTCGCTGCAGCAATCTCACTGAACTCACTCACAAAATCACCACCAAAAGCTTTGGATCGTTTCCTTCGATTTTCCTCCGATACCTCAAATACTTCATTTAAGTCCTCCCCCGCCTTCACTGAAGGGAGAGGGAAAGTCTCGAGCGAAGTTTGTGTTATGACTTCCTCCCCACCAGATGCACCCACAAAGTCTTCCAATCGACAAAGTGTAAATGGCACGGGTTCAAAACTGTGGTCCCCATACTCCACGGGAGTGGAGTGGTCTCCCGTGATGCATAGATAGTATCGGAAATCACCAGTCTTCTCTGCTTGCCAGAGGAGCTTGGCAAGCTGACCGATGGCCGTGTCAACGGCCTCTAAGGCCTTGACTTTTAGGACGCTTGCCTTATCATGACCTGCATCATCTATTGCCTGCAGAGGCCAATGTCAAATTGTTGATAGTCTCAAGAAATAAATGGAATGTTCAATTGTTTATAGTCGAGTTGGTATGAGTTTGGTAAAGTCCAGAGTTAAAATTAACATAAATCAAGTATTGGAAGAAGCTTTTGGCTATCATGGAGATTGATTTTTGGTTAAGGATCCGTTTGGATGTGAGATTGAAAAGCAAAGATTTCTATAATCTTGCGTTTCAAACTCAACTTCTAAAAGCATACTTTTGATGGCTTTTCAAACTCGTTTTTTTTTTTACACTGAAAAAGCGAATGGGAGATTGAAAAACGGAAATACGGGATGTGTTTGGATCTGCATCTGAGTTTTTCCTGAACAAAGAATCCACCCAAACGCTGATCAAAATGAGGCCTAAGCATACTGTGAGCTATATGCCATGTCAGTTCATCTTTCATATTTCTCCCCATCTTTTATATAAAGGTGGCAGATTTAAGTTCAATGGTGATGGGAAGAAGTGAGTGGAGACGTGAAGGCTTCATCCATTTAGTTTCAGATTATTAAACTGAAGAACATTTAGCTTCAGAAACTCAAAGTAGGAAATTAACTTGGGGAAGAACAAATTCGAGCTCTGGATCACGAATAGGAGCCAAATGAATAAGAGATCCAGAAGGTCCTTGCAATTGACTATCAAAATATACACCATGCATCTTTTATTGGGGGTATACCAGATTTTCAGAGGAAGTCTAAAGGACTGTGATTTTGAATAAGCCTCTATCAAACTACATTTTTTTTCTTCTGTTACATGACATATATGGCATATCTGTTGCTTACAATGTAATTTTATTCAAGGCACATAGAGCTAACAATATCACACCTGTTAGATATATGTTGGAGTTTGCTCATTGTCCTTCATATTCTTGCTAACTACTCCATCCTGGTCTTTCTATGATATGAAGTAACTGGTTCAAATGAGCCGGAAATATGTTCCTCATTTGAATGACTCACAATGTAGATTAATTTTTCATGTGTATGCCTCATCAAGATATCAAATAATATCCATACCAACAATGAAAGACAAAAAATAAAGCATATTGGAAAAAAAAAATCAAAGCATTAAATAAGGCATACCTTGATGTGAAGGAATCCAAAGTCATAGCCATCTGATCGACCAGGCTTGTGATCTTCCTCTCCAGGTACAAAAACCTGCGGGGAAGGCTGCAATGGAGCTGACAGTGCTTTAGCTATAGCTATTGCTTTTGAAGTTAGAAGAGTTCGATAATCTCCGGTTGCTCCCGGGGCCTCCAGAATATCTATGTCAAGTGACAGACCTAACCCAGCTATGATTTTTGTGGGTGCTACCATGCAAGGCCAGAATCCATGCTGCTTCTCAAATGCAGGAACCTGTATCGAATATCATCCCAGTGTGAAAAAATAACGATAATACATGTAAATAATATAATAAAAAAGAGATTGGTGGTATTTATTTGGTTTATGAACTAAATAATTCATTTCATAAAACTTCCAATGCCACTCACTCTGATTTGCCACCTTGAAAAGCTTAAGAAAACTGACCTCTATGCGAATGCCACAACCACGCAGGAGGACCACATTTGCAATATTTTTCCCTTCGGTGGCACGCTTCAAATTAATTGGGTGGGAGACCAGAATTTTTGATATCTCTTTGGACAATTCATTAACAACTTCAGCAGTGTGTTTCGCCTCATCTGTATCATCCAAAGGTTCTGCTTTCAGGAGTAAGCGGTTATCCTTCAATGGGTCAGTACCCGAAATATTGCCACTCAATTTCGGTCCTTTTACAACTACACCGCATCTGTGTTCTGTTGCATATCTGTGGCATTGAACTGACATTATCAGTCAACATTCTTTCTAGCTCTCTTTTTAGTAAAAATAAGCAAAATCTATTATGACCTGTAACTCTATCCATTAATGAATGCCCAATCATGGGATTGGTTTCCGTTAAATTGATATATACATGTAATTTGAAAAAATAACTGCAATTAGAAAGCCTGATGAGCAGCCTTAGGAACAGTTGAAGATATGATTGATGAACAGAAGGTTGACTGTTGATATAATGAAGCAGGCATGCAGGTTCAAGATTATAACCAAACTCCAAAACAAGAAAACAGAAGGCCCTAAGGTGCCTAGAATGTAATTTCAGAAATGTTTTTTTGTTATTCAATGACAAAGATAAATGTCTTCTTGGATTAGAAATATATTTACCTGACTCTCACTTCGTATTCAGGAAATGATGGCAGCTTCATCTTATCCAATGCCGCACAAAGGATTGGACCCTCTTCTTCAAAATGCCTATCAGCTCTCCTACTTGTAACGACTCCAGAAGATTCATCGATCGTAGCAAAATTTGACTGAAATGAAGGGGAAAAGATTTATAACATCAATGGGCAAGTTTCTATATGAAATCTCGTACATCATTCCCCTTGTATGTTTCAGATCCACTATGAGACAGTGGTTTAACAGTGACGGAAGCACACAAAATTACATATAAAAGAGTGAAACTAGAGAAATTTGTCGATGCATCATGAGATGAGAGACCCCAAAATTTTAAAACAAGTTATTTTCACCCTAATGATAAATTTTTTCACAGTTCGGCTTTCGGATATATACTTATAATACTTCTTCTGAAGTTACATTAATAAACCAAAAAGTCCATGGATGCATGTCTACACCATACAGATTACCATAATATGGTGCTCCTTTAAAGTAATACATAAAGCCAATTGAATAGATGGAAGAATCCATACATAAATACATTGGAAATCCATAAAAACTGGCACTCTTAACCGGCAGTCTTGCAGATAGCAAAACTGACTGCACATTGTGAAAAAAATATACAGGAAATCCATGAAAAATGTTATATTCAGTTCTATTTGCAGCCCATTTGCCACCCACACATGTTTTAAATTGTTTTGAAGTGAATACTTGGCTAATGAAGCACATTCTTTTACAAAAAACAAAATACATACTCAAATGAATTAAATGCATATATTTTGACGTCATTCGAAATCAAGTATATACTGACACAGTGAAGTATGTATTGTGTCGAGTGATTTCATATACTGCATTAATGTTAAGAAAACTGCAAATAGACTGCAAAACGGACTGAGTGCATCAACACCCAAATAGGAAACTGCTATGCGTAGTCCTTTTGGCAATGCCAAGACAATCGAGCTTTAAAAAGAGATTCACACATGTTAGAATAAAGAAAAGGGAATTATTGTTATTATATTAGAGGAGCCAAAGGGCTCTATTTATAGATACATAGAGGAAACCCTAAAATACAGATAAAGAATCTAGGAAATCTAGGAAACTAATAATAACTAATAATATCACAATAATGATAATAAAGATATAATATTATCCTAATAATGATTCTTTAACACCTCCTCCCAAACTCTGAAAGGTAGAACCCTTAGAGTTTGCACAAAAATGAGAAGGTGGCAGAGGCTTGCGACAGCTACGGGCGACAGGGTGGTGCATGGCACAACACGGCAAGGGCGCTGCAAGCGGCAGGGGTGCGTGCATGCGCAGCTGGGGCGCAATAGAGGCACGTCTGTCGGTAGGGCACGACGACGACGGCGACGGCAAGGGCACGACGGAGACTGCAAGGGCACGACAACGACGGCAAGGGCACGACGACAACATCGACGGCAAGGTCACGACGACAACAGCGACGGCAAGGGCACGACGGCGACGGCAAGGGCACGACGACGGCGGCAAGGGCACGACGGCGAGGACGACGGCAAGGGCACGACGGCGACGGCAAGGGCACGACGACAACAGCGACGGCAAGGGCACGACGGCGACGACGACGGCAAGGGCACGACGGCGACGGCGATGGCAAAGACACGGGCACGACGACGACGGCAAGGGCATGACGGCGACGGCGACGGCAACGGCACGACGACGGCGGCAAAGGCACGACGGCGACGACGACGGCAAGGGCACGACGGCGACGGCAAGGGCACGACGACAACAGCGACGGCAAGGGCACGACGGCGACGACGACGGCAAGGGCACGACGGCGACGACGACGGCAAGAGCACGACGACGACAACGGCAAGGGCACGACGACGACGGCAAGGGCACGACGGCAACAGCGACGGCAAGGGCACGACGGCGACGGCAAGGGCACGACGACGACGACAACGGAAAAGACACCCATAGAAGGAGATCGCAACTTCGAACGGCCACGATTGAATAGATCGCATATTGAATACCAACATGAGCGACGACGACGGCAAGGGTACGACGACGACAAAGACACGGGCACGACGACGGCGGCGACGGCAAGGGCACGACGACGACGGCAAGGGCACGACGGCAACGACGAAGGGCACGACGGCGACGACGACGATAAAGACACCCATAGAAGGAGATCGCAACTTCGAACGGCCACGATTGAATCGATCGCATATTGAATACCAACATGATCTCGTCCCTGCTCCAATAGCTTTGTTTGAATATGTCACCAACACATCCAGATGTTCTTTGTGTGAAAACAACTGATACCAAACTGGAAGACCAATCACCATAACAGATTTCACTGACGATGCAATGACCCTGTTGTATAGCTTCAATTCCATAAAGGGAATTTCAAGTTGCAGGAGAACTAGATGAATGATATTTGGGGTTTTTACATCTAGACAGCAAAGCAGCAGCCAATTTGGAGATTCACATAATTCAAAAACCTAACATTCTTGTTGATCCGGATCAAGTTCAAGAGCGCACGATTACCGAGACGGAGAAGTAGAGGGAGATCTGAATGGAGAAGTTGAGGGCGATGAAGGCGGCAACGCCATAGAAAATGACCTTGATAGACGGCGAACGCGACCACAGCGAGACATAGATCCGCGGATCTCGCGCAAGATCTCCGCCTCGGAACTCGCCGACATCCTCTCCGTGCTCGGCAGACCCATTAGAGAGAGAAGAGGCCGGCCCAAGAGTCCCTTTACGGGAAGATTCAAGCTTGGAGAAGACGAGGATGAGAAGGGCGACAGGGTGGTGCGGCAGCAGCGCGTCACAGGCACAAGTCTTGGGGCACGGGCTACGCGATAGCGGAGCGCAGCAGCGGCACAGGGCAGCGCAGGGGCAAAGTCAGCGGCAGCAAAGGCGTGCGGAAGACTCGCGTGGAGGGCGTGGTGGTATTACACAGCGGAGAGCAAAGAACAACGACGGCACAAACAAATAGGGTTCGTGTGAGAAGCAAACAAAGCAATGGAAGAAAAATATGGGTATCAAAAGTCCTCCCCCGCTCCAATTGAAAACATCTCAATTGGAGCGGGGAAGAGGGAATAAAAACTTTTATATATCTAGGGTTTCAAAGATGGCTCTGATACCATGTTAGAATAAAGAAAAAGGAATTATTGTTATTATATTAGAGGAGCCAAAGGGCTCTATTTATAGATACATAGAGGAAACCCTAAAATACAGATAAGGAATCTAGGAAATCTAGGAAACTAATAATAACTAATAATATCAGAATAATAACAATAAAGATATAATATTATCCTAATAATGATTCTTCAACAACACACAATAACACACAATAACAAGAGAAGCTAAAACACTAACCTTGAATGCAATGTCACCGGGAGACATCGCCAACCCGGCGCCCATGGACTCGAAAGCCCCGCGACCGCGGTAATAGATTCTCGGGTCATATCCCAAGAGGGAGAGATGCGCCGTGTCGCTCCCACACGCCAACCCCGCCTCGACGGGGTCCATGAGTCCATTCACCCCGGCCGAAGCAACCGCATCCAAATTGGGTGTCTTGGCTACCTCTAATGGGGTCCGGTAACCGAACATCGGCATCGACACATCTCCGATTCCATCAACCAACACAAAGGCCACTCTTCTTTTGGGATTATCAGCATTACCCATTCCAATAGTTCACAAACAACAAAGAAATGAAACCAGAAACCTAAAAGAAATGAATGACCCATCAAAAGGAGTCTCTTTATAAGAATCACAGACATTGAAACATCATAATCGGAGTTAATAACAAGTTCTTCTTTTGAGACAATTCAAACCAAAAAATTAAAAAAAAATGCTTAAGAAATTCTAGATCTGCAATAAAAGGCGAGATTATTTCATATGCGTATCTTGAATTGAAGGAAAAAAAAAGATTGAATGACTTACAAGATTTCTTCTGATCAGACACGACTTCACAATGAATGAGTGAAAAAAAAAAAAGGCAACTTCTTTGGAGCAGTGAAGTGATGGAGGATGGTCTAAACGGGTCGGTTATGATCCGGGTTTAAAATTTCCAACTGAATTTACTTATTTTATTTTTGGGAAAAATCGATCTAGCTCCTTGAAAACTTATGAAAATAAAAAAAAGTCCCCGTAAAATTGATAAATCTCCTCAGGTCCTATCTTATTAGATAATATTTATTTTAGTCCCTATAACTAACCAGATTTGTGGTTAACCCTAACCATGCATAATAAATTACTATTATACCATTTTAAAATTTATTTTCTTTATTAAAAAAAATTGATATAACTCCTTGAAAACTTCTAAAAATCATAAAAAAATCCATGTGATTATCTAAAAATATATACTGATTTATTTAAATTTTGTTAAACAAATTATAGTTTTACAGACAAGGTGTTATGCTTTTCATTGCTAGTAATTTTAAGTTAAAAATGTATTATAGAATTTTGATTTGGTTTTTAAATTATTTTCTCTACTAATTTTGTAATATAATGGAGTTAATAAAACTGTAATTGTTTTTTTGGTTCAGTCTCTTTAATGAGATTGAGGAGGGAAAAATGTTGAAAAATGACTCAATTTTGTAGATCAATTGAGGTTCGATAGATATATATATATATTTTTACAAATGAGGATGACATTTCGGTACATGAGGATGTTGAAAAATGACGGGGGTGTTTTTGTCTTACAAAAGAACTAAATCTAATTTTATAAAGTTTGTAGGGACTGAATCCAATTTTAATAAGTTTCTGAGAACTTATTTCAATATACTTTTGACCAGGGAAATAAATTCGTTAACCATATACATTTTGTGAAGATCTAGAATGATTTTCCGATTTTAGATGAACTTTTTTGTGATTTCAAGAAGATTTCAAAGAGTTAAGAAGATTTTTCCCTTTTATTTTTTTAAGGGAAAAATCCAAATAACCCACTGTAAATTGCCTGGAAGTTATATAACTCTCTCGTTTTTCTTAAAATCCATATAATCATCTGAAAACAGTAAACATCTATGCAAATTCAAATAACTCTCTGAGTTTAAACTTTCTCTGATAGATAAAGAATATTACGAGAATATTATGTTTTGTTAAGCCTGAATGAAAACACAGTATACCAAAACCCCCTACAATTTTATTAAAAATATGAAAATCCTTCTATACATTATGATTTTAATCGGATAGATTATAAAACTCTATCCAGAGGGATAAAATAATCATTTATAGAGGTTTTTCACATTTTTAATATATTGTATGGGGTTAATATGTTTTCAACCAGGGTTAACCACACAAAATATTCACATAATAATCCCAATCTGTCAACAAAAATTTAATTCAAGGGGCTGTTTGAATTTACATAGGTGTTCTTAGGGAACTTTAGAAAAAGTTAGGGGGTTATATGGATTTTAAGCAGGGGGTTATTTGGATTTTTTTCTTTTTTAAAAAAGCAACCTGACTTTAGTTACATAAATATGATTCTTAGAAAATTATTATCATTGGAAATATATATCATTTATATTTAAGATGAGACCATTGCTGAATACATTTACTCTATATTTAAAAATGATAATTAAAAATATTATCAATTTAACATTTATATATTCAGTTAATATTGTTTTATTCAATTAATATTTAATTACATTTAATATTCTGTTTTGCAGAGGAAATGAAAGATTAAATTTGGATAGATTTTAAATAAAATGGAGATAGAGATATAGTGTTGGTTTAAACATTTCACACAATATTTTCTACTAATAAAAAGGAAAAAAAAACCCATGTCAAATCAATTTTCTACATTTTATAACTTTTCATCAACATATTATTCATCTTTTATTTACAATTTATTCATGATTAATCAAACACCAAAAACTTCATTATTCGTTTTTCAATTTTCAATGAGAACAATTAAAAATACAACATAACGGAAAATGACTTATACCATTGAAATAATTATTTGTACCAGAATAGTTATTTGTACAGGCCTTACCCAAAAAGTGTATCTATCTGACCTAATTATTGACTTGTACATGTTCATAAAAACTTGAATCATGTTAATTAATATAAATTACATGTTCAATTTTTTTTAAATGAATGTGCCACGCCTGATACAAGTCAAAACAAACATTTTTTCAGCTCAAACACATCCCACATCATATGGCTTCAGTATTAGTTGATGCTCAACAAAGCACCTCTCATATTTCTATGTTCAAATCACATGGTTTTACATGCACTTTTTTTTTCTTCCCTTGCTTGGATTCTCCCAAGTCTCCATTAAGTGTCACAGCCCCACATTCTCTCCTAAAATACATGAAGACCATGAAATGGTTTCATAGCTGACGCTTGCTCAGTCACTGCCTTTGCTGCTCCTCTCTCATGAAGATCACAAATCATTCTTTGAATTAATCACCATCTCAGCAAACCTAACACAAGACATTTAAATTCATGAATTGAAATGTTCAGTAAGAGAAAGACAGCTAAAGATCAACATTGAAAGCCAAAAGCAATATCTAATCTGTGAATGTTCAACAAAATTTAGAAAGATTAATTTTCATCATTTGTATATTTTAAAGCGGTAATGTTTTCTTTTCTTTGGGCGATGGTTGAATTGATAGATACTCTGATTTTGCAAGTGCCACTCGATATATTCGATTTCAGGAAATGCACAAGGCCAACAAGATTACATGAAAACTCAAAAGGAAGGTTTTACACAGAGAATCGACAGGTTTACACACAAAACTTTCTCTTCTATCCATCAGACGGGGAAAGAAACATGGAATAGATAGATCAGCAATGCCAATCTCTCTTTAATCACGCCTACAAGGTGTCTTAAATTGCTGATTTGTTAGTTTGTTCTTCTTTTTTTTTTTGATAAACTCCAATAAGAGCTGGGAAACACAGGTGCACATAATAGCCCACAAATCTTGTGCACTAGTCAAACTCGAGACATATAGGGAGAAAACCTATGTCTCGAGCCGAGTAGAAACCTGTGTGGGCTCTATTCATCATTTGATCAAGCCTTTTTACCAAATATTCTGAATTATTAATTAATTTACGTAGCATATGAGCACTTTTCTGTAAAAGTTTAATTCCTGTATATATCATGTTTTTTTTTCTGATATATATCCTGTATATATCATGTTTCTTTAATTCCTGTATATATATCATGTATTCATGTTTCATTAACAATACATGTCTTATTCAATAATTCATATATTAAATGGATTAAATATTTATTTATTGCATAATTCATATTTTACTTGTGCAACAAAATTAAAACCAAAAAGAAAAAATGCTCGACTAGGCTGTGCTAGTTTTATGTAAATTTAAATATTATGACTGTAATTCATAAGTTTTGTAATGCTTTGATGTAATAACATCATTAAGAATATTGATTTAATACTGGTAATTTTGCATGCCATGAGTATTTTTTTTCTTCTTATTTTCCTAATTTTTATTTTCCCAAACTTTTCTCAAAATTTCCCCAAACTTAATTCGAATAATACTGATCGCTAATTATTTCCAGATTGCAAACTGGTGACAAGGTGGTCAATTGAAAGCAAAGCAAAATTGTATTAATGAAGCTAAACATGTTAGAAAATAAAGAACCAGGAGCAATTATAGATTTGACTTACCTGTACAGTTGGGCCAATGTACTTCCCCGAGCGTATGTAAAGATCATCTGGCGGTTCTATCTCTTCAAGCCACCCGTAATTTTCTTCCTTCTCTTCTATTGGAGATCTGATTATTGGTTCTGTCGTTTAAGAAAAATTCATTAAATTATACTAAACATGTGGATATATTCCAGATATGAACCCCAACTTTTCAAATTGAAGGCATCACTCAAATGCTTTCAATGCTCTGAGCCTTTGATTTGCATTTTTTTTAGGAGATAGCTTAATCACTCTCAACTTTTGTTCTTCTCAATGTTTGCCAATCAATAATTTCCAGTTGAGGATTTAATGATGATTTGATGTGCTAGGTTCTCTACTCAAATAAGTCTATATTGTACAGACAGAGGTGAAATAAAGAACCATACACACAAAAAAACATAAGAAAGTAGTTATTAGGTTACATATAAAACGAAGAAAGTGATTCACTCACTCAAGCTGGAGTAAGGATAATCCTGATAATAAGTGCAGCTCCGGCCAGCGGCATCAGAATAAGGGGGCGCAAGAACATCAAGCACGGCACAAGATGAGACTGCTGTGAAACAGTGCAAGTTGCCTCCAATTTTTGGATAAAGAACTGTGGTTGGGCATGGTGCTGTTAAGATAGTGTCTTTTTGCAACTTTGCGAGTCTGACTGCAACAGAATGAACGATTCCATTGGGATCGTAAGATGGAATATAGTTCAGTTAATTTAAGAATTCCTACTTTCATTTCATTACAAATAGGGTTCAGACTCCATCCAATCATAAAAGAATAATTTTTAATTTCCAGAAAAATTATGAAGGATGAAAACAATGATACATGATAGCAGCAAGCCTGGGACTATTGAAAGTAGCGGAAAAGAGACTTACAAACATATTAAAGATTTAAATATAATGCATATAAGCCATGCCTATGTTAGCAAAATGCTAGTTATCAGGCCACAAGTTATCATCAATCCACGTAGAATGAATGATTAATTAATTAATGAAGATCAACAGAGTTCAATCATGATGTTTCTAATACCTGGCATGTCTATTTCCAGAGCATGGTTTAGAAAGAAAAAAAACATTTCATGCTTTTGCATATTGCTCGATATATATCAGAATTTTCAACAAGTAGCATGTTGCATGGTGTATCAGACTGTAAGGTAGATTTTTTTTGTGAGGGGTAGATTTGTGTTTGAGGTGTGACTCCTTGTGTTTGGGGATATATGGTGCTGACATCTTGTCTACTCCTCATCTTCTTTGTTCTTAGCTTGTTTTATTCCCCATTTTTTTTCCTTGTTTTTTTGGCTATGTGCTACTTGCTCATTTCAACTAGTGAACGGTCAATTTATATTATCAAAAAGAAAAAACACACACAAGTGCATGGCCAGTATTTTAAACTCAAGAAAAGGGAAAATAAGAAGAAAAAAATACACATTGGCCTCCTCCACCTGCAACTACTCCAATCCCCATATTCTCTTCTTCCCACATGCAAAAGAAGGCTAAAAATTGACCTGCCCACGTCCACATCAGAGTTGAGGCACATACCAGCCAATACATCTGATATGTATCACCTATGTATAAGATGCTTCATCATCTGGATTTCAAAGATGACATAAACATGATCAGATATTTTAACTCCAACGCTTGTCTCAAAATGTTGGAAAGATCATAGTGTATCAGACTGTATATCAGGATTACAAGAAAAGGAAAGTAAGGACAAAGTACACATTGGCCTCCCGTGCCTTCAGCTACTCCATTCCTCTAACACTCCCCCCCCCCCCCTCCCCCACCCCGCAACAAAAAAAGGCTAAAAATTGACCTGCGCTGCCCACATCCACATTGGGGTCGTAGCACATATCAGCCCATACTTCTGACATGTATAAACCTATTGGATAAGATGCTTCAGTGTCTGGAATTTGGAGCATGACATATATATGTTCGGACTTCAGATATTGTATGTCTAATGCTTGCCTCAAAATGTTGGAAAGGATGCTGCATTCAGAAGAGTTAGAAGAACATGGGAGCACATATATTTGAGATATCACTAATGCAAATGACAGGATAATGAGTTGGAGACCAGATTCATTAATGAGCATCGTGGTGCAGCTACCAGTGTCTCTTAAATCTGATCAAAATGTTAGAAAGGATGCTGCATTCAGAAGAGTTAGAAGAACAAGGGAGCACATATATTTGAGATATCACTAATGCAAATGACAGGATAATGAGTTGGAGACCAGATTCATTAATGAGCATCATGGTGCAGCTATCGGTGTCTCTTGAATCTGATCAAAATTCATCCTTTGTGATTCACATGACAAGACTCTTGTTTGCTGGGTGTTAGGTTTATTAGTTATTTGTTTATCACAGTCCTGGTTTGTTGAAAACTTAAAACCTCCAGTGGATATGAAATAACATAGAAGAAATTGAGTTCTTGATTCTCGTAATATCAGAATACTCATGAAGTAGCTGATATCTTGAATTTTAGTCTTTCCATATGTAGAGTTCCTCAAATGATAGGAAGCACATAATCAATTTGATCTAAATGGAAATTTTTTGAGTTGTTTTCTACATGATTACTTACTCCTCTATATTGGGGAAACACTTAAGCATGTATAAGTACGAAAAAACTAAACTAGACATATGAACATATAATAAACTGCAAAAATATGCAATTTGATATAGGACATTGTTTACTTTATGCTTAGGTAAATGCCAATATTAGTCACTTACCTTGCTCCACTAAAAGTCTAAAGCTTCTAATTCTGTATATCAGTAAGCTAATAAGTTTTTGTGAAAGAAACCCCCAAACAAAAGAAACCAAATCCATTAATCCGTGTGTCTCGCTCCCACTAGAGATAATTGATGATTATTTAGTGCTAACCATTTCATATTGCAAATCATTATTTTCTGTACAAAATAGCAGTGCACATCCATAGATAAGATCTGCGAAATATCCTGGCCATGTTAAAATTCAATGAATATGAATGTGGAATGTCCAGTGATGCGGATTTTCACAAAAAGTGCATGTAGTCAACCTGGCAACTACAGATGATGGAGTGTGTTGGTAATAATCAGGAAGGCATTGTCTCTTTACCATTTGCGAAATTAGAAAAAGATATACTAAAATGCCACACTTATTGACTTGATCAGATTACAGAAGACATCTATGCATATGACAAGTTTCTTTTTGTTTTGTAAATTATTTTTTTTGGGTTGTGTATGTGTGTTCAGTAATAATTTTTCTTTTATGAAGACCCCCTCAGTACATCACTGGCAGAGGCATCCTTCCTAGCCAGTCCAAATTATCCCCTCAGAACTGACCATCCCATGAAATATTATATTGTTGAACCCCTTAAACATGCCTAACTATAAGGCTAGTATATATACATGTCCAAGATTTAATCTTCTCCACAGCCCCCATGGCTTCCCAAAAATCATCCATATGCCATGGATCATGTTAATATATTTAGAATGACAAAACAGTGCATATGCATTCATAATTAGAAGATTATATCAAAGAAGCATCATTAGAGGGAAAATAAGGTGTCTAAAGAGATCAAACATACATTAATATCTAGTTATGCCACAAGAACTATATTCTGGTAATATGATCATTTGAGGCTATAAAACTCAATAGCACACCAGTAGAGTACTCTGGTTCACTGCTTCTCTGAATGCAAGCAGGTTCCGTCCAGTCATATGCTTTGACATGCATGGAGCCGTAAAGAATCTTGCTCAAAACAGTCATCCCTGGGTGATCATGCAATGGAATAACTGCTGAAGTTGGCAAGCAAAATATCCCGATCTGCAAAAAGAAAGTATAGAATTTGCATAACAGTTCGAGATGGTAATAAATTTTTGCCAGAAAAAATCCGGCTTTTATATTTAAAGGAAGCTAGATGAGTATATTGAGATAATGAGAGCAGTTAAAGAGTCAAAGCACTTGATTTAGTTACACAATAGCTTGACAAGGCTGGCTTGTCGACAAAATGTGTTTGATAAAAAGGGATGGTTAACCAAATTAGATCAGATTGACATCTGATTTCAATCTGTGGCAGAATATTACAAGTTTATGTTATCACACAAACAAATTAATCAAATTAACATAATTGGTCAACAATGCCAGATGGTATAGGTAGCGGCACTTCATCAGGTAGAATACTGGCTAGGCAGGTCTAAAGCATCACAATAGGGGAGCATATCAATGGGCTTACATGATTATTTAAAGTTCCAAAAGGAGTGCTCAACAAGATCGAGGTAATTTTGTGAAGATTTATGTGGAATGGCACAAATCTGGATGCAAACAAAACACACTTGGTTTGTTGGGAGAAAGTGTGTAACACAAAGAAGGTGGAAGGCATAGGCATTCTTAATCTGGAAGAAATGAACAAGGCGTTCCTGTTGAATTGAAGTGGTGGTGGAGATGGCTGAAGAAGAGGAGTATCATGTGGTTCTGTGTATGTGCCTATTTGGGGACAGCTATGGTTTTACCAACACACCTAGGGAGTAGGGGTGCAATTTGGGCTGGGTGAAACCGACTCAACCAAACGCATGGGTGGGTTTAGGTTGATATTTTTGGCTTCGGGTTCAACATGATCCCGGAAAAACCCAAACTGAATCTGGTTTGGGTTCGGGTTGAAGGATCGGGTTGGTCGGGTTCAACATGAACCCAAAGCCCATGTTTGGTTCGAGAATTAAATTATTATGAGATTTATGACTATTCTAGTATAAATAAGGATAAAATGATTTTGTGTTTGGTTGTGTTTTGAATTATTCTCATTGGAAAACGTAATAATAATGTTTTTGTTGTTTGGATAAAATGTGAATAAAGTGTAGATAAAGATTTATAAAAGGTAAAAAAAAAATGATGACAGTTGATTTAACAATTGATTTATAAGAGATGATAACAATTGATTTGACATTGGACTCATATATTCTTTTGATTTTAATAACCTGGAATAATTTAATTATAATGGGTAGATAGAATCTATATACCATTTTATATTAGTTAATTCTGGCATACAGATTCTCATTTATTCCAGTCATCCAAACATCCATAATGAAGTTATTCCGACTAATTCCAATTTATTCCAGGCTTATTCTTGAACCAAACATGGGCAAAGGGTTGATGTGTAAACTGTTCAAGATTTTTTTCCCCTTCTGATCTTTTCCATTCCTTGAATCTTGAGTTCCACAACAGCACTCTGCACATATCACGCTTTGTAAATTTTTACAAAGGTAATATGGCCATATGGGAATGTCAACATTGATTCCGACAAGCCAGTGTCCATTTAATCAAACAGGCGATAACACTCAGATCCGAGGGTCCAGATGCGTTCAATTAAACTGTGGAAACACAAAAGCCCTATTATTTTTCCTCTCAAAACCTCCCCAGATTTAAACTCAACAGCACTTCTTGGTCGTTTCTTTATATACGAGAACATCTTCTCATGGTGAGCGAGCTTCATCGATCATGTTTTTTTTTGTTGTTCTAATCTTCTCATTCAATCTTTCCTTCTAGGATTTTGATATTCTAAATTTTTTTTAGGCATCCAATAAATGATAAATTACCCGAACTTGTGATTATCGGCAATGGTGGATCTGTCAGCCAATGATCAAAGAAATCCATAACCTTTACTTTAAATCATTCATTCATCATTGTTGAGGCAAAGAACAAAAACTCTATCCAAGCCCTAGGGCTGTGGGCATTGTATTGTTCCTATTTGGGCATTTGCTTTGATTATAATAAAATTGGGGCTCATGCCTACCCAATAGCTTTAAATATGTTTTTTTAATTTCACTAAAACATGTTCCATCAATAATATGTTTTGCGGTTCATACTCTACACTGAATTCGCATTTAGTCAAACCTATATTGTGATATAGCCCAAACAAAGTCCAACCCAAGCCTGACCAGAATCCGAATTCAGCCTGAACCCAAACCTCAATTGCGGATTGAGGGTTGGCCAAGTTCGGGTTGAACACTTTGGGCTAAGGGTCGGGTTGGGCTCGATTTGGGTTGGGTGGTTAAGCCTGCGGATTGGGCCTGGGCAGCCCTCTAACACGACCCAACCTGCTCGAATTGCAGCCCTAATGGAGAGCAGTTCCCAGCTCTGAACTGTAGAGCGTCAAGATTATGAATAGATATTGTGGGCTTGGCTAGCAGTTTTTATATCACAATTGCCAGGGAGATAGGCTGTGGTGACGATGAGCGGTTTTGGATGGAAATGCGGTGTGATGAATCACCATTGATGTTCTAATTTCCCAGCATTTTTGAAATTTCAGTAAATTGGGAGGGGATCGTGAAGTAGTTCTGGATTGCAGCAAAAGGGTTTGGCTGCTGGGAGGTCCTTACGACCTATCAGAGACAAAAATTGGGGAGTTCCTACTTATTATGGCAAAACTATAGTAGTACCAACCAAGGTCAAAGGTTCATGACAAGGTGATACGGAGGCTTCGACCAAGGGATGGGTTCACTGTCCGCGCTTAGTGGAGGACAGACCGTTCGCCATGGATGGAGAAGAAAGCAAAATCCAGAGAGATTTGGAGCATTCACTTTGAACCCCTTGGATCAACTATAGGAGGCCAGGAAAAGGTTAAAGACAAGAGGGGGATAGAAGTAAAAAGCCAAGAAATCTTAGTCATTCATTCAGGACGAGGTGTGGACATTTTGGTTAGGTGCAACCAAGTGATTCTCAAATGGGTTACCCCTTATTTTGAAAATATATCGGAAGTGACAGAAAGATTTATAAATGATTGGGGCCGCTATTGTGCAAGAGCTAGTAAGATGGATTTTGTTGGTGGTAACTTAATGATTGAGTCATCACCGGGGTGGTGCCTTACCAAAACCAGTAGATATCTCTTCTCTTGGTTGCATGATGGTCTGATATTGTATTTCTGTTGCTTTCCTTTCTGCCTTTCTTTCTTCCTGATTTTGTACTACGGTATTTATTAATACATTGTGGTAGATTGTCTACCTTTTCCTCTAAACAAAAAGAAGAAAAGAGTAAAAGAAGAAGAGTATAGGAATATCATCTTTCTGTCCTTAAGATTATTTACCACTCAATCCATGTAGCATTGTACATGATAAGATGACCTGTCTCTGCTTTAATATAACCTGTTCTCAAAAGAGTTTAGACTAATAATGCATGGATCGGTAAATCCCTTGTTTATTTCACATCACATGAAAGTTGATATGGACTATAATGATTCATAGCAGTTTTCTGAATTACAGTGCTACGAATGGGCAGTAAACTAAATATGTTCGACCATAACATGCAGAAAAAAATTGCCTTCAGCAGAACTGGCAACAGAAAGAGAGATATTGAATAGCGGTTAAAATATGGATCACAAACTTCAAATAGCTGTCATAAAAAGTCCCATTTAATAATGTGGTTCCAATGGAAATCCTTGTAAAGATCTGAGTTAAAACTTGAATCAACTAGAATGAAAACGAGCATGTATCTTACTGTGAAACTCTCGCATTCGTGTATATGCAAATATGTTATTGGTTGACTCCAACGAGCTGCCCTACTTGAAGGAAGATTTTTGAATAGGTTTATTCCAAAAAAACCATGCCCCCTATCATCTTCATAATCATCTTCTTTAAGTCCAACATCAGCAGGACTAATTGTATCTGAGAACAATGAGAATCATATTCCCAAAATCAGGACAAAAGTTCATTTAAAGTGCAGTTCAACAATATAAAAAGGTGTCATTGAAAATTTATACTACTGAAAATCAATAGAAGATTTCCACTACATAAATATGATGAAGCTATTGCTCACACATACTTTTACATATATGCATGAAAATGTTAAAACTTATTTAGCCTAAAAAGAAATTCATAAGCAGCACATAGTTGCACTAAATATAGATGCGAACATATAGGGACATATATTTAAGAGACGCATACTTTTATCCATCAAACTGCCACAAATTAGAAGAAAGCGGGAAATGATTTTTATGCTCCTCTGAGCAACATGTTCTAAGAATGACCACCGGCAACATCCAAAAAAGACACCAAGTTGCAATGTGAAGTGGCCATAGGCCACATGACATAGACAACTGCATATTATCCATTATGAGAATTTGAGGGTAAAGAACATAATCAAAAGAAAACATAACAAGACAAACAACAGAGGACTATGCGATAGCATAAGAAATGCCTAAAACAGAGATCCGATCTAAAGAATTCCACAAGGGGCCAATCAAGATAAAATATTGATTATTTGCGTAAAAAAAAAAACAGTATGGATAGTATATTTAAAATCAACAGTAATTCAGAGGGTTCTATAAGAAAGTTTAAATAATAAAGCAGAATTTAAGGGTTAAATCAGGACTACTGTGGATGAAGAATAAGATTCAAGAAGTCAAATTTCAGCTTCTAGATCAATGCTCCAATTATGATTCATAATCATTTGGGTAAGCTGCAAAAGGATGGAGCACAAAGCAAATAATACAGAATCATAACCACTTCACATCAATAGTTTCTTTACAGCCAAACATCCAGTAAGAAAAACCAACAAAAGGATGCACAAGAGGACCTCACATGGAAGAAAACTATTTTTACTTGCTTGTTCTACAATAGTGAAGACAAGATTCTCATACAAACCATTAGGCGTAATACACACAATCTTGTCTTATACTAGTGGGACATAGTCATTCATTTCTACTTTATAGTCATAAATTTTGCCATCATGGACCTTGGTTTGAAACAACAAATTGGGGGGGTTACACTAACTATAACAAACCAGTTGATCTGCTGAATAATCTGCATCATTCGATTGCATGTCTAAGACTACAGTGTCATAGATCAGAACCTGGGCCCAGCACTTGAATATTGCTATGCAATATAAGGCAAGTTTATTCCCCCAAATTCAAGGTTCCTCCAAATCTTAACTTGAATAAACCATTTAAACCTGACAGCTTAACAGAGCATAAAACCTCCTCCACATATTCAAATCCAAATTGTTCTTATTGATCATATAGCTAAAGATCCCTGGTTTCACCAATAAAACTGAGTGATTTCAGTCAGTGACAAACAACCCATAGTCAAATTTCTTCTCAATATATAACATTCCATCCACTTCATTGGTTCACTTCTAATTTAAGAACACCATAATAATGCAAACAATAATTAATAATCAGAAATGAAAATAACAAAAGAATCCATCAGCAACAAAAGCTAGCCAAACAACCAAAAAAAGCTAACCATCTATTTATAAATTCCGGTGAAAGCACCTATACGATGCAGAAGTAAAATCAAATACAAAAAGAATAAAAAAAAAATCTCTACATCTACATCACCAAAGTCATAATCCATTTCTTTATTTTTTGGGCAAGTACATAACCCATTTCTACATCTCCACATCAACATCTACATAATTTAAAAAAATCTCTACATCTACATATTCCATTTCTTTTGTCATTCAAAGACCAAAAAATTCCAAGAAACCTATGTCAATATGCACAAGGCATCACTTGCAAACCTCATTTAGCCAAAACCCCTGAAAAACCCAAGAGAGACTTCAAAAAAAGTATGCACAATTCACAAAGAAGACACAACAAAGACACAAGGAGCAAAAGGACTCCAATTCAAATAATTCACAGAACCCACATGTAAAACCCACCTAAAACATATCACCAACCTTACATCACCAAATTTATAATCAGATATTCTTGCCAAGACAGACCAAGCCAGACTAATGTAAGTAAAATGTGTGAAAAAACAACCCAAACCAAAAAAAAAAAAACATTCAGAAAATTAGAGACACTAACAGATAAACACAACCCACAAATTACACAAAAAAAGAAACCCAAGGAGCCAAAACAGGATTTCATATAAAAAAAAATTCAAAAAACTAATATGTAAGAAATCAAACTTTACACATACCCATGAGAGAGCAGAGCTTCTGTATGGCTTGAGGAGTCGCCGGTCCCATTGAAGGGGTCGCGAAGGTCTTCTTGCAGAGCTCGTAGAGAGCCTGCACGGGAGACTCCTTGCCCATACCCTTATCCTGCTCCGCCGCTCACCTTAGCAAACCCACCCTCCCTCTCACTCTCACCGTGTGAGTTTCTTGGGAGGCTTTCCTCAAATTTCCTCTGTTTGTTATCCCATGTTGGGCTTATTTGAAAACTTTTATTACACTTGTGCCACAGTTGAGGGACTATTTCATAAATATTGTTTTGGTAAGGGTCAAATTTCAAAGAAAATGAAATATTATTAGAAAAAGATATATGTAGCCCCATTGCGACAGTCTATCACGTTTTTCTTTTTTTTATATAAAATTATAAGCTTAGCTTTTGAAGTGCGTGCTATTATATGAAATGAAATATATACTGAGATACATTAATTATTTTTTTTATAGTGAAAAAATAAAAAAAAGGGAATATTACTATAATAGTGCATTATACACTATGATAATGTAATATATACTATGTTATCATAGCGTATGAGACTGTAAAATAAACTGTAAAACAGACTGCGTGTATCAACACTCAATATTATTAGATGGCCCCTGACACAGATGAATACTTAACTAAATTGTATTGAATGATTTGAAGAAGTTTTAGTCCATTATAGACATTTTATTAAGGAAAATGATATGTCCAGCTCATTATGCAGCCCCGATCGTAGTTCACACCAGTTTTCTTTTTTTTTAAAAAAAAAATCATGCACTCTCTTATTAGATTATATGTTATGTAAAATGAAATATATATTAAGATACATTAGTATATTTTTTTCGAGTTGAAACAATAATAAATTTTTTGTGTCATACACTATGAAAGAATTCCATACACTATGATAATGTAATATATACTATGTTATACTATCATAGTGTGTAAAGCTACAAAACAGACTGAATGCATCAAATGCTTTTTTATTAAACCGGATGATCTATTATAGTATAAATAACCTTAATAATATTTTTCCTTGCGACATGCACAAGTGGTAAATTACACGACAAGATCTCCTAAAAAAAAGAAGGATTTTTTAGTAAATATTTCACAATGTGGGATATTTCTTAAACATGTTAGTAATTTATTTTATAAAACATTTTTTTTAATAAATGTATTTCATAATGTACGATATTTTAGTAAATATTTCACATTTTTTAGTAAATATTGTTTACAATAAAGATCACAGTTATATGTAACGTATTTTAGAGCTCTATATACTTTATTACAATCGCACTCATTATAATGAGATATATATCTTGCACAATTTTATTTGCACCATCTATAAATGAGTGTGTGTGCGCGCGTGCACGCGTGTAAGTACATATTTGGTGCTAAAAAAAAGATTGACCTAGTGCTGAAAAAGGGTCTAGTCTTCCATTTTCTTATAAAAATACGTCTAATTAACAATTGTATCTACTAAAAAAATGCGTGGATTTTGTGAAATGAAACTTTTCTACTTGAAATCTCAACAATGAAAGTTTTCAAATATAATTTTCCGGGGTGTTCAAGTTAAATATAAATGAGAATAAACATCAACCTGTCCCTAGATCCAAATAGAAAATAGAAGAGGGACTATTTTGTAAAAACAATGGACCGCATGATACCTGTAGTCGGTGGAAGATTCCACAGAAGGACTCAACACAAGCACACAAAAAATACAAAGCAAAACCAAAGCAGTTGAGCTTCCTCTACTTCCACTCAAACCCAAAATCCCCTCTTTTTGTGGTTTGGTTTTGTTTTTCAGAGTACCCATTGAAGAATAGAAGAAAAAAAAGGTGACCCAGATGAGGATGATCGTCTCTCGTCTATTGCAATCTCAGTCTCAGCTTCCCACGCTCTCGTAAGAACAACCCCCACCCCGTTGGGATTGATTGGTGTCTCATTTTGTTTGTTTGATGATGACCACGTATTGGGATTGTTATTCATATGTGATGGTTTTTTTGTGAATACCCATCGAGTGATTTTCATGGAAATGATCCAAAATGCATGCAAAGTGGAATATTTGGGTCAAATATTGCTTTAGGAGTTCTTTGGAGGAAAATTTGGAGTCATGTTGGAATTTATGTGGAGGTTTTTGACTTGATTGGATGCTCAATAAGTAATTCTTTCTATGATCAATTTTGAGAGCTTACCCACACAAAAATACATTTTCAATGGTCACTGATAATGTTGAATTTGGTTCAATCTATGGTTGTAAATTGTTAATTCACATCCCGCGAACTGTGTTATGGTGTCACGTGCACTTGTTTTACGTACAATAAGCAATTTACGCATTTCAGCTACATTCTATAAATGATACTAGACATTTTAATCCTGAAATGGTTATTTTAGTAACACCTAGTTTTGTTTTTCTTAATTAGTGAGTATTTCTTCAAGGACTTAAGTATTCCCTTATTATGTGGCTTCATTTGTTCAATACATTTATTCTTTCTTGAGCAGCGCACTGGTATCATCCAGGAACGCGAGGTTATTTTCAACGGATTCTAATCCTGTGGATGAACACTTTAAAGTTGAGGAAGCAGAGACGGTGAACGTGCCACCACCTCCATCGGAGAAGGTTCATGGCAAAGCAATGTCTTACGGTGTTTTGATTTTTTACATTTTCTCTTGAATCTCACTTTTGCATGGATATGGGCTTATGGCATGGGTTTATTTTTGTGGTGGTTTTATTTAGTTGCTTGTGTTGGGAGGTAATGGATTTGTTGGTTCGCATATCTGCAAAGAGGCTTTGGAGCATGGTGTGACTGTCGCTAGTCTTAGCAGGTAGTGTGCTTTTCAATATGTTGTGACTATTTTCATGGTCTTGTAATTTGTTGCACATCATTATTTCCTGGAATTTAAGTATCTCCATAAGTCATGCATGAAATAAATTTTTGTTTGTAAACAACCTGAGAACTAACAAATTCAATTTTCATTGGTAGTCCTGATAAGAGTCTTGTGGACAAGATGGATGTATTGAAGTTTGCGTTTCAATTTGGAAGTCAAATAGATAATGATTTGATTCCCCTGAGTAATGCAAGCTTCATCCTGTGAACATTTCCTAATATTTCCAAATATTGAATTCAGCATGCTCAGGGGAATTCTAAAATGACATGCGGTCAAAGGTTCAGTAAGACCTTTATAAATTGCTTATGGTGTTTGTGTGACCCTTTTTTTTTTGGCACAATGTGTTATATCTGTTATTCCTATTTGCTTAACAGAAGAGGATCAGCTCATTTGTCATTTTTTGAGCATGTTTTTTTACATAGGAATATGTGTTTTATGATTTTATGAATTTTAGGTCCGGGAGGACAAATGTACACGGTTCTTGGGCTGACAGTGTTGAATGGCACCAAGGTAAAACAAATTTTTTTTCCCAACATATAATTCATGCAGATGTATAGAGCTGAGGAACCCTGTAATTTTTGGGTGCAGGAAACCTGCTTGTACCTGAGTCATTGAAAGATGTGCTAAATGGAGTTACTTCTGTGGTATGTCATTGCTGCCCTTTAAGCTCAGGCATAAGTTGATGGTCTGAAAATTCCATGCCATAGTATGATCTGAAGAAGCAGAATAAATACACAAAAGCGGCTCAGATGAGAAAACATCATAATTTTTCACAATCAATTTGAAAATTTAGACATGAAAGGAGGTGGGCTCTTAGCTGCATTTTGCATGTTTGGCTGACTACTACTACAATTATTTTTTTCATTATTTCTTAGTGCCAGAACATATAAACAGATGTTCTGGTCAGATTAGCTTTGGTACAGAGGGAAGCTTACTGAATACATGAACTGATGTAGTGGAAAGTTTATCGTGGTTACCGTGAATATAGGCATAGCACTATATTCTAGCCATGTAATTTGTTGATACCGTGCTGCTGGAAACATATAAATAAAATGCTGGCAATGTGAGAATGCTAAAACTATATACATTGCCTACCCATTATATACTATGATTTTCCTCCATTTTTGATCTCACAATTTTTTGTTTCTAAAATAATATTTATTCCCTTTTCTTTTCTCTGTGGTGCTTTAATATGATGGTGAAGGAAAAAATATAAAGTTTTCACTTTATGTACCTCCTGATTATCAGCCACTCCAGATTATCAACTATTTTAATTCAATATAATCCTTTGCAGATATCTTGTGTTGGGGGATTTGGTTCAAATTCACATATGTACAAAATCAATGGGACTGCAAACATCAGTGCAATCAGAGCTGCAGCAGAACAAGGTATTCTAATATCTCTATATGTAAATAGTTAGAACTGAATTCAGCCTCATAATATATAATATCTGGACAGGAGATTTCATCATATAATAGAGTGAAAAGGTAGATTTATCTTTTACTACCAGGCTTTAGCTGAGTACAAACATCAATACATTATTTTCACTTTGAGGGTTGTATTCATGTTAGAGCTCTCAATTTGTGATTAAATATGTAAGACTTGCATATTTGTCGTAATATAGCTGGGATACTCTCTCAATTTAATTCATAGCAATGGTGCTAAATTATAAAAACTTTTGAAAAACACATTCATTCAAGGAATTTTGAAAATTTATTGAACAATGCTTCATAAATGGAATCAAAGGGCTAATTAATTAATTAATTATTGTGTCATAAATTTTCCATAGAATATTGTTTTTTCAAACTCTGGTCGAGAATGTGATTGAAACACTATTCCTTGTGTCCAGACACGTTTCTGGATGTATCTGCATGTTGAACTTTCATGATTGCAAAATATAGATTTTCCACTATATCGTGTATTACATGCACAATAATAACATCACATCGCTGGTTGCTATACAATATACATAAGCTGTAATTCAATAAAACTCAAGGTCATTTATTCCTCCATTGGAAGCTTTTTAGATAAGAGAGGTTTCTGCACATTCTTCAAAATATCTGAAATTTAATGAATCCAATGGAGAGATATGAGAGACATGGTTTATGATTTGTTTGTGTTCATAGTCATGTTCATGGCAATGGTAGCTCAGCAGAAAGATGCACATGAGTGGGTTTTTTCAAGATATGCTCTGGTACAAGGGCAGTGTGGATAGGTTCTTTTTTTTGGCAATATTGGGCAGAAATGCCACATTATTGGTGTATGGGAAGAAATGACATATTAAAGCATGTAGCACTACTCTTTTGATACTGATAAAATGATGTGTTTTTGAACTGCTTCCAAAAGTATTTTGTGTGAAACTTCCTGATATATCTAATGACATATTCTAGCAGACAGTATTTATAATTATAACTCTGATGATGCCATGTGATAACAATAACAATTGAATTCTTCATTTTTAATAATTTCCTTGTGTAGGTGTAAAACGATTTGTGTACATTTCAGCCACTGATTTTGGTTTAGTGAATTATTTGCTACAAGGTTACTATGGAGGAAAGGTATCATTCTGGTTGCTGTTATTTATTATTATTCTTATTATTCCTGTTAGGTGAGTGCTGGGACTTGAACCCATGACCTCATGGTTGAAGATTTTGTTGTCAACCATTAAGCTATGGTTCCAAGACCCACTGTCAGTTATTATTGCTATTGCATCTATATGATAGCATAAATATGCATTAATTATGGCATATCAGTTACATTAATTCTATCCTTCCCTGTAAATGTTGATTTCATTCTAGTGTTTGCTTATATGCTTTGAAGTCATTACCTCTGACATGAAGACAGATTCCTAAACATGACTAATCCTTGCTCAGGCAATCCAATTTTATAATATATATAATATATATTCAGATAACTTACTGGTCATATATGATGACTTGTTATAGAAGAACCAATTTTCATCAAGTATTTAGCCATTGTTGTTTCTCGATACCGTTTTCTTTATGGGAGCAAGTTACTAATCACACCTGGGTCAGCCGTTGGTCAAAAATAGTATTGTCTCCTGCGGAGTCATGCTCGAAGATTTGGCACTTATAATGTTTCTTTTATCTATAAATCCATAATTATAGCCAGTAAGAAAATGTGAAGATGAATACCCTTAGTGGTAAGAATTATGTGAAGAAGTGTTTCAATAATATAGAAGTGCAACTATGCCTGAAATGAAATAACTAATTTGTCAGTCATTAACGAAAGCCTTGGTCAAAATAATGTGTCATTCTCTTATAGGATTTTGTTTAAAATACAAAACATTATATTGTCATCGATTTCATTCAACATTAGTGTGGTTTGGTTTTCATGATCATCATCATGATAATCATTATCAATGTTGTTATCATAATTTTTTGTAGGTCATCTTTTATAAGATGTAGAGTGTTTGAGGATCTTTACATTTCAGGGCCACATTTTGTTGAATTGTACTAATGATAATATTGTCTATAGACTCTAATTTTCCAATGGTAACAGGAAGCCATTGCCAAGATATATTGCATTAAGACTGAAAATTAGGTTTCTCTTTATTTCCCATATTGGCTGTGGTTCACCCTCACTACCCATCGACTTAGTGACGTTGGTTGGATTATTAATATTAGAGTGAGTGACTGAATTATTAATTGAATTATTAATATTAGAGTGAGTGACTGAACCACCTCATGGAAGGTTGGTAGAGGGACCTCTTAACAAAGAGGTCTTGATTTCTCTCCTGCTCGTAAGAGAAGATTTAACCAGGAAAAAAAATTTACCTACAAAAAAAAGAGAAGAAGAAGGGAGTGTGAACAATTGCTGGTATTTTTATCTTGTTCACAATCAGAATCTTCTCTTTTGGGCAACTGCTGAATGTCTCTTTTAAAATAATAGATGTACATTTGTCTTATGTGCAGAGAGCCGCTGAAGCAGAACTCCTGGCAAAATTTCCATATGGAGGTAAGCTTACTCAATATTATCCATTATTACATCGAGTTAGTTCTTCTTATTTGGGCAAAGCATCCCTTTATCATCTGAGACAAGCTAAGAACAGAAGATGTGTTCTTTTTAACACCCTCCGGAGCACCACTTATAACACTACATATCATGCCATTGCCAATAGGTTATTGATTCGATATGTTTGAATCTTATGCAGGGGTCATATTGAGGCCAGGTTTTATACACGGAACTCGTCAAGTTGGGAGCATGAAAGTACCCCTTGGGGTGGTTGGATCTCCACTCGAGATGGTAATCTTCAGCTATGTCTTTTTATCTCTCCTTTTATCTCCATGAAAAAGGTTCTGTTAGCAGAAACAAGTATATGAAGATAAAAATGTGACAATACTAGGAAAGTTGAGCTTAATTTTGTGTTTTAGTATGAGGATATTGAGATTCTATAGTGGTTACAAAAGTAATACAATGACAAAAGTGGTGTGGACTACCTGTACAAATTGCTGAGGCCTTTTTTTTTTTTTTACTAAATCCCAAGCAGTCTTGATTTATGAGATTAAGGCCTAAAATGTGAATAATTTTTTTTTAAGAAAATGAAAGAGAATACTAATACTCTGGGGGTGAACTCTCAGATGAGTTATGGTGTCGTACAATTCCTGTAGTCAGTCCCGACATTTTTATAAAACAAGCACCAATATTTAATTTTCTTCACTTATCACCTAAAATAAATCAGTTTGAGAGCTACTTTTATACATTTTGATATCTGTATAGATGTTATCACCAGGCATTGTCATTACATTTTAATTCCGTTGTCGGTTGTCACGTATCATATCTTTCTCTTATTGTATTTGCATTAGTTATAATTTCTTGACATACTCTTCACTGATTTATGTTATGATTTTGGAAACCGCCACCTCCAGGTCAGTTCTCATTGATTGGGCATTTATCACAATACTAGCACTTGATCATTGCTTATAATAAAGATGTATATAGTTAATCACATCCAAGTTTATACTGATGACTCAACATTTTACACTTAATGTTTAACAAACATGTCAACACTCCATGCTACATTAAAGAATATACAATTCAAAGGCATGTGTTACATCCATGAGTGTGTATTTTGTACCTGACTTGGATGATAAGCGGATGAGTGCGTGTGTCATAGACTTTTGTAGAACATTGAGGATTTTTCATGAATCTATATGGAAAAATATGCCGCAAGTAAATTTTTTAATCTTCATCCGTGTTTTAAATCTTCACAGATACTCCAACACGCGAGGCCACTTAATCGCATCCCCCTCATTGGTTCGCTCTTCACCCCACCCGTGAACGTGACTTCAGTCGCAAAGGTCGCAGTTCGAGCTGCAACAGATATCGTGTTTCCACCTGGCATAGTTGACGTCTATGGGATTCTACGTTACAGCCAACAGAAATGAATTCCAGTTCTTTTATGTAAATTTTAACTGAAGAGCAGCCCACAGTATTCCAGTTTTGGGTTGGCCTCAGCATCATTTCTTTTGCACCAAAAAAATGGAATATGGCAATGACTCTGCTTCAAGGAATAAGGTGCTTGGATTTATGTGAAGTCATCATTATCTTGTTGATGCATATTTTTTTTCCAGAAGTGGAATGTCACACAAATCCTGTAATGGGATATATAGGTTGGAAGATTTTTTTTTAAACATTGTGTTCTCATGAGTGTTGATACACTCAAGTATGTTATGCAGTTAACACACCCAAACAAAATGTGGACCTGTACTGTCCCCAAGGCCCAAGCCCCAACCCCTGCTTGGATTCTTGTTCAAGATTTATACGCCGTATATTTAAAGATTGTGTTTTTGCATTATTTAATCAATGTGGGACTAAACATTTTGGAGAGAATAAAATTCTCATTGAAATTTTTTTATTTTTATTTGAAAACTATTTAAATTTTTTTATGAAATTTTTTTAAATTTCCAAGAAGAGGCAGGTTGGGGCACCGTGAAGTTGGATAAACTTGTTCCATTATTTCTGTAGCATTCTATGAACATTATTCTATATAGACTGAAATTGGGGTTGGAAAAATGGCTGTACCTAACATTATCCAAAAAAAATACTCAACCTGTGAGCTTCTATTCAGTCAGTGTTTCAATGTCAAATGCTTAATTGACCAAGATCAACTGAGGAAAACTTAAAAACAATTTTCATTTGCTAGAATGGAATGAATAAGGTTATAAGCAAAATGATCTTAGATTAATTATCCAAAACCAAGTTTGTTTTTTCCACACGTGTTTGGTGCATTCTTTTCCATCTCACCCTCATGTGTGTGATGCATTCTTAAAAAATTAAAATACCTGATAATTGCATTTGGGATTGTATTCGGGCTGTCTTTAACATTATCCTTCGACCAATTGGAAGGCTTTTTCTCTTTTTTTTTTGGATCCGAACGTCTTCGTTCTGGTTAAAAAAAAAAGGGAAAATGTTACTTACAACACCTTTCAAGCTAGTTTGGTAAGAGGATAATTGGTTGGATAAAGGGTAATTATAGGAATAAGGACAATTTATCACTGTTTGGTATAAAAAATAATCGGGATAAACTACAGACAGTTGTTCTAATTTTAAAATGAAAATGAGGATATTTTATTCTACCTAAAGGTTGGGATATCATTTATTCCAATTTTTTGTCCTAATTTTGACAAATGTAATATGAACAAATTTTATGGATTTTTTATCCTTTATAATTAAGACAACTTACCCCCCAAATCTTAACCCATTACCAAATTAGCCCTTCCAGTCACAAACTCCAATACACACGATTTGTTTTTTTTTTAAATAGTATAGATCATCTAATAAGGTACATGCTTATATAAAAAATGAAGCATACAAGTACATTTATAGAAAATGTAAAAAAATTCTATTGAAACATAAACCTAGTTAATGAGAGCATATAACGCTAACAAAACATATGAGACTGGAATTGATTCTGGAAAAGGGAACATATATAACAACACAAACCCCCCGTTTAGGGTGTGACATAGGGTTATCCGCCCTTGATAGCTATACTGAGATTGATAACAATCTATGTTGAATAAGTAAATTTTTGTTTAGTTGTCTTTTCTGTTATTCTCATTGAAAAACGTAAAAGTGATTGTTTTGTTGTTTGGTTCACATTGGATAAAAGTAAGGATAAATGATAGATAAGAGATGAATACGAATTTATGACTTTTTAAATGACAATTATACCCCTGCATAAATTATTTGTATTTAAGAATAAGTATAAGAGATGTGTGTGTGATATGATAGATGTGACAGTTTTTAGAACGTGTACAGAGAGTGTTATGTCATATAATTTTTTTAAAATGACAGAGAAGTTATTTATTGGCATAGATAAGCCCTGATTAACAATTCTAGCATTTTTAAGGCCTAGTTTGATAAATGGATAAATTTTTAGGATAAGTTAGCCTAATTTATGGGGAAATAAATGGCATATTAACGCAGGAATGACTGCCCCAATGTGGTCACAGAGAATGTTTTTGAATCCGCAGTGGTGTTATACGGTGTTTCTCGCCACAGAATCCGTCCTACCACGAATCCAAATTAGTATAAGATTTAGTAAATTTACCTAATTTAGCTGTGGAAAATATTCCCGAGCGGAATGAAGTGATCTACGATGAGATCGACCGGCTCCTCACTACCGGATTCATTCGGGAAGTCCATTACCCCGATTGGATATCCAACGTCGTCCTAGTAGAAAAGAAGGGTGGGAGGTGGCGCGTCTGCATCGACTTCATCAACCTCAATAAAGCATGCCCCAAGGACGGTTACCCCTTGCCAAAGATAGATCAGCTTGTGGACGCCACAGCGGGATACGAGCGTCACTCATTCTTGGACGCATATTCGGGCTACAACCAAATTCCCCTCCATCCACGTGATCAAGAGAAAACCGCGTTCATCTCGGAACGCGGACTGTACTGCTACAAGGTAATGCCCCTCAGACTTAAAAATGCAGATGCACCTTCCAGCGTTTGGTCAACAAAATCTTCAAACACCTCGTCAGGCGAACGATGGAGGTATACATCGATGACATGGTGGTCAAAAGCCACAGCCACACTGAACATTTGAGACATCTCGCCGAGGTCCTTGATGCCCTCCGAATGCACCGCATGAAGCTAAACCCTATGGTCGGGATATGTTTTAATTTTTTTAAATATAGTATATATCATCTAATAAGATATATATATATAAAAAGAATGAAGTATACACATCAATCAACCCATTTGTAGAAAATGTAAAATTTTAAGGGGCTATATACACATTGTTTAAAGATGTGTACACCTCGTAGGACAGCTATCAAGGTATAATAGACTGAATGCGGCGATGTAAATCACACTTTTTGTAATTGGGTCTTATATACATCGTTGGAAATCCAGTGAATTATATGCATCGTTAGATGAGATACATATTTCGTTATTTTTTTTTTTTACATTTACTAAAAATAAGTTCATTCAACTTGAAATTGAGCAATATACACTTTGCATCAAAGCATATACCTTGTTAGATGATGTTTACTATTTAAAAAAAATAAAATCATATGTGGTTTGAGTTTTGGACTGCAAAAATAACCAAGTCTAACACTTTCTGTTAATTATTTACTAGTCTTCCTCACGCACAATGTGCGTATAAATAAAAAAAATTTTTAAAAAAAACTGCCCACAACCAATGTCCTAATTTTTTTTCAATTCATTTATATATGCAATATAATATATCATGTTATATACACATAAATGATATAATAAATTTTTTAATACTGATTAAATAAATCTTTTATAAAATTTGTTATGAAATTATACATAAATGAGATGTTACAATTGAAAATTAGGTTTTTGCATGTTTTAAAAATACCTTATTTGAAATACTTCAACCAACCCTATATTGTAAAAATACCCCTCAACTAAACTTATATTGTAAAAATACTTTATTTGAAACTTCCAAACTAACAATATCGCTAGAATAGATAAAAAAAATTGACATTCATGTACAATTTAAATCATTTTGAATAATATTATTAGAAATAACAAATCATCAGAAATATTTTGTTAAAATGTGATTTTTAGGGGTATATATACAAAATTAAATCAAGAATTAAATTATTGTCGAAATTCTTTGAAAATACATAACTTTTCATGTATAACTCTGATTGGGGTAATCAATAGCTCGTTAGAAAGAGCTTTTTGATATACACTTATGACTATGAAATATATATTTTCCAAAAATGACTATTGTACAATGAAAAGTAAGCTCAAATATTGAAACCCAAAATTATCTTTTTATCACTTATATTCCATGATTATCTCAATCTATACCACCATTCATTCAATATATCATCAATAAAGATAGATATTAAAAAGATAGATTGGATTAATATCTTATATTATCCACTAAATATTAAGAAATATATTTTTCTTTCTTATCCTTTAATTTAAAATCAAATATGATAAATATATCAGTATAAAATTGAAAAATGAAAATGTTATACACACACTTTTGGTTAGATAATAGAAGATCGATATGTGGCTTGGGTATGTGCATAACCAAAGATTAGTTTACAAATTTTATTTTCCTGATCCCACGTCCACTTGAGGTGAGTCTAAAAGACTTTTTTTTATTGGTGTCAAACTATATTATATATTCTTATGATTAGTATATTTTTTAATTTTTAATGTTATAAGTTAGATTAATTGTTGTGGATCATATTAATATATCATGCATTTGTTTAGCTTGAAATAAATGTATACAATTGTGATAGTTTTCGTATTGCTAAATAGTATGGTTTTATCGTACAAAGTATATATATGAGTTGGTCTGTTCATCATGTCATAAAATATAGCTTGAATTATGTTACCATATTTTAAAATATTAATAAAATAGATGGATTGATCCGCATGTGTTGAGAAAATAATTTAAAATAAAGAATTGAAGGGTTTTAAATGGGGGCATCTATTCCCCCAACCATCTCTCCCACTGACCAAAAAAAATATTTTTCTTTCTTTTTATATTAAGGGTCTGTTTGGCTTTAAGTATGCCACCCGTATAGCGTGAGAAATAAATCCATAATAAGAAAGAATACAAGAAAATAATAAAAAAAAATTTATTTGTTTTGATATAATAAACTTTGATAGTTATGTCTAGATAAGTTAGGATAATACCTGATAACTATTCTAAGAAAATGTTGGAATTGTTAATCAGAATTTATCTATACCAATGGATAAAAATACCCTTCTCTGTTATTTTAAAAAATTTATCTCACCTGATAGTCTCACACAGATTTTAAAAACTGTCACATCTATCAAATCAATCATACATTTCTCACACTATTCCCAGGGTATAGTTTATCATTTAAAAAGTCATAAACTCTTATTCATCCATTATCAATCATTTATCATTACTTTATCAAAGATGAACCAAACAACTAAAAAATCATTTTTACGTTTTTCAATGAGAATAACAGAAAATACAATTAAACAAAAAATTGCTTATTATCTATCATAATATAACTATCATGAGCGAATAACCCAATGTCATACCACATACGGGGAGTTAGTGTTTATGTTTTCAGCTTGGTGATAGTGGTACACGACTACTTTTTAGTGGGTTTTTGAACACACGAAAATAGCGCTTCCCGATCGCTTCTCCTCCGTGTTTTTAAACACAACATTCCAGGCCGCAATTCCAAATGGAACCTAAATGCCAAGTAGTTTTGAATCTAGAGGAGATCAAGATATAAGATGTGAATAAAAATGAAAGAACATGTATACTAGTACTCTGGGTTAAACTCCCAGATGAGTTTATGGTGTCACAGAAATCATATAGTCAGTCCTGACATTTTTATAAAACAAGCACCAATATTTAATTTTCTTCATTTATCACCTAAGATAATCAGTTTGACAGTTACTCTTATGCATTTTGATATCTCTACAGATGTCATGGCCAGGCATTGTTGTTATATTTGCTTCTGTCGTCACGCATCATACTTTCTCTTATTGCATGTATTTCCATTATTTCTTGACATATCCTACACTGATTTCTGTTATGATTTCAGTTCGCACAATACTATCACTTGATCATTCCTTCTAATAAAATTGTACAATCACATCCTAATTTATACTGATGGCCCTCGATAAAGGCGATCAAGATGATTGCTTAGGGCTCCCACCAAGGAGGAGCCCAATAACCATATGTTCAATGAAATAAAATAAATGAACGGTGAGATGTGTCAATTTTCTTTATGAATTAGTTTCTTCATTAATTATATATTGTCGCTGCAGAGTTTTTTTTTTTTTTTCAGAAGTGGAATGCTACACAAATTTAATTTATACACACAAATCTTGTATAATATACTCCAAAATATGTTTTTAAGTCCGAAGAAGTTTTTGTTTTGGAAGATATTACTATATTAGAGACAAATAGTGTCCCCAACTAACATGATTTGAATTGTTTTCAAGGTATATACTTGTTCAACATACACACCTTTTATTAAAAAAAAAAAAATGAATTATTGAATGCTCTTTTTAAAAATTAAAAAAAAAAATCTTAGTATCTAGTAGGTGAGATGAAGTCACCAAAATGAGTGCTTGGATCCCTATCCAAGATGCATGCTTAAATACTACGTTTTTGCATTTCTTAACTAATGTGAAACTAAACATTTTGGAGAAAACAAAATTCCCATTGAAATTTTTTTGTATTCATTTAAAAACTATATAAAATATTTTTTAAAATTCTAAGAAAGATGCATGTTAGGCTGGACTATGAATTTGGATAAATTGTTCCATTATTTGAGTTGTATATTAATAAGGTCATACAATGTAGAAACGCAATGAAACTAATCCAACTAAACATTCAACAAAATATATATATTTAAATGCACAATCTTTATTAATGAACCAAAATTAATATAATCGAAGAGGTTGTTTCAAAACTAAATTAGTATTATTATTAATAAAGTCAAACAATGTAGGAACCTAATAAAAATACACCCACCTAACCAAACTGATCTTCATATAATCTCCTCTTTGTATAATCATTGTATAATGTTTTAATCACTTCATTTCAAAAAATGGGTGCAAACTCAACTTATTTGTTTGTGTTATATATTTGGGTTGCTCTTTTTTGCAAGAGTGAAGCAATTATTCAAATACCATTACCATCTGGAAACGGACCAGAGAGCATCGTATTTGATAAGTCAGGTAGAGGTCCGTATACTGGTATATCTGATGGTAGAATACTCCGTTGGGATGGACTACGCTCTGGTGGTTGGGTAAACTTTGCAGTGACATCTCCATACTGGTAATCCTTCTATATATAATGGGGTATGAAATATTACTTCCATGTTATCATATTTAATTGTAGAGAGAGTAATTGCATTAAAAAAATGGAAAAATCCAAACAACCCCTTGGGTTAAACTTTAGTTTACATATGAGTAATATTCAGTTAATATTTTGTTTTGTTGAATCTGATTGAAAATACAGTATACAAAAAAAATAAAAACAACTACAATTTGTTAAAAATGCGAAAAAACTTTTGTACGTGTCGATTTTACCCCTTCGGGTAGATTATAAAACCCTATCTGGAACGGTAAAATCATCGTTTACAGATAATTTTTCGTATTTTTCACACATTGTAGTGGGTTTTTTGTATACTATGTTTTCAACTACAGTTAATCAGATAGAATTTTCGTAGAATAATCATAATCTTTCAACAAAAATTTAACTCATGGGGTATTTGGATTTACATAGGTGTTTTTAGGGGGTTATATGGACTTTAGGAAAAGAGTCAAGGGGTTATGTGGATTTCAAGCAGTTTACAGGGGGTTATTTGGATTTTTACCTTAAAAATAAATTAAGATTCTTAAATTTAGGATCGTAAAAAAGATCTTGACAAAAGTTTCTTCCAGCTCTTTTACAAGTTCCTGTTTTATTTGTGCAACCAATTTATTTGAAGTATTTTTTTTTGTTTTAATATAAAAATCTCCATGTTCAGCTGGTTTTACTAAATAATGTAGGATCAATCAAGTAAATAAATGAAACAATTTATCCAATTTTCCCTTAGTTTTCATTGTTTAATTCAACAACCAGAAATTTTTTATTGATTATTTTGGAATAATGCAGTTTTTAGTTGAATAAACTTTAAGCTA
Organism: Acorus gramineus; assembly: GCA_030737835.1. Classification (NCBI taxonomy): domain Eukaryota; kingdom Viridiplantae; phylum Streptophyta; class Magnoliopsida; order Acorales; family Acoraceae; genus Acorus; species Acorus gramineus. Next base: position 6,149,593 of record CM060850.1, read on the forward strand.
TTCTGTTTGGGTAACGACATAAGTTATTCCGGGATAGATAAATATTCCAATATAAGTAAAAAATAAGTCATATTTTTTCTTTGATAATGTTTGTATTTATTCTAATTGGACAATGTAATAATAAAAATTTTATTGTTTTCTTGATAATAGATAAGTTGTGAATAAAAAATGAATAAAGATTTATAAAATGTGAAAATTTGATGTGATATATGAATCTCATAATTAATAATACTTGAACTGATTGTGTTACTAGGACCGAAGACTGCATTGGATCAACTGCGCGTTCACTGGAGCGAAAATGCGGTCGTCCTCTAGGCCTTCAGCTAAACAAGACGTCCGGTGACATCTACGTTGTTGATGCGTATCATGGACTGATGGTCATCGGGCCAGAGGGCGGAAGGGCTCGCCCGCTCGCATCAAGTGTAGATGGAGTCCCATTCCGCTTCTTAAATGGATTAGACATCGATCAGGACAATGGTGACATCTATTTCACTGACACAAGCAGACAGTTCGAAAGGAGGCATGTTGTATATAACATCGTATCACTCATCTTATTTTTATGTAAAATTAGTGATAAATTGAAACACAAACAAATTTTTGTTTTGTAGAGAGTATGGGTTAGTGATATCCACAGATGACTCTACAGGACGCTTGATGAAATATGACTCTCAGACCAAACAAGTCACAGTGCTGCTTCGAGGACTATTCTTCGCGAACGGGGTAGCAGTAAGCAAGGATAAGAGTTATGTACTTGTTACTGAGACTACTCGAAATCGGATTCAAAGGTATTGGCTAAGCGGCGCGAAGAATGGAACATCAGAGATCTGGGTAGAGTTACCTGGGTCTCCAGACAACATTAAGAGGAACAGTGAAGGGAACTTTTGGGTTGCCATAAATGGCCCAGCTGCTCATGCTTTGGCTGTGAAGGTTGATAGAGATGGTCTAATAATTGATGTGATTGATGTCACCAAGGTATCTCATTCAATCAGTGAGGTTCAAGAGCATCAAGGGAGATTGTTTCTTGGTTCTGTTTTGATAAACCATGTTGGAGTTTATTAGTGTTATATTTTTTTATATCAGATTGTATTAAAAGAGAGTTATTAATACTTTAAGTTGTGCTATTTTTATTTATTTATATGATACACTGTTTTTTGGGAATAAAATTTTCATTTATTAGTAAATTAATGAATAGTGATTACTATTGTATTTTATATTTATTACAATAAATACTTTACATGTATATTACATTATAGTGGTAAAAGAGTTTTTTGGGGTAGTGGTCTCGCGGGAGGCACACTTGTTGGCTTTCAGGGGGGTTTCCTTCGCAACGAGAGATAGTGCGCTTTGGCTGAGCTGGTTTAGGGAGACACTTCTTCTCCTGCCTATACCTTGTTTTGCTTTCATCCCTCTTTCCTCTCTATGTTGCTCATTTTTTTATTTACATAGTTGTATTGACTTGAATTGTCACTTTTAATAGAAATCGCGATAGCATGTCTTCCTTTTCCTCAAAAACTATATTATATTAGAAAATCATTACTTTTGACTTTATATATTATGTTATCATGATCTATGAAAAAATATCTACACTTTTTTTTTAAAAGAACCGAGATACTCAAATCCCACTGGCGTGAAGGAATACATCTCTAATTTGTTCTCTGAAAGGTCTTGAAAAAAGGTAAAGGTTTTTCTGTGACTCCTTGCCCATGAATGTCTGCTCACTAGAGTGTATCGTTCAAAATAGAGGGGCTCTAACTCAGTATTGTGTGCCCTTTGCGGGGAGGAACCTGAGACAATATTACACCTCTTTTGTCTCTATCGTACTGCGAAGGCCCTATGGCACAAGATGGGGACGCCACATCCCTTACTCCTTCATTCCAGTCACTTGAGGAGATGTGGAACACAGGTAGGAAGGTGAGGTGCGCGGGGGGCTTGAAGTTAACCAAGCTCATTCCCCTCTTGGTGGTCCCAGTGGCATGTTGTTCCATTTGGAGGATCAGGAATGATGCGATCTTCAGATGTTCCCTACGTCGTTGAGAACATGTGGGAGTCGACCACTCTCCTGATAAAGACGAGGTGTAATATTGCAAGTGCACCGGGGGGGGGGGGGGGGTCTCGCTGTCTAGCGGACTCAACGAGGTTGTGGTTTGAGAGGCTGCATGAGGGCCCGAGTGGGTGTGGTAGATATCCTAATTTAGATTTGTAACCGCACTTCTTGAATGAAAGTGATAGTGATAAGAGTTTATCTTTCTTTAAAAAAAAAGGAATACGTAAAAAAATGTTTATTTAATTCATGTGTCATACTTGATTATTAATTTGCTTGGTTCATAAAAATAAATTGGATATTACCATTACGTCTTACACATCATTTTCTCATGTTATTTTTTTTCTCTTAATACTTGAATGTCATCTCATCAATTGCATGAGCTATTCATGATTTTTTTCCCCAATTGCTCATACTTTGTTTAGTTTAACTCCTCTTATATGCTGCAGTCCTTGACCCATTTTTCATTCAGGGGTTGTCCACATTTCAAACACTTATTCGTATTTTTATGGTATAATGTAAAGTCAATAGTTGTATATTTAATATTTTATATATGAGATATTGGAGGAAACAAACAAAAGTGAAGATTAGAAAATCAACTAAATTAACATTAGACGATCACCTGGTTGTCGTCGCCTATCTCGATCATCGAATTAGGTGTTTAAAATGATTTGATCCTGTGCCTTGCCAAAAGTGGATGAAGAAAAGTGAAACTTCATTTTTTGTTCTCCTTCTTTTGCTTTAATTCTGTTTATAAAAGTAATTGTTTTTTTAATTTAAATTTCATTATCTTTGAATAAACAATGGTCAAACATTATTTGGAAAACAACTTATTATAGCATATAATAACTATAATCTTTCATGATATTCAAAGATAATATAAGTTGGATTATGTAGTAAATATATTTATTTTTCAGTAAATATATTACAATTTAAACATGACTTACAAAACTATTTTTATAGTTCCGTAAAAATAGTAAAGCTCAAATGCAATGTTTTAAAAAAGTTTCATCCATTGAACAAAAAAAAATGACTGGATAATATCCTAACAACATTAATACATATATTATATGTGAATATAGGTTTAATGATAAATTGCGGTTACCCCAAGATGCAAAGACGCCGGTTTAGAAAGTAGGTATCGCGTCGCCTTTCCCTCAATCTCATAAGTTTAAACGGAACATCTCCCATCATTGAATTATACATAATCAATACATAATAAACAAAAATAATAATGAAATTTCATACATTGTGTATCATAATAAGCAACCTATACAAATCACGAAAACTTACAGATTTATTTGGTTGTTTACAATGTAATTCAAGTAAATTTGATTAAAGCATTGAAATTATATTTTTCATGTATTGAGATTTGAAATGTACTATTATACACAAGTTACTTAGATACTTTATGATGACAAACTAAAATATTTTCTATTACACATTGTATGGAATCATTGTTGTATATATTATCTTTCTCCATTTTTCTATTTTTTATCATTTATTTTCCTTTTTTTCATTTTTCAAAATAGCAGCAGACCCTTTTGGTAAAAAATTGGGTTACCCAGTCTCTCTCTCTCTCTCTTGCTCTGCTTCTCTTGCTCAAACCCCTCACTCGGCTCCTCCCCATTCCCTCTCTCGTTCTCTCTCGTCTCTTCTCGACTCGTCGGAGACGACGACGCAGAACCGGATCTGATCCTCAGGAGATGATCCCCTTTTCATCTAGGCTTTGTATGAATTCTTTGCTCATTTCATTTTTTTCATCTAGGATTTGTATAGTTTTTTTTTTTTTTATCAAATGATGCACATTATTAATATTGAGGTATTACATTATGTTGATGAATGATAGATTAACATCTATTTGTATCGTTTTTGTGTTGATGAATTGATAAATCAAGATCTGTTTGTATGGTTTTGTCTTGATGAATTGATCAATTAGGAACTACATGTGATTGTATATTGTTTATCCTATTAATTCTCTATGAAGTCATTCTAATTTTCTTTTAATACTGTAAGCTATTCACATACAATTTCTTAGTGTAATTAAATTATTCTCTCTCTAACATTGATCATTAGTTGCCCCTATACATGTTTGTATACAATGAACAACAGTTCATCTTGAGTTGTCCATACACCTCATCAGCCATGGAAGGATGACAAATAACATGACATTTCAATTATTGATCACTACCGTTCTGTTTGAACTGTCACACTATGTATGGCATGACCCTTTTTGGCTTGAGCTCCCCCTATGTGCAGTGTGGCCTTTTTTGCTTGAGTTGCGTGGCATTTAGATGGGCACTGAGCTGAACCATTCTGCATATGCTCTTCACATCAGCTTCTCGTTGAAAATGACTGATGGACAACATGGTCGAATTATACTAAACCAATCATTCGGTCTGAGATAGATAATTTGTTATCTGCACCATAAGCCATCGATCAGTGATGAGCTGCTTAGGAAATAGGGTCGGTCAGTCTTCATGTGAACCTCCGCGATCAGGAATGACTTCTCCTCCTCATTGGATGGCGGGGGCTTCATGTTCTTTTGTCATGAGCTAGCCAAACAAAAGTGATCAATCATGTGTATTATCGGTTTTTCGTCGGCTTCCCCATGTTCAATGGCTGAAATGAGAATTGTTTTTCATCGTGATTCTTTTTTGTCCTAAAGATCAGCGTTTAAACACTCACAAGGCCATCCGCTTCATCGACCACCCATGCGGGATCGCGTGCGAGGTCTTCACCCTCGGCACGGACTCATGGCGTCCAGACTCCAGTCGATGAGCATCCCTTCGAGCGCCTAATCATCTTCATCTACCACCGCCGCCATTACCCCGTATCCCTCGACTGTCGAGGTTGAGAGTCAACGTCGACCACGTCTACCTCCGGGTGATGGAGGCGAGAGGCTATGCGTGGTGAAGAAGAATTGGAGGGAGTGGGAATTGGAGAAGGTGGAGATTTGGGTGATGGAGAGGGAGGGGACATGGAGTCATTTTCTTCTTTTTCTTTTCTTGAACATTAAAGTCATTTTCTTTCCTACATCTTTTATAACCTCTTTCTTCTTTTCTTGAACATTATTTGATGGAACGCCATCTTCTCTCTCCGGGCACGTGGTGATATCATGACCAATATATGTTTGCACAGACCACATGATTTATTTTGTTTAGCTAATTCTTTTTCACCTATAATCCTTCTCTTTCTAGGATGCTCTTTTGGTTTGGAAGTTGGAGGACAGTCAACAAAATCTTGTAGGAGAGGATGGAGAGTAGAGAGAAAAAAATTTGATATCGGAGGAAAAAAATTTGGTATTGAAGGGAAGAAAAAAAAAAATGGTGAATTTATTAGGGGTGTTATTAGTATTTTAAAAAAAAATTATTTTTGTATACTCATATCATAATTAATTTATTAGTTTGCATAAAAAAGATAGCAATAAATGTGGAATAACCAGTGTCCCGAGGGCACTCGTTAACAAAACCCTTAGAAAAATTAATGTGATATACATCATATTCTCATTGTTTGGATGATCATATTCACATTTATTTCTTTATTATTATGGATCCATTTTAAATAATTGTCGTCACAATTTATTATTTACTTGGGTATCAAGTTAGGATAATTCTTAAATAAAGTAAAAGTTATTTTAATAGTAATTTGATGCAGTTTTAATGGTTCGATTAAAGAGACACAACACCCTGTTGTACACAAATTATTCTTCCAATAAGAAAAGAGTGAAGGTTGATTGTGTTTGTCTTGTCAAACGTTTTGTGCTTATTGATAGTAATGTTTTGAATTGCATGGATTAAATTTTATTTTCTTAAAAAAAACTTAAATGTCATTAAAAATTTGTATGCAATCAACAAAATAATTATTTTGCATGGTTCTAAACTATTAATTATTTAGAGATTTAGTGATTTTTATGAGAATCTAATATTTATATTAATTTTTTTTACATTCAAGCTAATATTGTTTTAGATTTTACCATCGAAGAGAGGGTTAATCACAAAATTGATACCCGATTAAAAAAAGAAATTGAGAAGAAAGGTAGGCACCATAATGCAATTTTATTCAAACTGATACAAGTGTCAGATTAGATACATTACCCAGATTAGGTGTTGATAGAAGAGGTTTCTACTAAAACACCACTCCATAATCTCCCAAATCTAATCAATCATAATCTCTTACACCACCACTCTCCCAAAAAAACATTGAACCAGACCTAAAATGTTAGAATCGAAACAAATCCAATACCTAATATTAAAATGTATAAAATATGCTCAAAATATCAGATGCAAATAAAATGAAACTCACGAGAACTTGACCTCTATCTATGTCAAAGATGCTCAGTTACATTATACTGCAAATTTAAGCAAGAGACTGGCAAATGATCATCTTGAAATGCACCATGGTTGGTTGTGCAAGTATATAAATGTTATAAGAGGAAACTCATCATTGATCCATAGAGTAGACACACATAGGTTAAACATGATAGGAAATACTTATAGCAACTCTTGGAACATTAAAAAATTAGAATCTTACACCGAAAAAAAAAAGAAGAAGAAGAAGAAGAAGAAGAATCTCTGCATGTTTGAGACTACAAGCCAGGCACATTATCAAGAAAAGTCCTTGAATAAATATCTAGGTCCCCCTTGAATTTAAAGGGAAACAATGAACACTATAAAGTTATCAATGCTATTCAAGAATCTTCAACTATATGGAAATATCAAGGCTGAAGCATCAATAAGGGAAATAAACCTCAAATTTTGGTGAATGAATTCCGTACTAGTAGTTCAATATGAAAATCACGACAGTATAAAAGTGGGTGGGGGGGGGGGTGCTGAAGACATCCGAAACCAACCAACCACCAATGCACGTGAATCCTCTGAATTTCCAAATTGCGCAATCAGGTTCTTTCCAGCTCCAGGGACCCCCATATAGATAAAGAGTAGAAACTGAAACTGTTGCCAGTTAAGAGAGTGATTAGCCATTACTCAATTGAGAGAGAAAAAGAGAAGATATTCTTACTTGTCGTCATGGATTAAAGAAGCACAGACTTCACAAAAAGGGTTCAATGTCAATCTCCATGAAAGAACATGGGAAATCAATATCGAATTTGGCCAGAACCTGAAAATGCATTAAAGTATTGTTCACGGTAAGTGAGAAGTAGACAAAGAACATACTATTGATCACATCATATAATCATGTTATGGTAATGGCACAATATGACCACACAATATTAGCATTTCAGCCCACAGGTATTCTGCATTTATACATGAGTACAAAATTTAAAAAATTTACCACAAAGAAAGAAAAAACTATCTTCTGTCAAGCACACTATCAAGAAAAAACTATCTTCTGTCAAGCACACTATCATAGATCATATGATGGGAATTCCATCAGTGGAAGTGTCTAATAATGCATTAAACTGTCAGCACATGTGATATAGGATCATATAATGGGAAATTTCAGCCAACCGATATCTAGTTTCATCTACAATATGACATGCATTCGATTTTCACATTATATTATTCACTACATCTTATTATACCTCAAGTTGATTTTCTTTGTTTTCTGTTTGTTTCTATATTTTCTAGAGCATTAGATGTAGAGCAGTTGGAGCCATTATTTTCTTTAATATTTCTAGATATGTTTTAGGAGTCTTACAAACATTTTCAAAAAGGAAAATGTTACTCATTTCCAGTCCCAAACACAATCCATCCATGTTTTCATTTTTTTAGAATCTTATACCACATCTAATGAGGTATGTACTTTTATTAAAGGTGGAGTATATACTCCAATGAATTGAATGGTATCTCATTTATACAAAATGTGAAAATTTTTCAATGAGATATATACATCATGACAGTGAATGGAGGGGGGGCTAACAAGATATATGGGACTACATTTGGGACCGTAAAAAGGACTGAATGTAATGGCACTCTTTCAAGAAACTTAAGGAATTCAACTGTTTTGCAGCACACCTTTCCCGAACAAAATTAAAGAAAATGTCAAGATAACATGGTAAGTGTGTATCAAAATAAAATTAAACTATCTGACACCCATATCCATGGCGTAAGAATTTGAAATTCAAAAATCCACCCAAGTACAGAGGCTTTTATCCAATACCATCTCTATAAAATCCATTCCCATTCATACAAAAGAACATGGTTAGCCTATGTCTCAAAAAAATGAATTTTTAGTTTCATCAACGTGGTACACTGACTCTTCGATTCCTTAAACTTGAATCATGTCACTGTCGGTCTCACTAAAACTAAATGAATCATCTCCAGAATTACTACTAAATTTCCCACCCAAATATTCTGCATAATACCAACTTTCACCATTAATCTCCAACCAACCCTTCATTTCTCCAATTTAACATTCCCAAATGGCATAGTACTGAAAACATCTCCCTGGATACAATCAATCTATTAATCTATCTAATCAAAGAGCATACAAACATGAACATCACTAATCATTACAAAAGGAGATCCTCACCACTCATCATCATCACTCCTTCCCAAATGACATAGTACAGAAAACATCTCCCTGGATACAATCAATCTATTAATCTATCTAATCAAGGAGCATACAATCATGAACATGTCCAATCATTCCAAAGAAGATCCTCACCACTAATCATCGTCACTCCCTAGTACGAGATACCAATAGCCAAGAAAAAAATGTACTGCTGACTTAAGCTAGTCGATATTTTGCTTGCTCAATATGATAAATAGTAAATCAATGCAATGGTTATAGCATGAAAAAAAAAAAAAGTAATTGTAATCTGACGCTGTAACTGATGATAAAGTATATGACATTGGCTGTAACGCTGAGCAATGAAATTATGGGAAATCCAAAATTCCATTGAAAATGAATAATTATAGATGCATAAATTAGAAAATGCGACAGTAATGTTAACAAATTTTATTGACCTCTGGATGGACAATGCCGAAGGAGCCAATCTTCTTTTCTTTTAAAAAGATATTTGCTTGTCGAGAGGGAAAAAATTCAGGTTCCTACATATGAGCCAATCATCACATATTAATATCTCTTAGATATATGAAAATGATCAAATGCAACCATTGATGCCATTTAAAACAAAATACTCAACATCCTTACATCAGATGGCTCATAATGGTAACCAGAACCGAAAGGTACTCCAAGAACTTCCATTATCCTATCTATCAGACCATGAATTATCTGCAGGTTGAAATTGAAATAACAAAGAATGAAACACCATTACTCTAAATTCAATCAATATGTGACCACAGGAAAACACTTTTAAGATATTACCATTATAAATAAATAATCAGATATAAAAGCAAAAGCAAAGATTGTACAATATCAATTTCCTAAAAGAAATAAAAGAACATGGACAGAGGTGGTGAAAGAAGATAGGTGGATCAAGCATTCAATGAAGACAAAACATAGTATGTCTAGAAAAATTGGATCAGCTGATCATGCCAATGAGATATTTTATTGGTAGGAATTATGTTTCCCATGTAGTAAGTTCAACCAAATTTTTTGTCAATTATTTTTTATTACGAAGTCATCAACGATATGAAATCATTGGAAATATCAAACGTAGAATTGACCACGCATGTATACCATTTTCAAATAAATCAAACATACAAGCACTGCCAAGATATATTATAAGAACTGAAGTCAGTGGCCATGTTGCAGTTTGACCTAGTATGGCTCTTGCATGGTGCCTGTTATTCATGGCATGCATATGTACATGTTTTCTTGAATTTCAATTGTCAAATTTCATTTTTGGAGCAAACCACTTCAGGCCCACCAATGCTACACAGGGAAGGGATAAAAGAGTGCACCAGTACTTATTCTCCATATAATTATACTAACAGACGTAAATTGGATCTCCACTATATTCTGATGAATATCGGATAATGTCATCATAGATTTGTAGCCCAAGACCCCGAGAGGATCCAGGCTTCGATCCAGCGTAAGTTAATAGATGTCCATGCACATCCATATGAATATATATTATGAAATCAAAGTAATTTATGAAGAACGGAAAAAAAAATGCAGCCATCATCCTCAATTTGCTAAATAATGATGAGCACAGTTTTCCTGACATTAATGTTGCTATGCAAAGAGCTATTTAATATGCAGTTCCACCAGGTGTAGGATCAAGGACAAAATCGTGAAGAATGTAAAATAAAATGCACATGGCATAAAAGGCACTAAAAACATATTCCTACTAAATATTATTTTCTTGGTTGAGAAGAAATAAATGGAATAATGTATATTACGTAATGGAGGCCGAAAAGTCTCTTATATAGTTACAAGATGTACAAACCCTAAAACAGAAAAAGACCAAAATACCCATGACAAAAATTCGAGTCCCTTATTGTGTAATGGAGGCCGAAAGGTCCCCTATTCCCTCCTGCCCAAAGGGGGCCTACGGCCCATGGGGGGCGTTGCCCCCAAACCCCCGGGCCTCCGGGAATAGGCCCAACAGGCCTATCCAAATAACTCCAATAGGTTGCACATTTTACATAGATCTAGCTTCTGCATAAACTGATATTTTGAAATATCTATCGACCAAAAAAAAAAATTATTACAGAGACGGGAAAATAGATATCTGGAATTCAACATAATGAATGTTTGATTGTCACATTACATTGAAAAGAAGAAAAAAATGTACACAAAATGCATAATATGAGCTAAATACATTATTTAAATAACAAAAACTTCAATATAAAATATTGAATTCAATAAGAACAATTTTTATAAGAAATCTATACCTCTAGTGTTGAGGAAGAATCACAACATAATGCAGCAAGATGGCGATGATTAGATGCACCGACATCCTTTGCATCATCCAACAATGCAATATCACCTGCTTCAAATATCTACAACCAACAGAGATAAAACATACTAATAAACAAATCACATTCCATCAGCATATAAACTTACCATTTATTACAAACATTCAATCAATGGCATATCTGGTGCTAAAAAAGTCTAGTCCAGTTATATATACAAGAGCAACAATATAAAAGGAAATCGGAAAATCAGCCCTTAATATTGTTTCTAAAATACATACACATGTCCTAAGTTTTTCACATGATACCTAAAGATTGGAAAGTTTATGAGGGCAAACCACAAAAAAATTATGCACACGTGATTGGTGGTTCAGCTAAAGAAAAATTTTCTTCAAAAAAATATATAACGAGATACAATTATAAGGTCCAAAATGTTTGTGGATAAACGGATGACTTGCCTGCAGCAGATGTTCTTCTTATCTGATCATTGTGATGATTTTAGTAAGAAAAATTTTTGGAGACCTTCAGGCCTAAAGTAATTTGGTAATATGGACAAGCATGGAACAGATGTTGCAATTGATATCAAGGGTTTAAATTCATTTGGTATCATGGTTTAAACTCATTTAAAACAGCATGCTTTTTAAGCAGGCATAAGTAAATTAAATAGCCACACGAACTCATGTAAATTAGGCCACATGAATCTCAATGTTCAGTGGAGAAGATCATCATGGTGATCATGTTGACTATAGATGACAGCATAAATCACTTCAGAAAATATAAGCTGCACAATATATCTAGGCTTCAAAATCAATTATGTGACATATAAACTTCATGTGACTTAGAATGCTTCATAAAACATTTATTTCAAAGATTGCGTTAGAGTCAAATTGTGTTTGTCGGCAGTCTTTGTGGCAAGAATGTCTACATCTTGCAATATAACAAAGGGTCTTTCATATTGTACCTTAACCGGTTTAGTTGCCCCTTTATTGTGTCCCATAGTTTTCAACATGCCTGGCATAAGACTAGTCCTAACAACCTGCAAGAAGCCCACATCTCAATAAGCTAAATACTATAAATATATACACAAAAAATAGCAGTAATTATAGCTGATGCTTCTAGTCTCATTTGATCTCCATTGTCAAGATTTAGAATTGTACTCTATAAGTTTTAAGATAAACAAGGCCTCAGCATTTACAAGTTACATTACATTAGGAACATAATGAGCTCAAAAATGAGATGACATGCACTCAAGGTGTAAGCAAATGAACCAAGTTTTACTATTTTACCAGATTCAGCACTGACTTGAGAACTGTATTTTATTTTAAAAAAAAAAGAACATATAATACGAGAAACTTTACTTCTTTATGATTAGTTTAGAACTGCTTTTGTTTAATTGTTTCCTTTCCTTTTATTCTTTTTTTTTAAAAAGGAAAGGTGGGAGATTCACCGCATGTAATTTTAATGCAATGACTGTGGAAGCTCCTATGTAGAAGGTTTAGGGGACTTGAATGCATAACCTCCAAATTCAAGATTAAATCCACATTCCTAAGTGTCATAATATCAAGGACCTGTCATGAATACCAAGGTAGAAGGAACCACTTAGGACACAATAACAACCCCCTCAATTACTTTTAGAACCCCAAGTTCCAGTCACAGCTTAGTTCTTTATATTATATTTTTCAAAATATACCCCCTCTCCGTAAAGGAGGTCAAGGGATCAAACCCTCAGGGCACCAATTCTTAAAAAAAACATAACTTCAGCTTCCTTTCCGCCTATGCCCCTGCATGTATGACCCATTTCTGTAAGGTGGATCAAAGTCAGGTATTGAACAAAAGTGTACTTGCTAAGCAGATTATGCCAAGGGGACCCAACATCATTGAACATGAGCCTTTTACTGAAGAGTCTGGATATCGTTGCACATCCACTTTCTACTAAAGGTGTTGTTCTTCATGCATTGATGCGCAATGAGTGATTGAGAATAATTTTTGCATGGATCACTAGGAATGAAAGTGTCTTCCAACAAAAGAGAATGGGTTATTATCATTTTGGGTGTACACTGCGTCAACAATAATGGATAATCTTTGGTTTGAGAGGCGTTAACTCCGGGGCATTTTGTCGGGGTCTCCCCCTCATTTTCTTATGCCTTCCTCTTTTCTCTTTCTTCTATGATGTTGTAAGAAGATCCCTCATCTCCCTCTTTGTCCGGGAGCATCTAATCTAACAAGATCTCTCCTATCTCTTTACCTTACAAAAAAAAAAAAAAAAACTGCAACTGCAACTGCAACATATCCAAGAATAAACTCACCTCAAAATCAGAAGAGCGTGGATTTCCAATGATGACTGCTGTTTTGGAATCATCTTTGCGATTTAACATTGAGAAATTTTCTTCGTATGAGCATAAAATCCAGGTTAAAACCTCTGTATATCCCATCAAAGCAACCTACAAAATTAATCAACCAGCAATTCATTGTAAGCAGACAAAATAAGGCATCAGTGCAGTATAAGAAATGAGACAATAATGAAGATAAAAAAAAATAGGGAAAAAATAACTAAATTTTCAAGATTGACTTCTGTAATGTTAACATAAAGTCAGAAATTGCAAAAGAAAACAAGTATTACTTACACCCATCAACAGTATATTGACAATTATTATGTTTGCTAAACAAGCCCACATTTCCACTGAAGGCTTTGAAAGAGAAGGTAATTACTAATTAAATAATAACATTTAATGGTGTACCTCCAATCTAATCAAATCAGTGGTTTGGTTTAGTGGTTGCTGCCTTCCTTGTGTCAATGATATTTGCTCCGATCTTGTAATGTTATTGAGCCCGTATGCAATTGCAACATTCTGAAGAAAAAAATTAAATAACCTTACAAAGTTCCCTCCAAAAGAAGATGAGTTTCAATCAAAATTATTAAAAAGATGTCATGCAGAAATAAAAGAAAGAAAACAATCAAGATGTTGCATCCAATACCTCCATAACATCACAGGCATGAAGTACATCACTTCTAGTTGGAGGTACAGATACAAGAATCCTGCATTCTCCGTTAGAAATAGACTGCTCAGCATACAACTGCCTTCTGTTTAATAACCTAGTTACCTGACATTAGCAAAAATATTAAAAAGAATATAATTAGATCCATTTGAATTATAAAAATGGGCAGAGAAAATACAGCAGGTTAAAGGTCATTTCTTCAACATTAAAATAAACTAGAACAATAGTTATTTTAGACAATTCTTTTGCTTCTACATGTGCTTGAACTTTGAAGTAATAAAATTTTATTACCAAGAGTTATTTATTGAACACAAAAAACATGCACTGAGAGGAAGTAAATTTAATAATAAAACATAAAACTAACACACATAACAATTAACTTACTGTAAAAATATGCAGTACTAGGCACTAGTTTGTGCCATTTTGATGACTCCAGAGATCAAAATATGATAACACAAGGAAACAGTAATAGCACTAATCAAGTCTTCTTTGAAAATAATAACATTATTCAACTTTAAGAAACACCAACAGGGTCCTAAAAGAACATCTGACACAAGGGAAATAGAAAGCCAGAAATTACCTCACTGCCCTCCAATGAAGCACCAATAGAATCAGTGATATAGGACAATGCAACGTCCATGGTGTAAACCGATAAATCAGGATAGATGCTAGAGTTACCATTAGTGTATATCACTTCAACAGGTTCAACCTCAAATTTCTTTTCACAGTAAACTGAGAACATAGTCACCTACACTAGCAAGCAAGGCCACACATTAGAAGATTACAGAAAAAGCATTGATTAACAATAAATAATAATGGAAAATATTTCCAAGCCTACCATTGTGTTCAATACAATTTTTGCCTTTGTTAAATCAGTTGCTGTGCATTCAATGAAAACATTCTTCGTTCTCAGATTGATTGATGAATGAGCACCATTAATTATCGGAGGTAGTGACAGAACAGTTCTGCAGAATGTGAAAAATAATTTAAAGAACAGATTTAAATTGTTATAGACAAAAATCATAACATTGCAATTCAGAGAATTCATGATATCAATTTTTAAAGTATTGCATAGTCCTGGATAAGGACTTTAATATAAGGTGAGTAATAAAAATATTGCATAACCTTATGAATGAATGACACACTGACACCATTTTTTGACACATGAAACTGCCAAGAGAATTTTTTTGTTAAAATGGCCAAGACCAATTGGCCTATGAGGAAACATACTTCATTATTTATGCAATTGGAGCTCATGCAATGAGCTAGCAATGTCCAGACTCCCCAAGACTTGAGAAAGAACTAAACGAGGTAAGGAGGAAAATCTAATACCTGCATTCACCTTTGAGGCAACTAATCAGCCAAAGAGCAACTTCTATAGTAACGATAAAAACTGTACTGAATGGGAGACAAGGCCACAAAAAATATCCAATGTCTTCGATGTTATTATAAAAAAGAAGCCCAAACTGAGTGAAGGTAAAAACACAATTCATAAACATGGTATGGCATGGAAAATTTAGCCCAGGGAGAGTTTATAAGTGGTGGAGGAAATCCAGGCTGAGGCGGCAGGATATGGCAGGGAAATCTGAGGATGTGTGGGGAATCAAGGTTCCTTTGAAGGTCAAAGCATTTATGTGGCTCATGTATCAAAAGAAGCTGCTGATGAAATCCTACAGGGCAACGTGGGCTCCTCTTTTCTTTTTTTATGAAGAAATGGGCTCCTATATATAACACGGTGTATGCGTTGAGCAATGAAGGGACTGAGTCCTCAGAGTGGTCCTATGTTCGACGGCTAGATGTATTTGGATGTGGCATGGCTCGGTGACAGGGATGGATGTAAAATTTTCTAACTGGGAAGGCACGTGGGAGGAGATAAGAAAGCTTCAGCAAAAGTGCGATAGAAGCACGAAAGCAAAGATCTCTCAGTCCTATGTCCCCACGGTGGTGTGGGCAATTTGGCTATGGTGGAATGACGTGTTATTGAAAGGGGAGACACTTTACGTGGAGAACATCTGGGAGATGGTTGTTCGCTTTATCAAAGATTAGAGTTGCTTTTGTACCGGAGCTAGTCGTGACTCATCTATTGTACTCAATGGATCGTTTAGTTATTGAAGAGTAGTGTTTTTGTTCTGATCTATCAACGACGCCTACAGTAGATATCTCTTATACCGTTGGTCGTTTGTTTTAATTTGTACTCTGCTTTGGGCATTCCCCTCTATTAATAATATTGAGGTAGGATGCCTATCATTTCATCAAAAACAATCATAAACATGGTAATTTAAAATTCAGAGAAATTAAAACGTGACAAAATTTCAAACATTAAGAAACAATAGTCTTTTGGAAGTAAGATAAATGTACCTGTTCTTGTCATATATGACAGGGTAGACTGGGGAGTCCTCAATTATATGCAAAAATTTCTTCAATTTTGTGTCACACTGCAAAATATGTTGAACAAATTATCAAAATTCACATAACTAATTTTCATCAAATACATAAACAAGATGAGAATATCTAAAAACAGCTATACTTCTTATGGTTACATATTTTCAACTCTGAGATGGTTAGATAAAACCTCATAGAAAGAAACACAAAACTGGACTAAAACAAAAGGAGGGAATGATAGCAAACAACTATTAAATTCTCCCTAGAATGAGATGCAACACAGATACAACATTCACTCAGTTTGTTTATGCCAATTGTAGATATCCATTTTCGTTTAAATGGTAGAGTTCTATTTTTATTTAAATGGTACAGGTCATTTTAGACAGGTAACGTAAAGGATTTTTAAAGAAAGGTTTCTAATCAGTAAGCAGTGATAGAACAAACAGAAAAAAAAATAATATGAGAAAGAGAGAGGAAAGGAAGATTTTTGACATGTAGGTAAACGGGGTGTTTCAAAAAAGTTGAAATCATCTCCATTCTGAGAGAAGTGAGAAGTGTCACTGTTGTTTATTTAATTTTATTTTTTCAATAGACTACGTAGGAATCATACCACCAAATTTCATTGATCAAAGTTGCAGTACAATGCATTAAAAACAAAAACAACAACTAAATGGAACGGCAAATAGAGGAAAGGAAGAAGCAGCAGAAGAGGATTCTACTGGACAAAATTAACCTCAGATGAACCCAGGCCATATGACTCAATTTCCATACACGTCTCACATAACTCACTTTGCCCTAGCACAGTGCAGGGCCCAGAATTTGATGAAATTTTCAGCGCTCTCCCAATTATTCTCTAGATATGGAGAGGTTGTTGGGTCGCTGTTGTTTATGAACCACGAAAGAGGTAACCAGAAAAAAGCACACTGGACTAACAAAATCAAAAGGAAAAAAATCCCAAGAGACCAAGACAAGTATCAGATGATACTTTTCTCAGAGGCAAAAACAAATCTTCTCCAAGATAAGACAAGGAGAAAAAGTCGACATGGGAACCGAGGACATGAGAACCCAGAGTGTCTCTATATATATGAGAAAGAAGGTCAATATTATTTAAGATCCCTAAATAAAATCAAATGTCTTTTGCAGTCTTCCCTTTTTCCTCCCACAAGCATCACAGGGACCACCTGCTTGAGAAACTTTAAAAAAAAATTTGATGAAATTAAAGGCACTGGGTTGATTATTCAAATATAATGAGTTTTAGTCCATTGATATTGAGAATTCCTTCCAATGGTCTCAATAGTTTAATTTGATGAGACTTCTTCATTATTAGAAAAAATAAAACTCAATGTGATTGTACACTGTCAATAAATTTCTCCTTGTAGTATTTAATTTAGTTCAAATGCTTTCGGTCACTGCATCATACCTTGTAGTGTTCCATTAGTTCATCAGCCCTGAAGCTCTTCTCCTACAAAGATAATGTCATGATCACATAAACTTAGTTCCACTACTGACCATAAAATAGTTATAAAAAAACATTCACTAATATTAAATATAAATAGCAATGTTGCGTATTATAGTTCAAGAAAAAGAAAATGTTTAAACATTGAAAGTCAACAGTGATGATGACCGGTGAGTCCTACAATAAGCATACTAAGGAACATGAAAAATTACAAAACCAAGTGGAAGGCAAACATAACTAAAAAAAACAAAAAATACACAACACATCAGTCATGCACCCACCAAAGACAACCATGGCTCTTCACTTAGTTCAACTTCTCTGAACCCCAATAAATCATAGATCACAGAAAATCCAAGAAGGCATGACATAGTTATGGTATTATTTTCATTGACAGGCCACACTGCATGCATATATGGCACAGTCCATTCTCATTCAGATGCAAACAAACAGGTGCCACGTCCCAATGTCTTCACTCTTCTTAAAAGGCTCATTATGTGATCACAGCAATTGGGGAAAAAGTATAACAAGTTAAATTATAAGTAAGCAGATAATTGCAAATGAATATGCAGCACTGGTTTAAAAAAGTTTCAACTTACTCTCGGATGGGAGTTCACCATGAGCCATCCATGACGTCGCTCTAATCAGTACTACTCTTACCCTTACTAATGGGATTAGTGCTTGTCTCAACTTAAAACATACTTGATTTGCATGATACCATAAAAAACATATAAATGTTGTGTTTCTTGTAGTGTTTTGTGAACATATACCCAAGACTTCATTTTAAATTTAAAAAAAGGTTAAGTTTTAAAATTGATCCACTTTTCTCATGTTCAGGTTACTCCGAAATGGGACCTGAAAACTTATAAAAAAATACCACCACTCACATGCAAACCATTCGAGTTATGTAACGCTTTTTCTGATTCTTCCTTAGTCATGGTCCATATTGGACAATCACAGAGGAGTGATACAATGATGCCATCGCAACTTATCAAAGTTCTTTTGTTTTCTTGATCATGGTATGCTTGGCTTAAAGAAAAAGGAGGGGAAAAACATATTATACTTTTCCATTTCTGGGCCATGGAAGATTGTCCATAAATTTTCCTTCAATTTATAAGTTGCATGTCCTTTTGTATATAAGTTGATGACCACAATTACTTGACCAGATACCATCGGAACTATGTAGTTAAGCATGCTTGGGCAATAGTAGTATTAGGATGGGCAAGGACGGCTTTCTGGTGGATTAGTTGAGACACTAACATTCAACAGCTATAACCATGCAACCATGTGTCAAACCGGGACGTGTAATATGTCGTTTCAAAGGTCTCAATAAGTATGCGGGTGGACTAATCAGGGAATCTAACGGGGTGCTAGATCATCACCAAAAAACAACCATTTCAGGGAGTCAGCCAGTTTTTGATGAACACTGCCGTTTTCATATTCTGGATCATGAAAATGTTGTTCACAGCCAGAGAGGAGCACACTTTGTTCCACGGTACTGAGCGCTACTCAAATGCCCAACGTTGTTGTCCATCTCTAAAGGGGTAAAGGGGCCAACATGGGTCGAATGTAAAGGCGTTGCTCTCTGTGATCTCATTTCTAAAAAAGTAGCATTTGATGCTTGACAATTGTGCCAAGTCCCACACAGACTGAGATGAGAAATTGTAGGTCAAGGAGGGGGAGTGCAATTAGCCTCTTATGCGCATTGTTTCTTGGGGTTTCTTATAACTTTTTATCTTGATCCCACAGTCTAAGCTTTCGTAATGGTAACCTCAACATATAGGAGTTTCCTTTATTTTACCGATAAAAATACATGTGGTTAACTCTCACCTTCAAAAAAGGTAGAATTATCTTGTGAGCAATTTTTTTAATGCCCTTACAAATGCTTGGATACAATGTGAAGACTCCATAGAACCACATGTATGGTACATGTGGTCACACATTGAAAACAAATTTCTTTTTTGAAATTTTTTTGTCACATGTGACCGCTGAGATGTTCCGTTCAAAAGCTTTCACACTGTATTCGGACAACCAATACTTGAACGTATATTTAGAAACTTTGTAACCTATTAGTAGAGTTATCTTGCAGGCAGTCCTCTATGTCCTAACCAGTGTTTGAATACAATGTGCAAACTACATAGGGCCACATGTACAGTACATGTGGTCACACTTTAGAAAAAATTTCTTTTTTAAATTTTTTTGCCATAAAGAGAACTGACATGTTGCTTTCAAAAACGCTTTATCGCGTCCACATATTTTTTATATTTGTCATCTATCAATATTGATGTGTTGATATTTATTTATAATATTTTATAAATATAATTAAAATACATTGTACTTTCTTCTTACCGTTCAAACATCCCACTGACCTGCCCGAATGGATCAACCTCACAAATAAAAGCCTCAGAAATTTGAACTGATCAAAAATCCATTCAAGAGGCTTCAGGATTGGTTTTAAAATATTTGAAACCATTCGAACGATATTGTTCCTTAAATCAAGAAGGCAGACTACTCTTTCATGTTTTCTTCACCCAAATACCCTTTCAACCGAATTTTGTAAAAGCATTGTTCATACTTTTTTATCATAACCTTTTATTTTTCAAGTGGATCTGCCATTAGGGAAGAGGATTTGGTAGTGCCCTGCTTTGTTCTTTAATTTAGGTCTTCTAGAATTGATACAATTTGTGTGGAATATTTTGGGTAATTCAAGCTAGATTGTTGTTGCATCCTAATTCATTTCCATGAGTAATTGCAAACATTCATTGATTGATTTGGTTGATCTGAAAATCCCCAATCGGATCCTTTTTCTCAAAAATATTGTTTTTCAAAATGCGGCTCATGTGCAATGCACGTGCTGCTCGGGGGCTTAAAGAGTGGGCGGCGGGTTAGACTGCACTTAAAATTGTAGTTCTTAGCTTCGACAAAATTGCTCATAAAATGTAATTCTATGCAAACTCTATTACTCTCAATGATATTGATCAAAAACTCTCATTTGGGGTGTCTCCTCTCCATTGAAGATTCGGTACTCACCCTGGATAAGATCCTTACTGAAATGGTCATTGCGAGAGAAGACACAAAAGAGCACCATTTCTATGAGTAATGTTTTATCACTTGGATTTGGGAGATGATGGACTCAGCATTAAATCAAAATGCTTCTTTGAAAACATCGAAGAAAAGTAAAGGTGGCTTCAAGAAAAATGGAAGCAAAGTGACCAAAGAAACCAAGCAAAGTTTCAATTGTTTGTCCTTCATGCGGTATGTTAGAGCATATGAATTTCATGCAACGAATGGATCTTCCAACATAAGAGGATCTACATCAAAAATACTTGGGGGATGATCACATCACTCCTAAAATCTTGGGTACCTGTTTTTCTAGGTGTCTAGAAGTCATCCACTCCTATGAGGAACTCACGGTTTAAAATCCACCTGTTTTGGATGACCCCTTCTCTTTTTCCTTAATTTATTTCCTCTTTTGTAAGGGGATTCTTCGTCTCCCCTTGTTCGGGGCTTTATTTTGGAATATGATTTCTCCTACCTTTAATAAAAAAAATATTCATCAAAACAAATAGTAAATTTAACAAGGATGCTTAGTTATCTGCCTAGTAGATTGTCATTACCATTTGTAGTTACTTTTCCATTTCTAAATAGATTAGATTTTACGTTCATAAAATATTTTCGTTATAGAAAGTTAGACACCATCTACATGAGTCAAGAAAGACTTGTAATTATCACGTTTCAAGATTTGTAACTAACTAGGTACAAAACACAGGGATTCAAAATTAGCATTTGAGAGAAGAAGATTTGAGAAACATCAAACAAGAGAAAAATTGAGCGATATAAATAGCTTCAAATAACATAATACAAATTAGCAACAATGTGTACCTGCTTTAACGGAATGAAATTTATCTCAGATGGTGCTAAAGCCTGAAAGACAAAGAAGACAATGTAACTTCTTCATATGAGTTAATTTTCCATTAAACTTCCAAATTAATTCAAATGCAGGTATTTTACATTTTGAAAATAATAATGTTAGTCCTCTGCTAATAGAAGAAACTGACCATTTTTTTAAGTGCCATCAAAACTTCCAGCTTCAATTCATGCCGATAAACACAAATATTGATTCCTTCATATCAAATCTAATATGGAATGCACTTATTTTAAAAAAAAAAGAATCTATAAAATTTTACTAAAAATGCAAATAAAAATACAAGGGGGGCAAAAGCCAAACCCCAAATGAAGAAGAAAGGAAAAAAGGGGGGAGGGAGATAAACAACTCCCATCCCTTCAAACACCAACATTTAGGCCACCCAAACAGTATATGACCTCCAAACATCAGCCTCAACAACACCATTGCAGAAGCAGCTTTATATAGTAACAACACCATCTTCATAACCAGAGTGATTAATTCTGCCCCGTGATTTTTTCATAAAATCCCATTCCACGCATTTCAATGTAACACCAACTTTAATTGAAAATTTTTTCATTCCTCCATATCCGAAACACCTAAGAAATAGCATGCAGCATCATTTGGGAGACTTTGGCCCCCTTACTCCTGTGTCCTTTCTTTTTCAGATTCCTAAATCAATCATACATTGGGCATTTAGCACCCCTCAGGCTGTTTCCTAATGCATCACCCATCCTCCCCCAAATTTCTGGAACCAGGTAGTCATTCAAACGAACAACTCCATATTATGAGAATATATGGGAAGTGGCAACGAGATTTATCAAGAACTGCAGTCTTATTGTGCCGCTACATATTCCTAATCAATATTTTTATTTGACTTGTATGGAGATCCCTCGTCTCCTTTTGTTCAGAGGCTTTTATTCATAAAAGTTCCTACCTTTATTCAAAAAATAATAATAATAACACAAAACTCTGGCTCATTCATATTGGTGGACTTGGCAAAAGATGTTTGTCAAACATAAATTTATAAATCATGATCCAAATATATATAACTTCATCAAACTTCCAACTAATAAATCAATTGAAAAATCTACCAATGATGTTTTAATCATTAGAAAATTCAACTAAGCACATGGAAGAAAAAAAAAAACTAATTAATCACCAAAAGAGGCCAATTCAATTATATTTTATTATTACCAACCAAAAAAAAGAGGACATTTCATAATAGTATATTAATGGTATACCTCATATGTAAAGGGACCATGTATAGTATCCAAATCATGAGTGCCGATGGCAACAAGAGTTCTCCTCCTAGAAAATACAATCAAATAAACATGTATGTTATACAAATCAACATTTCAACATGGATGTTATACAAATCAACATGTATGGCCTAGTCAATGTTCAGCAGCATCCATAGACAACCGAAGCAGATGAAGGAAGAGATCCATATCATATTCATGAAGTTCACCAAATAACCTTTAAACGCTAATTCCCTATGAAAGCAATGTGGTCATGAGAATTTATTATAAATAATGATAGAAAGAACATTCTATGTATTTCTGAGTAAAAGAACATGTTCAGTAGATTATCTAAAGGCAAGTTTCATAGATACAAAGAAAAAGAAATATAGGTTTTCATTCTAAATGTTATTACTATAATGACATTTGTAACCAAGCATATTTGCATGACAAAATATAAAAGAGCAAGTTTGTATCAACATGAATGATCTGAGGGAAAAATTGCAGGATCGTAGGAAAAAGTTTAATAGTAAGCAAGAAAAGAAATTTCATAGGTCCTCAGGGAGTAGTTCCAATAAGTATTTGATCCAATACAGGAAAGAAAGACAAGAAAGACCTTGCCACTGAAACTCATGTTTGAAAAAGACAGAAATGACAGATCTGTAGAACCCAACAAGCTCTAGAGCTGTATTTAAAGGGAATCAATTGTTGTTGTGATATCAATAACTTAATCAGTTATTTTTTTGGGATGGGGGTTGCGCTTGGATTAATCCTATTTCACAGTGGTCTCAAACAAAATTCTTCATATGCGTAATGGATCCATTACCTAAAAACAATCTTATCCAATTTGTAGCATTTAGAAATTGAGTAGTGAAAATTGAAAAATAATTTAAAAAGGACGTGTCAATACTTAAACCATGGGGGGTGGGGTGACTAATACATCATACATCAAACATGCCAGAAGATCTGTCTCCATGATAACCCGCTCTATTTCATTTTTTTGCCCTGTTTGTATCTTTTCTATCCTAGATGCTGTGGATACAGCAAACTACACTAATCATGCTTATCCCATTAATATAGCATGAACTAAAACAAAAAAAACTTAAACTTAACTCTCTGTCTTTATGCCACTTGGAAATGACTATAAGAGAAAAAGGTAAATAAGAACTACTAATACTACATTAATAAAATTTTGGACAAGCTCTCCTAAGAAAATTCTCTTCCGAAAAATCTCAGAACCATCAGTACGAAAATAAGATGGGCAAAAAACTAAGTGCTAGTGTTACATAAAACTGATTATGTTCTGTAAACATCAAAAACATGGAGATAATATTTATAATGGGTCCTAGTTGAGCAACAAGCTAAGCAGATTTCTCCTAGCAGTGAAGGTTTCAAAATCTTGAGATGCTCATAAAAATGATGGTTGCAACTTCTTTTTTTTGTTTTGATGGAATGGTAGGTTTTCACACCTGTATTATTAATAGGAGAATGAAACCCAAAGCAGGGAAAGCAAATACAAAAGAAACCCAAAGTGCCAAAGCACGTTGCTATATCAAGATATAGAGGAAAACTCTTAACACTGATGCCCCTCAACACACCCTTCTAATCAAATACAAAGGAACCGCCAGAAAAGCTTAAAGAACTCGCCCCCCCACAGGCTCTGCCCCAATCCAACACGAACCGGACCGCCGACTCCCATATATTCTCAGCATACGGGGAACCTCCTCTGAACATCGAGTGGTTCCTCGTAAGCCAAATGGACCAAAATGATGGCTGCATACTAGATGCCTTCAATTTCAATAGTAAAATCTTTGTATCAACATGATCCATTAATATGCTAAGATGACTGATGTATCATAGAGACAATGTCAGGAAAATAGGACTACTTGAAGTTTTAAACTAAATTCAAAGATGATGTGTCGAATTGACACCACACATGCATGAGATGAGGATGGTGCCAAATACAAACCATCCATATATCCAATACACTGGTGAAAGAGAATCTGAACGTAGGCCACCGTTCAGCTTAAACTTGTGGTAAAAAAAGGCTCCATGGAGAGAATTAGAAAGGAGCATCAAAATGCTAATTGCGTGATATAAAATAACAGTTTCCTCTATCTAATAAAATAAACAGAGTTTTTCCATGCAATTAGAATAAGAGTGTGTATCCCTTGAATATACTATTGAATGGAAGTATGGTAAAAGATCAACATTGGGAGCCAAATAGACACCTAGAACTACTATCAGCACCATTCTAGCAATAGTATGCAACATTACTCGTGCGGTATGTTGGAGCATTTGGCTTACCCGCAATGCAAGCGTCTTCCAAAAAAAAGAGGTGTTGTTTGGAAAACACGTGGATGGCAGTATCCTACATCCTTAGGCCTAGTTTGATAAAGGGATAAATTTTTAGGATAAGTTAGTCTAATTTATAAGAATAAAAAAACCACTATTTTTATCCAGATTTGCATATGGTAATGTTTTTTATTATCCTCATTTTTTGTGTTCTTATCCTCAATCTTGTATTTGGATCAAATATAGGATAACTTTAAATTTTTTAAAAAAATACCAGATCTACCCTTCCTATTAATGGGTCATTAATATTGTTTGGTGGAACACATTCTTTTTTTTTTTTTGGTTTTTGTTTTTTTTTTTTTGTTGGGAAGGGTAATCATAAATGTTATCCCAATTTTACAAAATTGGGATAAAAAATTGGGATAAAGTCTGTTCCACCTTTTACCCAGAACAAATTATCCCCATTTTTTATCTCAAAATGTGGACAATTGTCCATGCTTTATCCCTTTTTTTTTTAATGCCATATGGGATAACAAATAATTTAACCCAATTTTTTCCTTATCCCAACCCCTTATCCCCATGCCAAACTAGGCCTTAGAGATTGGGTGAAGATGATACTAGGAGTTGAACCTCCAGGAGGAGACAACTTGGTTTCAATCTTCATTGGGGACACCTTTCTTCAGAGAATCCATTTTCACTTTCTTAGTTTCTTATTTTTAAAGGTTTTGTACCCAGATCCATCATCTCCATGTGTTTCCACTTCCAGGCTTTCATAATTAATAAGATTGCTCCTATATTTTCTTCAAAAAATAAGTATGCAACTGTAACTCTTCTTTCAAGAAAGGAAAATAAATTTTGAAATTAAACATATTATCACAGCAGAACCAAAATAAACTTTTCAAACACTTTAATTGAAAGCATGGACAAAATAGACAATTTAACAGAGCAATTTCACTACAGAAAACAGACATCAATTTTATTTTGGAACACTATTGCCTGAAGATTACATGACCACAACACGCATTATATGGAATAAGAGGGCTCGAGTTTTAACCGGCAAATGTTCTGGTGGAGCTTATCCTGGAGATCGATGAAGCTATTGTATCTTGCTTCATCAAAAGCGACCCCCCTTAAAACAGCGCAAACAACAAAAGGCCTGATAGATGCAGTCTGTAAAGAGCATACAACTTGCCATCATGCAAATGTAGAGACCACAAGCAAAGACAAGTTACAAATAAAGGAACACAAGAATTCACCTCAGGCTTAACATGCATTTTCAGCATGGATTCTCGAGGAACATCAGCAACTCTATAAGTAGGAATCTCATCTTTCCCATTAAATATTCGGAGGGCTTGAACAAGCCCTTCTAAGCAGAGCAGGTCATAACTGTTCATCAATTCATTATAAAGCATGTCATCATAACTTTTAAATATAAAAAATTAGCAACACGACTATTTAAATTAATACAGTCAACCAATAAAGCTCAGAGAATCCAAAACACCAACACAAGAATCCCTTGACCCGACAGACCCAAAATAGTTGTTCATAATTTTCTAAAAATGCAACCATCTAAGAAGAACAAAATTGAACCCGTTACTACATACCCAAACCAAAAACTGATACTTTTTCTTCATTCAATGATTAAAAGTTGAAGGTGATTTATTTTATCCTTTTAATAAATTTTGTTCGGAAATCCCTCGTTTCCTTCTACTCGGGGACTTTCTAATATATAAAAATGTTCCACATCTTTAGCAAACAAAAGAAAAGTTAAAGTTGAGAAGATCCACTAATCTACCAAATCAACAAAGATGCAGAGAAATAAAACAAAAACAATTCAATATCACTAATCTGGCATGCACAGTTATTCGTTTATAAAACTACAACCAACCACAAAGAACTAGATACTCGAATCAAAAATGCAACTTTCTCTGTATCAGCAAATAAGACATCGATAAAAATCTACAAAATCAATAAAACTCGTACAAAGACATCAAAATCAATCCACGTTTAAACAATCACTGAGCCGCAATATTAGCAGACAAGACTCAATTCCCATTCAACAAATACATTGTGGCCTCTCACGCTAATCATATAAGCATCCAATCAAAAACCCCAAACAAAAACCATTTTTTTTTAATTAGAAAAACACCAACAAATCCCAAAAAGAAAACAAAAACGTCTAAAAAACCGATTTTTCCAAAATACCGGTTGGCAGGCACTTCAATCTTGTAAATGATCTCCTCATCATCCCCGACCTCCTCATCCAGATGTTTCTCCTTCCTAACAATCGCCTTCTCTGTCGTCTGCGCCCCCAAAGAAAAACCCAAAATCAAACCTTCCAAAACCCTACAAACACAAAACCCACAAAAACAAAGGAGAGACGGAGGGAGGGAGGGAGGGCTTACGACGTCGTCCAATTCGATGCCGTAGTCGAAGCAGAGCTCCTCGAACTCCTCCTGTTCTGCGCGATTTTACGTACATTACACGATGAGAACCAAAAAAAATTGAAAAATCAAGGGACGGATTGGATTGTGTGGGATTTTTGGTGTTTCTTATCACCGTAGGTTTGGCCGAGGGCATCGAAGAGGCGGTCTCGTCCGACGCTGACGATCGGCATGGCAGCGGTGGTGGTGGTGGTGGTGGCGGTGGCGGCGGCGGTGGCGGAGAGAAGTGAAGATGAGGAAGACGAGAGGAGGAAACGAGGGTTGGGCTTTTTTGGAGTTTGGACCCTTTAGTGAATAAGCCGTTTTGTTTGGAAAATGTAACCCTCGGTTCTTTTTTTTTTTTTCTAAAAAGTAAATTAAATAATTTATGGATAGGTCCTTCTTAGGGATTAAAAAGGAACTTTCATTTAAATTTAGAGACTAAAACCTAAATACGAAGAAGGGAGGGATCGATCACTAAATATGATGGTTTGTGGGGACTTAAAACTAAAAATCCCTTTTTTTTTTTGTTTTATGGGTGTAGATCTAGTTAGTACTGGCTTTGATTATTTTCATCTGTTTCAAATTATACAGTTTATAATTTAAATTTTCACAGCTTATGAATTAAATTACACAGTTAATTATTAGTTTCACATTCCACTATCCAGTTAACTATTAAATAAAATATGGATTCTAAGTATCATCAGTATCCAATATAAGAGTGGAACATATACCCAACAATTAATTGTGCAGTTCAATTCATAGGTTGTATAGTTTGATTCATAGGTTGTACAGTTCGATACTGATGGAACTGATCGAAGCCAGACCTGATCGGATCTGAATTCTTATTTTACGGTCCTAAATCCAATCCTGGCTAGACTCATATATTCACCATAACGAGTATATATCACACTAGAAAAATTTTACATTTTTGTATAGATGACATCATTCAATCCGTTGGAATATATATTTCACTTTATAAAAATATACATTTTATTAAATGATGTATGTGTTTTTAAAAAAAAACAGTGAGAATTGCGTTTGTGATTGTAAAATGAAATGAGTGTAACATTTTGTCAAAAAAAATTACATATTTAATACCTGAGTCCAAAAGAGAAAAACGACATGTCAAACAGTGCTTGTAAATTCACTCACCCCATCATTTTTCTTTTAAAAAATTACAAAACTCTTATATATTGTTATACAAAATAAAATATATATATTAAAATACAATAACATAATTTTTTTCTTTGAAAATATAAAAAAATAACTTTTATAGATTATCATAGAACACATATAATATAATAGCACATTGTATGCTATCATAGTGTATGAGGTAGCAGATGAGGCTACAAAACATGACTATGTGTATTAACACTCCAAAAAAATTAATAGAATATACATTTCATCTTTTTATAAAATTATGTAATATATGATATACACCATTTTTTAAAAATTACATGAAAAAATATAAAAATTTCTAGTAGTGTATATATCTTGTTAATGTAAACATAGGTGACTCTTCTTTTATTGGTAAAGATGCATATGACCCCCTGAAAAGATTGTGGATATCCTCATCAATTCCTCGTTTATCAACCGTTATAAACTGGTGTGTAGTTAAGTTAACCTCACATAATTAATAGACTATACCCCTATTTGGGCTGAAACATGCCCCGATAGCTATGCATGGATAAGTTATAATAAGGGAGAATTTTGAAGAATACGAACAAAAAAAAGTTGTTTGGTTTAGGAGAACAATTTTTGATAACTATGTTTGGATAAGTTATGAATGAACATGATAACTATTATAGGAGATGCTAAAATTGTTTATCACACCTTATCTATGTCAATAGATATAAATATACTTTTGTGTCATTTTAAAAATAATAATCACACTTAACATACTCACATACATTTTAAAAATATGTCACATTTATTATACGACGTACGCATACCTCACATTTATTTTCAAACACAAACAATTTATGAAAATGATAGTTGTCATTTAGAATTACTATAAAAAATGGTTTTTTTACATGTGTACCATCAAAATATATGGTATTTATTTTTATATTATCACGAATAATAATTTTTATACCATTAGATTCTTTCTTAATTAAAAAATGTGTTACTCTATTATCTTTTCTAACCCAAATCAAACATAACTATAGTTTGTTTTTAACCAAGAAATCAAAATAACAAAAATAACTTTAATTAAATAAGGGGAAATGCATTCACCCCCCCCCCCCCTCTGTCAAAATGACCCCTCAAATCTCAGTATAACAAAAAAAACCAACTTTTTTTTCCTTAAATCCTAAAAAACCCATATCGTTACATTTAATAACCTTGTGTTTGGGTTAAATTAACCCAACATTTTGGAATGACAATCTTACTATTTAAGGCAAAAAACGGAATCTAGTTTAACCCTAACCCCTTCCTCTCTTTCATCCATCAACGCCCCCAGTCCCCCCCCCCCCTCCGGCCCCCAATCGGCTTGACCTTCCCATCCCCCTCTAATGGGGTGTACAAAAATACTTACACTATCCGATATTAGAAATGAATGAATGAATGATTGGATAATGTGATTGAAAGAAATGCATGATAACTTTTAAATGAATTCATGTGAAAAAGATAAATGAAAGAGGTATTTAATGCCCAACATCTCTCAATGGTAAAAAAAAAAAAAAAAAAAGAACCATTTGGATATTGAAAAAGATATCTCGGTCAATTTTTGCAAAAATGATAATTTTATCATTTTTTCATCCTTTTGAATATTTGACAAAAAGCAATGGGTTATTTGGATATACATTTTTTGTTTCCGTGTTAAGTGGATGAAATATTATGGGTATATTCCTTACAATTTGACAGAAATTTGACCAAATGGATTATTTGTTTAATCAAGGCAAAAGTCATTTTTTTTTATATATTGAGATTTCAGGGGTTCTTTTGAATATCAGTCATTTTTCAGGAGTGGATGCATTTTGCCCAATAAATAATTAATAACAACCTAGTTTGTTCTTTCCAAATTAACCGTAAGCCATTCTTCCTCTCATCCATTTCTCAACCTATCATTTCTTTTCTTTTCTTTTTTCAAATAAGATCTAAGTTTTTTTTATAATTTGTCATTGTGGAGTATATATGTGATTAGTTGTTTTCAAGTTAATTTCATTTCATTTCTTATATTGTAAGTATTAATAATTACAATATTTTTACTAATATATTGTTTTTTATGTTTAATTTATATTTTTTTGGATTTTAGATGGAAATTTATCATTTTCATATTAAAATTAATATCTTTTATTTTTTATACTAATAAATATTGTATATGTTAAGAGGGAATTGCAAAATAAAAATAAGGGTACTTTAATAATTTATCTAAGATTTAATGGTTTGAATATAAATTTTGTTTGAAGTTAACTAACTGGGATGATATATATGCATTGTTTTAAAATATTTTAATGGTATACAAATAAATAACATGCAAAAAACATTTTTAAAAAAAGGATTTTGTCAAAATACCACTGTTAAAAACATATTTGCATCGATACCCCCTGAAAATATTTACGTATGTGCATCCATACCCCTTCGATTATGTTCCTTCTGCTGTGGATAAGTTTCTCTGTTAATGGGTTGTGAAATCTCTCATTTATCCCCCTTTGCCTGATTAGAAGGTTTTGAACCTCCCAAACATTAACAATATCTCCAAACCACATCGATTTCTCTTTCATGTCGGTGACTATCCTCCTTCAACCCACTGAATAGAATGTGTTCGAAGTAACAAGAGATTAGCTATGGATGTTTTGAAGCAAGAAAGACATTGGAGGAAAGGAGGTAAAGGTTGGATGTTAAGGATTGTAGAAGGAAATGGAAAGTTAGGGTTTTTTTTAATCTGTTTCAAATGAGGGAATTTGGTCTTTTTTCATGTGCAATTAGGTTTAGTAACCATGATTTATATGAGGTTTGTAACGGTGTATATTCTAGAAGTTGGATTTAGTCCTCGAATTAAATTGCTCCAATAAATACATTCAAATAAATATCTATAAAATATGAAAAAATCGATTTAGACATTTTGATAACAAAAAAAAATGCCTGTATCTTTTCTTGAAAATTCTCCTCCATCCTATACTAACCAACAAGAAAAAAACAAAAACAAAAATCAATATAACTCCATGAAAGCTTATGAAAATCGAAAAAAGTTTATGTAAAATCAGTAAATCTCCTTAAAATCAACCACATATTTGGTTAGTGTATTACAGTAAATTATCAAGTAAATTTTAAAAATAAATTACAATAATTATCATGAATCATCAGAGTCAACCACATATCTGGTTAGTTTTTTTTTTTTTTGGTGGGTAAAAAAGAATTGTATTGCATATCTATAGTATTTACATACTTAGTATCTATAATATTTACATACTTACATCCAGATCTAGTTAGTTTTGGGATTAAAATGAATATTGTTTAATAAGATGGAGACCTAAGAGGATTTACCAATTTTTTTTTTTTTTTTATTTTCATAAGTTTCTAATGAGCTATATCGATTTTTCAAAAATAAGGGGTGATGAAATTTTGATAACTTTTAATGTATAGTTAAGATTAACTATGTATCTAATTAGTTTGGATGACGGTAAAAATTGAAGGGGGCGGTTATTTAAACCCCATCAACTCCTCCACCCACCCCTTAATTTTTTTTTTTTGTGTGATCCTAACCCAC
Organism: Acorus gramineus; assembly: GCA_030737835.1. Classification (NCBI taxonomy): domain Eukaryota; kingdom Viridiplantae; phylum Streptophyta; class Magnoliopsida; order Acorales; family Acoraceae; genus Acorus; species Acorus gramineus. The sequence continues at coordinate 6,181,829 of CM060850.1, forward strand.
CCCATCAACGCCGCCAACCAACAAACACCCCTCGATCTGCTTCTCGAGAGGATCTGCCTCCCGCAACCTTCCCTGCAACGTCTCGCCGTCGCCTCCATCTTCAACAACCTCCGCTCCTCCTCCTCCTCCCCCGTCGGCGGCGACGCCGTCCACCGTTGCCTCCTCTCCACCTCCCCCTCTGTCGTTGATCAAGCGGCCCAAGAGCTCAGCCGCCTCCATCTTCAACAACCTTCGCTCCTCCTCCTCCTCCTCCCTCTCCCCCGTCGGCGGCGACGCCATCCACCGTTGCCTCCTCTCCACCTCCCCCTCCGTTGTTGATCAGGCGGCCCGAAAGCTCTGCTGCCTCGTCGAGGAGGGACACACCACCTTCTACGCCTCATACAGACTCATCGTGCTCCAGTCCGCTCTTGACGGCTGTGATCGCCGCTTCGTACCATAATATAAATAACATAACATGACATAAAGTAAAAATAAAAATAGACGGAATCCGGCACGCATGCACCAGTGAGGAAACCATGCAACATTTTTAACATCTCACAATGCCCGCAATGAACAGTCTGTCTGATGCATAGGTTCCAAACGTTGATCACGACGATCTCCATAGAAATCTCCGTTTCATAGAGAGATACACATAGATTCAATTCAGGTCGGACTCAATCATTTTTTGATCCATGAATCCCAAATTTTATGTTTTGCCTTGATTTATATTGAAATTTGTGGCTTTTCGTATGTGGGTTTTGTCCAATACTGGCTAAATGTGTCTCGTATGCTCCCTCATTTTTTTTTTTTTTTTTTCTAAAAAAAGGATAATATAGGAGAATCTTATTGCAAAAATCCCCTTTTTTTTTGTTGGGTTTTGTTTTACGATTCGTCTTTGTTTACCCCAATTGTTGGGTTTTTTTAGATGAAACAATATTTTGGTCACTGCAATGTGTTTTGATTACTTGTTCTGTTTGATTTCGTGATTTCGTCGTAGTTATATTTTGGGTTTGTCTTATTCAGGCAGTTGAGAGCATATTTTGATCTGGGTATTGATTTGTACATCATTTTTTTGCCATCTCGAAGAGGTTAGGCACTCATATGGTCAGTGTGGAAGTGAGCATCATCAAGCAATATAAGTTCTTGTTTTATCTGATTTCATGGTTTGTTTGTGTTTTTCTGTTGAATTGTGACTTGTGAGGTTGGACTGGTTAATCAGGCAATTGAGAGCGCATTCACATCTGGTATTGCTGTATTGATCTACACCTACATTTCTTTGTTTGTGTTTGTCCATATTATAATGAGTTTTGTGTGAATTAGACATCGCCACTAGCAATCCTAGAATTTGGGTTTGATAACTACCATGCTTTATCGTCTTATTTAGGTTGCTGTTGAGATATGGCCAGTAAGTATGTAATTTGGGTAATTTTACCTTTACTAAGTTCTTATATATGAGGATTATGTGGTTGGAATTTGATAATGCCTGGAAATGTGAATTACATAATGGTCGCCGGTAATTGCTCTGAGATAGATGATTCCACTGGATGAAAAGTTTGTGGGAAATCCTTTGTATGCTTCATGATCGTTTAACTCTTTTTTTATTGAACTCTGCTGACGCCTTTTATTTATAAATAATCTCTTCACTTCTTACTGCAATGAAAAAAAGTTATTTTTTTTAATACTAATTAAACTGTCTTGCATCATGTTCCATTCGTGTGTCTAAGTTGCAAATATATGTGCATTGGCAAGTGATCCTTCAAACATGATTAAGCTGTCGAATTGATTGCATTTGTATTTTATGTAACTTTTTTTGTGAAATCTATAATTTGGTTTCATGCGTTGTATTTACATATTATCCTTTGCATTCCTTAATGTATTCCCACTCACTCAGAGCAAGTTAAAACATATTGACAGGTGAAAAGGAGCTTTTAAATTAGTTCGTAGTCAAGCAGATTTTCCTATTGTTCACTGTGTAAAAACGGAACAATATATGATGAAAAAATTTCTAGTGCATCGATCTCTACAAGAATTTAACTTAAATTATCTGAGATGGTGAGATGGAAAGGAAAAGAGCGAATGAAGAGTTTGATCCAGGACCACTTTCGCCTGCAAAGCCAATAGATAAATATGGGTTTATAAAACAAGACCAAAACAACCCTCCAGAAGGCTTAACCAAAAACAAGTTGGCCAGTGAAAATGAGAGGTATGCTTTTTTTCCCCTGTGACTTTCATTTTTTTTTTCTTTATATATGTGTGTGTGTGTGTGTGTATTGGCAGTTGACAGAATTGGAGAGGTTAAATTGCTTTATCATAAATGGGCACATCCACACATGGCGTTTTTTTTCTTCCATTAGACATAAGACATTGTTCACAAGTGGAAGATAGTTGACACACTCTTCTCGAAAAAAAAAAAAAGATACCTTTTATGGATCTTTCTTAAGAAGGATGGATTTCTTCGTAATTCAAGCTTATGATCTCATTCATAATTCAAGATTCTTGATTTGTGATATTTGTGCAAACCTGGGACCTTGGACCATGGGATTCCTGTCTTCCGGTTTGGATCCATGTCTCTGACACTCCAAATATCTGTCCTTAGTATTTATAGGGATGCATGCTGGAGATTCTGTCTCTGGGGTTCCAAATCCATGTGTGACATAGATGTGTCCGGTTTTTTGTTCCTCAGTCCATGGGAATATATGTTGCCCTTCTATGCATGTGATACTTATTGTTTTTCTACCGCTTTTTAGCTTTATTTTGTAACCTTTCTTACATGATCCCTTTTCAGGGAGGAAAGCAAAGTTAGGAAGTGGAGAAAAATGATTGGTGTTGGTGGGAGCGACTGGAAGCACTATGTCAGAAGGAAATCTCATGTTGTCAGAAGGCGCATAAGAAGGGGAATACCTGATTGTTTAAGAGGTATTGTGTGGCAGCTGATCTCTGGAAGTCGAGATCTTTTGCTAATGAATCCTGGAGTATATGAGGTACTTCTTGTTTGAATGACTTCCTCACATACCTGACACTGTAATTATTTTTTTGCTATTTTTCTCTTATTTTTCAAAATTTTATGTCAACTAATTTGTTTCCAAATTCAGTATATATCAATCCTGTTTTGTTTGAATCCATGCAGATTACTTAGATCAAAGACTCCAATTTTCTTTTCTTATTTCTTTTGCACAAAATCCAGTTGTTCAACATTTATGCCTATATGGGCAAGAGAAAAATTTGCAAATCATTCATCGCGCTTTTAACTTTTATAGATTTGCTCTGCATAATGACGCTTCAGCCTTTCTTTTACAAGCTCAGCATTTTAAAGTTCTTTGATACAGTTTGCTCATGTTACTTGTGCTCCAACACTGATTTTTTGAGATCACCGTCTTGGTTTCATTGTTGAATCCTTTACTTTCAGCAAATCAAAGGAAATTATGGAATTGGATTTTTACAAATGTTTCTAGGACGGTTATCTGTGCTTTGGTTTTTTTAAATAGTAGGCATCCTACCCAATTTTTTTATTGTGAAGTGACTGTGCAATAGAGAAAGCAAAAGCAAAACCGCAACAACCAAACAAAAATCACACAAATTCATAGTAACACAGAAGAAGAGCCATCGCCCTAACCTCTCAAACACACCCCAAACCACTCTACTTCTCAATCACAATTCTTACCTTGAGCACAACGCATGGTTATGTGTGCATTGTTTATCTACTCTATTGATACATGTTTTATTTTTAATTATTTATTTATTTGATATTTAGATGGAAAATAATCTTAAGATATGTTTTTGTTCTGCAGCAATTAGTGATATATGAGACATCAGCTTCGGAGCTGGACATAATCAGAGATATTTCTCGCACGTTCCCTTCACATGTTTTCTTCCAACAGCGACATGGACCAGGCCAAAGGTCTCTGTACAACGTGCTTAAGGCATACTCTGTTTATGACAGAGATGTTGGATATGTTCAGGTTGAGTTTTAATCAGATCTTAAACCTTAGCTAGCTGGAAATTGACACCGACCATGATCTTTGCTGGAGACTATAATTTGATTATCTTGAATCTCAGGGAATGGGTTTTATAGCGGGACTTCTGCTTCTTTATATGAGCGAGGAAGATGCATTTTGGCTATTGGTTGCTTTGCTAAAAGGAGCGGTTCATGCACCAATGGAAGGTCTATATCTGGTATGCTTTATTAAAACAATCACCTTTTTTTTCCCTTCATTTCTGCCTCCCCATTGGTTAGATTTTCTTGCTTATGTTGCGTTTAGTGGATCTGTGATGAAAGAGAGATGCTTTTTTATGGAAAATGGATATTGGATGTAGTTGATGACTAGAAGTGTGTGCCTTTCATGATGCATTTAAATATTTGAGGAACAAGTGAGAGGAATCCACTTGATAAATAACTTTCTGGGAGGTATAGATAGCGAGAACTGAGAAGCCTTGTTCCATTGTAAAACTAAGGTCATCTTTCTGAAAGAATACTTAGGATTCATATCAAGCAGGGCTTCTCCACAATGAGAACCCATCTACATTATTGTACTATACCTGCTGAATTTTATCATACTCTTCAGTCTTTAGGATCCCCCATAAATTTATCCAATTCTTGTGGGGATTTGCTCTAAACTGTTGCAAATGGGGACTGTAACTTAAGAACTTGAAGTCAAGGATTGCTTTGGGGTGACCCATACTAGATGTTGAGATAATGTTTGTTGTTATAAAAATTCTGAAATCATTTTGCAATAATTTGGGTAACACCATATTGCTGAACCAAATTTACATCATCATTGTTTGCTTATTAATCTGCTGAGTTGGATAATTGATGATGGCAATTTTTAGAATCATTATTAATATCAACTTCTCATGATACCAATATTTGGCTAAAAAAAGCATCTAGGATATATCTGTTGTACTTTAACGAAGCGTCACTGCACGGATGTAGAATAAGCATTTCTTTAATTCAAAACCTTATGTTCATGCTGCAGTTGTGCCCACACTCTGACTCCAGATTCGATTAAGCTTATGAAAAGAACAAATGTGGTTTTTCTTGTCCCAATGGTGAATTGAACAATTCTTGAAAATCACTTGAAATACGGGATTTAAAAAAAAATTGGATTTCAACTTTGTGAGCATGTTGAATTAGACAAAACATTTCTTTTCCAACAATGTAAGAAAAAACTTGGCTTTCATTCATGCGAACTCTGGTTTTCTGGACTTGTTGCTTGACAACAAAATGAGTTAGTCTTGTGTGATCCACCATGTTTTGGATTTGGTCCCTGATTTAATATAGTCTCTGGTGCTGAACTCTCAATTGTTTTAAAAGAAGCTCTTTGGTGTGTCACCTCCTCAAATATAAGCTTCGCCCCTTTAATAAGTTGCTATTGTATATATTCTGTTTGTAGGATGATGTTTGTCCTCCTCTAGATGAATTTTAATTCCACTTATCATTAGATCTGATTGCTTGTTTGTGCGAGGATTTCATCTTTATTAATTGACACATAAAATGCATTTATCCCTTCGCTAGAAATTAGCTGTTGTGCATAATAATATAATATAAAGATCAGTCAGTATGTCATAGAAGAACAATTCTATTCTTCTAAGGTGTCTGTTTAACCTTCAAGCTACTGCCTAGAATTTCTGTATGGGCTCACAATAGGATTTTTCGTACTTTTCTGGATGATTTGTTGAATTTTCTTTTTGTAGCGTCTATTGAGTTTAGTTTCATAGCTTCATTGATTATTTATTTTTGGATGATGTTAAATTAATGGCTGTGTACAAGGACCAGTGTGGCCATGCATACTTCATTTTCTCATTCAGATGGCGTTCATCAATTGCTTTCTAACACACTTAAGAATGCAAATTTTGAAATTTGAATTAAAATAACTCCATTACCAATATCTGAACTGCATATATATTTACTGTTTGTGGGTTGTTCTCCATTTATGCTGCATTTGTTATTTAATGTATTGTGTGTGAAATATTGACTAAATTTTAATATCCAGGCTGCACACTGACAGATATCCTGTTAAATAATTTGATGATTGACCGCTATCTTATCTATGGAATAGGCGGGATTGCCTCTTGTACAGCAGTACCTTTTTCAGTTTGAACAACTTGTGAAAGAGCACATGCCAAAGCTCGGAGAACATTTTTCACAGGAAATGATTAATCCGAGCATGTATGCCAGCCAGTGGTTTATAACTGTTTTCTCTTACTCATTTCCTTTCCCCCTGGCTCTTCGAATATGGGATGTTTTTCTTTATGAGGTCAGTGGTATAATTTTTTTCTCTTACTCTCTTTAATCACATTTATCAAATAGAGGGTGAAAGAAGGTCAATGTATTTAAGTTTTAGTTTACACCAATTCTTGGTTTTGTTGAGATTTTATTTCCAATTTCTCATCTCAAAATCTCAAAATTTGCAGGGTGTTAAGGTTGTTTTCCAAGTTGGATTGGCGTTGATGAGATATTGCCATGATGACTTGGTTAGTTATCATCATCTTTCACTCTTTGTATAAGCAACTTCCAGATATCTAATTTATGACTTTGGCTCACAGATAAAATTGCCGTTTGAGAAACTTATACATGCATTGCGCAACTTTCCTGAGGATGCAATGAATCCGGATACACTGTTGCCAATGGCCTTTTCAATCAAGGTTTCCTTTGTTTGGCTTCTTGCTCGATGCATCTCTATTTAAATGCTCTCTAGTTTGGCAATGGGATAAGTGGATAAGTGGGGTGATAACTGGTTGGAAAACAACTTATGCCAAAAATAATTTGGATAAAGTGGTGATAGTTGTATCCATTTTGAAACGAAAATGAGGATATGTTGTTTCATTGAAAGGCTAGAATAACATTTATGCCCTCTTTTATCCTAATTTTTGACAAATGTGAAAATAACAAAATTGATAGACTTTTTATCCCATAAAATTAAGATAATTTATCCTTAAAATTCTTGTCCCCTTGCCCACCTAGCCCATTGTTAATGTTGCTTTTGTAGTTTCCTTTGTTGCTATTATAGTATATTTTCGAAATGTTAATGTTAATCTTGTTGTTATTTATTTATTTTTTGAAAGGAGGCTACGAGCATTCATGTTAGAAAATGATGCCCACAAACAAAATAACGAAGACGAGGGATCTCCAAAAGTGTAGAAAAACAGAAAAAATAAAGAGAAAACAAAAAATCCAAGAGATGCATTAGAGGCTCCCAGAATAGGAGACTCCTATCATGCCGAAAATGATCCACAATTATGGCCCAAACCAAATGCTTCCCAGTGTACTAGAAGGTGATTCAACTTCAAGGATTTAGTCAGTGTTGTTGTTGTTCGTCCGTTGGCCGAAAATGATTTATCATTGTTATTGTTGAAAAATGGAAACTTAATCATATTTGCCTGAGTATGCTAGAGCGAAATCAGGATTTAGTCATATATTTGGTGGGATACAACGTTGGCTCATAACCTGTTTCATCTCTCCTTTTCTTCGGGGTTGGGGCCGGCGATATTTTTATTGTTATGAGGGCCCCTTGTGTAAAGTGTTGCACACACGCGAATCAATTATGGTTATCTGTATCAGTATCGAACATGTTCCACATCCCAGTGGGAAGTTCCTTTAAAGTAGATTCTTTTTCTTACTATCTTGTTTTGGTTTTCATGGCTCTGAAATGGCAGACACAGAGCATCCAGTACACCTCCACTTTAGCATCCAATCCTAACATCTATCATCAGCCAGCACATCATCATTCCGCAACAACAACACGCATTAAAAGAACTTGTGTTAAATACCATTTTTTTTATAATTATCTATGACAGCAATGGATGAGTGGCCCTTAACCTAATGTTCAGCAATGGTCATTACTTCATCATGTCTTTCGTGGGGTCAACATGGTAAATATGCTTTTCTCTCTGCACATCTTCTACAACATTCATGACGCATGTCGAGTGACTAACACACCAGTTCTTGAGGCCACTACTAAGCTAATCATCCATAGGTTATATGAATGGGAATGGGCTTTAATACTTGGTTTCTTTTTTCTGAAAATTTGATTGATTGACGATCCACTATTTTCATTTATTCTCATAAATGCTTGTTCCAATATACTTTCCCATAATTTTATGCAACTTTGATGATTTTTATGTCCCCTCCAAGAATCTCAGTTTTCTTTTCATTCGTCACCATTGTAATGCCAATTTCACTGTTGTGTCTGCTTCAACTTTCTGGTATACTAATTCTTAGTAAAATTACAATAGTATATAACAGGAAGTACAGATATATGAATCAAAGTTGTATTTTTTTTCCTTATATCATGTCAGTCATCTCTCTTGTTGACAGGTGACCAAACGCTTGGAGGAACTCAAACTGGAGTACGAGAAGAGGAACGTAAAACCACCATGCCCAGTAGAGCCTGTGAGCAAGCAACCAAAGACGAGCACCGACCAATCGTCGCCTACAGAGAATCCCCCGCAACCGATTCCTTGAATATTGAACACTGTATTTAAGCTGGGCCACAAAAGAAAAAAAAAAATCTTGTATTATTACAGTCTCTTAATACTTAATGTAATTGTAACCAGTTGGTTCGTTGTTGTCATTTGCTAATCCTTTGAAAACAGTTTATATTGGTCTTTTGGGTACCTTTGGTTAAATTGACTGATTTAATTATGTGATATAGTACTAAAATAGTATTCCTTTATGTGCTGACTCAACAGTTATTTCTGTAGTAAGTATGTGAAATATCAATTGAGTGTAAGTTTGATTATGAAAAATGCAAGCAGGTGTACATTCAATTTATTCAAATATATATTTTATTTTTTTGTAAATTTATCTATTTTACTAGATAAGTGTTTACCTTAAAAAAAAATTAAAATGTATTGGATTACAAATGTGTTGAGAATATCTGTCATTAAAATATCATTATATTTCAAGCAATAGTTTAACTAGTCCGATTTGATGGATTAAGATTTTTTTTCGTCCATTCCATATACATAGATAAAGTAAATAACTTTACATAAAAAAATTAATAAAAAAAGTGAATCATTTTCTAAAAGTTAGAAATTGAGTATGCTCATGGGTACTAAGATACAATTAATTTTGCTTAAAAAATCTTAAATGGCTGCTAAAAGGGATCTTGAAGGCCAGGTTTTTCATCCCATTGAAGCTCAATCAGCCAAAAAAATAATAATAATAATTTGAAAAAATTCCAACAAAATATATATATCTTATTGTATAAGATATATGTAACTATCAACTATGGATGGCAAAGTTGACTAACAAGATATATGTGATTTGTGTATAGCCACGCTCAATACATAAAAAATAATTTATATAGATATGGTTAAATATATGTCATGGATCGTAATCGAAGTTATGGTGATGAAACACTCGGTCCATTTTGCTACAATTTATATAGTCTACAAACGATCCCCTAGTCGTTTATACATTAAGCTATAGCGGTATAACATAGTTTATATTACACAATTATAGTGTATATAAATTATTTTTAATTTTTCTAAAATATATATCTTAATGTATCATTCACATTTTATAACAATACATATTTTAACAAATTGAGTGTATTTTTAAATGAAAACAATGAAACCATGTAGGAGTTGAAATATCATTTTTTATCTAAAAAAAATAATTTTTATTTTTGGTAGAGAGACCCATGAGGGGTTCTTATATAACGAGGGTCCAAAACTCATAAACAACTTATCAACATGGGATGGAAGAAACTTGGATCGTCCCCATTTGATTGTTCACGTCCATATCGGGTCTCCAGTCTCGGGTTTTTTGTGGATAAGGTAATTTCCGTCTTTTATGGGTTCAGGTTAGGTCTAGGTCGACTCATTGATAGGCTTAGATCAGACCAGAAAAGGCCGGATATGGAGAGGTTGAGGGATGTAAATGAAAATAACATATATGTCAGATCATTTAAAACAAATTAACACAAACATATAAAAACCAAATCTACTTTTTAAAATCTTACAAGTTACAATAACACTCAAAATAAATCATGTAACAAACCAACCAAATTATACAAATTCAAAAGTTAATTATCCAAAACACTAAAATAAATTACCCAAAGTTAAACAAGAACACTATATTACTAAGTTTACTACATATTAAATAATAAAATTCTTACAAATATAGACTTATATATAAAACAGTCAAGTCTCATATCCATAGAATCGAATCAGGGTGGATCTACATCAGACTTGATTTTATGTTTGAATCTACATGTGTAATCTGGTCCGGACCTGATAATTCTAGACCTAAAACATTGACTGGCTTATTTATATCACCTGTGATGGCAAAACTAATTTTTTTTTTTTTTCTAAAAAAAATTAAAAAGAAAAATTTGATGGAACTAGAGACAAACAAATTCAAGGTCATGTAAACATGTTATCAAATTGTAGAGGGTCTGAGAATTGCTGGCCCGACACGTCACTGCATGCACTGGTATCAGAAAAAAAAAAAAAAGAGGGAATGCGGTGTCCACGCAATGCGACACGTGGCAGAACGAGAAAACGATAACTGTTGGAGGGGGGGGGGGGGTCTTATCAAGGAATACAATGAACGGCTGGAATCCTATTCCACGCAATGAACGGCCGCCACTCAAAACAACGTGGAAAACACACGCGGATTGGAAAAAAGTCACAAATACCCTCGTTCAATATACGCTCGAATAAAAATACACGCCATTGAAAAAGTCCGAAATACCCTCGTTCACAATCCGCTAGAATAAGGTTTTTATTCAGAGTCTTACGTGTTATATTTTGGGATATCATGTCTTGTATCTTTCTTTGTCGCTGGAGTATAAAATTTATTAGGATAGTATTTCTAGCTCCGCTGCTCCCAATTTATTCACTTATTTGATCCAAAAGTGTTGTCAAAAAATTTAGGATAAAGTTTGGATTTGGATTTTTCTTTATTTAAATAAATATTTTAGCCTCTCATATTTGATATAGATGTAGGTAAAGAATCAGAGAAATTTGATATGATTTTTATTAAAATTTAAATTTGATATGGGTAAGAGCATCTTCAATTACTCTTAAAATATTTTTTTTACTTGCGTCAAATCTGGAGATGCGCCTACCCATTCATCAAAGGGTAATTTCGTCAAAGACCTCTTTTTACTCAAAAACCGAATTTAGGTACATTTTTGTTATTCAAAACTAAAATGAGGGGCAATTCCGTCCTACCACAATTTAAGCAGCTGCCCTATATATTTAGCCCTCCGCGTCTCTTTTTTTCCTCATCAAAAACAATTTTCACGGCGTCTTGAATCGAATCAAAGAAACAGAGATTTCTAGGGTTAGGGTTTCATTGGAAGTTCTCTTTGATCTCTCTTTTCAGTCTCGATTTCTGTAAGTGTGATCTCTCTTTGTCTCTCTTTGTTCGTTTCTTGATCGATTTTGTAGCTTATGCGATTTTTTTTATGAGTTTTATGAGTTCTTTTTGTTGTTTGTGATGGATTCTGGATGGAGAGATTGTTTTTCTTTTAAATAGTTTGTGCGATTAGGTGAAGAATCGGTGCTTTAATAGATCTTGTCGCCTCAAGAATTTCTAGGGTTAGGGTTTCGATTGAAGATCTCTGTGTTCTCGATTTTCAATTTCGATTTCTGTAAGGATATTGTCTCTCTCTGTTCGTATCTCCTTTGAACGGATTCGTTGAAGATTTTCTGTGCTTTGTTGATTTCTTGATCAGTTTTGTCGTGTATGCGAATTTTTACTTGTTTTTATTAGTTTGTTTTTGTTGTTTGTGATGTATTTCTGAATGCGATATTGTTTTATTTTCATTTTCTTTCCCTATGACTCTGAAATCGGTTTTATTAGGTTTCATTGATTTATTTTTCCGATAAGATTTATGAGAAAGGGTAAAAACGAGTTATTTTTGAAGGATTGGGGGGCGCTGATGACTCAGATTTATTGTAGTATGAAATTTCAACAAAAATCAGATCATTATGTATATCAGATCATTGGAAGCTACTCACTTTTTTTCACCTTTAATAGCCTTTTATCGTGTTTTGTGGGCAAAAACCTTTTTTGATTATATTATTTTCATTTGATGGATGTGATTTATCTCTTGAACCACGTTTTATCGTTTTTGATGGATTAACATCAACTCAGCTTCATCGAGGATTCACGCAGGCCTATTGTATAGAATTTTTGGTGTTATCGATGTTATCCATTTATCATTTTTTTTCTGTAATTTTTTAAATGAATGCTGGGAAATTCCCTGATTAAATTAAATCAACTAAACCCATTAGAAACTAGGATGCTTTGCATCTAGCATTTCAGAAGACTGTCATAATTTCTCTGTAACTTGTTTTTTTTTATGTTTTCCATGATGTAAAGTTCAGAAACTGATCTGACTTCATATTTGTCACCATATCTTTGTTTTCTGTATGGTTATGTACATTTCTTATTTTCACATCCTCGTTAACTCTGGAAATCATGACTAATTTATATAGAAAATGATTTATGGTATTGCTGTATCTGTTTTGTGTTGGATTTTTGGCAGAACTGATTTAATCTGTATATGATTTACAGGGAAGAACGAATGTTTTAATGGAGGGTGAATCGAGCGAGGATTCCAGTAGTAGTAGTAGTATTAGTAGTTCATTATTCTACGAAGCTCCTCTGGGCTACAGCATTGAATACGTTCGGCCATACGGTGGGATCAAGAGATTCAAGTCTGCTGCTTACTCAAACGTAAGTTTTACACCTTTGCAATTTCTGCACCTGTGTGTGTGTGTGTGTCACAGTTAAGGGCTAGTGTCTTAGTAGATTGGACAGAAACATTTGGATGGAAGTGTAAACTATGGAGATGCGTGCATGTTGTTGAATATGAAAGTTGGATTTAGTTTTGGACCTGCTTCATTTGGTATTTTGCATGGCTATGATACAACAACATGATAAAACATGTATCTGTAAGATTTGCACACAACAAAAAAAAAAAATTAATACACAAATGTGATGCTGTATGTTTTTGAATTGCTTATTCCCTGACTTTCTATTTTGTATATTGAAGTTTTACTGAATCTTGAAATGGTAGCTGTGATTGATAAGTTCATAGCTAATATCATCTGATAAGTTAGTAATGTAATATGGAGGACCTTTGACCATCCACTATGAAAGAATTTGCTACCGATTAAGTCACCAGTGATGATATTACACCGATCTGATACTGGGTACAGCACCCTGGGCTCATATCTTTGTTGTGGGCTAGAATCTGTGTCTCAGTAATATTATGTTGTTGTAATTAATGATAGAAGGATCTTCAGAAAGGGATTGTTTTTATGTCCAGCCATAACATGTTATATTTTCCTTTTTATAGAAGGTTATCTTTTCTTTACAATTAACATGCTTGAATATTACTTGCATCTACCATTTCAGTTAGACTACAAATAAATGTCTTCAAACTTTGGTCTCTGTAATTGTGCATAAAATTTTAGTCGAAATTGGGATGGTATCTCTGTAATATGAAATGCTGACCTTGCTCATTGTTCTCTCTCTTGTGCAGATCGCCCGGGAACCATCCTGACATTCCTCCGTGACAACAATCGTTCCTTAGCTAGTTTTTTTAGTCTTTTATTTTGTTTCCTTAAAATTCCCATTCTCTTCCCTCCTCTCCCAGCAACACTTCCAGCACCTAACCAATGGCACTGCCCATCTCTGCAATCGGATTCGAAGGCTACGAAAAGAGACTCGAAATCTCATTCTTTGAACCACCTCCATTTGCTGACCCTGGTGGAAGCGGCCTTCGCTCTCTCTCCAAAGCCGAGATTGACAGCATCCTTAAACCAGCGGAATGCACCATAGTCTCATCTCTGTCAAACTCTGATGTGGACTCCTACGTCCTTTCCGAGTCCAGCCTCTTTGTCTACTCTTACAAGATCATCATCAAGACCTGCGGGACAACAAAGCTGCTCCTTTCAATCCCACCTCTCCTCGAGCTTGCCAAATCCCTATCCCTCGCCGTGAAATCCGTCAAATACACCCGTGGCAGCTTCAACTTCCCAGGAGTCCAGCCATCCCCCCATCGCAGCTTCTCGGAAGAGGTTTCAACCCTTGACTCATATTTCGGCGAGCTAGGCTCTGGCAGCAAGGCTTACGTGATGGGCAGTCCAACCGAATCCAAGAAATGGCATGTGTACTCCGCCTGCGCAGAACGTGCCAATCGCCCACTCTACACATTGGAGATGTGCATGACCGGACTTGACAAAGAACGCGCTGAAGTATTCTACAAGTCCAGAGCAGGCTCTGCGGCGGAGATGACCAAAATCTCGGGCATAAGAGAGATCCTCCCCAGCAGCGCCATATGTGACTTCGAGTTCGACCCGTGCGGCTACTCCATGAACTCCATTGAAGGCGACGCGATATCGACCATCCATGTCACTCCGGAAGATGGGTTCAGCTACGCAAGCTTTGAGGCGATGGGCTACAGCGACAAGGAAGTTGACCTCGGCCACCTGGTCAAGAGGGTGCTGAAGTGTTTCCGTCCGGCAGAGTTTTCGGTTGCCATTCATTCTGATGGTTGGGTCGAGGAGTCTGGGTGGGGCAGACCGCTGGCGCTGAAGGGGTATCTTTGCGGGGAGAGGATCTGTCAGGATCTTGGGAGGGGTGGGTCTGTGGTTTACCAGAGTTTGAGGGTCGGAGGAGGAAGCGAGTGTGGATCGCCAAGGTCTATTCTGAAGTGTTGCTGGGAAGAAAGGGAAGATGAATCAGTGGAATGATAAAATGCAATATGTGTTTTTTATGTGGGGTCTTTTATTTGTTTGCGTGTGAAAGTTTGGATTTGCTACTATTATGTTATGTTTGAGATGATTAAGCTTGTGTGTGATTGTTATTTGCTTTGAATAGTGGATGCTATGGATAATTTGTGGGTATTGAATTCTGTTTGCATTGGTAGATTATGGATAATTGAGAGTGTGGAAACAGAATTGAAAAAATCCTTTGTCCAATGTTACTTCGAAAAATACTTTACGAGAAAGCATAAAAGGTACGTTTCACAATTTTTCAATGCTAAAAATGTATGATTTCTTCAATCAACTCATTAGGACGAAAGTTATACTGATGATCAATCCAATTTTGTTGAACTTGTATGCAACTGGATTTTTTTTTCTCAAGCTACTTGTTGGACCAACATTATGCAGGCGGTCATTCTTGATAAGCGGAAGAATTGGGCTCTCTGCTTCACCGTATTTGTTGTGGTGCAGTGAATATATGAAAGGTTGGGAATCTTTTTATTTTCCAACGCCAATGGCGTCATCCTCGATGGGTTGTGTCATTTAATCATTTAAGCTGAGAGTCTTTCCTCAGCAATTATACACACAGGTATTACCCATATCCACTCCCTCCTTGGATAGGGCATATGTGTTTACATATGGAAGTGTTGACATGCACACTAAAACGGTGGGGGCTGCGTTTGTTCTCTATGGCCGGCATAGGATTCTAGATGTAAGATTTCAATTATGGCCCTGGGCCATCCTGCTTCGGATGGAGGCGGAGGCTATTAGAATGGGCATTCATAGTGCAATTTCAATAGGTTGCCAAGATGTTGTCATCTGCACCGATTCCCGGTCAATGGTCTCCATCCTTGATAGCACGGCAGAGGGTCCACCACATATCTATCATATAGTTTGCCGTATTTTGCAATTGGCTTCCTCTCTCCATTCCATAAAATATGTCAAGGTTGATCGACATTTTATTGGCGGCCCAGAGAAGCTAGCTCGGTTTGCTTGAAGTAGTCACCAAATTTCTAGCCGTACGGATCTAATAGGTCTTCTTTTTTCCTCTTTTGATATATGTATACAATTGTTGCATGCTGACGTTTTTGGGTTGTTGCAATGTCATGTATGAGGGGATGATATAATCTATGAAATGTAACCTGCCTTTATGGCCTTTCCACCAAAAAAATAAAAAATAAAAAAATTTCATCATACATTTTGGAGAATAGCAATTCCTTTGTGCTGTTTGGAACACACTTCAAATATTTCAATGTTTCTTCTCAGTTTGGTCAGATTTCCTCTTCCATTTCTACATCTGGATTAGTAATGAAATTGAGAATCAAATTTATAGGCTAACCATTGATATTCAGTGATTCAGATCCAAAAAATTTCAAATTTCAACATTTGATGAGAAACAAGAATGAATACATCTGAGGTTTCTCAGGAACTTATTAAGTGAGAACCTGAAAAAAAATCACATTTTTTTTGCTTTAGAAAATCGATTCACAGAAAATATAATTTTTTATATTTCTTAAAAAGTTATTTTAAAGTGATTTTTATATTTAAAAACTGAATCATACTTTTTAATTAATTATTCAAAATTAAAGCGTTCTAAGAACACATATGCGGTTGTAGACTTTCTGTAAAAGCATAATCACCCAAACCGTCCTAAGAAAAATAAACACAGCGAAGGCTATCACATTCTCATCAAATTCAAGGTGAAGCCGACTGGAAAAAAAAATTATAAATGAAATCATTATTCTTTTTAACACATTAAACATTACACATAGTTCCTCACAATCAATGACACTGATGAAAATTCAACAAGTGATGCTTGTAAACATTAAAACCTTCTATCAATCAGTGAGTACATAATTTTTATCCCCCACCACGGAAGCTCTTTCCTTGGGAGGCCAAAATGGAGCTGTGATTGAATGCAAAATTGTCTAACATCATCAGCCAGATTCTTCCAAGGGTTGGGGAACCTCAAGTTTTGGAAAGATCAATATGGTCGGAACTTCCTTGCGGCCCGTAACTGTTGAATGCGCTTTCTGTCCTGCTCGAATTTGCTCTGCAGCATCATGATCTCTGCAGAAATATTTCACATTTAGTGTAACCAGAAAAAATCTATCCAAATATGATTTCATATTTGCAATTCACATTATGCCGGTACAGTGAAAGAGATTTATGTTTAATATAGAAGGTTTTAAAAGACTGCCTCATTCTAATTCATTATGAATGCAGACAATAAACATGTGGACATCAAAGACAAACAAGAAATGCAGAAAAACTCGAATCATGCATAAGTATAGTTGTAGGATAAAATCAAAACATTGGGTTAGCCTCAATGCATAAAAGCCACCGTATTTCAGATTTTCAGAACCGTTTAAAGATGTTAATTACAAATTAGAAAGCCTTTTCACCAAATATTGTTAATCTGTAAGACCAGCAGCACTTATTATGAATCCGATACTGTTCTTGCAACTTGTAAGAATGCATGGTTAATCTGCAAGGTAGGCCTCATTTGTTGAAGAAACAGATAGTATCAATTTTGAGAGATTTTATATGATAGAATTCTATGATTGCTATACAGTTTTTATATTATCTTAGTAAGAATGGAAGTCATCAAGCTAGACATTCAATAATATAAATTAACTTCAACAGCCAACAGGATCTGCTCATACTTAGAAAAGATTTTCATTAATAGCAATTGGCAAAACAAGATAACAAACTAACATGTACGTATGTATATGTTATATATATGAGAATTATATGCATTAATATAACAGACAGGAGAACATTTCAAAAACTAAACATGCAACCAAACATCTGAGTCAAAACACTGAACAAACTATTTAATTCTCTATTTAGCATGCAACAACTCGTTTCAGAATCTTTGATTTTACATTTACCAAATCAGCACTGAATAAACATGACACACATTTTCATTGTTGCTCATAATAGCTTCAAAAATGAAAAACAACGGACATATTTCAATCCGTCCAATAGAGTAGCACTTATATTATACATTTCATATGTCAACTCCAAACCAAATATGGGAAGCATAAAAACACGTGCAAATGGTTGTAGTAATATCTAAAATAAGGACTAAAATGATATAGGTTTAAAGAATATGCTTTACCATTCCTCTGGGCTTCCCGTTTTTGAAATCTGTAGAAATCTAGAGAAACTTCTTTACTCTTTTTGTTGGCCAGTTTGTCAGCCACAACAGCCTGTGCAACAGAGCCCACAGTTATTCCACTTTCGGCATCCGTCGTCTTCTTCCTGCCTTTATGGTGAGTCACAACAGTCCATCCCCCTTCTGCAGCGCGTTCTTCTCTCTCCTTCCTCTCCTAGAAATTTTCAGAGGATAGGAATGATGAACCATTGAATCAAACAAGGTAAAAATCCTATTAAAAGTTAATCAAATGATGCTTATTGCTTCCAAGACTTAGGCATGCATGTGGTTTAAGGGACACAAGAGACATGACAACATATGTTTTTTTTTCTGTCACAGGTAGTTTAGGTACATCAATTGATTGGCAACTGATGGCATGCTAGCAGCTTATGACATTATAATGGACTTTTAGGATTTGCTTAATAGTTCATTGATGGTATCATATGATTAAAAAGAAATTTTTTTTTATGGAAATGATTAAAAAGTAATTTACCTCCACTCTTTGACCAACAACAAATTCTATGTTCTTCAAGTAGGATATTTTTGAAAACTGTTTGCATGATGTACCAGGTAAGCTGCAAATGTGGTTTATAATTTATCAGATAGTAAACAGGTTATTTATCCTGTGTGCCCTGCTGCTTTTAATTATGGCTTATCAAATGGGTACAGCACTACACCTATAAAATTGCCAGTACATATAAGCACAGATATCCTGAGACAGGATGCAATAAATTCAAAACAAAATTGTTTCGCTTCATCCATTGTGTTAAGATATAGGCACTTACTGTTAATTTATTGCTCAAGTACCAGCAATACTGTGAGTCCTTTACTTAAAGCTACACAGATTGCAATATATATATATTTTTGGTTGCAAGTGGTGGTGTGTGTGTTGTTGGGGGGGGGGTGTTAGGTACTTAGGTTAGATTACAGAATGTTGGTTATTCTACATTTTCTTCTTGTTTCGTTGATGTTTTTGCATCCACATTTATGCATGTTCATGTTGGTGTCAACGTGCAGAGAATTCATGTAAGCCTGTTGACATCATTCAGATATTAAACCCTCATGTCTTTTTGTTAGGGGGAGGGGGTAACGGGTAACCCCAACATTAATTGGGGAAAAACCTGGATGCACACAATGGCAAGCCCGGAGAAGATTTGAACTCAAACCTATTGAGAGCAAAACCATATCTCTGGCCAAAGGGCCAATTCCACATGGGTTGGAATATTGAAAACTGTCAAAACATTTTTTTTAAAATGACATCAATAACATGAACAATGGATACAAATACAAAGGGATTAAAAGAAAGCTTACTTGCTCTAGTTGTGCCTCGTGAGCAGTTGTAAAGTCATCAATTCTTTCTTGCAATATCGCCAAGCCGGGTCTACTTCTATGGTATTCAACAAGCCATTCTGCAAAAAGAGGACTAGGTTAGTGTCCCATAACAAGGCCTTTTTTATTTTTTGAGAACTGGTAGGATTTCTACCACCAAAATAGTATTAAGCTTTGGAATACTTATAACAAGGGAAGATGAGAACATAAATGAATATTTCTACAAAAACTGACTGTCTAAGAAACACAAAATCATTCCTCCCGCGGTACTCATTGCAGCATATGATACGAGGATCTCTCAATATGAAATTAGATGTTACTTAAAATAAACATTATTTCTTAAGAAGTTGTTCATTTACTAAGGATGTGTACTTACTCAGAAACTGAGACTATATGCTCGAGGGACTGTCAAATTTCTGTGGTTTCACTGGTAATTAAATAAATTGCGTAACTATAGTTTAAACATTAACAGGTTTTGGTAGATTTTCAAGACACAAAGAGACACTGAATCGCACGGTCTGATTTCAAGTCATTTACAAGTCTGCTAAAAAAAGAAAGTACTGTTCGTGTAATCTAATGGACGAAAAAGTCCACAGTTTAGTATAGAAACTACTTTGAAGAAGACCGAATAATCAGCTTCAGGGATGCTACTGCATACCTTACATCAGGTTTCATACTGGTGCAACCCTACCTGATATGTATAAAAAGTGCAGGCTACACTAGTTGGCTTTGGCTGTCTTCACTCTTAAGAGGAAATTGAGGCTGTCATGCAGGGTTTACAAACAGCATTCCAATGGGGTCACAAGATGGTGCAGGTGTAACTCGATGCCGAGGTTGTGATATAAATGTTTAGTAATTCGGCTCCATGTCCAGTTCATGTACAGAGATACATGGAGACATTAAATTTATAGAGAAAGTCAAGGAATGCAGGTTACGTTTTGCCAAGCAGATCACCGGCAGTGGCAGCAGCTGAAGTTCTGGCTCAAGTAGGATGGTTGAGGCAGGAAACTTGATAAACAGATTACTTGGTGGATGATCATATCCGCTGGGTAGTACAGATGCTATCCCAGGTTTGGAGGATAGTATTCAAACTTGGTGGGGTGGCGACAACGTCCCAGCATAGTTTGGGTGGCTATGTATATAATTTAGACTAATATAAATAGCCAGCCCTAACTCTCAGGGCTTTCACCCAAATAAAGAAAAGAAAAAACTCTATTTAGATATATAATCAATCTTTTTTATTATCTCGCACATGCAGGGGAAAGGTTGGACGAGTTACCACTTTCACATAAGAAGTTACTATGTACCTAGAAGCCAATGCACAAATCACTCTATGTCCCAATTCTCAACCTCCCTAAGGACTGGTGTACAAGTTAGGGCATTTGAATATTACTATGCATTAAAAATAAGGATATCAGTATGTATAACCCCACAGTGGTGGAATTTGGAAATTAAAGGATCATGTTTGTTGACCCTTCCTGTAAACGGTAATGTATATATCACACTAAAATCCGGGCATATAACTGGCGCATACTAGGAGCTGTATCATACATGGAACTGATTTTATTTAAGCCTACTTCCCAAGACTTTTGAAGGGCCTTAAGAAGTTTGTGCAATTGCACATGTAATCATGCATGGGCTGTAGAACATGCATATGCTTTTAGAAGCAAGCAAAGGCAATGTAATAGCGGCAATTTCTTATATAACAGCGTGCGGATGGGAGAAGGTGGGCATGACTTTAGGGACTCGTTGTTCCTTTCATGATCTCGAAGGCATGGGCAGATGGTTCCAGAAGAGGCGCAAACATAGTAATAGTACAACCTTGCAAAATTTCAATGGCTTATTCCTTTGTGCTGTATGTTGGAGTATATGGCTCACACACAATGATGACAATTCAAACAAAGGAGAACTTCTGTTGAGAATACTTGGATAGTGATTACCTCATTGATAAAATGACGAGTCATCGTAATTCTTGGAGTGGCGATGCCATCAACCATCATGGGGAATACATGGGCAGGGTTATGAAATTTGGTATCCAGAGATTAGGGGAGTGTCGCTTTGAGAAGGGCTCTTTTATGTTCGTTCTATTTTCTTCTTTCTTATGGAATGGAGATCCCTCATCACCTCTTTTGTTTGGGGGCTTCATGCTAATAAGAATGTTCCAATATTTCTTTCAAAAAAAAATAAAATCTTATGTAACAGTGCACAGAGCATCTAGCATGGTAAATATAGAGAACAGATAGCATACAAGAATGCACAGAAAAAAGGAAGCCCCACAATGAAATGGCATAAGCAAAATAGCAGGAACAATGACACATACTTTTCATTCCCCCCGAGCAATCCTCATCAACCATAGGGATTTCATCAACTTCTTCCTCCTCCATTTCAACTTTAGGTTCCTTTATGTTTACTTTGTTTTCGTACTCAAGGCGATTCTTTTTATTTTTTCCACCTTTGCTTTGCCTATCTGCCAGAGACAGGAACAATAAAAAATGATGCAATATGAGCATCACAAAAAGCCAACATCTGTAGCTGACAAGATGAGATAAAATAAAGCCAACAAGATGAACTGATTTTCTAAAGAGAAAAAAAAGAAAGCTTAAACAATATTTACATTTTAATCCGCTATCAGGATTTTCATCTACCATGACCTGGTCTGTGTTGTTTACTTCAATTCCACTTTTACTTTCATCTGACTTCTTCCTTTTTCCTGATTTGAGGCGATTCTTCTTTTTACTTCTTCCAGATTGGTTAGGCTTCTCTGCCACTGATGGTGGATGAAAAAAGATTGAAATTAAGTTTTACAAAGAACAATCAAACTTCCAATTTCAGAATAATAAACCAAGATAAGAAGAAGAAAGTAACCTAATTTAGTATTTTGGTCAATGGGGGGCTCCTTGGACACATCAGATTTGTCGATCTCACTTTGAACTTTAGGATGGGTTGACATTTCATCACAGCCACTGTTGGTAGTTCTTCCATCTTTAGGAGGTGGACAATAATCGGAAAGAAAGACAGCAAGCATCAATTTAAAAATGAATATACTGGTGCTTGCATGACATGTTACTAACATTCTAAATTGTCAAACCTACCATCACTTCTGTCACCCTTGTCCACGTCAAGTTCCACTCCTTTCTCCTCTTTTCTTTTCTTCTTCGTTGTTTTTTCATTGTCTCTGTCAACATTTCTAGTCTTATTCTCTGGAAACAGCAAGAACCAATAAATAAAATGGATGCCTTTCACTCGATAGAATTAACATCCAATGCGAAGCAGCATGTCAATTCTATTATTTGATTTAACAGAGAGCTTACATGTCAATTCACTAATATCTTAATCAAGTGAATCAATAGGCTAGAAAAAAAAGCATTACTTCACCAAATTCTGAACAACCTGATCTCTAATAGGAAAGAGCATCATTACCCCCATCTATACATACAGAAAATTGACAAAGTAGAAATAACAAAATTATTAACAGTTATAACTCATAAGTAACCGTAGAATCATATATTATCCCCAACTCCAGGTACTTTGACACAGAGGTCATTACGTCAATGAATATTGGAAATAATTTTTTTCTCGTTCAATCGCAAGCAGCAGACAATCATATTGAAATGTTGCAATGAGAAAAGAATTGTGAAAGCACAAGTCATCATTATAGGAAGAAACAAAAGTCTAATTTTTTTTAATTGGCTCAAATACAGGCATATGTAGCTGCAACTCGGGTGGGTTGGGGTGGAACCCAACCCAAAGTTCAAAACATTCAACTCTAACCCGACCCAACCCGTGGTAAACACAACCAACCTAAACCCAACCCGAAGAACCGGAATTTAGTTTTAAAAAAATAGAAATTAATGTTTTTAGCAAAGAATTTATACACAAACCATAACAAATCAAAGTACATAGAGTAAAATCTCAAAACCAACATAAAAAAATAAATAAATGACAGAGAAACAAAAGAGGAGGTGAAACAATAAGATCCTTGCCTCCTTGGCAAAGAAAGCCTTAATCCTTCAGGGAAACCTTGGTGAGCTTTAAGGAGCCTTTTCTTTTAAATCATGAATCACAGCCCTCTCTCTCCTCCAACAATCACATAAATGACAAAAATCTATTTCAGAGATTTATATCATGTTCCCTATTCTTTTATTCAGAATAGTATATTCTTGTGACACATGATTCATTACTTGGAATATTCAAAACAATTTTTGAAATCAAAATAACAGAATAACAGACGCATACAAGCAAATGATGACATGCATAATTTTATCACCATGATTCTTCTTCCCCCAATGACAGCAGATGCCTTTTCACAGACCCAAAAGCAACATAAAAATACATTATTTAAACATAGAAGAAAAAAAAACAAATTTATAAAAACACCAAAAAATCACCCAATTCAAACAGAAGTAAGAAAAAAAAAAACTAATTGAAACTCACCCTCACAACTCCATCAAATAAGAAAAGTGCACTAGAAATACAGAATCCTTTTCTCGATCTTTCCCATTGAATCAAAGACTTCATAAAGAGAACAAATAACAGATAATCATACTACACACACAAATTACAAAGAAAACTGAGATTTCTATTGCAATAAAATCAGGGAAAACTAAGCCAAACCCAAATCAGCAAAACACATCATACAATGAAAAGGAACCAATTTGAATGAAGCCCACATTCAACACAACCAAATATAACGACATACATAGTCTCAAAACACAAAAAGGGAACAACTTTATAAGACAGAGAGAGAAGGGGAACCTTTTCGGACGAGTTTTCCGGTCTTCTTGGAGAGCTTCTTCACGGCAAGTGGATTCGCAATCGGAGCAAGCGCCGACACCTTCTTCTTCTCCTTCTGCGCTTTCACTGCTTCCCTGTCTCTCGCCATCTCTCTCTGTATATAAAGTTTGGTACCCAAACAGAGCTTAAGACTGGTGGGGAGGGGGAAGGGGAGACGGCAAGGGTTATGAGGCAGTAGGGGGTTTTGGTAGGGGAAGGAGACATAAAGTGATCTCAGCCGTCCATTGGATTGATATTATGAATTATTATGATTTTAATATCCTAACAAAAATTTAACTCATCGACTATTTAGATTTACGTAGATGTTTTACAAGAGATTATAAAATCATATGGTTCTTAGAAAAAATCAGAGAATTATATAAATTTTGAACAATTTACAGGGATTTATGGTTTATCTAAACTTAGTGTAAAATCTTAAAAAAGATACCAGTGATTGTTAAATTTTTCTTAGATTAAATACAAAAAAATAAATATTGTGTGCCTTTTATTTAACAAGTAATAGAAATATATTGATATGATTTGCTTAGATATGATTTAAAAATATCAAATATATAAGAGGGTAAAAGCAAGAGGTAATTTTACTTTAGTAAATTATAGATAATAGATGTATAATTTAAAAAAAATGTTTATTTGTGTAACAATTTACATACTTAATAAGACCCCGCTTAAGTGATGACATAAGTTATTTTGCAATAAATAACTATTTCAATATAAGTAAATAAAATGTTGTTTTTTATTTTGTGTTTTTAATGATTTTTATTGAAAAATAATTTTTTTGTTATTTGATTGATAACGAATAAATTGTAGATAAAAAATGAATAAAATATGTTAATAAGATTTATAAAAAATAAAAAAATTACTGGGACTACAAGAGTTGCACTGACTCGAGGCGGATTTGGTCATTAACGCGTCACTAGGGAGGGAGGGAGGGTGAAGGTCTAGGGAAGCAAATAGAAACCACATCTAATGGTTCTACCCCATACTGCCCCCTTAACCCTCGTTTGGATACGGAATATGATTTATTATTGGATATATAGTTATTCCAGCATAAAGGAGTATAAATAAGAATAAGCTGATTTTGTATTTTGTTGTGTTTTAAATTATTCTCGTTGAAAAATGTAATAATAATTTTTTTGTTGTTTATGTAAAATGTGAATAAAGTATGGATAATGATTTATAAAAGGTGAAAAAATAATAATAGTTAATTTGACATGTGATTTATTAGAAGTGATAATAATTAATTTAATGATAGATCCGTATATTTTTTTTGGATAGAATAACATGAAATAATCTTAATTTCAAGGTGGTATGCAATTGAAAGATTTTTTTAGTTCTCTTTCCAGTGTTTTTCTGTTTTTTTAATAAAAAGTTTGACAGTTAAAAATTGATATGACACCCGAGAAAGAAAAAACTCTCAGCAACTTGCTTGGCCGTTGATACAACGGACCCTGGAAATCTGACGGTTACTGAAGCATTTTTGTTTAACATACTGAATGGATCCAGAGCCGTTCAATGACTGCACTTTCGAGATTCTCAGAAGCGAACGGTTCAAAACAATCAAAGAGCTAAAAAACCCATCAAATGAACGGCAGAGATCACTCGTCTCTAAAATCCCCCCAGTACTTCTTCCTAAACCCTCGTCCCCAAAACCCTAGCGAGAGAGAGAGAGAGAGAGAGAGAGATGGGGAGCGACAGTGAAGCAGAGAAGGCGCAGGAGAAGAAGAAGAAGGTGGCGGCCCTCGCGCCGATTGCGAGGCCACTCGCAGGGAAGAAGCTCTCGAAGAAGACCTTGAAACTCGTCCGAAGAGGTTCCTCTCTTTCTCTGTCAGCAGTATATTTAGCTAAAAAAGATGTTCCCTTCTTGTGTTGTAGGTTTTGTATGTCGTTGTTTTCGGATGGGTTGATGTGGGCTTCGTTCAAAATGGTTTCTTTTCACTGTATGATGTGTTTTCCCTGATGTGATTGGAACTGAAATCTCATTTTTTTTTATTCGTCATATGTTGTATGATTATCTGATATTTGTTCTATTTGTGAAGTTTTTTTTATGGGATTCTGTATTTTGCACACAATTTTTTATTATTCGATGGAGGTTTTTTTTTCTTACTTACTGAAGAAATTGAGACATTGAGTGATGTTTGGTATTTCTATAATTATGTTTCTATGTTCAAATCATCTATTGTATGTTGTTTTTGGGTCTGTGAAAATGTATCTACTAAAAGTGTGTGGTTTATGACATATTCTGAGATGTTCACATATGTGTTTGGTTAGTGATTCTCTCTTCGGAAGAAGTGGATTTCGAATTTCTTTCGAAGGTGCTTGTAGTGCTTTGATACACCGCGACCAAGTTTTGTTTGGGAAAGTCGTGAAAATGAGCATATCTTTGGTTTATGTGTTATGGGTTCTTGCTCCTGCTGCATTTTGGAAGTTATCAACTGCCTGTCAATGATCCAGCTGAGGCGATGATCTCTGCTTGTCATTCCCTGTGAAATTTCTGGAAATGAAGGTCATCTGAAGTGTTTTCTTGAAGTGAAAATAAACACTGGTTCCAATTAATGAAAAGCTGGAAAAGAAAAGATGAAAACAGATAAATCTTGTCGAATGTCATTCCTCCAAGAACCTAGTTTTTTTTTTTTAAATTGTTGCATATCTTTTTCACGGAACACGAACTCTTCTTCTTCAAAATTCTTTCGTGCCTTCACTTCAATTCATCTCTTTGTTCTATTTCTCCCTCCTCTTACTTCTTATATGCCCCCAAAAGAGGACTTCATCTGTGTATACATGTAGGCAGAAGGGGACTTCCCTCCTCTCTTTTGCGAACCAACAAAGGTGGGGGATTGGCACTGAAAACTGCCCTCCCAGCTGATGCTGTCTCTACTGTTTCTGAGAATGTGGCTTTTCATAATAATTCTGAGATGATATGGAAATTCAAACATTTTTAAAGTACATAGCTTTGACATGGAGTAGATTGTCATAACAATTGAAAGGAAAGTAATGAGGGGTTGAATATGGACATATAGGTCTCCATTTACATAATACCACATATTTTCCAAATCGCCGGTTGTTCAGTATTCGTCTTTAATGAATGTAATTTTTTGTTAAATAAATTGATGAATTAAAATACACATGTTTATAGAGTATATAATTTCTATTTTGTTCATAATAAACATTGATTTTCTGGAAAACGGTGGAGATTGAATATGTTTTAGTGACTGTTTCAGGTTGATACAATCCCTGAATCATATTATATGTTCTCATCTTAGTCTAAATTGAAAGGGGCAAAACTTTTATTAGTTGGAGTTCCATGCATTTGGACAAGATATGACCTCTTCGACTATGTGTGTCTTTCTCAAAAGTTATGCGCGGGATTTGGCCCCTTCTTGCCATCATTCAGAAGAAAGCAACAGTTTTCTGCTTGGTTCCATGACTTTTTTCTGTATATGCTGTGATTATAACTAGGAGAATGATTTGTTGTTTTCTGTTTGCTTTCAATAGATTTGCTATCAAAAGTCTATGTTGGTCTTTTTTGTAATTGATAAAGTGGGATTTAGACACCTTAGCTTAACCTTAGGTAATTTGAACTCGTTATTAGTTAGGCAGAGGTTATAACGTTGGTGTTATTTGTTCATGTTTCTTCACTGAAGAACTGGAATATTTTTGTCTGTTTGGTTCCATACCTTAATGCTGATATATGATGTGATCTTGAATAAATGTATTTATTTCCTTTAGGGTCTGGTTTGTTGATTTGTGTTATCTTTGAATCCCATCAAAATTTCTGTTGGTCCTTTATAATGGGTGCAATGGGTTTTGTACCACTGATCTTATCTAAAGTATTTAAGCTCATTATCAACCAGGCAGACAACATGTTCCTTGCTTGATGTTATTTTATTCATGTTTCTTGTCTGAAGAACTGATATTATTTTTCCTATGTCCTTGAACTTTTTTCTTACGTTTTCATTAATTATTTTTGGTGAATGATAAATGATCACATAAATGAGGCTCTAGTGTTCTCTCAACAACAAGGATATGCCAGGTCGAAAATTGAAAATGATTGAAAATTGAGTGCATAGCTGTTGCTTTGTACTTGATTGATGTGACGCCTAATTTGGCAAGGCACCAAAAGGATGGCTTATTTTCTACTGAAATGCCAGCTCTTTTCCTGTTAAATTAAATCAAGGTGGCCAATCAGTATGGATTTATCCAAAATCTGATTCAAGTCCAATGTATCATCTATAGGTGTTCTATTTCTTGACCACGCATTTTAGTGTCTTTCTCACTAAGGGGTATAGACCTTTTTTTTTTTGGATGGACTGAAGCCTCCTTATGTTTGTTTTTCATTCTACAGGTCATGTTTTAAACTTTTAGTACCTTCCTTATACAAGGAAGCAATAGTTGTTCTTCCCCTGCTGTTTTCTTCATTCCTAGGCATGAAATGCATTTTCCTCGCTAAAAAAAAAAGTAATTCAATTCTGTCTCTTTTTTTGTTGCATTTCTTTCACATGACATTGGTCTTATGTCTGTGTGACTATGAAATGTATATTTTCTCTCTTTTCAAGTGCTACTTTCCAGTATATGATGCATTCTGTGCCTAATTTCTGGTTCTATTTTGACTATTTTGTTAAAATAAAAAATTCCATGGTGGTGGTCTCATATTCTTGCATTTTCAATGTCACTATGGTACCAGTTTCTCCATTTTTATGGTTATGCTCAGATTTGTATCTTTTGATTTTCAGCTTCTGAACACAAATGTTTGAGAAGAGGTGTGAAGGAAGTAGTTAAAAGTATTCGCCGTGGTAACAAAGGGTGAGTGCCCCCCATTGTATGGAGGTATTTTGAGTCTTCTATTTGTATGCCAGTGCTTATTTTTTGTGAAGTCCTAATTCTGTAAATGAAGAAGCAAGCTTAGAGTAAGAGTTTTCAAGGCCTTTTTTTAAAGGGGAGAGAAACATTTGTTGGCAAAAAATGGTCTCTGGAAAAATAGTTCTTTTGACTAAAAAACTTATGCTACAAATTCTCAGTAGGGAAAAGCTATAAAATCTTGCTCCTAGATTATGACTTGCATGACCACATGATTTTTTGTAATTTACTATGACAAGTATGAGCTGAAATTGCACATACCATATATTAGATTTCAATTGAACCAAACATATCTATGCTTACATACAACTTCTGTCACAAAAAGAAAAAGTTCTTAGATGTTTGCATGTAACTCAATGTTGCACTAAAATGGTTCATTGCTCCTGGTTGAAAATGTTACTCTTCATCATGTAGCTTGTTTACCAAAGATAAACTAAGGCCCTGTTTGGGACTGCGTTAGAGCAGATTTTTTGTTGGAAAACATGGCGGAATGCTACCCCCATCCAAACAAAAAACTTGTGTTCGTATTGGAGCCCCAGAAATGGCGTTCTACAGCCAAAACTGTCAAAACTGTCCGCGGTAAAGAAGCTCTGGAAACAACGCTTCTCTACCACGGGGGTGAGTTAGGAAACGTGAGCACGAGGCCTTTGGTCCCAATCAGGGCCTAAGAATTTTTTTTAAAAGTTACTTTCCTGATATAATATTGAGGAGCATGCTTCCTTGTGTAGAAAGTCGAAACAACGTCAAATGCACCCCAAGAGCCCTAAAAGAAAAGACCTAAAACCCAAAAGTACATGATCACTCAACGAAAAACAAGCCATTTTATAAATTTCCTAGCGATACACATACAAACCTAAATGTCACACCTACGTCCTATATCCTACGTTGACCTAATTGGATCTTAAACAACCCTTCATTGCCATCGTCTTTGGTTGGCTACTATGGGTTACTGTAACTTTGGCCCAGTAACCTTTCCACTTTTGATGGCTTTAACTCTAGGTGACATTAGTTTTTTTTCTAATTAGTCCTTTCCTAGGTGTGGCATGGGGGTAATCTGATATCGATCATTACGATCCTTTTCAATACACTAAACACACCTAGGTGATAGTGTGCGGAAAGTTAGTATCTTAATCACATGGGTCCCTCACCCAAGGCAAGCTTACCTATCCCCATACCGTATGCTGACCCAATTCCATGTGGGGGAAAATCAACGCTTAGATACGATGTTTTTCCATTTCAAAAAAAAAAAAACAGGTTAAATGTAACTTGTTCCAGTTTATTTTTTAATAGAAAAATGCCACTCCATTAGAGGTTCCAGAGTCCACGTAGCATTTAGAACCACCAGTGTGATTGATCTCTTGCAAGAATTTTATATGGCAAAAGCTATTTCTTATCTGCTTTTAAGAAAACCAAAAAAACAACTTTTACAATTGTTGAGACTCACCAATTTTTTGTTAAATACAACTATACAAGTGACAATCCTGAACCCATGTGGTTCTGCCAACTGAAAATGCCACTTTTTCAGAAGTTCAGGAAATGACATTTTCCAAATGCTATCTAAGTTAAATTTCTGGGGAAGATTTTGTGCGGGGGCAAGCTCGGTAGTGTTCATGGGTTGGGGATTTGTAATTCAGGGGTAGTCCTGATTTGTGAGGTTTGGCTTGGAAGCACCCTATGTAGAGATCTCCTATACAGAGGGTGCATTTGAGCTGGTTGTTTTTCCTTTCCTATTTGGGCTTTTTGTTTATACTTCCCATTCAGGCGTTCTTTCTCTTATTTTTTAATATTAGGGCGATAATAGCCTACCATTTCCTGTAAAAAAATAATATCAGCTTATCAGAAAATTGCATGTAGATCATGTTTGTTATTTATTTCATGCCATACGTCATAGAGATGTCAAATAATCTTTCTTTAAGGCGTAGTTTGGTAAATGGATAAATATTTATGATAAGTTAACTTAATTTATGGGGATAAAAAGACCATTATTTTTATCCAGATTTACATTTGGTAATGTATTTTGTTATCTCCATTTTTTTGTGTTCTTATCCTTAACTTTGCATTTGGATTACATGATCTAAAATATGGGATAACTTCAATTTTTTTTAAAAAAATATCAAGTCTACCCTTTTTATCAATGGGGCATTAATATTATTGGTTTTGGTTTCATGAAGTTTTTGGTTTTTGTTTTTTTTGGAAGAGCAGTCATAAATGTTGTCCATGTTTTGCAAAATGAGATTAAAACATGGGGATAAAGTCTGTTCCACCTTTCACCTTAAACAAAATATCCCCAATTTTTATCTCAAAATATGGACAATTGTCTATGATTGATCTTTTTTTTATGCCATATAGGATAAGATGTGATTTAACCCAATTATTTCCTCATCCCAACCCCTTATCCCAATACCAAACCAGGCCTAAGATCTCCATTCCTTCAAGCACGTCTTTCCTTTTAAAGACAGGCTTCATATTGGTATAACAATTACTCAATTAGCATAGGAGTTTGCTGACTTGAATTGATGACCTGATGATGGAATACATGCTTGGGGTTATGAGCTGAGTGCTTTTCAGATGACTTTAGGTATGAAATATACAGATTGCTGTCCTCTCTCCTTTCTCCAGCTCTCTGTATGTATGTAAATGGTGTACAAGTATTATATTAAATGTGGAGAATTATTCATAAGTACGCTATCGATTATAATAGTTAATAGTAAAAATGCTGAATTTGAGTTGATTTTCTGTTTGATGCAGATTGTGTGTCATTGCGGGAAACATTTCTCCAATTGATGTGATCACCCATGTTCCCATCTTATGTGAAGAATCTGATATCCCATACATTTATGTTCACTCAAAGGAGGTGAGTTAGAATTTATTCATGATACATGGCCTTTTAAATGCTTTCTCCCTGTGAACGAGGCATGAAAACTATGTAAGCTGTTAGAGAAGGATTTGCTGAGACATGGAGTATCATGGTGAATGTGCCTATTCTGAACACATCATATTGTTGAGTTTATGCATGAGGGTTGAGGCTTTTAAATCACTGAATCTCTACCTTCCGCACTTCTGATTTTTTTTTAGGGAGAGAAGATGTAGGAGCAACCTTTTTTAAAAGAAGCCCCTTAACAAAAGGGGATGGGGATCTCTGACCAATGTTGAAAAGAGAGAATAGTATTTTCAAAATACAGATAATTAACAAAATTAAACTTTCACAAAAATAAAACAACCCACTAAAAAGATGCCCTCATCTCCCAAATCATGCGTTGAATAATGGTGGAAGGTATCTTTATACCAACGAGCCAAATGACCCATGGTTAAAGTAGGGAGAAAATCGCCACCCATGTATTGGAATAAGCATTTGCCGTGAGTCAACTATGAATTCCAATACAGCACATGAGGATCTAGCTGTTGAAGTCTTGTGAGATTATTTTGGTCTTTTCTTTTACGTTTCTTACATAACCATCTCCACATGCCTTCAAGATTTCTGAAGAGCATTAACCCTAAAGCCAAACCAACCTTCTCTCAAATCAGATCAATAAAAAGGGCATCCAATGAAGAGATGTTCCCTTGTTTCTTCATCATTTCTGCAAAGTTTGCAAGTACCATTGCCAACATGTGCTCAATTGAAAAATTTGATTTATGCATATTCAGAGTAACAAGTAACAACATGCCAATTCTTTTAGCTCTAAAAAATCTAATGAATGAACCTTTTGTGTGCTATGACTATTAACTTCTTCACTTTGTTAACTCCATTTTTTTTTTGCTGTGCAGGATCTCGCGACCGCAGGAGCTACGAAGAGGCCTACATGTTGCGTATTGGTTATGACTAAGCCCACAAAAGGGGAACTGGGAAAAGAGGAGCAAGAGAAACTGATCTCAGAATACAACCAGGTCGCATCAGATGTGACCGAGCTCGCTTCCTCTTTCATTTGAAATCCACAGAAGAAATAATTGATCGAAAGCCCACTTGATATTAATGCATACTCAGAAACACAATCAGTTTTGGATGGTTGCCTGACATTTCCAATGCTATCTGTCCAGGTGCATGTGTTGTATATTTTTTCTTGAGTAGGGGGGACCATGGACAACACCACTGTTTGTTTCTCACAACAGAATGTATATCATGGTAGAAACC
Source organism: Acorus gramineus (assembly GCA_030737835.1). NCBI lineage: Eukaryota > Viridiplantae > Streptophyta > Magnoliopsida > Acorales > Acoraceae > Acorus > Acorus gramineus. The sequence goes on from CM060850.1 coordinate 6,214,804, forward strand.
TTGCCTTGATGTCTTTGGTATGAAAACTGACTTGTACTCTTTATTGGGTACCAAAGGGTTCCTTTTTTATGAGAATGTATTTCTTCTTTTGTTGTGTTGGTTTGCTTTGCTTTTTATAGGTTTTACCATGAGCACTCGTGATTTGTAAGTGCAAATAAGAGGATCCATGTATTTTTTTATATATTTTTTTAAGGTATTTTGACTGCTTTTCGCTGCTCTTTTTTTTTATAGGATCAATTTGATAACTCTGATCCAAAAGGAAAATTTCTCATTTTCAGGAATCATATTATTTTATTTGATGAGCATTCTATTATGCATAGTCGTTGTGGATATTTTATTTTATACTTATAAAAAATGTATTATAAATCTTTTTGAGAAAGATTAAAAAGAGATGCAAATATAAATTGGGATTGAAAACTTACTTGGGTGTTGTTATGCCTAGATTTATTTTCAGTTTTAATTCTAGTCCTATATGCATTGATAGATTTTTATTGACGTATATGTTCATATTAACAAGACATATGTTTTGAAATAATTTTTTTACAATTTCTATAAATCCATCCATGCAATTCATTGGAGTTTATGTTTCATTTTTTATAAAAATATGTACCTCATTAGATAAAGTATACTATTTTTAAAAAATTCAAAACACATGTAGACTGGAATTGAGGCTGAAAATGAGGCTGGACGTAACATTATCCAACTTATTTATATAGATGAGGGACTAAAATCATTTAAAAACATTGTTAAGATAAAATCATTATAAATTATTATTCTGAAATATTGTTATTCAACAATGTATAGTATCTACTTTACACCAAAAATAAAATAAAATAATGTATAGTGTGTACTTGTTTAAACAAATCATGTGTAGTTAAAAATTAAAGGAATGATTGATTACAAGTTGTGTCAGGTCTTTGGTGTTATGGGGTGGATTATAAATGATAATCTTGTAACACAAAAATTATGAATAGACGTACTATTCATGATATTTCACATACATATTATTAATGGTGTATTTGACTACGTGGCATATTCATATAATATATAATATAATATCTATGAATTTAATCAGTTTTTATTTAATTTTTTTTTATCTTTGGTTGATCGTTGGTATAATGTGTAAAATTTGTAAAATATTAATTATATGTTTTAAGTAAAAATATAGAGAGGAGAATAATGATGCATCATTTTTTATTAATATTTTATATAAGTTAATTATTATTTATCTATATCAATTTGTGAAAAAGGATATTAATTTTTATCCATATTCTAGATGGACCAGTAAAACCAGTAGAAATCTTTTCAAAAATTTTATTGTCTAATGATATTAGAATAAGATTGAAAACTGATTGGGCTGAAGTTGGGTTTGAGTTTGATAACTCAAACCCAATCAAACCAGACAATACAATCTCTGTCTCTATGGGTGTGTTTGGAAACACAGCTTGAAAAGCAGTTTTTAACTGCTTTATACACGGTTTTTGAAGATGAAATGATTTGGGCTATTTTATGAAGATTTCAAGGCACAATTCTCTAATAAAATCTAGTACTTACTTTGCATGTAAACTGACATATTTGATAACAGCTTTTAATTTTTCAAAAAACTAAAATCGCTAAGTTTTTTTTTTTTGCCAAACGAGGCCTATACCGAGGACGCCTTATTAAAAGGGCTACAGACTGGGGTGGTCGTGGTTTTGGTAGAATTTTCATCTACAGAAGCACGCTTCACCACCCATCGACCTTAATGTTTATATTTTGCTTTTTATCTTTTTTCATCTTTGATTCGAACTTGTAATTTGACCAAGACCGACCTTGAGATTCGTCTAATGGGAATGAGCCCTAGCCGAATTCGTGAAATGGAGCCTCAAAATAAAAAATATAGTGAGTAATAACAAAATTAATCTTTCAAAAAAATAAAAAAAGAAAAAAAGAAAAGAAAAATAAAAACAAAACAAAAAACACATTACCATATATGAAGAAAAATTATTATTAAGTTTTCCTTTTTAATGAATAATAATAAAAAAGCAAAAACAAACTTGGGATATATTAACGAAAATATTAAATTCAAATGCAAAAGTAAATTTTTATAAAAATGGAAAATGTTAAGTAAGTTACGAAAAACTAAAAAAAGATAAAAACAAATATATGGATGATTTTTTTTAAAAAATAAATAAATCTTAATCCTAAAATTACTCAACTAGTTTTAATATAATCTTATTTTTAGAGATTTGGACCTATTTGGATAGGGACTTGTGCCCTCGTAAAAAAATCAATTAACTAAACATCTTAGGGTTTTGTTAACTTGTGCCCTTTAGGCACTTGTTAATCTGCATTTATTGTTAACGTTTTAGTCAACCCAACAAATTTAATTATGAAAAAAATCAATAAATTGAAAGATTTTTTAAAATACCCACAATACCCTTAATAAAATCACCACATTTTTTTTCTTCCCTCCCATATCTAATTTTTCTCTCCCATAACTAAAGTTTTTCCTTTTATCCCAAAAATGTTTTATTCGAAAATTTAAAAATGTGCATCACCTTTTATATTTATTCTTATCTCATATCTCATACGATTATGATACTTGATTTAGTGTTGCTTATGTGAAGATATTTTTTTGTGCGGTATATGAAATTTTTAATTTTTATTCTTTGTTTGATTTAATATTTTATTTTTAATATTTTATATGCACCTCTATTCTTTATTATTATTTTTTTCATTTGAATTTATTTCAATATATTATAAATAAATGGTCTTGCATGTTTCTGGCTTTGACCAATGCTTCACATCAAATCGGTGTAGACGGATTCGTGATAATGAAAAAAGAGATGTGCTTTATAATTTTATTTATAAAGCAGATGCTGATATGACTTTAATTATAGTGGGTTGATATTGTAAATAAAAATTAAATTATAAGAAATACATGTAAAAAAATGTTGATTTAACAAAAAAATTTGGATATGAAAGGAAAATTTGGGTATGAGAGGGAAGAAAAGAGTTGGTGAATTTATTAGGGATATTGTTGGTATTTTAAAAAATATTTTAACTTATTAATTCAAATAATGATTAGATTTGTTGGGTTGCCTAAAAATATAACAATAAATGCGGGTTAACAAGTGCCCTCAGGGCACTCGTTAACAAAACCCAACATCTTAAAATATATAATATATAAGTTATTCTTCATAACATATTAACATCCATCACATGTAAAATTTGGAAATCTATCTAAACATCTCAATATACATAACCTAAATGATTCATTCAATAGAATTAATATAAGACATAAAAAGAATTTTGGCTTAAAAGTGAGAAGTGAAATAATTTTTTTAAAAAAGAAAAATATTTCATCCAGTCTACTTTTCAACCCTAAATCCAGTCCTTGTCCGTTTTAATTTTTTTTTTAATATTTTTACCTTATCTAATGACACATATATTTTTATAAGGTTTTTTTTATTTTTAAGTCCCCATAAACTATATAATTTAGTGATCGATCCCTCACTTTTTCATATTTTAGTTTAAGTCTTCAGATTTAAAGGACATGTTCATTTCAGTCTCTCCTAGGGACTAAAAAAAAAAAATCAAATAATTTAGGACAGTTCCCTCCCAGGGACTAATAAAAAATATACCTTTTAAATTTAGAGACTTAAACTGAAATATGAAGAAGTGAGGGATCGATCACTAAATCATATAGTTTACAAGAACTAAAAAATAAAAACCCATTTTTATATAAGATGAATTATGTACTTCAATCAATAGTATTAACTCATTTATAGAAAATAATTTTTTTTTCTAATGTGTCATGTACCTTTTTTTTTTATAATGAAACTTGTTATATACCTTTTGAATGTGAGTAATATATGAGATTAGAAACAAGACTGCACGTAACAAAGCTATTTTTAATTATTATTATTATTATTATTATTATTAATGTCATACTCATAATGTCATTGGTGCGACATCACTTTCTCACGTATAGTATACATGTAAGTTATGGTCCCTAAATCTGTATCACTGATTGATCTAAAAAAAAACTCTGTATTACTGATCACTTATTTTCTTTGTGACCTCAAAATGAGCTGTAATGGCTGATCATTGTCTAGATGTCATGAACAAAGGTGCTGTTAGGTTGTATTGTTTCGATGAACAATAGTTGTCCATATAGCTTTATATTTGAATTTAAAGCTTGTCCTTTTATTATGAGTCACATATCTTCCGAGCAGAGCAAAAAATATTCTTGTCCAAAAATAACTGGACTCTTCTATTGGCATTCATCCGTGACCTTATTAGGGGTCACTTAGAGGGATTCGAGGAAGACATAGTATAAACAAGTCTGTTCCATTTTTTTCACATGAGGAAACAGTGTATAAATATTAATCTTTTAAACCCCTTTTGGAATAAAGGGAGAAAAATAAGATTTGTTATGCATGGATGAAATTTGATTGGTATACCTGGATAACATAGCATGAACTCTCAATCTCTCATGATAATACCAATGAAAAGTTAATGTGTGTGTGTATACACACACACTTTAAGCCCGTTGGGGTGTAACATGGATATACATGACTATCCATTTAGAATTTATTTTTTATTTAATTGTTTTTTTTTTTTTTTTTTGTTATTTCTATTGAAAAACATAAAAGTGATATTTTTATTTTTTTTAAAGGAACCACGGGCATTTTTGCTTTTTTTATTTATCATATGGCATGTGGGCACTACCCGAGCAGGTTTGAATCCTACCGAAAGTGACATTATTGTTGTTATGTTCACTTGGATAAAGTGATGATATGTGGTAGATAAGTGATGAATAAGAATTTATGACATTTTAAATAATAATTATACCTCATTACATAAATTGTTTGTGTTTGAGAGTAAGTGTGAAAGATGTGCATGAGATATGATAGATGTAAAATATTTTTTAGATGCGTGTGAGTGCTGGGTGAGATAATATTTTTTTAGATGACATATAATAATATTTTTATTCATTGTTATAGATTAACAACCCTGATAAGCAATTTTAGTCTCGCCGTAGAATAAGAGTGTTGTTATATTCAAACCATTTTACTGCCTCATATAGCTCATTAATCACATGCATTAATTCACTGTAACAAGTTATATACCTCAATAATAATAAACATGAGTCCATATATACAATTCATCATTAATCTTTTGTAAAAGTACATACATCTTTAGATGTTGTATACTATTTAAAAAAAAACCAAAAAACTTGAAAACTGCATTTAGGGCTAACAACAGGGATGAGTCTAACATATTTCTCCGAATAATTATTAGGCCTTCTCCTATAAACTTTCGGGTATAGCTACTAGGACTTATTCTTTCATAACAATTTTTTTTTTTTTCTCTCTTATTCTCCTTTATTCTCTTATTATGCCGCACTCTAAAACAGAGAAATCATATATTCAATATGAATACCTACATTAGTCACAAGTTGAGATAAAAGGAGAAAGAAAGCCTCAAAATCTGTGTAAAGTGGAGTGAGTGAAAAGAGAAAAGATGGACTAGCTGGTGTCTCTATGCATGGGCCATGCATGGAATTGTGTTCAAAAGGAGCAGAATAAAGAATAAAGTAGGGTTTGTGAAGAGCTGTTTTTGTAATACTGGTTTATGGTGGTCCTTTATTTAAGGTGTTGGGTCCACCATCAAATCCATTCATCATCACAGGTAGGATGGGGAGAGAACCAACTGGAGGACAGCAACAATTCCATGATTCCCATCCCATGGTACAGACAAAAAACTTTCCCATCACATGTACATGCCATGATTACTGTGTACTCCCAATAAAAATTTTGAATTTTTTTGAAACTTCAAGCGTGGATAAATCAGGCTATATGTAATTCATGACATGTAAGTCTAAAAGCATGGTCATCATGCCCTTTTGAGGGCTATTCAAATTGAAACTGTTATATTTTTAGGTCAAAAATCCGTGGGGCTATCTTATAAGATTTGACCCATCATATAATGTTGTGAGTACTAATAGTGAGTTATCAGATTTGAGACTTTGTACAAATAAAATTCTTAAATTCAAATTTTATCACTACTATCTATACAACTAATAGTTGATCAGAGAGAGTTCCACGTGAATAAATTCTAACAAATTTTTTTGGTCTGCAACAATAGCATAATGAGACCATTTGATCTTGAGTCTCCCACATGAGAAGGATGTTCCTTCGTTATGAGATTGTTAGACTCTTTTATAACAATTAATATAATTAGAGTCTCCTATAACTGGTGTAGTGCAAGTTGGGTATACTACAATACAATTTTTTTTTTTTTTTGTACTAAATGCCTTCATAATATACATACCGAAAAAGATACACACAGCCCACATTGCATCCCCAATTGCAGTTCATCTTATTTTTTTTTTAAATCATACACGTACCATTTGAAGTGCATGGTGTTATATGAAATGAAGTATATATTGAAATACAGTAGTGTCTTTTGTTTCAGCTTATCACTTAATATTTTGATTAACTTCTACTGGGATCCATGTCGCCAGTAAAATAAACTCTCACTTGAGATGTGATTCAATCGTTATTGAATTTCATTAGACCTCATAAACTATGATATGAGATTGATGTGTAATTAAGAATATCACATATCTCATGTGCTAAACATATGAGGTGCCACATGGTAGTTTCATATTATAGATTAATGAGAATTGACGGTATCAATATTGATTAAATCCCATCTCTTACCATTTACGAATAGTGTAAGAATTAGCGTTACAGCTTAATGTAAAACTTTGTTATATATATTGAGTTCATGGTGTTATAGTGATGGATGGATCACAACTAAATTGATCAATTATGAAAAAAAATATAATTTAAGTAAACTTAAATTCAAAGACCTAGAAATAGATTGAGATAGTACAAATTTCTAAGAAGTTAGAGAGACCTAAAATTGATCTAACAACTCAAGACCTAGCCTTCCTTTAATAATTTTCATTTACAAATGTTTTTGTACTCCTTCCAAATGAGTAAGCAATCACACCATATTGAGAGCCTCACAAGTGAGAGAAATCAAGTCCTCTCTACTACAAAGAACAGGGACCATTTTAGATTATTAGATATTGGTTTGTGATCCATGTTTTCAATATCTGCCTCAAAATAAGCCATGGAGGATTTGTTAGAGGTTAGATCAGCACCTTTGGATTTCTTAACCATATCAATCTGAGAAGAACCAGAGAATCTAAGAATATCAATTTCTGTCCAGCTGTTTGGAATATGTGACAGAAAAACAAGTAATGATTTAATTTGTCCACTTTTATGTGCATCCCACAGAATGATTTTTTTTTTGGTAATATCCCACAGAGTGATTTTGATTGTACCTGAGTCCAAAAGTTTGTAATTTTAATACAAGATCTATTTAAAATTAGACAAGCTTGTCAATACTCAATAATTGCGTTGTTTGGGCATACGAGAGTGCCTGTATTGATTAATCCAAAAGGTGTGTGAATAAAGTAACAATGTATTGTCAATTATCTAAAAAAATATCTGTATCCAATGTAAATATGTATCTAAAAAAATTAAAAGTTGTCTAATATTCAAATGTCCAAATGGTAAAAGCATCTCTCTGTCTCTCTCTCTCTCTCTCTCTCTCTCTCCCCCCCCCCCCCAATCCATCAAATATTATAGAATTATATATTTGTGTTATATATTATTTAAATTCAATTATCTTATATGATTGTTTATATATAATTTTTAAAATTAAAAAAACTCATACATCTTCTTCCTACTAATTCTAAAAGAAATGAGAAATGTTCCTAATTTTATCATCTCTCTCTACAGCAGTCACATGATTAACTCAAGTAATATCCTTGAACATGTCAATTATCTATAAATTTTCAAGTATGCTCCGAATTTAAAAGTATCCGAATTCAATTTTTTTTTTAATATCGAAGGGACCTCCCATAGCTGATCTTTTAGTCGAGCTGCGTGTCTTGGCCCCACAGAAATTTTTTCAATTGAATTCACATGTTAATATCCATATCTAAATTATTTAAAACACTGATCGAAAATAATATGTCTCATCTGTCTGCAAGTTTATGCTTATATGTGTGAACTCACACTAGCTTTAACAATAATGAGTGAATATGTAAAAAGTTATAGACCTTGACTTAATTCAAAACCTATGTAGGCAGTGCAAAGTGGATGTTAAAGTGATATATGCTGTAATTAGTTTGGTCTCACTTCAGACCTAATTTGATCATATTATCATTATTAATTTATAAAAAGCAAAAGCAGATTAGTTATGCCACCATTATAGAAAAGCAAAAGAAAGTCTTGTCGCATGGTGAGTGGAAGATTTCATCATTTGATCCTCCTCTACAAACTATAGATCCAAATCCGGCCACTTAAAGAGAATATAAGTTGGTCTAGTAAGGAATGTATAAAGAAGAAGACAAGGAATCCAATGAATGGGGTGGTTGAGTGATATTTGAGACAAAAAAATATATAAAAATAATGCTTATTAGAAGCTCCTCCTTCAACATTCAAAATCACCTATATATATTAAGCTTACACGCCCAAAAATATCCCAAAGCAACACTAATGGTTGTTGCATTCATTTTATTGTTTTATACTCTTTGTAGTGATCCACATCTTATTAGAAATATATAAAATCCCACCTGATGGAAGATATTTGTATTAATGTTAAAGTTAAATTTTGTTAAATCATCTGGGTATTAAGAAAATACAAAAATATATATGTTCAATTATTTCTAATGTACACTACATTTTTTATAAAAAAAAATTATTTTTATTCTATAGAGACTAAAAAACTCCACAATAAGCTAAGATAAGTGATGTGTCTTCTCCTAGATGATCCATGTAACACCGGGAAGATGGTAAAGTCGCAGGAGAATCGATTCAATTGGAACACTGGTGTGGTGTCTCTCAAAAAGTCTGATGCTCTCTAGAACCTTTTTTATAATGACCAGAAAGTATTGGATGTGAATATTTCGTACATTTTCTCATAGGATTATGTGTCATTTATATGTTGTGAATATCAATGGCAAGTCATGCATGTAGCATTTTTTCTAACCTCCTCTAGCTAACCTGAGGACGTGTGTGACCCTACACTTAAGCTAAGTGCTTCTAAGCCAGGTCTTGTGGACCATTACAGTACCAGTGTGTCCATGACCTGAGGGTGCTCGATTGCCAACCCTATCCAGATCCTCCTTGCAACCAATAGCATGACCTATGCTATGTTTGTACCCGGGAGGAAAACTTGTGTCGCAAAAGCCTAAACAATTTTTTTTTTTTATGGAACTGGTAGACGATTGCTACCTCAATTTCATATAGAGAATGAGGTTACAACATCCAAAAGAAAAACATAAAGAAAATACTTACATACAAAGGAAATAGATGAGGAGTCTATTCCAAACCCAATAAGGAGCCATGCTCGATCTAACGCCTCACAAAACTAAGAGATACCTCCTCGGTGTAACTCGATGGATGTGACACCCACAATGTATCGTCCCCAGTCCCTGATGAATCCTTCTATAGCCTCCCATAAGTTCTCCCTATAAAAGCGTTGGCCTTGGAATACTACCGCGTTCATCGTGAGCCAAATCGCCCAAAGGCTGGCCGGAACCACCAGACAACGCACCTTAGCGTCCACCCTACGGTCCCCCCGATTGGCTAAACAGTTAGAAATATATAAAATGGTATATACATGAATACTAGAAATATAAGTTGTTCATGATGAAAGTGATAAGATGTGCATATGCATATAACAATTTATACTTTCGCATTAGACACATTTAGATGCATTGAACATATTTGCATAGTGCATAAATTTTTTAATACATTTGTGAGGTATAATTGTAACCATTTATCAATCATCAAATTAAATAAGTTAAATCAATTATCGATCTTGGTGTTGACTTATCCACTTGTTTGTTAGTAATTATTTAAAAGAATTTTCTGTAAGACCAGGGCAAACAAATGGAGGTAGCATGCATTCCAAACTTTACTATAAGGTTAGCCACATAGGTCCCTTCGATATAAAAAAAGAAAAAGAAAAAAAGATTGATCAATCTGAGATCCGCCAAACAAAGGATGATAGGGTCATCCGCATACTGTACATGGGTAATGGAAGGGCTGCCACACTTTTATTCTTTTACTTGGCAATTTTTAAATATTGTGCACACTTAATTATTAGCTAAGATTTTGATTTAAATCTAATTATTTTAATAAATATTTAATTTTAACTATTTAGATAATGTATAGCTCTTCATACTTGTATTTTTTGTTCGATCCAATCATGCTTTAAATTGTTAATGTTAAGATTTTGTTATTATAGAGTTATCTCATAAATTGTTATAAAAAATGTTTTGCAACAATTTTATCTTATATAAACTTTTGTAAAGTTTTCTCTTATGTAAATTATCTTCTGTAAACTATTGATTAATTTAATTATTGTTGTTTTTGTAATTTGTATTATTGTTAAATATGTATAACTTAGAATTTTGTATTCTAAATACCTGTTATAATTATTTACCACTAGTGTCTTACCCCCCGTATGCCTAGAGACATAAACCCAGAATAAGGAAGAATACAAGAGAATAGTAAAAAAAAGCTGTTTGTTTTGACAGAATAAACCCCGATAGTTATGTCTGGATAAGTTAGAATAAGGCTTGATAACTATTCTAAGAAAATTGTGGAATTGATTATCAAGGCTTATCTATACCAATGGATAAAAATACCCTTCTCTGTCATTTTAAAAAATTTATCTCACCTAACAGACTCACACAGATTTCAAAAACTGTCACATCTATCAAATCAATCATATATCTCTCACACTATTCCCAGGGGGTATAATTGTCATTTAAAAAATCATAAACTCTTATTCACCCCTTATCAACCATTTATCATCACTTTATCCAAGGTGAACCAAACAACAAAAAAGTCATTTTTACGTTTCCCAATGAGAATAACAAAAAAAAATCAAACAAAAAGTTGCTTATTCAGCCTGGATTGTTATCTATCCCAGTATAGCTATCGGGAGCGAATAACCCAATTTCACACCCCATACGGGGGGTTAGGGTTTATGAAATTATCATTAATGTAAAAAAAAAAGCAGTTCATTATTGTCACAAAGCAATGATCTTCTTTCTATTCCCTCATAGTCAACCTCTTCTTCTTAAAAAAAAAAAATGGCTTGCATTCATTATTTGTCATTAAGCAAAGTATTTTGAAGAGTCTATTTAGACATTTCATTGCATTGGATGCAAGTCTAGCGTGACTTTTTTTTTGGTAAAATGCATTTGGACCCCTGATGTTTTTGAAATCGACAGAAACACTCCTCTAAAGTTTAAAACATACACTTATACCCAGCAATTATATTTTCGTTAAGAAGGGTCAAAAGTAATTTAAATTTATTGTTTTACTCTCAACTCTTTAAATATCTATAGAAAAATAAATTAATTAATTTTGAATATGCTTTATGAATATTAACTTATACAATCATTAACTCTTCAAATGTGTTTGGATGCATTTTTGTGATAATTAAGTTACACAATAATAAACTAAAAGTGAAAACAATCCACCAAAAAATAAGTGCAAATACTATAAAAATTTAATTAAAAAGGTAAAATTGTATTTTTATCCCATCTTAATGAAAAATCTAATTGCACGGGTTATAATTGCATGTATTCAAACTATAAGAGGTGTTTTTACAGGTTTAGAAAACTTGAGAGGGTCTAAATGGATTTTACACCCTTTTTATATCCGAGAGTGAGTTCATAAATAATCCTCTACATCCAAATTTGATTCACAGTGGAGACAAATATTGTTTAAAGAAAAGAAAAATGATAAGTTCAGTCCCCTTCGCTACCTCATGTGTAGTACCCGGTCACTTTAATTTTTTTTAAGTGTATACTCGTTTAATAAAGTATTTAATATTATTATATATATATATATTAATCAATATATATTTTAATTTTAATATTAAATAAAATATTTAATCAAGCATGCGCTGCATAGCGAAGTATATACTGCATTAAAATAGTATCTATTGTATTAATAATGCTAGTTTGATAAGGGGATAAGTGGTGAGATAATGAGATAGTTGTGGAGATAAATGGAAGGATGTCAACTCATCATGTTTGATATAAAAAATAATCAAGATAAAATGGAGACTATTATCTTGATTTTGAAATGATGATTTTTTATTCTATTTAAAAGCTTGAATAAAATTTATTAATTAGTAAATGTGAATGAAGATAAAGTTAATGGACTTTTTTTTATTTCATAGACTTAGAATAATTTTTCTTCAAAATCTTACCCTTTATCAAAATATAGAAGGTACTGCAAATGAAACTGAATGTATCAACATCTAAAATCCTACGAGACCATTTTTGTTTCAGTTTCATTTTCTGGTCAGCATCTAACACTCGCTGGTTAATAATTACATCAATGCCTTAATGCCTTTTATGACTAACTAAAAGTGTTTAAATAATTTTAAAATACAATTTTTCCAAAACAACTATGTTGAAACCGTATTCTTAGCAATTTTTTTTGAAAAAAAAGTTAAGTTGTGCATGAATATTATTTTACCAGATATTCGTGCACTATTTAAAATACATGTTTATCATGGTAGAGAGAGACTTTGTTGCATAGATTAAAACATTTTTGTGCCATGTGGATGGACACATGTATAAGTTATTATTATGCCGCTCTCTGTTTGTGGTAGAGAATTAACAGAGAATATAGATGAATATTGAATAATAGCTCTTATTTGCTTTTTTTTTTTTTTTTTGAATAAACCATAAAAACTATGTCTGAATAAAATATGATAAGATTTGATAACAATTACAAGGAAAGACTGGAACTGCTTATTAGAGTTTATCTATACCAATGGATAAAAATATCATTATATATCATTTTTTAAAATTTATCTCATATAATAGTCTCATGTAACAGACTGTTACATCTATCAAATCATTCATCCATTATCCACAACTTATCATCATTTTATTATTTAAGGTGAATCAAACAATAAAAAAATCATTTTATGTTTTCCAATAAGAATCACGAAAGATGCAACCAAACAATAATTTACTTATCGCACAGGCGCTAACTCCTCCAGGCTACCCTGTTCGAAAACATGTTGAAGGGATGCAATCTCACTATTTCGGACTTCCCTCCTCTGGATGTCTTTGTTCGCTTTCGTCTAAATTTTTTTTATATTTTGATTTTTGTAACTTTTTGAATCATAGCAATACAAATTCTTTTTTACCCAAAATAAATAAATAATAATTTACTTATTCAGCATGAATTATTATCCATCCATGTATAGCTATCAGGGGCAAATAAGACTATGCTCATACGGGCCCCTGGGTTTTATGACTATTCTTTAAATAAATAAGAATAACGGTGGAATAATTGATTTTTTCAATTGTGTTTTTAGTTATTCTAATTGAAAAACGTAATGATGAAGGTTTTTGTTATTTAATTAACCATTGATAAATTGTGGATACGATGCGAATAAAGATTTATAAAATGTGAAAAAATGATTTGACATATGAGCCTATTGATTTATAAGATGTGATATCATAGTTGATTTGACAGTGAAACCCTTTTATACTAATAAAAGTGATTGGATAGGATAACATAATTTTAAAAGAAATCTAAAATAATACAAATGACAGTTTATTTTTATCCATTATGTTACAACTATATCCATCTATTATTTCTAAATGAAAAGCTTTTTAGGCTTATTTTTCTTCTTATTCTCTCATTTTTCTTTACCCAAAGAGCAGATTATATTATTTAAAATAAAATAACAAGCAGGCTAATAAAAAATGTCTCACTTCCATCTGTGCCAACAAATCCAATCAATTTCCAGCATAACATCTCCCACAAATAAATCAAAGAAAGATCAAAACATGTACCATGATTTTCTCAGATCCTGTCCTCTTCTGCATTATTTTAATGTTATAAAACGAAACCATCCCAATAAAACATTCCAGTTAAAAGTAACCCCATCCCATCCATCATTCCTCAAAAGAAGTGAATATCTACCCTCTCTGCTCTGCAATCTGGTGGGGTCCCAACACAAAAACCTGGATAATGATATTCCAACTAAGGTCCCACCACTCTCAGACCTCCAACCTGTGGGGGGTAATTTGGTAAAAAGATTAGATTTGAAAGGGTAAGCTATATTAATTTTTAGAAAAAATCTAAATAACCCCCGTAGACTACATAAAATCTATATAACCTTGTCTTAAAATTCATATAATCTTGTAAAAACACGTGTGAAAATCCAAATAATTCCTTAATTATTTAAAATTCTATTGATTATGTAAATATGTGGGGAGATTTTTTTGTATATTATGTTTTCAACGAGGGTTAAACAAATATAATATTTAGATAATAGTAATCTTAATATGTGAATGAAAATTAAATTTGAGAGGTTATTTGGATTTGCATATATGTTTTCAGAGGATTTATGAATTTTAAAAAATGTTAGGGGGTTATACGGATTTCAGACAGTTTAATAGGGGTTGTTCGGATTTTTCCCTAAAATAAAAAAAAGTGAAAACATAGTTGCCTAATAAATTGCCAGAAATCCATATAACCCCTTGACAGTTCCTAAAGTCTATACAACCCTGTGAAAACATCTATGTAAATTCAAATAATCTATTGAGTTAAATTATCGCTAACAGATTAGGATTATTCTACGAATATTCTGTTTAGTTAATCCTAGTTAAGAACATAGTATACTAAAAACCCCTACAATGTATTAAAAATGTGAAATTTTATATGTAAATGATGATTTTACTTCTTCATAAGTGTTTTATAATCTATCTGAAATAATAAAATTGTCTTGTACATAAGATTTTTTGCATGTTTAACAAATTATATATGATTTTTGGTATACTGTGTTTTTAATCATGATTAATAAAATAGAATATTCACGTAATATTTATTATCATCAACATAAGTTTAACTTATGGGATTATTTGAATTTATATAAATATTTTCAAGAGGTTATATGGACTTTAAGAAAAGCCAGGGGGTTATATGGATTTCATCATTTCAGGCTGTTTATGGGCGGTCATTTGGATTTTTTGCTAATTTTAAATGATAATTTTTTTTTATCAATTCTATTTTCATTAAAATTTTATGAAGACAAATAAAAAAAATATCAATCTATTAAAGTACTCATTTTCATTTCAGGGACCTGAACAATTGTTCATATTTTATAATAAACAAGAAATCATTTTCTAATCCTTATCTCACTGTTCATTCAATTATCTCAATTCATCCATTGTCTAAATTTAGCCAACGAGGAAGATAGGATAAAATTTTAAGAATAGATTATTCTAGTTTTAAGGGATAAGAAATTCCATCAAATTTATTTGTTTTTATGTTTCTCAAATATCTGGTGAAGAAGAAAATAAATGTTATTATATATTTTATTTGAAGTAAAATTATTATTTTTATTTTAAAATTTGGATAATTATTTATTGTTTTAAGTTATTATATAATAACATAATAAGTTGTGTTTCCAATCATTCCCACGCACACAACACCCCCCCCCCCCCCCCCCCAATAGTCTTTTGTCAGAGATGAGATCTATTAATGCTACACTTTTTCACTATCACTGTGTGTGCTTCACTAACACAGTATATGAAAATTATTTTTATAAAGTTTTTTAAAAAATATTAGTATATTTTTCAAAAAATATATTAGTATAACTCAATTTATGATTCATTTTTACAATAATATAATTTAATGACATGTATGTTTTTTAAATATATTAGGAGCTGTTTGGAGAGAGGGTTAATATTGGAATAGATTGGAATAAGCTGGAATAAGATCGAAAAATATGTTTGGAATGATGGAATAAACGGATATTTGGATGTCTATATAAGTTAAAATAGAGTAATATAGCCATTTCACCTCCCCTAATATTAAGCTTTCAATTGTCAAATCAATTGTCATTACTTTTTTATAAATTAGAGGGCACACGTGTCAAATTATTTTTTTATATTTTGTAAATTTTTATGCACACCTTGTTCACATTTCATGTACAATTTATTTATAGTCAATCAAACAACAAGGATTCTATTATTATATTTCTCACAATTAAACATAAAAATTTATTTCACTGATATAATAATTTATTTCTATAATATTTATGTCTCTATTTAAATGTCAACTTAATATATTTTAATTTTATATTTTTGAATGAAGAATAATTAAAAACATAATTAAACTTAAACTATGTTATAATAATTTATTTTTACGTTTCTGTTCAATCTTCAATTTAACATATTTTAATCCTCACACTAGATGCACACAAGGAAAAAGAGTGAAAAAAAATGAACAAGAACATCACACAGTGATGGACTTGTCAGGGCCGCCACGTAACCAATGGTTGGGATTTGTGGTGGATGGTAACCCAAGCCAGATCTTCTGATCAGACGGAACGCATTGATTTCAGGTATTGAATAGTCTCCTGACAAACAGGTCGATCTCAACCGTTCAAAAGAAAAAAAAATAACAAAAACCAAAGAATAACATTAGTTTCTAAAATTCATTCAATCCAACTAAAGTGGTCTTTCACATATAAAGTACAAAAGCACACAAACATATATTATTATATTATATTCGTTCAGCTTTTGCTTTTAAATGAGTACATTTTTTATTTTTATTTATATTTGACAGCTCTGTGAGTGTGTGGGCAGTGCAAAAAAAAGGAGGATTGGAGCACATGCAAATCATCACATCTCATGTCACAAGTTTCATGTACCCCCCCCTCCTCCCATGCACTAGCACGAATCTCAAGGTGAAGGTCCTTCCAGAGTGCCTTGAGATGCTAACCCAGCCACTGAAGGGGAGAAAAAAAAAAAAAGAGAAAACCAGTGCCATGGATTACAGTGAAGGGGGATGTGGGTTTGGGATCTTAATGGGTGGCCAAACTCAGAGAATGTCAGATTCTCTTTTTGGGGTGTAGCATTCAAAGGCTGGGGTGAGAATATCATTTTTTTTTTAAAAGGAAAAAAATCCATGTAACACCTTGTAAAATATTTGAAATCCGTATAACCCTCAAATTTTTTTGAAATATATGTATCTTCCTTAGTTAAATTTTTGTTGATAACTTTGGATTGCTCTGGTAATAATATTATGTCGGGTGGTTAATGGCTAAAAACATGGTATATAAAAAAACTCCTACAGTATATTAAAAATACAAAAAATCTTGTATAATAATAATCTTATCCCTCCAGATTGAGTTTTATAATTTATTTTGATGAATAAATTTATTATTTATAAACAATTTGTAAGGGTTATTTGGTATACCGTGTTCTTAATCAGGGTTAATTAAATTAAATATTCGCATAATATTCTTTATCTATCAATTAAGGTTTATCTTAGAGGGTTATTTGAATTTATATAAGTATTTTAAGAGAGTTATATGGATTTTGAGAAAGGTCAAGGGGTTATATGAATTTCAAAAAATTTACAGTAAGATATTTGAATTTTTTGCCTAAAAAATTATATATAAATCAATGTTTTAAAATCTGGACCGGCGGTTCAAATGGTTGAACCTGTCAATTGGCTCGGATTGCGATTCAATTAACCCACTAAATCTAATCACTCTAAAAATCGGCCTAGATTTGAATAACCGTTCAATCCACCAATTGAACCACTGGATTTTGAAAATTGGGACCAAGTTAGATGAACTAGTCTTTTTTTTTTAAGATGTGTAAAATACTTGTTAAAAAGAATAACTTACCAAAAAACTAAAAAGAATCTTCCAAAATTTTAATTGGTTAGAATTTTAAAAGATTTAAAACTTAATTAATTCATCATTGACAAAAGATTTAGGATTTGTGATTTGCCTGATTGTACTTCAAAGGGTAAAAAAAATTATTGGAGTTTTTACAATAGATATATCCTCTTAGAAAAATTAGTTTATATTTAACTTGAATGTCATATAAAATATATTAAACTTATAATTAATATAGTTTTAGTCATAGTAAAACTTTAATAATAAAAAAATTATCATATTTTGTATGCCGTTGTGATGTTATGTAAAGACTTTATAAAATATTAAGACTTGATAACTGTGAAACGTTTAAAAATGCTTCATATGTTTTATAATTTTTAATTATTAATCATAATTATATATACTTAATACATTTTTATGTCATGATCATGTCACAATTTAATTCCATATAACTCAAAAGTAGAAAGTAGAACTGATGGCCCTTGATCCGGTAATTTTTCTGATTCAATGAATGATTCTATTTTTAAAACATTGATATAAACATGTTATTTATTATTTTTGGTGGGTAACATGGTATTTATTGGTTTCAATGGGAAATGAAAAATGACATGTCAAGTACTCATTAGTTTTTAAATATATATATTTTTAATAAAATATTTTTTATAAAAAATAAGTTCATGTTTTAATTAATTGAATACATGTCTTTTAATGTTTTTAATATATAGATATTAAGATGGTGAAGATGATTTGATTATGTATCAATTACCTAATGACTATAAAAGTGAATCTGTGTTCTAGAAGGTGAGAGATCTTTTTCTTACCCACCTCCTACCTCAAATATCTTTCCACAATTATATTGCTTTCATGTCACACAAAATTTCTTTTATTCCCTTCCCTTGCATGACCCACCAAATTTTGCATGTTAGCTTCCTTTGTTTCCATCTTGAATTGATTGTTAAATATGTTTTGTGGGTGGTAAAGTATTTAACAAGCTAACTTTGTCCAAGATGAAATATTGATTGATTTGAACAACAAACTGATTCTTTCTTTTTAGCCCCCATTTACGATGATCTCTATTAAATTTTTGTAACAAAGAAACTGTTTTGTTCTGTCAAGCCTAAAGTTAATATTGGAACAAAAATTGTTTAATAGCTAGTATTTATATGTATCAATGAACTAAAATACTCTTTTATCTCATTTCATACTTTTACACATGCCCTAAAACATGTCATTTTCTCACACACACATTCTCAAACACTAACAAATAGAATAAATATAAAATTGTTATTTATAGTTATAAATAATTATTTGTCACTTATTTTAATATATTTAGAATGAATCAATATAAAAAATCTAATATTTTCAATTTAAAAAAATGAGAATAACAGAAAAATACGATCAACTAAAATTTTATCTATTATGTGTATATTGTTATTTATTATGGTATAGATATAAAAAAAAATGTGTGTTGGGGGGTGTTGGGGGCGCTCACAGCCCACCTCACATACTATTCATGTTATTATGAAAATCTGAAAGAGATTAATTTTCGGCCATTTGATTAGAGGTACTAGGTTATTTGGGATATACAAGGATGAATAAGTTATTTTCTTTTTTGATGTAGTTTTAGTTATTTTGGTTGATAATAATAAAGTTTTATTATTAGTCATGGATAAATTATAGATAATAACTTATAAAATATAAAAAATGATTTCACATGTGGACTTTTCGTTTATAAGAATTGAAAAGCGTGATTTGATATGTGAACCTTGCATTATACTTGTGGTTTATATTAGGTGGAATAACGCTAATGCAGAATTTACCTAAAAAACCAATATCACTTATTCAGGTATATTAATACCACTTTATTAATACCCCATTTGGTAGCGATATAAGCTATTACGGGATATATAATTATTCTGATATACATAAGGAAGAAGTCATTTTACTTTTGATTATGTTTTTAATTATTCTTATTGAGAACATAGTAATGAAGTTTTTGTTGTTTTGTTGATCATGAATAAAATTGTGAATAAAAGATGAATAAGATGTGATAAAAAATTATAAAAGGTAAAAAAATGATTTGACATGTGAATCTTCTGGTTTGTAATAGGTGAAGACAATTGATTTGACATGTAAACCTATTGTATTGGTGGAATAAATTGGGTAGAATAATACAATTTAAAGGGAACTTGAAATATCAATATTAACTTATTCTAATCTTTTTTAATGTAACTATATCGTATACTCACTTATTTCTTATAAACAAATTCATCCATATTCTATTATATTACCCATACAAAGAGCTCAATTCAAGCATTTTTTTAATTTTTATTCCACTTTATGACTGCTATTCTACCTTCATGAATACCGATTAGGATTGTTAAACAGGACAATTTAAAACCCATTTCACTGGTTCAAGAATAAACAAGTATTTTTTTTTTTTTTAAAAAAAAGTAAAAATTTATTCTCTCTCCCCTCCCCCCCAACAAAATTCTCACATACAAAACATCTTTCATCGGCCAGGACGCACGGAGAATTTTCACTATTTTAAAATCATTTCTTTAGCACACCCAAATTTATAATATAATATATAATAAATAATGTATAAATCTTTGTTTGTTTATATATATCTGGTTTCCTCTTTCAGTCCATTGGTCAAGTGGCAGTCATGTTAGTTCTCCCACCTCTTCAGAGCCTGCAAAATCTTTGGATTTTCTTTTCATTTCTTTTCCTCTCTCTCTCTCTCTCTGCTTTTCCCTTCTTTTTACTCAATGGGTGTCTCTGACAAAAGGCATGAACATGTTTAGCTTTCACTAATGAAAGGCATGAAGCGGTTCTCTTCTTCATTTTGAAGGCAATGAGTGAGACACATTAAAAGCTTTGGATTCTCACACCCCTTTCAGTCCTTCAAAACCTCAAAACCAAAAAAAAGAGCTGTTTGATTATCTGGGTGTCCATGGAAATTAGTGCTTCTCTCTGTTCTCTGCTTCTCTTCCTCTGGTTTTGGCCTTCCAGTGGTCTCCTCTCTCCAAAAGGTGTCAACTTTGAAGGTGATTTCACACAAACACTTCAAAGCATTTGATGGGGTGTTGTTTTTTCTTCTCCATTTGAAATGGGTGTTGTTTAAATTTTGGTTTCAGTTCAAGCTTTGATGAGTATAAAAGCATCACTGAAGGACCCTCATGGGGTGCTTGAGAACTGGGACAAAGACTCTGTTGACCCATGCAGCTGGACCATGGTCACATGCTCTCCTGAAAATCTTGTCATTGGACTGTAAGTTTCATATATCAAATTTTTATTTCCATTGCATATATTTTTGATGAATGAGACTTTATTTGGTTGTTGTTATTATTGGTTTTTCTTGCAGAGGAACACCAAGCCAGAACCTATCTGGTAAGCTATCACCAAGCATTGGAAATCTGACCAATCTTCAGATTGTGTGAGTGCCAAGCCACATATAGTTTCTTCTCTAGTTTTTCTGTTGATGTTAATAATCATTCACATTGCTTTGTTGGGTGGGATTTTTTTTTATAGGCTATTGCAGAATAACAACATAACAGGGCCAATGCCACAAGAGATTGGGAAGCTCTCTAACCTCCACACACTTGATCTCTCCAACAACTTCTTCACTGGTGGTGTACCAGGTTCTATAGGAAACCTCAAGAACCTTGAATACCTGTAAGTGGAAAGAACAAGAGAGTTAATTAATCAGACCCATTTGTGATTTCTAAAGATTTTTTTTTTTTTTCATATCTGAAAACCTCAGGAGGCTTAATAATAACAGTCTCTCTGGAGCATTCCCTTCTTCCTTGGCTAACATAGCTCAACTTGCTTTTCTGTAAGTTTTTTTTTTGTTTGTTTGTTTGTTTGTTTTTTTGTATTATGTTATGAGTGTTTTCTGCAACTCAAAACTGTTTTTATGTTCATTGAATGCTGGCAGGGATTTGTCTTTCAATAACTTGAGTGGCCCTGTGCCCAAATTTCCTGCTAAAACTTTCAGGTGACCCTCTTAGCCAATCTTTGATCGATTATTGTTTTTTAACAAACTTTGACTATTCATTAGCCATATAATCCAAAATCGAAAGGCTTATGAAGCAGTTGTGTTGTTGAAAACTGGACTATCAAATTGACAATTTCCCCACTATGTTTGATTGGTCATCCAATTTCTTTTTTTTTTAATGTCTGCAGCATTGTCGGAAACCCGCTGATTTGTGCTACTGGTTCTGAGAGAGAGTGCTATGGGACGGCTCCGATGCCTCTTTCATTCAATTTGAATAATTCACAAAGTAATGGTCTCAAAATTCTCATCAAATCCTTACTTTCTCAAAGATCATACTACAACAACTGCGTAAATTTCATATATATGTATGTATGCATGAATGTATCCAATCAATTTGCATACATAAATCTAGAAAATGAGTTATTTTTAATTCATTTCATGCACATTCTACGGGGCTCACAATTACACATAATGTACAAGTAATAGGTTCAAATCAGATTTGAATATATTGATGTTTACCCAACAATTTTTGTACCCCAAGCTCTGAATCCAATTTGTTTCCCGACTTATATAAGATCAAATATGCAAAATATGGAACTTACGCAGTTTTTTACAGTTTTTACAAATAACTTGCTAGATGGCATTGTGTGTTTGATTGTAATATCTTGTTTATCTTCATATGTAGTCTGCAATAAAATTCCTAGTGTTGATACTAATTCAGTCTGTTTTTAAAGGTGTTCCTAATGCTGGAAAATCCAAAAGTCACAAAGTTGCTCTTGCTTTTGGCGTGAGCATCGGTTGTGTTTGCCTTCTTATTCTTGCCTTTGGACTTTTCCTATGGTGGAGGCAGAAGCACAATCAACAGATCTTCTTTGATGTCAGTGGTGAGTACAAAATGACTCAAGAGGGACTGACCACTAACAGAATATCAAATTGTTTGATATCCAATTCGATGCATTATAATTTGGTTTCTTTTGGCAATCCAGACCAGCATCACGAGGATGTGTACCTGGGTAACCTTAAAAGGTTCCAATTTAGGGAACTACAGAATGCGACAGATAACTTCAACAGCAAAAACATACTTGGGAAGGGTGGCTTTGGGAATGTCTACAAAGGTTATCTCCATGACGGGACTATTGTGGCCGTTAAGAGGCTCAAAGATGCTAATGCGGTTGGCGGGGAGATACAGTTCCAGACTGAAGTGGAAATGATTAGCTTGGCAGTTCACAGGAACCTTCTCAGGCTCTACGGGTTTTGCATGACTTCCTCGGAGAGGCTTCTAGTGTACCCGTATATGTCCAATGGAAGTGTAGCTTCACGTCTCAAAGGTAATAATAACAGTAGGGGCCTTCATGGAAGTTGTAAAACAATGTCCGAATTAGAATGACTTACTCTAGAAAACTATGTCCGGTTTGATAACCTTTTTCATTCTTCTTTTGGAGAACCCATATGAATAATGTTTGGAATCTTTTACTCTTTTGGTCATTTAAGGGCAGCTCATGATAAATTTACTTGATTTCTCCTTCCTATGGAATCTATTGGAACCGGAGTCTTGAGGAATGAGGAATTATCCTTTTGGAACAGAGTCATCAGACTATTCCTTTGGTGATGGTCTAGAAAGAGGATTTTTTGATCCCCAGTTCTGATGGATTCCGTGAGGAGAAATGAATAAAATTTTGCTTGGGTCTCCTGGAATGGCACATGAATGAAGGATTTTATACTCCATTTACCTATGCAGTAGGAGAATTATAAAGGGTTACAATTTGGCAGTGTATCTGATTTGGGAAGCTAGATTTTTGTAACTGACATCATAGAAAAACTTCTAAAATAGGTTGAAAAGGCCTTTTATTCATTTATCTACTCTAATTCTTTGCAGGAAAGCCTTCTCTTGATTGGGGTACGAGGAAGAGAATAGCTTTGGGGGCTGCAAGGGGACTGCTCTACCTACACGAGCAATGCGACCCAAAGATAATACACAGGGATGTCAAGGCAGCCAATATATTGCTCGACGAGTATTATGAAGCCATCGTGGGGGACTTTGGGTTGGCGAAACTCTTGGATCACAGGGACTCACATGTGACCACTGCTGTGAGAGGCACAGTGGGGCACATAGCACCAGAATATCTCTCCACGGGCCAGTCTTCGGAGAAAACCGATGTCTTCGGATTTGGGATTCTACTCCTAGAATTGATCACCGGTCAAAGAGCCTTAGAATTCGGAAAGGCTGCTAATCAAAAGGGAGCTATGCTTGACTGGGTAAGTAAAATTTATTCTCAATTCCATTTGGTGTTCCTTCTAATGCTAGTATTCCTTCTAATCATAATCATAAAATAGTGATTGATTACATACTTCTGTGTGCGTTTAGTACTAGTAGAATCTAGTTATTCATTTAGTTTGGATGATTTATTTTATCATTCATAAATTAAAAAAATAGTCTAATTATCTCCTGACTTTTATCATATTTATCACGTATGATTTATGAATGTACACGTACCAAAGACCTCCTGTTCGTGAACTTTGTGACAATGCTTCTAACACTACCTCTATATCAGGTAAAAAAGATCCATCAAGAGAAGAAGCTCGACGTGCTCGTGGACAAGGACCTAAAGAACAACTATGACCGGATCGAGCTCGAGGAGATGGTCCAAGTGGCTCTACTCTGCACTCAGTATCTTCCGGGCCACAGACCGAAGATGTCCGAGGTGGTCAGGATGCTCGAGGGCGATGGCCTCGCGGAGAGATGGGAGGCCTCGCAGAGGTCAGATTCCCACAAGGGTAGCAGCAAACCCCATGAATTCAATGCTTCGGAAAGGTATTCTGACCTCACCGACGACTCTTCTTTGCTCGTTGAGGCTATGGAGCTCTCCGGGCCAAGATGAACTTATGGTTGTGAACCGGGATCAATAAAAAAAAGGGTTTGAGATCAGATCATTAATTTAAAGTGTCTGTGGTCTCTGTTTCTGAAATGATTCTTGATGCTACACATATATTTTGACTGTACATAAACAAATCATTAGCAAGAAAAGTGTTCATTCTTTTTTTTCTTCCAGAAAGTCAAGGCTTTTTTAGGTGCCGTTTGGGCAGTGGAATTGGGGGAGAATAAAAGAAGAGTAAGGAGTGAATAAGCTTTAAATGCATGGAAGAAATTGGATGAGTATAGCTATATTAAAATATGTGAAATAACTGATATTATATTTAAAGTCTCATTGGAATTGTTTTTTTTTTTTTTCATTCAATTTATTTTACTTGTATTAATTGATTCACATATCAAATCAATTTTCACGTATTATCATCATTTATAAATTTTTATTTACATCTTATTTATATTTTATTTATAACTTTAATCATAATCAACTAAATAATAAAAAAATTATTATTACATTTCTTAATAATAATAATTTTAAACATAATCAAACCCGGTATAAACATTTTATTCATTCGATCAAATTCTAAATGCCAGATTTTCAAAACTACCCACAAAAACAACACCCAGAACAAGAAACAGAGTCCCAAAACAGAGGAACCCAAGAAAGCAGAAGAGAAACATCAGCATCACCTAACCATGTCGGCGGGGCAATGGAGCCAGCGACTCGTCGAGGAGGACGACATACTCAGCCAGACCATCCAACTCCTCCGCGACGTCTTCAAAGGCAACGAGCTGATCCAGATCGACGTAATGCGGGTCCAACAGATGACTGAAGGCACTGAAGCTGTTTCTACTGCTCAACTGCAGACTGCACCTGTAGAACCTGCGCCCATCTCTGACAAGCGCGCGATCCCCCCACACAACCTCCGGCGTCTGCTGATACATCCCCTTCAGCCCAAACACATACTTCCTGCTCCAATTCCCCTCACTCACCATCACCCACACCTCCACCCTCTGCCGCCCCTCCACCTTCTTCAGCCCCCTCCCCTTCGGCATCCTCTTCACCACGCACAGCCTCGCCTCCAGCACCCGGAGGTCGAGGTTGTCCCCGCTGACTTCCAACCTTGACAGCCACGTTGGTCCATCCACGGCCGTGAACCTCTCCGTTTCAAGATCGAACCTGACGATGATCGGAAACCTTGAATGCCTGTTGATCCCGATCCAGTGGATCCGCCCGGTGACGCAGACTGGGTGGTGGTGGTTGAATACGATTGGGTGCTCGAACGCCTCCATAGGCCGCCATGCATCGTCCTCCCCCAGCGTGAAAACCTTGTCAATATTGTCACATATCCCATCAATTATATATCATAATTAAGTACATTATGGTGAGAAGAGAGATATCATATTTCATATTTGAAAACTCAAGAACATTATTAGGATCATCAATGAAGCTAGGTATCGCGGTTTTTTGGAGGTAAACTTTTTAAAGGGGCCCCATATTCATCCACAATAATAAAAAAAAATTGTTTGGAGAGTTTTGAATATTACTATATTTCAAACTATAAATGTTATAAAATTACAAACATAACATTGTACAATGATTAAAATTGAATCCCTCTTAAATAAATTTTCTTGTAACAACTACATAAAAAAATCAAACAATTCAAATCCGATCTGAATCCGTATAAAAAAAATCAAAAATATCCTATATATTCTAAGATTTAGAGTGGGTATGGATGTCAGTCTATCTGATCCAAAACATATAGTATCCGACATATATTATATAAATATATATATTTGTATTATATATTGCCCATATTGTTGTCTTGTATGATTAATAAGAATGATAATATATTACAATACAATTAAATTTTTCAATATATGATATCTGAAAAGAGAATAAACTTTAAAATCTCAATTTTAAACATGTCAGTTATTCAAAAAAATATGCATGTTTGATTTGAATGTGAAAATTAATATTTGTATCGGAATTTAAAAGTGAAAACATATAGATTAATATGCTTAGTTGGGGTGAGGTCCTCCTGAGTGAGCTCCCTAGACAGTTGCCTTGGTTGCCTCTATCCAGGGTTGGTCATGCCAGATATATTATATCATGTTACTATTGATATGCTTAGTTGGGGTGGGGTCCTCCTTAGGCAGTTGTCTTGGTGGCCTCTGCCTAGGGTTGGTTCTGTTAGAGACATTCTCCTATCATATTATGACGATCGTGAAGATCATGAAAGTTTAAAATCCAGAACATACCTCGCATTGGATGCCAGGCTCGCAGTCGACGAACTGGACGACCTTGTACTTGTCCAAGGACCGTGAGTACCCGAACCCGCATCCCATTATGGTGCGGTGGTGAGAGCGGGGGAGGGCGAGGCGGTCCGTGGTGGATGGGTTGAGCACGAGCACATCGTGCCTGCCGTGACAGCAGACGAGGCCCGCGCCGCAGGAGGGGAGGACCGTGTTCGTCTCTCCGCGGACGTCGTCCCACGCGAACTCCCTTGTCAGGGAGAACGCGTTCTTCGCGTCGTGGAACGCGTAGACGCGGACGCGGGTCTGGGAGAGGGAGGCGAGCGCGAAGGGCGCCGGGCGGAGGTCGTGGTCGATCGCGTCGCGCCAACGCTTGCACGCGCCGCGGAACCTGATGAGGGACTTCCCTGGGAGACCCGAGAGGATGTCCATCTGGATCTCGTAAGGGATCGATTGCGCCATTGTATTGTTTTTTTTTCTTTGATTGTGGTTTCTGTGGAGATATATGGGAGTTTGGAGTTTATGAAGACTTGAGAGGGAATTGTTTTATATTGTGTTTGTTCTCAGGATTTTAGTATTTCAGAATTAAAGATACTCAATGAATCTATCTTAACTGAATTTAAGTTTATTAATTTTATTTCTATTTTTACCCTCCCATGAAATTAGTAATCAGGCGTGTATCTCTACTTAGTTAAAATTTAATTTAATGGGGGCATTTGAGTAGAGGAATAACGAAGGAATTGGTGAGAATAGAGGAGAATAATAAAAAAAAAAAGTGTTTGGGTAGAGAGAATAAGTGGGTATAGCTATACAAAATTGGGTTAGAATAAGCTGATATTTGTATTCCAATCTCTTCAACTTGGAATTGTGTTAATTCTCTACTGGTATAAGGGTACTCACTTGTCAAGTAACATGTCATCACATCTCAAAATTTTATTCATATTTTATTCTTCATCAACTAAACAATTCAATCATTATTATTATGTTTAATAATGAGAATAACAAAAAACACAACCAAATAAAAAATCATTTATTTCATTTATAAAATTATCTATTAATTCCTTGAATATGTATAAACCCAAAAATAGCTTATGTCACTATCCAAATGGGTCCTCAAATTTCAGTCAGATTTCAACATTTTTAACAATTGTAATGGTTTTTGGTATACCGTGTTTTTTTGGTCCAGAATATTAGCAAAATATTCCTTTATCTCTCAATAGATATTTAACTCAGGGGTTATATGGATTTAAGATAGTTTTACATGGGGATGTTTAGATGTTTTCCTTGTTTACATCTTATTTATTCATAATTAAATTTAAGTACTTATATCAATATATTAAAATTTTGGTAATTCAAAATTAAATATATTCAATAAATCTATCTTAACAGAATTCTATAGATTTTTATTTCCGTTTTTAATACATTGAATTTTAGCGATTCAGAATTAAACATATTCAATAAATCTATTTTACTGAATTTTATTAATTTTTTTTTCCATTTTTACCCTCCCATGAAATTCGTAATCAGGTATGTATCTTTGTTTAATTAAAATTTAAGATTTCAAATCAGATTTTCATAAATCATAAAATATATTTTAAGATTTTAAATACGGTAATTATGAAAATCAGATTTCAATATTATGCCACGTGTATATAAGATTGATATAAAATTATAAAATTGAGATGAAGTTTAGTTTAAATTTGAATTATTATATTTCGCTATTGTTTTATCTAATTATTGTTTTCTGAAGATAATGAGAGTTAGAGTTAATAGCGAGAGGGAATAACTTATAAGCTGTTTATTCATGATTTTAGTAATTCAAAATTAAAGATATTTAATAAATATATCTTAACTGAATTCTATAAATTTTTATTTTTATTTTTACCCTCCCATTAAATTAGTAGTCTCGGATATATCTGTACTTGGTTATTTAAGATTTTAAATTAGATTTGGATGAATAATAAATATATTTTAAGATTTAAAAAATCAGATTTCAATATTATGTTATGTGCATGTGACACGTGTATATAACTATATGTATTTAAATTTGAAATTATAAAATTATAAAATTTAATTTTTAATTTTGAAAGATGAGAACTTGAAATAAAATACGTGTATTAGATTTCAATACTATAAAAACTTGAAAGATAAGACTGATGTAAATTTTAAATTCAAATAAAATTATAAAACTAAGATGAAGTTTAAATTTGAATTATATGTTTAAGATAAAAATTAAATTTTAAGTTAAATTAATATCAATCTTAAATTTTAGATAAAATTCAAAATTTAATTTATATCTCAATTTTAAATTGTATATCTTCTTAAGGTTAAGTAGTCTAAAGTTTCCTAATTTTTTTTTTTTTTTGAAAAATGATGCTTCCCAGATTTGATACTTTGACCTCTTTCATCGAGGTCATATTTAGGGTTGCAACTAGGGCGGGTTGATTCGGGTTGACCCCAACCCGAACCCAAAGTTCAAGGTGTTCAACCTAACCCGATCTAACCCGAATTTCAACCCTATGACTCTAACCTGAACGCAACCCGTGCTATCCTGAACCAACCTGTGGAACCCAATTTTCATGCCTAATTTTTAACAAAAAAAATAAAACACACATATTTTATAAATTTTAATCACCCACTAAACCAATCCAGCACGACAAAAAAAAATTATATTATGATACAAAAGTAGAGATTTAGATTAAATAATCAAGTATTAATGGCCCATGACCCATTTAGAATATTATATGGGTGTCTACTATGAATTCAGGTTGGGTCGGGTTGTCTATGATGCCAAACCAAACCCAACCCGAATTCTGACTCAACCCAAATTAGCTAACCCGAACCCAAATCTGATTTTTACAACTCATGTAAAAAATGGATTCAATCCGTCGAGTTCTGGTTGAACCCAACCCAAGTTACAGCCCTCGTTATATCTTAATCTTAATAAATAGGGTTATAAAAAAAATTTAAAATTTAAATCTTTTAAATCTTTGCCAAAAAAAAATTTAAAATTTAAATCTTTTAAATCTTTGCCAATTCACTATGACTTTTAAAAATTTAGTATTTGACTATTTGTAAACCTTAAACCTTAAGCAAAAGAACCTTAAAAGAGAGAAGCAAAGAAAATAAAAATCTTACTATAAAAGGATTTAATTTATCAAAACTTTCGCGATGGTTGAATTAAGATTTGTAGAATCACCTATTATTTATTAATAATAATACGTGGATTAGTTATTACTAGTCTTCTCCACGGAGGTGGAAATAATTTTTTTTTCTAAAAAAACCCACAACCAATACTTTTAATTTTTTCAATCTATTTTATATGTGATATAATATATCACTTTATATATACATAAATGATATAATAAAATATGATTAAATAAATCATTTATAAATTTAAAATTAAACACAAAAGAGATGTTATAACTAAAAATGAGTTTTTTTTCCATATATATCCCTCCATCAACTCTATATTGTAAAAATATCCTATTTGAAACTCTAAAACCAATAATATCGCTAAAATCGATAAAAAAGTAATGTTTATATATATAATTTAAATTCTTTAGAACTAAGGGTGCAACTTGTACGGGTTGAACCCGACCCAACCCGAAATTTCGGTGTGGGTTTGGGTAGGGGTTTTAGTGTTTGATTTCAACTCGAGCTTGAATCCGAACCAAATTTGGGTGGGGTTTGGGTTGAGGGTTCGGTTAACCTGAACCAACCCGAACCCAAAGTTTTCAAATCTAAGTAAAATGTTCTAAATAAAATTATAATTTTTAATGTGTATGATAAAATTTGAATTGTATAATTTTTTTTAATGTAGAATATAGAAGATTTCTTATATTTATTCTTTTAATAAAAATGTTCCTTATGTGCATTTTTTTTTAATGAAAATTGATTCTTGTAAAGTTTTAATTGTTTAAAATAATGTATTTTTTAAGTCAAAGTAGAACCCAACCCAAATCAAACCCGAACAAAACCCGGGTTGAGTTTCTTAAACTTGATGGTCGAGGTAGGGTTTGGGTTGAGCTCCAACCCGACCTAACTAGCCTGAGTTAGACCCCTATTTAGCATGATATTATTAGAAATAATAAATCATTGTGGATATTTTTGCTAAAATGTGATTTTTTAGAGGGGTATATACAAAAAAAATATATTATTTGGTGGATATGGATGATATTATCAATTGATAGATAACAAAAAAAATGAATTAAATTATTATCTAAATTTTTTAAAAATTTATAACTTTTCAGTTATAACTTAGATGGGGTTGATCAATAACTTGTTGAAAAGAGATTTTCGATATATATTTATGATCGTGAAATAGTTTTTTTTTCCCAAAAAATGATTATTTGAAGGTGAAAGGTGAGATCAAATATTGATTCTCATATTTAACAAGAATTATCTCTTTATTATATGTATTACATGATTATCTCAATCTAAATCTAATAAAAAATAATAAAATAAAAAATATGATGAAGTGGCCCAATCAATACAGTTCATTCAATGTATATTTAAAATCCCAAGATAAGATTAATTGAATAAATATTGATTTTGGATAATAATATACTTTAACAAATTTATTAGAGGTAAACATGTAGAATTGTGTTACATACAAATTGAAAACACTTCCCATTAGTATATAGATAGATAGATTTATGATGATATCAGTGGAATATGATTTTATATTTTTATGTATATTTTTATCTAGGATTTGTTTAGAATTTCTTTATGGGATTTAGAGATTTATTGAGATCCTAGTTTGTTGGGACTCCTCTAAAAATAAAATATTTAATCACAATAGCTAATTAGAATTTTGTTTCTTTATTTTCTATTGTTTTGTTATTCTTGGTGGAATAACATACATATACAAACATTAACCCATCACTACATCAGTTACTATGTTCTTTTATATTTTAATTATTCGTAAATATAATATTGATAGGAATAAAATGATGTAGCTGAAATGTTTATAGAATTTTCAACCATTTTTTAATTAATCAATTTCTATACAGTGTAATATATATTTTTAATATATTATAATAAAAATAATGCAACAAATTTTTATAGGTAGAATTCCATTGAAATAGATTTATAATGAATATCTTTAATTTTGAATTATTAAAATTTGTGTGATTTATTTAAATCTGATTTAAAAAACTTAAATTTTGAATAAATAGGATATAAATAATTGTTATGGGAGGGTAAAAATGAATATTAAATTGTGTTTTTTTTTTATTTAATAAAGAAAGTGGTGATGATTAGAGTATTTTTTTTTGAAGAAAAAAATAATATCAAATCAATAATGTGATCCATCTCAAAAATATATACAGCTAGAAATGGAAGATTTTCTCTACAAATTTATTCCCAGAATACAAACTCTCTAATCAATCTAATTCTAATGTACTGAATCCCTGAAATTCCTGAAATGAGAATGTTAAGAGCTCATCTAATCGTTTTTCAGAATCTTAGCCAAATTTATTTTCAAATTTTTTTTTCTTTATGCTTGAGAAATGAGGGTGAATTTCTCCATTTCATGATCTGTTAGTAATAATTGGCTAGGGTGAATTTTGCAATAATAATAAAGTTTCATACAAAAGGTGGTGATATATTTTGTATACCACAAATACAAAAACTTGTTTTTCAATGACACATTATTAATGATATAATTATTTAAATATTTATATGCCATTAAATACAAGACACAAAATTTTTCAAACTACTAAAAATGAAAACATAATGAAAATCCTAAAATCCTATAAAAACCCTCAAAATCCTAAATTCATATTTCACCAATACAAAGTGATTATTATAATATTAAATCAATAGATTTGTCAAAAGTATTAATGACAAAATATCATACAAATTATATACAAAGAATGATTTAGAATTTATTATTCTTCGATAAATCCTTTTCAAATCTATTCAGTTGAGCACAAACTCCATCTTCAAAGATGACAAGTTGAACCACAACGAATCCAACACCACTATTTTTCTGAATATTCGTTAATACACTCCAATTTGTTATCTTCCATACAAAAAGTACTACATCGAACATAATGTATACAAAATTCATTAATACATATTAATGTTTGAAGTATCTTAAAAATAGTCTAACCATCTCTGTTCTTTTTCATATATATTCAGTATCATTTTTCTTACCCGTGGCGTCGCAACGGCGAAAGGGACTCCTCCTCAATGACAACATACTCAGCCAGACCATCCGAATCACCGTCACCCCCACCATCTTCAAATTCTAAAAGCTTCACTACATTGAATCCAACCTTATCATCACCAGCATTCAAAATCCCCTCCAAACCAATCTCAAACTCACCAAAACCCCCAACCCCCACCCGACCAAGACAACCCTCCGCCACCCCCCACCGCAACGCTTCACACAGATAGAACCTCCTCCCCTCTCTCACCACCGCCTTCATTCCCCACACAATCTCCGGCGTCTGCTGATACATCCCTTTCAGTCCAAATGCGTACCTCTCCCTCCAAATCCCCTCACTCACCATCACCCACACCTCCACCCTCTGCCACCCCTCCGCCTTCACCCCTCTCACATCGCTCGGTATCCTCTTCACCACGCATAGCCTTGCCTCCAGCACCCGGAGGTCGAGGTGGTCCACGTTGACTCCCAACATTGACAGCCACATCGGTCCATCCACGGCCATGAACCTCTCTGTTTCAAGATCGAACCCAATGATCCTCGGAAGCCTTCCCCGTCTGTTGATCCCGATCCAGTAGATCTTCCCGTCGATGCAGACGGGCTGGTGGTGGTTGAAGATGATCAGTTGCTCGGATGGCTCCTCAACTGGACGCCATGAATCCGTGCCGAGGGTGAAGACCTCACACAGGATCCCATATGGGTGTTCCACGAACCGGACAGCTTTGTGGCTGTTCAAAGAGGGGGAGTAGCCAAAGCCGCAGCCTATGATGGTGGTGGCGGAGGAGGGGAGGAGGCTGCGATCTGACGTGGAGGGGTTGAGGACCAACACATGGCGCTCGCCGTAGCAGCAGATGAGGCCGCCGCAGGAGGGGAGAACAGTGTGCGTTGATCGGATGGCATTGCACGCGAAGTTGTCGTTGGTTTTGGTGAATGCGTTCTTCTTGTCGTCGAAGGCGTAAAGGCGGACGCCGCAGGTTTGGGAGAGGGAGGCAACGGTGAAGGGCAGGTGACGCGCGCGGCGGAGGGCGAGGAAGTTTGGGTCGTGGTCGATTATGTCGCGCCAATGCTTGCATGCGCTGCGGGATCTCGCAAGGGACTTCCCTGGGAGGCGGGCGAGTATGTCGATCAGGATGTCGTATGGGATCTGGGTTTTGTTGTCTGCCATTGTTATTTTATTGAAGCTGAGAAGAAGATCACGGAAGTTAGAGACAAAGAGAAAAGAAAAAAACAATTTACCAAATAAAATGGATCCACTCATCACACATGATCCATTCAAGATTTAATGTATTTACAACCTATGATTTTAATTTTTAACTAACAATAAAAGTCAAACAAGATAGAAACATTGTTATTTTATTGAAGCTGAGAAGAAGATCACGGAAGTTAGAGACAAAGAGAAAAGAAAAAAACAATTTACCAAATAAAATGGATCCATTCATCACACATGATCCATTCAAGATTTAATGTATTTACAACCTATGATTTTAATTTTTAACTAACAATAAAAGTCAAACAAGATACAAACATTGTTATTTTATTGAAGCTGAGAAGAAGATCACGGAAGTTAGAGACAAAGAGAAAAGAAAAAAACAATTTACCAAATAAAATGGATCCATTCATCACACATGATCCATTCAAGATTTAATGTATTTACAACCTATGATTTTAATTTTTAACTAACAATAAAAGTCAAACAAGATACAAACATTGTTATTTTATTGAAGCTGAGAAGAAGATCACGGAAGTTAGAGACAAAGAGAAAAGAAAAAAACAATTTATCAAATAAAATGGATCCATTCATCACACATGATCCATTCAAGATTTAATGTATTTACAACCTATGATTTTAATTTTTAACTAACAATAAAAGTCAAACAAGATACAAACATGACAAACAAGTAGAAAATTAAAAACTGAAAAAACAGAAGGTATATATGGATTTGTATATGCATGTTTAGAGTTTGTATTGAGAGAAACAGTCAAAACAGAGATGCATTTAATTACCTTGATCTGAAGCAGCCTGTAAGACTTTTAAAAATATTCATATGTTTGATATCAATGGTGAAACCCATCGTGAACAATTTTCAAACAATTGAATAATGGAGTCTTGATCCCTGTTACCCTAATAAGTAGAAAAAGGGTTGCATCGATTTTTTGGAAAATATTAAATTATTTATATTTGATTCTATAAATAGAGGATAAAAATGAAATACTTAAAAACGCTGATCTTTAGGACAAAGAAATGAATAAGTCAAAGAAAGATTTAAAGATGATTTATTTCTATCAATAGTTTCACCATTGATGCTGCTCTGCCCTTAAAATAACATGTCAATAATTAATAATAAAAATACCCTATTCGTCAAGAAAGAAAAAATATTGGATTCATACAGGAGAGCTATAGAAGTTAAAAAAAAAAAAAAAAAATCTCACCTAGTTAATGGTGTTATTGAAAGAGTGACATTATTTATTAGGATTTAAATGCAGATCCTCTAAATAATAAAAAAACCATTAATGTGATAGATTTGTCTCCACAAATCATGAAATTCCCACAATTTTATAAATTTATAGATTTAAATGAATGCTAAGCAAGGTAAATACAACATAAAGACAAAGATAAACCTTCTTCTTTTTGCCTATATGATTTGATCATCGGAGAGTTGCTTTTTTTTAGTCATTCCTCTCAAATGGAAAAAATACTCAGGTAAGAAAGAGGTTAACACAAGACAAAGACACATAAATCATTGCATAGTTGGTCTTTTTTTAGGTCCCTCCTCTCACATGGAAAAAATTCGAGAACCAAAAGATGGCATTGTTTGTGGGAATCACAAAGAAACATTCTCATTTCAACCATTGAACAAGAGGAAGCGGTAGCTGCGGCACATGATTGATCACTTTTGTTTGGCTCATGACAAAAGAAAATGAAGCCCCAGCCATCCAATGAGGAGGAGAAGTCATTCCTGATCGCGGAGGTTCACATGAAGGACTGACCGAACCTCTTTCCTAAGCAGCTCATCACTGATCGATGGCTTATGGTGCAGATAACAAATTATCTATCTCAGACCGAATGATTGGTTTAGTATAATTCGACCATGTTGTCCATCAGTCATTTTCAACGAGAAGCTGATGTGAAGAGGATATGCAGAATGGTTCAGCTCAATGCCCATCTAAATGCCACGCAACTCAAGCAAAAAAGGCCACACTGCACATAGGGGGAGCTCAAGCCAAAAAGGGTCATGCCATACATAGTGTGACAGTTCAAACAGAACGGTAGTGATCAATAATTGAAATGTCATGTTATTTGTCATCCTTCCATGGCTGATGAGGTGTATGGACAACTCAAGATGAACCGTTGTTCATTATATACAAACATGTATACGGGCAACTAATGCCACCCCTTAAAGTGAATATCCCACCCCAAATATAAAAAAAAAACAGGGGCGGGGTTGCATCTTTTGGGGGTGAATATAACCCTCCCCTACAAACATTTTATGTAAGTAGCCACGTTTGGTAGCATCCAGAGGAAAGAAAATTGTTCTCTCTCAGCAATAAGGGAAAATGAAAGCATCTATAGGAGCTAAAAAATCTCACCCACTCAATGCTACAATGGGAGTTAATCACCCTCATTAATGGTGTCATTATGGGGGGGGGGTGACATCATTGTTGAATTAATATATCAATGTGACAGATTTGTCTCCACAAAACAATAAAAATCCTATGCTTTTAAGGGATTGAAAGAGAGTTTGCCTTCTTTTTGCGGATTCCTCCTCTCACAGGCTGATCAAAGTCCTACTTATTTGTGGCACCGACCAGAAATAAATTAGCCACCACGAAAGCTATCTCAAAAATATTTATAACTAAGAAAAGAAAAATTACCTCTACAACTTTAGTGCCAAGGTAACCTAAATTTATATTAAAAAAACCTAAATATATATTAAAAAAAAAAAACCCTAGCACAGGAAATCATATGTAGTTCCTAATTGATCAATTCATCAAGACAAAACCATACAAACAAATCTTGATTTATCAATTCATCAACACAAAACAATACAAAAACATAATTTAATACCTAATAACACACAATGTGCGTCATTTGAGAAAAAAAAAACTATCCAAACCCTAGATGAAAAAATCACTTGAGCAAAGAATTCGTACAAGGACTAGATGAAAAGGGGATCGTCCCTCGAAGATCAGATCCGGCTCTGCGTCGTCGTCTACGGCGGGTCGGTTCCGGGGCAGAGTCGTCTTCTCTGACGAATCGAAAAGAAAAGAGAGAGAGCGAGAGAGAGAGAGAGAGAGGGTGTAACTGGCTAACCGCGTAATCCGAGTTTGTACCGAAAGGTTCTGCTTCTGTCGGGCCGTCAGATTTGACCCAAATCTGACGGTATGGGCCCGGTGAGCCAATTACGGACAAGTCCCTGTTCGCCTGGTCCATTTGACAGTGAGTCACATTTGCAAGTGGAATTAGGGTGCAACACAAACGGGTTGAGTCAGGATTAACTTCTAAAATATATCATTCTAATCAATCATTCTAATTAATTAAAACTTGATAAAGTCAATCTTACACGTGAAAAAAAAGAAAGAAAAGATAAAATTAAAGAACATTTTTATTCAAAATATATAAATAATATTATAGAGTTGATAGATTATAAGTAAAAATAAATTGAATTATTTAATTTTTATTTTATAATAAAGTAAAAAAATTAAAATGTGATTTGGAATATAAAATCTTATCATCCCTATTTCGGGTTTGGGTTGCGTTCAGGTTTTCAATCCCTCAACCCAAATCCAACCCGAATTAAGTTTGGGTTGTTTAGGTTCGGGTTGAATCCTTATGCTAAAACCCCATGGGTTGGGTTATGTTCAGTCCCACCTATTTTATAAATACCAGTTTATTTTCACTTATTTTATCATGGTTATATTCATCTATTCCTTTAAATTTTTATTTTTATTTATTTATTTTTATTTTTACCTTTTCAGCCCAGTATATAAATTAACTCACAATGATGAAAACCAAATCTAATATGGTAATACAATAAGAAGGAATGAATGAACTCTTCTCTTCTCTATCTTCCCATGCACGTGTGCATGGGAGCCCACTCATTCCACACGTTTTCATTTGTTTAAAAATATATCATTCTATCCATATACTTATACTTATCTATTATACCTAATCGGACAACTTTGTTGATTCGTTAGGACAAAATTGAATTTTAGATTTCTTAATCGGATAAGATTGATAACTAATTATTTTATAGATACATAGAATAAGGGTCCGTTTGGAAACACATATTGAAAAATAACTTTTGGAATAAAGCTGCTTTTTAAGATGATTTTAGACCTTGACTTTTTTAGGATGCTTTTTTTAAAATCAGAAATCAATATTTGAAAGGAGTTTAATGTTTGGCAGAGAAAGTTGCTTTTCAATTCAAAAAATCGATTCCGACCAAAAAACGTTGTTTCTGAGCTTTTTAAAACACAGATTTCGAGGGAAAAATTAAAAGGAATCCAGCTTCCGATTCTGCAAAAAACTGTCCCGTTTGACTGCATGCTTTTAGCTTTTCAGCTTTTCAAAAAGCAAAAGCGCGCCCCAACGCGCAATGAAACGGGGCCTAAATGTTGGTGATCAATCACATCATAATAGATACATAGAATAAATGTTAGTGATCAATCACATCATAATTTTTATTTTTTTATTTTATTGATTTTGGATTGAGATAAGAATGGAACATAAAATATAAAATATCTATGTATATTTTTAAATTAGATAACATTATAATACAATTTTTTTAATTATTAAAATTTCCAGTATCTATCATTATATTATTTTATATATAATAATTTGAAATATCATGAGTATGTTTGAATTGATCACTTTATTTTTTTTGTTTAATTGTCTTTTATGTTATTGTCATTGAGAAATATAAAAGTGATATTTTTTGTTGTTTGATTATTCTAAAATAAAATGAAGGTAAGTGATACATAAGAGGTGCAAAATAATTTATGACTCTTTAAATGAGAATTATACTCCTATATAAATCATTTGTGTTTGATATGCTTGATATGATAGATGAGACATGTTTAAGGGATGTGCATGAGAGTTTTATGTGAGATAAATTTTTTAAAATTACACGGATCCATTTTTTTATTTATAGAAAGGGTAGACTCTTGCTACCATGGTTTCATTACTAAATCGAAATTACAAGGTCTGAATTGAAAATGAGGTAACATAGAGATAACATACATAAACACGCAAAAAGTAAAAAACGACATAAAAGGGAGAGAATAGCTCATGAAGCTAATCAAACAACTAGAAGCACAAAAGCTACGACTCGAATCACTTGATACACAAAAAGCATCCTCGAAATTGCACGCCAAAGGCCTTTGATAAATGCGTCCCCAGTTCACCATAGAAGCCACCCGAAGGGCCCAAAGGATATCAATTTCAGCACTCTCCTAGAATAGTTATCTAACTTATCTCGAGCTTATCTAAACATAACTATCGAGAGTTTATTCTCCCAAAACAACTACTTTTTTCTTTATTCCCTCTTGTTCCCCCTAATTGCTTAGCATGAACTCACTAGGAAAACGACTACACAGCACAATCATATCAATGAAATATCATCAGGATTGTTGTGGGGACTACGTTTGGATTTTGATGAAATGAAGTCTCCTTTGGATGTACACTCAAATATTGTGGAGAAAGGGAGAGAGGCCACATATTAGTGCTTGGATACACAATTCTTGGAGGGAATAAAATGAAATGCACAAATTGCATTGGCAAATCTTATGCAATGACCTACCTTGATAGTTGAGCCACATCACAACCAGGTGTACACCGCACAGAAAGACTGCCCAGATATGAAACAGTGACATAGAGAACTGCCAAAAAAAAAAAAAAATCCCTCTCAAACAGAACTAACAAGGTAGTTCTAAAAATTAGAGAATTCCATAGATTAATTTATATGTTGAAACATTCCAAAGGGTAAGTAAAAAGGGTAAAAAGATGGAAGACAAAAAAAAAATACAGTGATCACCCCACAGTCACTGCTCTATTGATAACCATGTAGCCTTGGATAAAAAGAACTAACAAGGTAGTTCTAAAAATTAGAGAATTCCATAGATTAATTTATATGTTGAAACATTCCAAAGGGTAAGTAAAAAGGGTGAAAAGATGGAAGACAAAAAAAAATACAGTGATCATCCCACAGTCACTGCTCTATTGATAACCATGTAGCCTTGGATAAAAAAAACTTGACTACATTAACTGGAAATCCTATAGTAAATTATTTATGACCTATTTTTTTTAATGAGTCCTCCTGTCTTCCCCCAATGTTCAACAGATAATTTTTGCTGTCTATTCTGAGAGAACACGAATCTATATGCTTTGAAGCCCTCAATTTCGATATAGGCTCTTGAATAAAATTACGCCAGTACCGCCTAAGACCAAAGCGGTTATAAGAGGATTTGCAAAGAGTTCGGAGTCTAGAATTCGGTTTCTGCTGTCATTCTGTCCCTGTCTCGAACGTTCTCCCAAGTTCTCGTGGAGGAGATTGCACAGATTGTCTAACTGATGCATGATTTGGCGTTGGCCTCGTGAGATGCCCACAATCTGTTGGCAGACAACATCGACGGATTAAACCATAAGTGGAAGAGATTGATGATACTAATGTGCGTATGTGTAGCAACTCTTTCAATGGATAACATTGTGGTGTGAATAGATAGGTTTTGGGATTTTCACAATCTAAATTTTGTCTAATTTAAAGGGTTTTTTTGGTTGGGTTCTGGGTTATATTATCAAACACCTCGTCGAGTGTTCTGAAAAGTTATTGGGCCATATTTAAGGATGAGAAATAGGTGATTCTGCTTCATGCAAGGTTACTAGGATTCCAGAGGTGCTTTTCCTCGGTCAGATTGGTTTTTAAGTCTTATAGTTCCACATAGGACTTTTCATCAGGTGTAACCAGGTTTTCTAGGGGAGGGAAAAAAAACAATTAACATCTTGTAAACCATTGTTTATTGTAGAGTTTATGCGGGAAGTAGAATCATCAATGGATTTTTTTTTGAAGGAAAAATTATTATGGAATCTTGATGAAGTTAAATCTTAAATTGAAATTTCTGTCACTTTTTTTAGCCACCCCTAATTTAGGTGTCCTTGGATTAGTCCTGAATCTCTACTCAATGTTTCTATTTAATATAAGAGCTATATTTATTTTTTCATATACAGTTTTGCTGACACCTTCATAAGCATTGTCATAATTGTTCACATTATTTATTTACATTTTATCTAGAATCATTTTATGTTGTTGACAAACCTTGAATAGAAAATTCATAGAAAGATTTTGGATCAAAACAGTCACTACCATCAATACGAAACTAAAATAAATGCAATTTCAAAAACAAGAGCAAGTTTTGGACACAGAATCTGGGGGTACCTCTTCCATCAATGGAGATGCCAATTGAGTAGATGAAGATGAGTTGGCTAACAGCGATCCCGTTAAGGTGCCATTGCCCAGATTTGACACAAAGAGAGAGGTTGGTGCGGAGCCATTGCAGGATTCAGCTTGAAGAGCCAGGTTTTGCTGGCTTGTAGGAGGTTTCCGAATCGTGAATTTTGAATTTAGCTCTTCAATTCGGGATGTAAATTCATCCATTCTTTCACTCAGTGTGGACATTTGTTCCCAGAGCTGAGTAAGCATCCCCTAAGATAAATTGAAAAACAAAAAACAATGAGTAACATTGGTTTTGACAATACAACTACCTCTAACTTGCTTTTGAATTAAATACAAGATTCTATTACCAGACAGATAAGACTGAACTGTCAAATTTCCGTTTTCAAGTTAACCAACCTGGTTTGCAAGCACAGCAGGGGTTTCTGGGGTTCTTTCATCGAATCTTCTTTCCCCAATTGTAAGTCTGGTTAGCTTGCTGATATGCTTCTCCCGATGGTTTGA
Source organism: Acorus gramineus (assembly GCA_030737835.1). Taxonomy (NCBI): domain Eukaryota; kingdom Viridiplantae; phylum Streptophyta; class Magnoliopsida; order Acorales; family Acoraceae; genus Acorus; species Acorus gramineus. The sequence goes on from CM060850.1 coordinate 6,256,812, forward strand.
ATACGATTGCGACATTCCACTAGATCAATGAAAAAGAAATTAGTAGGCAAGTGAATCATACTCATGTTATTATTAGAGATGCAAACAAGACAAGAACAGAGGCAGCAAAACACTTAGGGCCCATTTGGGGTGTGGAATATGGTTTGATAGGGCGGGAATAACAAAAAAAAAAAAAAAATCTGGTTAGGAAGAATAAAATGCGACAGCTGTGCTTGGATAAGTTAGCATAAGCAATGGGGTTGGAATAGCCTATCCATGTCTTGTACAACCCAAAAAAAAAAAAAACAATGAAGACAACAAAATTATGACAATTAAAAAAATGCAACCACATAGAAACTTTATAGCTATCTATCCCAAAAAACCAATCTATCCCGGATAATGTTATGTCAAACCCCAAACGGGGGCTTAGAGTTTGATCAACTATAACATATAACTCATTCAAGTTCACAATATAATGCAAGTAGTATGTTAAAAAAGCATGAAAGCATGAATGGTAAAAAGGGAACCCTCTCAGTTGCTTATTTCTCATGGCAACTCTATCTGCAGAAGCTCGGGAGAGTGCCTCTTTAGGGCTTGAGACCATATCATCATCTATGCTTAATTTTGTCTTAAGATCATCTGGCAATGCCTGCATGAGAATTACAGCATGAACAATCAAAGGCATCACGATGAAGCAGGATGTACAAACTTATACAGGAGCAGAAACCATACAATGACTTCATTCACAAGCTTTTCCAGCTGAATCTGTTCTATATATGTCCGAGGAATATATGAACCATCTAAGCCCAACCTCTCTGCAACATTTTTAACCATTAACCGGTCTCTTCCTTGCACCTTTGTAAAAATAAACCAGGTCAGTAAATAGAGATCCAAAACAAAAGCGGAGAATGTGAATATAATAGTGCATATAATGAAGTTCAATAAAGTGAAACTACTCAAGAGTATCTTTACTCAATAAAGTGAAACTACTAAAGAAATTTTTTACGTCAATGAAATTCCCCCCTTGAACTTCCGAACATGGTCATGAAGTCATGAAAGATGGGCACAAAGTTTTGCTAAATGGAAACACACAATTACAATCTAACAAAGGATAGCTGAGAGTCAAACAATAAAACTCGATGGAAAAGGAGTTATTGGAATTCTTCAATTGCAGATATTCCCAACTCATTTTCTAATAGTTAATGAAAGATATGGCTTGTTCAAACTCATCAAAACAAACATCAATCTATGATTAAAAATACTAGATATTGATAAACAACATTTTTAGGAAAACTTTCATCCACATTAAAAAAGATTGCAACCCATTACAAACAAGCTACATACCTAGTCCTCATTTTAACAACAAATATATTTTCCTGGATATTGAATTGTACATTGACTAGGAAGTTACTCATTCTACTTCAAAAAATGGTTCATATTTCCTATTCTTCAACTTGATGAAAAATTACGAACTGCTGACCATTTTTTTAAAACATACTAGCACAACAAAATCTCAACATAGCAGTGATTCTGTGAATATTTGATGGGTAAAATGCATTTAGACCCCTGAGCTTTGCAAAACCTGCAGACACCCCTTATATTTCAAAGATAAACATTTACATCCCCTACATCAAGATAATAACATGACCTATTAAAAAAAAGATAATAACATGCAAGTACTATTTTACCCTTTCAATTAGAATATTAAATGTAGGGGTAAAATGGTACTTTCATGTTTTCATTGACATCTTGTTATATGTTTAAAGTTAGGGGGTGGGTGTAAGTGCACATTTTTAAATATAGGGGGTGCCCCTGCAGGTTTCATAAACCTCAAGGGGTCCAAATACATTTTACCCTATTTTGTCAACATTTTGAACAAAAGGAAAGATCTAGTGGTAGTAATTATATTCTACAAAAATGATGACTTTGCCGGCTTCAGTCATCCCCCAAATAGATCTCTTCTCCACAAATATTTTAGCACTTCAACAGGAAACATCTGGTCAATCACGTGGATATTCTGATAGACACCATAGACTATCGATCGAGAAACAATCAATTGTATATAACCTTCCAATGAACTAAGATAAAAGCACAAATTCCACTTACATTGGGAAATCACAGCTACAATAGATGAGCATGCATTCAGAGAAAACAGAAAGGGGCAAATAAATTGCATGTATAAAAAATCAGAAGAAACTCGTGGAAAAAACACCTGAACGTAATGTCGATTCAGTTGCTCTAGCCAATCGATTTTCACAGTAACCCTATCATCAGAAAATACATGACTGCTTCTCTTTAGAATGGCTGCAATGGTATAGCCCAACGCCATCAGCCCACCAAGCAATCGTACACTGACTTCGAAGGTAATTCTTGGTGATATGATAAACGGATGGTCCATGACCCATTCCTGGAATGAAAAAGTGCGTGAGAAACAAAACCAAGTAATTATTGCCAATTCTGCAGATTATCAGATGTACTCCAATAATAAGCACTCTGACTCAACTATTCTAAGAAAAGATGCCTAATAAATTACCGTTCTATCAGAGAATTGAAGAATATAAGAGGGTGACCATGCGAGGTGCTTAAAAATGATTCTAAGTTTCTAACATTATTTATTATCTATTGTGATGAAGGTTTCCATTTCTAGAACTTTAACATCACCATGTTAACCAAGACTGCATCTGTATCTAGGTAAAACTACCAATTGAGGATGCGATCTGCTGATGCTCTAATCAGAACATCTTTGTTTTTTGTTTTTCAGTTTTTTCTTTTGGTGATGTTTTATCTCTCCCATGGTTTGCTTTATTTTTCTTGGAGGAAAGGTCTAAATATCCCCCTCTATGTTTGGACTTCACCACTGCTAAATAATAAAATTACAGGTGGTGTGCTCCCACCCATTCTCAGTGGGGGAAGGGGGGGGGGGGGGGGGGGGGTGGGGGGTGTGGGTGGTGTGGAAGATAAGAAAGAAAGAAAACTAGCAATTAGCTTCTCAGCATAAAAGCATCAATATAAGATCTTACATCCACATATCAAGAAATAATGTTCACAAAACATTTTTCTTTCCTGTGACTAGAAAAGTTACTAATGAGAAGCATGTGCAGGTACCACTACAAGATGGGATTTGATAATAAATCTGACACAAAATGTTTTCGTGTATAAGCAATGTAGCACCATGTTGATTATTAATTTTTTTTAATGAATTTTCTCACATGCAAGTTGTGAGTTTGCTTTTCTCAAGGCATGCTATATAAACCAATAAAAAATACCTCCACATATGGTGATAATCTACCAGAATTAGGTTCCCATCTGCCCACTAACCACCACACACACACACACACATATATTTTGAATAAGATGGTAGGCATTCTATTAATTATAATAGGTGTTGTCCAAAACAGGTGCCCACTAACCACCACATGTTATTAAGGTATTAAACTATTTCATGGAACAATAATTTCTACCTCAGCAGAATGACAATCTTACAACCTCTGTCAAATCACTGCTGGAGGAGGTGGATTTAACAGAAAATTTAACAAAAAGATAATCATATAGATGAATACTCAAAAAAGCATTCCACATAAAAATCTTTTAAATGAATTTCAGTTCAACTTTTATTTGAGAACAATTAAGTTTCACAATACTCAAGATCCAGTCCAAAACTAATGGAATATTTTCAATCATTTAACTGAAGTAGAAGATGACTGGGTGGTAAGTGCTTTATGTCTAATAGATCAACGAAAATATTTGGATACCCATCGCTGCAAGACATAAAACCAATGAAGGACTATCAAGCTAATTATGGTTTTAGTTTAATATATAGAAAACGATAAAACATGAAATTAATAAATAAGAAAACAATAAAACATGAAAGATGCTGTTTCAATAATGAACACAGAGGGATAGAGAATAATAAAATGAAACACAGAGGTTGGCTTGACAAAGAAACGATGAATCCACTTTTGCAAAAGATGCAAACCTCAAACATGAGATTGTATTTTCCATCTCTATTGCGCATCCTCAGATAAGATTGGCATGCTTCTGGATCTTCACCTGGCGGCAGGAGATATATATCATAAGTCTCCTCGGTACTTTCTGTATGTTGGGGAATAATGGCCTTGATTTGATCCGCTGTCAAAGTTCTTGGTGACTACATTAATAGAAAGCACTTAGTGCTAGAGGCAGACAATTATAGGAATCATCAGTAAATGTGCATTCAGTTAACTCCATGCTCCTAGAGAAATAAATTCAGCTATAACCTTTAAAATGTAAGTAGGATTCTGGAATCCCGAGAATGGGTTGAACTTGTTGATGATTTTAATGTGTGCAGTCTTCAGATCTGGTTCAATAAATGCCTTGTACATTGGATACACCTGCACAGGATTATGTAGTTTAAACATAAGTAAAAATTTGAAATTCATTCACCTGAATTCTAATGGATTTTCAAGGAAAACTAACATTAACAAGCATACTTAATAAGGTAAAGGAAATGACAAACCGTCTCTGATATTTGATGAATAATTTCTTCTGGCTCTTGCCCAGCACGTTGTATGTCCCGTAGCACCCGTTTTACAAGGTCAAAATGAACACCACCAGTAACAGAAACTCTCAAGTCTAACAGGGGTCTTAATTTTTCGCTCACTGCATAGATACCTTCAATGATTACTATTCGAGAGCTAGGGACTTCTACAGTCCTGTCAAAAGCATCGATATTAGTGCTGGATTTATGAAAAGCAAATGCTAAATTTCCTACAGAGCTGAATAATAGGTTCATAAAATAGGAATTTTTAAAAAATTAAAAAAAAAAATATTCAGCCAGATTGGAGCTATCTGACCTGTATCCCGTGCGGCAACTAGACTTGAAATCATATATGGGGACCTGAACAGACTTCCCTTCTTTCAGACCATAAATATTTTCCAGCAATGTGTCATAGTCTGTTAAGCGTGGGTCTGTTTCAACATCGACAATTTAGAAGGCTGGCGTTAATATCTAATATATTTCTCAAACCAGCTTGACATGTGAATAATACAAATTTAAATGCAGAACTTTACAGAATCAGAAACAAAATTCAACAGAGTTTTATATGGTGAGGATACACACATCAAATGTCTAAAATGAACATTTCATTCACTAATAAGAAACAATGGCAAGTGTACGCCAAAGAATTAAAATGTTTTTTGATCATTGGATATGTTCAGAATTTTAGAGATATCTTTTGTAAGTTTAGAGGTATAATTGGACTATCATAGACTTCGACAAACATATCCTACTCTTTTGGCAAATCTGGTATCTAACATATTTTAAAAATCTTCCAAAAACACAGAAACAGGTTATAACAATGCAATATATGCTCGTAACAATTTAAAGAGTGCGAATAGATCTTCGAATATAGTTGATGGCTGGATGAATGGAATAAATTCTATGACAAATGAACAAATACCAGAATCCACAGTACACATGCCTTGTGAGTGTAAGGTTTTAAGATGGGAAAGCAATGAGAAACAAATCAACTAGTTTCACTATGTATGAAAGAATTCAGAATAATCCATCTACAGCATGCATGGGTAGTTTCCCATTGCTAGAAAGCAAAGTGTAATTCATAAAAGATTCTTCAAGAATCAAGTATTGATAGGTATGTTCCTCCATCACAAGCCGCCAAATCAGGTAACCAGAAATTCTCTTGAACTCAGTCCACACATGAATATGATTCTCTAACAACGGTCCCACATAGACACGTATACACCATATCATTCATCACATCTCGATTCCACATTTGAAGGGAATAAACTCTTTATCAAGAGCACTTGTTAACCAATGGACAAGTGAATCATGAACATCATTATCTAACACAAAAACAGAAATGTGTTGGTGGGAGATACACGTCTATCGTTAAAAAGAAGCATCGCTAAGATGTCTCCTACGGTTTGACCAATATGTACTCTATAGGATAGAACTGAAATTGATAAAACTTTGATTCAATGAATGCTGAATGCTGCCCATAAATGCCATGGTAAAGTTTAAGCTAAAACCACTTTGGAAAACTTGGAGCCAAGTTCCCAAGAACATCTAGGTTTTTAAGAAAGTGAAGCATTTAACAAAAAAAAAAAAAAAAAACAGAAGAAGACTGAAGGATGATTAGTCTTCTTGAGCATCAACTAATGTGATACAACAAATGACTTAATTTTGAATGAGGTCATAGATGGGACAAATGTTAACCCATCAGTTGCTTCTAATGGTAATAAGGATACCGGAGAATCTAAAAAGAAAAACATGAAATATACTTCACAAAATGCAAAATTCATAAAGTAAGATAGGTTACCGTCGAAGTTCCCATCGATGATTCGGCTTGCATCATTATAATTGTCCATTGATAAGACTACAACGCTAGGCATAAAATTGAGAACCTTCTCGGTAAATACAGTCTTCCCAGCTCCAGATGGACCAGCTAACCCAACTAGTATTATACCTTCATTCTTTTGAGCCAATAATTGGCATGCACGTATAACTATGAAGAATCCTTTCTCAAAAGACAATGTGTCTTGTATTGGGATGATTTCATAGCGATCACAGTCTTTCCTTTTTACCAACTGAACTTGATCCCTTAAAAGACCTGGCTTTCGATGAGGAGATTCAGCCCCAGAGTTGTTCTGAGCCATCAATAGATTAACACAGCTTCAATTTCCCCTGAGAAGAGCAATCCAAAATGTAAATTTTAGGGGAAAATACCTTTGAAAAACAAAAGGAAAGAATGCATATATACGAAGAGTGATGAGATATCTAGAATATATCCAACAAAAGAAGGGTCTCTGATTAAAAAAATAATTCATATATCAAGGTTATGTCAAGTTAAGATTACTTGCTACCTCGCATCACAATTTTATTTTATTTTTGAGTGAAAGTAGACAATGCTACCACAATATATTTTAATGAAACCATACTTACAAGGTCTGAAATAAGATTTAACACAAAGGAAAACAGGGGAGCAAATCCGAAATGAAGCTCAGAGGAGAGGAGCAAAAACAAGCACAGAAGAAAACACCCCCCCCCCCCCCCCCCCCCCGAAGGGATAGCTCAGAGGATGGGGTTATCTGCTGAACACACCACAATTGGGTGTGTGATTTTTTTATTTAAATTCTGCTGGGTAAGTTAAGTCATCCAATACACACAAGCATCGCAGTACGAGTCTCTTGGAAGAGACATCTAAAACACTGGTCAACCATCAACATTGAACTATTATCGCATTTACCAATTAACCCGGAAGTACTTATGTCCTATGAAGCTGTAGAGTCTAGATGTACATATGTATAATTTTGATTGGAGATAATGCATACCTGCAGATTAGGATTTAAAGGATACTTCATGATAGAAATGCAAGGAAAACAGAACTTAATGAACCCAAATAGAACTGAATATGCTGGAAGTCTCAAACTTGGAATAGTAAGCAAGTGATTTGTTACAAACCACTGTAGCAGGAATATATTAGTCAGCTATTTTTGCATTAACCACTGCTCTTGTGGACTTCATATATGGGTCAGAAAATTTGAGAAACTAATGGTTGTGAGATTGGCAATCCCTTGCATCTAAATTATTAGCAGTCTTGGCCACCAAAATTCCAGCGCCAGTGAAAATACTGCATGGTTTTCTGCTTGGCTTTGTTTAATATATCCATGTAGGAGATCATATACAAGGTGTAAAAAATTAACACCCTAACTAACTACCTCTGTAATTAACTAATTTCTTCACAATAAATTTATCTTTCTAACTAATTAAGCACTGTCTCCTGAATTATATAATCTCTCTCCCTATCTAACACCCGCAAAGTCCAAAGAGAAGTAAATGTCCATCTCTCTTTCCATCATTTACTACTCTTTCTATTCAACAAATAATTAATTTGAAAAAAACATGTTTAGATATAAAAAAAATTTACCAGAGACCTTGATAATTTGATCTCTCTGTATCATCAACATATCAACCATCATCATCTAGCATTGGGTTCCAATATGGAATCCAACACCGATATTTAAATTCCTGGATCCTATATGTATAAATGCTAACGACAAAAAATTATTGGGTATGCCCAAATCACCATCAGACTGATTTTTTTATATGGAAGGTAGGCATTCTACCAAGTTTTATTTCTAAATCAAGGCGTATGCCAAAATCAAAACCGAGTTAAGAGAACAAAACAAAAGAGACCTAGGGGAGCTCCCCAAAATAAAACAAAAAAGCAAAGCCCATGGGGTGAAAGGTGATGGGTTGAAGAGACATCAACCCCTACACCCGCCCAAAAACTAACCAGGCCAGCCCAAACTAGTCCACAATGACTAAGCCTCCCCTAGCAAATGAGATATTTCTAGCCCCAGCACAGTAGCAACCCCACTCCCTGATGAATTGGGTCAACATGTCCCAAACAACATCCAACTGAATTAAGAATTTCAATCTCCATAAGTTGCTTGCCTAAAAAGAAAAAAGTTCTTTATTCAAATCATCATTTTGAAGGTTCACAACATTCACAATACAATAACCTCTCAATCATACAAATAGTTATAAGACATGCATCAGTTAAAAATTCATCCCATAAACATTCCTATGCCTGAAGAGAGTCAGAGACAGGTTCCCTCAATTGTATATTACCAAATCTCTAAAGGGGTTTCACATTTCAGGTCCCCTGAAACCAAGGAGAACATATCATCGAATGTCTTTTGATATAACATTTTAATTTTGGGAAGTCCCATCATATCCCTCCTTCATGACTAAAAAGGTACACTCCTTTCATATCTACAGGAGAACTGGTCCAAGCAGGAAACTTCCTTCCAGCCACGAATTCAGATACAGAAGAAGACGGGACCAAAGGGGAACCTCATAATCTATGTCACACATTCTAGAACCTTTTTTAAATCAGTAACATCATGGTATTTGAAAAATTAAAAAGAAGAAACAACAATTCACTCTGATTCATAAAAAAACCATACTGCAGTCATCAAAGAAATATGACCCAGTATAAAACAAGGGAAGACTAATACTTCCTAATTGTCCAATCTTTTGATAGAAAACCAATGATCAGAATCCAACTCTCGCTTCACAGCATCAATAACAAAAAAAAATGATCTTCATACAAATCAAATATTAATCCAACTATTTAGTTTTTTTTCTCCGAAAAAAATATGCATCAAACCCGATTCCATTCACGACCCACAAACATCTCCCCCTCATTGCAAGACTTCATCATAAAGCTAAACTCTTGTCCAGAAAAATCCAAAAAACTTCAATGGAGAAGAAAAATCACATACATCAAAGCAGATAATCATAATGTGTTACATAACATGTAAACAGATTGTAATTCTAATTGTAGCCCACATCTGCAATGTGGGAAGCAGATCCACAAACCTCCACTGACCCAATACCTTCAGCAACATCATCACTTCCTCAACAACCCAAAATTCAATATCAAACCCATCATTCATGCATCTCCAAACATTGTTATAACTACCTCCAACAAAAGAATACAAAAAAACAAATCGACCCAACCAAAAAAAAAAAAAAACACACACACAAAATTGAAAACCAATTCTTCAATAACGGCGCCAATAAAGAAAAATCCAATTGAAACTCAGAGTTTCGGAATAAGCCCATGTCAGTTTTATATACTGAAAGAGTTTTATATACTGACAGAGTCCAAAAACAAAGATTTTGAAGAACAAATAAAGAACCCAATAAAGACATGAAAACACACAACGATGGTTCTGTGACATGAGACAACAGAGAAAGACTAACCGAGCTTTTCCTGAACTCTATAGGCGAAGATGGGTTTTCTTCCTTTGTTTGGGGTTTCGCTAGATAGATTTTGTTGGGTATTTTTGGTAAGTTTTAATTGTGTGTGTGTGTGAGAGAGAGAGAGAGGGAAGAGAGAGAGAGAGAGAGGCTGCTGTGTGTGTTGAAGCAATGGCTGCAAAAGGTCTGGGAGGCTTTTATTGTGTTTTATTTCGGATTTTTTATTTTTAAGTCCCATAAACTATATGATTTAAATATTGATCCCTTCCTTTTTTGTATTACAAATTAAGTCCTCAATTTCAACGATACGTTCTTTTTTAATCTCTCTTAAAGACTATAAAAAAATCAAATAATTTAGTATGTCTCTTTCATGGATTAAGGAGGAAAATATCAATTAAATTTGAGAACTTAAACGATAATATAAAGAAGTGAGAGATTGATTAAATCGTATAATTTATAGAGATTTAAAAATAAAAAACTCTTTATTTTACTATTGTTGGAGGGGGGGGGGGGGGTTAAGAGAAAATATTGCAAAGGTACATATTGCATAGGACCACAATATATTTTACGCCGCGATTTAATAAAAAGTGTTTGGATCAGCGTTGGTTGTTAGAATAGCAGAATCTGTTCAAGCATGGATCCAAAAGATGTCATAGGTATGTTTAAAAACCCGTTTTTAAAAAATATGATTTTATGCAAAATAGCTTAATGAAACTAATTTTTTTTGAAAACTCGCTTTCTTTATTTTCTTCAAGAACATATTTTCAAATAACAAACTAAAATAAATTTTTTAATTACAAAAGAAAAAAAAAGTGTTCAAGTGGATTCTCAAATAGCCTCTTAAGGTAGCTCGTTTCATACATTGTCACATATAAGTATCGGAATTTATTTTAATTTAAATTTATAAAGATTACAATTTCTTTCATATAAATAATTTAATTTTAAAATTATGCTTATTCTTTCTGGTTAATTTAGTATTCATTCTTAGATATCTCCAAATAAAATTTTAATCTATTGTAACCAATTCTTGAAAAATTAAAAATTCTTCTTTTAAATTAGAGCTACTAAACTTATCCTAAACTAACCTTCATTGATCATGGCTCCAAGAATGTTTGAACTAATGATGGAAAAAAAAAAAAAGGAAGATGGAGGCCAGCGGCGGATAGTAGTTGTGCATTGTGCAGTCTCGAGGAGGAGTCGGTTGAACATCTCTTTCTGAAGTGTGCGTTGGTTTCTCTCCCTTGTGGGACTGGTGGGAGGTGATGGTGTCATGTAGTCCAATGGGTGATAAGTCTCCGTGTGGTCGTGTGCGATAGATTGTTATTCCGGCTTGCCTGTGGGGGTATCCGGAAGACATGTAATGGTGTTATCTTCCGCGGCCAATGTTTTTATTTTGAGAATCGATCTGCGGGACCTGGCTAAAGGACTCATCTCGGCATGGGGCTGTCACCTCGCGGGGGGCGATTGGGATTCACTGGTCTAATTGCGCTGTGGCGTCGGCCTGGTGGAGCGCTCGGTGGGTGGTCCACACTCCTCGAGTGGAGGCCATCCATATCTTGCCTCCTCTTTGTGCGGGTTTCACCTTGTTATTTTGTTTTTGTTTTCTCTTGCCATCAACATGCTTCATGCCTGGTGGTGGCTTTTTGTTTGTTGGTCCCACTCCCCCTGGCCAATTTAATCTTCTTGTAACTGAGTCTTATGTCTATCTTTGGTTCAAGAATATAATTATTATGAGATTTATGACTACTCTAGTATAAATAAGTATAAAATGATTTTGTGTTTGGTTGTGTTTTGAATTATTCCTATTAAAAAATTCGTAATAATAAAGTTTTTGTTGTTTGGATAAAATATGAATAAAGTGTGGATAAAGATTTATAAAAGATAAAAAAATGATGACAGTTGATTTGACAATTGATTTATAAGAGGTGATGACAGTTGATTTGATAATGGATCCACATATTCTTTTAGTTTGAATAACCTGGAATAACTTAATTCTAATGGATGGATGGAATCCATATACTATTTTATACTAGTTAATTCTGACATACAGATTCTCATTTATTCCAGTTATCTCAACAACTATAATGAAGTTATTCTGACTAATTTCAATTTATATCGTATTTATTCTTTAACCAAACATGGGCTGCTGGTATAAAATGTCTACATTTTCTTTAAAGAAAAAAACATTTTTTTTCTTTTTGACCAATAGGACATACGACTCGCTTACTATTTTAATACAAACAAAATGTTTGATATAAAATAAAGTGAGTGACACTTATAGCGCACCGTCATTAGGCGTGTGAATTAAGTAAGTATAATATATATATATATAAAGTGGTGAGTGGTACTTACGGAAATGTTACACTGAGGTACTGTTTGTTGTAATTTAAATTTAAAGATTATAGATTATAAATTACAATTTTTCTGATAAGCACTCGATAGGTTTATTGTAGTTGTTGAAAATCAGAGAATAAGTAGTTGTGGATGTTTATTAGAATAAGCTGTAAAATAGTTTTTTACCTTGTAATTGTCAAAAATGTCCCTTTTAAATATAGAAGTTTAATTTTTTTTTGATAAAAGAATATGGTTTTACTTATAAAAAATGATGATGACCCACTCATTCTCCATTAACATTAAATAACATGTAAAAAAATTAATGAAGTATTAAAATTCACATTAATTAAAAAAAAATAGAACTTGAAAGACAAAAACATACTCTATTAATAAAAACACAACTAAAATGTTCTAGCTATAATTGAAATTTTTATCAAAAAACGAAAAAAAATTTACAATCTAAATTTTTAATTTTACATGAGTTATCTAAAATTTTTGAAAGATGAAAGGAATATTTAGAGGATATAAAAATACTTGTCCTTAATAAATAAAGTGAATGGTAGTAATGTCCAACAATTTTTTTTAAAATAATCTATAAGTTATAATCTGAAAAGCACTCTTAACCCAACTTAAAGATTATGACTTTTTAAGCTTTTTTTTAGCTTAAATAAGTTTCAATAAGTTTAAACAATATGCATCAACTGTTTATTTTAAGCTAAAAGCTATGACCTGCAGCTTATGAGTTTTAACAAATATGTACTAGTCTATTTTACAGCCTAAAACATAGACAACATGTGTTTTTATTTTTTTTAAATCATGTACTCATTATTTAATGAGGTGTGTACTTTTATAAATGTGAAGTATATAATCTCATGAATTGGTGATATCATTTATAAGAAATATGAAAATTTTCTAACTAGGTATATACCATGATACAGTAAGTAGAAGAGGCAAATGAGGTATATAAAAATGACTGAGTGTAACATAGCTCGGTACTTAGAGCATCTCCAATATTGTAAGAGTGAAATTTGACTCCTTATTGCATGGGCCTACATCACACTTTTTTTTTTTTTTTAAAAAAAAGAGGTAGACACATGCCACCAATCGATTTCATTGAAGAAATTTAGATTAGTAGATGTCTGAATTGTGGGTGAGAGTAAATAGGGAGTTAGAAAAAGCAAATAGAATGCAAAGAACAGCCAAAAGAGAGGCGACGGATCAGGGGTAGATGCAGTGTCTACCCATCAAGCCAGACACCCGCATCTCGCCGTCCACAGAATGACTGCTATAGCGCTATCGCTGAAATGGATGCTCCTCATGCCCACCAGTTCCCGCACCCAGTCCCACATAAGCAACTCCACCAGTGCCCACATATTTTCAACATACACATGTGTGCCAGTGAAATATGCATCGTTTTGAGTAAGCCAAATGGCTCATGTGATCGTAGGGATGACATTGCACGCTGTGTGTTTCTGCGGGCTAAGAAATAAGTATTCCCAATGGCCTCAAATTATACTTTGTGAAATAAATACTCTTAATAAGCCCCACATCACATTTTATATTAATAAAAAATTATGTAGGAAGTTATTAAAGGAGCAAGATTGAAGAATATACTCCCTGAATAGCCTCTTATCTTTATTGGCTCTTAAATATAGAGAATATTTAGATAGTGTAGTCGGAGATGCTTTTATAGTATACCCTTCTACAAATACAATTTTTACAAAGAATTTATTCAAATTATCAAGAATATCACTAAATTATTTGATATACTAAAAATTCATAGAGTACATCATTCTAGAGCATATAATTTTAAATTATGTCATTGATATAAATATGGTTAACATATCAAATCATTTTTTCATAAATCATGGATCCATATGTCAAATTATTTTTTATATTTTATAAATATTTATTTATATCTTATTCATCCTTTTCTCACTCTTGTGTAAAACAAACCATCAAAACTTAGATTGTTACGTGTGACTAAAAAAAACAAGCATTGTGTTAGCAAATTTTATTAAATTTTTTTTTTTTGTTAATGATGTGGCACCACCACAACCATTTATTCTATTTTCAATTTCATTGAAAAAGGGTTGACAATTGTGATACCACATCATCTCTCCATTGTTTAATTTGCTAGAATGTGCTGTGTTGCATATCATTTTATTTTGTTGTACAATTGTATTTTATTTTATTTTTATATCGAAGTACCCCGTGGCTAACTTTACAGTCGAGCTAGGAAGGTTATCTCCGCCTGCTTGCTTCGGTCCCATAAAAAATTCTTTCGAATAATCGCTAACAAGCAGGTGGGTAAATCAGCGCCCAGACTCGAACCTAAGACCTACATCGGTAACACCGCTAAACCCTGAACCATTATGCTATGACCACTGGAGACTCGTACAATTGTATTACTCATGTGTAGACTTTTTTTTTTGATAAAATCTAAAAAAAAAAGTTTCTTGTAAAAAAAAATTGTTTTTCCATGCATATAAAATAGTTTAATCGATTCAAATAGTCAAAAATAGTCTTTCTATACGCACGATGTGCTTAAAAATAAAACTAATAAATAATATGATATATTAATGAACTAGTAAGAAAACCTACCAACAATAAAATAAAATAAGATAATTTGATGATCAAACCCCTTTAATCCCAATGAATTTTTTTTATAATAAAATAGAATAGAATAAAATAAATGGATCCCACTCACATTTTTATAACCAAACAAATAATATGATATATTAATAAATATCAAAAACAACCCACCAACAAAATAACAAAAATAAAATTTAAATGAAAATATACCCATAAATTATATTATTTTATATTAAATTTTTTCATATTTTTTAATTAATTTATTAGAGAATTCGGTTATATATAAAATTTATAAAATGTAATATCTATTTAAAATCTTAAAGATAATAACGGATTTTAAAAAATTTTGTTAGAGAGTAAAGATGTAAAATTATGTTACATACACTTGAATACTCTTTTTGATTAGTATAATAGAAATATAGTAGATATCAAAATCATAACCCATTATTGTTGATCAATAAACCAAGGCGACCATTTTAACCATGGTTGTTTTGTTTTGTTAAATAAAATATATTAAAGTAATGAATTGTTTTGTTTATGGAAAAAGATACACTTAGCCCCATTTACATCCCAATTATAGTTCATCCTTTTTTTTTTATATAAAATTATACACTCATCCTTTGAGTGCATACTATTATATGAAATGAAGTATATACTGAGATACATTAGTGTATTTTTTTTTCATGGTGAAAAAATGAAAAAATAGACTACAATATATATTATGATAGTATAGTATATACTATGTTAATATAATATATACTATGTTATTATAACATATAGAACTATAAAATGAACGATAAAACGGACTGTGTGTATCAACATTTTTTTGTTTATTCATAAAATGAATTATTATATTATTGATATAGGGATATAATAAGAATAAAAATATCACAATTCCCAAAATTTTACCATTTCGGTGAGATGTCACTTTCACCTAACATCCATTCACATTTTTTCACCCAGAATATCACCAACCAAACATGTGGATTCTCTAATAAATCCAAATCTCTTTTCATAAACTGTCTCAAATACATGTAGCCCCCTGAATTTCAATGTAGCACTCTAAAAACATCCATGTAATTTAAATAATTTATTGAATTAAAATTTCATTGACAGATAATAAATATTATATGGATATTCTATTTAATTAATATTAACTGAAAATATGGTATACCAAAAAATCTCTACAATTTAAAAATACGAAAAACACTCTGTAAATGATAATTTTACCCCTTTAAGTAGATTATAAAATCCTATTCGGATGATTAAAATCGTCATTTATAGATGGTTTTTATATTTTTAACACATTATAGAAGATTTTTGGTATATTATATTTTTAACCATAAAATATGAGTTTTGATACACAGGCCCCACCATTTAAGCCTCATTAACAAACCCCATGTGGTGTCATTATCTCATTGGTTGCTTGTTTGACTTTAAAAAAAAGGTTAAGGAGGTAAAATACAATATTACCCTCATTTAAAACCCATGATTTTCTCCCTCATTAAATCCATCTCCACCTTTTTCAAAATCATATCAACATATTCAATTTATTTCAAGAAACCTTTTTTTTTTTTAGAACCAATAAAAAAAAGAAACCATTAATTACATTTATGAAAACATAACTGAAATTCAAATCCTCTAGGCCTAATTTGGTAAATGGATAAATTTTTAGGATAAGTTAGCCTAATTATGAGAATAAAAAATCCACTATTTTTATCCAGATTTACATTTGTTAATGTTTTTTATTATCCTCATTATTTGTGTTCTTATCCTCAATCTTGCATTTGGATCAAATATGAGATAACTTCAAATTTTAAAAAATACCAAATCTATCCTCCTATTAACGAGGCATTAATATTGTTTAGTGTAACACATTCTTTTTTTTTTTCTTTTTTTTTCTTTTTTTTGAATGGTAGTCATAAATGTTATCATAATTTTACAAAATAGGGATAAAAAATTGGGACAAAGTTTATTCCACATTTTACCTAGAACATACTATCCCCATTTTTTATCTCAAAATGTGGACAATTGTCCATACTTTATCCTCATTTTTTTTTATACTATATGGGATAACAAGTGATTTAACCTAATTTTTTCCTTATCCAATCTCTTATCCCCATGCCAAACTAGGCCCTAGGGTTTCTTAAAAAGAAGCTGAAAAATGAAATCATTTAAAAACCTCATTTCATCAAAAACACCAAAAAAAGACCAAATTTTTGTTTGCGACATCTCATTCAACCAGAAAACGACGGCGATAAGGAATAATCAATGTTTTAAACATTGTTGTTAATCTGTAATTTTTCGATTCCAATCATCAAACAAAGTATTTGTGATTGATGCAATTTTTTTAAATGCAGAAATGAAACACAAATCACAATATAAAATTAGAGTTCGGAATAAAATTCAGTTACATTTATAAAATGTAACTTAATTTTAAAAATAAATTACATTAAAAGTCAGTTACATTTGTAAATGTAACTGACGTCGTTTATATAAAGCAATTAAAAGTTAGTTACATTCCACAATGTAACTAACTTTCAGATATAATTGTTAAATAATTTAAAGATCAAATGCCCCAGATTTAAAGCCGTCAGATTTAATATCTAGCATCAAATTTAATAAAAAAAATTATAACAAATGCAAAATAAACTAAAAATAAAAGGCCGCACCTGAATCGACAAACATTGGAAACGACATCCAACAGTTCAATTATGATTTCTGATATGATCGGAGGTTGAAAAGTCATTCGAAAAACAAATCAATGCTTGAAAAACCTTCAAAACAACCTTTTGGTCTGGTTCTATGTGTTCTTAAAAAAAATGTTATAAAATAGTTATCGAATTTAACATTTAACATCAAATTCAATCATAAAAATGATAATAAATGCAAAACAAAGAATGTAACCGAAATATAAATTTTATTTTAGGTGGAGAAAAAAGAAACCGTAGATGGGACAGACAGACAGATCATGTTTTTTTTTTCATCTTATAAAGCAAAAGAGAAAACTATTAATTACCAAAAAAAAAAAAACATGGGATTTGATCCTCCAAAACAAATTCAAAAAATCATGACACTTCAGCAATTGTAATCAACTCATTGATTATGGGAAGTAATTATTGAAAAAGACATAAAAGACAAAATAGATATTAAACTTTGTGCCATCTCATGGGGTCTATATGGGGCATGTGAATCATTATTCGTAGAATAATTCTAATCTGTCAACAAAAAGTTAACTCAGAGGGTGATTTGGAATTACATATGTGTTTTTAGAGGATTATATCGACTTTAGAAAAGTCAGGGTCTTATATAGATTTCAAGTAGTTTACAAGGGGTTATATGAATTTTTTATTATAATAAAAAAATACTTTATACAACCAACCAAACGCGACCTTAAGAAGGACAATGGATTAAATCACGCTTTAGATAAACTCTTTAGACTGATTTTTATACATGTTCACACCAAAAATATTTCATGCGACATTCATGGTATAACAATAATAATAATATTATAAAATATATACTTATTCAAATATAATTAATTTTATTTATTAATAACATCATTGTAAATAGTTTGATATGCCATAAGGATTTGAAGTCCATTCAAATGTGATCATTCGATGAGGTATAAATTCTCAATGAATCTCCAAATTCAAATGTGTTGCTCAATATTCAAATTAAAATTTCAAAAAAAAAAAAATGAAAGGAGAGTGGATGGAGCAAGTATGCAAGTATCATTATTTTTTTAATTAATGTACACAATTATTAGATGCCCTACAATTTTGTAATTTCTCAAGGCCAAAACTGCATGTAATGTAACCCCGAATTTAATGCATATTCTTTTTTTGAGATTAAATATGAACCATTGAATGTGATCAAGGTAAAAAGGATGCACATGCAAAAGATTAGTATAAATGATGAAAAAAGTGTATGAAAGAAAATGATTCCAAATTAATGGTAGTGTCACTCAGGTGACAGTGCCACGTGTCAATTCACTTTCCAAAATTTATGTTTTTTTAAGACAGAAAAGATATTATATCATCATGAAAAGTAAACAATTATTAATTATTTATCTTTAAAATAAAAGATATGTTAAGTAGATTTTCTAGGAGTATGACTCAATAAAAAAATTTAAAGAAAAAAAAACTTCAAAAGCAGGAGAAAAAAAGGTGAAATTTAAAATCAAAGATTTTTTTAAACATGCTCTGTCATTAAATTCACTTAAAAAGATAAAATCTTTATTATTGAAGGCGTTGTGCAAAATGGATTTGGATTTGTTCATACGAAAGAGCTTTTTATACTAGGCTTTGTTATTCTCAAATGATAAGGAATGTACTTCTATGTAAATGAATATGATCACAAATAAATGGTGAAGGTGGTGATTTTTTCAGATGAGTGATAGGATGTCGGAGCTTCCCTTTAGAGTAAGGATTTGAATGTTTTGAAGATGAATCTTATATTAAATGGCTCAATGAAGTCCATCGTTTTAAAAGAGTCCTTGACACCAGTGTGGTGCCGGCCAAGAAGATTTTAACGTTCAAGTCAGCGAAAATTTTTAAGTTGAATAATTCTCCGACTGAGTGTGAGTGAATGCGTGTAATTGGGCTTGTATTGACCTAAAATCGCTTACCCTCTTTCTCTTTATGTTCTCTTTTATGGTTGAGATGGCGATAGAGTTTCTTGTGTAATCGTCTCTCTAACAAATATTCTCTGAAATGGAAGATTCCTTAAGGAATGGTCAGTGAGAGTTTGTTATGATGTTGTGGTCACGTGCATGGTCGACCCTGGTGGGTGTAGGCTCAGTAGCGGCACGCATAGGGCTCCACTCAGGGAAGGGCCCCAAAATTCAAAAGCCCAGTTCTATATTTTTGTTATGAGTTTCAGTCTAGCACACTGTGAAATCTGGTTATTTTTAACATATATAAGAGCCCCACATGAAAAAAAAAAAAAACAATCCCATCCATCTAAATAAAATTTTATTCATCCAATGGTTATAATATTTCTACGCAACTAATTTTTTAGGCCTATTTTAGAAGGTGAATAGTCACCCCTTTCCCTAACCGTTTCTTTTTTCTTTTCTCTTTTTTGGGTTACTCAATGGCTCTCTTTATGTTATAGTCTTCTAAAGTCATTTTTTTTAGGGTTTCATATCTATGGATCTCTCTCTCTCTCTCTCTCTCTTTTAAAATGATACAAAAATATATTTTTATTTATTAACATAGATAACCACTAATAAACAATTCAAACACCCTCAAGAATAGTTAGTTAGCAGTCCTATTCATAGTATATTCAGGCATGTGTATAGGTGTTTATTCTCGTATAAAAGAAAATTGCTTCCAACTAAAAAACAAAAATGGTGTGAAACATGAATTCAAGTCAGAAGGATCTGCATGTGTCAACTACTACATTTCTCTTGGTGAGATTACTTGTATGACAGTATTAGAATTTTTTCCCCTAATATAGAACTAAAAATTTTCAAGTAATTTTCAAGAAATAGAAAAGATGGTTTGGTTTTTAGTTTCCTAAGTTTATAGTTTGTGACCAAATATCTGATGTCCATAACTTAAAAATATGTATCTTTCGGTTTTTTTAGAGGGTCTTCATGTACTTCAATTATTTTGAAGACAAATATACTCCATGAAATCATTATTTTACAAAAAAAAAGAAGAGATATATGTGTATTTGAATTATATATACTCATTTATGTTGAAAAAACACATATTTCACCTATGGAAATAACTATGCATGTTTAAGAAATGGGCACACAAGGACTACGTGTAATAACATTATCCAATGAAAATTTATAAAAAGACTATTAGCCCAGGTGAATGAAGAAAAAGGACCAAATAAGACATGAACAACAAAAACTCTAATGGATTAAGAAGAATAAATCCTCATAGTTATGTTTAGATAAGTTAGAATAATTTCTGATAATAATTTTAATGGGTCTGAAATAACCTATCCATGTTTTTTTAAAGACAAAAATAAAAACTTTAAATAACAAACCAACCCCATGAAAACCTGATATACAAAAAAAAGCTTTTTATTTTTCTGCCTCTACAAAGTCAAAATTCTACTTTCTAAGATCTTTCTTTGAGGCAACAAATTCAGAATTTGACACACAAGCATTTGAATGAAATTGAAGCTAAAAAAATGTGATGCAACACATGGTCAAAGCTTCAGGTGCAACCACTCTTAATCACTTTATATAATATTATTATTATGGGAAATTAGCATTTTTAGCCCCGGAAAAATAAATATTTACAAAAATAGCCCCCCCACCCGAATATTTGCAAAAACTAGCCCCGATGGCATTTTACACTGGAGACGGATTATATATAATCCGTCTCCAGTGTTGCAATTCTAAAAAAAAAACTTTGCAATTCTAAAAAAAAACTAAGGCAATCCTAAAAAAAACAACTGGAGACGGGTTATATATAACCCGTCTCCAGTGTAAATCCATACCATTTACACTGGAGACGGATTATATATAATCCGTCTCCATTGTAAATGGCCACTTACGGATTTTACACTGGAGACGGATTATATATAATCCGTCTCCAGTGTTGCAATTCTAAAAAAAAAACTAAGGCAATCCTAAAAAAAACAACTGGAGACGGGTTATATATAACCCGTCTCCAGTGTAAATCCATACCATTTACACTGGAGACGGATTATATATAATCCGTCTCCATTGTAAATGGCCACTTACGGATTTTACACTGGAGACGGATTATATATAATCCGTCTCCAGTGTAAAATACCAGCGGGGCTAGTTTTTGCAAATATTCGGGTGACGGGGCTATTGTTGCAAATTTTCAATTTTCGGGGGTTAAAAGTGCTAATTACCCTATTATTATTATATATATAATAAGACTCACACTTGTGTGCAAGCAAAATCTTAATCACTTTGAATGC
Source organism: Acorus gramineus (assembly GCA_030737835.1). NCBI lineage: Eukaryota > Viridiplantae > Streptophyta > Magnoliopsida > Acorales > Acoraceae > Acorus > Acorus gramineus. The sequence continues at coordinate 6,278,407 of CM060850.1, forward strand.
ACTGTGTGTTACACCAACATGATGTGCATCGACTAGTCCTCATTGTCAAATTTGGCAGACCATCTCAACATTAGAAAATTTTGATGCAATGCATATCACTTATGTCAAAGTCAAAAGGATCATTTTTCATGCACTAACAACATGCTATTCATGCACCTTTATGGCTACCCCATACATTATGAGATAAACATATTAGGATTTGCATACAATAATGTTTGTAGAACAGGGGTTCATAAGCAAATCGAAGCGGTTGGAGTTGATGTCATGTAAATTAATGATATAATATTTATTTAATTCATAAATATATGTCTTACTTTATTAACATGCCATGTATTATTTGATTCCATTCATGATTCATGCACCTCTATGGCTACTCTATATATTAGAGGATCAAGATAGTAGATTAGGATTGAATACATTGTTTAAAAATTTCTAACTAGATATATACCTCGATACAGTAAGTGAATGTAGTTAATAAGATGTATAAGATTGTATTTGAGATTTAAAAAATAACTTAGGGTGCATTTGATTGCACGATTGCGCAGCATTTGTGATTGCAGAAAACTGCGTTTACAATCGTACAACCAAACAGTTTTACTGTAACAGCTTTCTGCACACAGGTTTCAAGCAAATGGTGCCCAAAAACTGCGATTTCAAAAAGCTGAGAAAGTGAGCTTCCTACAGAATCAGTTTTAAAACCCAGATTTCTGCAGAATCAGTTTTGTAATCGCGCAACCAAACGCACCCTTAGTGTAATAGAGCTCAAAAGAGAACACAACCTCTAAGGGAGGTGCAATTTTGTTCATTAATGGGCTTGTTTTTCTAAAGCACACGGCTTATCATAGCAACCACCAATTTGAAAGAGCGTTTTTAGACAATACTTTTTCAATCTCAATTCTAGCCTCATGTACCCAGGGGCAGAAACAAAGGGGGTAGGCTAGGGCGGGGTTCCCTTCAAGCCTCACTGCAGTGAAGTTTATAAACTTATATCTTATATGTCCATTCCCTTTATCCTTTATAAACAATATAGACTCACATAAATGAAGTCTTTATGAGTCCCTCAGTATAATGTATAAATAAATGAAGTCTTTATGAGTCCCTCAGTATAATGTATAAACTTAAGCTGGAAGTATAAAGGAATTCAGTGTGTTCAACAAGATGGGTTATATCTTATATTAAAAATACACTCAATTCATTTTATAGTCCCATACAGAGAACCTTGTGAGTTGACCGGACCCTTCAGACCAACAAAATAGAAAGTGATCACTTTGCTGCTCCCTAAGATGATGCTTTTATACTAGGAAATAAGGCAATTATAGTATATATTGCGCTATCATAATATATTGGATTTTATTATAGTATATTGACTAATTTTTTTAATTTATCTGATGTATCTCAATATATACTTCATTTCATATAATAACATGTACTTTAATATGTAATTTTTTTTTAAAAAAAGAAAAATGGTGTAAACTGTAAATGTGACTGCACAAGAGACTGTACATATCATTTCATTTTTCAATTAAAAAGAGTTTAAAAAGCCCGCAAAGTCCAGTCCAAAACATGAGTTTGAAAAGTTACAAAAATAATGCTTTCGAAAATTAAATGTTTTAGCGCTTGAAATGCAACCTCCAATATCATGAAATGCCCTATTTGCCTCTGTACAATTATAGAAATGATATACATACAACCTGATCCTGTTTTTTTGTTCCGGGTTGTAATCAGCCATTTGAAAAAGCTATTTCAAACCATTTTTATCAAATAATACTTAGGTCAAGTTTAAAAAGGGTTTCAAGCATGATTATAAGAATCATTGCTTTATAAACTCACATCCAAAGTGTTACACATCTTTGAAGAGAAAAAAAACAAGAAATTTCACACACACACACACACACACAAACACGACATATCAAGATAATGCAAGAATACCAATAGGGTAAGGATTCATTGGCAATAAAAGATCTAGGATGAAATTAATCAAAAGATATCAATTTGCTAACCATATTCTGCATATATAAATAAGACACATGTGCATGTCACTATCAGGATTATGTAGGTATTTGATAACCACCTTCTGATAACAAAAAAAAAAAGTTGGTTTTAATTTAGGTGATTTATATCTGGTTTTTTTTGTAGGGCCAGCTGATGTATAATTAAGAGTGATTTTTTTTTTAATAAAAAGGTAGAATACGTTTATTCCACCTTGCTTCAGATAGCTATTAATCAGTTATTTGATAAAATGTAAACAATAATTTAATCTATTTATTAACTCTTAACCAATTGGTGGAGGTATCATCTCTTCTCTGTAATCTTTCTTATTGATTGAATGGAACTTAACCAGTAAAAAAAAACTTGAAAAAATTAGTTGAATCTATCCTGAAAACAAATATGGGCTATATATATATATGCATAGTTTAACCACTATATACAAATAATAAAGACACAATAAAAGCTTCAAATAACATTAACCTTTCTCCCTAGCCTCTCAATTGTCTTCCTCACCCAGTAGTCCAGGAACATTCTAAATTTGATCATATTTGAATAAAGTGCTCATAATAATTTAATATATTCCAATGGTGTCACATTGGTATATTAAAGTGATGCATCCAAATCTAAACAGAGAAAAACATAGGATTTGATGCAAAAATCAATAAAGCCCTCTGACCTACAATGCCACAAAAATCCATTGCAGATAATTTTATTGTGATTGGGTTGAACCTTTTGGTGTCACAGTCTATCTCCTACTTGAGTTAAAAAGATTGTAATAGGTTGGAGTAAAAAACTTGTAAAAGGTTGAAGTTTTTGAGACTTAAAACATAATCCCACATTAGAAGTGAAATTTTTTTTCTTCTAAACTTATATGTTGGCCCACTATTTTAGTGATGTCTAAAAAAGACAAAGTAAAAAGTGGTCCACACATGCTTATGCATGTAAGCGCGTGCGTGCGTAGGCGCACTCATGCATGAGTCTCTTCCATTTGGTATGCATCCCTTCAGAAACTCTCCAACCAACAAACACCATTTCTCACTTGAACCAACAACTGAATTTTTGAAAGGTTGCAAAGGCAACCCTTCAACCACTATATAAATCTGTTCATTGAACAGATTAATTATAAAAAAAAATCAATTTAAAAGAGTGTTATGAAAGTTCTTCAGAGTTGCTATTCGTAGAACTTTGAGTTTGTTGTATCCTAAAAGTAAATTGCTTTAACCTCTTAGCAAACTTTTTACGAGTGGGGACAATTATCACTTTAAGAACAACGATCCTTTTTCGCACCTCAAACTCAAAAAATATTCCCTGTCCACTAAATTCTTTTACAACTTGCTCTGACTTAAATGGGACCCTCTTATTAATTTTTAGTCCATACACAAAATCACAATTTCAAGGAGTAGATAATTTTGGAGTTTCTCTTGGCCCCATTTTGTATGGGATATGGGAAATGAAAAGGATGGAAGTGATAAACTAATTCAAGTAGAAGTGTAATTCTTAAGCCCTTTGGTTCATGCATGGAAAATAAGCAGATATAAAGGATAGAGATAATTATTCATTTTTGTCTGTGACTGGAATTATAATTCTGAGTAGAATAAGCTGATTTCTAAATGATAAAAAATAATCATATATGGATGTCTACTTGAGAACCCTCAATATCAGATGAAACTTACTTTATTTGTTTTTATACAATCAATTAATATATTTAAGACTTATTCAATTTCAATTTTGATCCCTGATTTTGAAATGAAAAAATGTTATTCAAATTTCTCTTTTTTACTTTTATGTATTTCTACCATGAATAAGTGAAAACCAAGAATAAAGAATAGTATGACAATCTTACTCTTTCTTTCTAAGTTAAAGTACCCATGCAAATGGGATTTGAAATCATTCATTCCTATTACGAATTTTGAATGACCTGGATAATTTTTCTTCTGATAATCTATCCACGAAATCTATTAAAATTAAATTCCTGATGAAGAATGAATTATTCTTTTGGATCCACTTTAACAAACTGGTCCCAAATAAGTTTGGAGCAAATGAAAGAAAAGTTGAATCCGTGTGACAGAAAGTAAATAAAAATGGAATAGCATATTAGAACAAATATTATTTGAAAGCCTTCTCCAATAATAAAATTTCCAATTTTTTTTCAAGAGATGGGGAATAATCTATGCATTTCTTACTCATCTTTATTTGATCAGACAAAATAAGCTAAAGTATTCATTCCATAATAAATAAAAAAATTATTCTGTTACTTATTCAATTTACCAAACCCCAACCTATAACATGTATGACATATTTCCTTACGATCTTGAGCTATCAATCTATCATAAAGGTTCTCCAACTAAACAAATATTTGAAATGTTATATTTGAAAGAAACATTGTATATCCAATTTTACTAGCCCATCAAGGGGAAATAATTAATAAAGGAAAATATTAAACTCAGTTATTTTTATCAACAAAAACTCAGACCATACATGTTTTTATTTTTTTAAAAATAATAAATATCACCTAATAAGATATATGTTTTAATAAAAAGTATATATCGATCAATTACGAGTTGAATGAACCCATATTTTTAACCCATTTTTAATAAGTGTATAAAAAAATTTAACAAGATATATACATCGTCTAACGAGATATATGTTTTACTGAATTTGTAACAAGATATATAAGACTATATTTTGATTGGTAAAAAAAATTGAGTATAACAGTGCCCATTAATAAATAAGCATTGTTACTCTTAACCTATTTTACAACCCTATTTACAATCACGCATCCCTCTTTAGTCATCTCCACTCCTTAAAATTTTTTTACGTACTCTATAAGTATGTCCATAGAATTCATTTAATATATATTTCTTAAAAATATATATCTTGTTAAATGAAATATAATATATATATTTTTAAAATAAAATAGCTGCGGACTATATTTTGAGCAAAAAAATGGGATGAATCTAACATTTTTCTTAATAAATTGATTTTGTACTTTCTCCACCCCCAACAATTTCCAATTTGGCAAAACAATAAGGGGATAAACAGGACCGAGGCAAACAGGCAGAGATAGCTTTTCTAACTTGACCGTAAGATCAATCACGGGGGATCCATCCGATATCAAAAAAAAAAAAAAGAAGGGATAAACAGTTAGAAGACAACATATCATGATACAAAAAACAAGTGGGATAGAATGAAAATAATTATCTCAGTTTTAAAAAGAAAATAAATTTTTTTTGTTCCACCTAAATACGAAAACAATATTTAGCTTATGCCTTTCTTCTGATTTTGACAAATATAAATAAAAACAATATTGATAGAATTTTTTTATTAATCTCTAAATTAGGATAATATATACCTAAAATCTTATCAATTTCATAAAACTAGCCTATTCAATATTGAATAATCCTGCTTGATAGGTCAGAAAGAAGGATAATCTTTAGCAATAATATGAATCTCTTCTAACTTTTTTTCCCATTTGAGGTGAAACATATTCTTATCAATAGCATTTGGAGATAGTTTTGTTTAGTTACATTTTCTTATTTTACAATGATTAATTGTAATTTTTAATAATAAATTAAGGAATTTTTCTTATAAACTTATAATGGATGGCATGACTGTAGAAGTGATTACGAACAACACCTCTAGGAGCTTCGCTACTGAAAATGATATATATTCAGTTCAACTCTCCTGTGTTGCCTTATCTGCAGTCCTTACTTTTTTTTATTAAAAAATATACACTCGTAGATTAAAAAATAAATTGTTATACAAATTATATACACTCGTAGATTAAAAAATAAATTGTTATACAAATTAAAGTAGACACTTAAACTAATATTTTTTTTTTTCTAAAAAATGAAAAACATTTCGACCTCATGTACAGTGATAAAACACAAAAAACTGCATATATAAGGTTACAGATGTAATGCAAAACGGGTTGAGTGTATCAAGCAACACTAATCACTCAAGCACTGTTCCGTACAGAAGGGCCACCGGCCCATAGTCCGGCCTTGTGCCTCTCGACAGCTACCCATCACTTTTACATCATTTACCAAAAAAAACAAGAGCTACTGGATGGACGTGATAAAACCACGTCAAAATAAGTAGAGATGCAACTTAAACAGGTTGAACATGACATAACCTGATCTAACCAAATATTTAGATGTGTTTGAATTGAGATTTTAGCGTTCGAGTTCAATGTTGTGAATCTGAATCATGAGTAATTCAAATCTAATTTAAATTAGATTTGAATTGAGTGTTCAGATAACCCGAACTAACCCAAAATAGAGAATAATAAATTTAAAATTTTCAAGCCAAATTTTTATTGTTTAATTTGTAAGATAAAATTTGAATTGTTTAATTTATTTTTACTTAAAATCATTTACTTCATAGTTTCCATCCTTTTATTCTATAAATAAAAAATGTGCTTGATTTCCATCTTTTTTATTTGATCGTGTGGATAATTGAGTCTTGCGAAATTTTAATTGTTGAAAATAATATATTTTTTAAGTTAAACTCAAACCCTATTTAAGCCTAACCGGAACCTAGCTTAATTCGAATCGAACCCGAATTTGAACTACATCCGATGGGTTGGATACATGTTGAGGTTCTCGGGTTTGATTGATGGTTAAGTCAGGTTGGGTTTGGATTAGTTTTTTTCAATCTTAGATTGAATTTGGATTGAACTCAAACTTGATCCAATCCGCTCGAGTTGAACCCTTGAAAATAAATGGACTCTACCACACACATAAAACTTTCAACAATTATTTTTTCCCGCCTACCCAATTAAGGCTACTTCAGTTCTAAACGAACCCAAAATCCGCCCCAACTTGTCTCCGGTATAAATCAGGGAATAACGGTTTTTATCTTTCGTCAAGCATAGTTTTGTATTTTCTATCCTTATTCCATTCCAACTACTGAATTACTATCCTTATTCCATTTTCTCTATAGAAGTATAGACTATAGACCGGTCGCCTTGTATTTCGTATTTTCAAAACAGAGCATCTAAAAAAAGAGCAGAGCACAACAGATCACCAGCTATAGAGCTTACCGAGATTAGTCGTTCCAGTCAGCGACAACTCCATCGGACGGCGTGAGCGCCGCACTCACGAGATGGACGATCAGAGATCCATCACCGTAAAAATCCGGAGAATCAACGGATACATCGTTCAGGACCACCGTTCCTCCGCCGTCCCTGGTCACATCGATCGTGGACCCGGCCGAGAGGGTCATCAGAGCCGTCCCTTCAGGAGACCCCACCAGATCTGACCACGTCACCCCGAAAGGGACGACGTGCCTCTTCAAGACCTCGGCGTACGCGCCGAATCCCTCCTCGCAGTCCCCGATCTGATCGTCCGGCGGAGCGAACACCGTCGCCGCCCGATCGCTGGAGCCCATCACCTGCAGATCGAGAAATCCGGCGATCGCCGAGCGGTTCATCGATCGGAGGAGATCGGATGCGGCGGCGAACACGGATCCCAAGGCGGAGATCTTGAAAAAAGAGGGGACGCGGTGGATGACGAGGGATCCGTCGTCGTAGACCGCGAATCCGTCGATCGGGACGCCGTTGATGGAGATCCGACCGTCGGATCGGGCGGAGGTGACGGTGAGGGAGTGGTTGAGGAGGAAGGTGGGGATCTCGGCGCCGGAGGGGAGGGAGCGGAGGTCGGCGGGGGTGAGGCGCAGGGGGGAGAGGTGGTAGCGGAGGAGGGAGAGGCTTGGCTGGCCGGATTCTATGAAGGCGGCGTCGGAGGCGGCGAAGAGGGTGGCGACGGAGGCGGAGGAGGGGAATAGGGTTTGGGAGGCGAGTTGGAGGGTTAGGGACATCGAGAGGAAGCCCGAGGCGGAGAGGGTTTCGATGGCGGCGGTTAGGGTTTCGGAGGTGGTGGTGGTGGAGATGGTGAAGAGGGAGAGGAGAGTGAGAGAGAGGAGGAGAGAGAGCGCCATTAATGGAGGTTTTTGAAAATGATTTTTGCTTTTGGAAGAGTTGGCGGGGTGGTTTAAATATTGGGGGAAATTTGGGCGGGATGATTGTGGGACACGTGGCGAAGATCTGGGCATTGCCGTGTATTTGCTTGGGGGATCCGATAAGATGTTGGATCCGGACCGAACCATATGAGGTGGGCTTTGTCATGAATGTTGGGCTTGATAAAACACAGAGAAAGCTTGTGGCAGGCCAATAAGAGATTGTTACGTAGACAATATATATTTTTTTTTAACTTTTTAACACACCGCTGAAGTAGTAGCCTCTTATTGGCTGCCACATGGTTTCTCTGTGTCTTTAACATAGAAGATCCGAACACGTTAGGCTTGGTCTGAAATTGTTTCATGAATTTTGTTAGGTTCAGCTTATTTTACAGTATCATATACTCGTTAGCCACTTGGACTCACTATAACGAGTTATACCGTTGTTAGAATTTTTTTTTATTTGTCCATACAATTCATTAGAGTATACATACTTTATTTTTTAAATAAAAAATACGTACATGATTAGGTGATATTTACTATTTGTTTAATTGTTATCACCTCTTATAAATTAAATGGACCTACATGTTCTATTGTATTTTCACATTTCATCAATTCTTATTCACGTCATATTCACTCTTTATTCACACCTTATCTACGGGTGAATTAATTAACAAAAATTTAATTACTACGTTTTTCAACAAGAATAACTAAAAAAATAGCTAAATAGAAAATAAATTATCATGCTGGAATAATTATCTATAATATAATGATTATCTATCGTCTGGGAAGAATTTATGTTGCTAACCAAATAGTCTTAATTATTAAGATAAGTTTTATGTACTTAGTTATATTTGATCGCTTGTTTTGATCCGTTGCTTGTGACTTGTTGATGAATGAATGCATCTACCTATCATGAACCTTATTTCTTGGACAAGACGGAACAAGAGCTCGCTCAAAACCCTCATAAGTTAGAAAACCGGGTAGAACATATAAACTCATAGTTAATTATTTAATTATTATTATTTTTTTATAAGGACCTTTAAAAAAAAAAAAAAAAAAAGCTACAAACTAACAGGGGACCAAATGCCCACACATATCCAAACTAACAGGAGGACAAAAGGACAACAGAAAAACCAAATCCACACGGGCAAATATTCCCCGAACCCTTGCAGTCAGCAAGGGTCAAAACTCGAAACCCTCCTCTTCACATGGAAAGGGGTGTCCTTGAACACTGGCGCAAGGCCAAGCGGGACAACTCACAGCTAAAGTTACGAATGCTAAAGTCCTTCCATCAATCAATTGGTTCTTCAGAAATTGCCCTAGGGCTAGTCTAACCTTCATTGTCTCGTGTTGTGGTTCCATCGAATAGTGGTCTTGGTTAACTAACTTCCCAATTGTGGGCTGGGTTTGGCACCCTCTACCAACTACTATTGCCTATCCTATTACCTTAATCAGGCATCAATCCATTTTTTTTTTTTATTCCAGCTTATTCTAGTCTATTCCTTCACTATTCAAACAACCCCGAAGTGTGTGGATTCATCGTGTGAATGATAAAGAGTCACTTTGTTATTTAATTTATATAAAAAAATTTCTTATGAAAATGCCACAACTTTATCTGTTATCTAATTTATTTAAAAAATCATGCTTGCATAATGTTAAAATCATTGTGACATCTACGTGACAACATATGATTGGTTAACACAAGGTTATTTCTGTATTATTTCACACTATGGATCCCATTCTAATGATGAATACCATTGTAAATTTTCAAAAACAAGAAAAAAGTGAAAAAAAAACAAAACAAGAAGTTCAATCATAAGGGCTAACTAATCTTCATCAACATGATCCAGAATTCCAGAACAGAATTATCCATCAAAATTAATTTACCATTAAACAATACTACGTTTTGCTTAATTAGCCATGCCATATTGTTCACCTACCATAGAAAACAAAAACACTCAAATCATTTACACATAACACAACAGAATCAGTCATCTCAATTATTACTTCTCTAAAAACTAAAAACACTCTGAGCAGTCACCAAATCAATCAAACCTTACTATATTTCCTTAACAAATCTTTAATATTTAAATGAAAAGAAGGAGATCTGACGTTGGTTTTCTTTTTCACAGGTTCATCACCTTCAGAATCCACTCACCCACCTTACCAACATTAGTTGATCCCCCTCTTTGACTAAGCAGGGGAAAAGAAAACTTAAAACTTACAAACCCTTTTAAAAGGCTTTCCATTGCATGAATCATTTCATCAGCCCCCCAAAAAAGAAAACAAGAGCAATGGCAAGAGCACCCAAATCTCCTCAGCCATGCCTGGCTCTGATGACCATTGTGTGCCTCTCAAGCCGTCTCTGCATTGCCCAGATGGATCTCCTGACACTGGAATACTACAAAGAGACGTGCCCGCACGTCCTCGAGATTGTTCGCGCCGAGATGGAGTGCGCTGTGCTCGCCAACCCCCGCAACGCCGCTTTCATACTACGGTTGCATTTCCATGACTGCTTCGTTCAGGTTCGTATAACTTAGATCCCATCACATCTAGTCAGTCTTCAATTAAGGACATCTGATCAAGGGTGGACCCCCCCCCCCAAACTACTGTAATCACTCATTTGATACATTTTGTTATAACACTAGTGTTTATTTTACAATTAATTGATACCATTACCAACTTGTGCTATTTTTTTTTTCTCTTCAACATGGGTTTTAAAATTATTTATGATAACACATTAAATCCTTAAAACTAATATTTCAAAATTATCCATTTTTAAAATATGAGATATTTCTAATGGTGTTATTTCATAATAATACATGCATGGGATTTTTTATTTTTTTTAATTTTTTAAAAATTACAACACTTGTTTCTAGTATATATGTTTAAATTTTCCATATTAGTTGTTTCTCTCACTTTCAATAGTATTGATTTAGATATATTAATTTTAATGCTTTAATTTTAAAACACCAAAAATTGTTGAAGACAATTATCATAAAACATATATAACAAATAAATATTTTAAAAATACTTCTTGTGAATGATGTACTATATTTTTGATGAATATATTTTGTTGAAATTTATTTTATATATAAGTAGCGATACAAAGCATATTTATGAATTTTTTTGCATATTCGAGTAACTTTTTCAAGCACTCCCTTGAAAAAAAATCCTGGGTCTACACTGCATCTGTTACATGTGTGGTCCAATAGGAGAATGTGATAGAAGTGACAAATTTTTTAGGAAATGCCCTTCAATGTTATTTGCAAAAACACCAATCTATGTATTTTTCAAATCCTTTTTGTATCATCAACGTGGTTTTCTCTGATTCGTCAACATAAGGTTCACATAGAGAATCTCTCATTCCTCGCCTGTGTACATCTCAAATGCTTAACACATGAAATTGTGATAACTTTTTATAATGTTTGTCATAATTCAGTTTACTATTGAAGATTGATCAAACCTGATGATACCTAACAATAACTAGATCCCATGCTACGAAATACACAATTTTGGTCCCCTTTGGACCAATTTGTGTACACCATGTTTTGTTATAAATGAACAAAAAAAAAAAAAATTGTTTTAATTATAGATATGATGTCACACAATAATTGTCTTTAACATTAATCAAAACATTCAGGGTTGTGATGGTTCTGTATTGTTGGACGACACATACACGCTCAAAGGAGAGAAGGAAGCGAAGGCGAACGTGAACTCCCTAAGGGGGTTCGAGCTCGTCGATCGGATCAAGAACAAGCTTGAATCGGAGTGCCCTGGCGTGGTCTCTTGCGCTGATCTGCTCACTATCGCCGCAAGGGACGCTGTTATTCTGGTAACTTAAACATACACTTTGGACCAGTTTGATAACCATTCTTATTCTCCTTCTGCTGAAACTCCCACTTAAATGACATGTGGATCATTTTTCATTTTCATGGAATCTATGAAAATTAGATTTTTTTTTTTTCGACCAAAGTTACTATACTGGTACTATCTGCTGTTTGTTGAACAACAATGGATGAAACACAATTTTAATTTTTTGTAGGTTGGTGGCCCTTACTGGGATGTTCCACTGGGAAGGAAGGATTCCAAGACTGCAAGTTTGGAGCTTGCAAACATGGACATCCCAACACCTGATGAAAGCCTTCTCAGCCTCAGTTCAAAGTTTGTGTCTCAAGGCCTCTCTGTCACTGATATGGTTGCTCTTGTGGGTAAGTCCAATTGAATATTGGTAGAAATAACTTCTTTTCACTGAGTGGTCTGGGTTGAGGATTACTGATTTATAATTTGGTCTTGCAAATTATCATCTTATAACAATGCTTTTCATATGATGAAATAAAGTAACAACACTCAAGTAACCTACAAAAGATTGAATCTAATTGAGCCAATATATACACTAAATAACATGTTGTCACATGTAAATGTAATAATGTAAGTCTTTAATTTAAAGGATGAGTCAAATGAAATGTGTGACGGGTGATGTGCTCTAACAATATTGAAAAATGTCAAAATTTCAAAATTAGATAAACAATGGTTAAAATAAAATATTAATTAAGAAGTAGTCCTTGTTTGATTAAACTCCTAGTTGTAGAAAATTTACATTTAGACCTCTAAAAAAAGTGTTATTAACCAAACTACCCATATTCAACTCTTGGAACTTTCAAAATCAAAGCCTTTTTTTTTTTTTATATAACAAGGAACCCAACAAAAGTATGAGAAAAAATACCTGGGGTGCCCTAGATTGCTAGGTTCAGCCCTAATTTTAGCAACCAAACTCTTAAAATGGCCATAGATCTTCTGTTTGGGATCGGGTTAGGTCTAATAGAAGTTGGACAATTTGATTGTTCAACGAGTTCCTGATCATCCGATCTTCTTATTTTGAGATACACAAATTAATTGAATCATAAAAAAGAAGGTTTAGAATATAATTGCATTCTAAGTTTAATTTTGAAAATCTTACAAAATATCTCAATCATAACAAAATAAGAAGATCGGACGGTAAAGAACGTATTGGACAATGTCTGTTGGACTTAACCCTAACCCCTACTATTTGTGCTTGTTTTTATTTTGATGTATGAAACAATTCAAAATTCATCAAACACATCATGTTCATCGAACAAATTTTTTTTTTGAATTTTTTCAATTTAACCCCCAAGGTCAGGTTTAAGTGAAACCTAGGAAAAGGGTGGTGACCCGAAATCCAGACCGATGAAAAAATAAACTCATGCCTCAGGTTTAGAGCTCACCATGACAACCCTAACGCAGGGGGGCACACCATCGGGATGGCTCGGTGCGTGAACTTCCGGGAACGTGTCTACGGCGACTTTCAGGAGACCTCCAAAGGCGGCCCGATCTCGGAGTCTCGCCTCGCCCACCTCAAGGAGGTGTGCCCGGCCGAGGGTGGGGACGATAACACGTCGCCGATGGACTACGTGACGCCGTCCCTCTTCGACAACTCCTTCTACCACACACTCATAGAGGGTGAGGGGCTCCTAAACTCAGACCAGGAGATGCACAGCAGCCTATTAGGGTTCGAGACAAAGCCTCTTGTGAGGAAGTACGCAGAGGACATGGTGGCCTTCTTCAAGCAGTTCTCAGATTCAATGGTGAAGATGGGAAACATCACCAATGCTGAGGGTGGGGAGGTCAGGAAGAACTGCCACTTCTTGAACATATGAGGAAGTTTGGGTGGGTTGGGGGCCGGGGGTTTATTTGAATTTGTATATTTTTGATGTATTGAAATATATTTGGTTCTAGTGTTGTTTTATGGTGATTTGAGTGTTGTAATGTTTGTGTGCATCTTATTGAGGTAGGACTTATTTGGTGAAGGATTCATGTAAGCTCCCAGTTCATGTAACGATATATACTATGGATAATGTTACATCTAGTATTATTTTCAGTCTGCATGTGTTTTGAATTTTTTAAAATAGTATATTTCATCTAATGAGGTACATGCTTTTATAAAAAATGAAGCATATACTCCAATGAATTGCATCGATGCATTTATAGAAAATGTAAAAAAATTCTTTCAAAGCATATGCCTTGTTAACATGAGCATATGCATCGATAGAAATCTATCGACGCATATAGGGCTGAAATTAAGGCTAGAAATAGATCTGAGTGTAACAGCACCCATATACTATATGTGTTGCATATCAGGGTAGGGAAGACCCTGAGATTTGAAAATTTAGGTGGGTCTTAGACAAACATTAAAATTGGGGTCCTATAAAAATAAAAAACTATTTTGTTTAAAAATCAATTTTTCATCTTAAAATAAGATTTTCTTGCCTAAATCTCCAATTGACAAGAATATGAGAATATTATTGTAAAAAAATTGTCCAAGAACAAAAAAGAACAAAAATTAGGCAAAATTAAATTGAAGATGGGGATAAGTACGTTAAAATGGAGACCGATTGATATTGTTGCAAAACCTTAAATTTTGATTCTTTTGATTTTGGAATGGTTGAAAAAGAGAGTGAGAGAAAGATGTAGATTTGAAACCCTAGAAAAATGATATGAGAAAATGCGAGAAAAGGATCCATTGAGAAACCCTAAAAGGCAAAAAAAAAAAAAAAAAAAAAACACATTAGAGAAGGGGTGGCTATTGACCTTTAAAATAGGTCTAAAAAATTATGTAGAAAGAATTATAACAATTGGATGGATGACATTTTATTTGGATGCTTGTGATTTCCTTTTTTTTTCTTCCATTTTGGGCCCTTATATGAGTTAAAAATAAACAGATTTCACAGTGGGCTAAACTGAGGTCCATAACAGAAGTGTATATATATTACTGTTGTAGACATTTGGGGGCCTTCCCTAGGTAGGGGCCCTAGACAGCTACCTACAGGGCTACACTCAGGGCTGGGCTTGCATCAGGGTCATGGGTTTTAAACATGTACGGGCGTGTTTTAAGATAGTCCATTGGATGTCATTTGGATAGAGACATAAACTATTATATATATATATTTTTTACTATTTTGAGAATAAGTAACTATACCAGTGGAATAGTTGTATCCTTGTGTGCGTATTGTGGGATGGGAAAAGAAATAATGGGTTCTTATAACTCAACATGTGTCTCACACACTTACTGTTACTCGAGCTCTAATGGAGAATTGGGGGCTTTTGGTTCGACGGAAAATAAGCATTTATTTAACTTATCACTTAAAATAAACACTTACTTCTTATTTTTATGATTTATTTTAAATGCTTATTATAAGTACTTATTGACTAATAAGTACTTTTTTTATTAATAAACAGTTTGATGCTTATTTAAAATGTCCTTTACTTATTGATTGTTGAAAGACCATTTTGCCCCCAATCTTTCCATTTATAAAACGTGGTGAACCCAAATATCAAATTTTTTTTTTAATAATATGGACATAAATATCCTTCTGTGAGCACGACAAATAAAAATTTATTTTTCTTGTCGAACCAGATAATTTTTCACTTAAAATATCAGCACTTATATTATCTGTACTTTTGCTCTTAGGTGGACTATATCAAAGATATATGATTAACTTTTTCACTTCTAGTGCGTTTGATTGTGCGATTGAAGAAGTGGTTCTATAGGAATCTGGGTTTTAAATCTGATTCTGTAAAAAACTCACCCCTCTGCTTTTGAAAATCGTAGTTTTTTAGCATTATTTACCTGAAATATGTTTATAAGAATCTAATACAGTAAAACTATTTAGTTGCACAACTGCAGAAACAACTTCTTTCAAACGCAAAAGCTACGTAATCGTGCAACGAAATACACTCAAACGTACACATCCCACTTGGATTGAAGGTTTACGGATGAATGAAGATTTGCCATGTGGCCGGCCATTAGTTTTATATTACATGTACAAACAATTCAGTGATGTGGGAGTGATTAAGATTAATGTAGCATTTGGAAATTATTTTGAAAATGAGCTTGTAAATTAGTTTTTCAATAAGCATACTAAAAGACTGACACTGGATATATGGACTCTGGAAATGAATTTGGATTAAGCATGTGATTTCATTTTTTTTATATTTTTGATGTATTGGATGTATGTGATTTTGTGATTGTGTTGTCTTATTGTGATTTGAGTGTTTGGTGTGTATGCATGCATGTTATTGCATACTAGCTTATTTGATGGACTCATATAAAGTCCCAATTTCATGTGACCAAGATATTATTCGTGTTACTCACGGCTGGCTCTAAGTTGAGAAAATTTAGGTGGGGCCCTAGATAAACTTATAAAATGAAGCCCTATATTTATATTAAAAAAAATTGTGTAAATTTTTAGAAAACACATTAGTAATAAAAATCAAGACTAAACAAAAATGATGATAATAATTG
Organism: Acorus gramineus; assembly: GCA_030737835.1. Taxonomy (NCBI): domain Eukaryota; kingdom Viridiplantae; phylum Streptophyta; class Magnoliopsida; order Acorales; family Acoraceae; genus Acorus; species Acorus gramineus. The sequence continues at coordinate 6,294,680 of CM060850.1, forward strand.
AAAAGTAAAATCTAACAAAAGAAATACTCATCGATTTTTTTCTTTTAAAAAGAAATAAAAATCACAAAATAAGATCATTTTTTCTATAGAAAATAAATAAATCACTATAAAATAGGGATAGACTACAAATAGAACAAATATAAAATAGATACGTATTGAGATTTTTAAAAGTGAGAAAAAATACTTTGCATAATGATGTCAATAAGGATTACATTTTTAAAGAAAAATTATAAATTATAAATTTATAATAAATAGGAAGACATTCAAGTTTCTTTCTATAAAATTAATTTTAATATTAAAATCTTAACATAAAAAAATTTCTTGAATTTGAGGACCTTCTTTGGAGAGGGCCTGGTTGCCTACCTGAATAGTCAGGGTCGACTATGGTGTTACCTATCAAGGAGGTCACAGTTTTAAAACTTGTATTGGTGGTGTTTCAAACAAGTGTATCAGAAAATGAGTTTGAAAAATAATTTTTTATTTAAAGCAGATTTTGGAATTATCTTTTTAAATAGAACATTTATGTTAGATTCGTAAAAATCTAGGATCGGAAATTTAAAATTATAAAAGCAGAATCTCAAAAAGACTATTCAAACTAAATTTTCAAATGTTACTTAAAAGTATAACATTGTGAAAAAAGATCAAAGAAGAGTTCTTCACCAAGCTACATTTTGTCGAAATTAAATTCTCCATAGACAAACTTGTTAGATTTTTAAAACCTATTACGATTATAAGTTCTTTGTCCTTTTTTTTTCTATAAAGTTGAGACCAATTGGGGGGTTAAAAAATTAAAACATGCTTGGTTAGCATGTTGTTATTTCTTTAAACGTGTTGGCTAAGTGTAACAAAGCTCTGATTTAAATGAGCGTTGTTACACTCAGCCTCGTATGTTTCGTTATAGTGTCATATACTGACATTAATGATGTATATATTTATATACAAATTTTTTTATATTTTTTTATAAATACATGTATACAATTCATCAGAATATATGTTTTATTTTTTTTTATATAAAAACATTTATGTCACTCAATAAAATATACTATTTTTTTATAAAATTAAAATGCGTGTGGACTGAAATTGAGGCTGAAAAAGGATTGCAGTGAACATTATCCAATTCTCTTATTGAACACATGAACTTAGCATATTTCAATGGGCCTATTGTGATCCATTAGAAAGTTGGGCTACTGCCATCGTTGCCCTGGATGCCGATAAAGTGCAATGAAAATAAAAGATGGGTATTGTTAAACTTAGGTTTTTTTTTTATATATTAAAATACAGTTCTATATATTTTATTATAAATTCAATGAAATATATATCTCATTAGAAAATGTATATGTCTCGTTAAATTTTTTTTTGCACTTATTAAAAATTTGTTTATTCAATTCAAAATAAATTGATATACACTTTTTTTACTAAAACATATACCTTATTATGTGATATTTACTATTTAAAAAAAAAATGAAAAAATGTGTGGTCTAAGTTTTGGTTGATAAAAATGACTGAGTGTAACATTTTCCATAAAAGATTGATAAATTCAAGGAAAATGATATGTCCAAACTCTTTTGTAGCGGTATTTGTAGTCGATATCATTTTTTTTTTTTTTTTAAAAATAACACTCAATTGAAGTATATTTTGTTATATGAAATGAATTATATACACTGAGATACAATAATGTGTTTTTTATATTTAAAAAAATAATTTTTTTTACTCCATACACTATGATAGCGTAGTATACATTACGTTATCATAATATATGAGGCTGCAAAATGAAGAGTGTATCAGCGAAGTTCGGATCCAATCAGGTATGGATTTCGTTAATACCATCAGTATATAATAGGAGAGTAACACATGTATCCAATAATTGAATCTCAGCATATGAATCAAACTACACAGCTTATTAATCGAATTACACTACAGTATATGAATCAAACCGCACAATGAATTTTTAAGTATATGTTTTACTCTCTTATTAGATACTGATGGTACTGATCAGACCCAGATCTGATTGGATCTAGAGTCAAATTAATGCACTAAATTCAAATATATATATATATATATATATATATATATATATATATATATATATATATTTTATCAACCAACATTCTTTATAACATTCTCTCTATGAGCATTCAAATAAAAAGAACATGTGAGAACAGTAGAAGAGACTATGAATTACGTAATCAAACTATCTTCAACTTACAATAGGGTTAGCATTGTAAAAAAAGAAAAAAAATTGATGGAGTGGATAACACTAATTAGTCTAATGCGGACTAACTCAGTTGTTGCTTAACAGACCAATCTTTTTGTTTACTTTGTTGACAAATGAGCCCACAAATGTGTCATCACACTAATGGGCATCCCCAAGTTAATTAGTTGCTACATGACATCACATTTGATTGTTTAATGAGATGACCACATATTATATCAAACAAAATGTGTTAATTAACTCTACATCAACATTAAGCCAAAACTAAAATGAGGGCTCTTCGAAATCTCGAAAAGAGATGGAAACATTGTTAATGCACGACAAATATAATTATGACGATTTACGAATGGAAAATGAAAGGATGACGACGGTGATGTTATGATTAAATCATAAAGATGGAGATCTTCATTAATTTATTATGGTTGATACCAACTTTAATATCCACAGAATGATAGTGGGATGATGACCATATAATGTTTTAATTAAGTATACGTAAGTGAAGCTAACATGCGTGATAGCCCAAGTTACTTAATAGGCACTAGCTATTAAACAAAAGATTGATTAGAGACTCTCTTGGGAAAGTGAAGGCTAGGGGGGGTTGGATTTGCCTAAACATGACAATGTGTTAGCCATAATTGGCATTCTTATCAACAACAAGGTTGTGAATGCATGACAACATCAAAACACAACTTTTGTAGCACTCAAAACTTTACATGTTTCTAAATAATAAAATAATATTTAACTAATCAACCCTCAAGGATAAGATTTGCAAGGGTGTCAGATTCCACATGAATACCTTCAAATTAAGGCCTTGTTTTATGAACCACTGTAATCCTTCCAACAAACGTGTGGATAATGAGATTCATGTCCATTTATTTATGGTTCATCATTTTTACCATCCCAAATGCAGTCTACTAAGTCATTTTTGTAATATCAAATGCAGTCTTATATATCTCGTTGGATCTTTTCACTCACTGTATCGATGTATATATCTTGTTATGTTGTAAAATTTTTACATATGCTATTAATGATATTATTCAATTTTTTGGAACATATACTTCACGTTTAATAAAGTATAGATTAAATATATAATTTTTAAAAAATGAAAACACGTATGAACTCGTCTTGAACTATAAAATGTCGTTTAACATGATTTTTTATAGTTCAACAATTGGTCAATTCAAACAAAAGTGAAACTTAATTTTTCTTTTCTTTTTTTTTCTGAAAAAATATAGAACTTACTACCAGCACTTATATTTCAAAGTGGGTACAAGTCGATTCAAACAGGGGGAGGGGGGGAGAAAAGGAAGATAAAGATGCTAAACAAGAGGGCCAGAGTTGAGGGGGTTTGTATATGGGATTATTTACCGACACACCCTCATTCCTCTACCTGGTAGCACGTCATTCAATTCAGTGAATACAAGTTGGTTGTAAGATAATGCTTTCCCCTAGGCCCTTTTATGCTGCGCCCTCAATCCTTTATGAACATCACAACCACCTCCCAAATGTTCTCCAGGTACACGCAAGAGCTCTTGAATATCACATCGTTTTGAGTCTTCCAAATTTACCATGTCATTGCAAGGATCACTGACTGGAGAATCTGGAGTTTGAAATTCCTCATACTCTACAAGTTCCTCCCTGCCGCCCATAACTCTCACATTATTTCTTGAGGCATAATACTAAGGGCACGGTTATACACAACCTTAAATACAGTCTCATATATTTTGTTAGCCATATAGAGAGACATATACCCTATTAATTTTTTGTCACTTACTCATATTAGTTAGGTTCATTCAATTTGTAATAGAGTGTTATACATTTTTCATCAAAACATTTACCTCATTAGATGATGTTTACTATTTTATAAAATTAAAACATGTGTGGATTGTCCTTAACACTGCATTTGGGGTTGTACCTAATATTATCATAGGAAAATGTTAGACTCAATTCTTTTACCATTCAAAACGCATACTACATATGTTTTTATTTTTAAAAAAATTATAAACATCATCTAACGAGATAAATGTTTTGATGAAAAATACACATCACTCTATTTCGAATAAAATAAATATATTTCTATTAAATATAAAATAGTTATATACTCCTCTAATTATATGCATGTACTTTACTTAATTTCTTTAACTATATATAAAAAAATATATTTTTTTAAATGTAAAAAACAGACCGAGTGTACCCATTACTGCCATCCTCATACCAAATAATCTTTTGTCACATGGAGTAAAGCCTATCCTCTAAGAGCCAATCCATGATAAAATCTCATCCACCAATCCCAAAAAGCAAACACAAAGACACGCTCTTTCCCCAATAAAGAAATGAAGAAATGAGGGGCCAAAAAAACATAAAAGAAAACACACACGAAAAGACAAAATAATAGATAATAATATTTGGGTGGTGGTGGTGGTGGTGGTGTGAGTGGGTGGGGGAGACCAATTGATGTAGATTGACAGAAACCCACCCAAAAAAATAAAACCATACGACACACAAAAAGGTACAAGTGAGGGTACCACGAACCCTCCCCACATCGTGTGCCCTATAATTTGAACAAACTTGCAATGATGGGAGTCCTTATTATCAAAAAGTCCTCATCATTTTATGAAATATATATATATATATATGCCTTTTCCTTTCATGTATTTACAAGCCTCCTCAAAAGACAATGTGAAGGATTTTAGACAGACGATTGTCCATTTTTATTCTAATCCGTTGAGATTTTTATTCTAATTCTTTGAATCCCCCGTTTGTGGTGGAGAATCCGTGGAGAATGTGGGTGAATAAGTCTACGTCACACCCATACGTGTCCTAAGAATGTATAAACCTCTTTTTGGATAGCAGAATAGCTAGGTGGAGAATAAGGTAGAATATGGGTGAATAAATCTAAAAATTTAGTTATTTGCAAGGATTTAGTGAATATAATTTTTGAGTGAAATTCTAGGTGTGTATCCATTCCAATGGTTATCAAAATAGACACTGTCTGAACAAGGGTGAGAAGACAGAGAAAAACAAAAAGAAAGAAAACAAAAAAAAGAAACAATTTTAGAATATTGTGCAGGTCGCACGCAAGATCAGAAAAGAAGGTGTATAAAAGACTTCTATACATTCTTCTTCGCCAAAAAGACTAAGCGCTAAGGATTTAGTGAATATAATCATGTCAGAATATGTAAGAAGAAGTTGGTATTAGTACTTCAATCCCTCTGAAATTGTGTTATTTAATCCAATCTATTCCATTTAATCTATGGGGTGAATAAGTTGGTACAAGAGTCTTATATATCAAATCATCTATAATTAATTCTAATAAATCAGGATGCCAATATATCAATTTATCTATCAAATCTAAATATACGATAGATCAGGAGAAGATGGAGATTGCATAAATGACTGTAAGACGGACCATACAGATCACAACATCATGTTGATGTAGTAGTAACATAACATAACACACACACACACACACACACACACACAAGTGCTATTACACCTTTTTTCCAGTCCTATATGCATCGATAGAAAATTATTACAGCACATGCTTACATAAAAAGAGTATATGTTTTGATTGAAAATTTTTACATTTTCTATAAATGCACCCATGCAATTCAATGGAGCATATGCTTTATTTTTTTATAAAGACATGTATGAGCTCATTAATTAGATGAGGTATATTATTTTTAAAAATTTAAAACAAGTGTAGATTGAAATTGAGACCGAAAGAAAGATTGTATGTGATATTATCTTATATATAATCATGGCATGTTAATCGAGTATATATATATATATTTAAGTTTATTTATTTATTTATTTTTTTGGTAAGTTTAAGTTGTTTTCTTTCCTTCAAATAAATTCCATTTATGCTAGACGCATGATGAGCTTACACATGTATTTTGCAATGGTATCTCGAGATCTAGTCGTGTGGTTGTAGATGTGCTCATTGCCCAATGCATGTCAAACAGGAGTCTAGATCCAATCAAGCCTGAGTTTGGTCAGGAAAATCAATATCGAATTGCACAACCTATGAATTGAACTACACAGTCTGTGAATCGATTTGCACATGCAATTGTTGGTTACAGGTGTCACCCTCCTATTGGATACTGATGGTATTGACTAAACTCATTCATGATTGAATCCAATAGGAGAGTGATATCTATACCCAACAATTAGCTGTACAGTTTGATTCATATGTAAGTACATTTGAATATTAATGTTGATCAAGCTACATAACATGTTAGAACTGTGGTTGATCTTTTAAGTCTTGTTTCTTTTGACTATGCATGGCTTTTAATTGTGGTTTGTGTTTGATGTTTGTCTCAACGGTCTCTAGCTGAGGGGAAGAGATGATGTCCTTTGAAGGTCCTTATCCATGTTAACACCTTTGAAGGTCCTTATCCGTGGTCTGTGAGGCCGAATATTCGATTAAATGGAGGAGTGCTGCTACGCTCAATTTTTTTCTCAGTTCAATACATAGACCTATATACCTCGTTATAAATTTAGTGAAGCATATATCTCGTTAGATGATGTATATACCTCATTAAATTTTTTCTTACACTTACTAAAAATGTATTCATTCAATTTGAAAAGGAGCGATATGCACTTTTTATCAAAGCATGTACCTCATTAGATGATGTTTAATATTTAAAAATAAATAAAAACACTTTTTACTCACATATGTTCATTAAATATTTTTTTTTTTTTGGGATTATCACTCTGGATGTCAACAAAACATCTAATAAATTATTATTTAAGTATCATATGTTATTGTTCATATGTTATTGGTAATGAAAAGGCATAATCAAGTATACCCTCATACCGTGCATATATTCTCTACGAGGTACTCCAACCAAACACAAACTGTATACCACATTTTTGAATATATATACCTGCAGGATGTAGGTAAAAGGAAAATGACATACATCCTTGTTGAGTCGATTTCAATAGGCTTTGATCTACGATTTATTCTGGGGTCTATGTCGATCGTCATTTGTCTAACACTTGTATGGGTGTTAATCTTGTATGTTTGGTATTGTGTGTCATCTCATCTTTTAGTTCCGTTTAATAAATAATTAAGTTATTTTGAGGCTTATAACTATTCTAATATATATAAATAAGGATACAGTGATCGATTTTTTTATTTGGTTGTGTTTTAAATTATTCTTATTGAAAAATGTAATAATAAATTTTTTTATTTTTTGGATAAAATATTAATAAGGATTTATAAAATGTGAAAAAATGATGACAGTTGATTTGACAGCTGATTTATAAATCGTGATTTGACAATAGACCCATATATTTTTTTGGTTAGAATAACTTAATTTCAAGAATTAGTTAGAATCCATATATCACTTTATACCAATTAATTATACTATACATATTTACATTTTTTTCAGCATTTCAAACATCCATTTAAAAGCTATTCCGACCGATTCTCATTGATTCCAGACCTTATTCTCGAACCAAACGGAGGTTTAAAGATATTTGTAAAAAGAAAAAAAAAAAAATTTCTCTGATCCATAATCCATTGACCAACAAGGACTTCTAATAAAACCAAAATACAGGGTGGTAGTTACAAATAAACCTGTGTAAGAAGGGCTATAAAAAAAAAACAGGCTTTTAGGTTTGGGAGGGTGTGCTAAGATTGATAGGACGGGTCACTCAATGGAGAAGCAAAGATGTGCGCCGGCCACCTCTGTCTCTTCCCCCCCCCCCCCTATGGGCACCCACCACACTATCTCATACTCCCCCCCCCTTTTTTTTTTTTTTTTTTTTGTTGGATTTACTCGTGATTTTTTTTTTCTTTCCAATCTCTTTTACAGACGGTACATCTTTTTAAACTATACCAGGGTCATCGATTCGATTGAGATTTTGATTGATTTCTGTAGACATTATTTATATATGGTTTATAAGTAAAGTGGGTTTGTAAAAGAGAGACAAGTATACAACGTGACAAAAGGGTACAACGATCTTTAAACGATCGAAGTGAGACCTGACTTTTAACACTCCTCGCTGATGAACATAGTTACCTTTTATTTTGGTCACTACTACGTGATTATCTCTTAGTTCTTGTTCCTTATGCTGGAAACATGTAGCATTGTTTGTCCTGCATTCACTAGGTTGTTATAGACCTTGGAGATCTTTTAGACTTTTGCAAACTTTTATAGATGGAATTTAATGCAATCTATTAACACTCATAGGTTTTTAAAGACTTTTTTTTGGGACTTTTTAAAATATCAAATTCAAATAAAAAAAAGCTTGTTGAAGATCAATAATGTGAAGATCATCATCGAATAATGTTATACTTTTCGTCAGTGAACTAATGTCTTGATAGAATAACTGAATATTTAGAAATCTGTAGATTTAATTTTATGTCCATAAAAGTCATGTTTGACTAACACCCTATTCAGCATAAATTGAGTAATGAAGTACATTTTTTTATAAAAAAATTAATTACATACTTATATAATATGAATGTATGTATTTTTATTTTTCTTTTACTAAATAGTAAAATACATACTACTACGTGAGTGACATGGTGTCAAAGAGCCTGAGCGTATCAATGCATTTATTTGTATTTAGACCCCTATTCAAACATACATACGGAATTACATGTACACCCACTAGCTTCTTGTATTTCCAAGTAATAATACGCCGGTTGAATGTTAATAAACTACTAACTATAAAATGCATAATTAAATACATGGAGTCATATAACACCCACTACTTATATTTATAACCCTACAAATGTATTTCAAGTAATTAATTAGATGTATGGTTCTATAATTTATGATTGAGTGCACCTATCATCATCGTCCTCCTAGGTTAGAACCTGGAGCTCTGATATCAATTGTTGGGGAACGAATTCACGAAAACCAACAATAAAATACGAGATCGAACACAAGAACGGAACACAATCACACGAAAAACACAAAAATCCATGATTCGGCCTAGGCCTATATTTACGGGACGAAAACAGATAATCCATTCTAATAGTTAAAATACAAAAAAACTTTACAAACCCTCTAATGGAGTTACCCTCTCTTAAACGCTCTTCATCTCTTTTATATGGATTTCTACATTTTGTTTGCCTATACCATGCCAAATTTTACTCTGAAACCCTAAATATCGATCAATAACTTCCTCTCCAAGTAATCTCCTAACAAACAAATATGTTTCCTTGATTTTAGAAAATTCACTTTATATCTTAATTAATATCAAATCTTAATCAATCAACCAATTAGGTGCCCACCCTAATTTGATTTTATCATGGTCATTCAATGTTGATACACCAGTTCGAGATATAAACCCAACACACAACTTACATCAATAAAAAATAAATCATCAATATATAAACTTTTACTATTGTCCTCGATGAGATTTTATATTTTGAAATTATTGTATGATAATTTGAGAATTTTAAGTATAAAATCTGGTCGAGCATGGTCAATTGATGGGCAGGCAGGGTCACTGGTGGATTGGATAGCCATGGTATGAAAGGGTGAAATTAGTAGTTTGATTTTTTTCTTTTTTTTAAAAAAATGTGGTTGGGTAAATTGACCCCACCGCATATAATGTGGTGCCACCCCTGAGTGTATGAGAGATAATAAAGTCAACTAGATTATATTTGTGCTGTAAAAATGACTGAGTGTAACATAGCTATGATATTTTTTTTTTTTCTGGGGTCCACCATGAATTTATCATGCTTCCTCATTTTTTTTTTCATATCCTTCAGGTACACAAGACAAACAAAATGGGATATTGTGTCCCCCCTCTCCTAAATCAAGGACTCCAATTATTGTGTTCTGTCGTATGTGTTGTCTTTAGATGAGATTTTCTGGGAATGCATTGAACGTAAATATAGGCTTTGGCCTTTTTGGAGATTTTGGATCTTATTAAATCTGGTCTAGGGGACTAGGGTTGATTTTAAAGGATTTGAAAATTGACTATTTTCCATCACCCATTCTCATCATTTGAAGTTGAATATAAGAGTACCATTGATGTGTACTATGTAAGTTAGATGCTCATGTGACAGGTATAAATACAAAAGTCAATAAATACGTATTCTCTATGAAATACAGAGTCCAGATTGACTCTATGTGGATCGGACAACAATACATGCATCTATGGAGCTGTTTAAAAACTTGTTTGAAAATTGTGATTTTACATAAAATAGTTTAATAAAACTTATATTCCAGAAAGTTCACATTTTTTTGTTTTCTAAAAAGCTTAGTTTTGTGTTAAAAGCTAATTTTTTTTTAATTATGCATATATATTTGAAAACCGTTTAAAAACATGTTTTTTCGATTTATGTCAAAACAAAGATTTATCCTAAACGAGTTTTCAAATGGCTTAACACAGTAGAAAAATGAAATTTTTTTTTGATCTATGGAAATATTCAAGATTCACTCTCAAAGGAGAGAAACTCAGATATATATATTATTCATAAATATCTAACTTGCCTTTAAGATACACTAAATATATTGACTCGTTTAGGAGCATTAAAGAACCTAATTAAGTCAAAATACAGAATTTATATAAAAAAAGAAAAGAAAAAAGAGTAGTACCATTGATGTCTATACTATGTAATTAAGATGCTCATATGACTAGTAGAAAAATAAAACATTATGATCATACCAGCACTCATGCACCATATATCTCTATGAAATACAGAGTCAAGATTGACTCTAGGCGGACCAGAACTGTGCATCTAGAATGTCATTTGAAAAATATGATTTAATTTGTATAAAATAACTTTAAAATTTGATTGTCAAAAAGCCCATTTTCTTTGTTTTTTAAAAAACATATATTTTATAATAAAAAACTAAAAAAAACTTTTTAATTAAGCATGTTTTTCATAACAATTTGGAAAAACAATTGAGTTTTTCGATTTCTGTGAAAGCAAACACCTAAATGGTTTTTGAAACAATTTAACCTAGTAGAAGATCAATAAAAGATTCTGATCCACGGAAATATTCTAAAACTCACACTCAAAAGAGAAGAAACAAAAGAAACACTCAAATATTATTGATAAAAATATGAATTGCCTTTATGATACATTCCACATATTGACTTCATCAGACTCATTAAAAGACATGATTAAGTCAAAATACATAATTTCAAAAAATAAAAAATATTAAATAAACAATATAACCAACTTATTTGAGGCCTTAGAAATCTGTCAGAATTAATGGCAATATATTTGTTGGAAAAAAACAACAATACAAATTATTACTAAAAATAGCAAATTCACTTATTTAGTGACATTAATGACGAAATTTGATTAAAATAAGCATTACCAATCGTATAACAACTGACCAGAAATATTTTCATGAAATAATTCAAAATTTCAAATTTCATGGGATTCGTCTCATCATATCCTATATTTATCATTACCACTTACCAGCTGATATTTTTATTTCCCATTTTAAAAGTTCATCCAAACCTCGTTTATCTAATTTATATTCAAGGTCAGCCATGACTGTAAAACAGTATTCTTTGTTAAACTTCTCCAAAGAAGTACTAGCTAGCCTACCAGGAAGAGTTAAACAAATGAAAGAGATAACATAACTAGCCATGTTTTTCTATGTTGCATTATGTCTTCTTGTTCATTTTTCTTTCTCTTCCATGTCGTGATCATGTTGTTTACCATTTCCTATCAATGGAACATGGTGGACTCCACCTTTTTCATAGGACAAAAAACTTGAAAAGCTATGGAATATTTATATTTTAACATTAGTTACGTGTAGCCTTGTTTACAACACTATTTGCAGCATTAGTATATGTTTTGATTTGATTTTATCTAGGAGTATACATAGTTCAATAAAATATACATAGTCCAATAAAATGAATATATTATTTTATGTAAAATAAAAAGAAAAAAAGTGTGTTTCATCTAATGAAATACTTTATTAGAAAAGCGGAACTCTATCTGAATGAGGTCTACACGTAAAGACTGCATGTATCAACGTCATTTCAGATTGATGAATGTAACTTAAGTGGGTTTAGATGTACTCAAACCTTGTTTACTAAAAGAACAAAGAGGGCTTTCCATTGGATATCTTGGAGTGGGAGAGGCATTGCTCATTAAACAATAACTCATTTGACCTTTCAATGCTTAAAATGGTGATTAATTTGATCAGTTTACAATTGTACCAACTCCCAAGTGATGTTATTCAAGATGGATAGCTTTCATGATGCTTTTGCATTGCTATTTGTAAAAACTCCAAACTCACCCAATCATGCAAGTGTGGCAACTTTCTAATGGAAGATGCTAGCTTTTTGAAGCATTCATTTTATCTTTTAATAAGTTTTGTTGTAATGCCTTTTTTTTTTCCTGCAAGAATTATATTGATCATCTTGGGTGCTGTTACCCAGTCCAACGTGCAGACGTGTATGAAGTATGTAGAATAAAATAAATCAAATGTGAGTAATACAAGTTATTGCATGTTGGACTGTCCCTAACATATTCTTGTCTTTTACTTTGTCTAGGCTTTTCTTACCTTAATAAATAAAGGAAACCAAAGAGAATCATTAGGGAATTCAATCTATAACTTTAGCAACAGGTGTTAAAAAATTGGTTTAGTTCAGTAGCTCTAATTGATGCATAAGGTAGATAAATATAGACCATTGATTGGTATCCATTCCAATTTGTTCTCATCCCCAAATTATGAATTAGCATTTGGAACTGATTAATAGGTCCCCCTGATTTTCTTTAAAAAATCATTTTTTTTAAGAAAACAAGTGCAAAGAGCTCGATCTGTCATAAAACATGAAATCTGAAATCCAGTCTTCTTATTTGGATTATTTAATATGTTGAGCATTGTGACACAATCTTTCTTATTTTTATAGTCTAAATTCCAGTCTCCTGTATCTTGTTAGCGTTACTCACGTTAACAAAGCATATATACTTTGTTACAATTTTTTTTTATAAATTGATCTAATGTAATTTATTGGATCATATGTTTTATTTTTTATACAAAAATATACATCTAATTATAGATATATAAATTTTTTAAAAATAAAAAAATGTGCATACTGATATTTGGGATGAACAAAGAACTGTACATAATATTTTTAGTACACTATTCGTTAGTTTAAAAACTAACTTTATGGTTGATGTCTCATCTCTCCTTGGCACCTAACATTGAAGTTTTCGTAATAACTTTTTCTTTTTAATTTAAAATTGATCATCTACTCTTCCATTTCTGTACTATATTTCCATACTTATTTTCTCCATACCTATTTTTATGAAAATCGATGTCCCTTAAACTCCTAATTGGATAGAGGGTGCTAATAGACTAATCTCGAACTCAGTTTGCATATTTCCATATCTATCATTTTCAAATTTATTATATTCTATTTGACATATCAAATTAAACTTTAGTTGAATATTTCTAGAATGCAAACTTTGTGATTTCGCCAATAGCAACAAGACAATAGAGAACTTCAATGTATAATAGAGTATGAATAATCAAAACACAGTCATAGGATATTAATCCCAGAGTGAATAAGGGAGCATAAAAAATGTTTTATTAGTATGAATAAACTATTATAAGTATACTTTGATGAGTTATAATAAATCCTCATAACTATACCTAATTGAGTCAATTATGGTTTACTTCTACTTGTCCATCTAAAACAATAACTATTTTCTAATAAAACAACATGTAGAAAAAAAAAAATTATGAAAATTGGGAAATGATAGCAACAACACAAAATCATTTGTTTCTCATGTATCATTTTTATGTCCAGATAAAAAAGGATACCGGGGGGGGGGGGGGGGGGAGGAGGAGGAGGGGGTTGACATAGCCTATCCGAAAATATTGATATTCTAAAATAAATTATCATAAATTTTTTTTTAATTTGTTTGGTTGTATTTTTCTTATTCTATCATCATTATTATTGTCATTAATTTTTTTTAGATTATAGAAGTGATAGAATTACTATCAGATGTTATATTGACTTAACATCTTAAATGAATGCTATGAGAATTAAAAAAATATTAATGGGCAAACCTTACATGCCAATTCAAAAAATATTCAAAAATATATTAACAACAAAGTTGTCAATTAATTGATCATAAACTAACTCATTTCAAAAACAAAAAAAAAACAAAAATCCCATTACGTCACACCCATCTTAGCTCCTCAACCTCATTGGGAGCCATATCTCAATCACTCACTCATTCAAAACTTTATATATTTAATTATTTATTTATTTTTTGTTTTATTGTATTTCTTCTTGGCCCCTCACAAAAAACATTCCTTGTTGAATGATGATGTCCTTCTCAAACCCCCTCCATCAAAGACAGACCAGTTGGATCAACTGGGACCCACCAATCTCTTCTCAGTCTCCACCTACATGATGATGCATGTATTTTGTTTTTTGCCTTTTATTATTACATGATGACCCCTGCATGACCCAACATTCACCATGCATGTGAGGCATCCTTCATTTTCATGTGAGGCATCCTTCATTTTCTTGCTTTCTTTTGACAGTGTTTGAAAAGGATTTCCAGAAGACAACTGATGGAGCCAAGCATTAAAAACACAGCCAAAAATTCTCCAACTATGTAAGTGTATAATTTTTTTTTTTTTTTTGGCACAACAAATTTCCACCTAATGGCTCGAGTAAGTTCCAAAAGAACATTTGGATATTCAACTAGCAATTCGACTCATACATAGTGCTCACAACAGGGCACAACTAAAACATTAAGGACAAACCAAGATCAGTATATAGGAAATCATTGTATAAGATCTCTTCTGATATTAGAAATGGTAATTCTCATAATTCACTTCATTCTCAGCAATGTTTTTGAAATACAATTCTTGGATTAAGAATCACTAGTTCAACTGAGTAGTTAATTAATAAGAATTGAACCATATTATCACCATAATATATAATAATATTTAATTAAATTGCAATTTATTTAATAATTAGAAAAAAATATAAAATATTTTCAAAACTCTTAATAAGTTTTAATTCTTCTAATAAAATTATAATTTTCTTATGGTTTTAAAACTAATCAAGTCAAGCAACCTGTAATTGATTTTTAAAAAAAGATTTCATTGGTTGAACTAATGGATTTACTTGTTTTTAAATTTTAGATCAGTTCTTGCTTATTCCCAAACTTTGAGTCCTGTTTAATTTGAGAATAGGGCTTGTAATAAGTGGGAATTAATCGGAATAGCTTCAAAATGAGTGTTTGGAAGACTGTAATAAATGATAATATATATGCCAGAATGAACTGATATAAAGTGGTATATGGATTCCAGCCAACCCTTGGAATTAAGTTATTCCAGGTTATTCAACAAAAAAATATATATGTAGACACACTGTCAAATCAAATGTCATCACCTCTTATAAATCAAATGTCAAAACAATTGTCATTATTTTTTCACCTTTTATAAATCTTTATTCACATCTTATTCAAATAACAAAAACTTTAATTTATTATTATGTTTTCCAATGAGACTTATTTAAAACACAACCAGACAAAAAATAATTTTATCCTTTTTTATACTAGAATAGTCATACACCTCAGAATAACATAATTCTCTATCCAAACGGGTTAGAAACCGGATCGATCAACAATTTAACAAGTGCTTTCTTTTTTTGTAGTAGTGAAACCAACCTTTCAATTAAACATTGCTTATGAAAAGAAAAAGAAGAAGTTGACATACATTTTTTGTCCAAAGGAGCTAGGTTGGTCCACCACATCCACGTTCCTATGTGCTGTCAATTATTTTTCATGTTTCACCATTAACCATACGAAATCATTTTTGACCATACAATGGATAAAGGTCTAAAAACCAAACAACACCCCCCCAACCCATATTGTGTGTGCTTGACCTTAAAAAGCCAAAGAATAATATTAGGTATTACGTATAGTCTTTTTCAACATCCCAATTTCAATCCATAAGTTTTTCTTATTAAAAATAGTATATCTAATTTAATGATACACATATTTAATTATATAAAATATGAAGCATATATAATTCAATAAATTATATGATTACATTTATTCAAAATATAAAACATTCTTAAACGAGTGTATGACATTAATGAGATATATGAAACTGAAAAAACAAGACTATATATAACGGTGCTAAAAGCTAAAACCAAATCCAAACAGTTGAAACAAGAAATTAAGAAATGTAGAGTGCCCTCTCAAAAGCCTTCATACATGCATGTATGTTTATATATATATATATATAATATAAAAATTTTAAAAACAAAGCCAATCTACCTATAAATATATTCATCTAAAAAAAATTTAAAACTTTTTAATTATATAACGTTAACTATATGAATGAGACTAAAATTCAAATTGAACAAAAGATTGTGTTCAACCGTCCCTAAAACTAAAACCAAACAACCCAAAAAGGTTGAAACAACAAAGAAAAGTAGAACCACCCCTCAAAAACCTTATACACGCATGTATGTCTAAATAAACATATAAAAAAAACATAAAAAAAAAAACCAAAACCAATCAAACCCATAAACCCTTCAATTCTCAAAGTGCCCATCAAAAAAAAAAAAAAAAAAAAAAAAAAACACTCCTCCTCCTTTCCATATAAAGCCTCCCCACCACCCTCTATTTTCACCCCCCCTCCCTTACCTTTCAAAAACACTCTCTCTCCTCCTCCTCCTCCACCACCACCTCCTCCTCTATTCACACATTAAACCATGCATCCCATGAACGACATCGGAACCCTCTCATACGTCGAAACCATGCACCCCATGCACCACCACCACCCAAACCCCCTCCCCACCCCCTCCTCCTACCAACCGCACCAACCGGAGATGTTAATGATCGCCGCCATCGACGAGAGGCGGCGGCGGCGCATGATCTCCAACCGGGAGTCGGCGCGCCGGTCCCGCATGCGAAAGCAGCGCCACCTCGACGAACTCTGGTCTCAGGTCCTCCACCTCCGCTCCGTCCACACCCACCTCCTCGACCGCCTCAACGACGCCGTCGACGCCCGCGATCACGTGCTTCGCGAGAACGCCGAGCTTCGCAGGGAGGCGTCCGATCTCCATCGGACGCTCCAGGGCTTGCGCAGGGAGGGGACTGATCAGGCGGCGGTCGTCACGTGTAATACTGCGCACTTGAGGGCGGCGCCGCCGAGTTTGGATCGTAACGTTGTTGCTTCCATGGATTTGCTTCATTAGTTGAGAGAGGGTGGAGAGAGGGGGAGAGATTTTGTAGTTCTCTTTGGTTGTGGTTTGTGTGAGATTTTGATAAATTGATGTGTTTTGGTAATAATAGCAAGGACTTGATTTTCAAAAGGGAGCTTGCAATTAATGAATGAGAAGAAAGGAAGCTATTCTTAAGCTTTATCCATATTAAAAAAAACTTTTGTTTGGGCGATTAAGTCTGCGACCAGTTCAATCTCTTCTGACCTGTGCTTAGGAGTTGTTTTTGTCTTGGAAACAGATCATCAGTGACGACACTATGAAATTAAGGTGCGTGGTGTATTCTGTTATGAAGACAACTTTCAAGGGTTCAAATCCCACGATGGAAAAGACATTGTAAATCCATCCAACCATGGATTCAAATGAGCCCTACGTTTTCATAAAAGTATGTTTTTTTTTTTTTTTCTCCCCCAAACACTTATCACTTCTTCACACTTCACAGAGGCCTTGCTGCCTGAAGAGCAAAGACTGAACAGAGAATAAAACCATAACCAATGTCAGTAAGACAACATTTAATTTGGATAGTGAAAAGTGTGTTGTTACACATGCGTGTGTGCTCGAAAACAAAAGAGAGATATATTCGGAGTGTGTCGCGCATCTTAAGATTATAACATGTCGATATATAGCTATGTCGGGGGACAAACACGACGTGAATGAATGGTGGTGGTGGTGCTGATGGTGATGGTGCTGGTGATGGTGCTGTTGCATGAATTGTGAAACAGAGAAGCCTTGTCATTACAAATGAGAGAAGCAACTAGAAAGTAAGCTTTTCCCAATAGTGGATTTGCTTATTTTGGGTTTGACATTGTGAGCCCTGTTTCGAACTAGTTCTTGCTCTAGGAATCTCTGTTTATGTTTGGTACCCTGTTTAGATCAAGTCCACTGTACGAACATGGGTAGAGAAATTTGGACATCTTGATGATGAATGCTTTGTTGTATAAATTCTCCATCTGGCCATATTTTGTGATTCGCGTGCTATCGTTTTTATATGACATAATAATGCACTTACAATAATATTTACATAAATTATATTTTGTGTTTCGTAAGTTATAGAAAACATATATGCACTTAAGGAGGGAAAAACTGTGATTTTGTGGGGACGAGAGACTTAAAGGGAGGGGGGTAAAAAAAATTGAGTAGGGGCATTTGGGTAATTCACCATTTTTTTCTTCTTTTAAAGTCTTTTTGAATAAACAAAGATTTACCAATGAAAAAAAAAAGAAACACATAACCACAAAAATAGAGATTTACAGCGTTGGTAAAAGTTGCCAATTCACGAAGAGAGGAGAGAATTTTTATTAATATTCTAGATTACAAACATTGTGTGATGGGTTTACAAATCTGATTCTCTCTCTAGACTTGCGTTTCGACTTTTAAGGTCAAATTATATTTGGTCATAAATTGCAACTTAATTAATGAGACAGAAACGGAAATACAAGACATAAACCCAACAAATCTCATATGAATTCATGGGTATAATTGATGAACACCAAAGTCTATGCGCAATACGTATCTTTCATTCAATTGAGGTTGCAAGATATTATAACAACAAATATAGTAGTAGTTAATGTTACGACTTTTAATCTGGATCTTCAGATGCAATCAATAAAGAAAATAAATAAACAAATTGAAACACCCACGGAGAACACCAGAGATTAATCCACTATCAACTGGAATTTTTTACAGTGGTCACGCAAAAAATAAAAACCTTAGAATCTAATAAAAAATATGAGATACTCTTTTATGCTAACATCTCATTAAAGGTAAAAATGTGAAAACACGAAAAACACCCCAAAAAGATTTTGCGGGGGCGCTGCTCCCATACACCATGAGCGGAGCCCCGCCTAACTCTGTGTAGCGTCAACAATACTCAACACACATCATCAGTTTCCATAATATATAAAAGTTAGGGATTTTTGCATATATACCCCTATTAAAACTCAATATTGTGAAAATACTCTTGTTAAATCACACAGTACAAAAATACCCTCGAAAACCTTTAAGTTGTGCAACCATCTATAAATTGAAGAATTAATACTAGAAGACTATTAGAAACTGAACATTAAGGTAAATTATTCAGACTGCTTACCATCTATAAATTGATAGACTTGATTTGTAGGTGTTCATTCAACTTCTTATATAGTAACTTGTTTGAAATGCAGCAAACAAGTTTTTTTTTTTAAATTGTCATCAGCATAAACTCTCTCTGCCCCTGTTATGGCATCAAGTTCTTATTGGAGATTTTTACGTGAACTACACAGTCAAGATAAATCAAATTTAATCAACCATTCTAAAGCATTGTCTTGGTCACTAGTGAAATTTGTAATGGTCAAATATAATTCATGCCAAGCTTGGATAAAGGACTGCCAAGTTATTGATTGTTGGTTCAAGTTTCTCAAATTGATTTGTCTACTCTTCCTCAAATAAGTCACTTCCAACATTACTCTGTATAGGAGTCTAAAATTTGTTGAATAGGAATTTTCCAACAATCTCTTGGTTTACAAACCTAAGAATTTTGTCAAAGCTCTTGACTAAAGCAAGTGATGGGCAGATTGTGGGTTAGCCATGATTTGATTACTGTGGGATTCTTGCATTCTAACATG
Source organism: Acorus gramineus (assembly GCA_030737835.1). Lineage (NCBI taxonomy): Eukaryota > Viridiplantae > Streptophyta > Magnoliopsida > Acorales > Acoraceae > Acorus > Acorus gramineus. The sequence continues at coordinate 6,314,696 of CM060850.1, forward strand.
AGTGAACCCATTCACGAGAGCCCAACCCGACAGCTCGGGTGAATAGGCCCATGTACCTTAATGACAAAAGGCCCGAGGGGTTGGGTACAGCTCCCAAGATGAATTTTTTGAGGGATGTTTTGATCATTTTCCCCTCCCCTCCTCTCCCCCAAATTGCCAAACCCACCGTACCAAAATTAATTTAGGAGGTGGATTTGGCAAGTTGGTTGGGGAGATTAGTTATTCCTATTGATGGGTGTATATCACTTTAAAATGAATTGAATTGACCATTTTAGTAAATGTAAAAAATTTAATTATGTATATATTTCATCTAAGAAGGTGTCCACCTTACTAGATGACTATGAAGGTATAATAGTTGTACATGTAGAATGCGTGTAATATCGCATTTTAAAGATTAGTATCATTGGTTCTGTAGAACTGATTTGACATGAGATTAAGATTTAAGGATAAGTTGTCCTAATTATAAAAGATAAATATTTATTAATTTATTTTTTATTTACATTTGTTAAAATTAGAACAAATACAAAAATTGTGATCAACTATTGAATATAGGAAGATTATTATTAATTTTTAGTACATCAAGGCAATATGTTAGAGGTAGGACTAATACTAGTACCTGTTCTTGACTTAAAAGCTAGGAGCCCAAATAGAACGCATGAATAGAAAGAATCAAAGAATGATAGGCAGGGACATAACCCTTTCAAAAAAAAAAAAAAGAAAAAAAAAAAAAAGAAAAAAACAGCAATTCGTCAAAAAAAAAAAACCCTCAAAATATTGCTCATCTAACATTATTTTGAGAAGTGTAAATCGTCATTTTTATTGATACTAGTGCAATGATGAATTTGAAAAGAAGCTTTTGAAGCAGATTTGAAAATGAGCTTTTTCACTCTGTTTCTATATTTAGTTTTCTAGAAAGTATACTTTTATTAGATTGCTGGAAATTTACCTTTTTCATTGTTGATAAATAAAACTAAATATTTATTTTGTTTTTCTATAAAAAAAAAATTGTGGTCCTTTGAGTCGTTTAGAGACACATTCATGTGCAACAAGGATCATTCAAATTTATACCCAAACACTACCTAAAGAAACCAAAAGGTTAAACTAAAACACAGTGTTTAATCTGTTTGGTACATCATACTTAAACCAATATAATACATACAGAGAGAGGAATTAAATTCAAAACACAGAATGCACACCTTTAATTACAATCCATGCACTTGCAAACTCCATACAGAGAGAAGAACCACTACAGAACTACAGGCATAGGTACACTTCCATCACAAATGCATCAGATACACAACAAGTTCTGACCCTCAAATCTTCTTCATAGGCACAGTAACACTCATAATCACCCCCTCTTCACCACCACCACCACCACCACCAGGCATAACCATAACAAGGCCCTCATTTCCCCACAACGCGACGTAATAAGATGAAAGGACCGGCTCGCTCCCTCCACCCAGGGCGACCTCCCCGGCCCCAAAATCGGCCCAATTCACTTCCTCCACGGGCCCACCGAGGCCCATCTCGGCCCGTGGGGGCCCATCGGGACCTGTCACCTCCACCTCCCCTGCCCGGCCCATGGTGATCACGTGGAACCCGCGGAGGCGGTCCGCTTTGTGATGCGTGCCGCCGGAGGAGGCGACGAGGCGGAGGAGGGTTGTGTGGTGGTGTGGGGTGGGTAGGGTGGTGTCAAGTGGGGTGGAGCTGAGGTGTGTGGAGTGGCCTGTCCTCCTTATGATGGGGAGGTGGAATAGGGATGTTTTGGGTATTTCATCTTTTTTTTGGAGGGAGTTTTTTTGGATCTGGGACCATGTCTTGAGGAAGTTGGTCATGTGGATGAGGCCTGCCAATAATGGGCTCCAGCTTAGCCCAATTGAGTACCCACCATCCTCAAACCTGGTCACCTGCAACAACAAAAGAAGGCTCTCACTAAAAAATAATATAATAAAAGAAATAATTTTATGGAAAGAAATTAAGATTGGAGGAGATTTTGATAAACTGTGGAAAAAATTATAATGATGAATAAATTGGTCTAACACCTCTCAAAAATTGGGATTACTCCTTGCATAATTATATCATCAATATATATCCTTGTAAATGTTTAACAAATTATTGTACATCATCATGTTTCTAATTGAAACATGATTAGAACTAATTAGAGAGAAGAAATTACTATTTTATCTCTCAGTAATGAGGGGTTATGTACAAATGAGGAAGAAATGATATTGAGGTTTCTATTTAGATATATGCCTAAAATACAAATAAAAACAAAACAAAAGATACAGAAAGAGAGAAGTTCTTAGTAGAAGAGACATCTACGAGAAGGGACTCCACTTCACAAACAACTCGATCACCCCTGAATGATCAATCCCCACCATTGCTACCAATTGAGCACCAACACAATGTCTACCCTAGTCCTGAATGAACTGGAGAGGCATCTCCCAGATATTTTTATTGTATGGTGAACAAAACATTGAGAAATTTTAGCTTGAATAATCCGATCCCTGCGCACCCTAAGCTTCTTCCCCGTCTCCCAGGTGCGTGCCCTCAAAAGGAATTGAAGGTTATGTAATCGAGGGGGTCATCTCAATTTCAAAAATTTTGCAGGAGGTTAGATAATTTTTTTCCTTAAAATAAATATCTTTTGAGCTTATGGTTGTTTATTATTATTAAAGAAACATCTAATATGGGAATCTTGGAATAATTAATTCCCACAGATCTCAAACATAAAACTGACCTGATTATCAACTAATAGTGGCTTATATTTTTTGTATGCTTGTCCAAGATTCTTTAACATGAACAATTAACAACAATTATGATCACCGTTGATAACTATATGTACAATTCTAAACTATAGACACCATGTATGGTAACAAAATACAATGCACATGAGCTGATATAATATTAATAATTCATTATGCTGGGTCACTTGAGCTGAGACAAACCATAAAATTAAACAAACAATTATCAACATAAACACCCGCCTAACCTGGACATAAAACAACGCCGAAAACTGCGGGTTTCGATCATCGATGTCCTTCCAATACACCAATCCTGCCTCCTGCTCCTCCCTCCCCTTCGATCCTACGAATTCGGCCATCGCCACCTCCGCCCTAGCCTCAACCAGCCGGACCCCTGAGTCATTGCAGGAGATCTCCCACTTGTCCTCGCAACCTTCCTTACGTCGAAGCCTCCCTGCGAGCACTGGATCCTCCACGAGGGCCACGTTGAGCGAGCCCTTGAGCCACCCGGTTAGGGCATACCCTGATTCGCCCTCGAACGTTGGTTCGTAGTATAGAACCACGCGTAGATGGGTCTGTAGGAGCCATGGACCGGGCGGGCCAGGGAGGTTGACCTGACGGGTCGTCCCCTGCTCGGTCACCTTCGCCGGGGTCACTGTCTGGATGGATTCCACGTGTAATGTTCTGGCATAGCTAGGGAAGGGCTTGGTCACTCCTGACATTTGTGTGTGTAAAGGAATGTGATTTGCTTTTGTCCTAGGTTGATTGTGGATTATATAGATTGGATTTCATTTGAATTTTATGTTAATGCCCTGGTGGTTTGAGCTGAAATAACTAGAAGTGCCACTGATTTTGTTATGGTGGGGTTGGAGGGTCAAAGGTTAGGATTGGCAATGTAGTGATGGCACACCCAAACATTGGTGTGGCTGATATACCTAATTGGGGTTGGAGTGTGATTTTATAAATAATAATGTTTGGTCGTCTAATTGTAACTAATACTATACATTCTTGTACAAGTGTATCAGCAAAGAATATTATTAGGCCTTTTACATATACACCCTTATGTGATAACTTATATGTAAACTACCCATTTCAGGTTAGAGTAGTAAAATCCTAGAGGTTTTTTTTAAGGGGGCTGTTAAGCTATATGTTTTATAACAAGAGATTTCGGATATATATAATTTTATAAGGGAAATATGCAAAAACAAATACTTGTGAACAATGTAAACGGAGAGTTGACTAAATTGGAAAGTTGGAATAACAAAATTGAATGTGTAATGTGTATATAAAAAATAAATATAAATATATATATTCCCACCAAAAAATGTATAAATATATGATATATTATAAAATATTAATTGTCCAAATTAATGATGGATCATAGATTGGTCTAAATTGGGTAATCTTTGAATGGTCGAACTAAAATTTATTTTTATCCTACTTTTTCTGGGAGTGTATTGTAAATATTATTATTTAATTGAGAGCACTCTTGTTGTAAACAGATAGATTAAGGGGGTAGTCAATACGGACTTTGATGGATTTCTGTTGACATTTCATTTAAGTGATGGACTTTTATAGACTTTGCAGACTTTTGCAGACTTTCGTAGACTTTTACAGACTTTCACAAATTGACTCTCATGGACTTTCACAGACTTTCATAGACTTTTGCAGAATTTCACATATTGACTCTCACAGATTTTTACAGACATTTGCAGACTTTCACAGATTGACTCTCATAGACTTTCATAGATTGATTCTCACAGACTTTCACAGACATTTGCAGACTTTCACAAATCACTCTTGTGGACTTTCACATATTTTTATAGACTTTCAAAGATTGACTCTTTTCACTCTTTTCACGTGTGGATTTCTATTAATAAACACAAGAATGTTTTTAAAATTTTAAAATAACAAATAAAGAACTCAAATATTCAAATTCAACATGAATTATTAATACCCAACATAAAATGTAATTTAATACAGTAAATATCAATTTTTACATATCTGAAATGCATATTGCTAGAATGTCATGATAAAGACACCATTTTTAACTAGATAATTTATTAGTTCACCATGAATATTGATGTCATGGTTATCCCACATATGTTTAGCTATATTTAATCGTCAATTATTGGCATCTCAATGTTGTTGCTCTTGAGTTTAAACTTTTAGAGGGTCTTCATTGTCCTCTCGTTGTTGCTCATCAGTTAGAACATTTTAAAAAAAAAATGCATCTATATTATACAATAATAGAAACATCTTCAAGGAAAATCAAATCAAACATAATACGTATAATCAAATATATGATAAATCTATATTTTAGAAAAAAATATAGATTTATCATAAACGTATAATTGTGGATAATCTAGGCATATATTATATAAAATAATCTACTATTCTCATATATTCATCAAACATATGAGATGATAGGAATGTTTCATATATATGGACATGCATTCATAAAAAAAAATGATAAATAAAGGAAAAAAATGTGAATAAAAATATGAAAGGCATGGATATAAATCATAAAGGAGATTTGTTAAAAGAAAAGAAGAAGAAATATTCACAATGTTGGAATAAAAGTCCATGAGAATCCCACCATTTGGGTGGGATTTTAAAATGATTTTTTCCTTTATATTTCTCTCTTAAAAGTCCACAAGAATCTATCACTTATGAAAGTCTTCACAAATCATGTTTAAATTGAATAACACATGACAAAATGTCTACTATGAGAAGTCCCAATCGAATAACGCTAAACTTTTTGTCCACGAAATAATGTCTCAATTGAATAACATTGAACTTTATGTCCACGAAATAATGTCTCAATCGAATAACACTAGATTTTATATCCATAAAATAATGTCTCAATCGAATAACGCTGGACTTTTTGTCCATGAAATAATGTCTCAATCGAATAACGCTGGACTTTTTGTCTACGAAATAATGTCTTAATTGAATAACGCTGGACTTTTTGTCCATGAACCAAAGTCCTAATTGAAAAACACCAGATTTACAAATCCATGGACACGGACATTTTATATATGAAAATTCTAATTGACTACCCCCCTATAAATAATTTTCTTAGTGTGTATCTTTTGTATCTTAAAAAGTAGTCTTACTTCTGTCGATAGGAGAATATTTTACTAAGATTTTATAAAAATACGTATTAAGAGCATCTCCAATTCTATTATCAAACTTTTATCCAAATTTAAATTTATATAAAAATTATCAAAAAATCTGTTCAATCGTTTACTCATATCCATACCAAATTAAGTGGCATTTTATTTTTTTACTGTCTTTTTATTTAATAATCTCAATGTACTGTTAACTTTCAAGGGTGGCTTAAATTTAAAACCAATGATAACTAGCCTTGTTTAAATCTTAGGTAGTGTTTGATAACGCGATTGTAAAACTGATTTTCTACAATCGTTTGGTTTAAAACGGATTCTGTAAGAAACTGTCTCTCCCAGCTTTCTCAAATTGCAGCTTTTGGACACTATTTGTCTGAAATCTGTTTGTAGGAAGCTGCGCTTGCAAAATTATTTAGTTGTACGATTACATAACCAGCTTATTGCAATCCCAAACGTTGTACAATCGCGCAACCAAACGATGTCTTAGACTAAACCTTACACTTTCAAGATAACACTGTGTAAACAATATTATTTAATAAAGACATACACGCAATAATTCATTCTTTTTTAAAGAATATGCATGTGAAAACAAATCCCCTGCTAAGGGTACCTTATGGACAATTTTATTATTGCACAAATCAAAATTCTCAAACACGTTTTAAAGCCCATGATCAAGTGTAAATCCAGACTCAACTTTCAGTTATAAATATCATTTCAAAACTACTTTTTAAAAATATAAAAAAAAATATGTTTTTTTTATAGTCAAACTATTCAAAAATAAAAAAATGTATGATTATTAAGAATCTATCATGGTTCCGAATGCTAGGAATTGTATGGAAAAAGGAAAATGATAAATTTAGTCCCATGTAGAACATTGTTTGTTTTAATTTTTTATTTAAAATGTATATTTGCCTATCAACATCTAATTGTAAATCGGTCAGTTCTCAAAAGTATATCCCTTGTTATCAATTATTCATGGAAAATGCTAGACTTATTCATTTTTACTAACAAAAAACTCAAACCACACATCTATTATTTTTTAAAAAATAATAAACATCATTTAATGAGTTATACGCTTAAATAAAAAAAAGTATATCGCTCCATTTCGAGTTGAATGAACCCATTTTTAATAAATGTATGAACAAATTTAACAATATATATACATTGTCTAATAAGATATATTCTCAACTGAATTTCTAACAAGGTATACAAGATTTTATTTTACATTGTAAAAAAGAAGAAGAGTCACACAGCGCCTATTATACATAGACAATGTGAATGTAAATAAAAATTAGAGAATCTCAAAGTTATTATGCCATAACACCGGACCACAAAAATCCAGACCACACAAACCATTCAAAACGCTGCCATATAAACCCCACCACAAGATAAGTTGACCCTCATAAAAAACCAATGCAAGTCCACACACTAGTACCCACACCCGTCATCACTTCCCTCCCCCTCTGCCGCTCCCACCGCCTCCAACTATGATTAAGGGTGTGTTTGACAATCCCGCGCACACGTATAAGTGTGTGTTTGTGGTTTCTCTTTGTCTTTTCTAAGACACCCTCACATAAGTGGACTAATATATAAAGTGAAAAATCTTTTTTAAATTTTCAATGTGAGAATATTCCCAAACACACACTACATATTACAATATTTTTTAACAGCTTTTAGCTTTTTTAAAAACTAAAAGCCCTAAACAAGTTACCAAATATGTCCACTTAATTCAAAAGCTGCCCTCATTGTTACATAAAAAAAAGATGCATAAAAAACTGTGTTTATTCTAACAAAAGTAGCTTATGTTATCAATAACAAATATGATTCATTGATTAATTAAAAAACAGCTTTTATCATTACATTCTAAAAAAAACGTGTATAAAACTTTAAATTACTTTTCAAATTATGTTTTCAAACACACCCTAAATCAGTCCCATCAAATAAATCAGATAATCTCAAAGTTATTATGCCATGACACCATACCACAAAAATCCACACCCACACCACACAAACTATTCAAATGCTACTCCAAGATAAAGGTGATCCACAAAAAAACAATGCAAGTCCACACATTTGCACCCACACCCACCACATCCCTCCCCCTCCGCCGCCCCCACCGCCGCCCACCCACCACCTCCTCCTCCTCCACCATCACCACCTTCTCCACCTCCGACGCCGACCTCGACTCCCGCGGCTTCGCCCTCCACCACACCATCGCCGGTCTCGACCTCGACGCGCTCAACAACGTCTTCGCGCGCGTGGGGTTCCCGCGCCGCGACCCGCGCAAGATAATGAAGGCGCTCGAGCACACGCCGTCGCTGGTGTGGGTCGCGCACAGGGAGATGCCCGTAGCGTTCGCGCGCGCGACGGGGGACGGGGTGTTCAACGCGGTGGTGTGGGACGTGGTGGTGGACCCGTCGTACCAGGGGATCGGGCTCGGTCGGGTTGTGATGGAGAGGTTGATCGAGGAGCTCGTCGGGAGGGGGATCACCAACATCTCGCTCTACGCCGATCCCAAGGTCATCGGGTTCTATCGCCCTCTCGGGTTTGCGGTGGATCCTGATGGGGTGAAGGGGATGGCTTATTCGAGGAAACAGATGCGGCCGCAGCAGAAGCGGAGGTGGTGACCATATAGGCATATATGGTCACATAGTTCTTGTACAACAGATATTCAAGGGAAGGTTCCATTCAGTACATTACGTGTACATTCATAAATTATATGCATTCTATCATTGTTACTAGAACTACATTCTATTTTATGTGTGAAAATTGCGTTGGCAATTTGGATTGGCTTTTTGAATAACGTAGAATGTGATGAATATCTAGATTTTGGATGTACCATAGGCACTATTCGATGCATAGAAATATGTTTGGTTGATTACATATGAGAGGCCAAACATTTGGGAGGTTTTGTACTTGGAGAAAGATATCATGCACTTAAGGGCTGTTTGGATGTGCCGTTAAACCATTGATATTCCTATAATCCGTCCCACTGCTTTTCCAATGCATTGTTTTATGGATTTTGAAATGTCAGATTTTTATTGAATAGAATGCACAAACAATTGTTAAAAAATGAAACATTGAAAATCGTTTGGATTTGAATCGCAAAATCCACTAAAATACGATAGCTTAGCTAACCCCAGATACACATCAAGTGTTCCTCTTGATAAATAGGAGCCTCTTGTTATATATAAATAGCTTAGCTATCCACTAAAATACGATAGCTTAGCTAACCCCAGAGTCACGTGGTTTTAGACTATCTGTTTCCAGGATAAAACCACCCAGCCCTTGTTGTTCTCTTCTTGGTGTAATAATAGACACAGAGATTTTGTACTTGGAGAAAGATATCATGCACTTAAGGGCTGTTTGGATGTGCGGTTAAACCATTGATATTTCTATAATCCGTCCCACTGCTTTTCCAATGCATTGTTTTATAGATTTTGAAATGTCAGATTTTTATTGAATAGAATGCACAAACAATTGTTAAAAAATGAAACATTGAAAATCGTTTGGATTTGAATCGAAAAATCCACTAAAAGACGATAGCTTAGCTAACCCCAGATACACATCAAGTGTTCCTCTTGATAAATAGGAGCCTCTTGTTATATATAAATAGTTGTGATAAGCTGAGTTATAACGGAGGTCCAATTTGATTTTACAAAATCATCACAATTTTATGTTTCATTTTCTATTCCCTCTTTCATTTTGCTGTCTTCCCTCATTTTCATCTGATTCACAAATTCCACCACAAAGGTGCTGCCTTTTATACCTTTGTTGCTATAGATAGGAGCGATGGGACTTTTTTTTCTCCACATACTTCCCACATGTATCAAACGAGGGTAAGGATAGTTTCCCTTCCATTTGGTCAATGACTTTTGAGATCTTCCTAAATGGTCAATTATATGAGAACATTTATATGTCAGCCTGAAGGTTTTGAGCAAGGTACTGATAATCTAGTTGACAAGTTGAAGAGGTCTATTTATAGACTTCGACCGACTTCGAGGTAGTGGTACATTAAATTTGATGAAGTTGTTACTCAGTGTGGATTCGAGAATGATAACATATTAACAAGCTTTAAAATACCCATAATTTAAATAGACAGCTTTGCACAACATAGGAGTTCACACTGTTTTGTATGTTTTGCCTCAAATTTGGTGAAGGCAGGAAGTTGATGATCAAGAATAACATGGGTTGCATTTTTCTTGGAATATAAGATTCATGGATTCCTTGTGAGTTGAATGTCTTATTCATGATCGACTTGTGTATATATCAATTTCAAATATAGCATATAATACGCTAATGAAACTTTTAATGGTGAGTGATTGAAACATTGGAGGGAACCAAGCAAACTTAGGGATACGCTAATGAAAAAATTTGAGTTGATACATGCATCCATGTTATTATGAGCATCTTAAAATAGTTATTTAGGAGTAGATTGATGCAATAAAATTTCTCATATTCTATTATTACATCAACTGAAAATGAATTAGCGTATTTTCAAGGAGGTGAATGTTGTTGGAAAAATGAGCTATTATCAAACAAAAAAACGAAGAGCCTGGCACAGAGTCACGTGGTAACACTGCCTTCAGAACAGAATACGCCATCTCAATCGCACAGGGTTCTCGACTATCTGTTTCCAGGATAAAACCACCCAGCCTTTGTTGTTCTCTTCTTGGTGTAATAATAGACACAGAGATTCGACTGTTGGATATGTAACGCTGACAATAATTACATGCGCCAATTATGATAAGCGTTCTCGGTTACCATATTTATTTCCAACATTTAAAATTCAAACATTACAAAAAATAAAACGTTTTAAATTATTTTTCCCAAATCCAAACATAAGCCCGAGCCCATGACCTTGTTCAACGTCCGAGGTACAAAATGCGAATGCAAATGCAAATTATAAGCCTCTCTTTTTCTTAATCTATCTGGGAATATTCCACTTCCGGCCTCCTCCACCCTCCGCTGCCCACCTCTCTTTTTTCTCTCCTAATCTCCCTTCTCTCTTTGTTACCTTCTCCACCCACCAAAAATTGTTTTTTGGGGTATATGCTCCCTTTTCAATAATTCTTGTCATTCTAGACCAACTGTATGATGACACTGTCCTCAAAGCTCTATTTTGTGATGCTTACATGTACTAAAATACATATTTTAATGCTCATCTTAGAATAGTTTTATACCAATTTTGGCATATTAATGTGATCATGAATAATTTGATTTCAAAAATAAAAAAGATTCATGTATTGTTTGTGACAGATCTATTGTTCATGTATTCCACCATCGACCATAACATGATGACAGACAACTATGGAAGATGACTGTAATGTACATTGAATGCTATGTCCAAAACCCTGTGAATGCATGGTTTTAATTTTGGACTGTCACCCACCAAAAACAAATAAATGAATTGCATGTTACGAGCTAACGACAAAATGTCTTCTTGTTGTCCTTCTTTGCCTCTTATTATGATCATGCGTGCATGCATGACTTTGGGTTATGGGCAGGATGTCAAACTACATTAAATTAAATTCTTTAGTTCGATCATACTAAGTTATTTTTATGATCTTAAATTGAGTCTTATATAGCCCTATTCACTCCCTGTAAAAAAAAAAATATCTCGTTAAAAAAATTTCATATTTTCTACAAATGATAACACTTAATTCATTAAAGTATATACTTTACATTTAATAAAAACACATAACTTATTAGATGATGATTCACATTTTATATAAGTACATGTCTCGTTAGCTGAGATATATGATTTTTTAAAAATGAAACATATATATATACCTTTTGCATTTTGGATTATAAATGTCGATTGCTCGCTATGTAGTGGGGCGATCGAGACTCTCGATTACTTATTCTGTCGTGTCCCACATCATTACATGTTTGGAGCATCTTGGAGCGGCTCACAAGAAGAACACGGGCAATCGATGCAAGATCTATGGGAGGCTAGTTCCATCATGATGTTATCCATCATCCCCGCGCTGGGGCGATGTGGAGTTTCGCACTATGACGTTCTCTTCAAAGGCATACATTTCTCTTTCAAAAATCTTTGGGAGATGACGAGACAAAGCGTTAAAGATTGAGCAGTTGTATTGGTGGCGCGCATTCAACAGCAGGAGTTGTTAAGGGCGAGGAAGTCGTACAAGTTGTTTTTTTTTTTTTTTTCTGTTTTTCTCCTCTATCATCTAATGCTTGACTGAAATCTTATGCATGAACAAGATTGTCAGTTAAATTGATACTTGAAATATGGTGATCGAAGACCACAATTTGTGTTGAATAATTAGTATATCAAAATTTGTGAATGAAAAAGGAGTATTGTTGTTACACCCAATTTTTTTTCAGCTCCAATTATATTCCTATATGCGTAAATAGAAGATTAACGAAGTATATAATTATATTAATAAGATATATGCACCCATAGAAATTTTTAATATTTTATATAAATTTATCAATGCAATTCATTAGAGTATATGTTTCATTTTTTTAAAAAGAATTTACCTTATTAGATGATCTATACTGTTTTTTAAAAATTCATGACATATGTAGAATGAAATTGGGGTTGAAAAATGGACTCTACGTAACATTATCCCTCCAAAATACATGGACTGAAAGGGCGTTGTTACATTTAGTTTTTTTACAGTCTAAAATACAGTCCTATATACTTTGTTAAAAATCCAGTGAAGCATATACTTTATTAGACGATGTATATACCTCGTTAACTATTTTCTAACACTTACTGAAAATATATTCATTTAACTCGAAATAGAGTGATATATATTTTTTATCAAAGCATATATCTTATTAGATGATATTTACTATTTAAAAATAAATAAAAATATGTGTGGTCTAAGTTTTAGTTGGTAAAAGTGACCGAGTCTAACATTTTCCTTGAAAAAAACATGGAAATACCCTGGTGTTGTGGGCTTTGGCCTGTGGTCAGTGCGTGGGCCATGATGGCCCAGTAACCGTTGTAACTTCACAGCCCGTGGGATGACTCATGTTGACCATATCTACCTAGGCCCAGTAATATAGTATGCAGTTCTATATATAATAAACTTTGCAACTGTTTTGATTTTTTTTTAGATATATACTTTATGTAACAAAATATGTGTTATAATAATAAAAAAAAAATGAAATGTAACACTCTAATAAATTCAGCATACTATTTTAATAAAAAAGAAATAATAATAATAATATCATATATCCAACTATGTACTGTTAGAAAAACAATGTAGAAAGTAAAACTGCATGTAAGTCTTACATTAAACTTCTCTTGAAGTCCTATTTTGTCTTAAGTATATATTTACACATTTTTTTGTTAAGATATATACAATTCACTTGATCATGTATTTATGTTTTAGTGCATGTGTGAAAAGGATTGTATATACAAGGTACAATTTTTTCTTAAGTCCTGCATGCAACTCACACATATTCACACATATTTTAATGAGGTATATATACTTTGATGTAAAATGTATGTATCTTCATAACTACTTCAATTGACTCATTCATAGAAAATGTAAAAATTCTATGGGACATATTGCTCCTAACAAGATATTTACCTCGTTAAATAACTATTAAGGTATATGAATTGCGCATGAAAAAACACTATTTACCAATGATATATATGGAATTTTACTCAGCTATCACCTTTGCCTTCTTTTCATTTATAAACAGTATTTATTCTTAATGTGATTCATATAATAATTAGCATATCAATCTGGATACAACCCTATTGTTAACGTGCTTTACAACACATAACTACAACATTGTTTCAATGTCCATTGAGCCATAAACTAATTAAGATAATCCAAATGAGAAACCAGAGCTCTTTTCTAGTTCTTTTATCCTTTCCTTGTTCACATTATTTTCGTATCTCTTGCATCTTTTTTTTATCTCCCCGTTTTCTAACTTTGTAATTCAACTTCAATAATGAATCAGGTAGTAAAATTATCTTTTTTCCAAAAAAACAAAAGAGAAACCAGAGTGTTATGATCTTGTCAATGAGACATTCAGGTAGATCAAGATTTTCTTTTTGTAAAAATCATAATTATTTCAAACTAGTTTTTCAACGCCACTAACAATCCTACCTTTTGGGGGAAAAAACAAAAAATTACTTTTACTTATAAAAGAACAATTTTTCACACATTAATAAAAAGATGTCTCTATTTGCACCCCCTCAAATATGTTTAGAAGCCCCTTTTTAATGGATTGTGGAATTTAAAACCCATTTATATATGTTTGATTTGCACGCCTCACAATTTAGAGATCCATTTAAATAAAAAAAATGTTAGATTCATCTTTTTTTCAGTTCTAATTTTAGTCATCAAAAATAGCATACCTCATGTTATGGTGTATATGATTTTATAATAAATAAATTATATATACGGATTGGACTATAAAAAATGTGAATTTTTAAAAACTGAATATATTTTGATAACGTGAAAAGAACTTTGTGTAACAGTGAAGGATAAGGTGGTGAAAGAGATGAACAAATGTTTTCTTGGGTTTTGGTGAGAACATGTGTTCTTTATTTTGGGCGTGCAGTTTATATACAAGGGGCTTATAAATTAAATACCCAGTAAAGAGAGGCATGCATACAAGTAGGGCTTCTAAACATATTTGAGGAATGCAAAAAGGGGCACCCTCAATAAAAATATGATTCAAGGAAAATTAATGTCAGTCCTAGTGTCCCCACAGTGGAGTTCTTAGGAAAAATCCAGCCACCACCAACTTGCAATTACATGTTGGTTCCTCTCTGGCCAACCTGGTTATATCTGACAACAGGGTTTTGGATATTAAGAGATGTAAAGCTACTAAGTCAGGGCTCTGTGGTCCATCAAGTGGTGGTTTAGTTACTGCAGTAATAACTGAGTTACCTCAGGTACCTTATGCATTTTCGGGTGGCCAGAAAAACAATTAATAGATGTACATAAATGGTGCGGCTATCCCCACCAAATGTTTTACTTAACCCACCATACAAAAAAAAGAAAAAAAACGGTGTTTGATTGTTTTCATCAATCCAGGTCAACCAAACTTGGTCGTCATTTCAGGTTTTGGACGACCGAACTTAGTCGTCATTTGAAGTTTTGGGCGATCGAACTTAGTCGCCATTTCAGGTTTTGGACGACCGAACTTAGTCGTCATTTGAAGTTTTGGGCAACCGAAATTGATCGTCATTTTATATTTTGAGTGACCGAAATTAGTCGAAGAGGGTCCAAAATTATATTTACATATTCTTTGTAAACAAATAAATTTTTGGATTTATCCATCATATTCTACATTTATTCTTTTATCCAAATAACAGCTAAGGGATTGAAAAAAATGTAAGTAGGTATACTTTCAATTAATTCAAATTTTTATAGAAAAATATCTTATTAGACAAATATATATCATTTTTAAGCTTCGTTTGAATTCGTAGTTAAGCAGATTCTTTGTTTAAAAAAAAAAAACCTATCAGTTGATTCAAACACATTTTATATTTAGCTTTTGAAAATTTGTACGTCATTTATGTAAAAAAAATTGTTCTTATGTTTTACATTTAAGAATAATGATTGATTCTCACTACATTACAATTCAAACTTGGAGTGACATGAAAGATCCAAGGAGGATACACGTCATGGGATTAAGTTTCCAAGAAAAAAATTAAAAACTTTATTACAAATTCTGTTCGACCAAGTTCAGTCGTCCAAAACCTGAAATGGTGACCAAGTTAGGTCACCAAAATATGAAATGACGATCAAGTTCGGTTGTCAAAAACTTAAAATGACGACCAAGTTTGGTCGACCTGACCGGATCGGTGGGAATAGAAAAAACACCGTGTTTTTTTTTTTTTATTGGTGGGATAAGAAAAAGACTTGGTGAGGATAGACGCGCCCGTACATAAAACACCCATTAAAGATTATTGGATTAGAAAAGAAGATCCAGTGACTACAATGTATATGACATTCTAATTCAGCCATTTACATTGAAGAGAAAAAAAAAAAAAAAAGCTAATTAACCAAAAAAAAAACAAGAAGAAATGCTGGTCATCTATTTCTGTCACAGGTTTTTCGATGAACTCTCCGAGGCCACCACGGTCTCTCGCACCATCGCCTGCATATAAGATTATCTACTTGAATATCTTTTTTGAGCTCATCTTAATTAAGCATTGTTTAAAGTCTTAAACATTATCAATTTAATGAAACAGGTCCATAAGGTTAGTCTATCAATTTACTGCAAAAATAATAGACTTGTCATTGGAACATCAAGCAAGCCTGCTCACTGAGAGAATGAAAATGAAATTTAGAACTTTCATTTGTTCATCTAGAAATAAATTCATCTTTCTAGTTGGTAAGTATTTTATAAATCTTCTTTCTTTTATTGGTCAAATCTTCTCTTATTAGCAGAAATAAGACACAAATAGGCGAAAGTGGATATGCATTCGGCTCTCGTTCTGAATTGAGTAGGAATATGTCTTTTGGGAATCATTGGGTAACATTAATCATGGACAATACATATTAGCTATTGTTTAGCAATGATTTTTAATTCTATTTTACCCAAAGTTGATTGTTTTATCTGATTTTCCTCTATGTCCCCATCTCCCCTACAGACCACAATAATGGCTAACAAAAACCTTAATCAATATCTTGTTAAATGGTTGTTACCAAGTTGATTAATGCTATAGAAATGTGTTTAGGTAACATTAGACAGTTGAAGTTTTTAAATTCCTAAATTAATTAATTTATACATTAGAAAAATTGAATTGATTTATTTGTTGAGCAACTAATCATTTCCTCATCCTTCAAAGAAGGATCAAAAAATTTAACTCTCATTTAAGAGTGGGGAAATTTTTATAATAACAAATTTGAATGCAATAGCTGAAAGACTTTTCTTCCTTTTCTTTTTTTCCTTTTTTGGTAAGAATGCAATAACATGGAAGACTTACCATTTACATCAGACATCTCACAAACTCATGAAATAAAGAAAAGAATAAGAGAAAAGATAAAAAGAAATACTGACATCCATACCTCAGAACACTTGCAGACCACATCAGAAGAAGCAGAAAAAGCACTACATTCCCCATTTGTGAGTGGCTCTTCATCTCCTCCACCAACACAAGACTTTTTGAATGCCTGCCCATTACATGGCACATCATCATGCATGGCATGACCTATGTCATGCCCATCATCATCATCATCGTAACACGCATATAGACTTGGACCTGAACATGCATCAGAAGTTATTGAATCATCATCATCATCGTTGCCATCATCAATGTCATCATCATCATCAACTGATGATGCAAAATATCCAGTCCAGCTTGACTCATCCTCACTATACTCTTCAGCACTCTCATAAGTCAGTGAAGACTCCAATGAATAATCCATTGTTTTCACCAAGTGGAACTTCTAATTGAACATCTTATATAGGCATTTCCATTAACTTCTCACGAAATATCAGCCACAAAAGGACTTCAATTTTTTTGGTCCCAAAAGGAAAGTTCAACCACCATTTGCCCTATTTGGAGTCCTGGGGGGACCATGCTTATCTGTTCTGTACCTTGCCATGAATATCAGTCATGAAGTTCAAGCAATCATGGTTCAAATTGACATGGGACCTTTTTTTATTAACACATTGTACTAATGCAGAGTAAAATGAGTAGGCTATATCATGGAAGAGTGGTACTAAAACCAGTTCTTTTTTTTAGGTGGGGGAGTTGTTTGAATGTGAGTTTGAGAAGATTTTGGATTTGCAAGAATCTGATTTCTCCATATCTGTTTTCAAACAGAAAAAAAATGTTGCTTAATTAAAATTAAAAGCTCCATACACATTTTTACAAGTAAGTGTCCAAAAGCTAGCTTTTTCAAAAAAAATTAATGAAACATCTTCTTTCAAATTCAGCTTTTGAAACAATACTAATTCTGAAACTCACATTCAAGCTTTTGAGAAAGATAAATGACTTTATCTAGAAGATAAATGAATAAATATATTTTTATTTCCTTTTCAGACAAAAAAATATGATAAAAAGTGAGACTCATTAAAGATTATCTGAAAGTTTAACAGTTCCAAGCCAAGTTATATTGGAAAATGGCGGAAAATGGTCCAACATTTGAGCATTGAGAGTCCACGATGGATGTGTGGCTAGGGATATCATAACAGTACTGCCATATGTAGATTAGTCCACCTGAATTAACAGAAGCATCATGAGCAGAACAGAAAAAACATCACTAACAAAAATGAGTAAAAACAATATTACTTAGGACCACAATATGTACTAGACCATGTTGTAATGTCTAGAACAAGATTATGTGAAACCAAATCATAAATGGTTGCCCATTGAAATACATTTGGTATAAGTTAATTATTGGGTACAAGTGGGTAGGCAAGACTTCTTTGTTTTGTTTGGGTACTGAAACGTGCGTGCATTGAATCATGGAAAGTGAGATTTTTTTTTTTTTTTTGGTGCCAGGTTCAAAGGATGAAAGGACTACTACAGATGTTTGAAGTGCCTAAAAATGGTTTGAATTATTTTTCCCTCCCTCATGCAAATTGTGCCTAGGCCTGCCTGGCTGGCCTTGCTGTAAATGCAGAGTACAACAGTGTCCTTGTTTGATGGGTTTTGAAGAAGGGGACGGTTACCCCCACACCAAATAACAAGAATCCCACACCATCATCTAACCCACCCCACTCTCTTTTGTCAATCCCTAAATCCACCCCTCAATATATATTTGAAACCTGTCAATGTAAACCCACCCCAACCATTTTACATCAACCTTTTCTCTTTCTTCTCCCTTTGTCTTCTCCCCTCCCACACATTTGAGGAGGGAGCACCGATACCACCTTCAGCGATTGAAGGAGATGGAGGATCCGGCGGAGCAGCTCAAGTGCTAGGTGGACTCGAACGTCGGACATGATTTTTTAGGGTTCTAAATGATGTTTTTGGGATGGGGATTGACGGGAAAGGAGGGTTGTTTTTAGGGTTTTAAAGGATGTTGTTGAGATCTGGACGGGTGGCGTGTCGGCGACGGCGAGGATTTCCCCTGAGACAAGCATGCACGAGCTTCCTGAGTGCCTCATCTACACCAACTTGATGTACCTACCAATCCACCAAGTTGAATTTGATTGTGGGTATTGAGGAAAAATTGGCTTTTGGAGGGAATTTGGATTCTGTATCTGATATGGGATGAATTAGAATTTTTAGAGTTTTTTTTTTTACTGGGTTTTCATTTGTTAGAGTTTGATGGGGAATTTGGTGATTCTTGTTGGTGGTCGTCGTATGTTAATTTTTTGTTTGAAAGCCGTTTTCTTTGAATTTGTTTACATTTCCTGGATCGGTGAGATATTGGATGTTATTGTGAGGATTTTCTTTTTGTGTTTGTTTAATCCCTCAATCTTACAAGTTAAACGGGTTGGATGTTTGGAACTACTTGATGATCTCTCAGAAAACATGAGATTGTTCTGCTTTTGATTATAATTCTAGAAGAATAAAGTGTGATGAAAGAGTGTCATGCATTTACAGGTTAGGAGCAATGTGGAATTTCTTTTTTTCATAGATAGATTTGCATAGATGGATTTGCATGATTTTCATTTCATTTGATGGTTTGTTTTGCTTCTCTAAAACCCATACGAGGTTTATTTTGGCTTTATATTTCTAATGTTATATTTAAAGTGGCCCCTATCACTAGTGTGTGTTTGGGAGACCACTGTCATTAGTTTCTTATTATATGTGTTAAGGCAAACTAATATTTGGGAATTAATAATATGTTTTTTTAAGTTCTAAAACTTAAAGGTCGACTTTATTATGTCGAATAGGGACTTTAAGAACAACTTAAGGCAGTCGAACTACAATGAGTATATGTTCTGGATGTCATTCGACCAAAGAAAGTCAATCCAAACATTAAAAGGCGGACTGGAATTGGTCGAACTGGGACGCCAAAAATGACTGAAGACAGTCGAACAGCCATCAGCAATGTCTGAAACTTTTGGAACCCATTCGACCTAAGACAATCAATCTTCACTCAAACCGGACTATTGGAGTTGGTCAAACTAGGACGTTGAAAATGACTAAAGACAGTTGAACTGGTTCGATTGAAGGAAGTTGATCCGAACTATAAAAGGACGACTAGAAGCAAACGACATGTGACTTTAAGAACGACTTTTTGTAGTCGAACTGAATCAGTCAACCTTTTTTTTTTTTGTATTCAGTTTGGGGTGGGGAGGGTCTATCTATGAAAATTGGGGGGTGGAAAGTACAAGGGGTGGGGTAGGTCGGGGTGGTTTTGTTTTTTTGAGAGAAGGTTTTTTTGTTATTTTATTAGTGTGAGTTTCTCATTTTTTGGTGTGGGTATATTCGTCCCCTTTGAAGAAGGGGAATGAATAGGACTTGATCAAGGCGTGCACATTTTTTGGCATATAAAATGAGTTTGGTATGTCGGACACAGTTTCATTTGGGCGCGTCTATCCCCACCAATCGTTTTTCTTACCCCACCAATAAAAAAAAAAAAAAAAAAACGGTGTTTGGCTGTTCCCACCAATCCAGATCGACCGAAATTGGTCGCCATTTCAGATTTTGGGCGACCGGACTTGGTCGCCATTTCAGGTTTTGGGCGACAGTAATTGGTCGCAATTTCAGGCTTTGGGCGACTATAATTGGTCGAACAGGGTTCAAAACTATATCTACCTATTTTTTGTAAACAAATAAATTTTTGGGTTTATCCATCATATTCTACATTTATTCTTTTATCCAAACAACAGCTAAGGGGCCGAAAAAAATGTAAGTAGATATACTTTCAATTAATTCAAATTTTTATAGAAAAATATCTTATTAGACAAATATATATCATTTTTAAGCTTCGTGTGAATTCGTAGTTAAGAGGATTCTTGGTTTGAAAACAAAAAAAACCTATCAGTTGATCCAAACACATTATATATTTGGCTTTTGAAAATTAGTCCGTCACTTATGTAAAAAAAATTGTTCTTATATTTTACATTTAAGAATAATAATTGATTCTCCTTACATTACAACTCAGACTTGAAGTTGTATGAATGATTCAAAGAAGATATACGTCATGGGATTATGTTTCCAAGAAAAAAATTATAAACTTTATTACAAATCCTGTTCGACCAAGTTCGGTCGTCCGAAACCTGAAATGACGACCAAGTCCGGTCGCCCAAAATCTGAAATGGCGACTAAGTCCGGTCGTCCAAAACCTGAAGTGGCGACCAAATCTGGTCGACCTGACCGGATCGGTGGGAAAAGATAAAACACCGATTTTTTTTCTCGATTGGTGGGGTAAGAAAAACCCTTGGTGGGGATAGCCGTGCCCGTTTCATTTATAGTCTACTTTGTAGTTTTATGTGCCTAATTAGATATATATCATGTTAAAAACGTTAAGCTGGCCTACATTTGTAAACAGAATATGACTTATTCTAGAGTGTATGATTATTTTGGCATAAGTGAGTATAAATAAAGATAAAATGATATTGAGTTTGATTTTGTTTTAAATTATTCTAATTGGGAAACATAATAATAAATTTTTTATTGTTTTAGATAAAATGTGAATAAAGTGTGAATAAAGATTTATAAAAGGTGAAAAAATGATGATAGATGATTTGAGAGATGATTTATAAAAGGTGATGACAGTTGATTTGACAGTGGACTTACATATTCTTTGGGTGGAATAACATGGAATAACTATAATTCTAGGGGTTAGCTGGAATCCATTTACCACTTTATACCAGTTTATCCAAGCATACATTATCCCTGGGTATTCTGGGCATCCAAACACTTTATTTAACATATTCCATCTTATTCTAGAATCTATCTGGGGTTATACTACATGTTGGATATGGAATAGCCCAGTAAATAAGTAAGAATAAAGCAGAATATTTGCTCTTTGTTGTTTGGATGCAGGGAATATCCAATGATAAACTATGTCGGAATAAACTGGTATAAAGTGGTATATGGATTCTAATTAACCCCTAGAATTAAAGTTATTCCAGATTATCCACCCAAAGAATATGTGGGTCCACTGTCAAATCAACTGTCATCATCTCTAATAAATCATCTGTCAAATCAACTATCATTATTTTTTCACATTTTATAAATCATTATTCACATTTTATTTATATTTTATCTAAACAACAAAAAATTTATCATTATGTTTCTCAACGAGAATAATTCGTCAAAACATAACCAAACACAAAATCACTTTATCCTTATTTATACTCACTTATACCAGAATAATTGTATACTCAAAAATAAGTCTTATTCTGTATTTAAGTATGGGTAAGAGGAGAGGGTAGAAACCTTTTTTACATCTCTCCTCCGTTCCAATGCGTGGTCTTTATATTTTCTTATATTTTTCTTTTTTAATTTGTCTATTTTAATTTTTTTTTAATAAAAAATGCTCACAATTAGCTAAAAAAGAGGATATATACCATGTTACATGAAATATATATTATTTTTTATTTTTCTATAAATAAATACAACTAAGTGAGTTATATACCACATTTTTATTATAAAAGTATATGTATATATTTAAAAAACAAAGCTTGTGAGGATTGTTGGAGGGGTTGCATGATTGTCCTAACATTTTCTTAGTAAATAAATAATATTATTTTTGAAGCCAATGGTGGAGGAGTATGTCATCTGCCAATTTGCCATGCAATGGACATGACATAACTGACCAAAGGATTTATGAAGAGGGAAAATATTGTCCCTCTTCTTTGTTCCTTTAATTTGGTCTTTTTAATTGGGTTTTGTTACGTGTGCCCTACAAAATTTAATATTTATGTGTACATCTTTAAAAAAATCATTTTAAAAACCAAACCATCTAACTCTTTATATAGTTTAAATTTTCTAAAAAAAAAAAAAAACCATATTTGTTGGTGGAAGAACATGCTCATAGCACAATCTTATTTATAATTTCATATGCACATTTACGTGTTTGGTACACACAATCTTATTTATAATCTCATATAAATTTTTATATATGTTTAATAAGATAAATACTATGTTATATGAAACATATAATTTTTATTTTTTATATAAATAAATATAATTCAATAAAATATATAACTTACTTTAATTATAAAAGCATATAATTTTTTATAAAAATAAAATATTGTGAGAACTATTTGTGGGATTGTAAGTGTGATTATCTCTATCATTTTTAATAAATAAATAATATTATTTTTGAAGCCAACTGTGGAGGAGTATGTCATCTGTCATGCACTGGCTGACATGACATAACTGACCAAGGATTAATGCAGAGGGAAAATAATGTCCTTCACCTTTGTTCCTGGTCCTTTTAATGGGGTTTTGTTACATGACCCCTACAAAATTTAATATTTATAGTTTTAAAAAATCATTTTAAAAATCAAATCACATTTTGTTAGAAGTATCTTGAAATATTAAGGGTATTTTAAAAAATACGGTTTAAAAAGTATTTTTTAGTTTTTAGATACATTATGCACACTGTTTGAAGGTATAGTGATGATGACTGCTTTATGAAACATAGATTTTAAGACACTGTTTCAGAGATAAAATCAAATTATGATGATGCATTTAAGCTGACATGTTTGATAGCTTAAAAAAAAGCTAAAAACTATTTTTTAATTTGGTGCCAAACAGATTTTTTTTGTTGATAAGAGAAGATTTTAACTTATAAATTAAAAAAAAAACACGTATCCAGCAGAAAACAATTAAATATGTAATTTTTCACATTTTCCCTTAATGTCACAAAATTGTTACACTTGTTCACTATAAGATATGTTACCAAGCACAGTATGATAAAATTACCATCTAGATTAAGTTTAGCACAGCTCACTGTGGGTGCATATGTGAAAATGTTTTTCTACAAGGATATACACATAATATATTTATTCTAAATTTTAGGCATGTACAAACTACAATTTGAGGGACCTCCACCACAGCTATAAACAACTTAAAAGCAAATGTGCTACATTGCATTGAACCATGAACAATCACAAATTCTTTGATGAGCTTGTCTCTTGGTCTGCTTGGAATGTGGACTATTCACTTGTATTGTCCATTTCTGTTGGGGAACAGTACAAAGGAGGGGAGGTTTCTTATTCAGGTTTGCTATTCCATGTATCATGTATCTTAGGACATGTCCATTAAACTAGTAGGAAGTAGGGTCATTCATCAATTTACTATGTATTATTTGTCTTAGGACATCTCTATTGGGGAACAGTACAAAGGTGGAGGGAGAGAAATTAATTTTGATGCATGCATGTGAGAGGGATCGGATCAGATATTGCATTATTTGTCTAATCAGACATGGTGATACATTTTATACAAAAATTTCAAATATGAAAGAATAAATGAAGAAATTTCTGGTTTATCAAAAGTGATAAGATCACATATAATTTTGTGAAAGATCATGATATTAAGATATCTTTTTTTTAAATGAAAATAATTTTCAGTAAGAATGCATGCATGCATGCATCCCCATTACTTTCATCCTCCCATGAAAACCTCATATTTATTATTTTTACTAATAATTCTTGGCCATTAAAACATCTCAAATTGAATTGCATAAAATTGATAAGATTATAATAACAAATGTCGTCGATCTTGTGATATGCTACTTTTCTTGGATTTTGATCTCAAATAAACCTTTATCTATAGTAAAAAATTATTTGTACTAAACCTTGTTCCAGCAGGAGGAACAAATTTCCAACTCATCTCCTTGATGATATTTGTAGCCTGTGAAAATGTCACCCACACATTAAAACCTATGAAGCCTTGCATCCTTTTTTAATTTTCAAAGAAATCAGTGTTTTATATTATAGTAACTCAATGGGAGTAGTTTAATATACATTGTTGTAGGAATATAGTATTTGATATCCTAATTTCATGAGTAGTCTGATTAATAATATAATGAATGAACATGACAAGGTTAAATAAGTTATCAACTTGTCACAGTCTACACATTTTAAGAGTAAAAGATTGTCTCATGCAGTGGATGATATCCTTGTAGAATTCCTACTCCATACCATAAACATAACTATGTAATTTTTTCCCCCCATGTCATTAAATGAATTCATGCATATCAATAGATAAGTCTCAAATAATCAGTAAACTAACCAATCAACAAAAATTAGTCCATCAGCAAAAGGCAGCATTCAATGAATTTCGAAGTATATAAAGATTAAAAAAAAATCAACATTATATTGTCATGCTGATCACTTGAAGTAATTTTGAAGTAATGGCAACATTATAGTGTCAAGAAGAAAAGAGAAAGAGATAGAGAATATTCACCGATCCGTAACTGCCATGATTAAGGCATCGCGTGATTGGGGGTGGACGTTTGCGAAACGCTTCCATCCATAGAAACATAATTCCATCCACAAACAAATTAACTAAAAGAAACAAGAAAACAAATAAACATTGAACTAAAAAACCACACACAAATTATTCAGCATTTCTAGTAGATATAGCAAAAACCAAACATAAACCATCCTTTGACATGATTCACACAAAACACCAGTTCCAAACAACTCCAACTGCTTTATTTCTCATAATTTTTGTTTTGGTTCCACTCTCACCTTGGAAAACAAACTCTCCCTACAACCCCCCATTGGAGGTGGCACTGTCCTCATCACTCTCAGTCTCTTCACCTCCACTTCCCTCCTCCTCCTCTTCCTCCTCCTCCTCCTCCTCCTCTTCTTCTTCTTCATCCACCTCCACCACCTTATTAGCTTCATCTTCGCATTTGATGTCACCATCATTCGTTGGACGAATGGGACCGGAAGAGGCATCGGAGATCAAAGATTCACTTTCGGAGAAGTCATCGTCTGCATGATAATTGCTCGAGTCATCGCTATATGGGGAAGAAGAGACAAGGTACTTCGCCCAGCTGGACGGAGCTTTCTTCAATTCTCCATCTTTGTAGATAAATGAAGAACTCATTAGAGATGTTTTGAGATGGAGATGGCTATGAAATGTTAAATTAGAGAGAGTATTTGGCATAAGTACTTTCTAAATATATGTTTGGTGATTCCAAAAATAAACATGAATGAGATAGCTATTGCTATAGTTGTTTTTGTTTTGTTTTTTTACAATTTCATGTCATCTTCTCATACTTCTTTCCAAATTTGTGCCAAACATTTGTGATATATGTTTTATATATTGAAAGTTGTTTCATAAACTAGTGATTTGTCACTGAACTTATATAGCTTAATATCAAATGAGAATGGATCTCATTCCAAGTTAACATGGAATTGATTTCCTTATCTTCAATGGTTTTAATATAAAAAAATTGACTATGCTTCCTATCATGAAAAGAATGATTTTGTTAATTTTCAAAAAAGGCACTAGTTCAATGAGATCGAGAAATGGGAATAAAAACAAGAAACATGAATTTGATTCAATAATGAGATTAGAAGGTAATCAAAATAAAAAAGATAAAACACTTGATCTTCCCCAAACGTGACAGGATGATATGTCCTTTCATGTCACATGTTAACAAAAGATCCTCTTCCTAGTCGAAAAATGTATGAATTACATTTTAAAAATTTTGTTTAGATTTATCTAGATGATCGTTTTTTGGTAGGTAAGTATTTTGTTCTATTTTTCTTCATAATATTTTTTCTTGGGTAAATGTTTTGATGATCTCCTATCAACACAAGACTAAAAAATCTTGAATTCCTCTATATACAAGGGGTATCTCTACCAATCTCCAATATTTTTTTTTTTCAAATAGATAATCTTTTAAGCAAGTATGTTGATATCCCATCAATTTATGTGTCTCACTTGTAAAAGAACCTTGCTATCAATATCAAACTAAACCCAACAATATGTGTGTGTGCGTGAGTGTGTGTGTGTGTTAAACTAGTAATTTATTGATTGAATTCAATGGAACATTTGAGATTAAATTAAATCTAAAATTATTGACAAGTACTGTATATACAAAATCATAAAATCTTGCAACAAAAATTGAATAAGAAGATCAAAGATATCCAAGATTCCAATATGCTGGTATATATTTGAAATTTATTGAACAAGAGTCCATCAATATTTAAATCAACATAAACAGACTTGATTTCAATCTAAAAATTGATTCATTCCTATTCGATTGATAGCACATATTTCTATTATATCAACAGAAACATCTAGTATGGGTTACCATCAAGGGCATGATTGCAACATATAAGAAAGTCAACATACCAATCTATCTCTTTCAATAGCAAGAAATTAAGTAAACATCAATTAAAGATATGATTCAATGAGTTCTCACTTTGATGTTGTATATAACAAATGTGCCACACATCTATAGAATTTATTCCTTAACATACAACATATTATATATATTAGATCAAACTCATAGTAGTACCTGTTGATGACATAGTGAGTCTTCCTCGTTCAGTCGCTCACGATCTTCTTCGTATGGATGGTTCCTATTCTATTGCTTCCCCTTTTATACGTTCTTTGCAAATCTATGAGGTTAAATTGCGAATCCTACACGATCGCCTTTTTTTTATTACATGACGAATATAATCTAATGGGAGTTAAGCTTTGATTTCAAAATCTTTATTTCCGTTATAAGTTAATTTGGTGTTGGATTAAAATGCACCGCGAGTCACCAATTCGGATGTAAATGAGTCAAGCCAAGTTTAGTAGTTTGCTTAATCAAAACTCATTTGTTTAATTAGTGAGGTCAATAATTAGCTTCAGAAGAACTTGTTTAATATTGATGCTTGCCCAAACTCTCCTTATTCGAACTAATTAACAATGAATGGACCTTGACAAAACCAGTACAAAATCTCTCTTCACATAAATCTATTATCAAATATGTAAAAGAAAACAGAATTACTTCATACCATCCTTGATAAAAATTCAAAATTAGCCTAGTCTTTGTTTTAACCAAACTTGTGAAATATTTATGAGGATTGATAGTTAAAATTTTGGATAAATGCGTGCATATGATAATAATTAAGAAGAATGGGGTTGTTTGGAAATGTCTACACAGATGAAGTAACTAAAAAGGAAAGCTTGGAAGTGTACATTATTAGATTATGTTCATAAAATGGTAATTTAAAGAATTTCAATGGTGATTATCTTTTATATATATATTGTTAATGTAGCTCTGCTTATACAATAAAATTTAATATATCAGCAATGAAAATGTGTTTTATTATATTGCATGCTACTTGCATTTGTTGCTAGACTATACCTTGTAACTACAGACCTTTTAAGTCATCATATAAATGGTCTTTTAAATTGTAAGGTTTGAAATCAGATCAAAGAATTCAAACCTTTATGGTTAGAGAAAAGGTCAAGAAGGTTTAAGCTAGAAATGCGTATGTATATGTATTATATAAGGTTAAGAACCTTAATTATTTTTAGAGCTTCTCATTAATATTTCTTGTTAAGTATCATAGAGCAATTGTTTAATTTCTCTGTTATTTTGTAAACCAATAGTTGTTCTTATCAAAGTTTAGATTATCCTGTGTTTCCTTTAGGTCATATAATTTCTGGATATATATCTTTAAATTATTTTAATTAGTTCAATATGAAGTTGAATTGTTGTTCTTCTATGCATATCTTATTTTCCAGAACAAATGAAATAATGAAATTTCAATAATTTAATCTTAGACAGTTTAAAAATACCTCCTTAGGGTACTCTGTCCATGATTTTCCAAACTTTTGAGAATTAAGTTTAAATATTAGAACCATCTACTTAATAATAAATATGAATATGCTCACAAATCAAACCACTGAATGATATTTCACTACCAAAAATATTATAGTAAAATCATAAAATTTACTTATCCAGTCTATTCAGCTACACCAAACATCGTCTTATCAGGTTTTATATATAACATTTGCAGCAATGATATCTTTGAAATTGATTTGAATTAGAAAATATCGATAATCATCACAAAAAAAAAACTTAAAACATATACAGTCTCTATATAACTATGTATTTATAGCACAACGGTTCAGAGCTTAGCGGTGTTACTGATAGGTCGTAGGTTCGAGTCTTGACGCTGACTTACCCACCTATTTGTTGACGATTATTCGAAAGAATTTTCCGCGCGTGGGACCGTGGTGTTCCTGATAGGTTATGGGTTCGAGTCTTGGCGCTGACTTACCCACCTGTTTGTTAGTGATTATTCGAAAGAAATTTCCGTAGGACCGAGGCAAACAGGCGGAGGTAACCTTCTCAGTTCGACTATAAGGTCAGCCACGGGGGATCCCTCCGATATATAAAAAAAAAACTATGTATTTATATACACTATCATTTTTTGGTGTATATATATATATAAGTGTTTTATTATATTCTAATTAAATTTTATTCCATCAATCAAGGGTAAAACTCTAATAATGACCCATTAGTAAATACGTACCTTCGTTAATATGTGAAGAGATGGTTTGGTAACTGTCTAGCATTTATGTTATGATTTTAGATCTTGGGATGCAATCAATCAAAGGAAATAAATAAATAAATTGAAGTAAAGACACAAAAATTTACGTAGTTCGACAAATCTTGCCTACGTCCACGGAGCACACCAAAGATCAATCCACTATCAATGAAAAGTTTTTACAATGGTCACACCGAAGATAAAAACCCTAGAGCCTAATGAAAAATATGAGATGTCATTTTATACTCACATCTCATTAAGGACAAAAAGGTCAATACACGAAAGACACAAAAAAAAAATTTCTAGAGGCAGCGATCCACGAAAGACACCCCAAAAAAAATTTCTGAGCTCGACCCTTGTCCGATCCTGCTTAACATCAACAATCCTCTGCGTACATCATCAAGCTCCACAATATATAACAATTTAATATACACTTTCATAGTCAAAACATACATCGCGCAATTTAAATGAA
The DNA here is from genome assembly GCA_030737835.1 of Acorus gramineus. Taxonomy (NCBI): domain Eukaryota; kingdom Viridiplantae; phylum Streptophyta; class Magnoliopsida; order Acorales; family Acoraceae; genus Acorus; species Acorus gramineus. The sequence goes on from CM060850.1 coordinate 6,344,428, forward strand.
AAATTGTCTCCACTTTATTTGATTTTTAGGAAAACACTGCTCCATAACAACTAAAGCAACTCTTTACTATTTATGTGGCATATACTAGATTCATTGTGTATATAACATACAAGAGCCATGTGTCAACCAATAATAAATTTTCACATAAGTGATACAAAAAATAATTTATATGAAATTGTCTCGATATTCCACCTAATATTTTAGAAAAACACTGCTTCAGAACAACTGAAACAACTCACTGCTATTTATGTGGCATATATCCTCTAGTAGGTGCACACAGAGATTCTCTATATTAAAAACACAGAAAGATTCAACCACCAAAACATGATGCACATGCATTATTTGTACCAAGAATTGCAGCATCGATGTCATTTCCTATCTGATAAAAGATATAGTTAGAAAAATAGAATTACAACAGAGAAACCCACCAAAAACATAGAGAGTTGTGCTCGAAAGAGTACAACTAGAGATGAAACCAGAAATTAGATCAAGAGGGGGCTACAGGATCAAGATATAAAGTGAAAAATATTCAAATCTCATTATTCACACCCCAAAAAATAAGAAAAATTAAAATAATTTTAAAAAAATGAACATGAAGAAGATAACTGATCATGAAAACATACAAGAATATCATTTAAACTTATATTTTTTGAAGAGATTTTAAGACCTAACTTTAAAAAAAATCTAAGAGATTCAATATAGCAATCATAAAAAATTAAAATAAACAAAAAATTCGATAAGAAAGTCAAATAAGCTAAGTGATTTTTCAACTCTTGTTTTTGAACTCTTCAAAACAAGATATCAATATTCTCTTAAAAACAAAGCATTTCACAATTTTTTCAAAAATATCAACATCTCTAAATCTCAAAGTATTCAATAGACACTAATATACTAAATCCATTTTGCAGTTCTATTTGTGTTTGTCACGTCTAACGTACTATATAAAAATGGTTAACTCGATATATATTTCATCATCTCCTTATACACTATCATAGAAAACATAAATTAAATATATGTATTTATTTCATATGGGTATGTATTTTCATTTTCTATAAAAGATAATATATTTTTTTATATACCTATATACTTCAAAAAAATCAAATGTATGTATGTTAACCAACATAACTGAATATAACATTTTTTAATTTCAAACCCACTCATTTCAATTATTCAACACCCACCTAATATCTCACCTCTATATATACATATGGTTAGACCATTTTATATTTTGTTATCAAGTTTGATGAAGAGAAAGTAACATTTAATTATTTCAATTAATTTTTAGTGTCTGTAATTTTTATGTCAGTTCACATGCACATGAAAGCCACCCACCCCCCTCGAGTGATTGGAATAACCCAAAAAAAAAAAAAAAAAAAAAGAACCAATGTGTGTAGGTGGACTTTCTTGTGAGGATCCTACCAAAGGAACAAGAGAACTATTATTGTCTGCTTGTCACAAAAATTGCAAGCGCAACAACCATATACTATCAAGGTTTATCCAAAACCTTAACCAGAGTAGTTTTTGTTTGCCCACAATATTGACTCACTAAAATGGTCCCTTGTTTTGGTGCAATGGAATATATGATATTTATTTCAACTTAATTATTAAGATTTGATAGTATTTGGAGGGGAAAAAAACTGAGCATACAAGTATACAAAATTATTGTTATTATTTATTGAGGAAATAAATGTAATTAAAAAATAAATGTACTTTGTTATTATGTATGCCTTTAAAATCTGTCGTTCGTGCGTAGAATTATATACAAAAATTTTGGTATAGTATCCATTATATAATTGGATGCAAGATAGAGTAAGAGATGTATTAGTCATGATACTTTTTATTTATTTATTTATTTTTAATAAGCAACATAAATATATAAGACCTATAAAAAATGGAAAGGTTTTTCATATGCTACAAATATCCATAAACCTAGAAACAATGAGGGGTTGAAAATATATATACAATTGAAATTAATTTAATTCATGAGTTTTCTAACAATACAAATGAAAAAAAAAAATTACAAACCAAAAATTGCATGGACAAATTAAAGATATATATGATAACCCAAAAGGAAAAATATTATCACCTTAAGTATATGATAGCAGGGGAAAAGAAACACTGATGCTAGGCCTGTCAACGGGTCGCGGGTCGACCTGGACCTGACCTGATAAAAGACGTAAATACTCGACCCGAAAGACCTGACAATCAAAACGGGTCGGGTCTGCGTCTACTCCGATCCGATCCTATGGATCCGTTGGACCCGATTGACTCAACCCAAATATAATGTAATTTTTTTTGTTTATGATCTAACCTAACACTCATTATTCAACCAAACATTTATAACTAAATATTAAAAAATCATTTAAAATTTTAAACATTTGAAATATTTTTACAACCTTTTGACTTCACGTAAAAGCATAATAATCCAAACTGTATTCCAAATGTTCCCTTATAAAACATTTAAAAATCAAAATAGTGAATAACTATTTATAATACATTATTCTCTATAAAAAAAGAAAAAAAAAATGAAACCATTGTACGTCCTTGAAAAGTTTCTGAAGTTCTCTTTGTCTGGTCTGAACTTGTTAACGGGTCGACCCGACCTAACCCGACCCGACCCGAGATCCGATATGGACCCGACCTGAAGAACCGACAATCAAACGGGTCAGGTCCGGGTCCACCCCGACCCAACCCAGACCCTACCAGTTGACAGGCGTAACTGAGGCCCCCTCAAAAATATGCCAACATCCATTGACTCTTTTTTTTCGTGCCAGTGCAGATCTATCTCCAAGCAGCAGCATTTCTAAAAGAAGTACAAAACCACAACATGAAAGTAGTTGACACATTGGATTGTTCAATTCTGAGTACATCTCTATCCAAAACCTAGACACTCAATTGGGCTATATGTATGGTAGGGCAAGAAATTTTGAAAGAGGGAAACCAGAGCCATGCACACTGTTTACTTTATGCCCCCTGTTTTGTATGTTTTACTTTATGCCCCCTGTTTATTTTATAACCCCTCGTAAATTGCCTGAAATTGATATAACCCATTGATTCTTCTCAAATCCATAAAACCTCTTGGAAAAACCTATGTAAATTCAAATAGCACATTGAGTTAAATTTTCGTTGATAAATTAGGATTATTTTATGAATATTGTGTTTAGTTAACCCTGCCTAAAAATATAGTACACCAAAAAAACCTACAATATGTTAAAAATATGAAAAATCCTCTATAAATGACAATTATACCCCTCCTGATAGGATTTTATAATCTATCTGGAGGGGTAAGATCATCATTTATAAAGAGTATTCGCATTTTTAACAAATTGTATGAGGCTTTTAGTATACTATGTTTTCAGTCAAGGTTAACCAAACAGAATAATCACATAATATTCTTCATCGGTCAACGAAAATTTCACTCGGGGGGGTTATTTAGATTTATATAGGCGTTTTCAAAGGGTTATATGAACATTAGAAAAAGTCAGAGGGTTATATGGATTTTTCCCTTTTTATTTATATTTTCTATTATAAATTTTTTTGAATGGTTGGGGCTGAGTCAGGATCCAGCCATAATTAATTTTAGTTAGGCTGGTCAGTATCAAACTGTACAGCATATGAATCGAACTGTACAATCAATTATTGAATATATGTATCACTCTTCTATTAGATATTGATGGTGCTAACCAAACTCAGACTTGATTGAATCCAATAGAAGAGAGACAACTGTATCCAAAAATTAAATATGCAGTTTGATTCATAGGTTGTGTACTTCGATCAATAAGCTGTGTAGTTTGATATTGACCGGATTGATTGAAGCCAGTCCTACCAAAATATAAATGACTGTGTATAACAGCGCCATTTTAAAAAAAATGACGAGTATTTTTGTGCCCCCACCCAACCATTTTTTATAAAAAGAAAATGACTGGTATACTTCACTTTTTTACAATGACGAGTATATTTTTAAAAAAAATTAAAAGGTGAAAGCGGCATATTGGACCACATATTGAGCTCGACATATCATTTTCTTTATAAAAAAAAAAAAAAGCTTTTTAGAGAGATTGAGCCTCATTTAACAATGGATAAATTAAGGCAACTTAGGCTGGGCCATATATGGAAAAAAAGATACACTTAGCTTTTTTATAAAAAAAAATAATACACTTACTTTTTTAAGTACATGCTATTGTATGAAATGAAGTATATATTGAGATACATTAGTGTATTTTTTTCATTGTGAAAAAATATAAAAAAAATTGGATCATATACTATGATAGGACCCATTCACTATGATAATACAGTATATACTACGTTATGATAGTGTATGAGACTGCAAAAAGGACTGTGTGTATCAGTATTCTTTCACTATATTTTGTAAGGAGTGCTGTTACACTCAGTTTTTTTCTCAATCTAAAACATAGTCCTATATACCACATTAGAAATCCAGTAAAGTATATACCTAGTTAGATGTTGTATATAGCACATTAAATTTTTTTTACACTTACTGAAAATGGGTTCATTTAACTCGAAATGAAACGATATGCATTTTTTATCAAAATATTTTGGTTGATGAATGTAACTGAGTCTAACATTTTCCTTTTGTAAGATGGGCTGACTCACTCTAGGATTCCCTAAGTCAGGGCTGAGCCATCATTAACACTCAACATATGGACTTGACCTGGCATGGTTAGACTTGACTTCGGCCAGGCCCAAATATTACAGTGATAAACTTTCTGGCAAGTATGCTGTCACACACTTTTTTTCTGGGTCTGTGTTTTTTTAGTCTTAATTTTAAAATCACTAAAACATATTCTCACATTAACAAACTAGCAAAGTATAAGCAACAAAAAAAAATTTACATTTTTTATAAATGCGTCTGTATAAATATCAATAGAGCATATATTTTATTTTTTTTATAAAATCATATATTTTATTAAATAAGATATATTATTGAAGCTACAAATGAGGCTATACGCGAGGTTGGATATATCACCACCCTATTGAAAAATGTCATGGACAATCATTTATGTGGTTGCTTTTTCCATCCTTAATATGTTTTGATTGTTTTTTATATTGATACACACTTAATGAAGTATCCATCTTTACAAAAAAAAAAATAATAATAATAATAATAATAGATTACCTATTTGAAAGTATTGAATACATACTTTTTTTTAATCCAATATTAATTAGAGTAGAACGGAAAGGTGACTACATGAATGTTGCAGGATGAGTATATTGGGAACCTGTATTAATTATATCGTTGAATGTATACACTTGTTGGAGACCATGGAAGAGATATCTGTTATTTGTTAAACTCTGTCATTGGATTAGTACTTTAACCTCTTTTTTACACAAACCAAGTATTGTTCAAAGGGATCGCATTTTACATGGAGCTAGAATCTTTGGGAGCTTAAAAGATGTGTTAAAGATTGGGATAAACGCCTACTGGTGCCAAAAAAAATTGAGTCTGTCAAGGAGGCTTTAAAGAGAGTGGAAATTGTAGGTGTTGATTGAGGGTGAATGAAGATTTTTTTTTACTTTGGATAAGGTTTTATAATTTGTTTAGAGGAGTAAAATCATCATGTACAAAAGATTTTTGCATTTTTAACCAATTATAGAGAGGTTTTTGTATACTATGTTTTCAATCATGATTAATAAAATAGAATATTAGCATAATATTTAACATCTATCAACGGAAGTTTTACTCGGGGGGTTATTGGATTTACATAAGTGTTTTCAATTGATTATATGGACTTTAAAAAAAAATCAGGGGGTTATATAGATTTCAAACAATTTATAGGGGTTATTTGTTTTTTTTCAATAAAATAATGACCAAAAAAAAGCAAATCTGGTTCCAAAAAAAATAAAATAAAATAAAACCGAACCAAAAAATAGAGAATCACTCCTCCATTTTTTGTTCCCTAGATTTGAGGCTCTCTTTAGAATGTGGACCTAGGGAGTGGCTTTGTTTGTCTATGCCTACAAATGACACTGAGCACAAAAAAAAAAAAGTGAAGCCTACACTTAATTTTTTTTTCTACTTAAAAAAAGGGATTTTTTTTTGTAGCTTTAAGTCCCCTAAACATGCCTATTAGGAATCGATCCCTCTATTCTTCATATTTCTTTTTAAGTCCCTAACTTCAACCGTTTATTTAGTTTTTAGTCCACCCGTCAAACGTCCATCCATATATAGTAAGTTTATGAAATATGATTTTATTTTTAAGTTCTTGTAAACCATGTTATTTAGTGATCAGTCTCTCCCTTTTTCATATTTCATTTTAAGTCTCCAACTTCAAACGTTTTTTTCTTATTAATCTCTGGACAAAATATCTATATAATTTTGAAAGTATTTTGATATTTGAAACTTGTATACAAAATGCTTAGTTAAATATCTAAATCAAAACTACATTTACATTGTTAGGTGTTTAGTGACAATTTCAGTGTCATTCAACACTACATATGCCTACTCAATCCGATATTGCATTCTCTTATAGTCATCATTGTTTAATTCAGATTTATTACATAAGCAGAAAAAGAATAATTATATAAGCAAGTTTTAGAATGTTTAGAAAGTGTATAAATAAACACTAAATAAATAGATAAAAAAAACTAGATATCACTAAATAAATAAAAATTTAAAACCACGCAAAATAATTTTTTCATTGACTTCATACAAATTTTTTAATGGCATCTAAATTTTTAAATTTAAAATTCTAAGCACACTCAAACTATCTAATTAAATATTTCACAATTTTCATAAAAAAAAAGAATTTAAATCAAAATTCAATAATAAAAAAAAATCACATTTAAGAAACTAATGGTATAGGACAGACATTTGGTGGAGGAATTAAAAACAAAATAAACGACTGAAGTTAAAGACTTAAAAAGAAATATGAAAAATGGGATATCGATTCCTAAATAGTTATGTTTACATGTACTTTAAACTAAAAATCCCAAAGAAACATGTGAGTCATGGATTAATGATTTAGTCCAAAACTTGAAGGTTGTATAGTATCTTAGGATTTTTTTGTCTTTTAAAAAAGAAAATTAATTTTTTTTTTTAAATATCGTGTGATTAGGATACACCAAATCCACAACAACCATCACAGCAAATGTTTCCCACTGAAGAACAGAGCATGTGGAACTGCACTTGTTATGAAGTCTGAATGCCTAGAGAAGGTAAAAGGAAGCAATGCCTTTCTTAATTTTTTTCTCTTGTTTCAAACCCCACATCACCACCATCTCCAACATAAAAATCATCATTTTCAACAAAGCAATGAAGAAAAAAGAAATTATTAATAATGGAAGTCACTATCCGACCGGCTCCCGAGCCGCCGCATCCAATTGACCTTTGAATCTTCTCAATCTTGACCAAGGTTATGCGATTGAACATCTTTTTGTATTAGTAGAAAGCTGATTATCCAATCATACAATTAAAATGTTTCAAAATCGTAGTTGTTTGTAGATAAGTTTCAGGTAAATAGTATTCAAAAACTATTATTGAAGAAAGCTGGAGGAGATGTAGAATCAATTTTAAACCCAGCGTTTACAGAAAACTAGTTTTACAATCCCGCTACCAAACACTGCCTAAGATTGCATAGGAAAAAATAAAGTTAATGCTTGGTTATCAAAAGATGTGTGTGTGTGTGTTAAAACTTATAAACTGTAATTTATAGTTTTAGTTTAAAATAAATTAATGTGACATGTTTTCTTTAATTTTATTGGAGATTAATTAAATTTAGGCCCCGTTTGAAACGGTTTTGGGTGTTTTTGGGTTTGTAGAAAACTGAATTTTTCAAACTTATTTTCAAACACACAAAAAAAAAATTGCATGTTAATTAAAAGTTTCACATATACGCTTATTTTGAAAAAAAAAATATCAAAAGCTAGCTAGCTTTTTCATAATTTATAGAGAGATTGCTTCTTGCAAACTCGGTTTTAGACACAGTTTTTTAAGAAAAAACTAACGTCCAAACCCATTTCCAAACTGAGCCTTAAATAATGTAAAAAAGTCATAATCAAGGTTGTTTTGGGATTATAGCTTATGTAGTACTTTAGTTTTGGACATAAATATTATTTTTATATATTAAAATAATAATTGTGTCCATTTAATTATTTCAAACAAATGTAACATCATTTTTTATTCATTACTTAATTATAAGGGTAATATGATAATTATACATCAAAAGGTTGTTTTAGAGATTATCTATAGCATCATTAACATGTCTATTGCTTATCAGAAAAATTAGAAACCATAATTTACATGGTATATATAAAAAATGGCCTAATATATAGTCATGGTCGATCACCTACGACTCCCATTCGGTGTGTAAGTACTCTACCAACAGATAGGATGTGGATCAGATACTATGCCTTAATATCCATATATATCATATCCTAAATCATTGGAATGTAATATATTTTTTTTGAAAATTGGCATGTTTAAATATAAACATTAGTTATATTTAATGATCAGATAAAATATTAGACAGAGAGATGAGAAAATTAAAATTGAGACTTTATTGCTTAGCGTCTTCTTTGGAGATCATACTAATAGAATGCAATAGTTATTTAATTTTTCATGAGTATAATTAAGCATACACTATAAATGAATTTAAATATATGTAATGTAGCCATATAATTTTAATATATGTCATATTAAGATATTTTTCAGAGGTAACACATTGTTATCCATAATCGCATTTTAAATATTAACTGTCAAATAATTTTTAATTTTTAAATATGCATTACAAACATATACAACCAGTTTTCACATAATTGACATATTTACGAAGGGTCCTCGATTTTTTTGTTGGAATATTTGTATTTGTATATACAAATATTTGTGAACATTACCCCCCCCCCCCCCCCCTCCCCCGTTTGGGTAACGGGTTAAGCGAAAATAAGAGTGATATAAGGGTGGTATAAAAATGAATAAAGAAAATGGAGAAAATGACTGTTTGTTTGCAGAGTATAACATGGTATTACTAAGCCAGTTTAAACGATTATAAGAGAGTATAACAATTCTAAGTAACCCCTAGGATAAACTATACTCAGTTTATTTATCCCCATGGATAAGTGGAGCTCACCTACAAATAAAAAAAAAATACATATCATCACATCAAATCACCTATCAACACCTCTTATAGATCAATAGAGCCCACATGTTAAATCAATTTTTTACACTTTATGTATAATTTATTCTTCATCAACCAAAGAACTCAACTTTTATTCTTACGTTTTCCAATGAGAATAAAAAAAACACAACCAAATAGAAAATCTCTTATTCATGTAGAATTGTTATCTATACTGACATAGTTATCTATCCAGAATAACTCAATTCCTCATCAATCCAAACAGGCGGTATGTTTTAAAAGTTTGCTTGGGGCTTGAAGTTGGATCTCATCATTTTTAATTTGACTGAGTCCTAATGGTGTTGGAGGTCTTTTTTTATAGAGAAATTTATAATTGAAATTGTTTCAGAATAAACTTAACGAGTGGGTAGTTGAACTTTGTAAAGAAAAAGTGAAACCTATCAATTAAAAATATTTTTTATGTATACTTTGTAAGAATTCCATTCAAGTTGAATATTTTAAGGTGAGAATAAATGTGCAAAGGGATGTTACATTTCTTTGATCTTTTGTGTGATTCTTCATCTGGATAAAGTTTAATTTTCCTCATTATTCAGGTTGTTGGTCCTTCAATACCGGAACATTCTTTTTCTAGAACAATCAGGGTGCCATATACTTAAGAGTTGTTTACAGTGGGCTAAAGAAGGAAGCTAAATAATGGAAGTGTTGTCAGCATAGCATTATAGATCTCCAAATATTCAATAGGAAAATAATATGTTCGGTCAATCCTCACTGTTTTTTTTTAAAGAAAATGTATATTTGTCTATTAAAATATATATTATTATAAAAAATAAAATATACAATGAGATACATAAGTGTATTTAAAAAATAATAATACTAGAAAGTAATGAATGTACATGGAAATAAGCAGTGGCGGAGCCACCTTGGCCGGGGGGGGGGGGGCACGCATAGAACCCCCCTGGATTTTTTTTTATTTCTAAACCCTTTTAATTTTTGGGTGGTAGATTGATTTTAATTAGTTTATAGGTCATGGGCCCCACCTACATATGAAATTTCCTAAATAATAATAACCCAATACTAAAAAAAACACCGATAATCCATTTCGACCATCCTAGTGTATGGAGTGCCCTCACCCCTTATTTTAATTAATGCCCCCCCCCCCCCCTATAAAACAAAAGTCCATTTTGATTTTACTTTTTCATTGACCCTGAGCCTCCTTTAATATCCATATCCAATAGACAACCATAGAGGCACGGACCCCATTCCTTAGCATCCTCACTCAGGCGCCCATCTAGGAAAAAAATAGATTTTTTAATCACTTTTTTTCTTTTTTTGTATTTCAAATGTTCATAATATCAATCTCCATCTCTAAAAAAATTTCAGAATTTTTACTTTTTTGTTCCATTAACCGTCTCACAATCGGGAATTTACAATTGGTAATCCTCTCCTCTCCTCCATCAACAATTCGAAAGTATATAATTTTTCTATTTTACGGTATTGTCATTGTTACTAATTTATTCAAAGTTTAAAATATTTGTGTAACTATCTAAAATAATCAAATCCTCCAATATTTTCAAAATATGAAACCTCATCAAGATCAAATTTAAAGGTATGTATTGTTTATTAGATTTATATTTTGATTTTTTTTTGGTGAATCATCGATATGAAATTTGACATAACGTTTTAAAATATGATAATTATCTTTTAAAATTATTCAGTGATATGTTTTATGTGAATATCTTTATTTTATTTTATACGTATTCATTTTTTAATCTATGCTATTGAAATTAAAAAAAAAAACAATATGACTTTAAAAAATATTTATTTATACACCCACAACATAAGAGAATTATTTATACACCCACAACACATACCCCCCCCCCCCCCCACAATAAAAATCCTCGCTCTGCCACTAGAAATAAGTGTATTATTTATGTACTAACATAAGAGAATTATGCTATCCTAATGCACATTCTTTTGTTTGTATATAGTAGTATTATATATACACCTAGCTATGCAATAGTATTTATTTATACACCCATTATAATGGTCCCCTAGGCTCATTTGGTGATATTTTGTGCATCCAGAATTCTTTTCAACCCTCGGAAGTGTCAACAACCCTGTGAGGGGTTCTATATACTGTGGACATAACTATGATCACATCCACATGCATCCACTTTAAATATTACGCGAAAGAAAGTGCGATATAGGATACAATCAATTTTGGATCCTACTAGATCAAGATTGACATATGTTATCTTAATTGTTTAACATATAAAGTTTGTGATATTTGTATCCACCTGTTAGTCTCACAATAGAGATTGATGAGACTTAACGAGAGAATGATCAAGAAAAGTTCACTTTCTCTAAAATAAAAAAATGATGTTTTATGAAGTTGTACATCTTTAATTTAAAATGTGTATATTAGTTTCTGGCATTAAATTAAGGCAAATGATATGTCCAGACTTGTGTGTAGCCCCTTTCGTAATCATCACTAGTTTTTCTTTTTTTAAAATATACACTCGCTTATTGAATTGCATACTGTTATAAAAAATAAAGTATATATACATTGAGGTATACTAATGTATTCTTCGAAAAAATAATTAAATTTTTTTTTTAATTTTCATATATTATGATAAAGTATAAAAGCAATAACGCAGTGTATACTGCACTATCGCAATATACAAATGGTTAGAGAATCACTTTTAAATAGCAGACGGGATTGTGAAATGGATAAAGTATCTCATTGCTTTAGTTTTAAGTGCGGCTGTACAAGCCACACATGTTTGTCATTTTCAGCCTCTACAGCATTTGATTTCACATATGTGATCAAGATAACTGCACTTTTTTACCAGCCTGGTTTCGAATTGTTTGAACAGAAACAATTCAAAATGATTGTTCTGGAAACTATAACGTCATTTGAACAACATGTGAACGTTCAAACTCCATTCGAATGACATGAATGATCGAATATTTTTGATACATTAGACCGCACATATCTTTTAGATCCCAATCGCACATATAGACCACACGTTACACTAAAACATTTTTTTTTTTTTTTGATATCGAAGGGACCCGCATGGCTGACCTTACGGTCGAGCTGGGAAGGTTATCTCCGCCTGTTTACTTCGGTCCTACGGAAAATTCTTTTGAATAATCGCCACCAGTTACACTGAAACATTGATCATCACTCTTTTAATTAAAGTGCCTTCAACAACTCTTCTTTTAAGTAAAGCAGAGAGAAAACATTAACAAACAACTATTCCACTCTATTTTACAATTCTAGTTTTCCAACACAATATATCACGTGTACAAATCCTGGGGTACATTGTTAGTTGCATAAAGTATGTAGGTTATTCTGTACACCTGTAATTTTTCTAACTTTTTGTCACATAAAAAAAGGACACCTGCACTTGTATGTACCATACATACTACCTGTGCATATATATGCCTCATATTTTTCTATATATCCTCCTCTTGCAGCATTGGAAAATAATATTCCCTCTAATTGGCTTCCACCCCAAACCCAATTAATTGTTTTGAAATTTAGATCAAAATTATTTAGGACTCCCCATATGAATTTCTATTATTAAAAGATACACATTGAAAAAGTCCCAATTGATATTGTTACTTGATCATCAAAGCTAATTAAAGATGAATTTAGTTTGCACTCCAAGTAGATAAAAAGATGTCACTCGAACTATTGCTTATAACAATTTTGAGTTTTTAGGGCAATACCATAATTATATTTGTTCTTACCAAAATCAAATATCATAATCAGCTCAAAATATTATTTACAAGTGTTGAACACCAATGACACATTACTGTGTACCATGAAAAGATTACAAAAGTATGATCACATGAAATTTAAACTCATCAAAACTCAACAATAAACATTAGTTACTTCCTCAAAACAAAATCATCAGAACTCCTCTAATCATGCATGGCTAGTCTATGCATGAAGAACTAAGTGTTGTAGGCTTCGCCAAGTACGTCGCCCGGCCGTCGCCGGGCATGACCACCACGATCTTCAGCCCCGAGTCCTCTGAGGCCGCCACGGGCCCTCCCGGAGGCCGTGGCGGCTGCGACGGTTTGTTGGAGGAGCAGAAGAGGAAGATCAAGGCGACGATTATGAGGACCAACATCACGCCGAAGCCCAATAAGAGGTACGGCACCGGCGTGTGCCAGTTGCCTAGGCCACCGCCGCCACCGGGGCTCGGAGAGCTCGCCTGAGGCCTCATTTGATATGTATCTCTATCTTTGTTGGGGGGCAGTGTGTGTTTTTTGTTGCAGGCGCAGTTGTGTGGGATAGAAAGATTTTAATTTGGATGGGTTGGATATATACATGGTGAGGCCTGGGAAGCTGCCTTTGATGTTTCATTGTATTTGGAGAATTATTACATCAAATAGTTGGGGCCTTTACTTTTTGTTAATTAGTGGGAAGGGGGGGGGGGGGGGGGGTGTTGGATGTTATTATTAATTATATATCGCATAATTATTTAGGCCTCGTTTTTCTCGCATCATAAGGCTGGAATAGGCCTTTTTGATAGAAGTTGGAATAGCAATAAAATTTGTTTGTTTGAGGGATAATGACATCTCGAGCTCCGTTTGTACCTATGTATACATTTTTTAACGTATATACTCATATGATGTATATGTTATTATGAATAATAAGTATTTACTTAGATAAGTCGGTACACATTTTTAAAATAATAAAAAAAATTTATCGACCATACACTGTACTAGAGGAGTATATATTTCATTAAAACAATATATATACTTTATTAGTGGAATGTATAATCATCGACTAGAGGGCCTTCTTTAGACTGCAGATGGAACTGTAAATAAGATTGAGTGTATCAACACTCTTATTCAAGAGTATAAATTTTGATAGTTATATCTAGATGAGTTAATACAACATTATAATTTTAATATGGGACTGGATTTGCTTATCTATCGTGGTGAATTAAAACGGTTTTTGAATACATATTTTCAAGCATGCACTTTTTATACCATGACAAATAACATGAATAATTAATATGTATTATTATATCACTTGGTATAACTAAATCTAACTTATTAACTAAAAATAACACCCAACCAGTGAAAAATTGCCTTTCATCTTTATAGTAAATCATATATTGGGGGCTTATTAACCATTGGAATATTTCAGATGTTAGTGCGCAATCCTATACTTTCCTAGGCGATGAAACAACTCGGTGTGTTGGATTTATTTATTAGTTTGGATTAGGTCTCTCAACGGGTCGGGTCAAGTCTGGATCGGGTCGGGGTACACTCGGACTCGACCCGTGGTAAGACCCGGCGGGTCCGGATCCAACCGAGGACCCGACAGGTCTTTTGAAATGTGGACCCACACCGGACCCGTCAGACCCGGGTCTGGTCCGGGTCCGATCTGACCCGAATACAGTTAATAAAAAAAAAGGGAGAGCTCATCAATTTGTTTGCCTTATCATTCTATTAGGAAAATTTTGTATAAAGCATTAGTTTTGAGTTTTCTAAACTGGTGTTCTAAATGTTCTAACATTATGTTTGAACATATTTTTGTACAATTCAAAACAATAAACACTAACATATAACATTCAAAGTAAACAAAAATCTAAACAATATAACAATGAATTAAAAGGGAGAGCTAATGGTTATTTGTGTCACAAAGTAAACGTTCAAAACAATAGACACTACATATTAATCTAAACAACATTCAAAACAATAAACACTAACAAATTAATCTAAACAATGAACATAAATAATGCAACAAACCAATTAATTATACAAATTCAAAGCTAATAAACTAATAAGTTTTGTCAACGGGTGAGTTTGGTTGGTCATGGGTTATGATTTATGGGCTTCATTATGGACTTATTGATACAAAAATGAGTTAAAACTTATACTTGTAACTTAATAAATAAGAAACAAAATTATGGGTCAACTAATACTTGTAACTTAATAACTTATACTTGTAACTTGATAAATAAGAAACAAAATTATGGGTCAACTAATACTAATAGTCTTATAATATATGAGCATATACTAATAAAACAGTCTGGTCTCGGGTCCAACGGGTCGGGGCGGGGTGGACCCGGACCCGACCTGACCTATTTGTATGTTCGGGTCCACCGGGTCGGGTCCAAATCTGATCGGGTATATTACACGTGTAATCGAGTCCGGGTCGGGTCAGGTCCGGGTTTGAACCTGACCCGTTGACAGGCCTAATTTGGATTAACATAATCATTTGTTTAATTATATATGTTTTTCATCTAATTCTGATGGGATGATACTATCCATGGATATTGCTATCCATGCAACTTTGTGAATACTCACACATGACATTTAACCCCATTGTCTTCCTCTTTGACAGAGTCAAAGATAGTGAAAAATATTATTATAGATAAAGCTCATAAAAGAGGAAAGAAGATAATATTCTCGTTTCAATTCCTGAAAAACCATGAAAGTAAAACGAGTTTAAGAATTGTTTTATTCATATATATACACACACACACATGGGTGGTAATGACATGTGGTATAATTGCAACTATATGTGTCAGATAATTTGTTTAAGCAGAGGTTTGTATGAAAATAATGCATGGAAGATTAGATTTTTGTATAGGGTTTGCCAAATATGCAAAACCAGGGTCACATAATCATTGAAAATAGACCTCCATTAAACAAAGACTGTGTTGTTTGGACTTTGGAGGCCAAATGACTGAAAAACAATGAAAAGTTACTTCACTTGAACCACTACTAATGAGTCCATCAAATTCCACAAATGGGTTGATTTGCTTTTGCATCAAAGAATTGTCATTAGTGGAAAGATTAGGATAAACTTTTGATAAACTATACGAGATGCCGCATCAAACGGATACCTATTAATAAAAATAATAATAATAATTCAACATTTTTAGAGCTCTAAGTCAATAAAGTGGAATTTAAGCTTCTTAATTGTATAGTCACCATTAACCCAAAAGAAAGTTTGAGCCACCCCACTCAAAGGCACAAAATTTCAATTAACTTAGTCTCGATTTAGAGTATTTCATGTGCGTTCACACCCATAAGTGATGAAGCTTTATATCAGGAAAGTGAGAACAGCTTGGATACTTTTTTACAATGGTGAAGAATAACTTCCTACCCCATTAAGATAGGATAGCACATGTTAGTAAATGATTATTTATTGCTTTACAATCTCATTTATGCGAATGCACCTCTGAACCTCCGACACTCAAGTTAGTACTAGATCCCAAAAATGGAAGAAGAGAGCGAATCTGAATTTATGTAAAATTATGTAAAAACGTGCGTACCTTTTAGAAGATGATACCCCTCTATTTATAGGCTAAGGTTGGCTGACGTGGAAGATTCACGTGGACTAATATTAGGATGATATGTATGGCTTTCATTCTTCTGACCAAGTCAGCCAAGTGATCTGGCTCCGGTTAGCATGCCCTAGTAGACGGATTTAGTGTACCTGAATGCAATTTTTCATGGATCTTCAGGAATTTCCGGGTACACGTGGTAGTGGGCCCCTTTCACTGGACACTAATTCCTCAAGCATTGAGTCAGGCACCTCAAACATTCATGGTTGACTGGGGACTTAGTCCAAGGTGTGTTGCGGACGCCGAGGTGAGAGAGTTATCCCGTTTCAGTGTGAGTACTTCTCCCTTATTCTAAGTTTATTCTGGTATGCTTCCCCCCCCCCCCCCCCCCCCCCAAAAAAAAACCTTCTGTCTCTCTTTTGTGAGGCTTCATACTTGTAACTCTTTAGATTGATTATAAAAATTTTACAATTCTTTTAAAAAAAAAAAAAAAAAATTCTAAGTGATAAAGCTTTGTATCAAGAAAGTAAGAACAATGTGGATATTTTTTTACATTGGTCAAGAATAACTTTCCACCCCACTCAAACACGATCGCACATGCCAGTAAATGATTATTTATTGCTTTGCAGACCCATGTCACTTACATCAAGTCTCCATTTATTAGGTTGGATTCTTATTTCTTAGAATTTACTTTTAAAAAATATTAAATAACTTTTGAAAATTCTGCTATTACAGATATCAGATTTATCTCAAATTCATTTTAAAATTAAATGCCGGAGGTGATCCAATTTTTAAAGAAAGATACAAAAATATTTTTTAGTAAAAAATAGTTTTTTTTCAGGAATACAACAAAATTATACATTTTGAAAAGTTGTTTTCAAAAACTATTTTGTATAAAAAACTATTTTTCAAACTTGAACACGACTTAAGGCATGTTTATGTCAAAGAAGATAATTAAAACTTTTCTTTTATTTGTTTTTTTTGTTTTTTATCAAGGAAGAGGAGGAAAGTTTTCTCCCCCTCATAGGAGTGAATGAGGGCAACTAGCCAAAATGATTCCATCAATTTACGTTACATGCACAAAAAAAATTAGTAAAAAGAAAATTGATTTATCATCAATCACTTTTTTTCACCCAAATTCTTCCATTTTTCATTTAAAATTATCCACACAACACTCATTATCATAAAAATGAAAAATGTTCAAATAACATACATCACATTGTTCAACCAATATACAAATCGTTCAATTTAGGAACACAACAGGAGAGAGCCCCGTAAGAATTGCAAAATAATGATAACTTTCATGTATACCGTATCTTTTGACTCGTTGAGGAAGACTTCACATCGTCAATACATACAATTCAACACGAACATGCGATAATCTTGTCCACCAGTCTGGATGAGACACTACCTTTTATTATTTTCCGTCCAATCTAAAGTGTCCATTTTGTCGGATAAAAAAATACTGAAAAAGACAATGACGGGGCAGTAAACGGGTCACGCATCTGGGTTAGGTTGCAGATCCGGGTCGGGCAGTTGGTGCTGGTCAGGTCGGGCGTTGGACTCAGGTCGGGTCGTGCGCTGGACTCGGGTCGGGCAGTTGAGCCGAGCGTGAGCGGGTGCTAGGTGGGGCGCGCGTGGGCGCGAAGCACTGGATCCGGGACGCGTTGAAGCGTCTGGACTAGGACGAATTCCTGGGAGATCCGGGATGCTGTCCGTGACAGAATTCGGGACAGGATCCCAAGAAATCCGGGCTGATCGGAGCGGATCTACGCTAATCACGCAACACGGAGACTACGCGTAGGCAGGCGCGGGCAGTGCGCGAACGGGGCGCAGATGGGGCGCCGACAGAGCAGGGTAGCGTTGGACGGCGCGGCAGGGCGGTGCAGCAGCGGCACAGATGCGGCAGATCTGTGCGAGGACAGCAGCAGGGCTGCGTGGCAGGGCGGCGCAGCAGCGGCATAGATGCGGCAGATCTGTGCGAGGACAGCGGCAGGGCTATGCGAGGCGGCGCGGGAGGGCTGCGCAGCCGCGGTACGACGGCGGAGCAGCGACTACGCGACGGCGGCGCAGATGCGGCAGATTTGCGCGGGGCAGCGGCGCGGGGGCAGCAAATCTGCGCGGGGTGACACGAACGGGGCGACAGACAGTGGAGCGTCGACGATCTCGCGAACGGAGAGTAACGCCAACAGAAAATCAAAGAAAAAAATTGGATTCAAGCTCTGATACCATGTTAGAATATGAAAAGAATGAATCAAGAATCTTATTAGGGTTTATATCCAATATTTATAGTACAAAAAGAGAAACAAAGAAAAGACTAATCTACCATTAACCCTAACATATATATACATTTAACAGAATTTATGACCGTCTGATTGATCAAAGTATAAAAAAAATAAGTAGATAATCCAAACCCGTGTGTCATTGTCCGATGCAAAATGATTGATGCAATTAGTTGGTTCTAATTCTAAATTGGCAAGAAAAACAAAGCCTTAAAACAGACCCGGTCTGAGCCCAAACCCATTGGACCTAAGGGCAGGCCCTGGCATGGGCGTTTTCAAATGTAAGCCCAGAGGTGACCCGGCCCATGGCCACCTAACTTAGTTAACAAAGCCCACCTTAGTTAAGAAAGCCCCACTTGTAATCCAAACAAGGGGGTGTTTTGCTAACTCTTTTGGAATCGGTAAGTCCTTAACACAATATATGAAATCATTCAGTATTATATCTATTATAAAAAAGTAAAAATATTTATCTATTCATTTCATATAAATTTTATTGTATTATTTATGAAAAAAATGAATTTCATTAGTCAATTATATAATTCAAAAAAAAAAAACATGTTTTGATGACCACAAACGGGGCTAAAATATGAAGCATGTCATTTTTTCTTTCAAACAATTAGGTTAGGAAAAACGTCACAGGTCATTCATGCAATTTTTTATTTACAATCCAACATATTTTTTTGTTTTTTCTTTTCAAAAGAAAAACATGTTTTTAACTTTTCTGGTTTTTTCTTGCAATTTCTTCTACGTATCGGACATGCAAATGCCATTATCTGTGCATTTTTTTCCTATTTCTTTTTTATCTTTCTCTCTCAGTTTTTTTACTATTCTCATCCTCTTATCGGACTTTGTATAACCCGGATTATTTGATGATGTAGTCGAACTTTTAAAAAAAAGAAACATATTTATCAAAGGTATAAAATTGTCTAATAAAATATATATCTTCTTTGAAAAAAAAATACGCTTAAATGAATTGAATGCATGCTAATATTCATTTTCATAGCCTAGGAGATTATGTAAAAAATGGGTTACACTTAAAAAAATGTCTCAATTTTATGATCCTAAGACTTTTTTAACCAGCCAAATTTTGATCCAATAAAAAAAAATCATCCTATTGATAAGTGATGTTTAAATTAAATTCACATTAACAAAAAAAACATATAATCCAAAACTAGACTTAACAATTGATCCAGGATTGGGTCAAGTTGTGCGCAGGTGCTTCTTCTATTTCCTAGATCAAGGGAGTTTGGTGATCCGTGAGTAGTCTTCAGGGTGTTTTTGTTTCTTTTGGATTGATCTTCGTCCATAGACATACACCCCCTGTAAACTCACAAATAATCTAACTATCATCATTGAGTTAAATTTTCATCCAAACTTAACAGAATATTCCATCACTATGAATTGCGTAGATATTATAGTCCCCTAAAACAGTCATAAAGATAAATTAATCCTTGTAAAGACCAAATTATCCATCTAAGATTTTTATGTTTTTTCACTCCAGTAGAGATACTGTTTGGAAAGTGTAAAACAAATTGGGGATAATTTAGTCATTTCATAATATAGATTAGGGTTAACTAGAGTAGGTTGGTTGTGTTTAATCTCTGTTGATACCAAGGATGCATATGGGGTTTTGTGAGTTTTCAATGACATGTATGTCTGTCCTAACTTTAACAAGAATTTATATAAAATTACCCTTATTTGTGAGGATATGAATGTCTTTAACCATTTTTTTTTATACTTCCTGCTTTGTTCTTAGACTTGTTTTTTTCTTAATAGAAAGTAAGCCCATCATTTCTATAATAAAAAAAAATGATCGAGCGCATTTGATGAATTTAGAACCTTCAATTTAATTAACATTAAAAGTCAAATAAGATTCAAACACAATTGAAGTTAACAATACTAATTAACTGATTTCATTTGACAAATTGAGGATTAGGGCCCCTAATTCTCCCCTGTTTAACTGAATGAGATTAACAACACCAATTAATTGAAAGTTGTAAAACAATTTAAAATTGGAGGATTGGGCCATCCACCTTTTTTTTTTTGGTAGGGAGGATTAGGACCTTTTTGTCAAAATATATAAGAATAACGTGAAGCGAGTCCCGCCCACGCTACAAAAAATAATTATAACGCAACAACTTTGTATCACAGTGTATGGGGCTACAAAAAAGACCGAGTGTCTTTTAAATATCACATTATTTGATATATAAAATAATTACATCAAATGTAAGAACAAAAAATCCTTTTATATTAATATTTAATATAATCCACCCTAAAATATTGTTCTGGATCCGCCCCCTACATTTTCATCTCAGCTAGGTTTAGGTTTAGATTTTGAGTAGAGGGTACTCTAGACTTTTTCACAATTTAGATTAAATTAACCACTGCAGTGATTTGACAGACTAACAGAAAGGAGGTAAACACATATAACGCAACAACTCAGGTGGTTATAAGGATATTCGATGAAATGAGGGGGGAATATGGATACACACGCTAACTTTCGGGGGGATTATATGCATTTAACCCTATTTCATATGTAGATGATAATCCACCACTCATATTACAAGTAAAATAATGAAGGGTTAAAGACATCTAAGTCCCTACAAACATGAGAAAACCCATATAAGTCCCTATTAAAATTGGGACAGACGTACGAGTCCTTGAAAACTCAGAAAAATCCAATTATCATCCCTGAGTTAAATTTTCATCCAAACTTAATGGAATATTATCAGAATATTCCATCACATATAATTATGTAGACATTGAAGTCTTTATAAACAGTCATAAAGACAAATTCGTCCCTGCAAAAGATAAAATTGTCCCTAAAAGACTTTTACATTAAATTGTGTACACTTTGCAGTCCCTATAAATAATCATAAAAACAAATTAGTCCTCGCAAAAGACAAAATTGCCCCTGAAAGACTTTTACATTTAATTGAATAGACATTACAGTATTTATAAACAATCGTAAAGACAAATTGGTCTCTGTAAAAGACAAAAATACCCCTGAAGGATTTTTACATTTAATTGTGTAGATATTGCAGTCCTTATAAACAATCATAAAGACAAATAATATAATTTATTTATTTATTTTTTCATCTTCTATCCTATCAATCACACTCCACCTGAATATCACAATTTGAATGTAAAAACAATATTTTAACCGGTAGAATGCATTCTTCACTGGCATTTTTGTCTTTTACAGGGACCATTTTGTCTTTACAATTATTTATAAGGACTGTAATGTCTATCCAATTAAATGTAAAAATCTTTTCAGGGGCAATTTTATCTTTTGTAGGGACTAATTTGTCTTTATGATTGTTTATAGGGACTGCAATGTGTACACAATTTAATGTAAAAGTCTTTGAGGGGCAATTTTATCTTTTGCAGGGACTAATTTGTCTTTATGATTGTTTATAAGGACTTCAATGTCTAAACAATTATATGTAACGGAATATTCTGGGAATATTCCGTTAAGTTTGGATGGAAATTTAACTCATGGATGATAATTGGGTTTTTCTGAGTTTTCAGGGACTCGTACGTCTGTCCCAATTTTAATAGGGACTTATATGAGTTTTTCCATGTTTATAGGGACTTAGATGTCTTTAACCCAATAATGAAACCTTATTATTGAATTCAAAAGGAAACCATTCGACAGGAATGTATTTCAAATTGTTCTCGACTTAAAAAATTCTTTATTATAAGTCGCACCACCTGGTGAAAATGACTGAAAGCTCCATGTAACATTCATGGAAATTCCCAACAAAAAAAAACATTCATGGAAATTCCCATTTTAATAAAACTTGTATATTGAAGAATGTAAGTAGAATACATGTCATAATCATATAAAAGAATTAAATAATCTTTTTATTTGTTTGTTATGCCTTATTCGGTTTTAAGTAATCTTTCATCTTTTGCATTAACGGGGGTAGTCGATTTAGATTTTGACAGATTTCTATGGATATTATTTAAGTGATGGACTTTCACAAATTTTATAGATTTTCATAAACTTTTGTAGGTGACCTTTTACAGACTTTTGTAGACTTTCTCACTTTAATATTAATAAATAGGAGTGAGTTATACATGTAATATGTCTCCCCTAGGTATTGTTATCAAGAACTATTCCAGACGTAAGCAGTATAATTAATTCATACTAAACAAACATGCTCTCTAATGAATAAGTACATTAGTTCTTTATTCACTTGTATATTGCATGGTTTTGAAATGGTCAGGTAATATAATGCAAATAATTCATTATAATTCTGTACAATTAATGGCCTATGTTGATTATATCAATCATGTAACCTTGAGCGTGGTCCATGGTACTATAAAATCATTGCATCATATGATGAAAAAATAAATGATGTAAAAAATTAAAAAGTATGTGTGGAGATTCAACACAGCTGTAGTACCAGGAACACTGAAATGATAATAACTAACTGAATGATTGTACATAGGAAATCCAACTCATAAAAAGATATATATATAAAACCATTGATTGATCTTCTATACCATTATGTCTCTTTTGTATAATTCTGTATGAAAACCAGTAATAAATAATCTCTGTCAGAAAAAAAGTCCAATATTCTGAGAACTTTGATTCATATTTAAATAATGAAACAAATTGCCTTAACTTCCTGTAAACTTCCTAAAATCAAATGTTTAAAAACTCAAAAATATATTAAACTACTTTATACAAAATCACACATTTTTTAAACAGGTTTTTAAATGACCACAACAAGATAATTAAGGTTACTCAAAGTCAACTAGAAAACTTCATTTGGAGTTATATATTTTGATTTCAGATTTCGTGATCTATAGAAATATATAAAATGTAATAAACATCAAAATGAATCCAGGCATACTCTATATGTTAAGGAACCCACATGTGAAAAGGTGCACTACACTTTCCATAGATTCAGTACATGCCATATGTGTTCATTTTTATTTTAATTTTTGTTGAAGCCAATTATTGTGTCAACAATGAACAGTACACACTCTTCAAGACAAAGCTGAATCAGATCTGTCAAAACATTGAATTCACAAACTGTCTGATTTGTAGGCCTTTAAATAGGTCTACAAGTCCTCCATGCAGAAGCACATTTTGGCAGTCATGCTTTCATTGATAGGTCTTCCTTCATCTGTCAGTGAGTTTTTATGTTGGAGATATTCTCAGCCCTCTCTTTTTATGTTTAATTAAAATCATGTCTTCGTGGATCCAACTTTGCTCACTCTTTGATTGCGTTACGAACTCCAAATCAAAGAGTCATGTCTATCTATATATGGTTCGGTTCATGCGCTAGTCGGCAATGGCGGTTCGGCAACAAAGGGTCAGTCAGTTTCTAAGTTACAACCACAATGACATTCAGTTTTTCTATCACGCGTCAATTCCAAAATGTGTTCAGTCTTTCTATACTATTCATCGGGTGATCGATCCTATGGCCCAATTTCCGTTCAAACGGTATAACTGTCATTCGAATGTTGTTCGAAATAAAATCCGAATGATAGTTTAAATGTTTAAAAAATGAATGCTTTGAGAATTAATTCTGTTCGAAAAAAAATAAAATAAAGACCGTTCGAACGGACATACAGTCAATGTACGACGGCATATACAGTATATGCGACCACACGTGCTTTTTGAACCCCAACTGCACATGCGGACCTTATATTACTTTGAACAGTCATGATATCCAGGCCCCAATTAAGTGTCATTTTCTTATTGGATGGCTGATTGACTTTTTTAAAATGGTTAAAAGGTAAAATACAGATATGTCTTTGATGAAAAATACATCACACTAACCCAAATCCCCCATTTTTCTCGATTCGGTTATTACTCTTCCACATGAATCTCGGTTAGACTAAAATTTATCCAAATTTTTTAAATTCTTATTTGTAATTGAATTTCTATTTTAGTTACACCAAAACTTACTTAATTTATTTTTCATCAAAATTCTTCAAACGACCTAGATTTATATTTCAAAATGTAACAGAATTTCAAGAAAAAATAAAAACTATTAAAAATAACAAAAAATGTATTTGCAATATGAATCTGAATCGTTTTTTTTTTTTTAATAAATGTAACATTTATTAAATGTAATACACAACGAAAATGTGTTTGACATTTTCCATAAAATGTAATTGACAATTGAAGAGTGAATCTGTTTTTAAATTGTTTAAACATAGCATGTAATATAAAACAGTTTAGTAAATGTAAGATGTAACTGTTCTTATATAAATGTAACTAACATAAGACAAACTATCTAATTATATTAGATAGTAACTAACTCACAAGATTACATGCATGAAGTCGTCTGTTACATTTATAAAATATAACTAATATAAATAAATTATGAAAAATGAATAATTATATTGTAAAAAATGTAACAACAACATCATACAACTATCTATTTAAGTTTAGAAAAATGTAACTGGACGATCATAAATGTAGTTACCCATTCATAATGTTTAGAAAATGAATAGTTACATTGTAAAGGGTTTCATGTTTTAGTTTTAAAAATGTAACAGATATTCAAAATAAAAATCAATAAAGGTTAAATTTAAATTCAGATATAATTGGCATTATAACACGATCAAAACATGAAAAGAAAATTTAATATTAAACAAAACCGATCGCAAATAAAACTCAATTGTAAATCCAAAACATAACAAAAGTCAAATCTGATCTGACTAACATTGAAACAAAATTGAGATTGAAAAAAAATGAATCAATGACAACAAATTCCTCCGAAGTAGTAATTCGGATCTGCTGCTAGGTTTTTTTCATACAAAAATAGATTTGTGAGACTGAGTGAGTGAAGAGGTGAGGTCCACTATTATTTTGACTAATTTATTTAGCTAGTCTATTGAAACAATAACAATCAGCTAAATAGAGATATTGTAAATGAGAGTGTAATCGATGTATAAAATATTGATATGATATTTTAATATATTAGTTAACTAACCTATCGATTGGAGATGCTCTTAATCAAGAGTCAAACTAAGTCATTTTTCTTAAAAAGAAAAAAATTGTGATGATTGCTTCTGAAACTCATAAAATGACCTATCTACAATCTATGTAACGGGGGGGGGGGGGACCCAAAAAAACAAAGAAAAAAAAGTACACAATCAATACAAAAGAGCAAATATTTATCTCCCTTTCAAACCCACACATTGGATTCAAACGTGATTCATTAGAAAGTATATAAAAAATTTTGAGAGAAATAAATGCCCATGCATTACTCAATATTCCCCCAAAAAACCTCAACTCTTCCAAAATCAAAAGTCACCCCCTCTCAATCCTTCAACATGTATATTTAATATTTTATTATAAATAAATATATTCAAAGGACCCCCCACAGAGCGACCAAACGGTGTGTCCGTCGTCTTCGTCCGCCCCATCTCCTCTTCTTCTGATCCTACTTTTTTGGATCTCCTCGAATCCCTACCCTTCTCTCGCCCTCCCTCTCTCGTGGAATCAAAGCCGTCCGATCTTTCAAGGATGGACTGGATCTTCTCGAAAGGAGGAGGAGGAGGAGGAGGCCTCGTCCACTGGGAGAGGGAGTCGTACCCGGCCTACGAGGACTTTGTCGCCCTCCCCTTCCTCGCCCTTTTCTTCCCCTCCATCCGGTTCTTCCTCGACAGGTTCGTCTTCGAGGTATGTTTTGTTCATCTCTGTTTCTTCGAATCTGTTTTTGAGTGGGGAAATTTTGGTTTTTTGGGGTGGGTTTTTGATTCGGTGAAATGGGTTTGTGTTGGGTTGGTCAAAGGTGGTGGCTTTGGGTTTTTTTTTTTCTTTTCTTTTTAGGGTCAAATTTGGGGATTTGTGGATGGGTTGTGTGGGGAATCGATTCGAGTTGAATTTGATGGTGGTTTGTGAGATGGGTTTTTGATTTCTAGCGATTTGGGGAGGTTTTGCAATGGTGAGTTTTAAATTTTATTTTATTTTTGGGATGAATTGGGCTTATGTTTTTTTAGTGGAAGAATCGCATCTTCATGTTGGTTGCATTTGTTGTCTGAGTATTTTTAAGATTCTGATTGTATAGTCTTAACTGTGCGGATCTGCATCCTTTGAATCTGCTTTTTATGGATGTCTATATCATCACTTATCTTTGAATCCAAGGGTTTCTTTGAGCTTGAAATAAAAGATGTTTTCTTATTGGATGGAATGGTTTTCCTTAGTTAGAGCAACTCCAACCTATACCCAAATCTTTACTCAAATTTAAA
Organism: Acorus gramineus; assembly: GCA_030737835.1. Lineage (NCBI taxonomy): Eukaryota > Viridiplantae > Streptophyta > Magnoliopsida > Acorales > Acoraceae > Acorus > Acorus gramineus. Next base: position 6,371,347 of record CM060850.1, read on the forward strand.
TTTGAGTAAAAGTGACCCAGAACCCTCTCCAACCATTTACCCATACCAAATTAAGTTTTTACTCAAATCTTTACCCAAATCAAGGAGACTCAAATCTTCACCCAAAATTTTAACATCTCTTTTTTTCTATTATCTCAACCTTTTCTTCTAATATGATATTTTTTTCTCTTCAACTCCACCTTTTAGTTGAATTAAAATTTGATGCCTTTCCACCCCGCCCCCCCCCCCCCCCACAAATTTTCACCATCTCTTGAAACCCAAAAAAAAAATGTATTCTTTTTTAAGTTTTCATCTTTGTTTTTTAACTTCTTATTTTTATTCCAATAAAAAAAATATTATTTTTACTTTTTTTTCAAAAAATTGGATGATAATAATTTTTAAATTTAAATATCTTAAAGGAAAGAAAAATTGAGAAGTAAAAATGTTTGAGGAAACGACTTTGAAAATATTTATAGGAAATGATTAGAAGAAGATTTGAATTTTTTTATTAGATTTGAGTAAAATACAAAGTGATGGTTAGAGACACATCATATCAAATCAAGCTTTTACTCAAATTTTAAGTGAAATTTGGGTATAGGTTTGAGTAAGGACTGGAGATGGCCTAAGGTTCCCATTTGGCATAGAGTTTTAGTCTTTGGATTTTATGATATGGAGGTGGAAGCACTCATAATGAGAACTTACTCTGTGGTGGGGTATTGATTTTTTTTGTTCTTCTTGGCCGCTTCTATTTGGTGGTGGTTTGGGAATCCATAGACAATGGTATGAAAAGTACTTAAAGTGATTGTTGGGAGGTCTATTGTTAGTTTCTGGTGGAGATTAAACGGGGATTAGTTGACCATTTTGCAATAATTTTTTTTAATATATATAATAGTTAAAAATTCAAATTAAATAAAATAAATGCAAGAAAAAAAATTAAATTAGGCAGATTAAATTCCACTTATTTCCTGATTAATCCTTGCCTAGCCGCTTAATCCCTTGAATGAGCTGAGCTAGGCCAAATTCTGTCTAGGCACATGCTTAATTCCCGTTTAATGCTGCTTTGTAGAACACTGTCCATAGATGAGATGGCTGATGCAATTGATGCATGACACATATTTCATTAGACATTGCGTGAAGGTCATTGCAAACTGAGCTTTGATTAGCCAGTTAGCACCCCCTACCCCCAAAAAGGAGGTCAGGTGTTCAAATCTCATCCCTGCCAGGTGTGTGGAGTGGGAGGTGGGGACATCATTTTTTATTAAAAAAGCTTGAAGGTCATTAAGAACTAATGAGGGGAGCTAACTATTTTTTGATGAAGTGTGCTGTTACAATATTTATCAAATTGGTAAACAAGTAGTGATTACACGATGCAAGAAAAAAAAATGAAAAGAGTTAATAAAGGAAATGAGGCATAGGACATCAGGAATGCAGAATGACCCACCCCAGTGCTCCATACTTTACATATATATGAGATTGCAGGTGAATGAGGTAGTTTTTGTTGACGAAACAAAGCATTATCAAGCAGTTTTATTTGCTCAACCTTATCCTGATATACATCACTGCATCAGGGTAAAACTTCACTTAGTGCTCTCTTTTGTGTCTGGGACTATGGGGGATTCAGGCCATGTTTTGAATACAGGGAGGCATCTCCATCTTTAATGACTTATGAACTTCGTAGAAGATAAACAAAGGTGATTTTTTATGGGTGGATTACACTTTAGATAATATTATTCACAAAGGAGATCATAGAAAAGATTCATTTGTGTTGAGGAGCTAAAGAAGGAACATGGCAACTAGATGACCAGACAGAGAATCTGATTTATGGAGTAGTTATGAACTTTGATTACCATTTTAAAGGTCATATAGCATTGGATTTGAGATCCCTGTGTATCACAGGGGATCCCTATGGCTTTAACGTGGCATCGCCACATATGTAAAGCATGCACACTTTAAAGTGTTCATGCATTACAAGTTTACATGACCTCCCCAACATATGGGGTAGGCTGTAATGCATGCACACTTTAAGTGTGCATGCATTGCCTTCGTGGCAACTCTACTTTGAAACCACAGGGAATCTCCCTGTGATACATCACAGGGAATCTGATCCCATTAAATTTGGCATCATCTTGGTATCTCATTTGTCTCATAGGGGGAACTTGGAAGGTCTGTCTGCCCATGAGATGTCAGATTTTGCCTCCCTCCTTTTTGGGCTGTACCCAAAACTTTAAAAACGAAATCCCTGTGGTATCGCTATATTCTACCTTTCTTTCTCTCAATTGAGAAAAACTTTGAAAAAAGAAGAAATCGAAGTGATTCACTTGGTTGGTTCTTGGTAGGTTTTGTCACCAAATTGGAAAACAAGTTAATTTCACATATAATGCACTTTGGAAATCTGCAAGGAAAGGGTAACTTACAAAAGTAATGGTTTCTTTGAACACATAATAATGTTCGTGTTTCATTGTCCAAGTGTCATATTTGCTGTTCTTTTAGCTCCCATTTGGGTGGAGAATTAAGTTATTATGAGGTTTATGACTATTCTAGTATAAATAAGGATAAAGTGATTTTTTGTTTGGTTGTGTTTTGAATTATTCTCATTTGAAAACGTAATAATAAAGTTTTTATTGTTTAGATAAAATGTGAATAAGGTGTGAATAAATATTTATAAAAGGTAAAAAAATGATGACATTTGGTTTATAAGAGGTGGTGACAGTTGATTTGACAATGGGCCCATATATTATTTTGGGTTGAATGACCTGGAATAACTTAATTATGTAGGTTGGCTAAAATCCATATACCATTTTATACTAGTTAATTATGGTATATAGATTCTCATTTATTCCAACATTCCAAACACCCATTTTGAGACTATTCCGACTAATTCCCACTTATTCTGGGCCCTATTATCGAACCAAACGGGGGCTTAGACTTGAAACACTTGATTAATCAAGTTTTAGCAATGGCAGTTACTAAAATATGAAGAGTTAAATAGATACACAGTGAGTGAAGCTCATCAGAGGATGCACTTATGTAATTCTAATTAGTTTTCTTAGGCCATCTCCACTCTTCAGTTCTTACTCAAACCTATACCAAATTTCACTTAAAATTTGAGTAAAAGTTTGATTTGATATGATGTGTCTCCAACCATCACTTTGTGTTTTATTCAAATCTTTTAAAAAATTCATATCTTCTTCTAATTATTTTCTATAAACATTTTCAAAGTTTTTCCCCAAACATTTTTACTACTCAATTTTTCTTCCCTTCAAGATATTTAAATTTAAAAATTATAATCATCCAATTTTTTGAAAAAGGTAAAAATAATCTTTTTTTTTTTTATTGGAGTAGAAATAAGAAGTTAAAAAACAAAGATGAAGACTTAAAAAAGAATACCATTTTTTTTTTTGAGTTTCAAGAGATGGTGAAAATTTTGGGCGGTGGGAAGACATCTAATATAATTCAACAAAAATGTCACATTGAAAGAAAATGTAGAAAAGGAAAAAAGAGATGTTGAAAATTTGGGTAATGATTTGAGTCTTCCTGATTTGGGTAAAGATCTGAGTAAAAGCTTGATTTGGTATGGGTTTGAGTAAATGATTGAAGAGGGTTTTGGGTGACTTTTACTCAAATTTAAAAGGTTTGTGTATAGGATTGGAGATGTTCTTAGGAGATATAGATTTGCTGGGCAAAAGGATCACTAATACATGGTATTCTATGAATGTCCTTATTCTATTGGATGACAAGTGAACTGAATCAATATCTATAAATGTGGGGGATTTCCCTAAAAATCAGGTATGGACATTCATCTTCAGATTAAAGTAAAATTTAACTGGAAATAGGCAGAGCACGAGCCCTCATTTTGTCTGTGGACAAGGTATGGTTGGTGTAAGAATGTTACCCACCTATAGAGGGAAGTAGAACTCAGTTTAGTCAAGCCTAGATGAGAAGCCATAGGAAATTCATACAGAATCTGTTATCCTCAGCTGTGTCAATGAAAAGTTAAACAGTGCTGGAATATTTTCCAACCAGAATTGGGAAGCTTTTCCAAGGAAGCAACCATATGTAGAAAACATGAGGGACACCATCCATAGCTGTCTTAAATCATGAGTTAGTTACTCATAATTCAGGGTTCTCTTATCTAGCGCTTAGTTGGGATGGATTTTTTAGGCATTATTTTTTTGGATGGTGGTCCTTTTTTTGCTTTTAATTTCCTTTTGCACTTCTCGAAAAACATCTTTCTCATTTTAGATATCTAGAGATCTGGCTCAAGGCTCCCTCTTTGTATCAGAGTTTCACTTTCACTATCTGCTGAAAATGTGTTCAGGTGGTCTGCGTCCATGTTCTATCTCCCCCACCCCCCCACCCAAAAAAAAAAAAAAAAAAAATGCAGCCTGAGATTGAATGACACTTACCAATTTGCGGTTAAAAAAAAAAAAAAAAAAACCAAATTTTCAGTTATGAATGTCCTTTGGTTTATTGTTTCTATCTGTGAGGCCATTATGAAACATCAATAGTTCATTGGTTTCGCTTTGAAGAAGAAACCGGAAATTGTCTTATCATTCTTTCTTTACCATGTGGGTTGCCATTATCTCTTTTTGTGTTTTTTTGCCATTTAACTATATCTTTAAGAAAGTGAAATTATGTTGTTGCTAATTAACTGTCTGGGATGTTGTGCAGTATCTCAATGTTATTGTTTTGAAGTTCAATATTATGGAGTGAAGGAAAATAACATAGATGTGCATATGATTATGTGAATGAAAACAAAAGTATTTGACCAATTTTTAGCTCTCCATGTAGTGTTTTGACAAGACTAGTGATATGACATTTAAATCTTATGCTTGGCATTTCAAACCATTTTTTTTTTGTTTTACACGTCATAATTTTAAAAAATTTAGTATCTATACATGTATAGGATGAACAAACTACTGTTTCTCTTTCAATATGTTTGGCTATTATGAATCAGACACACATGCTTGGTGCAGAGGTTGGCAAGGAGATGTATTCTTGGGAAGGGACATGACAAAGTGGATGCTGAGCTACAGGATCAGAGAAAGAAAATTAACAAATTCAAGGAATCAGCATGGAAATGCATATATTTTCTGTCAGGGGAGCTTCTTGCGCTATTCGTTACATATGATGAGCCCTGGTTCACGAACACGAGATATTTTTGGGTTGGACCTGGAGAACAGGTGTGGCCTGATCAAAAAATAAAGTAAGAGTCTATAATTGTTGTGAAAAGTTTTTTTCCCCAACTTGACTCAGTTGATTCTTATTATAGTTGAAATCCTCAATCATTTTCAGCTAATGTAATCCTTCTAACTAAAGATCTCTCTAATTCTAGGTTGAAATTAAAGGGACTTTACATGTACGCTGCCGGATTCTATACATATTCCATATTCGCTTTAATGTTTTGGGAAACAAGGCGTTCAGACTTTGGAGTATCAATGTCGCATCATGTCGCAACTGCATTTCTCATCATCACGTCTTATATCTTCAGGTTTGTTAGTGTGATGCATGAGATATTCTATGCATCATGTTTTATGATGTTAGTATACAATATTATAAAGACGAGGATATTCTTTCTGATTGTTGCCAGTCAATCTGGTAGCACAAGGGGATACCTTTGATGTGGCAGATGCATCATGATGGACTACAAATTTCTGTTGTTTCATCTAGTATGAATAATATATATTTTTTAGTAATTTGACAAAAAATGGATTCTAATGTTACTTAGCATGCAGCAGTGACCAGAAAGTATGACTTAGTACTGGAGGTTCTGTGTCAGATAAAGATGCAGCTTACTCTTGTGACATCCAAGAATTAGCAATTTTGACTAAAATCTACCACTGAATTGACATTCTTTTTTATAGTTATAATGTCGCAGCTCCTTTCAAAAAAACTTATTTAGCAAGTTTTATTAGGGTCCCTGCAAGTCTTCAGAATCTCACTCTCAATTCTTCCTTCTCATAGGTTTGCTCGTGTTGGTTCAATTGTATTGGCCCTTCATGATGCAAGTGATGTGTTTTTGGAAGTGGGAAAGATGTCAAAATACTCCAAGTGTGAATGGCTTGCTAGCTTGGCCTTCATTCTCTTTGTTTTGTCATGGATTGTACTGCGTCTCTTTTACTTCCCCTTTTGGATTCTACGGAGTACAAGGTGATTATTATATATTTTCATTTGCATTCTACTGATTCATGGAACTTTGTGGAGATCAAATATTATACCTTTATATATATTATCATCTTATTTGCATTATTTTCTCTTTGTTTTTGCATGGCCTTTCTGTCTGCTTCTTCACTTTTAGGGGTCCGGTTAAACTTGTGAACTCAACATTACTTAAAGTTTGTGCTACATCAAATCCCTGACTATGTTCTAACCAAATAGAAATTTTTGAACCTAACTGGAACACTCACTCTAATTCAAACTTTTAAAAAGTGATCACCTTGTAGTTGAAATTAACAACAATATAGATTACCAAAACTCCCCTGAACCATCAGATATTACCTATATTTTAAGCATGCCATCCAAAAAATCCTAATATGTGACCGAAGATGAACAAAAACTGACACATGCTTTCTCAGGAGCATTTTTTTTTTTTTGGCATCATTTTTTTCCACTTAAAGCAGCTTGTTATCAACATCTATTAATTGGCAGTAGCAAGATTCATGGCATGCATTCATACTGAGGTTTATTATTGAACAATCATAGGCATGTTACTTTGATATCAGAAGAATTGTGCAATAGACATATTAACACAATGAATCAGTCTACTACATGTGATATTGCAAGTTGTCACGTGCTATTGTAGTCAGTAGTCCTATATATGGTCTTTCCATCATCAATGTGATAACTTGTAATTTACAGGCCAGTAATGTATAAAAATGTATAAATTACAAAGAATAGAGGAAATGAACTCCAAACTTTGTGGATATTTATAAAACCAAATACAATGTTAATGTGTTTAGCTAGCATGATAGAGACCAAAGGATTTTTTTTTTTTGTTTTAATGTTTGTGAACTGACCTTTGCCCATTTATGAAAATTTTGGTTTAATTTTTTCTTGATCACATACACCCATTTTTCTTGCAGTTATGAAGTGGTTCTGACACTGGACAAAGAGAAGCACAAATTTGAAGGACCAATATATTATTATTTTTTCAACACTCTTCTCTTCTCCTTGCTTGTTCTTCATATTTATTGGTGGGTCTTAATGTATCGGATGCTTGTCAAACAAATCCAGTCAAGAGGCCAGCTTAGTGATGATGTTCGATCCGGTTTGTGCCAAATTACTTGCTTGTTACATTTGATGAATATGCTGCATGTAGGAACTATGCTGCAAATATGGGAATGCGTGCATAGTTTCTTTCAGCTCTTTTTAGCAAGTTTTCATAGTATCAGTCTATCAGATTGTTGATAGTAACTCTTTCATGCTTTCTTATCTGTTTGATTATATCATATTGACTCTTGAAATGTGTTTAACACATAAATGACTGTGATTTCTTATATGTGTTTGTAAAATCTTTACCATCTGAACAACCATCTGTGACCAATAGAGTTTTCCATTGCAGTGAAATATAAATTTTTGGCTTGAACACTTGAGTTTATTGAAATGATGAAAATCCACAGCACCTATCAAATCTTCAGTCTGCCCCTTTGTGTTTCTTATGTTCTCTTGAACTGTTGCACAAGGAATCTATTCGTCAGTTTTCATTGAATGATGGAAAGTTCCATTGAATTGGATGTCATTGATATCTTCATTGAAATTTCCAATTATTTTCTGTAAGTGATATATATATTGTTCTTTCTTACTGGTACAATAGTGCTTTTATGAGCTGTTATAATTGGAAGAAGGGTCATAATGTTATATATCAGTTAGGTTAAGTCATTTCTCTTTTCAAGTTTAGTTGTTTACGCATAGTTCTTGCACAGTTGTTGGATTGCACACAATTATAGCACTGGATAATGTACATACAGCAAGCGAAGCTAGGCATTTTGGCATGCACCATGTAGTCTACCCTCTTTTGTTTCAATGTTATAGCAAACTGGATGTTTTGGGTTTGTTTATCCAAACATTATCAAAGAGATGTATGTTAAAAATGTATTTTTTAAAAATATTTCAATTATTTATCTGATGTGGTCACATGCAGCTTTTAGTTGCCAGATGAAATATAAGTCCAATGTCAGATAAATGCTCATAAGGCACTATTGATTGTGACATGTGAATTGTGATCTCTTCTGATGATTTGTAACATGAAAATGACATATTCATCTGTTATAATCAAGCGGCTTGCATAAGTAAATTAGTCAGGCTAGTGATAATTGACTAAAGCTTTTCAAGTCATATGAACTACACTTACTATATATAACAAATTTCTTTGAGAATCCGTTGTGTCTGATTTTACGATTACTATAACATCCGCTAAAACAGAACAGGGGCAAAATGGAGGTGTTTATGTTGTTGCATTCTGATTTTGTTAAGAAATTATCATGAAATAGAGTTTTCTTGGCCTGCGATTGTTAATCAGAAATTTATTATATATCAGAAGTAAAACATCTGCTTTATACAGCATAATTGTTATCTTTCTATCCATTGAATGTTGTGTATTTCTAACATATTCAATAATATATGGAAGTTTACAGTTTTATTTATAAGATATTTTGTTCCACTTTTTTCTTCTTCTGAAACACATTGGTTTATCTTGTAGATTCTGAAGATGAAGATGAACATGAAGATTGACACGTGAAGTTTATCATTGGCATTCTTCAATCCTGCATCCAGAGGGTTCATATAGTTGTACTCCTACTGCAAAGACTTGTTTTTGAACTCCCACGTGATGCAGCAACGGATCCTCAAAAAAACAATCTATTCTATCCTTACAAGTAACCTCAACAAACATCCACCAGGTCCATGCTTTCTCATCTTCACTCGTAAGTTTGATATTTTGAGAATGCATGTCATGAGAAGTTCCTTATATTTCTGGTTTGTACATTAGTTCCCAGGAACACGAGCAGAAGAATAGTTCTGATTGTTTAGATTTGATTTTATCATCTGATTTTTTCTTACTGATTTATTTATCAATGTTGATCTTTCCACCATTCATTTTCATTTGTTGCATTCGATGCTCTGAAGGGATTATGGATTCTGTCAGTGAACATTAATGGCTGCCATTTGGAATCGTGGTCAATGTATCATTGACTTGTTATTTCTAGTGAAAGACAGAACCACAATGTAACTGTCGGTATTTAAAATTTATCCAGAAAAATGGGTTCTTCTAACACATAATGTTCATTACAATATTTTTAGACTTGCTGACATGATTGCTATTATTTATTGAATGGAAGTGGATGTATGAAAATCCTCTCTTGCTATGGATGCAATTTCTGTGTTTATAGCTATGTAAAATGGATTGTCCTTTTGAATTATTGATTATATACTCTCCCATAATTGACATACATTTTATTAGTCTTTGTTGACTTTTATGAGGATATATGAAAGAAGGGCTTTCCTCTTCTTTTGCCAAATAATCCATACCTACGAAAACCACATATGAAAGTTTTTTTTTTTTTTTTAACTAAACTAGTTCCAGCTAAAGGCTTCACCAAATGGCTTCCAAAGAATTCTACATCATTTCTATAGGTTTGATGTTAGTTGTATAGGATTGCTGTTGTAAACTTTGCAGTTGAGAAGGAGGGCCTGATTTTTGTGTGGAATCGAGGTTGGTTCACTGCATTTCCATACATGGAAATTAAAGTTCACTTGGTCCACTGAAGGAAAACAAAGAAAATATTCCTGTTTGTGGTGATGGGACTTTATGGTGGCACATCCTTATTCTTCATTATGAAATAGGAAATGAAATATATGCCCCCATGTATATTTATTTGATGCAGAATATTTACTTGTTTGATGCAGAATATTTATTTCTCTATGAATTAGTATCAACATGGGCATGACTTTCTTTGGATTCCTGAGCTCTGAAGTCCCTATTGCTATTTAGAATAAGAAGTGGAATAGATATTATGATGAGGGCATATGCAAATGCAATAATGTTTAGTTAGTCAGATGAGCATGAATAATTTTTTGGTTCAAAACTTATTGAGTTGCTTCTTTTTTTTCTTTTTCTTTTGTCACTGCATGGTTAATTATACAAAGATTTAAAAATAAAGGTCTTATTTCTTTCCACTTAAAATAAGACCAATGTTAGCCAAACATAAAACTATTCTATTCCACTGTTATTCTATTCCAGTACAAAATAAGGGCCCATTGGATATATACCAACCAATATATCAACACGGATACCTGTTAGGGATGTGATGAGTGGATGATTGATACTTATTTCTGCACAACTAAACATTTGTATTGTGTACTATCCCATACTCTGAAATTAGCATGGTGGCTATGTTTGATTTAAATCTATACCCTGATGTGTTGCCCGGATGAGATTTGCTTTAATATTGTTTGAAGATTCAAGGTGTTTTGAGGCAATCCATTTCCACAAATAACTGATTTCCCACTCAAATTTCCTTTTGAAGAAATCTTTTTCAGTAATGATGAATAGTTGCCAAATGCATTCCAGTCCCTTTATGTGTTTCCCATCTTACATGGATAGTTAAGCCTTGATAAAATTTGATAGCCCAAACATGCTTGTTTGTTCCTGCCTTGATTGACTGGTATAGAACCTGAATAATAATTTCAGAGGAGTTTGGAATTGTTTATCCACTGTTTATTTTTGTCAATTAATACATTTCATTTAAAAAAAAAAAAATTTCTCAATCAACATTGTTGCACTTGCACATATCTCAAAACATGTCATGTGAATGATACATCATTCATACTCACATTTTTGGATTGTCATTTCAAAAGTTATAATAATATAATTTACAATTAAAATGTCACCTTAGAAAAAATAAAGTCTTATATTGTTTTTGTCTCATGTCTTCAATTTATCTTGATGAATCAAACAATAATTTTATGTTTATCCATATTGTTATCCATCACAGGATAGCTATCCATGTGAATAATATTATGGTGGTTTGGGGGCTCTTAAGTGTTCTCTTTTTAATTAAAAAACAATTCCTTGATCAAAGTACAAAAAACATGAGATATATACATCTTGGACAACAAATTCATTCCCTAGGAATAGTCTCAAGATGAGCCAATGGTGGCTCAGAAATAGATCTCTGATGATCAAATTGGCCCTACACCAAATGAAGTTCAAGTAGAGCTTCCCTTTTCCTCAAATGGCAGCTCATTGAAGGAATCAAAGTGAACCATTTTATAAAAGCAAAGAAAGCAGTCTTTGTGTTCTTTTGGTTGTTCTTCCCATGTGAATGAAATATTGAGATCCAATAGTGTTACATCTTATTAGTGCTCGTCAATCTTTAATAAGAGGTTGACTTGTGTCTTAAAAATGTCATAGAACCTTATAAAACACATGAGGTGATACATGTCAGCCCCTCATTAGAAATTGACAAAAGTTGATGGAACCTAGTATCGAATGGCTCCAATCACGTGACAAACTTTGTGTTCTTCCATCCTCCATACAAGTCTTAGTGAAAGCATTCTTAAATAGAAGTAATGAAATGTTGAAGTCTTTATATAATACATGTTAAAAACACCACCACAAACTTGGACATTTAGAAATCTGGTGCACCCGTATCCGGTGCCATCGATGACAATGGCGGTGGAGAACATCTGGTCCACCTCGATCTCCACATCGAACCTCTTGGCGAAGCGGACCTTGATGCATAGCATGGTCTCCGTGTACGCCTTCCTTGATGCGTACCTTATTGTATTCTTGAACTTCCTCATCTTCCGCTTCTCCCGGTATCGGAGCACCCTCGCCTCCCTATCCTGGTATTGGGAGGAGGGACATGGAGTGGTGGGCCAGAGAAGAGGCAGATGGAGGGGGATTAGGTTGTAACCCGAATACGCGTCCTGGAAAGACAAGCACTCATAGCCCGTAGTAGCATCCACAAGCTGATTTATCTTCGGCAGGGAGTAACCGCCTTATTGAGGTTGACAAAGTCAATGCACACGAACCTCTTCCCGCCCTTCTTTTTTGCCATGATGACGTTGGATATCCAGTCAGGGTAGCGAACCTCTCAGATGAACCTGGCCACGAGGAGCCAATCAATTTCATCGGAGATTACCTTGTTCCGTCGTTGCTTTTGTTTCACTGGGATTGCACCGTGGCGCACGTTTAATTTGTGGACGGCAATGGCGGGATCGATACCAGGCATGTGGGTGGTGGTGATGGTGTCAGGGACAACACTGGCTTCCATGGATGATAAGGAGACCTGAAAATGAATATAAAGGTTGTTAGAAGAAATAATGAACTAGGAGATGAGATCCAGTTATATGGGCGCAACCTCACATGAAATATGTGAGATGACATATGTCAGTTTCTTATTAAAGACTGACAAAAAATGATGGTCGGATCCCATCCCCAAAGATAGGAATGCGTGGAGAGAAAACTAAGATATTGTAACATGACTACTTTGGTTTGATAGGAGATGAATGGGCAAAAACTAATGTTAATATATGCTACTGTTTAATTATGGAATCAGTTAAACTGACATCTGCATATGTTTCATGTAACTCCGTCGCCGCCAACCCATCGTTCTGGTTCATCCACCTCCTCCCCAAACAAGTACCCATATATATTTTCATTATGAATAATGTTACGTCCTGTTTCAATTTCAGTCACATGTGTTTTAAATTTTTAAAAAATAGTATACCTCATCTAATGATGTACATGCTTTTATAAAAAAATGAAACATATACTCTAATGAATTACATGAATATATTTATAGAAAATGTAAAAAAAATCTTTCGAAGCATATGTCTTGTTAACGTGAACATATGTGTTGTTAATTTTCTATCGACGCCCAGCCCCATTCTGAATAATGTTACGCCCTGTTCATTATTAACCCCACTCAACCCATTGTTGTTATTGTTGTTGTTGTTCATAGAATTCAACAACAACCGCTTCTCCTCTTCCTCCTCTTCTTCTTCGACTGTCTTAGCGACCTCCGGTGGTGGTGATCGTGCAAGGAGGGGGACGCTCAAGTGGCGGCGGGAAAGGAGGTTGGCGGAATGTTCGAATGCAAATGATATTTTGTGCAGGGACTGAAATAGGAATTTTGCTTGACCAATCTGAAATTTGAAAAGATAAAAAAAGCCAGTGATTAGGACAAATAACAATAATTATAAATGCATAATCAGTTGTGCTAATTATAATACTTTGGCTCTTTCATTCACACCACTTTGATTCATCAATTCGATTTGAGCAAAACACCCACAAAACTTATTCGTGCTGAGTTGAATCATTAACGAATGATGCATTAAAGAAATATAACTACGATCAGATGTAAAGTTTTTGTATATGTGGAAATACTCTCACACTCTAACCAATATGCCTTATGTTTTTGCTCATTTCCTTGCACTACATCCAAACTAATGTTGAGCGATGCCGAAACAATAAGAAGATTTTCTTCTTAGGTGAAATTGCCTCCTCGTTGTGATTTTTTGGTGGTAGATCCTACTTCAAAAAATCGAGAAGCTTGACCCCCCTTATCCGGTGATTCCATATTAAATTCAACCTCAAGATTAGCATCCATCTACATGAAAAAAAATCAACATGCATACAACATGTAATCCCAATCAATGGCAAAATTCAGCAAGCATACAACATATATAGAATTGGAAGCACTCATAACATGCATACTAATCTGAAAAAAATCTAGAACAAATATATGAATAACACTCATTTTGACATTTCAACATACATGGACATCTCAAGTTCAAACTGATGTGAAAGAAATTTAATACAAATATATAAATAGAACTCATTTTGACATTTCAACAAACTTAATACAAATATATAAATAGAACTCATTTTCACATTTCAACAAACATGTACACTTCAAGTTCAAACAATAGAAAAATCCATCAATGGCAGAACATATTGAACTCATCTGAAGAAGAGAAAAACAACAACAATGATAATCTCAAGTTCAAATTCAACACATACCTCAACTTGTCAAGTTTTTGTCTTTCTCAATCAATCATGGAAAGAAAAAACAAGGAGAGAATAGAATGATAGGTAAATGAAGACCACAGGTTCTTGAAGCATAAATTCAAAACCGACTTTTTCAACAGTAACATGGCCATTATTGTTTAATAATAAAAAAAAAAATGAGAGACCATGGATTGTAGAAGCCAGTGATTACATCATCAACAATATGATCCACCAACTAGAATATCCTAATGTAAAGAAGGGCATAATTTAGAGACAGAATTGGCAATATTAAGGTCAGAAAAATTCCTTATTTTTGTATAATCACTTATCAATAAAGCCTTAATGTAATAAATAAAAAATATTTTGTTTATTGTATCAACATCTGATGTAGTTGACTGGTCAATCAGGTAAAACAGAGGATCTGGTTGTAATAATATTGATAAATTTACTAATTTTTTATTTACTTGATGACATCCCATTGAAATAAATTGATGTACCTACGTTAATTATTTTAGATGTAGATTATAATCCACCACTCATATTACAAATAAAATAATGGTACAATTATTGAATATTCAAAAGGAAACCATTCAACAAGAATGTATTTCAAACTGATCTCGATTTGAAAAGTTCTTTATCATAAGTCTTGCCACCCGGTGAAAATGACTGAAAAGCTCCATGTAACGTTCATGGAAATTCCCATTTTAATCAAGCTTACATATTGAAGAATGTAAATGGAATACATGTCATAATCATATAAAAGAATTAAATAATTTTTTTATTTGTTTGTTATGCCTTCTTCGGTTAAGTAATTTTTTATCTTTTGTATTAGTGTTTTATAATATATAGTTACAGTGTAATATTAATAAGTAGCTAGGAATGGGTTATCATGTAATATGTCTCCCCTAGGTATACTTATCAAGAAATAATGAAATATTCTAGCTTATCAAGTCATAAGTGGCATAATTTATTTATACTAAATAAACAAGTTTTTTTTTTTTTTGAAGAATAACTACTTTTGTTCTTTATTCACTTGTTTATTGCATGATGCAAATAATTCATTTATAATTCTGTACAATAAATGGGCTATATTGATTATTTCAATCACGAAACCTTGAGCATGGTTCATGGCACTATAAAATCATTGGATCACATGATGGTAAAAATAAATGATGTGAAAAATTAAGAAGTATGTGTGGAGATTCAATTTCTGTAACTGACACAGCTGTAGTACCAGGAACACTGAAATGATAATAACTAACTGAATGACTGTGCATAGGAAATCCAACTCACAGACAACTGGATTTTTTTTTTAAAGATAAGTATATAACTAGATTAGATATACCTTAAAAAAATTTCATAACATAAACAACAGGATTGATCATCTCTACATTCTTTAGTTACATCAAACTCATACTTATTTTAAAATATGAGTGTTGATACACTTGGTTCTGATTATAGCTACATCTGTAGTGTAGAGGGAAAAATTCACATCCTCTAAAGAGTAACGCGTGTTAAATGAACGTGTGTTAAATGTTAAATAGGTGCGAACCACCACGCCTGATAACCGATTGCCCGATCTGATGAGAGCAGAATTGGTGAGTAGCGACTAGGCACTCCTGAACAGGTAAAGCACGATTAGACTAGTCTCCCAAGAGGAGACTGAAGTCTGGTTGGGACAACTTTACACGTCGAGGGCGAATGCCATGTTGCATCCCGAACAGAACCCCGAAACCCGACCTGACAAAGGCCACAAACATGACCTTTAAAATGGTCAAACGTCCACTCAGTCATTAACTATCAGGTTGTTGATTAATACTTATTATCCGTTTAACGTGGATAACTAAGGGTATGTTTAACAGCAATAATGCAGGACGATTTCAACAAAACTCGTCCACTATAGCCATTGAAGGGGACAACAGTTGCAATGGCTACAAGGTTAATTGACCCTATAAAAAGGGGAAAAGATTTAACAAATTGAGGTATGAGTTTTATTGGAGTCAAACTATATTGAGAGTGAGTTTATTCTTGAATTCCCTTACTGACTTAAGCATTAGAGTCCCCTTATCTGACATCACACCGGTGTCCCCCTTATTTATTTGTGAGTGTAGGTTTCACATTCTGTCAGATTAAAATCCGACAAGGATACTCCATTCTCCTATGTTGGTTCGAGGGGGAAGTAATATATATTGTCTTAGTACAGTACCTACTCCACAAAACAATGTATGAAAAATATGTACTATATTGATTTATCTGTTTATATGTTTACTTTTCATAATTAAATATACCTTATTATGTGAGTGTATACTTAAAAAAATCACAATGATTGGATACTACTGATCTCTGTCATGGAAGTACAAAGAAAGCTCTATCCTCTTTTTCACATGTCTTCTCTCCCTTCAGTTCCATTCGGTCATCTTAAAAACCATTTCTTCATGGATATAACTTTGCTCACTCTTTGGTTGTGATACGAACTCTAAATCAGAGAGTCGTGTCTATCTGTGGACATCAAAAGTTTGGTGCATGCACTAGTCAGCAGTGATGGTTCGACAGCAAGGTCACTCAGTTTCTTTTACAGCCACAATGACATTTCATTTTTCTATCACGCGTTAATTCCAAAATGTGATCAGTCATTGATCTATACTATTAAGTGGGTGATCCTATGAGAGGGATGAAAAAATGTGCTCCAACCCATTCGTTCCCCCTTTCGTCTCTATTGTCGATTCAAAGGGCAATCGACCTCACTTCGCTCGCCTTCGATCAGCTCGGCTACATGTACTCTCCTCAGTTGGGAGTAAAGATTTAAATGCGGTCGCACATGGCCCATACATACTCGAACGGTATAATTATCGATTGAATGTCATTCGAACGATAGTTCAAATATTTAAAAAATGAATGCTTTGTGAATGAAGTCTATTCAAACGACAGTTTAAAATAAAATAAAATAACGAGCGTTGAAACGAACGTATGAGTCTATTTGAATGGTCAATATGTAATCACATATACAGCATATGTCAATCGTATGTTATTTTTAAACATTAATTGAGAGTCTTATACGGTATCATTTTTCTTAAGAAAGAAATTGTGATGATTGCTTTTGAAAGTCATAAAATGATATATCTAAATCTACTTTAAAAAGAAAAAGTAAAATCAATACAAAAAAGCAAATATTTATCTCCCATTCAAACCCACACATTGGATTCACACGTGAGTCATTAAAAAGTACAAAAAAAAAATAGAGAGAAATAAAAATGCCCATGCATTACTCAACATTTCTCCAAAAAACCTCAACTCCTCCAAAATCCACAGTCACGCCCCTTAATATTTTATTATATAATCATAAATAAATATAATATATATATATGTATTCAAAGGAGCCTCCACAAAGAAACCAAACAGTGTGTTCGTCGTCTTTTCTCTCTCTCCCTCTCTCTTGGAATCAAAGCCGTCCGATCTTTCAAGGATGGACTGGATCTTCTCGAAAAGGAGGAGGAGGCCTCGTCGACTGGGAGAGGGAGTCGTACCCGGCATACGAGGACCTCCTCGCCCTCCCCTTCCTCGCCCTCTTCTTCCCCTCCGTCCGGTTCTTCCTCGACAGGTTCGTTTTCGAGGTATGTTTTGTCCATCTCTGTTTCTTCGATTCTGTTTTTTTGAGTGGGGAAATTTTGGTTTTTTGGAGGTGGGTTTTTTTGATTCGGTGAAATGGGTTTGTGTTGGGTTGGTCAAGTGAACAGAATCGATATCTATAAACACGGGGGATTTCCCTAAAAATCAGGTATTGACATTCATCTTCATTTTTTAAAGTAAAATTTAACTGGAAATAGGCAGAGCACGAGTCCTCAATTTGTCTATGGACAAGGTGTGGTTGGTGTAAGACCGTTACCTCAGTTTAGTCAAGCCTAGATGAGAAGCCATAGTAAATTCTTACAAAATCTGTTATCCTCAGCTGTGACAATGAAAAGTTCAACTGTGGTGGAATATTTTCCAACCAGAATTGGGAAGCTCTTCCATGGAAGCAACCATATGTAGAAAACACGTGGGACACCATCCTTAGCTGTCGTAAATCATGATTAAGGGATCCTCTTATCTAGCGCTTAGTTGGGATGGCTTTTTTTAGGCAGTATTTTTGTGGACTGCTACAAAGCACGGTCACTTCCTCAGAGGCCCCATACGACACGGCCCGGACACATGTCGGACACGGCTCCAGCCGTGTCTGCCTCCATTTTTGTCTTCATTTTGTTGAACACGGTCCAGCCAGTTTTAGCCCAAAAGTAAAAAAAAAAAAGAAAAGAAAAGAAAAGAAAGGCGCAAACATAACCCACAAATATTCAACCCATTTAAAACAGCCTAGAACAACTCTTTTAAACAAAATCTCTTTCTTAAGGTTAAAAAAAGAAGTTATTTATTAGTTTAAAAGAGCGATTTATAAAAACAATGGTTTATTGGTTTAAAACAATGATTTATAAAAACATTGGTTTATTATTTGATACAGTGATTTATTAGTTTATACAATTGGTTATAAATAGTGAATTAATTAAAATGTGTTTGTTTATATAAAATAGTTATATATATTTATTTATTATATTAATTTATTTGATGTCGTGTCCTAGCCGTACCCGTGTCCTATTTTTTCAAAAATTGCCATGTCTTTGTGTTACTGTGTCTGTGCTTCATAGGTGGACTGTTATTCTTTTTTTCGTTTTAATTTCCTTTTGTGCTTCTTGAAAGACATCTTTCTCATTTTATATAAGATCTAGAGATCTGGCTCAAGGCTCCCTCTTTGTATCAGATTTTCACTTTCACTAACTGGCTGAAAATGTGTTCAAGTGGTCTGCGTCCATGTTTTCTTCCCCCCGCCCAAAAAAAAAAAATGAAAAAAAATAAATGCAGCCTGAGATTGAATGATACTTATCGATTATGGGTTAAAAAAAAAAAAACCAAATTTTCTGTTATGGATTTCCTTTGGTTTACTGTTTCTATCTGTTAGGTTATTATGAAACATCAAGGGTTCATTAGTTTTGCTTTGAAGAAGAAACTGTTGTCTTGTCATTCTTTCTTTACCATATTGGTTGCCATTATCACTTTTTGTGTTTTTTTGCCATTTAACTACATCTTTAAGAAAGTGAAATTATGTTTTTTTTTTTTTTAGAAAAGGTTGGCCTTCGCCCTAATATATTGATAGAAGAGAGAGCCCAGAAAGTGAAATTATGTTGTTGCTAATTAACTGTCTGGAATGTTGTGCAGTATCTCAATGTTATTGTTTTGAAGTTCAATATTATGAAGTGAAGGAAAATAACATGGATTATATGAATGGAGCAAAAGTATTTGACCAATTTTTAGCTTTCCATATAGTGTTTTGACAAGACTAGTTATATGACATTTAAATCTTATGCTTGGCATTTAAAACCATTGGTTTGTTTTGCATATCGCAATTTTTAAAAATTTAGAATCTATACATGTATAGAATGAAGGAACTACAGTTTCTCTTTCAATATGTTTGGCTCTTATGAATCAGAAGCACATGCTTGGTGCAGAGGTTGGCAAGGAGATGTATTCTTGGGAAGGGACATGAAAATGTGGATGCTGAGGTACAGGATCAGAGAAAGAAAATCAATAGGTTCAAGGAATCAGCATGGAAATGCATATATTTTCAGTCAGCGGAGCTTCTTGCGCTATTCGTTACATATGATGAGCCCTGGTTCACGAACACGAGATATTTTTGGGTTGGACCTGGAGAACAGGTGTGGCCTGATCAAAAAATAAAGTAAGAGTCTATCATTGTTGTGAAAAGTTTTTTTCCCCAACTTGACTCAGTTGATTCTTATTATAGTTGAAATCCTCAATCATTCAGCTAATGTAATCCTTCTAACTAAAGGTCTCTCTAATTCTAGGTTGAAATTAAAGGGACTTTACATGTACGCTGCCGGATTCTATACATATTCCATATTCGCTTTAATGTATTGGGAAACAAGGCGTTCAGACTTCGGACTATCAATGTTGCATCATGTTGCAACTGCATTTCTCATCATCGTGTCTTATATCTTCAGGTTTGTCTCAGTGTCATGCATGAGATAGTCTATGCATCATGTTTTATAATGTTAGTATACAATATTATATAGACCAGAATATTCTTTCTGACTGTTGCCAATCAATCTGGTAACACAAGGGGATATCTTTGATGTGGCAAATGCTTCATGATGGACTACGAATTTCTGTTGTTTCATCTAGTATGAAGAATATATATTTTTGAGTAATTTGACAAAAATTGGATTTTAATGTTATTAAGCATGCAGGACCAGAAAGTATGACTTAGTACAGGAGGTTCTGTGTCAGATAAAGATGCACCTTACTCTTGTGACATCCAAGAATTAGCAATTATGACTAAAATCTACTAGCGAATTGATATGCTTTTTTATAGTTATAATGTCGCAGCTCCTTTCAAAAAAAATTATTTAGTAAGTTTTATTAGGGTCTCTGCAAGTTTTCAGACTTTATTTCATATATCTCACCTCAATTCTTTCCTTCTCATAGGTTTGCTCGTGTTGGTTCAATTGCATTGGCCCTTCATGATGCAAATGATGTGTTTTTGGAAGTGGGAAAGATGTCAAAATACTCCAAGTGTGAATGGCTTGCTAGTTTGGCCTTCATTCTCTTTGTTTTATCATGGACTGTACTTCGTGTCTTTTACTTCCCCCTTTGGATTCTACGGAGTACAAGGTGATTATTGGGTGTTTTATCTGTATCAAGCAGTCTCTCATCATGTATATTTTCATTTGCATTCTACTGATTTATGAAACTTTGTGGAGATCAAATATCTTTATATATATTGTCGTCTTATTTGCATTATTTTCTCTTTGTTTTGCATGGCCTTTCTGTCTACTTCTTCACCTTTAGGGGTCTGGTTAAACTTGTGAACTCAACATTACTTAAAGTTTGTGCTACATTTAAATTGTGCATTTGTGAGTATGTAAAGGCAAATCCCTGACAATGTTGTAACCAAATGGAAATTTTTGAACCTAAGTGGAACATTCACTCTAATTCAAACTTTTAAAAAGTGATCACCTTGTAGTTGAAATTAACAACAATATAGGTTACCTAAACTCCCCAAAACTATCGGATAGTACCTATATTTTAAACAGTACTTAAGGAGCATGCCATCCAAAAAAGACCTAATATGTGACCGAAGATGAACAGAAACTCCCACATGCTTTCTCAGGAGTACATTTTTTACATCATTTTTTTTCCACTTAAAGTAGCTTTTTATGAACTTTTAATTGGCAGTAGCTAGATTCATGGCATCCATTCATACTGAGGTTTATTGTTGAACAATCCTGGGCATGTTACTTTGATATAAAAAAAAAAGTGCAATAGTCATATTAACACAATGAATCAGTCTTACTGCATGTGATATTGCAAGTTGTCATGTGCTATTGTAGTTAGTAGTCCTATATATGGTCTTTCTGTCATCAATGGGATACTGGTAATTTACAGGCCAGTAATGTATAAAAATGTAGAAATTACAAAGAATAGAGGAAAGGAACTCTAAACTTTATGGATATTAATAAAACCAAATATAATGTTAATGTGTTTAGCTAGCATGATAAAGACCTAAGATTTTTTTTTTTATGTTTGTGAACTGACCTTTGCCCATTTATGAAAATTTTGGTTTAATTTTTTCTTGATCACATATGTCCATTTTTCTTGCAGTTATGAAGTGGTTCTAACACTGGACAAAGAGAAGCACAAATTTGAAGGACCCATATATTATTATTTTTTCAACACTCTTCTCTTCTCCTTGCTTGTTCTTAATATTTATTGGTCGGTCTTAATGTATCGGATGCTTGTCAAACAAATCCAGTCAAGAGGCCAGCTTAGTGATGATGTTCGATCCGGTTTGTGCCAAATTACTTGCTTGTTACATTTGATGAATATGCTGCATGTAGGAACTATGCTGCAAATATGGGAATGCGTGCATAGTTTCTTTCAGCTCCTTTTTGCCAGTTTTCTTAGTATCAGAGTATCAGATTCTTTATAGTAACTCTTTCATGCTTTCTTATCTGTTTGACTATATCATATTGACTTTTGAAATGTGTTTAACGCATGGATGACTGTGATTTCTTATGTGTGTGTAAAATCTTTACCATTGAACAGCCATATCTGTCACTAATAGAGTTTTCCATTGAAATGAAATCTGAATTTTGGGCTTGAACACTTGAGTTTATTGAAATGATGAAAACCCAGCAACTATCAAATCTTCAGTCTGCCCCTTTGTGTTTCTTGTGTTCTCTTGAACTGTTGCACAAGGAATCTACTTGTCAGCTTTCATTGAATGATGGAAGGTTCCATTGAATTGGATGTCATCGATATCTTCATTGAAATTTCCAATGATTTTCTGTAGGTGATATATATTGTTCTTTCTTACTGGTACAATATTGCTTTATGAGCTGTTATATTCGGAAGAAAGGTCATAATGTTCTTATCAGTATGGTTCAGTCTATTTCTCTTTTGAAGTTTAGTTGTTTAAGCACTGTTCTTGCACTGTTGTTGGATTGCACGCAATTGTAGCACTGGACAATGTTCATACAGCAAGCAAGGCATTTTGGCATGCATCATGTAGTCTACTCTCTTTTGTTTCACTGTTATAGCAAACTAGATGTTTTGGGTTTTGTTTATCCAAACATTATCAAAGAGAGATGTATGTTAAAAATGTATTTTTTTAATATGTCAATTATTTATCTGATGCAGTCACATGTGGCTCTTAGTTGCCAGATGAAATATAAGTCCAATGTCAGATAAATGGACATAAGGTACTACTGATTGTGACGTGAAATGTGAACTCATCTGATGATTTGTAACATGAAAACATGTTCATCTGTTATAATCAAGCAGCTTGCATAAGTAAATTAGTCAGGCTAGTGATAATTGAGCAAAGCTTTTCAAGTCACATGAACTACACTTATTATACATAACAAAATTTCTTTGAGAATCTATTGTGTGTGATTTTACGATTACTATAACATCTGCTTATCCAGAACAGGGGCAAAATGGAGGTGTTTATGTTGTTCCATTCTGATTTTCTTAAAATCATCATGAAACAGAGTTTTCTTTTCCTGCGATTGTTAATCAGAAATTTAGTATATATCAGAAGTAAAACGTCTTCTTTATACAGTGTTATCTTTCTATCTATTGAATATAGTGTATTTCTAACATATTCAATAATTTATGGTAGTTCACAGTTTTTTATGATATTTGGTTCCACTTTTTTTTTTTTTCCTGAAACACATTGGTTTATCTTGTAGATTCTGAAGATGAAGGTGAACATGTGGTAACGGGGGGACCCCCCGTAGCTGGCCTTACGGTCAAGCTGGGTAGGCTACCTTCACCTGTGTACCCCCAAGCCCACAGAAAGAAATGCACATAAGTTAAGTCAACGCCAAGACTGGATACCAAAACCTACTATTAGCACATGTAAGCCCCTGACGGTTGTGCTATGACATTCTACAATCTTGCATCCAGATGGGTCAAAGAGTTGTACTCCTATTGCAAAGACTTGTTTCTGAACTCCCACCTGATGCAGCAAGGGATCCTTAAAAAACAATCTATTCTATCCTTACGGTTAACCTCAACAAATGTACACCAGGTCCATGCTTTCTCATTTTCACTCGTAAGTTTGATATTATGAGAATTCATGTCATGAGAAGTTCCTTATATTTCTGGTTCGTACACTAGTTCCCGGGAACAAGAGCAGAAGAATAGCTCTGATTGTTTATATTTGATTTTATTGTCTGATTTTTTCTTACTGATAAATCAATCCCGTGCCTTCCACCATTCATTTTCATTTGTTGCATTCGAGACTCTGAAGGGATTATAGATTTTCTCAGTGAACATTTATGGCTGCCATTTGGAACCATGGAAAATGTATCATTCACTTTGTCATTTCCAGTGAAT
Source organism: Acorus gramineus (assembly GCA_030737835.1). Classification (NCBI taxonomy): domain Eukaryota; kingdom Viridiplantae; phylum Streptophyta; class Magnoliopsida; order Acorales; family Acoraceae; genus Acorus; species Acorus gramineus. Next base: position 6,395,288 of record CM060850.1, read on the forward strand.
ACAGCACCACCATGTAACTGTAGGTATTTGACATTTATCCAGAAAAACAGGTTCTTCTAACAGATAATGTGCATTACAATATTTTTAGACTTGATGACATGATTGCTATTATTTATTGAATGGAAGTGGTTTATGAAAATCACCTCTCTTGCTATGGTTGCAATTTCTGTGTTTTTAGGTGTGTAAATGGATAGTCCTTTTGAAACATATGCTCTCCCATAATTGGCTTGCATTTTGTTATTCTTTCTTAACTTTTATGAAGATATATGAAAGGACTTTCTTCTTCTTTTGCCATTGAATCATACTACATACACCACGTAGGTGCATACGAATATATATATATATATATATATATATATATATGTAAACTTTGCAGTTGTGAAGGAGGGCTTGATTTTTGTGTGGAATTGTGGTTGGTTCACTGCATTTCCATGCATGGAAATTTTAGAGTTCACTTGGCCCACTGAAGGAAATCAAAGAAAATATTCCTGTTAGTGGTGATGGGATTTTATGGTGACACATCTTTATTCTTCATTATGAAAAGGCATGTGAAATAGGAAATGAAATATATGCCCCCCTGAATATTATACTTTAATTTTACTTGTTTGATGCAGAAGTTTTTTTTCTCTATGAATTAGTATCAACATGGGCATGACTTTGTTTGGATTCCTGAGCTCTGAAGTCCCTATTGCTATTCGGATAAGAAGTGGAATAGATAATATAATGAGGGTATATGCAATACCGTTTAATTAGTCCAGATGAACCTGAATAATATTTTTGTTCAAGACTTATTGAGCTGCCTGTTTTTGTCACTGCATGGATGTACAAAGATAAAAAGACTTAATTCTTTGTTCCACCTAAAATATGACCAATATCAGCCAATCATAAAACTAAAATAACTTAAACAAGGGTTCATAGGTTCAATATCAATTCTATTCCACTATTATTCTATTCCAGTACAAAACAAGGGGTTATTGGATATATACCTTCCAATTTACCAACATGGATACCTGTTGGGGATGTGATGAGTGGATGACTGATACTTATTTCTGCCACACCTTAACATATGTATTGTGTACTGTCCCATATCTCCATCTGTGAAATTAGCATGGTGGTTATGTTATTTAAATTTATACTCTGATGTGTTGCCTTGATGAGAGGTGCATGAATTTTGTTTGAAGATTCAAGGTGTTTGAGGCAATCCATTTTCACAAATAACTGAATTCCCACTAAAATTTCATTCCTAATGAATACTTTTTTTTTGAAGAAATCTTTTTCATTTCTAATGAATAGTTGCCAAATTCATTCCAGTCCCTTTATGTGTTTCCCATCATACATGGACCTGGATAAAATTTGATAGCCCAAATATGTTTGTTCCTGCCTTGATTGACTAGTATAGAACCTGAATAATAATTTCAGAGGAGTTTGGAATTGTTTATCCACAGCTTATTATTGTCAATTAATACATTTCATTATTTTTTAAAAAAAATCTCAATCAACATTGTTGCACATATCTCAAAACATGTCATGTAAATGGTACACCTTTCATACACATTTTAGAATTGTCATTTAAAAAGGTATAATAATATAATTTATGATCAAAATTTCACCTTAGAAAAAATAAAGTTTTATATCGTTTCTGTCTTATGTCTTCAATTTATCTGGATGAATTAAACAATGATTTACGTTATTTTAAAATAATAAAATAAAAATGAAAAAAAAAAACAAATAAATTGAAATATGATTATCCGATTCTTATCCATCACAGGATAGCTATCCATGTGAATAATATTATGGTGGTTGGGGGGCTCTCTTTCTCTTTTTAATTAAAAAACAATTCCCGGATCAAAGTACAAAAAAACATGAGATATATACATCTTGGACAACAATTCATTTCCTAGGAATAGTCTCAAGATGAGCCAATGGTGGTTCAGAAATAAATCTCTGATGATCAAATTGGCCCTACACCAAATGAAGTTCAAGTAGAGCTTCCCTTTTCCTCAAATGGCAGCTCAATGAAGGAATCAAAGTGAACCATTTTATAAAAGCAAAGAAAGCAGTCTTTGTGTTCTTTTGGTTGTTCTTCCCATGTGAATGAAATATTGAGATTCAATAGTGTTACATCTTATTAGTACTCATCAATCTTTAATAAGATATTGACATGTGTCTTAAAAATGTCATAGAATCTCATAAAACACATGAGGTGATACATGTCAGCTACTCATTAGAAACTAACAAAAACTGATGGAATCTAATACTAACTAGCTCCAATCACGTGACAATCTTTGTGTTCTTCCATTCTACATACAAGTCTCAGTTGTTCCCCACATATAGTGAAAGCATTCTTAAATAGAAGTAATGAAATGCTTAAGTCTTCATATAATACATGTTACAAACACCACCACAAACTTGAACATTTAGAAATCTGGTGTACTAAAACGAAGGGACGATCCCATATCCTGTGCCGTCGGTGACAATGGCGGTGGAGAACATCTGGTCCACCTCGATCTCCACGTCGGACCTCTTGGCAAAGCGGCCCTTGATGCGTGGCCTGGTCTCCGCATACGCCTTCCTTGATGCGTACCTTATTGTCTTCTCGAACTTCCTCATCTTCCGCTTCTCCCGGTATCGGAGCACCCTCGCCTCCCTGTCCATTTGGCTGAACTGGTGGGGAGGAGGGATATGGAGTGGCGGGCCGGAGAAGAGGTCAATCGTCCCCTTCGCCGGCCTCATGTGGTTGGTGGTGATGGTGTCAGGGACAACACTGGCTTCCATGGATGATAAGGAGACCTGAAAATGAATACAAAGGTTGTTAGAAGAGATAATGAAGTAGGAGATGTGATCATGGACACATCCTTGCATAAAACATGTGAGATGACATATGTCAGTTTCTTATTAGAGACTCACAAAAATTGATGGTCAGAGGTTCTGAATTCTATTAGGAGTGAATTTAATTAAGCAGATCATACTACATTTTTGGGTAGGTAGCAAAGCAAATGAAATTCTTTTCCATGTAGATTGAGAAACTGATGTAGAGAGTTTTTGCTGAATTTGGCTTCAAACTTGTAGAGAAGTACAATAAATAAAACATATAATCCATGAAACTTCTTGTTACTACAAAAATCTTGATCTAACCTTGTTTGTTTAATGAATAAGATGAATAAGGAAGAATAAGTTTAATCTTGAAAAAAATGTTTGTTTAGAGGGAATAAAATGTAATAATTGATTACTGATAGGTTGGAATAAACCTTCATACATATCTATGAGAAGGCAGGTATAGTTTTTTTATATTTATCCATCCAAAACTATAACTTTTTTTCTTAGTAAAAAAATAAATAAAATACAAAGATTTATTCAAACAATGAAAAGAAAATAATTTAACTGATTATCATCTAATTCTCCTCCGTTTTATAATTCTTGTATGCCTGAAAAAGCTATACACGAAACAGAGGGGGTTAAACCACCTAAGCACATAGCACTATTTGCTCAGTGAATAAATAGTACAAAAGCTTCCTGAATAGGAAACTCAAATTTAGCCTTCATTTGATACAAAATAACCTCAAATTTCTTTTAGTTTTGCTATCTGATCCATACAGATACGTGTGAATTTGACCAATAAAAAAAAAGTGTTGGTTACAAACTTTTTTTCAATATCAATTCCAGTATCATATATCTCGTTAGTGTTATACACAGAGAAACTTCATATTTTTTTATAAATGAATCAATACAATTCATTGGAGTATATATTTTATTTTTTTATAAAAACATATATCTCACTGGAGATATACTATTTTCCAAAAAAATAAAAATACATAGGGTTGGAAAAAAGATTGCATGACATTTTCCTAAATGAAATTAAAGCATACCAAATCAAACCAACCAGTCTCAAAGGCCCCTGGCCCAGTGGTGAAGGAGACTCTACTTCTGTATCCGAGTCCTATAAGTTGGTTCTAGTAAATTTTGATTCCCAGTCTGTTATGGATTTATGTTGATCCAAACATCTCTAACACTACTAGCGATGTAGCGTTTGGATTTGAGATCTAAAAGCTAAGATTTCGAAAATCCACTTGTGGCGCTTTTTTATAAAAAAAAAATGTAAAATTTGCTACCTTGAGTTTATTTATGTGTAAGAATAGTATAAAACTAGCCGATCCATCCCCCAAGATTAGAAGAGGTATATAAAGCCAGAGAGGGAAAGCGACGAGACCAGGCCCCCAACTTATTAGTCCTCAATAATCCCCCAATAACTTCATCTCGCGCACCTTTTGACGGCTTTTTTAAACACAGAAACAACGTGTAAATATACGGGGGTTTAGATGCAAGAGCTCAAAACCTGTTTAGATCCACGATGACATTTCAATAGTTTTCCTACAACGGAATCCACCCCACCCAGTATCCAAACGGGACCTACATCTTAAGATACTGTACCGCCCACTAAGAACTTAGTACCAAAAAAAAAAAAAAAAAAAATCAAACTCAAATAATAAAGAAATCTTACACTCTGACCAGGCGAGGCAGGATACCCATACTCAAACTTAGGCAACCCAATGAACTCCATCACCTCCTCCCCCTTGTTGTGCTGCACAGGCACAAGCCCATCCTCCCCCTCCTCCTCTTCCACCACCGCCGCCGCCGCCGCCGCCGACCCATCGTTCTGGTTCTCATAACCCGCTAAATCCAGATACTCATCCACCTCCTCCCCAAACAAGTACCCATATATATTTCCATTATTAACCCCACTCAACCCATTGTTGTTGTTATTGTTGTTGCTGTTGTTGTTGTTGTTGTTGTTGTTCATAGAATTCAACAACAACCAGTCCTCATCTTCCTCTTCTTCTTCTTCGACAGTCTTAGCGACCTCCTCAGGTGGTGGTGAGCGTGCGAGGAGGGGGACGCGCACGTGGCGGCGGGCGAGGAGGTTGGCGGAGTGGATGGTGGCGTCGCAGGAGGGGCAGAGGTAGGCGGCGTCGGCCTTGCAGTAGATGGAAGGGGGGACGGAACGGCAGGAGTCGCATGTGTTTGGGGTGGTGGTTGTTGCATGGAGCTTCATCATTTAGTGTGTGTAAACTGTGTGGTGTGAGTGGGTTTCTTTTGTTTGGTTTTGGGGGGTTGATTGGGTGGTGGAGAAGAGGGGATGGGGGGAGGGATCTATTGGGTAGAGGGGACAGGTGGCAGTGATTTTGTGGGTGGGAAGGTGTGGGGGAGATAATCTTGTGGTTGCTTTGCGTACTGTGTATTTGGATGTTGGTGGGGCCAGGGTGGACAGTGATGGTGAGGTAATCTTGTGGTTTGTTTGTGTACTGTGTATTTGGATGTTGGTGGAGCCAAGGTGGAGAGTGATGTGGGAGGGGGAAAGACGAATAATATAATGCATTGGTGTGATTTTGGAGGGGACCAGTTTGGATTGATAGTAAATTTGGGTATTTCTATCTTTTGAGAAGTGAAGGTGGTGAATATGGAGTTCCATTTTCGGGTGATAATCCGAGTCTTCAGTGAAGATCGTACACCTAGAGAATCTTGAACATTATGTAGTGTCGATTAAGGGGACTTTGATTAATTGGGTTTGGGTCACCCGAACTCGATTATATGTATAATATACTCGATCTGATTTGGACTCGACCCGATTTGAACCCGATCCGGTAGACTTGAACATGCAAACAGGTCTGGTCTGGATCCACCCCGCCCCGACCCGTTGGACCCGAGACTCGACTGTTTTATTATTATATACTCATATATTATAAGACTATTAGTATTAATTGACCTATAATTTTCTTTCTTATTTATCAAGTTACAAGTATAAGTTTTAACTCATTTTTGTATCCATAAGTCCATAACCAAGCCTATAAATCATAACCCATAACCAGCCAAATCCACCCGTTGACAAACCTTAATTATTAGTTTATTAACTTTTAAATTTGTATAATTAATTGATTTATGTTCATTGTTTAGGTTAATATGTTAGTGTTTATTGTTTTGAATGTTATTTAGATTAATATGTAGTGTCTATTGTTTTGAACGTTTACTTTGTGACACAAATAACCATTAGCTCTCTATTTTAGTTTATTGTTATATTGTTTAGATTTTTATTTACTTTGAATGTTATATATTAGTGTTTATTGTTTTGAATTGTACAAAAATATGTTCAAACATAATGTCAGGACACCAGTTTAGAAAGCTCAAAACTAATGTTTTATACAAAATTTTCTAATAGAATGATAAGACAAACAAATTCATTTACTCTCCCTTTTTTTATTAACCGTATTCGGGTCGGTTCGGGTCGGACCCGACCCGACCCGGGTCCGACAAGTCCGGGTCCAGGTCCACATTTTCAAGGATCTGTCGGATCCTTGATTGGACTCGGACCCGTCGGGTCTTGTCACGGATCGGGTCCGAGTCCACCCTGACCCGGCCTAGACCTGACCCGACCCGTTGACAGGCTTAACTTCAACGCTTAAGTCGAAGAAGAAGAAGAAGAACTAGAAGTTTTTTTTTTTATGGACTTGGAAGGTAGAGGAATGCTTACTTAGGAAATGAATGTACTTTTCTCCTCCATCTTGTTCCCTTTTTATCTGAGTGAGTGGCCACGTCTTTCCTACCCAATTGTCCATCTATCTCGGTGAATATCATCTGACATGCATGGAAGATTCCGCGAGGTACAAGACTGGGGGTTCGTTATGATATGGTGGCCATGTGGTGTCACCACATTCGCTCTAACCGCAACTGCGGTGGGCTGTGGCAAACTGTTTGTCTGGTTCAAGACGTGTCTCTACCAGTTTAGGTATGCAGAGTGGTCCCAACCCCGTCCTACGGTTTCAGTGGTTCCCCTCCTCCTGTAGCCATGGCTAGGTCTGGACCTAGGTCCGACTGGTTGAACTCAAAGATGCTCCAACGGTCTTACTTCAGAGGGGGTTCCAAATGACTAATATCGATCCTCCTCAAGTTGTCATAGGTCCAGCGGTCTTTTCTCCTTCAGCAGGTTCTCGACATTAAACCTCGAATAGGGACCAGTTACTCAAGTTCTTGCTCAGGCGAAGGCCAACCCTACAAACTGTCCTCCTCGGGCGAGGGGTTAGTTCCCCGAGCTGCCCTACTCGGTAACCGTTCGATAACCGGTCAAGTTAAGCTACCCATTAACCCGATTCGTGTAGACGTGCACATTCAAGAAGAGTGCGAGATTTTGGTGAATAGTGTTATCTAATGAGGTATATATTCTAACATATTGTATGGATTCATTTTTTAGAAAATGTAAAAGTTTTCTATTGAGGTATATGGGATTGTAGACAAGACTATAAGGATGAATGTATGTAACAATTCTTATTCTTTTAAGTCTTTCAATTTTTTGGCAAATCAAAACAATACTCCCACGATAGCGTTTATTTCTTTTACATCATTTCATCCAATGTCATTCGTATGTGCTGGTTACTTACAAATGTATAGAAGATGAGTTTCAGTGTATAAGAGATTAATTTAATAACAGTTTACAAGGGATGCATAACAAATGTACATGCATAGTTGACATAACAGTGTCCAGGGAATGGATGAATGAGTTAACAATGTACAGAGATTGCACAATGATGCACAAAAGATATTTTATTAGATAAGTAACAGAAAAAGAGATGGAAAGACCTAAAATTGTTAACTTAGGTGTGTTTTGATGTGTTAAAAAAGTTTATGGACCTAATAAATAAAGGGTTGAAAAAAAATTGGAATTAATTTCATTTGAAAATGAAGTATAAATCAAATAAATTGAATGTGTACATTTTTATATTTTTCTTAACCTAATATATAATAAGAGTGGATCCTCTAGATGAATGACAATCTCTTAATTAGCCAATGGGGAAGTGTCATGTAGACAGTCAAGATCAATTCTTATAAATAATTAAATATGTCATTGCTTTATTTATTCCTCATGTGTCCCTCACATGGAGGGGATCACATTTTATATGGGATAGCCTAACCTAGTTTATGTACTAGATTAGAGAAAATATATTCTAGCAAATGTGGAGGACCCACATGAGTTGTTGGAATGAAAAGATACAGAATTATCAATTCATTTGATAAAGTATATATATTTATTAAAAAAAAATGAGGTGTGTATATATATCTATTCCAGTGAATTGAAGTGTAATACATTTAATGAAATATAAATCTCTTTTTTAAAAAAATATGATTGTAATTTGGAGTTGCATATAAAGACTCCATATAATGACACCTTTTTTTGAACGGTGTAGAGCTATTCAGATTTCTAATTTACTCATTTTTATCCAATCTTTGCTATGACATTATGGAACTAAATTTATAAATTCATAGCATGACAACTTAACAAAATGTATCCAATTGAACGTTAATCATCCCACCACAATCATGTTAGTGAAATTTTGGCTATCGATTTGGCATTATTATGCTCATTTGGCATAGTCTTTCACATTCAATTAACCATTGTTTTTTTTGGGGTTTGATTGTATTAAACATGTAAATATTTTGGAATAATCAAAAGAAACGAAAGGTTTTTAGTTATTCTATTTAAAATACAAAAAAAAAAAAAATCATTTCAATTTAGAAATATCTATCAAAATAATGGCATTGTTACCTATTTTTCTAACAAGATAGGTACCAATACTAATATGCTATAATAGAATAAGTATGTGATTTTTGTATTTTTGAGTAAATGAGTATTTTCAATTCATTTCAATACCATATCCTTTTGATACATAATTCATCATTATATAAGTATAAATAATCAGAAAATCAACAGAAGTTGAAAACTATAAAAAAAAACTTGCAAAATAAAGATACATCTACCTTATTTTTTACCCTCTTTAGTAAAAAAAAATTATATACAAATAATAAATGAAATGATATATTTCAATCATGTGTAGCCTCCAATCGTTAATCGTTTTACTTTTTCTTTCTTAAAGTATATACTCGTATCATGAAATATATTTTATTATAAAAAATAAAGTATATACCTATATAAACCAGTACATAATTTCTTGAAAAAATAAAAAAATAATTTTTTTTTTACACTACACTAATGCAAACAATGGAGTGTCTAAAATAAGATTGTAAAACGGTCTGAGTTTATCAGCACACATAATATATGTACCTATATAAATCTTGAGCGTTGATACATTTAGTCTATTTTGTGCGCAGTATACACATAAAAATATATATATATATTATATTATTATAGTATATGAGCAGTGGCGGGGCCATGATTTTTATAAAGGAGGGCTTAATGTGACTTATGCAAATATTTTCTAAAGTTATATCCTTATGTTTTTTTTTTAGTTTCAATAACATAGATTAAAAAATAAATATGTATAAAATGAAATAAAAACATTCACATAAAACATATCACTGAATAATTCTAAAAGATCATATTTTAAAGCGATATATTAAATTTCAAATCGATGATTCACAAAAAAAGGTATTAAAATAGAAATCTAATGAGGTATATGCTTCAGTAAAAAAAATTTACATTTTTTATAGAAGCATCCAAGCAATTCAATCATTAGAATATTTGCTTTATTTTTTAATAAAAACATGTAACTTATTAGATGAAATATATTATTTTAAAAAAATAAAATACATGTAGACTTGAATTAGGGCTGAACATAGGGCTGTATGTAACATTATCCTAATTAAAATTAATCTATCACAAAAAAAGGATTTTAGAAAAAAAAATCCTAATTAACATTATCTCAGCCACTGTATATAAGGTTTTATCATATTGTGAAGCAAAAAGAAAATCATTTTAAAAAAGTTATTGTTATATCTCAATATATATTTAATTTAATGAAAAAGTGAATAATTTTAGAAACAAAATTGGTGTGCACTACGAACATAGAACATCATTTTCTAAAGAAAAATGATACACCCAGTCACATTCACCAACCGAAATTCAGACCTCACATGTTTTATTTTTTTTTAAATAGTAAACATCATCTAATGAGGTATATGCTTTGATAAAAAGTACATATCGCTTCATTTTGAATTGAATGAACCAATTTTTAATAAGTGCACGAAAAAATTTAATGAGGTATATATATCATCTAACGAGATATATATTTCACTGAATCTGTAACGAAATGTATAGGTCTGTGTTTTGGACTGAGAAAAAAATTGAGTATAGCAACACCCTTTTCCAAAAATGAATTTCGAATGGGGCGTTGTTATACCCAGATCTATTTCCAGCCCCAATTCTAGCCCTACGTGCGTCGATAGATTTCTATCGACGCATATATTCATGTTAATAAGGCATATGCTTTGAAAGAATATTTTTACATCTCCTATAAATATATCCATACAATTAAGTAGAGTACATGTTTCATTTTTTTATAAAAATATGTATTTTATTAAATAAGATATATTATTTTTAAAAAATTTAAAATATATACAAATTAAGGTTGGATGATATAACATTATCCATTTCGAAGAAACCGCAGGTTCTAGCTTATTCAAGCTGTTCATGCCATGTCAGCACGCTCACGAATGACCACGTAAGTAGTGGCTGTGGATGATCCTCATCGCAAGTCTCTGACGTGGCGAATTATTATTGGCTGAAGCTGAAAGTGATCAGACATGCACGACATGGCCTACAGTCGTCCACGTCTTCTATTTCGACTTTTGACTTTTTTCTTTTTTTTTTTATTCTGGGACAAATTTTCACGGGTTTCCCACGTGGGACTGACCGACTGATGGACATATGTCTCTCCTTTTTATTATGACAAAATCCATATAACCCCTGAAGATCTTCTGATAAGCGATGTAATCTTAATATATCCATTTAACCATCATAAATATAAATAACCTCTTGCAGTTGTAAATTCTTTAATAAGAGTTAAAATATTTTAAACATATTTTGTTATTTAAATCATGGTTAACAAATATATATTTTTTTAACTCTAAAAAACAGTCGATACTTAAAAAAAAAATTATATTTTTAATTTTACATTTTTTTAGGGGTTTTTTTTTTTAAGTATTGATTGTTTTTCAGGGGTTAAAAGAAGGGAAATGATAAAAAAAAGTCTTCTAAAAATTAGAAATATCCAAATTAACCACTTTTTAAAATTATACTAAAAAAATCTCATTTTACAATTTCAGAAATACAAAAGACTAACATACCCTTATTTAATTAGATCCTTAACATATTCCATACCTCTTAATTTTGTTAAAATATGTCATCCTCTTAATTTTATTAATGTATTTCACATATTCTCATGTATAACTTTTTTTACTCGAAATTCTTTATGATCAAGTGGTTTTTGTGATATATGTGTCAATATAATTTGAGTTTTTGATGATGAACCATTAAATGTTGATGCTTCTTTTAAAAAATGGATATATACTAATGATGCTATATGTGTGTGTGAATAGCCAAACAAAAAAAATGTGAATGAGGATTTAGAATATTAAAATACTATTTGCTGCATTGGGGCACAACACAGATTTAAATTATATGTTATGATTATACACAATTAAAAATGATAAAAAAAACATCAGGTAAGATATATATACGAAACACACAATATGATATATAATAACAAAACCTCTAAGTGAATGATTTGAGTCATATAGAGAGAGATTGTTGTTTTCTAGGAAAAATATATTTTTGGTGTAGAATAACCTAACAAAGATTAGAGGGATGTTAAGGATGAAATTACATATGGTAGATTAGTCTTTTGTATTTTTAAAATTGTAAAATGAGACTTTTTTAGGTATAATTTTAAAAAGTGGCTGATTAGGGAATTTTTAACTTTTAGGAGATTTTTTTAGTCATTTTCTTTTAAAAGAATACATATTTGTTAACCGTGGTTTAGATGATGAAATATGTCTGAAATATTTCGACTCTGTGGAAGAATTTTTAATCACATAGAGTTATTTGCATTTATGATGTGTTTATAGGTGGCTATATGGATATAATGAGATTATAGGTGTTTATATCGATTTTTCCCCTTTGGTATTTTCTTCTGGATGATTTGACCATTATACCCCTTTAGTTTAATGACTTCTCCACTTTCTATTTACATCCAACACTAATTAAAATCCTCCAGAATCAATTCTTTAAACCTCCTTCCAGACGGATGATTAAAAGTTATTACGAGGTTTATAAATATTCTAGTATAAATAAGAATAAAATATTTTTTTATTTGATTGTGTCTACTTACTGATGTTAAAATATTCACTTGTTTATCTCCTTCACTTTGTTTGATTGTGTCTACTTAATGATGTTAAAATATTGACACCAAAGGCACACAGAAATGTATGTCTACTTCCTTGTTCAGATTGTCAATTCATAGAAAACAATGGCCCCAATGAATTCATAAAACACAACTAAAAGCATATCAAGCTATGGAATTACAGACACCATTTCACATCAATTATAGATAAAACCTTGTTTAGACATGATCAGTTGTATGATTTACTATTTCTCTTTTTTTCCAGTCACAACAACTTACACTACAATTTTGGCTTTGTTGGTTTTGACCCGTCTGTGTGTGCTTTTGAAGGTTGTCTGTCTCTCTTTCATGAAGAGAATTTGGAGAGGAGCTTGTCGATGTGGATGATGATGTCGTCGATGTGGGGGCGCATGGCCGCCTGAGGCTGGAGCATCCAAATGACAAATTGACGGAGGGATTCGGGATAGGGTGGATCTGGTCCTGGCGGCCATTTGATCTGCGCGTTTATGATGGCCAATTGTAGGCTCCCCCCGGACTCTCCCAAGGCATACTCAAATGGAGATACGCCATACCTGCTCATTCAAGAATTTAAAGACGTTTACGTATTGCATATGTTCATAATCAAGAAACTATAACAAAGCAAATCCATTGAGAATTTTAATGCCCTCTATCAAGATATGGTCATAAACCTCTAGTCATGCCTAATCAAACATTTTTAAAATAGTATTACGTAAATGTGGTCCCATTGGTTAGCATACCAAACTGTGTGCAATGTATGGACAGAGATACAAGAAGCTCAGATGACAACTTGACATCTTTAAACATTGAAAAGAGACAAAAGTAGATCACGATGCATTCTCTTATAAAAAAATGTTTATATATGGCACATATAATTATGATGCAATTTAAAAAAAGGCAGACGGTATATTTTAGTAGCTGAATGATGAGAATGATTTAAATGTGTATCAACCATAAAGATCAATGATGCTTCAACAAATCATGACGTGTATTTCTACTAAGGATAACCTAGAGATAAAGGTTATCCCAATTAATCGGTTTCAGATTGCAACATGATGTATAGGTTGACTTACATCTACCAATACTCTCCTGATATGACATCATTCTGTATAATGTAGGCAAACCAAAAGGCCAAATCAATGAAGTTCTCAGTATGACCAGCAGTACTTCACATGAGAAAGATAAATACTAATCAGCTTCTGGGAGGCAGGTGAAGGACCATACTTAAAATTCTCATATAATGTACATATGAACAAAGATGGACATAAAAGGGAGAATGAAACATAATAATCAGTGCAAGTTTAGGAGGTCTCACATTATTGCATATAAAGTACACCCCAACGACCAAATGTCCGTTCTCTCATCAATATTAGTATGGCTGGGACAATCCCATAATTCAGGTGCTCTAAATGGCGCAGAACAGTGCTCTGCTGCCCATTCCTGCATATTGATTTTATCACTGAGTAAAAAAAACAGCTGATTCTAATAGGACAATAAGAAAAATACCCAAGATTGTTGAAGCAAATGCATAATACCAGTACAAGTAGATATGAAATGCATGACATCACAGAAAATGTTTCATAGAAGCAACAGTTCACTAATATAAATGAGATTTCCGCAAAATGAAATCATTAAAATACGAGATTCAAAACCATTGGCTTTTGCAAGGATTCAGAAAGATTTTACAAATTACAAAGCATTGGGTTTCCATGATAGTTATGCAAATTGTAAATCAGCTAGTGTTGAAACATCAATTGTAAATCAGTCCCACGGCCTTTGGCCTAATGGTATAGGACACCGCGCCCCCTTGGGGATCAACAGGGTTCGAGACTTGCCGAAGGCAAGTCAACAATTTTGTTGACAGCCCTCTGGGATGAGTCTTGTAGGCTTCTTCAAGCCCACCATGGCACCGTCTGTTCTGGGCCTCTGTTGGCCCCTGTCTGCATAATATTAGCAGTGGGTTACCATTGAATGTGGGATTGTGTTGCCCTAGACCCTTATGCCAAAAAAATAATAAAAAGGCGCGTGCACACAAGAAGGCAAGAACAGGCATTGCCACAGTGGGCTTGAATACCACCGTTTCATTGAATACTAAACTCACCACTGGCAAGAGGATAAGGACTTGAATCAACCAAAAAGAATATGCAAACCAGGAATGCTTATAATACCAAAAATCACAAGGCAAGCCAATGAAACACCACTGGTAGCTGGTATATTACCAAACTATATTTAACCGATTCACAAGACAATTCAAATACAATTCAATTATTTAACTATGTGATGACATATTTAATTGTGGTACATATTAGACTATAGATAGAGCATGCCATTTAAGTCAATTTTATAAGCATGTAGAAACTTTCCAATGATTAGTTGATTTATGTAATCTTTATTACTCTGCAAATTAATGATTTATTGTACGCATAGTGGATTCAAGTGTGCAGGACATTTTTTGCCTTTTACCTTGACATGCATGTGAAACAGGCTGTATTCAACATTATTTAATCCCTGAACAAAGGAACTCTCCCGTCCACATCAGGGAAAAAAACTAGAGCAACCAGCACTCAAATTTTCATACTCATATATGACTAGGTTGGAGGTGACATAAGACGATGGCTCAATGAAATAGATGTTAAAATTTTCAATGTTTGATTTCCTATCGTATGGGTATCATAGGGGCTCCAAGTGCAATGCGCCTGACATAAAAAGCTGGGATCTTATGCAAATGAGTTTCTAGGACTTTTTGGTAAAGAAATTGTTCATGGGATTTTTTTTGTAAATTTTTATTTCTGAAAGGGTCAAACTATAAATCACTCAAAATTTTCTGATTTTTTTTCCTGATAGTCTTGAACATGGGAGTGACAAATGAATGCAAAGATGTGCGCGGAGAGTTTCCAGTAAATAGTAACGACTTGATCTCTTGTAACAAGCTCTCTTGTTTTGGTGTCAATCTCTTCTAACAAGCTTTGATAACAGTTTAACACGCGAGCTAAAATTTCACAAAAGACAGTAGTTTGGGCTTTTTTTATATTTCCATTAGTATTACACATTGATTTGAAAATTTGAAAAAGGCTTCCAGAATATAAAATCAATAAAGATTCATCTTAGAATCTTAGAACATGTATAAGTTTCTGAGAGATGTGTGTTCAAGCCACAATAATATATAGAACAATGTAGAACCATTCAAAAATGAAGCGCATAAATACTTTCTAAAACCATTTAAAATGCAAATATATTTAAAAAGAGGAAGACATGGTATATAAAATTCAAGAACCTGCAACTGTAAAGCCTCAGAACGAGAGCAAATCTCTTTCCTTGCCGGTCTTGCACTTCCAAAATCCATTAAAATTGCAAGAGGTGGTTGTCCTTTCCTGTGCGTAATGAGGACATTACCAGGTTTGACATCATTATGTGCATAAGGCGGGTCAAAACTGTGCATATGTTTTAGTCCTGCACAAAGCTGTTGGTTGCTGTATTAGTTATAAAGCAGTTTCAAGGCATGCTGGTGATATTATCAAACTATAAACAAAAGTCAAAAAAAGAAATCAGGATAAAATAGGCCTAAAAAATTAATGAACAGATTGATTACGAAAGTACAACAACAATTAAGCTAGTTTGATAAAACATTATGACGCCGAATTACAAGTATTATAGAAACAGTCTAACCCAGTAAGTTGTTGCCAAAATGTAGATAATCTTAATCTAATCTTACCAAGTTTCTCAATATGTGGAGTTGTGGACTATATTCAAAGAAATTTTTGAAGGAAAGATGGGAGCTTACAAACACTTCTTTTTCTTCTTTTTTTTGAAAAATAAGGTGGGAGCACCGCCTAAAAATTTATTAATCACCCGATGAATGCTCCAAATAAACAGATGATAAGTCATCTGCTTGGAAAAACAGAGAAAAAAAATAAAAGGGATGCCATGCCTAACCTCCAAACCCAAAGTGAAACTCTCTACGTGGTATCATTATAATAACATGATATTTGCATACACTTAAGGTACAAAGAACCCCACGAGAGATGATTACAACTCTCTCTAAGTCCTTTTAACCCACATAAAAATCCAAAGCTTGATTTGTCCTTGTTCACATCAGTGTTCTAAAAATCCTTCTAAATGGCAATAAATCCCCCGCCTAGGCTTATGCGGCCCAGCCCACAACGCACAGGGCCTAGTACCCCTTCCTAGGCAGCAACCGCCCAGTCATTTAACTATAATAAGACTATTTTTTCTATCCATAATTATGTTAAGTTACCAACTGGCTAAATTTGTAGTCTTTTTTATACTCATTTAGTTGACCAATAAGATATTAAACTAGCTCACCATGAAATTGGGATTCATTAAATCGCAATTCAGGTAAATATATGTAATTCATGGGGTGAATTTTTTTTCCATCCGATGAAATACATTTAATCGGACAGTGATGAAATGGTGATCATACATAAGCCTAGGGGGGATGGTGACCGCATCTTATCATTTCACATGCATATGTACATACGCTTGTACGTACGTACTCACTACATACATGTGTGTGGGTGTCAGTCACCAACCGCGCTCCTATTTTTTTTTATAACTTTGGTTCACATGCCAGTCAGAGCCTCATCACGTGTGAACAATGTCCACTTAAAGTGTCAATTAAGCCTTTCTTCTTTGTTTTTCCAATCATGCTAGATTCAACTTGAGTATACTAACAGAAATTGGAAAGATGCTAATGAGAGATGGCAATCATATTTCAAAAATTGTGTTCGACAGTCCAACTATTAGAAAAACTGGATGACTGTCGATAATTACCTGCCGGAATATCTGAAGGACATCAAATGTTGAAAAGAACTCTTTCTTTGTTTGCATAACCTTAGCATTGTCTAATAAAGTACCATCCAGATGAACTGGAAATAATAGATATGCTTCATGATGCCATGATCCTTCTTTTGACCCCTGTTAATAAAATTGAGATTAGAGAACAGAAGAGGAAAAATTGAAGTAAGCTCAATGAAGAACCCTTTCATGAATTGTATATGATGAGATAAACAAATCCATTTGATATCTTTATCTATGTCAACACAGTGTAAATTTGTATCTCATAATAAAGTCATTCTAAAAGTGGATGTAAGTGCTTTCTGTTGCTTACTTTCCATCTGACTACGAAAAGATGAATCTATTCATTATAATGTGAATGAGATTAGTATTGAGCGTCAATCCTAGGTGCCAGCATAGGCATGTGCAGCATGTCTGAGAGCATTGTTGGCCCCACTGATTCTTATTCCAGAACTAAAAGATAAGAACATCAGATAGGAATGTCAGTTGAGAAGAAAACACTATTTTGTTTTCCACAAAGTAAATTTACTTTTCAACTATAACTTTTTATGTGCATCTTATTTTAACAATATGTATGAGGAATGAAAAGTAATATTCAACTGGATCCATATAAAAATGGTCTTCCAAAATGATGGTTTTCATAACAGTAAACAAACCATGCAATAGAGCTTAAGCTCCTTGGATAGATAAAGTGGTCCCAACCCACCATTAACCACAATTAAAAATCAAATGGGACATCCATTTTTGTGGTACGGCTTCAAATCATAAAGCAAATACTCACTTCCCTAGGCATGCACCCAAGTCAAAAATTCTCAAATGAGTATAAAATGGAATGAGAGAAACTGATCCCAAAACCTCGATGATTCATGGGGATGTCGCATCCATTTACATATTAGTGTCAATGATATGCTGAAGAAGAGGAGTTGGCATCCCTTCTTAAAAATCTTCATGAGATTGACTTGAACTTGGGAGGAAGAGGATACAGTGGCAAGGAAGCTCTCCTCTCACTCCGGATTTACAGTGATATCCTTATATAGGAAACTTAATAAGAATCGATCCCTAAGCCTCCCTACTACTTGTTTTAAGGGCCTTATTGGAAATCCCTTGCCCCTTTGAAGATCCAGTGTTTCATGATTGCTTAAACTTGTAAGTTGCAAAGTTTGTAATCTTTGTGGCTCGAAAGAGGGAAACAAGAGAACACCTATTCTTTGGTTGTTCTTTTTGTGAAAAATTTTGGGGAAAAGTGGGCATGGCTCTTGGTTCCCCTTACTCTCTTGACAACATCAATAATATGTGGAGGTGGTTTTGGAAAAAATGCATACATACTAGATTGCAAAATTTTCCCAAAGCAGTTTGTTGGAGCATTTGGATCACGGGCAATGAACACATTTTCCAACAAAAGAGGTTCTATGTGGAAAACACTTGGGCGACTCTTGCTCACTACTTAAAGATTGGGTTACTGCAATTTTGGGTATAGATACTCCATCAACCGTTATGGGGCACCTTTGGTTCTGGAGGTGAAAGATCAGGGTCAAGTTATGATAGGGTTTCCTTCTATTTTATTTATTTCCATTTAGTGAAGGTTCGGGAGGAGGAACCCAAAAAAGGTTACAAAGAAAGTTACAACCCGTGCCAATTGTTCCCGATAAGTGAAACGGGATTCTTTTGCCCAAGGATTCTCAAAGATCAAGCTCTAAGAAGCTAGGAACAACTTTAGAGATGCATCAATTCCAACATAGAAATGAACAAAGGCAATTACCTTAACTGCGATGATGGCATGATCAAGAAGAGGAAGTAAATTGGGATGGCTAAACAATGATGACACATGAATCTCCTGCCTCACCAACTGTAATTGCTCCTCAGTTTGAATAAGAACCTTCTTCATCGCATATGTACCATCATCTAAAAAAATAACAAGAATTATCTGTTGTGTGAACATAAGCATAGGACAATTGTTTCAGCAGATAAAAACATCCACTAAACCCCTTAATAGAGCGGCCACTAAACCTGACTGGGATTTAACCGACATAAAGGCTAGGATTGTCAAAAAACCAAACTTTCTTATTGCACTCAGGATATTGCAAGATAAATGACACTCCAATATGAATCTGTTAATTATGAAAAATAGAAGTCACAACCAATCGCAAGTAAAAGCTGTAATGAATTTGCATCCTCAACATCACAATAGCCTAACCCTCCAAATAGCCACCACCAAATAAGTAACTTAATAAACATTTAATAGGAGATTAATTGTTTCATCAACCACATATGTATATAAATGTTAAAAAACCTGTAAATTAGTCAACAAACAATATGCCCACCTAAATCAATAAATCTGAAAAAATGAAGATGAATTTCCATAAGACCCAAAACATTCTTTGAGGCAATGAAACAGTTAAACAATGAAAAAAAATATAGATCTCAACAAGGATGACAGCAACAACAACAAAAAAAAGTTAACATCTTTGAATTAAAATCCTCTAAATTCGCATACAAAACAAATAAAACAGAAGCAACCAATCACAGATCAAGACCAAACACATCAAGGATTCAAATGCCCATCAAAACCCACACAATTGACGAAACAAGAGAAGCCCATCCCAAAACAAGACCAAACAAATCGACCCAGATACAAGAACAAATCTTTCAATCTCTCCGAGACATCAAAACCTACCTGAAACGTGAGAAGGGTCCTTGAATCTGGGCTCGGGGGACGCGGCGGAGACAACCTCCTTGACGAGGTAGACGTAGGCAAACCCGCCCTCGCCGAGCTGCCTCACGATCCTGAACCGGGTCTCGTTGATCCACACGTCGCCTCCTCCATTGACGGCGTCGTACAGGGCATTCAGGCCGGAGAAGGAGCAACCCATGCTTTTTGGGTCTCTCTCTCTCTCTCTTTCTCTCTCTATATATAGTTTTTTTATTGGATCTGATGAAGGGGTTTCATTTGAAGGGGGAGAGGGTGAAATTGTGAATGAGTGTTTGAAAATTGTGTTTTTGGAGTATTATTTGATTGACTTTTTTGGTTTAGGTTGGTCACCCCCAAGAAGGGTATTCTCAGTGATGGATTTTGATTGAATAATGTTATTCAGTCTCATATTTTATTTATATTTTTTTTATTGTTGTGAGATATATATACATTAAATATTATTTTACTGTATTTTATATAAAAATAACATATCTAACACTCTCATGCACTCACATCTCAAAATATGTTATGTACTTATCACCGATGTTCCAATATACAAACGACTAATTAATTCTAGTATTGTCATTTAAAAGTTCATAGTTATAAACATTAGCTCCCTCTTATTGATCACTTAATTTTCAATCTATCAAGGTCAACCAAACAATAATAAAATATTTTTTTATGTTTATCAATGAAAAATAACAAAAGGCAATTAATTAAAATATCATTTCTTTTAAATAGATTGTTAATCGATTTCACAAACGATCCCATTGGGATTTGGTTAAAAAAATGCTTGTTGATTTGATGTAACTGTCTTTGAAATGCTTACTTATACAGTAGAGTAATTGAGGGGATAGGTTTTTGCCATCAACACACACTTTACCAAAACAAGTTATAAAAAAAAAATAAAGTTCAGCATTATGTATTTCCAAGTACAAAATATTATAGCTACTAGCAGAGGTCAATTTACTCCCCAACAAGTAGGAAATAATTCCCCTTTGAAAAATACATGAACCATCACTCAAATACTCAATAGTCTATCAAGACTTCCATATCAACAAAAAAAACAAAAATCAACCACTTAGACCACCAATTTTGCACTCTTTTATTGGAAATTCGGATTTGTTGTTGAACAACTTAAAACAGGAGTAGAATACATGATTTATTGGCGGGTGCCCCGAAGATGATCAGATCAGATCATGTGGCATGTAATACAACTTCTATAGGTTACACCATCATTTAAACATCCACATTGTCTGTCTGAACAGTCAATCACAAACTCACTCTTTGTGTAACCAAGGCATGGCTTTGGTGTTGCTGTTACAGTTGAAGTCCCAATCACTGAAAGTGATCAGAAGAGCAAAAATAATAATATTAGAACTGAACCACAGCAAGACTGGTGTGACATACCACCTAATTTGTTTATTCATGAATGAAAATTTAGGTCCGTTTGGAACCCGTTTGAGAAGTATGATTTTTGAAAAAGTATCAATGCAACTTGATTCCTAAGAATCTCACTTTCTTTGTTTTTCTAAGAGCATGCTTTTTATATTAAAAACATACTTTCTGATTCTTGCAAAAGTAAAAGCGCATCCAATCAAGTTTCCAAATGGTCCCTAAGATGACATTATAGGGGCACAAGTATAAAAATCTTGATGTGCATGTCATACCTAGGAAGTGAAAAGGACGCATAATGTCTACTTCAAGTGGGAGCCATACCTGTCTGGGAGCCGGTTGTTGCTGTGTTATGCAATGGATGTTTCCACCTGCAAGAGCAATCTCCCTCCCGTTTTGAATCATAATGACCTGAGGCCATTAACACATTGCTCATAATATTGTACAAAAATGAACAGTTTTTTACTTGCTTCGTGGAAAATATTTCCTCAATAGTAGTACAGATCTATTTTATAGAGTCCAAAAAAGTGAGTTCGTAGAATCAGAAACTGTTGGATTGATGTTTTGCTTCCGGTGACTGGACACCAAGGAAGAATTGCACACAAAGGAAGACTGTGCACTATTACCCAATTGGTGGTCTGGGGGGAACGAGAGTTCGGGGACAGGAGAGCAGAACTGAATTTTCTTATACACATGTAATGTGAAATTTGTAATTTCTGTGTTATGATGGGAAAACTATGGTAAAATTAAGACATGATGCATGGCTGGCCTAAGAGCTGTGAGAGAGAGTGTCTAGTCTATAAATCCCACAAAGTCTGTAATCCACAAAAAAAATTTAAAAATATAATCTTTTCTTTTTCTCTCCTTGAACATAGATGATCAGTTTGCCAAACCACAGAAATATTATTTTGTGTGATTCGTGTATTTGTTTTATCTTCTTCTTGATTTGATTCCTAGATCTTTTCTTTTTTTCAACAAAAAGAACATCATCATATGGTTGACCATAGCAAACCAGGTGGCTGATTGGCTGTAAACAACTTTTCAGGAAGAATGTTGAGTGGAATCTATCTACAATGGAAAGTTTACATATGATAGAAAGAAAGACGAATTCAATGCCAGAGTTTTGGCTTTTGAAGATAAAAAGAATTGTAATAAGTTGAGAATGGCTCACTTGATGATTGGGGAAGGCTGAAGAGAGGGCATCAAAGGCTTCTTTATCTCGCCTGTCATCCCCAAAGCCCGGGGCGATGATTCCTCCGTTAGCAATGTAGAAGTTTATGTAAGACGCAGCAAGCCTCGTACCTGTCAATCTAATTTTTGCAGTTCCAAGCTGTAATAAATAATGTTGTCAAACATTGAACATTATTCAAACACGTACAGAGAGGAATATTAAAAGTTTAAAACATCTAATTTTTTTAGATGACTGGGTGAATGAAGAGCCACCCCTTCTTTGAAGAGTCTAACGAAGGCATCAGGCATGCACACTATTAAATAAATCTTATTACAAAAAATATAGAATATGGCTGCTTCCATACGGTAAAAATTAACAAAGTGGTAATACGCTTGGTCATATCTGCGGTCATTCCTGCAGTCGGAACCTAATATATGATTTCCCTAATCTGGCATGCACTAGGTTAGACAAGTATATCCTCAACTAGGAAAAATGCAACAAGGCATGCATTCAATTCATTCGAGTATATACTTCATTTTTTGTGAAGGTCTGTCCTTAATTAGACAAGTGTGCACTTTCCAAAAAAAAAATCAAAACATATTCAGTGCAAAAGTGACCAGAGGAATGACTATCCCTCGCATTTTCCAATTTGAAATTTGGCTCATCCTCATTCTCTTCTGATGTAAACAAATCTATGATATAAGCATTGTGTCCAAAATAACAAAGAAAAAGCAAACAAAAGGGACAACATGAAATGAATAACAAAGTACTCAAGATGACCAGTCTTAAGTTCATCAGTATATCAGTATATTTTTACAGGTTCCTGACTACATCACTCTTCACCTTCTTTAAGCAAAATACCATGCAAGATACATGCCTAACAAATAGATATTTTGATTACCAATTTTGCCAAGAAAAATCCAGTTTTAGACTATTGTTATCAAGCGCTTTCATGATGCCAAAAAATTTATATTAAGATGTACTACAGTTAAGAACTTCAGTGCAAAAAAAACGTTTGTTGATATAATCAGCATTGTTGATTAGACAGCCAAAGAGTTTTTTTACAGCATAAAATCTAAGCACAGCACATATTTGTGCAAACATATTTAAAAATTAAAATACAAACTTATTTGCACACTTAAATGATATAAACTAAAAAAAGTATACTATAATGAACTGAAAAGAGGTGGAACAATTTTCATAGACATGCACAAAAAGAACGGCTCAGAATAAAGATTTACAACGACATCAGAACAGATAATGGATTGGTACTCAGGAGTAGGGAAAATTATATATAATGAATGAGGTTGCTAAGAATCATTTCCAAGGCCTAATCAATATCACCAATCATTACTTACAAAAAATAATCACCAATCATTTGTGGTCAGAAAATATGTAATTTTCTAGGTAATTTCTATGTACCTGCAGCTGTATAACAAGTAAAAAAATTGAAGTTTAATCAAACTAACCGGACAATAAATTCCCTTGGCTTCTTCATCAGTCATATGAAGTGGGCCAGGAACATGGAGTTTTATTACATCTAATTTTCTTCCTCTCGCATCAGTAGCATTTGAAAGAACAGCAAGCGCTTCAACAGATCGTTCATACTGAGGATCCGATTCATCATCAGTCCATGCCAAAAGCACTTTACCAGGACTTACAAAGCAGCAAATATTGTCAACATGTCCATTGGTGTCATCATCGTCTGTGAAAACAACATGCTTTTAAGTTCATTCACATAAAAGAACTTCAGTCAATAAAATCATAAGAAATGACAACTGCCATTCAAAAAGCCTTTCTTCTGATAAATTCCACGGTTGTTTTTTTAACAAATTCTATCATTATTCAATGAAGTTGAGTTTTTTGTTTTTTAACTGACTTAGAAATTCCATTATTCACAAAAAGTTGGCTTTGATTTGGGTGACATGACTGATTTGCTAGCATTAGATTTCATATTATACGACATAGTTAGTGAAGATTCTCTGCAGTACGCATGTCACGCCATACCATGTTTCAAGATAAAAAGAGATACTTACGAGACAATCCTCTGGGCAACCAAATAATCTTGCTGACCCCAAGATATGCCATTAAATTCTTCTCTATATCTTCCTTAATCATGTCTGGGTTCCTATTTGGATTCAATAAACATTCTTCAGTTGTAATGCATGTACCTGGACAAAGGATCAAAACAGAAAAAGAAAAAATCAAATGTAAAATTATCATTGCAAAGGTAACTGTGGATTCTAGATAGTTATCATACATCTTTATTGCCCTATTTTGTAAACATCAAAGCATATATCACTCTAGTAGTCGAGTGGAATAGATCAGAACATAAACAAATACCTACCTGAAAAATTCAAATAAATTAATTGATGGGTAAAAGGGTCATTATCTTAATCTGAAGAAACGCCAATAGATATTCTTCTCAAATGATGATAAAGCAAGCAATTATGGGTAGTAACAACAGCATAATAAAATTTCAAATGCATTAACAAAACTCACCTTCACCATCCACATGGATGCTTCCTCCCTCAAGAACCATGCTTTGTGGAAACCTGGGAGCTTTTTCTACCTCAAGAATCTAATAAAAATGTAGAACAGAAAAAATATTGTGTGTCAAAGAAGAAATCAGTTATATGGGGGTTTATCAAATTGATATACAAAACCATCAGCTTGCCTTTCTGGCAACCAGATCATCATGACTCCAGTCACTATAACAACCCTCCGTGTAACCTGAACATTCCAGAATAACTAAAATTATTATCCCTTTCTTCTTTTCTTGTATCTTGTTTTACACCCAAATAAAAATTAACAAATTAAGTAGTTTAAAGATTCATGTATGAAGTCACAAGTATGACTATGAGCCACTAAAGTTAAAAAACCAACCACTAAAAAGTCTAATACATCAAGTAACAACGGCAAATTGAATATATAAACTCAAAAAAAGTCAGAACTCCATTGACTATTATTTGCGTGAAACTCAATGCACTACAAAATAACAATAACACTAGGGGAACGGAAACTAGATTGTACTGGCACTTGCACACATGCACTCTTTGAATTGCCCTCAACAAAAAAATATAATTAAGAAGTAAACCTTAACAAATTGCTAATGATATGATGATGATGTTGGCTGAAAATGAAAGCTCTTCCCCTTGGGTAAGAGATTCTGATGCAAGAGATTTAGAAGCTGAAGAAAATTGCCAACCTTTGATGATTTTCAATACTTTACTCCAATATAATGATTCTATATTTATGCTTTTGCTACAATTATACATTGATAAGAAAGCATCCTCTATTCAAATAGCGCTTTCAAAAGGTCCTTGGAATAATTTTCAATAATGTCAAACATCTCGGGGAAAAAAAAGGAGTTGGCTGAAGGGAAATCTATCTTATTAGTATTACAATTACAATTTAAGCTCATTCAATCAAAGGGCTCTCTAACATCTCTGGACATGGCAAGGATCTCAAAGAGAAGGGAAAATCGCACAGATTAGCATAGAGTGTATGCATTTATGAAGCAATATTATCAGACAAAGATTTGAATTGAAAGACAGCCCCGACCTGATGACAATGATGCACCCAGAATATTTTACCAGGTCAATAATGTTGATTTCGTTCAGGGGTTTTTCCACAAGTTCTTTTATCTTATTAAAGAGGTACTACTTCAGGAATAAGATAAAAGAATGATCAACCTAATAGATAGAGACCATTCTTCATAACCCCGTGGACCCTTTCAAGCCCATGTTCCCTCATTGTTTAATCTGCTTTGATGAAGGAGACCTAATATATCACATGCAACCACATCTCTGTTTGTGCTTCTATTAACATGGTCAATCAATACTATTCAGATCCACCTCTGTGAGCTTATCCAGAATCCTTATTATGATGATCCAGATGATAAATTTTTGGATGTTCATCTCCACAAACCGCATAATTTTCTGCCCATAGCTTATTGAGGACTAAGGTCACTGCTGAACTTAGCTTCCACAAAAAAATATCATACCAATTGTCCTAGGAAGCCAAAAATGAATATTCCCCAATTCCTGAATAACAGGATCCTCAACTTGGCTAATTAATGATGATCAGACAAGTACACCCATCAAAGTCTAACATAGCTAAACCTGAAGTTTCAACTTCAGAACTGCTTTGACCATCGCCATTCTAAATCCAGGTGCAGGTAGTAATACTAAATCTTTTGTACATAATGATAAAATCTTCCAGGTTACTCCTAACTAGAAACATGTAAAATCCATATTCAAGAAGGTAGATATAAGTATATTCCTCAACATAAAGTTAGATTTTGAATGAGTTATGAATGAGTGAATTTTAATTTTTTTTTTCATATGGTGAAAAACATAGTAGATACTCCATCACATGTAAAAGACGAAAGACCAATGTATGCACAGCTCCCATGACCAAATATAGCATATATTTATTCATCTGAAATATAAAGTAGATAATATCTAATCATTCAATTGTTTCTTAAAAATCATTTGGTACAGACAATTTCAAAGTATGCTTCAAGTGAGTGCATACCTCCCCAGCAATTAAAAGTCCAATCAATTCCTGCAACATGATGATCCGATGTCTTTGGGCATGATTCACTGGATATAACAAACTTCTCACCAATATTGTCAGTTGGAACAGTCTAAATTATCCTATAAAGAAGAAAAAAAAAGACCATGACAATAATTTGAAAGAGCATAAGTAGTCTCACAGTGGGCCCAATGTCACGAAACCAGGCATCATTCATGCTCATCTCCAGCAACCTGATATGATCAGGTAGCATGCTTCGTGCCTTTGTATACTATAACCAGAGGAATCCATATTAAATCTGACTCGATTTCATTTAAATGGTTGGAAAAAAAACAGAAACATTTAACTGACTCTGAAATACTACCAACCTGGCTGGCGCTAGCGCATACAGTTACAGGTTCAAACTTTGAAATGGCGGTAGCCACATCGGCGAATACACGCTGACCATGTATTGCATCTTCTCGCCAGTTGTCTTGGCGTTCCTGCAATATAAAATGCAACTTTAGCAGCATGAACATGGGCACAGACTTTGTCTTTGCTCCACTTTTTTCATCTATTTCAGAGAAGATATATAAATAGAAAATGGCAAAATGAACAAGCTTTCTATCTAATAATATAAAAATTGAACCCAACAGCTGCACTGCAAAATAGTGATAAATCAGGCTTACCCAACTCAATCGATGCAATGGGTGTACAAGTATGTTCACAATAATTAAGAGAAGGATCACAGTTTCTACTATTTCAGCTGTATTAGTATTCTCCATTTGGCAATTGGCAGCATTCAAATAAGAACATAAAAGAAATTCCAACTTACAATTGTTTTACTAATTGACCTCATATGAAGCCAATTTTCAAAAACAACTTTTTTCATAAAAGGTGCTCTCAGTCAGCTTTTTCATAAAACTACTCTCAGACCAGCTTTTTTCATAATGTTGTTTTATTGACTTTTAACACAAAAACCAAAATCTGAAACTGAAAGCTAAAGTTTAAAAAACTCATTGGGACCAATTATCTGGAAATTGATTTTCCAGTTCATCAATTGGTTCCAAAGAGCAACATAGTCTGATACATGATGAAAATGGGTTCTTGAGACATTGAGCATTCATCATTGATAACAACCTATAAATACACTTCCAAATCATGAGAAACAAAACACACTCATGATTTATTACTGTCAGGTAAATAAGTGATAAGAGAAGAGAAAAAACATAGAAGTCCCATACATCAGCCTCCATGGCCAAAAAAAAAAAAATTGATTTTTGAGTTGGAGAGCAATAGTGATAGATTAATGAAACGTTTAACTGTAAACAATAAATCAATCATAAAAAGGGAGATGCCCATGAACGATTCCGATCAAACAACGTGGTAGGCGATGGAAACAACTAACAAGGAAAACACATCAAAACTTCAAAAACACTCTCCAAAAAAAAAAACTTCAAAAACAACAAACACCCATCACATAAACTCGTTCACACTTCACACACACACAAAGAGGAGATGGAGAAACTAACGGGCCAACCCATCCAGCACTGTGTGTGAGGCTCCCACTCCGCGGGCATGTGGTAGCCTCCCATGGCAGGAGTCCCCTTCAATTCAATCGACATCTCTCTCTCTCTCTCACACACACACACACACACACAGTGACAAGAGTCCCAGACTTCACCATGATAGTCTTATACTTGCAAGAGTATCTTCAGCCTCTTGGGCACCGCTGGATACAACTTGGACGGATTGAACTTGACTCAACCGAATACTTGGACGGATTTGGAATTAGATTTTGCGGTATGTTTTAACATTTGAATCCGAGCATCCGAGCATCCTTAATCTAATTCGGGTTAAATTTGAGTTAGAAACCCGAATCTAACCTGAACTCGAAACGAAATAAGGACGATAGATTTAAATATTCTAAATTATATTTTAATTTTAATAAAATAATTTTTGAGAAAAATCCATGCAACCCCTTAAAATCTTATTGAAATCTATATAACTTCCAAACTTTTTTTAAAATTCATATAACCTCCTGAAAACATCTAATAAATCCAAATAATCCTTTGAATAAAAATTTTGTTAATAGATGATGAATATTTTGGGCACATTTCGTTTAATTAACCCTGACTGAAAATACGATATACTAAAAAACCACTACAACTGATTAAAAATGTGAAAAATCCTATGAAAATGACGATTTTACCCTCTCTAGATATGTCATAAAACTCTATTCATACGAGTAAAATCGTCATTTATAGAAGATTTTTCACATTATTAATGCATTGTAGGTTTTTTTTTGTATACTGTGTTTTCTACCAGGATTAACAAAAAATAACATTTACAAAATATTCACTATCTGTAAACATAAATTTTTTTGGGGGGGTTATTTAGATTTACTAGGTGTTTTCAGAGGGTTATATGGATTTAAGGAAAAATCAGGGGGTTATATGGATTTCAGTCAGTTTACAGGGGGTTATATGGATTTTTCCCTTTATTTTACCCCTAATCTATCATTTCTATATTTTTAATAAAGATGTTCTTTAATTTTAACTTTCTTATATTTTTCGCGTGGATTATTGACTTTTATAAAATTCTAATTGTTTGGATTAACACATTTTAAAAGTTAAATTAGAACCGACTCAAGTCTAATCCAATCCAAATCAAACTCGAACCCAATATGAACCCGAACGACAGAATCCAAATCAAACCCGATGAATTGGGTTTGGGTTAAGCTTCATGAGTTTAAGGACGGGTTGAGTTGAGTTTGAGCTAACTTTCCGACCGTTGAGTTGCACCCTTACCTTATCAAATATCTATGTTGCACACAATCTTTTTTATAGTCTCAAATATAATCTTATATATTTTATTAACCCTCTCCACTCCTATAGGGAGTATATACTTTCTTAGAAATTTTTCATAATTTTTATAAATAATTTCATTTAATTTATTAAAGTATATATTTTATATTTTATAAAAAATACATATTTTATTAAATGAGGTTTCAGATTTAAAAATAAAATAAAAACATGTGTAATCTGCATTTTAGATTGTAAAATGGATTGAGTGTAACATTTTTAAATATCAAATCAAATGAGTCTAAAAAAAAATTACTAAATCAAGGAGATTTTCTTTTACTTAAATAAGCAATTACTCATTTTAAATGCTTCAACCCCCATTTGGATACGGAATATGCCACATAATAACTTGGAATAAAGCATAATAAATAATTTTTTGTATTTGGATGCAGTGATACTCTCGGATAACCTATGCCAAAATAAATTGATATAAAGTGGTACATGAATTCCAACCAACCATTTGGAATTAAAATTATTCTAAGTTACTCCACCAAAGGATATGTAGGTCTACTATCAAATCAACTATAATCACATTTTATAAATCACCTATCAAATTAACTATCATCGTTATTTCATCTTTTATAAATCTTTGTCTATAAATCTTTATCCATACTTTATTCACATTTTATCCAAACAATAAAAACTTTATTATTATATTTTTCAACGAAAATAATTCAAAACACAATGAAACATAAAATTACTTATTCCACTACTATACCTATTTATATTTATGATGATATAACTGTATGCCTAAGAATAAATCTTATTCTATATTCAAACATGGGCTCAATGTACTTTTTTGGATATCAACCAACATGATTCGAGGATAACTCAATCTTGATTGGAAAACATTGATATCTGTTAAAGTTTTTACTCATAGTTTTAAGTAATCAAATTTGAAACAAATTTTAGGTGAGGATTGGAGATGCAGAGAAAACAAAGATGGGAAAGAACAAAATTACAGAATAACTCATAGGAAAAGTGCAGTGGTATGATGAATAATCTACTATAAATGTCTTGCATCCCATCATTTAAACAACCTTATAATTTAATTAAATATACATCAGTTTTTGTAAACATGCATAGTCTCACACAAGCCCCTGAAAACTTGACGTTGGATATAAATGTCCCTCCAAAGTTTTATTTATCTTCTATTATTCTTTGTGTAAAATTTAACAATTCGATTCAGTTTGGCCTAGGTTTGGCAAATAATTCACTTCGGGCCACTTCATCTGGCGTTTGGTTACGCGATTGTAAAACTGATTATCTGATTCTGTAAGAATCTAGGTTTTAAAATTGATTTTGCAGGAAGCTCACATCCCTCAACTTTTTAAAATCGCAGTTTTTGAACATTATTTGTCTGAAATTTGTGTGGAGGATGCTATTACACTAAGGGTGCGTTTGGTTGCGCGATTGTACTGTGATTGTGATTGCAGGAAGCTACGTTTACAATCGTGTAACCAAATAGTTTTACTATAGCAGCTTCCTGCACACAGATTTTAAACAAATAGTGTTCAAAAACTGAGAAAGTGAACAGAATCAGTTTTGTAATCGCAGATTCCTGCAGAATCAGTTTTGCAATCACGCAACTAAATGCACCTTAAAATTCTTTGATTGCATGATTACAAACGTAAATTTTAACAATCACAAACGCTGCACAATCGTATAACAAAAGCACTTGCATTTGGTTGGAATTTGAACCGAATATGATGGTAATTTGATTTATGGTTTCATGATAAACCAAACCAAACAATCCTATTCACACAACATTGATCTGACGGACCTCTCTTAAATGAAACGTTCCGCCGAAACATCTGACTTGGATCCCTCCACTTCAACTCTCACTCGCTCTGTTCCATCTCCACCTCTCCATCCCCAGAAACCCTAACAAAACCCTAACCCCCTCCACCGCCGTCTCCGCCGCCATGGACGAAAGCCTCTACGACGAGTTCGGCAACTACATCGGCCCGGACATCGACTCCGACGCCTCAGACGCCTCCGATGACGAAGACGACCTTCCCTCCCCCTCCGCCTCCCCATCCGCCTCCGCCGCCGTCTCCTCCCCTGATGACCACCACCACAACCGCCAGGTCGTCCCCATGGACGAAGACGTCGACATGGACGCCCAGATCGTCCTCGCCGAGGAGAAGAAGTACTACCCGACGGCGGAGGAGGTGTACGGCGAGGGCGTTGAAACCCTAGTCATGGACGAGGATGAGCAGCCCCTCGAGCAGCCCATAATCAAGCCCGTCCGCGCACTCAAGTTCGAGCTGGGCGTTCGCGACTCCACCACCTACGTATCCACCGAGTTCCTCCTCGGCCTCATGTCAAACCCCTCGTTGGTCCGGAACGTCGCCCTCGTCGGGCACCTCCAGCATGGGAAGACGGTCTTCATGGACATGCTGGTGGAGCAGACGCACAAGATCTCGACTTTCGAACAGATCGGGGAGAAGCATATGAGGTACACGGACACGAGGGTTGACGAGCAGGAGAGGCGGATCTCGATCAAGGCGGTCCCGATGACGATGGTGCTGGAGGATGGGAACTTGAAGTCGTATTTATGTAACATCATGGACACGCCGGGGCACGTGAATTTCTCGGATGAGATGACCGCCGCCCTGCGGCTTGCGGATGGGGCGGTGCTGGTGGTCGATGCTGCCGATGGCGTGATGGTAACAACAAATTTTCTTTAAATAAACTGGTTGTTTTAGTTGTTTTTACATACCTCATGTAATTTAGAGAGTGTTTTTTTTTTTAATGATGGTAAGAAATCTACCTCCAAAGTTCTTTTTTGAGTAAATTGGGAGAAGATAAGAATTTTTTGAAAAGATTTGAGTAAATGGTACCATACTAAACGAAGCTTTTACTCAAATTGTTAATGAAATTTGGGTATGGGTTTGAGTAAGGGCTGGAGATGGCCTTATAAAGAAGGATTTGGGTACAGTTTCAGAAAGAAAGGAGAAAAAGAAAACTGGGTTTAGAAAACTCCCATGCAAACCGAGATTTGAAAATACTGCAATAGAAGTTCAGCACTTGGGAGTTTTCCTCATTCCATAATCTGCAATTTTCCATTAATCAGCACCATGGACTGACTGACAGACTGAGCGCCCGCACGGTTAACTGCCCAATCTTTGAGAAATCAAACTGCACTCTCCCAAATATATTCGAAATAAGGATTACTTCCCTGAAAAACCACTGTCTCTTGTGAGCCAAAT
This sequence comes from Acorus gramineus, assembly GCA_030737835.1. Lineage (NCBI taxonomy): Eukaryota > Viridiplantae > Streptophyta > Magnoliopsida > Acorales > Acoraceae > Acorus > Acorus gramineus. The sequence goes on from CM060850.1 coordinate 6,428,155, forward strand.
GCCCCAACAGCAAGCCGCACCACTGATTATGACACCTTGCCCTTGATGCTCCTATCTCCCTTCTTCGATTTTTTTCCAGCTTCCCGAAGACCATCCAGATTGTTAGAATCTGCATTCATACCCACTGCAGCCCCGATAGATATCCACATGTTACGCACAAGAGGACAGCCACAGAACAGGTGCTCTAAGCATACAAAACATACAATGCATCGGAGCCCCATCCCCCCCATATAGACCTATACACCCTTGTCATTAAACTCATTGTAAGCTAGCTCATAAATCCCTGCACCTTGAAAGGGACCTTTGTCCCCCAAATCACCTTGTCTTTTACCGTGGTATAGGAATTGATAGGCTGCTCTCTACGCAACCAATTTTAACAATTTGTGACTGAAACCATTCTTTTCACATGGGACCCATAGAACCCTATCACGCTGCTCTTTGACCCCAGAAAATTCTTCCAGTTTGCTCATCAAATTTATAAATTCAGCAACTTCAGAATCTTGAAGATTTCATTTAAAACACGGCTGCCAAACCATTCATTTGTCCGACCTCCCCCAATAATCCCTAACCAACACAACTTTATTTGCTGCCACAACAGACAGTAAGGGAAAGGAGTCCCTCAGCGGTTGCTTGGCACACCAAACTTCATACCAGAAAAGAATGTCAAAACCATTCCCCACGATCCATTTGATTGCAGGCCTGATTTCTTTCACAGAATTAACAATACCAGACCAGATTTTGATAGCTTTCATGCAGCATTTGGGATAAGACAGCCAGTGGCACACCTGTGTAATATTTCACGTTAATCATATTACACCACAATTGAGTATTATCTGAGAGCCATCTTCTCGTCCACTTAACAAGAGTGGTTTATTCATATCCTCTATATTGTGGATCCCCATTCTGCTTCTTTTTTTCTGCTACAAATGAGATCTCATTTCTCTATTCCTTCTCTCTTTGCCTCACTCCATAAAATTCTTTTCCTTATTTGCCCCAATTTGTTTATAATTCCATTATGAATTTAAATCACAGAGAACTAGAATATCGTGAGGTTTCACAAAACCGCTTGTAAAAGGACTATCCTCTCCCCAATACTATGGCATTTACTTTTCTAACCATCTAACTTCTTCTCGAATCTACAATTCAGATGCACTGAATCTTGCTATGTTAAATAACCAAGATGCATAGGAGATCCAATGTTTCATGGGAAACATCTCCATCCGATATCCAATGATTCCGCCAAACACAGCAATTCAGTCTGATCCATGTTCACCCAAGCATAGAGCTTTTAACTATTATTGTAAGGAAACGTGGAAGTTCATTGCTATGTATGAAGAGGGAGACATGACACAAATTAGAAATTCGGGTTATTTTTAATTGGATGATTTTATGATATTCTTTACTTTTTTTTCCATGGATATGTAATGGGTTGGAGGTGTGGAAGCGAGATATCTTTGATCTTGAATTGATTTTATTGCATTTGTTTTAATTGACCAGGTTAACACTGAGAGAGCTATACGCCATGCCATACAGGAGAGATTGCCCATTGTAGTAGTGATAAATAAGGTAATGCTCATGTTGTTGTGAAATTCTGGTCATGTTATGTATCATATATCATTTTTAATGGTCGTTCACACTTCCATATGCATTTGAATGTGCGTTTGTTTTCTTAAAGGTGGATAGATTAATCACGGAGCTAAAGCTTCCCCCAGCTGATGCTTATTTCAAGTTGCGACACACATTGGAGGTCATCAATGAACTGATCTCATCCTTCTCCACCACTGCAGGAGGCATCAAGACAGTTGATCCAACTGCAGGGAATGTTTGTTTTGCTAGTGCAAGTGCTGGATGGTCCTTCACTCTGCAATCCTTTGCAAAACTATATGTGAAGCTCCATGGGATCCCATTTGACCACAACAAATTTGCTGCCCGTCTCTGGGGGGACATGTATTATCATCCTGATGAGAGGGTGTTTAGGAAGAAACCTCCTGCTGGTGGAGGTGAAAGATCATTCGTGCAATTTATTCTGGAGCCTCTATACAAAATTTACAGTCAAGTGATAGGAGAGCACAAAAAAAGTGTGGAATCTACTCTCGCCGAGCTTGGTGTGACTCTTAGCAATGCAGCGTATAAGCTGAATGTACGTCCTCTTTTGAGGTTGGCCTGCAGCTCAGTTTTTGGGTCAGCCACTGGCTTCACTGATATGTTGGTTCAACATATCCCTTCTGCAAAGGATGCCGCAGCTAAGAAGGTAGATCACATATATACTGGGCCACAGGATTCATCACTTGTGGAAGCCATGAAAGACTGTGATTCTTCTGGCCCTCTCATGGTTAACGTGACCAAACTTTACCCGAAGTCTGACTGCAGTGTCTTTGATGCATTTGGACGAGTGTACAGTGGCACTCTCCAAACTGGTCAAACTGTACGGGTACTAGGAGAGGGTTATTCGCCGGATGACGAGGAAGATATGACTGTAAAAGAGGTCACAAAGCTGTGGGTTTATCAGGCGCGCTATCGTATTCCCATTAGCAAAGCACCCGCTGGTTCTTGGGTTCTTATCGAAGGTGTTGACGCGTCAATCATGAAGACTGCAACACTTTGCCCATTGCACATGGACGAGGATGTCTTCATTTTCCGCCCTCTTCACTTCAATACTCTGCCTGTTGTCAAGACAGCAACTGAGCCTTTGAATCCTAGTGAGCTACCGAAAATGGTTGAAGGACTTCGAAAGATCAGCAAGAGCTATCCCCTAGCCATTACAAAAGTTGAAGAATCTGGGGAGCACACTATACTGGGAACTGGAGAGATATATTTAGATTCAATCATGAAAGACCTTAGGGAACTGTATTCTGAAGTGGAAGTCAAAGTATCTTCTCAGACTATTATGAACATCTTCATTCGCTGACTGATTTTGAGGATGCCATTATCTTTTTGCCATTTACCATGTTTTTCCATGTTCTAATGCAGGTGGCCGATCCAGTGGTTTCTTTTTGTGAAACAGTGATCGAGACCTCATCTCTGAAGTGTTTTGCCGAAACACCAAACAGGAAGAATAGAATAACTATGGTAAATTCCATGATGGTCTTCTAATGTTCCAAATTTTCATTCTCCATCTGATTTGTGTTAGTTTGATGAACTACATTCTATGAGATTCTAGTTGTTGGCTGATTTGATGCCTATGCACCAGCTTGCAGAACCTCTTGAGAAGGGCTTAGCAGAGGATATTGAAAATGGCGTTGTAAGTATTGACTGGCCTCGTAAAAAACTAGGTGATTTCTTTCAGAGCAAGTACGACTGGGATTTGCTTGCTGCACGTTCAATATGGGCATTTGGACCTGACAAGCAGGTAAAGAGCTGTTCTATTTGAATACAGCTAATGGATTATTGATATCATTACATGTAAAGTGCTTAGAAGGCCTTTACAACATCTCTTTTTCTCTCCTAAATTTTTATTTTGAATTTGTTAGATTTTTCTGGGGTACAAATGGGAGTTGAAATCCATTGTTTTTTCCTTATCTTGCCTTTTTGTTTTGTTATGGAACTCTTTATTGCGTAATGGTAACTTATGTTCTGATATTTTATGCAGGGACCCAACATCTTGTTAGATGATACTTTACCAAGTGAAGTTGACAAAAGTTTACTGAATGCTGTAAAGGATTCAATTGTTCAAGGGTAAACAAAAAATATTTACCTATTTTTTTTATTTTTTTTTATGAAGAAAAGCTTCCCTGGACTCAAGTTAACACCTTCATGTGCAGCTTCCAGTGGGGTGCCCGGGAAGGTCCCCTTTGCGATGAGCCCATCAGGAATGTGAAGTTCAAAATCCTAGATGCAACCATTGCTGCAGAACCGCTTCATCGTGGGGGTGGTCAAATTATTCCTACTGCTCGACGGGTGGCATATTCGGCTTTCCTGATGGCGACCCCACGGTTGATGGAGCCTGTTTATTATGTTGAGGTTCTATTTTCTGCCTTTAAATGACTTGAGAATATGCTGTAGTCAATGAACTAACTATTCTCTTGATACACTTTCAGATACAAACACCTATAGACTGTGTCGGTGCAATTTACACTGTGTTATCGCGTAGACGTGGGCATGTGACAGCTGATCTACCAAAGCCTGGGACCCCTTCTTACATTGTCAAGGTTTGAATATTTAGCCACAGAATCATGTTATAATAGTGTACTGATATTTTTTTTTTAATAAAGATTAGAATTTAAATAAAGCTTCATTGCTGGAGCAGTGTAATGTTATTTATTCTTGGCAAATTTAATTCATTCTTTACTTTTATTAGTACACTGGATAGAAAAGAGACTTTATTTACCAGTAAATCTCTGGCAGATGCCAACATGCATTTGCCAGGAATTTGTGATTATGCTGAACAGAAACACGTTTTTATTTAAGTTAGGATGCTTATTTTATTTCAAATCATTCTGGATAACTGTTACTCTATTTAATATTCACAGGCATTCGTACCCGTGATAGAATCATTTGGCTTCGAAACGGATTTGAGATACCACACACAAGGGCAGGCATTCTGCCAATCGATATTTGATCACTGGGCCATAGTTCCCGGGGACCCACTCGATAAATCCATTGTTCTCCGGCCTCTTGAACCAGCCCCTGTTCAGCACCTTGCCCGGGAGTTCATGGTGAAAACAAGACGTCGGAAGGTAGTGTACTTGCTCTTCGCAATTCAATAAAGATAAATTTTCTTTTGTCCATACTGATCACAGAGCTGATCAACAGAACTGATTGCTTACATTCATTTTTTATGTTGTGTGAAGGGTATGAGCGAGGATGTGAGCATCAACAGGTTTTTCGACGAGGCAATGGTTGTCGAGCTTGCACAGCAGGCTGCAGAGCTTCATCAGCCACACTTTTTGTAAGGTAAAAAACATCTGCTTTCATGAATTTAGAGGGAAAAATGTACCATTGACCAGACGTAAGTCACGTAACTGGTCTGGCTCATGTCATTATCGACTTAGTTCAGCTGGAGTTGGAGCCAGATTTTAACCTGTATTTAATCAATCAGTGGATCCATAGGTCAGAATTTGTTCCTATCTTGCCAATTATTGTTCCCTATTGTGAACTATAAAGTGTGATGAGATGTTTTTTAATCAATACATGCTAGTCCTAAATTTGTTATTCACAAGGATTATTAAGTTAAACCATAGCTTGTTTGATAGTTGAAGGTTATGAGACCCTACTTTATTCCTTTTTAATAATCAAATGCATCATGTTATCTATCAATATGTAAACCCTATACCCATTACAGGTTCAGATGCAAATTTGCATTTTTTTTACCTATGTATGGGTAAGTTCCCTGTTAGGATTGACTTTCCATCAAGAAAACAAATATGTGAATCCTTGTCATCATAGGAGTTGTGTTTGAAGAAGTACTCATAACAAGGAAGTGATTAATTGCACGTGTTCATCCTTTATAAAGATAATTATTAATTGTAAAGTTGGTGTTTTAAGCCAATCAACAAAAAATTACTTGGAAATTTTTTTGAGAAGATAATATATGGAGCCTAAAGTTGATTATAGTTGATTGAATTTTTTTTATCAACTGAATTTGAGATTGTTGATTTAATTTGGCCGCATGGATAAAAAGAATCTTCTGGATTGATAATTTAGATCCATGGACTAATAATTATTGAAAAGAAAATTTGTATTGAACATAATATGTTTTCTTTATGGGTAATGTGTCTATCTATTAAATATAGAAAATAAATTACATAGTTGAATTCACAAGGGGAGGTGTTATTATTAATTCACAAAAATGAGGGGTTGATATGAATATAAATAAACTTTGATTTTTTTTCTTACAAAAGTTGTAAATTTTTATTTTAATGATGCATGTCTTGGTAACGTGAGTGTATGAAACTAACAAGTTATATGAGCCTTAAAATGAGCTAAAATGGTTGTGTATAATTACATCCAAAGAAGCATACAAATAGAGTAAATAAAATTTTCTCCCTGGTTAAGTAACTCAAGTATATCGATCCGGATTTGTCTAATATTAAATCCAATTGAAAAAAAGAATAACATTTAAAAATAAAACCAAAATCAAAGTTTATTATAAAAAATTATCAATGGAATATACAGAGGGCGAGAGAAACACCATTAAAAAATAAATCATGAGCTAAAATCTTGTTCTTTTTTCGTATCATCTATCTCTTTGTTTTTTTTTATTTAAAATAAAGCATCTCCGATTCAAGTCTTCAAATATGGAGGGTGAATTGAACCTTTCATATTTGAAGAAAATTTATTTTTGGAGGGTGTTGTACTTCAACCATTATCCTTTATTTTTTCTTATCATTTTTAAAATTATACAATGTTATATGAAAACTCATTAATAAATATTATTATTATTATTGATCCATTTATATAAAAATTTATACCATTGAAAAGATCTCGTTAAAACCTTTAAAATGAGTTTAATATTAAATGGTTTTGGAATTATTTTTAAATTATTAAATTTTTAATTAAATAAATAAAATTATTCTTGAATAATCAAACGAATGAGGATTTATTTAAAATTAATTCTAAAATAATGTACTATTAGTCTCATTTGAAGGTCTAGATGAGATCTTTCCAATTCTAGTATTTTTATTAAAAATGGATTAGCGGATCTAAATATACATTAGATTGAAGTAATTAATGTATAAAGGAAACAATGAAAAAGGTGATTTGGAGGTGGCCTGCAAATGGAGATATGGAGTGTGATTGGAGATGCTCTTACAAATCAATCCATATAAGAACTAAAATTTAAAATTTCCATATTACTACATTAAAAAAAAATAAAAAAAATAATTTCATAGGCAATTGCAAATCAAATCTACTAATCATCCCAGCAAAAACCAAAGAAGTGGAAGGATTTCTCCTGGGCAATTACAAATCAATCCCTATAAAAAGAAGAAATTTTATCGTGGTGATCTCATTATCTTACTGGACTTTTTTTTGTAAAATATTTGTTTGTTAGATATTTGTTTTTGTTAAATTTTTTATTAATGTTCTCTGGTTACAGGAATCTAGAATATTCTTAGCCAGTTACAAAATATTTCGTAAGATAAATTATCTTAATTTATAAATAAAACATCTATCAATATTATTTTTATTTAAATTTATCAAAATTGAAATAAAAAAAAAGAATAAATGTTCCTCTAGCATTTAATTGAAATAAAATATTTTATTTTTATTTTAAAATAAGAATAATTGTCCCCACTTTATCATGGTTATTTTTTTTTATGATAAACTGGATATATGCTTTGAATTATCTCTGTTCCTTATAAAAGAGATTTAAGAGACTTACGAGTTAACGAAAGATTCAAATGGTGTGCGAGTGATTCCCAATTAACATCTAAAAACACATAAGCAATCACAAATGCATTAAAAACATAAATTTTACATTTTTAAATTTTATCTATATATTGTTGAATGTGATTTAATAAAATCATATTTTCATGTAGTTTTATTTACTTTATATTGTAACTTTGAGTTTTGTAAAAAGAGTTTTCAAATAGTCGCATTAAATGCTTATAATGTTTTAATAGTGTATTAATTTTTGTATTAATTTTAAACATTTTGTGTGATGCATTATGTGTGTAAAATCCGATTAATTAAAGACCACCGTTAGATATGAGAGATCAATCAAGAGTCGTTGATTGACGATAAGATGAAGCAGTTGAGAGTTAAATTCAAAATTCGAATTTAATTGCTGGACGGTTATAACTGTTGGGAACAGTTGTGATAACTGTTGAGAACTATTATGATAGGGTCTTTAACTAGGGGGATAATTTTAATCTTCTTCTTCTTCCTCGAAAAGACTCATCCAATCCAAAAAGAACATGTTAGACTTGCATCCATATCTGCCATAAACACAGCAACCAAAGAGGGCCATTTTTAGCTTTTGTTTTGCTGACCGCAAGTCTAATAAGGCTTCGTTGTATCCGGGAGTGAGTTTGCAGAGAATCCCTACAACAACTTCGTTGAGAAGTGGGAGCAAATATCGCATAAAGAAAGCGTATTCGCTACACGCCTCGAAATTAAAATTGTTCTTTTCATTCCATTCTTTTTATTCCAACATATATCTCAAATCATGTTTGGCATATATATATATATATATATAAATATTAAATTCATAGAGGATTTTTTTAAAATTCAAATCTTTACTTAATTCCTATATACGAGGGTAGTAACAAACAGAAGTGATCTATTTTTGTTTCTTTAACCGTGTTATTCATTGAAGATTTGTTTGTTAAGGATTTATTCTTCAGATCTTTATTAATATTAGTTAGATATATAAACTGTGTAATATGTTAAAACCACAACTAACCAAAATCAAATTAAATCTCAACCTATCCAATCTCACTAACCACTATATATATAGACCTAGTAGCCATTGTATTTCCCTACTTCAACTTAAACATCCGACAAAAAAAAAAAAAAAAACCTCTCTCAAAAATGGCTGTGAAATCAGTTTATCTGTTCTTGTTCATGTTTGTCACTCTTTTTCATTATACACAAGCAATTCCAATACCCCTACCATCTGGAGCTGGACCTGAAAGCCTTGTTTTCGATCGATCGGGACGCGGTCCATATGCGGGCATATCAGATGGCCGAATAATTCGATGGAATGGACTATACTCCGGCGGTTGGGATGATTTTGCGACGACGTCCCCGCATTGGTAATATTACTTCTAGTTACATATGATATACATATTTATATGTTTATTTTGTTTCATGTTATATTTTTGTATTAGTGATTGTTTTATTATTTTGAATGCATGGATGGAATTATGGAAATAGTTTGATATCTTTGTTAATTTGAATACACTATGTTTTTAGATATATAATCTTCTTTTAAAAATTCTATTCTTTTTTAGAAGTTCATGTTACCTACCAAAAAAAGAGTTCATGTTGAATTCGATCGGGAGCATATTTTATTTGGATTATTTTTTCTTTAAAAATCATTATTGCTACTGATTCGTCATGTTTTTCTAAATAATAGCTTCAACATTGAATGAGCAAAATGAGATTAATTTATATACAATAAAAATTAAGTTCCACGAATTGATTGAAAAGAAAAGTGATGATAATATTGATAATATTTATTTACTAATTAATACAAAACATCAAATGGATGGTGTTAATTATGTTTAAGTTCTGCTTTTTGAAATTATGTTTTCAAATATAGTAATCTGCTTTTCACATGAATATTAAAATTACTATGCTTGCTTATAAATTTTACTTGTTATCTTACATTACATAATAACGACGTTGAAATTAAAGCATAGTACTCAGTGGTCGTGACGTCATGCTCTAGGAGTAAGATTTGTAATTTAAATCTGTGTTAGTTTCATAAGTGAAGGTTTAAAATATTTTTCTAAAATACAGATTATGCATGGCAATATTTTTGTGTTTGTTACTAGGTACCATACATCTAATTGTATCGCCAATGCTATGTTATATTTGTTCTTTTTTTCTTTTCAGAAGTTCATATATAATATGTTTCACAGCTGATTGTAAACCTTGTAACTGGTATGTTCAACCCATCAAACTAATACGGTTGGTGATCTTAGTGCATCTATATATCTTTATTTTATTTTTTTCTAAAATGCAAATTTATTACTCTTGTGTTTAACATCTAACAAATCCAAAAACTTATTGATTGATTGGTTTCATTAAACAGGACTAAGGACTGCATTGGGTCGACCAATCGTTCTATGGAACACAAATGTGGTCGTCCTTTAGGCCTTCAGATAAATGAGAAGTCTGGTGACATCTACATCGCCGACGCCTATTACGGATTGATGGTCGTCGGACCCAATGGCGGAATGGCACAACAACTTGCATCGAGCGCGGAAGGAGTGCCGTTCCGCTTCACCAATGGCCTCGACATCGATCAAGAGAACGGTGACATCTATTTCACAGACACAAGTAGTCGCTATGATAGGAGGTACGTACGTACGTTGTGTGTGTGTGTATGTATGTATTGATCAAGGCATATTAAATTACTCATTTACATACATTAAGGTACTGTTTTGGTAGTGGAGTATGGGGAGAATAGGAGGGAACATAGAGAGAATACGCCTAAAAAGCTGTTTATTGGATGAAAGGAATAAATTAAATAGGTATATATAGCGCTGATATTTGTATTCCAGGTTCCCTTTGAAATTCTAATTTATTCAACTGATATAAAAGGGACCCACATGTTAGTCATCATCTTTTATAAATCAGAGGCTCACATGTCAAATCAATTTTTTTACATTTTATAATTCCGTATCCATCAACCAAACGACAAAAGCTTCATGACTACATGTTTTTCAACGAGAACAACTAAAAACACAAACTGGTATAATTCTACTCTTTGAATAGTTATAAATTTCAAAATAACTTATGTCTCCATTCAAACGGCATCTAAAGTAATAATATGATGTTTTACAGTGAGTACGAGATGGCAATGTTGAGTGGAGACGCCACAGGACGCTTAATGAAGTACGATCCAAGAACGAAACAAGTGAGCGTACTTATGCGGGGACTCGCATTTTCAAACGGAGTGGCATTAAGCCAAGACAAGAGTTATCTGCTCGTCACTGAGACAACACTATTTCGAATTCATAAATACTGGCTCACTGGTACAAAGAAAGGAACATCAGAGATCTTGATGCTGCTACCAGGTACTATTGACTTTGATTCAATATATAATCAAAGTTATTCAAGTTTTTAGTCTGATTTTGGTATTCCCTACGCGTCTTCAAGTCTCAAAAAGTGTAGTGATTATGGTTCTATATTTAATGTTCATCTTCTAACAGGTACCCCTGACAATATTACAAAAACCACAAATGGAGAATTCTTGGTGGCAGTGAATAGCCCAACTGCACGTGCTTTGGCCATGAGAATAGATGGAGAAGGTCGGATAATTGAAGTGTTAGATGTCACCTTCATATCTCAAACCATTAGTGAGGTCCACGAGCATGACAGGAGGTTATTCCTTGGATCTGTGACAGTTGATCATGTTGGTGTCTTTTAACCTTAGTTTCTTTTTCATTTTTATGTTTGGTTGTTTGAAAGAGTGAATAAACGATTATGTCAGTGGTGTTTTAGTTTTAGGCTTTTATGTTTGATTGTTTGAAAGAGTGATAAACTTCAACCATTTAGCTAGGTTTTTTTTTTTTATTTGAGACCTTTTGATTTAATTTTTTTTCTTTCTAGAATAATATTTTCCATTCATTTATTATGAAGAAATTAATTGCAATTGGGTGAGGATTTTTTGTGTGTAGCGTGAACGATTTAATTGTTTTTAGGTTAAAAACCTGGTAGAGTTCTTATCTGTCGCATTTCACTAGCCATTGTGTGTTTTTTATTTTCTTCTCTTATTTTTATGTTCACTTATCTTCTCACTACCATTTCAGACATCGTCTATTTTGTTATTTAAATAAATAGATATATTTACCGTTTACCTCAAAAAACTTATTCACGAATGATAATTGCTTTCGTATTATCAAAATTAGTCACGGTTCAACCAGTCCCCCACTCCACTATATTTGGAGTAAGAGCTCTGTTACATCTAGATCTATTTTCAATCCTATATGTGTCGATAGATTTTTATTGACGCATATGTTCATGTTAACAAGATATATTGTTTTAATTTTTTTTTTTTTACATTTTCTATAAATGCATCCTACAATTCATTGGAGTATTACCCCTCGTCAATCTAAACATGAAGATTTTGTACCACCTTGTACATTCTGTGCTCTCCTTTTGGGGGACATGCTTTTGACTATAAATTTATATTGTATATATGATTAAATAATAGAAAATGTTACACTTGTTTGAGCATTTAGAAAGACCAAAATATATACATTTTTTTATTTTAAGAATTGTCCACATTTTGTCTAATTATTTTTTATAACAAATAAAACAAGTTACTTTATTTTGCATTTTATCTCCCATTTATCTCCTTGTCAAACTAGCTCATACGGTCTACAAAGCAACTGATCTAAATAAGAAGGCATTTAAGTGAAAGAGCAACGATACACTCCGCTTGTTCTGCAATTCTGTCTACAACCCAAAAATGGACACATTGTATGAAAATCAATTTTTTTAAAATAAAAAATATACTAATGTATGTCAATGTATACTTTATTTTTTATAATTATACTTTAATAGATAAATGTATATTTTTTATAAAAAAAACTGGGGACAGCTGCAGACAGGTAGAGGGACCTGAGGGCTGCTCATAATCTGGGCCTTTGGGCTGGACTAAACACAGGTATGGGCCTCTATCATATGAGTAAAGAAAATGATACGTCCAGCCCTTTTTGCAGTCTCAATTGTAGTCCATTCTATTTTTTTTTCTTTTTAAATCATACACTCTTCAAATGAAATATATACTGTTATATAAAATAAAATATATACTGAAATACATTAGTGTGTTTTTTTTTTAAATTAAAAAAAATGATAAAAAAATTTGTGTCATATATTACTCTATCATAGCATAGCGTATGAGGCTGCAAAATGGGCTATAAAATAGACTGCGTGTATCAGCGCTCTTTTAGTACGATAAGGAATTTTTGTAGTGGCCAAGTAGGTTACTTGCTCATCTCTACTGATAATCACTGATTTGTTCTTTTGAATGTGGGCATTTTCTATTTTTCTCTAACCTAGTATATATTATATTAAATTAGACTAACACATTATGGGTTAATAATTATAAAAAGTGTATGCATTTAATTAATTCAAATATATATTTTAAGCTTTTTACATAAAATTTCATTAGACAAATATATGCATTTAATAAAATTTAAAATATGTTGGGAATTAAAAAAAGTGATCGTAAGAATGACTGTCTCAAACATTCTCTCTTTGAATATTGAGAGTGTGTTCTATCGAATTGGTGGGAGGGTGGGTGTGTTTGGGAGTATTGGGAATTTGATTAAAGCATCAAATTCTGTGTATAGATACGGAATAACAAAAGTAGTGCTTTCTTTTGCATATTTGTGAGTGGGTGGTGCCATCATAGGTTAATTAGAGCATCATATTCTGTTAGGAATTGGGATTAATTGTTGGGAGGGTAGTGTTCTAGATGTTTTCCATACAAAAAGCATCAAATTCTCTATAGGCACAATGAATAACAAATGTGCCTTCCTTTTCCATCCCACTTTAATTTCCCGTATAGACAAAAAATATTTTTATTGAGGCCTTTGCAAAATTTTACTGTGGTCTCTCTATAAAGAAAAGACTTGGACTGCATTTGGATGTGTGATTGAAACGCTGAGATTCTTAAAATCTTGTTTTTTAAACTCAACTTTTGAAAATCGTTGCTTTATTAAGCTTTTAAATTGTAAGATTTTTTTATCTAAAAAATCAAGATAGTGTTTTGAAAAGCTAAATGCTAAAAATGTATTTGGATCCGTGTTTGAAAATTTTTAGCTTTTCATACGCAGAGTCTGTCCAAACACAGATCCAAGCAGGGTCTTACTTTAACTGACCATATCGTCAAATGTAATAAAAACTTGCTTAAGGGGGTGATTATGTTGATATATAATCAAGCTTAACTTGTCATTTGAGTCATCCTTCACAGAATTATTGATTTTGACATTCCACTTTAATACTTCCTCTCATTTCTTCACCCCATTTGATTAGAGGCAAGCATCTCTCCGTTCAGGTTTTTTCAACATTTCTTTTCCAGGTTCTTTCTCTCCTCTCAGTAATCAGGATGAATCCTTAAGAAGCTCTACCAATTTTAGGGTTTTTGTTTGATTTAATTTTATATATGTTTCATGCATGCATATTTTTTTAGTCCAATCCATGTATATATTTTCCTGAAATTGTTGTGCTTGGTAGTTTATCTATGCGTACATTCTATTGTCATAGTGGTAGGCTGAGTTGGATCAACCATCTTGGTTACATTGTTTAGGTTTAGTTAAAGTGTTTGATTGATTAGGGTTTATTGGTTGGTTACTGTTTGGGAGTTCAAGTAATCATGGATGAATAGAGAGGAATTTGTTTGTGGTGCTACTTTGATGATAAAATTATTTGGTATCTTCTTGGGGGTCATGGGATACATTATGCACAAAATGTTGTCACCAACTATTCAGGGGTGTCTAAAGAACACCAATTGTTTGGATTGAGAGTGCATTGATTTGAGTGTACTTGAAAAAAAAAAAAAAGCTGCAAATAGAGGCACCCAGGTCTTGGACAGGACCTAGGTCCGACGGAGCCACTTTTAGGTTGGGTCCAAGTTCACCTTCATTCGACTCAGACCCGACTCGTTTACATGCCTAAGCGCAGGTAAGTATCAACAATGGGCCAGGTCAGGCTATGAAATTAGGGCCCAAGCCCATGAGCCAGTTTGGTCAGCGGGCCTGACCCGGACTGGCCTAGGGCAGAAAATGATAATATTACATCTAGTCCCATTTCCAGCCTTAATTTCAGTCTGCATGTGTTTCGAATTTTTAAAAAATAGTATACTTCATCTAATGATGTACATGCTTTTATAAAAAAATGAAGCATATACTCCAATGAATCGCACCGATGCATTTATAAAAAATGTAAAAAAATTCTTTCAATGCATATATATGCCTTGTTAACATGAGCACATGCGTCGATAGAAATCTATCGACGTATATAGGGCTGAAAATATATCTGGGTGTAACAACGCCCAGCAGAAAAACAAGGCATGGGTCCTACCCATGGGCCTGGGCTGAATGGGCCCACTGGGTCGAGCCCAAAAATATATATATATTTTTAAAAGGAAAATGATTATGTCTAAGTGTCTAACCCTTTTTGTAGCCCCAACGCAGTCTACACCGTTTTATTTTTTAAAACCATAACTCTTCCATTCAAGTACATACTGTTATATAAAATGATATATATACTAAAATACAATAGTGCATTATTTTTTTTACTTTAAAAAAATAAATAATTTTTTACGCTATACATTATGATAAAACTCTATACACTATAACAACGGAGTATATTCTATGTTATTATAATGTATAAGGCTACAATATGGGTTGCAAAACGGATTTGAGTGTATCAACCCTTTATTTAAAAAGGTGGGGCCGTTGGGGAGCTCACTCCCCACCAAAAAAAAAAAATCCATCTCTTTAAAAGTTTGGGGGGGAGGGGTTGGACCCCTTCCCTGGCCGGGCTCGTGGGCGAGTCTATTGGCCAACCCAAACAGGCCCAGTTCAAGCTGACCCGTGAGTCGGGCCCGAGCCTCAGATTGAGGCCTAGGTCAGGATCGGGCTAGGTTACACCCCTGTGGGTCCAGCCCAGACAAGTTGGGTTTGTAAATTCCAAGCCAAATGCTGATTCTTAGGTGCAAACATAACACCATCTTTTTCTTTTTCTCTCAAAATTCAAAAACGTCTATTATAATATCATGCCTGATCTAAGCCATTGATACACATTTGACCTAACATTTTCTCCTGTCCAGATTTCTTGTGTAATCACTCGATTTACTACAGTCGATGGTGATCATATACTGTGTAACAAGTCATGTTTAGTGTCTCTACCCAGAAGTTCTTTGGTAAATCAAAATTCAGTCTGATGGTTCTTGCTCTTCCCACAAGTATTATATTCATCTGTTCTGCAACACTGTTCTGATCTGCTCCACCTGGGGTTGTGTAGTGGCAGGTGATGCCTTCATTTTCATTTGAATTTCTTGAACTCTCTTGCAGTTTATTCTCCATCATTATCATATCTCAAGCACTTTGACTTTTCTTCCTATAGAATTCTCAACATAGGTCTTCCATTGCTTGAACTTTGAGAAATCTTCATATTTATGTTTTAAACTCCGACCACCGTTTTCAATCTTAGTCACAATATTATCTTGAACATAGGAGAAATTCCAGTGCTGCAGTTCTTCCTTGATGATCCATTAAACTGGAATGCAAGACATAAATCCATTAGAAAGCATCATAAGCACACATCACCTAAGCAACATGTAGTTGAATACCTAAGTTTAGATTGGAGAAACTATAGATTTTGATGTGTTTACCTAGGTTTCACTTCATGTTATGTAATAGTGCATCTCTTGAACTTTAAAGGGTCATGACTTTCATATATTGCAACAGAGGTGGATTATTTGGAGTGATTGCTAAACGAGTATCCGAGCTTGAGCAAAAGAAGAGATACAAAGGAAAAGAAGTCCGGAGAGGGAATAATCATGGATATGGTGGGTGGTTTGATTGAAAAAATAGGGTCTGTCATTGCCGTCCGAGCACAAGAGTTAGCAGACTTAAGGCAAGATATGGAGAAGATAAAGAAGGAGCTAGAGGCTATGCAACCGGTCATAAGACACGCCCATAAAGTAAAGGATACAAACCGGTCGACAGTGAACTGGGTAAGGGAAGTGAAGGAAGTGGCACTGAACATCGAAGACATCATCGACGAGTTCTCTTATCTTGTTGGTGAGCATAGGGGTGGCATGTGGGGTTCTATGAAGAAATACATACATCGGTCGAAGAACATTGCCAGTTGGTTTCGCATTTCTGAGGAATTGAAAGGCATCAGTGCTCAGCTGAAAGACATATCAGACAGGAAGATGCGATACAGTGATGAGGAGATGAGAGGACGAACCGGTGATGATGCTGAAATACGCCAACAACGTGCAGCCGTTACTCAAATTGATCGTGATGATGTATATTATTTCGGGATGGAGAATAACAAATCTACGTTGATCGAATGGTTGACGAATGATAAGGAGACCAATTGCAGGGAGATTGTGGTGCAAGGGATGGGTGGGTTGGGGAAGACCACGCTGGTAGCCCAAGTTTACAACAGCGATGCGGTGAAGAGGAACTTTGAATTTCGCACGTGGATAACCATCTCCCAGACCTACAAGATCCGTGGCATTCTGAAAAATATAATGAAGCAATTCTTCCCGGAGGAGCAAGATGGGTCAAATACAGACATGACAGATCGCGCGAAGAAGAAGGGTGAGGGGCTGAACAACACTGACATCAGAAAACGCAACCAAAAAATCCATGATCATATGAAGCAGAAAAGCTGTCTTATTGTCTTTGATGACATATGGTCAGTGAGTGATTGGGACGCAGTTCGTGATATATTTCCTGTGAGCATGTGTACAAGTAAAATAGTATACACCACTCGTAGCGACGTTGTAGCTTCCTCGCTAGCACGGGAAGAATTTATTTTCAAACTGAAACCACTAAAAGAAAACGAGGCGTGGGAGCTATTCTGCAAAAGAGCATTTCCTGGAAGCTGCCCTAGTGAGTTGGAGGTCTTGGCGAGAGAACTAGTAAAGAGATGTGAGGGTTTGCCTCTTGCAATCGTGGTGCTCGGTGGACTGATGTTTTCGAAAAAAACAGTGTCAGATTGGAAAAAAATTCACAGTAGTGTCTTCTCTTTAATGATAGCTAATCAAAGGGTGAAAGACATCCTAAAGCTTAGCTTTGATGATCTACCATATCAAATGAAAAATTGCTTCTTGTACTGTAGTGTCTTTCCAGAGGACTCACTCATTGATAAAGATAAGATTATAAGATTGTGGGTGGCGGAAGGATTCATTGAAGGTAACGAAGGTAGGACAATGGAGGAGGTGGCAACATCTTATCTTGACGAGCTCATTTCACGAAACTTGATACAGGATGTGTTTTTGGATGATATAAATGATATCAAAGGACGCCGAATACGAATACAAGATTTGGTGAGAGAGATCGCCAAAGCCATGTCTAAAGAAGAGAACTTTTGCATGTTGTACAGTGGAAGACAAGCTCAGATTGAGAACAGAACTCGGAGGTTTTTATTGAGTGAGATGGAGGAAGAGGATAATGTGCTACAGAACATAAATGAGATGTGTCATCTTCGCGCGTTGATTGTGTTTCAAAGTGCAGAATCCCTTCTTCCATGCACCTTGAAGGAATTGACAAGATCAGCCTTTAGATCATTGAGGGTCTTGGATCTTGATGGGGTGATTTCAATAGACAGCTTGCCTAATGCGGTGGGTAATCTATTCAATCTACGATTTTTGAGCCTGCATGGTACTAAAGTCCGTGAGCTCCCTGAATCCATTGGTAGCCTTCACAATCTTCAAACTCTCGATCTCACTTTTAGCAAAGTGGACAAGTTACCTAATGGAATCATAAAGCTAAAGAAATTACGTCACTTAATGATATGTGACTGGTACTCGCCGACTAAAATGCCAGGAAGCATTAGTGATTTCAAGGACATGCAGACTTTATTAGGCATAAGAGCAAAAAGCCATGTCGTTCAAGAAGTTGGGAACCTCACCCAACTCAGATCCCTTGGATTTGGAGAGTTGAGAGCTTCTGATGGAGCAAAGTTGTGTGCCTCATTAGCTAAGTTGAACAACCTTGTCAATTTGTCCATTAAATCAGATGAAAGAAATGATGAGTTGCAACTGGAAACCCTGACTCCACCTCAATGCCTTTCAGAGGTTCAATTGAGGGGGAAATTGGCGGTGTTGCCTCTGTGGTTGGGATCCCTTGGGAACCTCACACGTCTTGTTTTAACGCAGTCTTTGCTAAGAGAAGATCCGATTCCTCCCTTTCAATTCTTACCGAAGCTGGCATACATTTTGCTTGATGGGGCATTTGATGGGCAGAAAATGCACTTCCAAGCAGGTGGTTTCCCTTCTCTTGTTACACTCCGTATAATTTGGTTGACACGGCTTAATGAGATAACAATAGAGGAAGGTGCAATGAAGAAACTTAAACGACTAGAACTATATGATTGCAAATATTTGAAGCAGTTGCCCATAGGGATTGAGCACCTCACCAAACTCAAAGAGCTTCGAATGTCATTTATGTCTAATGAGTTCATGGAGAGACTACGACCAGAAGGAGAGGACCATTGGAAAGTAAAGAACATCCCCATCATTCGAAATCATTGGAAGCACATAGACCATTGCTTTTCAAGAATGCCCTGGTAACTTAACTTTCTATAGATACACCTTCTAATTTAAGTGATTCCTCTTAAAGTTTCCTTTATTTAATTAAGTACTAATTTTTGTTTGCACAGGTTCCCTGAAGAAGAATAACTCAAATTGTTGATCAAAGTACATCCTTATGTTTGCGGAAGGTGATGGTTTATTGTATTCCATGTACAATATGAGTAGGTTAAGGTTTGGTTTTAGGGGTAAATCTATCATTAGTTTTGTGAAGCTTATTCATCTCTCTCTCTTTCTGTGCAACAAAAGTCTCATTAAGATCTTTCTCTTTACTTGGTTTGGAAAGTTTGTTTTAGTTGAATAATTTTTTTCTTTTCTTTTTGCAGTTAAATTTCAAAGCTATACTTTAAGCGAAGCCCAAGTTTGTTGAAGAAGAAACTCATCATTCATCATCGTTGAATGAATGGGTGAGTTTGCAGTATTCATGTTTATTAGTGCATCCTACTTTATGGAACTAGTTTGTATAATGGTGAAGCTTTGGAGTATGTGGAAACCAATAATATGTCAGAGGATGGATGTATGGGTTAGTCGATATGATCTCTCTTGCAGCTATAATAAGTCCCATGAAGATTGGCACGTTTCAGTAATGTGAAGAAGGCGAGTTCGTGTGTACTGTGTGATCTTCTATTCTTAGATTTTGTATCATATATGGAACTGTAAGATTTGCAGTCTGTAAGAGTTCTTTTTGAGTTGTTTTAGTGAATGTGGATTGTAAACCTTGGCGGTTGTTTGGCTAATTGTGTGGGGATGCATCATAGCCTGGACTACATTTCCCTCCCACATAATCAGCCTCTGCAACTACCAGAGGTCACTATTGTACATACCTACTATTGTACAAGCTTTTATTCAATATATAGAAACATAATCATTAAATATTTGCAGTCTGTTGTGTAATTATTAATTTGTGTTATAGAACTGTATGTTTGAGATTTGAGGTTCTCTTATAATGAACATATTTAGATCATTTTCCAGTGATCCAATGTAATTTGTGTATTTCGAAAGAAAAAAAAAAGCCAACTATAAAGAGAAAAGACAGAGACCCTTCTCTCAGTGCTTGCAAAATTTTGATGATAAAAATAAGAAATCTCCTGTATTTGTAGTGCTACTGAAATGGGTGGGTGCATTTGATGTTGATAGCACTGAAGGTGGTGGTCGTGGTCAATAAAAAGAGAGGGGGTACAGAAAAGGTGGCAAATAATAAGTTTGAAACAGAGGGGATTTGGAATTTGGGATATTACCATCTTTGGGGGATAAAAAATGGCCCAAAAACACAGTGATTGGTCTGTTTATTCATTGATTTTTTTTTTGTAAGTTTCATGTATTCATTGGATAGGGCGATTACAAATTTGACAATCAATTCAGTTAAGCCCCCTGGATTCAATTCTAGGATGGATTTTATTTTTGTAAAATCAACTTTTAGATAATCAGTTATAACTGTTTAATTTTTTTTATATCTATTTTGATTATTTTTAAGTTTTAAAAGTCAACAAAGCAAGTTTTATGAGAAACTCAGGTTTTGGGAGGTGCAAGTTCGGCGGAATCTTAATGACACAGAGGTGGACAGGTATCTGTCTCTCCGATGGAATTGCCTCAACTGGTGGGGCTGGTCCAGGAGAGCGCAGATAGACCGGTGTGGTGTCCCGTGATGGCAGCGGGCTTCTCTATCAAAAGCTGTTATGGATGGGTTCGAAGGGAGAGTCCGGTGGTCCAGGCTACGGCAGGGAAACATAATGAGATTTGGGGTGGAAAGATTCCAATGAAGGTCAAGGTGTTTCTATGGACGATGCATTTGAGAAAGGTTTCTCACGAGGTCTTCAGTGGCTCGTTGGGCACCGGGTGTAGACACGGTTTGTATCTTTTGCCATTCGGCAGAGGAGGATGCTATTCATCTTTTTGCTTCGTGTCCTTTGGTCTGGAGGGTTGGGCTTATGTTTGAGCTTGGCAACAGATTTGCGAATCGATTTCGACAACGTGGATGGCATGTGGGAGGTGGGGCGACAGCTGTGAGCTGTTGGGGACCGGTCTTTGAGGGCTAATATATCTTAGTCCTATGTCCCGGCAGTAGTGTGGGCCGTGTGGTTGACAAGGAAGCGTGCAATCTTCCGAGGCCAGGCTCCATACGAGGAAAACATTTGAGAGATGGTAGTTACATTTATTGAGGAGTGGGTGTCGGGGGGGGATGGTCAGGGTTCTGGTGGGAGGCATGGTGGTTAGGTAGGGTCCATATTTTGGGGCGGCATGGGGTGCGCCACATCGATGCACTGGTAGATGTCTCTTCTACTTGCGGATTGTTGGTGGTGTTCTCTTACATGGGCCTCTTGTGTTGTGTTATGCTTTTATTTTGATGCCTTGTAATTTTGGACTTGGGTTTGTGACATTATTATGCTTTCTAGCATACCATTTATCAAAAAAAAAAAAAGTTAAAAAATAGTTTTTTAGTATCAACAATGGCCTGAAAAACTGCGATTTGTTTGTTTATTCATTGTTTTTTTTTTATATAAGATTTTTATATTCATTGGATTGGATGATTACAAATTGGACAGTCAATTCAGTTGGGCTCTTTTTTATGGTTTTTTCTTTTGTAAAATTAATTTAGATAATTAGTTTTTTAGATAATCAGTTATCAACAGATGTTTTTGTTTAAGTTTTTATTTAAATTTTTTCAAGCAAATTAATGCTGGGCGGAGGTTGCCAAGAGGAGGGGACCTGCCCACCTCTCTCTCTCTCTCTCTCTCTCCTGCCCTCGATCCCTGTTACACACCACCCCCCCCTCCCCCCCAATCACCTCCTCCGCCACTTCTTCCTCCCACCGTCACTGTCTCTCTCTCTCTCTCTCTCTCTCTCTCTCTCTTCTCTCTTCCTCTCACTTTAAACAGTTTATGCCAACTACATGACACAAACACTCAATGACTCACATAGGAATTCTCTGGGTTGTATCCAACACAGAAGTTCTCATCGCGTTTGGGAGGGGTAAACTGGTAGAGGGCATCCAATGTTGCAATATTTCAGTTATGATAGTAGACATTGAGAAGGAATGATCATCTCTCTCCAACCTCTTAACGAACAAAGTCTCCATCACTAATACAGCAAATCAATATCATTTTATAAACTATAACAGGTAATCAGCACAGTAATATATAGAAAAGTGCGAGATAGTTAAAACCAATGAAAATATCAGTTAGGGTGGACCTGAAGCTCCAGAAGCTCATTTTCCCTCCTAATGGCATCAAGATCTGATTGGAGCTTGTTGAAGTCAAGACCACCACGCAAGGCTGTGGCTGCAAGTTTTGCCTCCAGCTCAGTCGCTTCCCTTCGAATTCGGTCCATGGAAAGAATCTTGTCTGATATCTGTTCGAAGCTGTCGTGCATGCTTGTAAGAAGTCTATAAGCCTGTCTTCCCACTGGGTCTTTCTTGGCATCCCTGCATTTCGAAGGGGAACCAACACTGTTATAAAATGCGAGATTATGCAGGTGCCAAAATGGAATCAGGCCTGATTCATCAGGGGATTAGACGATCATAGGATTCAGCGTGAATTGGGGATATGCAAAGGTTAAGAGGGGGTTAAGAAGGGTGGAATCAAATTAATTTAATTCTTTTCTTTTTTACCTATGTTATTTATTTTATATTTTGACTATTATATTTATATACAACATTTCCATTTATAAACGAGTGTGGCACATGCGACGCCTGTGCTGAAAAAACCAACATGTGCTGCAATGTGGTAGACCGGAAGGCTTCAGGCGTTTGAACAGGGTTCTTTTCCGGGCTTAAGCGTTCGAACCCTGTTTGAATAGAAATCAAATGCTTGAAGCCTGGGACTTAACCCTATTCAAAAGGGATTTATCCTATGCTTCAGGCATTTGATCCCTGTTCGAAGGTTCAAACCAGCCTTTTGAACCCCATTCAAACGACCCACCTTTTAAATTGTTTTTAAAAATAAAAAAACAATAGCCATTCACGAATATTGCACACAATGTGCGGCCACATGTACCTTATAGCTTATGCAGTCCGCACATTCATTTTGAACATTGGTTCTTAGTTATTCATTTTTTCCCTGTTTTCTGTTCTTAATAATATAAGGGGGAGACCCCTCATTTATCTGTTTTGGGGATATAAGGATATTGTTTCATTGGGTATCCATTCCTTTGCATTTCTTGGGCAGATGTAGGAGATAGGGAAGAGGTTCAGAATGAAAACAGCTTGTAGTCTGGATGCATAGGCCTCCTAGCTCTGTTCCTACAGGTTGCTTGGTCCTTTGGCTGGCTAGCGATTTGAAAGGTAAATATTTGTTTTCATCAACCAAAAAAAAAAAAAGAAGCAGTTCACCATTGTGTTTTGACAATTTATGAGAAACTGTCTTCATGTCTCCAGGTTTATTAGAGACGGGTATTCATTGTACTGGGGTTGAGGATGTAGAAATTTCAAGGGGATAAGTTGTACGCTAGGTGAGTGGCTCTGAGATAGCCCATGTGATTTTGTTTTGTTTTTCCTCCCCTATGGGTTAACAGGTTTTCATATGTCCCATTGGTTTTATTTTGGAG
Source organism: Acorus gramineus (assembly GCA_030737835.1). NCBI lineage: Eukaryota > Viridiplantae > Streptophyta > Magnoliopsida > Acorales > Acoraceae > Acorus > Acorus gramineus. Next base: position 6,451,649 of record CM060850.1, read on the forward strand.
TTTATCCTGGGCCCCTGCCTAATGAATTTCTGTTGTTAGACTCCCACTTAACAAAAATACTGAAGCGAAATTTCATTCATCATACTCCAGTCAAATATAAGTTCATCAATAATGAGCAATTTGGGCATCCTATATTAGCTGAAATGGAAGTACATCAGAGATTCGGAGGTGACTCATTGAGTTTAAAGACAGTGAAAAATAATAATAGATAAAAACAATAATAAAATAAGTGTACCTGAACACAGTTTCATCAACCACTGTGTAAGTTCGATGCAGACGCTCCTGGATAGAATTACTTTCTAACTGAAGTTGTCGTGTGTCTTTCATAATACGCTCAATATCAGCATCTTGCTTTCTGATATTTTTTGTGATCTCAGTTACACGTTGAACATAAGATTTTCTAGATGGAAGTTTTGGTTGCTTCTTCAGCTCCATAGAGAGTTCAGAATGTTCCTCCTCCCTTGAACAATAACATGGAAGAAGTTTCAGAACGTTTACATTATTGGCAAAAAGAAACCCAGACCGGTAAACTTGAGCATAATTTTCATCTCAAATAAAAAGCAAGCTCTCGTTCTCCACATTCTTAAAAGGCATTTGTCTTATTCCTTACTCCTCACACTACCAAAAAGTATGTTTGATTTCATTTTGGCAAATATTGGTGATGAAAAGGTTTTCAAGTAGCCAGATAATAATTAAATTGTCTGACAAGTATAATGTTGGAATATTTACCTCTCCCGAATTTCAGCTATAGTGGCTTTTATTTCCTTCTCGACATCTTTTACTCGTAGAAGCATTTCCAGCCTCTCGGGATATCTATCACACAATTTCTGCAAGAAACTCTCTCTCCTCTCCTCCAATGAATTCTTGGATGCATTCCTACATCAAATTCAGATAAAATCTTAAAAGAAATTCACAGAAAAAATCAAATAAAACACATCATTAACTTTGGACATAATTAACAAAGTCCTACCACTTTGAATCCAATTCTTCAAGATGATTCCTTTTTTCTTCTATCCGCTTATTGAGCTCTTCAAAATAGTACTCAATGGAATGCTGACCATCAAATGTCATTTCTTCTATTAGATCCTGAGTTTCAGAGGTATTCACATCAACATTATTCAATTACCTAAAAACACATCAGCAAAAAGAATTTCTCCCCATTATAAATCACCTCGGCTGGTTCTTCAAACAAAGATGCCACCTTCCGTTCAAGCTCATCAATGAACTCATCTCTCCCTCGTTCCATGCTCCTCTCAAAACCTTTCAATTTCACATTTTGAGAGACCACAACATCATCAACCAACGCACTCGGCTCTCCGGCACCAGAAATTCTATCAGATATTCCCGAAACCTCTGTAAATGGCATTTCCGAACCATCACATTCACAAACAGACGGTTCAACATGAACAGTTTTCCGCGAACTCCGATTATCCACCCCATTCTCATCATCCCTCAAAGAACCCCTACCACTAGATGTTTGGGATAGTTTCTCCACGACAAATCGAACAATCTTATATGACTCTTCTTTGGATGGATAAAGGAACTGCCTGAATTTAAAAAATCACTAAAAATCACTAAAGAACACATTCAATCCAAAGTTCTTATATCACGAATCAGACGATCGAATGAAAGCAATCTACGACACCTGGTGGAAGCTGAGGTCGGGAGGGAAGCCCGCCGATCGGAGGGCGGAGGCGACGTCCGAGCAGATCTTGAACAGATCCGTCGTGGATTCCGGGAGAGGATCCGGTACGGACGGAGGGGACGAGCCGCCGTCGCCGGCGATCAGGGGGAGAGACGCGGCGCAGATGGAGAGGAGGTCGGCCGTGGTGAGGCCACCGATGGAGGTGGATCCCGAGGGGATGGAGACGCCGGAGCTCGAGAGGGAGCCTAGGAGGATCTCCTCCGCTTCTTCCATGGCGGACGAGAAGGCTTTGTTTGGGGGTTTCTAGGGTTTCTGAGATCGGAAGAGAAGGCTTTCGTTGTTTCGTACGGATTCCGTGTTATCGGATTCGTCAATGTGACGTCATCATGTGTTTGCAAAATGTAATTAAAAGTAAAAACGGTGTTAACTGTTTTGGAAAAGCAATTTTTAACAAAAATATTTCTCTCAAAGAAAAAACTTTTAACAAAAATAAATAAATAAGTAATCAGTTTTTAAGATAAAATAAAATACATTTAAAAAACAAGAAAAAAGTTCCTATGGCAGTGTTTAGGAGTGCGGCAGATAACTCTGCAGGGCGTTAGAAAAGTATTATTTTTAAGGCTTCTTAAATACGAGTAATTTTTGCTTCAAAACTCTATTTTCAGAATTTGTCCTACGACGGATCTGAACAAGGGTTAATAATTTAATTTTATTAAAGTAGCATTTGAGAGTGTGATGAAGAACTCTGTCATCAGGAAAGCAGGGGTAGTAGAAAAATATTGTTTTTGTGGCTTCTTAAATACTGATAATTTTGTTTAAAAACATTGTTTTTATGTTGAAAAGCAAACATTAATTTTTCATTTGGATCCGCGGTAACATTATGTGGAGTTTTTCATAAAAAAATCTATCCCACCGCAGATTCAAATAGGGTCTAAGGTATTTTTTTTTTATTAAATCATACTTTTTAAATGAGTTTTCGAACAACTTGGTTGTGTTTGGTTGCATGATTACAAAACTGATTTTAAAAATTGTATTTAAAATTGATTTTGTAGGAAGTTGCATATCCATAGTTTTTGAAAAACTCGGTTTGAGCACTTTTTCACATAAATTTGTTTGCAGCGTTTGACACTAGTTTTTCTGTTTGAAAATGGGTTTGGGAAAAATAACTTCTTGCAAATTTAAAAGTTATCCAGTAGGACCTTGACTGATTGCATAGATGACATATCATGCTAGACACTGGTACATCTCTCATCGTCAACACAAACAAGCACTTTCATCTGTCCTTTATTGATTCTGTCTCTATTTCTCCACCTTGACCTCCCTCAATCGACCTCTATCTCTTCCCCCTCTCTGTCACTAGTAGGACTCATCAAACTAGGGATGGCAACGGGTGGGTTCGGAATAGATTGGTCAACCCCAAACCTAAATAAAGGTAAAAAAATTGTGTCAAACTTGTTCAAAACCGTGACGGATTTCATTGTTCCATTCCAAATTCATCCGAATAGGTACTTAAAAAATTTGAGCACGTTCCATCCTATCCCATTTTGATCATGTCAAGGCTTATGAATCACGATTTTTAAATCGATTTTCTCATCTAAAATCTAAACTCATTCTATTGTCATCCCTACATCAAACATCAAACTAGTACAACATAAATTAGTGTTGGGTCATTGTCCTTTCATTTGTACATTCTGCAGTACATGCTAATTTCATTTCACAAAGTGCTTGGGATTCAATTTAATGGAAAAACTGTATTGTTGCGAATCAACACTTTCCCTTATAAAGTTTCAGCAGCACCCCCTTCCCATCATGTCAAAACTAACCAATTTCCTGGCCTTCTCTAATGTGTCATATGTTAGGGTAGACTTCATCTTTCTGATGATGCAGGAGTAAACCATATCTCATAAGGGGTTCCATTTTGATTTTTGTATTTATTTAATTTTCAATTTTAAATAGATGACAATTTTAAAAGCTTAATTTAACAGTTTCATTGGGCATTATTTGTAATAAAACAAGTGTTATCACAGTTTCAAAAACTTTGCTATGGGTTGGATCAAATGATGCACAATCCCATTTGCATTCTGGCATATATATAGTCACACATGTATTTATGTGTTCAACCAGTTATATTTCTTGTGGAGCTAAAAATCTGCATCACGTTAGAAAATAACACGTGTCACGTCAAGATGGATACGGGTCATCACACTTGAGGCTCACAAATCCGGATCCGAATCTATAATGTCATGATGACACTCCCGAGTACGCTGGCACGATTAGATGAAGGGTCTAGTCGGACAGTCAGGCACCTTGTGGGCAAATATCACCTCGAATAGTTAAGGCACGATCAGATTAGAGGTCTGGTCGGACGATCTTACTCTTCGCGAACGAGCAGGGAAGACACAATCAGACAAGAGGTCTTGTCGGACGATCTTTTACCTCGCAGACATACTCGAAGACGTAACAAACGAACGAGCAGAGCCAAAGAAACGGTCGAAAGGACCATAAAAGCTTGACACTGCCAAGTGAACAGTTAAGGTCCACTAATTGCGCAACATGGGTAATTAGTGTGGCATGACGTGCCTCATTAACACGTGGGAGTTTCCATCAAAATCACCCACTAAGTGTTCAATGAGGGGACGGTTATAACAGTCAAAGGAGTGTGGAAGCGGTAATCTAGCCGAGGTGATCCTATAAAAAGGGAAGTAACTCAAGAAGCTAAGATATCGAATCAAATCTGATTTATTACTTTCAAGCCACCAAAATTTAAGTGAGTTTCGTATTGAATCCCCGACTGATACGTATCTTCGGAGGCCTTTTGGTTGGCACCACACCGGTGTCCCCCTAATTTCTTTGTGAGTGCAGGATCCATATCCGATCAAGTCCATATTCGTGAAGGAATGCTTCGTAGACCGATAGTTTAACTGAAGGAAAAAAATATCCTCCTCGTTCCTAAATAAATAAAACATGTAATTTTTTTTTGTTACTTTGTTTATAAATAAGTTATGCGATTTATTGAAGTATATATCACACCTTTAAAAAATATATATAAAAAAATGTGTGTGTTGCACACGTGGTTGTAAACTGCCATGCATAACATTATCCTTTTTAAATATGTAATTATGGAGTCATGCATGGGAAGTGATTCATTACAATCTTGTTCACATCATCCTTTTAATACCCAAACCCTTGGAAGGTTCTTAAAACACCCCACACCCAAAGCCTGTGATCCACCAACATGCACACATTTTCACCACCAAAAGAACTTCTAGGCAACCTCTTGGTTCATTACAGTTGAACTTACCACTCCATCAACATGAATACATGAAGCACTCTATCGCCATCTTCGTCGCCACAACTCACATGGAGATCACAACCAAAGAAGAGATGGAAGAATCACCATCGATGAAGGGCAAAAGCCTGGGAATAATAAGCACAGAGAACGCCAATTCAAGTTGCGCGACCAAGTACAACCCTCTACCGATCTTTCTTAAGGTTCGCCAAATCATTGTTCGCTTCTGTTGGGATGGATTCACTGATTCAATTTTTACAGAAAGTTAAAATCTACAAACATGTTTTCAAACGCCCATTAGTTGAAAAATGTGACTTGGGTTTTGAATTATATATTAAATGTCATTTCAAAAAGGCAAAAAAGTATGTTTTTGGAGAATCAAGTTCCAAAAACAAAAAAAAGTATGATTTCTGATAATCAAACCGTATTTCCAAACACACATGTTTTTTTTTCTCTGTGTTGCAGTTTGAAGATGTCGAGTTTTCGGTTGGAGGTACGTCGAAGAACCCTATGAAGGCTGTGATGAAGGTGGAGGGAGGGGAATGCAAGAGCATATTGAAAGGTATAACAGGTAGCATAGGCCCCGGCGAAGTCCTTGCCTTGATGGGGCCATCCGGCAGCGGGAAGACGACCCTGTTGAAGGTGATCGGAGGCCGATTGCGCGTCAACGTTAAGGGGAAAATCAGTTACAATGATGTTCCTTACAATGCAGCTCTGAAGAGGAGGTAATTACAATTAATGTTGATTTCATTTGTTGAAAATGAGATGTTGTTAATGTAATGTTTGTGCTTAAACACTTTTTTTGGTGCTTCACAGGATTGGTTTTGTGACCCAAGATGATGTCCTCCTCCCACAATTGACTGTTGAAGAGACCCTTGTTTTTGCTGCGTCTCTTAGGCTTCCAAACATCATGAATTGGCAGCAGAAGTACTCAAGAGTCTTGGCAATCATTGATGAACTGGGGTTAGAGAGGTAAAATGTTTGTTCTGGTACCTAATGCCCCCAATAAATTTTCATTGATTGAACTTTTTATTTATTTATTGGTAAGTTATCTTTCTAGGTCAAATATTCTTTTATCAGCAAGTAATAAGATTTGAACTCAAGTTCTCTCATTAACGAGGGGGCACCTTTACCATCTTAACAAGAAGAGATTCCGTTATTGATTGAACTTTTATGATCTAGGTGTTCGTGCATGCGAGAACGTGAAAGAAAGATATATATTTTTTTTGCTTTATTCATTCAAATTTCTGTGTTTGTGCTAAATAATCAAATGAAAAAATGTATTTTTCTTCACTTATTTTGTTTTATTAGAAAGATAATTTTTTACACTCTTCTTAAGAGGGAATCTGAGGTAAAGTAATGAAATAATTCCATCACATGCATAAGTGATAAATTGATCAAAGAGAAAATAATTATTTAATTTAATCATTTTTCTTGACCCAAATTCATTCACTTTCTTTCATTTTTCTTGCAACGCTTGTGCACAAACACATAATTGACATAGCTGGCTTCACAACAAAAGTATAAGTTGTTGCATATAATTCTAGTGTTAATGATGATGAGAGTACATCTAAAAATAGCTTAAATATTTTTATATATTATTAGACTTATCACATATCATCTATGAATGTATATTTATCATACGAACACTGTGACTATGACTGAGATCAAGTTTTACCCCTTTCCAACATAGATGTCGCCATACGAGAGTTGGGGGAGCACTCGTTAAAGGCATATCGGGCGGCGAGAGGAAGAGAACGAGCATAGGATACGAGATCCTCGTTGATCCCTCATTGTTGTTACTAGATGAACCCACTTCAGGGCTCGATTCTACGTCCGCGAACAAGCTCCTCCAAATCCTTCAAAAGATAGCAAGGGTATGATCTTCCGAGATGAAAATTAATAACATCGTGTTTGTATAGATTTAACGATGCTTCAATTGAAAGAATTTTATCTAATTGACAACAAAAACTTTCAACCATGAGATCAAAGGATCCAAATCGCATTATAAAAATTGATTTTACAGGGAGGAAGGACAGTTATAATGACGATTCATCAACCTTCGAGTCGAATGTTCCACATGTTTGACAAGCTCTTGTTGATAGCAGAGGGGCATCCTCTGTACCATGGGAAGGCTAGAGATTGTTTGGCGTATTTCTCATCGTTAGGGTTCGTGGCAGAGATCGCCATGAACCCGGCCGAGTTCTTGTTAGACTTGGCGACAGGACATGTGAATGACATCAGTGTCCCAGAAGGTTTGGGAGGTCGTCAAGATGCACAAGAACATGAGCGCGATGTGATCAAGGTGAGTTTTAATTTTTCACGTTCAAATAGTTTGGAAGAATGAAATTTAACTACAAGATTAATGTAGTATAAGGTTGCGGAGAAACTACATGACTTGTTGGAGTGATAAAATATGAATAAGTTTTTACTATAGATAGATGACATTTAGTTAGGTTGCTAATATGTTTACTGTTCTTAAAATTAGTTTACAATTATGTCATTAAAAGTATGTTTTACTATTTGCTTGAACTAATTAAAAAAACATTCTTTTTGTTAGTCTTTTACGTCTTTCCTTTTGTACTATATGTTTTATTCATTCTCTTATTATTTCTGATTCTAACATTATCTTAATGAGAACCTGAATTTTAATAATGTGTTGCAGTACTTGCAATGGAAGTACGAAACAGAGTTAGAGCCCAAAGAGAAAGAAGAGATTCATCAGTCGAGGAAAGCGTCACGACAGCTTCAAATGGCAGTTCAAGTGAAGAAGGATTGGACATTGTCATGGATGGAGCAGTTCATCATACTTGCAAAGAGAACATATAGAGAGAGGTGGAGAGACTACTTCGATGTGTTAAGACTAATTCAGGCTATAGGAGTTGCTGTTCTGCTAGGCCTTCTTTGGTGGAAATCAAAATCAGCAACTGAAGCTCAATTGAGAGACCAGGTGATTATCCTGTCAATTATCTGAAAAAAAAAAAAAACTTCCACAGAGTTCATATATATCTGAATCTAACAATTTTAATAAATTATTCAAAGTTTCACATTCGAGTACGAGCACTATTACACACGACCTTTTTTCAACCCTAATTTAGGTATAAAATTCTTTAAATTTTTTTCACATTTTTGTATAAATTGATAAATTCAATTCATTAAATTATATATTTATTTTCCTACTAACAAGATATATTATTTTTAAATATGGGTTGGTATAATATATACAATTAAGATATTGGGACATTTAATATATATATCTATATCAAATGATTATTATATTATATTTTAATATGAATATCTTTATTGTATATTTATATATAAAAAAAATGTATTGCACATGTGATTTTATAAAAACATATTAAATTTTTGAAGTATAATAATTCACGTAATTATCCGAATTTGAAAGATATTGCGCTGTGAACTTGGTAGTATATATATTTTCATTTTGTACTTACAAAAATATGTAGATACCATAAATGTGATTCTATCATATCAGTCATTTATATCTGCTCCATATTCGATCAGTTAACAAATGACAAGTTGAATAGCAGGTTGGTCTGTTGTTCTACATATGTATATTCTGGACATCAACGTCGATATTCGGGGCGGTGTACGTGTTCCCGTTCGAGAAGGTATACCTTGTTAAGGAAAGGAAGGCGGACATGTACAAGCTGAGCGCGTACTATGTTTGCAGCACCCTCTGTGACATGGTCGCGCACATCCTCTACCCTTCCATTTTCATGGCCATCTTATACTTCATGGCCGATTTTCATAGGACCTTGTCTTGCTTTTTCATGACACTCTTCGCGGTTCTGCTCATCGTCGTCACAGGCCAGGTAAAGCTGGTTTGAGAAGGGGATAAATGATGAGAAAAAAATTAAATAACAAAAAATAAAAAAGATAAACTGTGGATTGTTGTCCTGATTTTAAAATAAAAATGTGATTTTTTTCCACCTAAAAGCTTAGAAAATAAAAATGATTTTTTTTTATTTCAATTTTGATAAATATGAATAAGAATAAAATTAATAAATTTTTTGTCATGTTAAATTAGGATAATTGTTTCTAAAGACTTATTTCTTTGTCAAACTAACCCTAAGTTAATATTTTTTTAATTTATTCTTATTCTCAGGGGGCTGGAGAGCTATTCGGGTCAGCAATTTTGAGCATAAAAAGAGCTGGTTTAGTGGCTTCTATGTTTGTTATGCTGATTCTACTCATTGGAGGCTATTATGTACAGGTATTTTGTTTTTGTAGCAACTTAATTTACTAGTCCAATCAAGGATGAGTTTGATCAAGACTAATTGGTCCCTAATAAGGCAACAATACGTGGATAATTGTGTAGCACAGAATGAGCCACTCATAAATTGAACTGAACAATTGATAATTCATGAATCAAACTGAATTATTATGTAAATCAAATTAGCTAAGTATCAATCAAACTATAAAGCAATTAATGTGAGAGTAAAATGAAAGTCTTTTTGTAGCAGTAACTTGATTTGAACAAACTTTTGAATTAATCTGAAAGACACCTTGTATTGGATTGAATAATTCATGAATTGAACTGAATAACCCATCATTCAAACCCGAACCCTTGTTATACAAGAACCTAACATGCTAAGCCTTGATTTCTCTCTCCTTTTTTTCATCTCTCATTTGTTGTGTGTTCTATCTACAGCACATACCAAAATTCATGAGGTGGATGAGATATGCCTCATTCATACACTACGGATTTCGTCTCCTACTGAAGGTGCAATACAGCGGCCACCGGGTCTACGAATGTGATAGCACCACCGGCGGTGGCTGCCGGAGCCTGCAAAGCTCGCCTTCGTTCGACACCGTGGACTTGAATGGCGGCCAGAACGAGATATGGATCATGTTGGCCATGGCTCTTGCTTACAGGGTGGCTGCCTATTTTTGCCTGAAGAAGAGAATCAGCCTCTCCCCTTTCTGATTGGGAGGGGGGGATGAAATGGCATTGAATTTATCACACAAGGTTTAATTTTACTCCTTATAGTTACATATGTACTTATTTGATATAAAAAGTTCAATAAGGACTTATATAAATGTAAAAGATCATGTTTACGGTGCAACTTAGACAAATTTAATCTGACTCAATCTGACTTTTGGACGAATAAGATTTAGTTACTCAAACTCAATTCACGATTGAATTTGAGTTGTATATGATGTAGTTAACCAGATCTAAGTCGAAACAAATATTCGTGTAGTTATTTATTCTTCAATATAAAAGAAGAAATATGAATTGTTTGATTTATTTTTAGCTTGAAACATCACATTTTTATGGTTTCTTTTCTCCATGCTTTTTCTCTAATATCACCCCTCATTTTCATCCCTATTTTCCTACTCCGAGTTGTTGACTACTATTTGTGGTGATAATTGTATAATTTGAAAATTTTCTTTTTTTTGCTCTGAAAAATAAAATAAATAAGGGAACCAGAATAAGCTGAATGTTAAGACTCAACTTAGCCTTACTGATCCCTGAACCCAATACAGCGAATTAGGTTTCAGTTGATTTTATCAAGTTATCGAGATATATGTTTTAATATATTTTTTTTATAAATGTATATGTGTAATTTATTTTTATATAAGTATTTATCACATTAGATGAATGATATTATTTTGGGTTTTTACATTTATACTATAAAAAACATGCTATTTATTTATTTTTATACCACTCCAAATAACCTATTTATTTTTATACCATTAGAATATGTGAAAATTATGTATATTTACCATCCTAGTTAATTTTCATCCAAATTTCTATTAAAACCATTAAAGTCTTGGTTAAATGACCAAATTACCCTTTTTTATTTTGCATATTTTACCTTACCAAAATACAATATTTATAAAAATAAAAATATTAATTTTAACATGAAAATGATAAATTTCATCTAAAATAAAAACAATAAAAATTAAATGTTATACTACTTATTAATAAATGCATAATAATTATTAATACTTACATTAGTAGAAATGAAATAAAATTATTTTGAAAATAATTAATCATATACATTACAACATAAATTTGTTTTTTATAAAAAAAAACTAGATCTTGATTGGAAGAAAAGAAAATAAGGTTAAGGTTGAATGACTCACGATTTATTTGGAAAGAATAAGAGATTAATTAAATTATTGTATTTAATTATTTACATTATGAAAAATATTATACTAAAGTTATTTTTATCATTTTTACATCTGAATTATATTGGAGTTATTGGATAGACCTGTTGTTAGGTCTATTCCCGGAGGCCCGGGGGTTGGGGGGCAACGCCCCCCATGGGCCGCACCCCCCCCCCCCCCCCCCCCCCCGGGCCGGAGGGTAATTTTTGTCATGGGTATTTTGGTCTTTTTCTGTTTTAGGTTTGTACATCTTGTAACTATATAAGGGATCTTTTGGCATCCGTTACGTTTTATACATTATTCCATTTATTTCTTCTGAATTAAAAACTAACTATAATTAAGTTTTATTTTAGTAAAAAAAGATAAAAGAGAAACACATTTTTTCATTAAAGAAAATTCTAATTGTATAAAAAATAAACATGTGATTTACGTTAATATAAAAATAAATAACATATTTTTGATGGTATACATGCACAAATTCTTATTATTTTTGAAAACTTAAAAACGTGTGTGGAGAGACTCTGCATAATATTATCCATAGGGGCGGTTATTTCAACCCCATCAACTCTTCCACCCACCCCTTATAATTTTTTTTGTTTTTCCCACCTCGGACCAGCGGAGCATCCACGAGGGGTTGCTCATGAAGGCGTGGTACGGAGCGGCGATCACAGCCGTGGACAGCGGACTGGAGCGCGATGAGTTTGTATGAGGCGTCGAAGGTGACGTGTCCCTCCTCGACAAGGCAGCAGAGCTCTCAGGCTCCCTGATCAACGACAGAGGGGAAGGTGGAGAGGAGGCAGCGGTGGACGGCATCGCCGTCGACGGGGGAAGAGGAGGAGGAGCGGAGGTTGTTGAAGATGGAGGCGACGGCGAGACATCGTAGGGAGGGTTGGGGGAGACGGGTCCTCTCGAGGAACAAATCGAGGAGTGTTTGTTGGTTAGCGGCGTTGATAGAGTGAGTTAGGATAAAAAAAAAAAAAAAGAAAGAAGAAGAAGAAGAAGAAGAAAGAAGAGGTTTTAAGGGGTGGGTGAAGGAGTTGATGGGGTTGAAATAACAGCCCCTTGTCCATAACAGCCCTCTTGTATCAGCGTCTGTCAACGGATAAAAAAAAAAAAAAATCACAATCGGTTTTTTCACGTCGAAGGGGTTCTTAAGAGCGGCAAGGGCAATTTCGTCCCAAAATAATTTCACCGACGAATTCCAATGTGCCATGCAATTGGGGCATTTCGGGAAGATCCCTTCTATCAATTGAATACGGATTAAATTGGGTGCAAATATGTAGAGTTCTCATGGAGATTTATAGAACACATGAATCTCAAAAAAAAAAAAGAAAAAAAAAGAGAGTTTAAAATGACATAAAAGACATGAAAATTCTTTTCAATTTTCAAATTTTGCTAACTTAGATCTTTGAAATGAATTGTTAAATATAGCTTATCAATCATCTAAAAAAAAAGAAAAATATATGTATCCACTTATCATACACTCAAGTATAAAAAGTGCATATGAAGATAACTCCGTGAATATTCTAATTTTCTATATATTATAAAATTGTGTATATTTATATTGTATATTATTTAAAATTAGTTACTTATTAATCATAATTCTTAAAATTTAAATAACTAATACATTATTTTCATACCACATAAGAAACTCTCTTATCTTTAAATGAAAAGATTTAAGAATGCATATGAATACTAAGGTATATCTTATTAATTATTTTTCAGATCATTTTACTTATAAATTCTTTATCAAATTTGATACAATCAATTCGTTTTACATATAATTTTTTTTATTTTTTATTTAAAATATATTATTGTATCTTAATATATATTTTATATAGCAGTACATACATGCTTCATAGAAATATATATAATATTTTAAAAAAATAAAAACGATGAGGATTCTAATGGAGTTGGATGTTTCTCCATGACCAATACAAATTATAATGTCCCAAATGCCCGCTATGAACCCCAAAAATAAAAAAAATATTTCAAACTAAACTTTCCAATCTACCCTCCTCAAGTAACGACAATTTATATTATCCCTGACACCCCCCTCTCCCGCACAACTTCCAGGGAAGGGAGGGTCAGTCCGACAACCAATACCAATGGAGATAATCCCATATTCCAAAAAAAACCCTCCCAAACCCTCAAATTCCCCATCCACCCTCCCCTGGCAAGAGATGTTCCGCTCCGCCTCCCTCCCCCGCCCCCCCTCCCCGCCAAAACCTCCGCCACCACCACCACCTCAACAACCCCCACCACCACCCCCTCCTCCGCCGCCGGACGACCACCTCGTCCGCCTCTCCCTCTACATCGCCACCGCCCACGCCTTCCTCGCCTTCTCCCTCCTCCTCCTCTACGGCCTCTTCCGCCTCCTCGAGTCCTTCCTCCGCCCCCTCCAATGGGCCCTCCTCTGCTCCATCCCCCTCCGCGCCCTCCACTCCGCCCTCCTCTCCTTCTGGTCCGAACCCCTCCGCCTCGGCCTCCTCCCCACCCTCCTCGCCCTCCCCTCCGCCCTCCTCTCCTCCTCCGCCTCCTCCCTCCTCGACCTCCGCTCCGCCCTCTTCCGCCGCCCCTCCCCCTCCCCCCCTTCCTCCGCCGGCTTCCCTCGCCTCCTCCGCTACCTCCTCTCCTTCGCCGTCTTCGTCTCCGCCTACGAACACCTCGGCAGCGTCACCGCCGTCGCCGTCTTCTCCCTCGGCTTTCTCCTCATCCCCGCCGCCGACTCCCTCGCCAAGACCTCCGCCTCGATCAACCGCCGCACGACGAGCTCCTCCGGCCGCGGCGCGTTCTTCACGGGCGGGATCTTGAAGAGGCTGAACACGATCGTGGCCGTCGGACTGATCGCGGGGATGATCGCGGGGGTTTTGGTCGGGGGCCTCTTCTTCTCGTACAAGATCGGCGTGGAGGGCAAGGACGCCGTGATGTCGCTGAAATCGCAGGTGCAGAGCGGGAACTACGCTGATCTGATCGGCTTGAAGCGGTGGATGGACGACAACGACGTGGCCGGGACCGTCGATCGTTACTCGGCGAGGCTGTACGAGACGGCCGTGGAACAGATCGATAGCCTCGCCGAGCAGTACAACCTCACCGACCTCGTCGACGGGCTCAAGCAGTTCATCGTCTTCGAATCCGTCAATCCAGCCGCCTCCTCTGCCGCCGAATCGACGGCTCTGATCGCCTCTCCCCCCCATCCGTACACGGAGAGGCTCCGCTCACTCAGCAACCACATCAAATCCCGCAATTGGACCGAGATCTACGTCGGATTGGACTCGATCGTGAGGGAATTGGTGATCTCGAGAGAGGGCGTCGTGGAGAAGGCCAAAGTGTACGCTCTCCAAGGCGCCGACGTTGCTCGGCGTGTGTTAACCGGAGGCAAATCACTCATCGGAGGAAGCGCGAGTCTCGCGCTCTCGCTAGGCCTCTCGGTGCTCTCCGGTGCGGCGGGGGTTCTGAATTTCGTGTCCCAATTGATGGTGTTTCTGTGGGTTCTGTATTACCTGATCACGTCGGAGTCCGGCGGGGCGACCGAGCAGGTGCTCGCGATGCTCCCGATATCGAAGCCCACGCGGGTGCGGTGCGCTGAGGTTCTCGATCACGCGATCAGCAGTGTTTTTCTTGCGACGGCGAAGATCGCGATCTTTCAGGGGTGCTTGACTTGGCTGCTGTTCAGGTTCTATTCGATACATTTCTTGTATGTCTCGACCGCGCTCTCGTTCGTTAGCCCTCTATTGCCAATTGTGCCTCCGTGGGTGTCATCGATACCCGCTGCGTTGCAGCTTGTCATGGAGGGTCGGTACATTGAAGCGGTGGGTTTGGTGGTGGTGCATTTGATGTTGATGGACTATGGGGCGTCGGTTGTTCAGAAAGACATTCCTGGGCACAGCCCTTACCTCACTGGGCTTAGCATTCTTGGGGGGATGGCGTTGTTCCCTTCTGCGCTTGAGGTAAGTGATCATATTCCTCTTTGAACATTATTATAGTGTTGAGAGTGGCTTTCGTGTTGTTTATCAGTTAGGTAGCATTTGAAAATGAGCTTTTAAGCTGCTTTTTAAATTCACCAAAAAAAATATGCTTTTGTTTTGTTAGACTTTTTTTTGTTGAGTGCTGATACACACAGTCCTTTTTGCAACCCGTTTTGTAGCCCCATACGCTATGATAACGTAGTATATACTGCATTATCATAGTATATGGATCTTATCATAGTATATGACCCAATTTTTTTTTCATTTTTTCACTATGAAAAAAAAAAAAACTAATATATCTCAGTATATACTTCATTTCATATAACATCATACACTTCAAAGAGTGAGTGTATGATTTTTAAAAAAAAAGGGGGATGGACTGCAATTGGGGCTGCAATGTGGGCTGTGTGTATCTTTTTCCTTTTTTGTTTGTTGGGAGAGGGGGTTATATCTAATTTTTTTTTTCCCACAAACTATGATCACTTGGGGCATTTAGAAGGAAGTTTGGTAAAGGCTATGTTTGGAAATAGGTTTGGGCGTTAGCTTTTTCTAAATAGCTAGGTTTGAAACCGAGTTTACAGGAAGTTGTCTATCCACTGATTATGGAAAAGCTAGATTTTGACTACTTTTTTGTGAAAAGTTGTCTACAGCTTGAAATTGAGCTATAGTTTTTTTTTCTGTTTGGAAATGTGTTTGAGGAACTTAGAGTTTCTGCAAAACCTAAGAGCACCCCAAACATGTTTCCAAACAGGGTCGAAGTATGATTCCTGTAAGAGCAGAATCCTCTAAACCTGTTTTGAGGCACTATTTTAGCAGTTGACGATGATGCTTAAAGCTGACAGGGTTGGAAAACAAGGCCTCTATTTAGATGTTGATGTGCTGAATATTGTCTGAATTCCTGCTACCCATACCGAGTTGAATTGATAAGTATGGGGGAATGCACATCACCTTTAAAACTTTTATCAATAAAGCAGCCTTCCACTGGCAAGAGCAAATTAAGCTATTGAGACGTTCTTCACTATCAAGAGAATTTTTGTTTACCATGCCTCATAGGAGTTAGAGAAGCACCTTGTGAAGATGTGATATGGATTTGAAATTGGATCTGTTTATAACCTTTAAACTAGTTTGGAGAATAGGAGATACAGATACACTGGATGGCTGTCTTTTCATGAGTGAAATTATAGACAATCAATTTGTTGTACCATTGAACCTGAGAAAGGGGCATGACAACAGATTTTATTACATGTATTTGGGGTTGGCTTATGGATCACAGTGTGATGTTTCATGGTGTCAAATTGTCTTACAGCAGTCCTCAACCTTATGCCAGCCCCAAATTAACTGGTCATAAGTTCATGGAAGGTAATTTGTGAATGGTGAGCATTGGAGGGGTTGACATGATATGGCTGAGATGAGCTAGCCTGTAGGGAAATTCACCTTATTTGTTACGTAACTATGCAATTTAAGCTCATGCAATTAAGGAAAGATCCTTACATTAGACGGGCAAGGAAAAAAGGATGATATTTTGAAAATTTGAAAATGAATCCTGCAACTTGTGAACCTTTTATTAATTGAATATTCTTATTTCAAAGTCAAATCTGCAAAGTGTTATGTATGGTATGGCCGTATGGGTAAAGGAGTGTGCTTTTATAGCCTGAAGTCACAGATCCATTTGAGGTTTGGATACAAAGATTGGTCAAAGTGTTGAACTTAAATTTGAATAGTTAATTGTTGCCATGAGTTGGTTTGAAGGCATTTATATAGAGAGGATCCAGAGTTCAGTAAGACAAGCAGTTTCTTGTACGAGGTTAACAAGTGATGGAACAGTCTTGAGAGTTTCACATTAAGATGGATGCACTAGTTGAATGTGATTTATTCCAGAATTCGTTTCATGTTTCTTGTTGGCAGTAAATGCATTCTTTTTTCAGTTTGTGCTATTTTTTTTATTCATGGATATTAACTGGAGATGCAAATGCTAAATGAGATCCAGATTTATTAACTGAATAGAAGTGCTAGAATCTATGATGAATCTGATGCGATCAAATTCATATGACTTTAGTTGGACATAGCTCAATGGTAGACTACAAAATTTACAATCAGGAGGTCCTTGGTTCAAATCTAGGTTGGAACAGAGATGAAAGAAATGAGGAGAGGTAGAGTCATGGATTTGGAAGATGAAAAGGAAGAAATGAAGATTTGAGGGAGATATGTCACAAGAAGGTGAAAGAAGAGAATACACACACACATGGAAGTGATAGGAAGCAAATACTTGTTGAAGGAAATTTAGTTGGATTCATTTTATAAGGTCGAATAAGCTCACAAACTTTAATGTATAATCACATTCCACCATCTTAAAAGTTATAAAAGATCTAATTATCTATGCTAATTTTGATTACTTAAAGTCCATTATCCCCAAATCACTTTTTCTAGTATGTAGAACACTGGCCTTACAGCAGTAACATCTAATAAATTGAACTATAATAAAACAAGGTGAGTTTTTTGTTAGAATTTTTCAAAGTCACAGGATATCAGGACAATCAAGGGTTCAAAATTTGTGTTTGCTGCAGTGGAGTTGTCAGCATTGCCCTTGCCTAAATAAATAATGGTTACGCATCTTCTATTTGTTCAGCATGCAAAACTGCTGCTGCTTCTGATTCCTTATGACATATTTTTGGCAATATATTTCTCAAGCATTATTAAGATCATCTCCTTACAAAATAACAACAACAGAATACTTGCTCAAAATTTTATTTTAGTTTATGTAGATATGCATTTTCCATGTGTCTAGCCTTAATATATGTACTTTGATGATTAACTTGTCATCTTTAATTTTTAAATTACACGACAGGGGGCAATAATGGGACCGCTGATAATGACTGTGGTGATAGCATTGAAGAATCTGTATGTAGAGTTTATTCTGGCAGATACAAAGGAGCACAGTGATTAGCATCCATCATTCTGTGAAGAATTTCATTCTCAGCCTCTCTGAAATGATACAGAGAACTACAGGTTACCACCCATGCTGAGGATATTGTCTCCTCTTTGTGCAATTTGTTTATGTTGTATTTATTAATTTTTTTGTGTGTGATTATTTCCTCCCATTTAGAGTGATTTTAGGGTGTGCATGTGTGTTTTCCATCATATGTTTATTGCTGTTATAGTGTTATGCTAGGGAGAACTGTACATTATAAGCATTTGAGTGAATGACTTAGAGAGTTATGATTGTATATTTATGATGGGATTTTTTTATATAAAAAAATAAAAATAAAATTCATGAATTGATGTTGTTTCCATGAGAAATATCTAGTGTTGCATCCTTTCAAATCTGTTTATTGGTTTCTTGCTCCTTTTGATTGTTTGGCAGTCAATCAATGGATCAAATTTGCATGTTTTGGGATTCAAAACAATTAAAATTTTTTTGAGATAATTAAGTTCGAATGAAAGATGGTCTGATTGAATATTGATAGTCAAAATCAAGATTTCATGTTTTCTCGTCTTTTTATGATGAATCATTCAAGATTTTACACATATATATATTATGGAATTTTTTTTTTTAAGTTCACGTAAACATGTCTATTTAAGAATTGGTTTTTCACTTCTTCATATTCAACCGTCTATTTGATTTTTAGTCCCTCCGTCAAACGTCCATCCATACATTTAATTTATGAAATGTAATTTATTTTTAAATCCCTATAAACTATGTTATTTAGTGATTAATTCCTCCCTTCTTTTTATTTTACAGAGACTGATCACTAAATAACATAGTTTATAGAGACTTAAATATAAAATCACATTTCACAAATTAACGGTGTATGTATGGATGGACGTTTGACGGATGGACTAAAAACTAAATAGGCGGTTGAATATGGGGATTAAAAAAGAAATATGAAGAAATGAGGGATCGATATTTAAATAGATATCTTTACATATACTTAAAATTAAAAATCTTATTAATTTATTATAAATATTACATTTTTGTCTAATTATGTGGCTATTGTACTTTCTTCTCAATCACAGACACAAGGTTTCATACTTTCATGGGACAATCATATGGCTTTCTCGTGTCTGTACTCTGACACCCCTGTTTTTTTATGGGAAAAAATGATATAATTACTTGTAAACTTAGCTGCATGTGTTTTAATCCATGTAATATCCTTAAATCACTATAAAGCCCTGTCTTATGCTGTGCTGTAGTTAATACTCTGCCTCAAGGTTAAAATTTCATCAAAAAAGAAAAACTGAAATATTGAATATCATATTTGAATAAGTCCTGATAAAATTTAAAAATCAAAATAAAATCATTTTTACGATCAAAATGTATTTGAAACTGAAATATCAAAAACAACCTTATGACTTGACAAGCTTTGGGAGACTCCAGTTTAGGCGTGAAAGGTTTATGATTGATAAGGAGAGAAATGTTAGATGAAGGGAAAAACATTATGGTAATTTCACATGTCTAGTTAGGATTAACTACAAGTCTGATTAGTTAGGATAACGGCATGGATTAAAACAACAATTTATTAATAAGATCGAGACCTGCAGTGATTTAAGGATTTTACGGGGAACTAAAACTTATTTAACCAAGTTTAAAGGGGTGGGGTTTTCAATACAATGGGTGGCTTTAGTTGCCCCCGTAATTGTAATTTGACTTTAGTGTGTTAGCTTGGCCAGGTGTTGGGTTAACTGCATAGCAAAAAAAGTACACCGTATTTTTTTAAATATTTGTTAAAGTACTTCGATTAAATATTTTTCATATAAAACATACCGTATCGAAGATAATTTATACAAAATTCACTAATATATATTAATGCTTAAATTATCTAAAAAATAATCTAATTATCTCTATACTCTTTCATATTTTTTCCGTATGATCTATGAATGTACACGTCTCGCATCGAACATGACACTTGTCGAATATATGGACCGTTACTAAATTTTAAAATAAAAAATTATCCTTCCAAAAACATAAAAAATTCAAATGAAATCATCTAATTATGATTTCATCCTTGTCCACCCAAACCCTTACTAAAGAGGATTAAAAAATAATTTTCTATTCGTTGTTAGTTTTTTCATTAGTTTTCCATTTGGATGTGACATAAAGTTATTCGCTCTCGTATATTATACCATAATAGAAAACAATCTATACAGGATAAACAAATTTTTGTTAATTTTTTTTTTTTTTTTTTATTCTCATTGATAAACATAAAAAATAATATTTTTGTTGTTTGATTCATCTTTGATAAAACGAAAATAAATGATGGATAAGAGATTGATAAAAGTTTAACTTTTCCTTTTTTATAACCTTAAAATAATTTTTTTTGTTTTTTGACAATTTAAAACTCATGGACCAACTAACCAAATTTACCAAGCCCTTTTGAATGATCCAACAGAAAAACCTTTCAAGAAACAATTCCTTTAACTTAACAACCCAAGAGAAATCCCAATCCCTACACAATCCTCCCAATTAACATATACACACCATCAAATTAGGCATCCAAATCTCCACCAATCTTCATACAAAAAAAATTAATTTAACACATTAGTAGCTAGTTTAAAGAGGTCTTCTCCAATCAAAAAGTCAATCTCATCACCAACATTTTAAAAGCCAAACCCCTTCTATATGGGAATTAACAGATCCCCAACCTTTCCAAACCTACAAAGAGAACAAGTCACCACCTTTCATAGAAAAAAAAAAAAAAAAATTGTATTCTTTTCCCCCATTGCTTCATAAACAAACTAACAAAATAAAGATTGGCCAACAACACTTCAATTTCTCACCCTTTTTGAAGCAAAGCAGTTAGATTCTCAGTCACCATCCCTCCCCAACCCTCCCCACCTCACCATACCTTAAAAACACACACAAAACGAATGTCTGGGCATTCAAAATTTCCTTCTATACTTTAGTACTACTTCAATGAATACTGTAGATGGTCGTGCCAGAGGCGCTCCTCGACTATCGTTCACGGTGAGTACTGCAGTTAGGATCTCAAGAGCCAGGTGGTTCAGGTTCTTGAGAAGGGTCTTCCAGTATCAAAATGGCTCGAGTTCGGATTTGGGTTCGAACCCATTCAATTCTGGTCCATGGTTAGCATTGGAGCTGATGGTATTGGTGGTTCAGATAACTGTTATTACTGTTGTTCTGGCTCTCTCTCAAGAGGAAGAGCCAGTTTGGCCTCTTCGAGTTTGGATCGTCGCATACGACGTTGGATGCCTTCTTAGTCTTCCTCTTTTGTACTGGAGACATCGATGTCGTCGTGTTTATGTTAACCATGGCGATGATGGTCATCGATTCGGTGATATCGAGCAACAGAGAGATGAAGAATCCAGGTAATTAGAAGTACATTTTGATCGGGGAAATCTTAAGCTTTAGCAGAAGCTCACAACATTGTTAGAATGCTTTGAATTATTGATTAATTCATGTGTTAGATGCACTTCTTGTTTTGTTATATATTTGATTCATGTTTAAAACATGCTTCATGAATAATACAATACACTCATTGTTCAATAATTCACGCATTAATTTAACTATATGCATATTTTACTTGTGCAACAGAATTTCAAATTTAGATTTTTTAAAAGAGTAAATTTTTGATAAGTTTCTTTTTAAAAATTTAAATTTCCGTAAGAAAAAATTGAAATACTTTAAACCATTGTTTAGATAGTAAAATAGGTGGGGAATAGGATTTTATAAACCCAAAAATCAGTTTGTTTGTAAAGAATAAGTGAGTATAGCTATGTCAAAATAGATTGAGATAAACTGATATTAGTATTTCCAGATCCCTCTACAATTGTGTTATTCCACCTAATTTTTTTCACTGGTATAAAAGTATAGAAACTCATATGTCAAATAAATTTTTTTTTATCTTTTATAATTCATTATCCTCATGGGGGAACAAAACCTGGTCTCCTGGATCTAGATTGGATCGGATCGCATAGTCAGATCTGTTCACTTCACGACTCCTCCGGTTGATGGAAGCGATTTCTCAACGAACGTCCTCCAAAACTCGATTGGAGAGGGGGAGGTGACCTGCAAAAAGGTCCTTCGATGAACAAGTTAGTAGATGTATGACTCAACCTATCAGATCCTCGTCCAGATATATCATCCACTTTGGATCCGA
Source organism: Acorus gramineus (assembly GCA_030737835.1). Taxonomy (NCBI): domain Eukaryota; kingdom Viridiplantae; phylum Streptophyta; class Magnoliopsida; order Acorales; family Acoraceae; genus Acorus; species Acorus gramineus. Next base: position 6,473,804 of record CM060850.1, read on the forward strand.
GAGGATCTGGTAGGATCAGGGAGGATAAGGTGCTATATGGGGTGACACAGAAGACACGATATAATACACGTGCCGCCATGTTGATGACGCCACGTGTTGGACGTTAAATGGTCATCTCTTAGAATTGTTACGGGTAGCCATTGGGTCTAGGAAAATGGCTCTCACACTACATCCCATTAACATTTTACCCACAACTTATTGATGATCAACCTAATAATAAAAACTTCATTATCACATTACAACGAAAATAACTAAAAACACAATATCTCTTACAGAATTTGGCCATTGTTTGCACCAGGAGTTCATATCTGATGAACAAATCAAGATCCTTCCTCGAACTGTTCTTCGCGCTGTGGTTCGTGATGGGAAACGTATGGGTCTTCGACACTCGCTTTGGATCTTTTCACAGATCTCCAAATCTGCACATACTCTGCATTGTGTTGCTTGCCTGGAACACCATCTGCTACTCGTTCCCTTTCATTCTCTTTGTGTTGCTTTGTTGTTGTGTCCCTCTCATCAATAACTTCCTTGGCTACAACATGAACTTGGCTTCTGCAAACAGAGGTGCAACTGATGATCAGCTCTCACAGCTTCCCAGTTGGAGATTCAAAGTGGCTGATGATGCTTCTGAAGAATTCCTCACTAATGGAGACTCAGTAAGTTTTTTTTCATGGTTACATATAAAAACGCTTTTCATTCTGAATATATTATAGGAGTCCAGATCCAATTAGACATAGGTTTGGTCAGTACTATCAATATCGAACTGCACAGTCAATTATTGGGTATATGTGTCATATCCAATCATTAGCTTTACAATTCGATTCATAGGCTATGTAGTTCGATGCTGATGGTACTGATCAAACTCATGTTTGGATCCAAACTCATCTCATACTTCACTTATGACAACATAAAATAAAATATTCCTCACCATCACAGACCAATTAATAAATTGGAGATTTCCTCTAGTGATGAAAGGTTTAGAAAAGACTACAAAAGAAAGAATGTCTAATTTACAGTAATATAAATTTATTGAGTTGGTTCAGTAGAACTTCTCACTGAAAAAACTTTTGAAATTAATTTTTTTAAAAACAATTTTTTTTCTCTTGAGCATGTGTTCCCGTTCTACATGCATGTACCTTTTAAATAAACCACCGTTTGAATTGCCACAAAAGTTATTTTGATATTGATAAATATTAATTATTTTAGTGTAGATAATAAATAAGTCATTTTTTATTTGATTGTGTTTATTTATTTTTATTAGAAAATGTAATGATTGAATTTTTTTTATGTGAAAAAATGTGGATAATGATTTATCAAAGTTAAAAAAAAATGATTTGACATGTAAAATCCCTTGATTTATAAGATATGATTACATGTGATTTGATATGTGAACCATATACAGTCCAATAGATTGGGTGAAGTAATATAATTTTAAGAGAATCTGAAATACCAATATCAAATCATTCCCACCCATTCTAATACCGTTATACACACTTTTTTCTTTCATAAATGCCGTTTTCAACTATTTTTTCCCCGTAAAAGACTTTTTTTTTACCTTTAATTAACACATATGAACTAAAATTTGAAACCAAGACTCGAATTTTGATAAAAAAAAATGTTTGAAACTGATTATATAAAACTAGTTTAGCAAAAGCATAATCAGTTTCTCAATTGGTTCCAAACGAGGAAACTCAGTGATCAATGTCTAATTTTAGAACAACAGAACACACATATATTCTTCATGCACATCTGATTTATTAGATATTGTTGAATCCACAGGAATGCTGTATTTGTCTAGCCAACTACAGAGACTCAGAAGAAGTTAGGCAACTGCCATGCTCCCATTTATTCCACCTCGGATGTGTCGATCAATGGCTGAGGATCATATCTTGTTGTCCTCTCTGTAAAAAAGAAATACAAAATGTATAGTGACAAGAGCTTTGAGACACTCAACCCCCACTTTTAACCATATATTTTAGTCTCATGCTTTTACATGGTGTATATACATTTATATGAAAATACATTCAATATTTTATGTTTTTCATATAAAGATATACACTCAAAAAGTTAAAAGTAGAGCTAAAAATATAACTGGATGTACCTTTTTTTCCCACAGTGATAGACATATGTGATATGTTTTCCTCAAGTACAGTGGCATCTGCAGATTGCAGTACAAAAATATATGCTAAAGGTACTCAGGGGCCTTTGAAACAAACAAAATTGTATCAAGCAAATGAAATAAAAAAAAAACAATTGAGGAGACTAGAAACTACATTCTGGCATTTGATAGTTGATCTTTCAGTTTGATTTTAAATATCCTTCATCGAATTTTTGTTAGATTGTTTTATAATGTGAAAAATATAAAATTGTTAGACACAGCCCAACCTACCGTCCGCACACATTTTAACTTTTAAAATAGTATATCTCAACTAATACGATATATTTTTATATAAAAAATATAATATATACTTTAATTAATTGTATAGATTAATTTATTGAAAATGCAAAAAATATCTAATGATGTATATATCTTTTTGAATAACAATCAAAGTACATTATACTACTGACAAAGCTATCGACAGGAATGTGCGTAACAAGGCCCTTGAAAAATGAAGTGTACTAACTAGCTCAGACTATCAATACCAAATGTCTAGGAAGTTACTGCTATCCACCTCTCAACACCACACATGGTGTCTCTTTCTCAAATGGATGGAATATTATATATGACAGCAAGCACAAGGTATCATAACTCATAAGATGACAATTTTGCAGTTGCACATACCAAAAGGAGGGGTGTTATTCAAGGAACTTTTAGTTGATTTAATTTAATAAGGGGGGTCCCAACTTTCATTTAAAGAAATTATTCAAAGAAAAAGAAAGATTCACCACAAAGCATGTATCTAGAACATATAAATCTTTTATGCAAAACTGTAAATATTCAACAGAATAAGTTCTGTTGCATTCGATTTAAAATTATCTGCTATATAATATGTTTTCCTAATAATAATGAGATGAAGAAACTTGGAATTACAAAAATGCAAATGGTTCGTGATCAAAACATGGGATAAGCAGTCCTAATCATAATAAAATATTCATCCAACAATGTCAGGTAAAAATCCATTGAAACAGAGCAGTTGGCTTTCTGGGATGCCATTTGAGCATATTAGATCCAGTTAGGTTTCTTTCATTTTCCCACTTTCAGACTGTAAAAAGAGAGAGAGTTTTGGAAAAACGGCAATGGTCAAGTTTACAAAACAATATTGTATAATTTGTATGCTGATTAGTACTTAATACACAGTAGGAGTAGGAGCACTACATATTCAGTATATTTCGTAATATGAAAGATACAGATAGGATACGTTAATATCCATGTCCTAATGCAAATATTAATTTTTATATTCGGATCCCTTCGAATACAGATATTTTTAAGTTAACTGACATGTTTAAATATTAACATTAATTTGGATAATCAAGTGATATTTTAGAAATATGTGAAAATTAAAATTGAGATTTTAAAGTTTATTTTTCTTTTAGATATCATACATTGAAAATTTAATACTATTATAATATATTATGTGATTAATCATACAAGATAATAATATGAGTAATATATAATACAAATATATATATATATTTATAATATATGTCGGATGAATATATATTTTTTTGATTGGATATATTAATATCCATATCCATACTCTGGATATTCGAATATCGTACATTTTTTATTTTTTATACACAGATTCAGATTGAATTTAGATTTTTTTTCAGATAATTGACAAGCTTAGCAAACCTGAAAGATTTGAAAATTAAACATAAAAATCTTGGTCTATAATCCATAAAGACAGCGGCGGCAGGAGTATGAATTGGAGGAGAAAGGGTCACGTCGTGTCGTGTAATACCTCATTTGTCACGTGCGAAGCTCACGTGCTTCTCTGTCACTTCAAATTTCATCTTTATTTTATACTCTTTTTACGCTTTTGCTAAGAGAATCGGATCCGTTAGTTCGGTTAATATCGAACTGAACAACGTGAAAATCGAACTATACAATCAATTGTTAAGTATATATTTCACTCTCTTATTGGATTCAATCAACTATTAAAGAAAATATGTATTTCTAAGTATCATCAATATCCAATATGAGAGTGAAATATATACCCAACAATTGGTTGTGCAGTTCGATTTATAGGTGGCGCAGTTCGATTTTCACGTCGTCCAGTTCAGCACTGATCGAACTGATCAGATCCACTCCTGACTGGATCCGATCTCTTTTGGAAACAAAGAATCTAACTAATAGGATATATATATCCTAGGATTCAGTAAGAATTTCAGCTAGTGAAAGAATGGATGTCAAATTGGAGAGAACAGGGATGAATAAGCCTAAAAACAACATCTCTTTTTTGGTAGCGGAACAAGGGGTGGAATAAGAGTGAATAAGTTAAAAAAACTTATTTATTTACAAGAAATAAATGAATATTAGTATGTCAGAATATGTGAGAACAAGATGATATTGGTATTCCAGGATCACCTTAAATTGTGTTATCTACACAATTTATTTTACTGGTATAAAAGGAAGTCACATGTCAAATCGCATGTCAACATCTCTTATAAATCATAATACCCACATGTTGAATTATTTTTTAACATTTTATAAATTATTATTCACATCTTATTCACATTCTATCCAGAACTTATTCATGGTCAACCAAATATCAAAAACTTCATTGTTCCGCTTCCAATGAGATTAACCAAAACACATTTTTCTTTAGGTCTTTGAATAATTATTTGTCTTGATATAACTTATGTTGTTATTTAAACGGAGGTTTAGTTTTCATTAATTTGGAATTACTTATTTATCATGTTATGAGCACTCAACAAAACTGAACCTGAATCATTTTTGAAGGGAAAATGATATGTCCAACCATGTGTGTATCGCTATGTGCAACCCTCATCATTTTTTTTTAAAATTATATAGTCACTTATTGAAGTACATATTGTTAGAGGGGTGATATGGTGCAACCATCCCCCTTACGTGCGACACTTATATGATCTGGACGGTTCAACCAATCAGTACATTTTCGGTTTACTCTTACTGGTAAGATTTCACCGAAAATGCATATCACATCCGAGCCGACTAGATTAGATCTAGACGGTCCAGATTCGTGCCTCACGTAAAGGGTGTGGTTGCACAATTACATTGTATCATTTCACCGTATTGTTATATATATGAATTGAAGTATGTATTGAGATAAATTAATATATTTTTTAAAAAAAATGAAAAAAATTAAAAATTTGTCTCATACACTTTGATAGAGCACATACACTATGATAGTGTAGTATATATACAATATTTATCGTAGTATATGAGATTGTAGACAGAGCTATAAAACAGATGAAGTGGACCAACGCTCTTTTTGAAAATACAAGAAAAAAAATGTCCAATAAAGGAGGCCGAAGCTTCTATTATAAAAGATTTGTATGGAAAATTTCCAGTCTTGAAAATGACCTCACTTTTATCAATAAAACTAAAAATCTATTGAATTGGCTCTGAAGACCTAAACATATTTTTGTTTAGGGTAACATAATGATTTAATGGTTCAAATTGTGTGTTCTAGAAGATACATATGAATGAACCAAATGAATTATGTTCAAATGTTCAATCAGTATTCTAAATCATTTCACATCATGAAAGTTAAAATTTTTGTAACAAGCAAGTTATATTTAAATCATGTTTAATTGTTTGGATAATTGATCAGTAGATTGTAGTATAATGGGCATGGGTGGTTAGCACACATCCATATGCAAAACTTCCATAAAGTTGCAACAAATTTCTACTTTATTTTCATATTTCTTTTAGTTATAGATTAAAAATTGATTAAATTAAAATACACGAAATTATTTACTTTTAATTACTTGTGTAAATAAACTTTAACCTTTAAAACACGCCACATCTCTCATATTCATTCTCAAACACAAACAATGATAAAATTAACATTTAAAAATTATAAATAATTTATTTTTGTCTTATCCACCATTTATTTTCTAATTATCATATACGAATACAAGGGGAATAAAAATAATAATATAACAAAAAAAATCACATAAATTGTTGTTTTATCTCAAAATGTTAACGTGTGATGAACTGCATTGTAGCAATGTACACAAGGTAACAAGAGTTATCTTGTTAAATAAAATACTCTGTATCTTCATTCATAGTCACAAAAATCATATAAGATGATTATTATTCCATCCGATGCAACATTATATAAATACACAAAATTAGATGGAACAAATTAAACTATTATTTTTTCATTAATATGAAATATAAAATTATAATTAATAATAATATGATAAATCATCCAAATTAAATAGATGTATGAATTTTGAAGGTATTAGATACACAGTTCAATAAAAATAAGTATGTTTGATCGATATGTAAGTGAGGCAACGAATTGTTGAATTATATTTAGCACTAAAACAAATTCAAAATACTTTATGATCGTAAGTTCGTCCACATGATAAATGCATCTCATTTATCCATGTAATATTCACCTATAAGCTCATAAAACTTTAATGGTATAAACTTTTGAGATAAAATTAGGAATTTTTGTATTTAAAAATTGAGATGGAATCCGGTCCGTGTTTATGAACATTTTATTAAAGAGTGAATTAATAAATTCAACATGCATCTCAGATGCACCTTTCATTTGACGTCTAGGTTTATGAATGAATAATTTAATATTAAAGTTATAATAGTTGGTAAAAAAAAAAAACTTGAAAAATGGAAATGCATGCATGAATCACGAACCCAAACCTGCACCTGCACAAAATGGCATTAAACAAAACCGGATCGCGCGCGACACGTGAAACCCGCAACACCAGTGGCAAAACCGTAAAAATCCGATAAAACTCGTGCCATTTTCAATCGAACCCTCTCTCCCCCCTCTCTGCACCATATAAAATCCACTCTCGTTTTTCCCGAAAATCAATCAATCTCTCTCTCTCTCTCTCTGTTGTCTCTGTTTTTTCATGGCTTCGAATGGAACGAACGGTCAGGATCGCCGGTCGGGATTCCTCGAGATCTACGCCCGTCTGAAGTCGGAGCTCCTCCAGGACCCCGCCTTCGACTTCACCGAGGATGGCCGGCAGTGGATCGAACGGGTGAGATTCTTTCCCTCTTTTGATCTGTCTTTCCTTTTTTTGCGTTTGTGATTGAGCTCAGAATCTCTGCATTTGTTTTTTTTTTTTTTTTTATATATGAAAGTTTTTACTTGGTGGTATTATAGGATGGATTCTGGTATTGTTGAAGGGAATGTGGGTCCCACTGGATTAGGAATCAAAGCAATTTGAAAAATGGGGTGGAATCAAAATTACATATTGATTATTGGAAGGGAAAAGATTTAAAAACCCAAAATTTGACAAAAAAAAAAAAATTGATCCAACCCAATAAAGAAATGACAACTCACCCATTCAGAAATGATAGAATGACGTGTCAACTTCTCATTGGTTTAAAATAAGGTTGGTTAAAATTTGGACACTTATTGTATTGGAATCCTAATGGATTCTCTTTTTAATAGTTATTATGCCCCTCAAATAATAACATAATAAAAAATTACAACCAATTATATAAATAATTGCAATCCCCCATGTTAATAGTTCTTGTATGTTTTTGCTTCTATTTCTCTTATCCCCCATTCGGACATTCTGGTTTGTTAATATTTCGAAATAGATATTCCTACATTCCATTAAAAAAAAAAAATTGCAATCCACATCACAAATTTGAATACTATTTGACATGCAACTTATTTAAGAGGTTACTCTTATTCTTTGTTTAGTTATATATATGGTTGTTTATTTTATTTTATTTTATTTTTTAAACATTTTATTATGTTAGCATTACTCAATTTTTTGAATTTTGATGTAGGTAAAGAGTTAGATTTCCAAGTATATTTATGTCAATTTGATTTTTTTTCCTGGTTATATCGATATTGGTAGAAGGGGAGGCAGAGATTCGGGTTTTTTATTCTCTTTTTAAAAGAAATCAAGGAATGACGCAGAAATTTGGCCTTTTGTGATATTTGATTTATAACCTTTTGGAAGTAAAGCAGATTTTACACACACATTGCCTTTGTTGGATCCAAAATGTTTTTTTAAATTATTTGAATGAGATTGCAAGAACATTAGGTAATCTAGGCGTTAACCCCCCACCCCCCGGCGTTTCACGGATACATTATTTCTGTTTAGCAACTTTTTCTTTCTCAATTTGGATAATTTTTTTGTCTTTTATGTTTATTTATAGTTTTTGCTCAATAAACAGGAATATTACTATACTTGCCTCCCTAAGTAATTATCAAGGTTTATTCAAATGTATCAAGATATAGCTATTACAGTTTATCTATGTTAAACAAACATGATTAAGCTTATCCTTCCTTTGTCCAACTGCTCATTTGTGACACAAGCTGGTACTATAAAAATTTGATGTTGACATATTTGAATGAATGCATGAGAAATCTGTTTGGTTACAAAATGAGTATTTCAATTGTAAGAGTTGGAAGAGAGCAGTTGGAGGTGTGGAAGCCTGAAGGTGGCTAAATTGCGCAATTATGCAGATGATAAATCTTTCTGTAAAGAGTAAAGACCCATCACATGCAAAAGTTCAAGGAATCATCCAAAATTGTTTAATGTATTTTATCCAGTTTTTTCGTTCTTGTTTTTTTGGATTTTATTTTGGGTTTCGTTTCAAATTGATTTCCATGTGTGGTTTGTGCCTTTCAACATGGTTGTTGATATCTAATGTCAAATGTTGCAGATGCTTGACTACACTGTACCCGGAGGTGATTGAAATGGCTGCCTGTGGTTTATATCTCTTTCATATTAACCAGTTCTGGTCGGTTTTGTATTCGTTCGTGCCAAAGCTATTCTGATCCATATTTCCACAATCTTGGATGCATTTTGTTATGCATTATATAATGTCTGAATGTGTTCTCTAAAAATTTTTGGCAGGGAAGCTAAACCGTGGTCTATCTGTGGTTGATAGCTACAAGTTGTTGAAAGGTAATGAGCTAAGTGAAGAAGAGTTCCTTCTTGCGAGCGCCCTTGGCTGGTGCATTGAATGGGTGTGTTTAATGTTCCTTCTTCCTTTTCTGATTGGGTGGTATTCATTTAATTGCTCTTTTGGATTGGAATCTAAAAGTTTCTAATAAGACTATGTGCAGCTTCAAGCATATTTTCTGGTCCTTGATGATATTATGGACAGTTCTCACACAAGGCGTGGGCAACCTTGTTGGTTCAGGTTACCTAAGGTTTGTATTTTGGTGTGTTTACACTTTATTAGTTTATTTGATTCTAATCAAAATTAAACTCTGTAATGTTAGTGACCCTGTTACAGTTGAGCCTTTGTCGGCTGTGAGCCTGTGACGTGACTGGTCAGCTTTTGGATGTTTTTTGTGCTTTTTGGCATGGATTCCATTAAGATTTTAGGCGAGATATATTCTTTAAAGTTATCACAGATTGTTTCTAATTCAAGAGTTAATCATAACAGAACTGGATTTTTGGTCACATATTTTATTGGTGAATGAATCAATCTCTCAAATTTGAATACCCTGGATTTGGAAATTCTGTAATAAATGGCACTTGTTGGAGAACATTTAATCATGTGCTTCAGGGATTTTTGTTTCTTTTCACATTTGGTCTTCACGTGTATTTGGGAAACAAGAGGAATAAAAACTGTTCATACTTTTTTTTTATACCATTCCTTACTTTTTATATTCTTCTTGTTGAATGCTTGTCATAGGTAGGTATGATTGCAGTAAATGATGGAATCTTACTCCGAAACCACATTCCTAGAATTCTGAAAAGACACTTTAAAGGAAAGCCTTACTATGTTGACCTTCTGGATCTATTCAATGAGGTAACCAGATTTGTACCTGGGCCCTGTGTCTATAGTAAACTGACTATATTTAATGTATTTCTGCTGATTAGTGAACGTTACCTTCCCAGGTTGAATTTCAGACAGCTTCAGGACAAATGCTAGATTTGATCACTACCCATGAAGGAGAGACTGACCTATCCAAGTACAAATTGCCAGTGTAAGAATCAAAATGCAGTATTTCTTTGTTTTTTTATTGGATGAATTGATTTATTGATGAATCAAGGGAGAAAAAGGATTTTTGTTAACAATTGTTTGATAGTTCCATAGATACCTCTGCCTTCTTGAAAATATCTTGAACAGTTTCCCTAATTGCAATTTAACTTATACTAGTTCAAGAGAAGAGAATGCAAGATGCTTACTCCACTGCATTGACTAATTCACCATTTACATATACTTATATACATGGATAACAATTGTTGCTGTTCAAATTACCCTAGTTGCGGGGAGTATTAACTAGACTAATTTACCCTGTTTTTATAATTGCCTTTCTCATTCTCACTAATGCTTTGGGATGCAGGTACAATCGCATTGTTCAGTACAAGACTGCTTATTATTCGTTTTACCTTCCTGTAAGTGAAAAAGTTCATTTTAAAAAAATATTAGCTGTTATCAATAAATTTATACTAGGACATGTCATTGTCAATCTTATAAAATAAGATAGGGCTTTTTTTAGCATGTCTAGCCTGGTTCCACCATAAAAGTCCTATTGATTGTTGTCCTTTTAACTGCTTGCCTACAAAGTACTTGGGCTCAAAGGAAGATGTAGGATTTATCTGTATGGTTGCAAAATGCAAAAGAATGTTGAGCCGATCTAAGTAGTTAATCTACCACTTGTTTTAGGCTGATAGTTTGAGCTTATAGAGAGTAGTTCCTTCCATAATCTCATGCATTAAGTCCCTCAATGGCTTACAATTTTTCTTTTATGAAAAAATTTATGACTTAAATGCAGGTTGCGTGTGCATTGCTTATGTCGGGGGAGAATTTAGACAATTTTATCGAAGTAAAAAATATCCTCATTGAAATGGGAACATACTTTCAAGTACAGGTATCTTATTATTATACTGCTGTATTGTTACTAGTAGAAAGCTTCATTTCAGTTTGGTAATCTTTCTACTATTTGTTATCCATCTTTTAAATCAATCCTATCAGCGTGAATGATGTATGTGTCTCTCTTTAGGATGACTACTTGGATTGCTTTGGTGACCCCGAAGTGATTGGGAAGGTCAGTGGAGTAACCTTTTCACATATTTTGATTTGCTTTCTGTTGTAATTAAAATATCAGTATCTTTGATGTTCCAAATTAAGTTCCATAGCAGACAATGAAATATGCTATGAATTGTTATTCACAAGGTACAATGAACAGGCTATGAATTGTTTGATTAATTGATTTGTCATGCCTGAAATGTCACACGATCAGATAGGAACAGACATTGAAGATTTTAAATGCTCTTGGATGGTTGTGCAAGCCCTTGATCGTGCCAATGAGAACCAGATGAAAGTGATATCTGTAAGAGAATCTCCTTTGTCTTTGTTTTATATGATGGCAACATTTTTTTATGACTGCTAAAGAAGCATTGCAATGCCCATTCTTAATAAATGTTTTCAGGAGAACTATGGTAAAGCGGATCAAACTTGCATCACGAGAGTGAAGGCAGTCTACAAGGATCTTGATCTTCAGGTGTGCACCTCCTCTTTTCTTCTACTTGCAATTTCTCAAAAGATTATGTACATCGTTGCCTCTTAAATCCAACCAAATTTTGTGAAAATTTACCTTGTTTCTTTTCAAGCGATTATGTTACGATTTGGATTTACGATCTAGTTATATATCCATGTAACGATTATACGATTAAATGGAAGTACATAGAAATCCACTTATAACTAAAGGAATCTCGGATTTGAAAAACAATAAATCATATATATACGTGAATTTATAAATAAATGCGCTCCTTCCCAAACTTCTAAAATAAAATGCTCTGCCCAAATTGGAGGGGGGGCCTGTTTTTCATGAATAGTCATCACATGGGAGGGATCCTCAAAATGAGATTTAGTTTTAATTTTCTTTTAGTCCAGAGCAGGACACTCATTATGTATTTATGGAGCTAATCCTACTTTAATGCACTCTTAGTTAAACTTATAATGTATTTATTGAATGATCATCACCCCTTTTATCTTTCATATTATTCAGTAGCGCTTGTATTTGTTTTGCATCACTTTCTGGAGATCGTCGTGGTGCACCATTTCATGGCCATCAGTTTTCCATGTTCTCTGTCTAGCGTCGTGGTGCACCATCAGTAGATCGCACACTTTTCTTAATGAGACTCTTTTTATAGTAGATATTAATTTTGAATTCTGAACTAAAACTCTTTTTGATCTCCCTTCCCTCCCTGGATGACATAGGGTGTGTTCTCTGAGTTTGAGCGAACTAGTTTCGAGAGGCTAATCTCCTCCATCGAAGCCCAGCCGAGCAAAGCAGTGCAGGAGGTGCTGAAATCATTCTTGGCCAAGATATACAAGAGGCAGAAGTAGGCCATAGTTCCACAGCTTACAATAACAGGGAGGGGTGCTATATATTATCAAATTCAGAATTAGGGCTACTAGTAGAAGAATTCTCTGAAATTCTGTGTTTCATGGCCCCACATGTTGTTCTATCACCCTCCATTGATTGGCAAAAGAACAAATCAGCCTGTGTGTAATACTGTTATTGTATTTATGTTTGATTAAAATGTCCCTTGTTTTTGCTTCAACATCCCAATTTTTATATCATTTTTCTATAGGTCCACTTCTTATGGTTGTCTACAATGCCAATCTTTTCCTTTCAGAGAATAGATTTACATTGCCTTGATTTACATTGACTCAGTGAATAGATGAGACAGATTGATCAAATTGACACGTGGATAGTGGATAGATACTTAGAGACTTTCTTGTAGAGATAACAAATTCATAAACAACTTCCAGGGGATTTGGGGGATTAGTCATTGTCTTGAAGCCCCCATTTGGATGCAGTATAACGTCAGATAGACTAGGATAGATTCTGGAATAAAGTAGAATATGTTAAATAAGGTGTTCGGATGTTCAGAATATCTAGGGATAATGTATACCTGAATAAACTAGTATAAAATGGTATATGCATAGATTCTAGCTAACCTCTGGAATTAAAGTTATTCTAGGTTATTCCATTCAAAGAATACGTGGATCCGCTATTAAATCAACTATCACCACCTCTTATAAATCCCTATCAGATCAACTATCATTATTTTTTCACTTTTTATAAATCTTTATCTACATTTTGTTCACATTTTATCCAAACAATAAAAAATTTATTATTACGTTTTCCAATGAGAATTAATTTAAAATACAACCAAGCACATAATCATTTTATCATTATTTATATTCATTTATGTCAGAATAATTGTATACCCAATAATAAGTCATATTCTATATCCAAACGGGACGAAGAGTTTCACATACCTCTCATAGTTAAAATAAATAAATAAATAAAATTTACAAAAACATTCAGAATCCTAATATTTAAATATTTTTTATTTTACATTTTTTAAATAATTGTCTTTACTCATAATATCATTTGATATACGTTTAGATATTTTATCAATTATATAAGAAAAATTAATATGTTGGAGCTATTTTGTGTACAATATAGTTTTATTTACTTAACACAATTGTCTCACATTTTCATCAGAAATTCAGGGGACAAAACCTGTACAATAAAGTTGAGTTGGGATAGATTTTTCATATATGGGAAGAATTTTTTCTCTCTTTAAATTGAATAATTGGTAGATTGAATTGAAGAACCTATACAATAAAATCAAGCACAAATCTAGTTAATTTCAGTTACGGTAGAGGCTAAAATAAATATCATATAATAAGATAGAGACCTGAGGATGTTCATCAATTTTATAGGAACTTTTTTCAATTTTCATAAGTTTTTTGAGGAGCTATATTGATTTTTTGAAAATAAAGGTTATGGAATTCTGGTAATTTTTATTGCATAGTTAAGGTTAACCAAGTACCTGGTTAATTGGGTGACGGTCGGAATTAAAATAATATTTTTCTAATAGTACAAAGACCTGTAGTGATTTTTAATTTTACATTGACTAAAATTGATTTGGCTAACTTTCCTTGGAGTTATATCGATTTTTCACGTGACATTCAATTGAGTCATTTTTGCAATTATTCATGAATTAAATGAATGTATTGTAATTGACTAACACATGGATCACACTAAACATGATAAATCATAATTAAGGGGGGGGGGGGGGGGTAAACGAGGCGAGCTGAGCTCATGAGCTTAATCGAGCGTAGTGTTCTTCTTTATTTTAGGTTTTTAGGGATTGAAAAAAAAAAAATTTAGCCTAAATGAGCTAAGCTCACGAGGGTAAACGAGCATAACTTTGTATTGGTTTAGTGTTCTGATTTTACAAAGGAGTTAAGCTAAGATTCAACCAAGTTTTTTATAACACAAACAAATCGAATTTGAACACAAAATAAAATTCGATCCAGCTCCAAAACTTAACAGAGTTTTAAAAATTGTTTAATCTCGACTTATTTGTTTAAAAAAACGAGCCGAGCCCGGCGGCTCGGTTAGTTTATCGGCCCTAATCATAATAAAATTTCTAACATTAAATTTAACTGTATAACATATTAATATTTATAATAATTTAGTTCAATAATTAACGAATAAAATAATTTATGAACACGTGAGTGTTAAACCTTGATGATCGTAATGGACGGCCTTTTAATTGGTCTTATCTTATTAAATGAAGGATCGTTTAAAATTACGTGAATATCCCCAACAAATGAAGAAGGGTGGTCCCGTAGCAGTTGTAACTACCCCAAAAAAGATGGGGGTATTTTGGTCCATTCGGGTGACGAAAGTTCCCTGACTTTTCCATGAAAGCTGGAATTGACTTTTGCATTGCAGGTTTACATTTTGGTCTCGTCATCTCTCTTATTTATATATCAGTTCCTCAAATTTTTGAGCTTTTGTTGAACTGGTCATATCACAGTCAAAATCTGTGTGGAGCCCTCAATGATTTTAAGTCGTCGTGGACTTCATATTTTTAATTCTTAAAAATTTCTGCACTTTGACTTTAGGGATTATTGAGTTTAAATTGATATTCATGTATATGGAATTAAAAGTTATAATTCTATCTTTACATAAGTTTCAGATTTTCTGATCTTGATTTTTTAAATCAACATGAAAAAAATTGGAAGTTGTGTTAGTGTTCAATCTCACTTAAATTTTGATCTTGTTTGGTTAGTGATATTTTGAGGTGGAGATTTCTTTCAGAGATTACTGAAAAAAAATAAAAATCTATTATTTGTTGGTGGTATCTTAAAATAATCATGGTCCCTACTAATCATTGTACAAAGGATAATAATGTGGAATTAGAATATCATCAAATTATTGAGATTCTAAAATTCCAAGTACATTCTATAGTGGATATTTTTTTAATTAATGACAATTATTCTTTTATACATTACTATGATCAAATATAAATAACTACAGTATATATCTTTCAACAAATAATTTAGGTAATTCGTGTTTTATTATTTTAAATGTGTACAATGTTATGTTTTGAAAACTATTAATATGTCATCAGTTATAGAACTCGTGGTACTTGGATACTATATAATATGCAAATTTATAAATATAACTCTATTTTTTTGTGTAATTGCATATGTTGTTTCCATTTAATTTTATTTGTTAATAATTTATTAAACATTTTATTTTGTTGATGTTAATCATTTTTAATTGTGATATATGTAAATAACTAGATATTTGCAAATTTTGTACAAGACTAGTATTCTTTTTTTATTTTTTTTAAACAAAAGATAAATGTTTGTTATCTTATTTAACTCTGAATGAGATAGGGGAGAGGGAAGAGAGGGGTCAAAAAGACATACAAGACTAGCATTCTAAGTATTTTAATTAAATTCAACTTGAATTCACTTACGAATAATGAATGAATTCGATTGGAACTTGGATTCCTAGCAGATTTATTCTTGATGGAAAGATAAAAAATTAAAAATTAAAATTAAATCCATAACAAATAATCACACTCAATCATGAGACCTTAGGATAACTCAATTAAATAAAAAAAAAAATCTAAATTTGTTGGGACGTGAAACTAATTGAAAAATAGTTGAAATACTCATCTCTAAATAAGTGAGAAGTTAGGGACCAAAATATAAAAACCTCGTTAAAAACAGAGAGGGCCAATTCATCGTTGACGAAGTCAACAACGACCTCGACTTAACAGATAGACGTGTCATAAATTCCAAACCCCATCTCCACCGTCGATTCTAAATCCGACGGCACACGCAGACTCAACCCCGACAGATCAAGCTAACGTGAACCGCGTAGCATCGGACGGTGAGGGGTGTTTCGATTTGAAAACAAAGTCAAAATGTCCGAAACGAGAGTTTAAGAAACTACGCGGGGAGACGAAAGGGGGAGCTCTCTTTCGTTCTTTTGTTGTTCTTTCAAAAAAATCCAAACAAAAAATCGAATCTTTCGTTCATAAATTTAGGGTTTTTGGGGTTCCAATACAGCCTGTTCATCCATTTATGTCCAATTCCGTCCAAAAATTTCTGTTTTGGCGTTCTCTCCCTGTTTGTCTTTGGTTCCTCTCTATATTTTTTAAAAAATCATGAGTTCCTGTAGCTTTTTCGGTTCAGGATCTTGAAATTTTTTGTATTTCGTTTAAATTTTAGTCCCGACGTGTGTTCCGTGATGTTGTTGTGTGATTTGATTTACTGATCTTTTTTAAATAGAAATTCATTTTTTTATTTTTATTTTTTTTTGTTCTTCTACACAAATTAGGGTTTAATATTTTAGCTTTGGATTTCTTGTTTGTTGTGTTTTTATAGGACCCAAGTTTTACTGAAATTCGTTCATCAAAGTTGGAATTTTTTTTTTCGTTTTTTTATATTTTTGGCCCCAAATGAAGCTCAAAGTGCGTGTGATCGAAGCGCGGAACCTGCCCGCAATGGATCTCAACGGGCTGAGCGATCCGTACGTCCGACTCCACCTCGGGAAGTACAAATTCAAGACCAAGGTGGTCAAGAAGAGCTTGAACCCGTGTTGGGATGAGGAGTTCAGCTTCAAAGTTGACGACTTGAGTGAGGAGTTGAGTGTCTCTGTGTTGGATGAGGACAAGTACTTCAGCGACGATTTCCTTGGGCAGGTTAAGGTGCCCGTTTCACAGGTGTTGGAGTCGGACAACATGACTCTTGGAGCTGCTTGGTTCGCTCTCCAGCCCAAGAGCAAGAAGTCCAAGAGCAGAGATTGCGGTACGTTGTTCTCGAATTTGGGATCTTTTTTTATTGTTGATCAATTGGGTTTCTTTTGTTTCATATGCTGAACTGTAGTTGATGTTTCAAATATAAACGACTTGCTTTGGGGGTGTGATCATACTTGCACTAATGCGGTATATCCCATCAGAACTTTGAAAGTAAAGCATTCTTGGGCGAGAGGAATGCTAGGAAGATGATCTTCTAGGAAGTCATCGTGTTGCATCCCCGAAATATCATTCTAAAAAGATGAGTGGCTTTTGATGGATGCTTTGTTTGTACTTTGTGGTGAATGTAATGTGCACAAAATGGGTTCCTTAAATTTGAGATCATGGTTAATTCAGAATCGCTTTTTGACACCAAAGATCAGATAAACCACTTTATTCGTGCTAAGCTTCTTATTGCAAATCTCATATTCCTTTCTTAAAATACAAAATTTCCATAGATCCGTTTGAGGATTTGGTTATAGCCTTTCATTTATATTACCTTGAACCATGTTCAGGAGGAGTAATTGATGAATTTCATTGTCAAAGATTGGGTTAGGAAGCTTCCGGGGTTTTTGTGGACAGTAGCTATTGGAACCTTCTAGAACCTTGTTCTTGAAATTTTTAATAGGTTGAATTTGTACAAATAAGTCTACCAGAGATTGTTCCGATTAGAGAACTCTTGGAGGCTTGGAGCATGTTATTGGATGTGATCTCAAATGTTTTTTTTTCTGCTTGCTCTTATAATGATATGAACTTCATATGAGTTTTTGTCTTTCTTTCTTTTATATGAATGGTTTAATTGTTTTTACGTGTGCATTTTTTTCAAGTAACCAGTTATATGATTACTTTTACAGAAATAAATTGTTTTTTTTTTTTTTTTAAATGAACTTGGTGGGATTGAAAAGAAATACAAGCCCGAGAAACTGAAGACATAATAAAAGGCAAATAAAATAAAAGGAGAATGCCATGCCAGCTTAGTTAGGAGATCTACCCAGAGCCATCACATCTCTCCAAGCAGTACTAAGGGAGAACCACCAGAGAATTGCTCTCCACCCTCACTGATCCTGCACCAACACAAAAACAGCCCCAAGACATAATAAATCGCTTCGCCCCTTCCCAAATGCCCTACGTAGAGACCAGGGAACCACCGAAAATAGCCTCGTTGCGATCAAGCCAAATAGCCCAGAAGATAGCTAGGACAAGAATTTGACGACCTTTGCTTTGCAGACTCCTGTCACCTCTTTGGGAAAGCATGCGTCCCATGTCCCAGATATGATCTAGAGACAATGGAGACCAGTGCCTGATGATTATTTCTCCCCCAAGAACAACTCAATGGGTGCTTGAAAATGCGTCCCATGTCCCCAAGATGTTTCTTGGGGGAGAACATCTGATCCTGATGATTATTTGACATTTTGGGGTTCCTCTTTTCAAATCGGCAAAGTTTGTTCTTATTGATATATCAATGCTTGGAAAATTCCATTAAAAAAAATCAAATCAATCCTTGGAAAAAAATTGTATAATGGGACTACAGCTAAGACATTTTTGAGCCTTTAAGGAAGGTATTTAGTTATGAAAATTTTAGTTCCCTATTATAGGTTGGACTTTGGTGGATTTTTATGATTCTCTCATATGGGCATAATGTACCAGAATTTCAATCAACGGAGACAAGCCTGTAGTGCAATAATAAATTTATCTTCATGTTTTTGGCTGTGAAAATTTCATTGTTTTATCTCGGATATTCAATCCAGTTTGCTAATTTTCAGTCATACCTTCTATACTCTGTTTATATCAAGCAATATTACTGGCAATTATTGGAATTTTATTTATCAGGATAGATATTTAACAGAAAAGGAACTATCATATTCTTCATATTAATTTCCAAATGCTAGGATGAGCGTGTATCATGTGCAATCTAAAATTAATAATATATCATATTATGCATAGTATTAGGATGTGAGATGCTTCCAGTAGGAAATAATTTTGCATTGGATTTCTTGCAGGAGATATTCGTCTCACTATATCTTTATCTCAGAACAACAATTTCTCAGGAGAACTGCGAACCATGCCACAGTCTCATCATGATGACCGTGAGGTACAGATAGAGAAAACCACAGATGTGCATAGGGATTCGGCTTCATTATCCTCTGATTTGTCCCCAAGATCATCTACATCATTAGAAGGGGTGGGGTCTACACCTGCTATGGAAGAAAACTTAAATTCGACTTCCTTTCTGGAACGTCTTGTACAAATTTTTTTTGGAAAAAATGGGGAAGATTCATCCATTTCCAGTAGAGATCTTGATCTGAAGAACTCATCGGAGATACCTGTGGAGCCTGTCATTAGTGATAAAAAATCTGATGAGTTTTCTTCCCACAGCACATTCGATGAAGCAATAAAAAGTATGGAATCAAGAGACGATGGAGGAGAAATGCCTGGAAATTTACCAGGAGGAGTACTTCTAGACCAATCTTATGTGGTCTCTCCAAGTGAGCTCAACTCACTTCTCTTTTCCGATAGCTCAAAATTTTGGCGTTCATTGGCAGAGGTGCAGGGCACAACTGAGCTTGAAGAAGGACCTTGGCAGTTTGAAAATAGTGGGGAAAGATTGAAACGAGTGGTAACCTATTTGAAAGCCGCAAGTAAATTAGTGAAGGCTGTGAGAGCTACGGAAGAACAGATGTATCTGAAAGCTAATGGAAAGGAATATGCGTTATTAGTGGTTGTCAGCACTCCGGATGTTCCATACGGGAGTTATTTCAGGACAGAGTTGCTGTTTTGCATTATGCCCGGACCTGAGTTGCCATCAGAAGACTTATCATCGCGACTGGTAATTTCATGGCGCATGAATTTTTTGCAGAGCACCATGATGAAAAGTATGATTGAAAATGGTGCACGGCAAGGGCTAAAGGATAACTATTCCGATTTTGCAGACTTGCTTTCCAAAAATGTTAAAATGGTCGATCCAAAAGACCTTTTGTCTGGAAAGGAGCAGATTCTGGCATCACTACAGGTGGAGGAAGTGTCGGATTGGAAGTTGGCAGTTCGATATTTTGGGAATTTCACTGTAGTCATTACCATCCTTTTGGTGGTGTATGTATCTGTACATATCCTGCTAGCCAATCCTAGCACTATTCAAGGGCTTGAGTTTGTTGGTCTGGACTTGCCTGATTCTATAGGGGAAATCATTGTATGTGGAATTCTAGTTCTTCAAGGCAAGCGCGTCCTAGACATGATCGCATGTTTCTTGCAGGCCAGAGTGCAAAGAGGTAGCCTTTGTCTCACCTTCTACTAGCATACTAAACTTTACATTTTACCCTGAGAAGAAAATATGAAGTATATCAGGAAATCTGTTGTTTCTATAATTATATATCTTTTGAAGTTTTGTGCCGATTACACACATTATCGAAGAACTATAATGCTATATTTCCTGAAACATCAAAATAAATGCCTTATAAGAAATAGATGCCTTATGTTTGCTACTTCTAGCAGATATATGTAATTAATAGAGCATTGATATAAATAATCAATAAATGTTAACATGCCCATGTAATCATACCGATCAGTTATACCAAACTATTGTAATTCTCACCTGTGGAGCATATTATGTGGTCTTTGCACTGGACTGAGATATTGTGCCTAACTTCACATTGGAGGTTCATCAAATATGTTTACTGCTTTCTTTGAACCAATGAACTCCTTAGCAAGAGCAGTCAATTTCCATTTTTGTACTGAAGCATACCAATTAACAGGGCCTGTTTTTTTTTTTTTTTTTTAAAAAGACTTTTCCTCTTGTAAATTAAGCTTTTCTTATAATCATTTTCATGGTGGTAACTTGTCTTCTTCTTGGACATCCAGGCAGTGATCATGGAGTTAAAGCACAAGGGGATGGTTGGCTGCTAACGGTTGCCTTGATTGAAGGGACAAGCTTAGCAGCTGTGGATTCCACTGGGTTCTCAGATCCCTATGTGGTTTTTAGCTGCAATGGTAGAACAAAGACTAGCTCAATCAAGTTTCAAATACTTGATCCGCAATGGAATGGTAATCTGTCCATCTAATTAAATAATGAACTTTTCATGACATATCAGGGGTTACCTGGTCCTGTTGGTATTTGAACTTAAACAAATACCAATTGCAGTGCATAAGTGCATCAGTGCATATTGTTGTTCTAGTTTGGGATTATAATCTAAAACAATATTGTCTTGGAAAGACCGTTCGGTGGAAATTTATTCTAAGATCAACACACATTTGATTTCTTGTAATCATTCTGTTGAACTTTCAGAGATATTCGAATTCGATGCAATGGATGATCCACCTTCCACAATGAGTGTGGAAGTTTTTGATTTTGATGGACCTTTTGATGAAGCCAAGTCTCTTGGGCATGCTGAAGTCAATTTTGTGAAATCCAATTTATCAGACCTTGCAGATGTATGGATTCCCCTTCAAGGAAAATTAGCTCAGGCATGCCAGTCAAAGTTGCACTTAAGGGTTTTTCTGAATAATACACGTGGTACAGAAATTGTTAAGGATTACTTAACAAAGGTGGAGAAAGAAGTTGGAAAAAAAGTAAGAAACCACTTACTGCTATATACTGTGCACTGTTTCCTCCACACATTTTGCATCCAATATATTGTTTATTTAGCCCTTCTTCATACTGGTTTGTGTAGATCAATGTGCGGTCACCCCAAACTAACTCAACATTTCAGAAGCTCTTTGGCCTCCCTCCTGAAGAATTTCTCATCAATGATTTTACTTGTCATTTGAAGCGTAAAATGCCTATGCAGGTTCTATTCTAGATGTTTTAATTTTTTGATTGACTTCTGTGTAGTCAAAAAAATGTTTAAATGCATAATCATTTATCTTTTACTTTACTGAACCTAATTAAAACCTCTACTGGATTCTTATAGGGGCGCCTCTTTCTATCTCCAAGAATAATTGGGTTTTATGCAAACCTTTTTGGGAACAAAACTAAATTTTTCTTTCTCTGGGAAGACATTGAAGACATCCAAGTAATTCCCCCATCTTTGGCATCAGTGGGCAGTCCGTCTCTTATGATTATTCTTCGACGAGGTCGAGGCATGGATGCAAGACATGGTGCAAAAAAGATGGATGAGGAAGGACGTCTGAAGTTTCATTTTCAGTCGTTTGTTTCCTTCCAAGTAGCCAACAGGTATAATCCATATTTTGACATTTTATGCATAAAATTTCAGTTCTCTTTTCCTGGGGTGATGTGTGAATTTTTTTTTAACAAACTGAAGATCTTCATGTTATCAGCAAAGAGTTGATTTTCTGCATGCTATGGTCTTTGATATATAGGACAATAGATTTTGTTTTTGAACTGTCACCTAAGGGGGTAGGCTTCTTTTATCTGTCAGACATCAGTCCTGCTAGTCTAGTAATCACTTGCAGCCAAAAGTTTCCTTTTGCACTAAAATGTGATATGATTCTGTATGAGTTCATGTTTTGCAAATCTCTGTATTTATGTAAAAAGAGAGATTGCCATGGGATTTGAAATTTTTTTTTTTTTGAAAGGAAGGTAGATGTTACTACCACGATTTCATTAAAGATTTTGAAATAAAACACTGAAGGAGAGGAGAGGAAATAGAGAAAAAACAAACAACAAAAAACAAAATAAAACAAGGAGGGGAAAAGAACATCTGGCGGCGAAAACCCGGTTAGAAGAGGTATTTAACCGGGGCTTGTCACCGAGAGTCACCCCCCCCTTAACCTGCGATGCTTAAGTGCCCGTTATCAAAATGCACCTCCCTCGCACCCGCCATAAACCGTCCCCAGTCTCGAACGCATCCGCAAAAAATCTCCCACATGTTTTCCCAATAAACTCTGACACCTCTAAACAACGCTATGTTCCTCGTAAGCCAGAACGCCCATGTGCCCGCCGGGATGATCGATTGAGAGATGTGAGTAGCTGAACTGCCAGCGCTGGGTCGTCAAAGATCCTTTCCAGCTGACCAAACTTGAATGTTACATGAGATGTATCAAACACACTGCATGCATGATGGCTTTCAGAAACCAATGACCTGTGTTGATATTGATGTTGTCTTTAATAATTACTTGTGGACATCAATATACGCTCATTTTCCAAAGGTATTCTATACAAGCATAATAATCTTTTCACAATGTAATATGGAAGGGAGAGGGATCCATTGAGTTGAGAAGAGGTGAGTTTGATATGCCTGCCTGTTGCTGGCTTTTTCTTTGCATGTTTTGATTTGGCTGTATGGAGTATGGTCGATATACTTTGTTGATTCAATGTCAATGTATGTTAAAATTTGGATATTAGGAACATATATAAGTTAAATCTTCATATTGTAACAGGACAATCATGGCTCTATGGAAGGCAAAATCCTTGAGTCCTGAGCAAAAGGTTCAAATTGTAGAAGAAGAATCCGATGCAAAAATCCTCCAAACTGAAGACGGTGGATCCTTTCTGGAAATAGAGGATAGCATGATAGAAGTATTTTCTTCTGTTATTCCTATTCAAGTAAGTCATCTATTCAGTGGCATTCTTGAGAATGCATACCAATTTTTTCTCAAGTTGGACATTGGTTTGAAACTCAGAAACAATAATATATCTAATAGGCTTTTTTGTGGTGCTTTGTTAGACCAACTCAGTGATGGAACTGTTCGGTGGGGGTGATTTGGAGAAAAAAGTGATGACAAAAGTTGGCTGTGTTGACTATTCATGTGAACGTTGGGAAGCAGTCAAGCCAGATGTTTATCAGAGGCAGATATGTTACAAATTTGATAAGAAGGTTTCCCGTTATGGGGGCGAAGTGACAAGCACCCAGCAGAAGTCCCCTCTTCCTGATCAGAGTGGATGGGTTGTTGAAGAGGTCATGACCCTTGAAGGGGTACCACTTGGAGAGTACTTCAATGTATGGGAAGTTTACCATTATTCTTCAATTTTCCAAATTATCAAAATCTCTCATTGATAGCTCATGGTATTCAAATATGGTTTTTTTTTTTTTTTCATGGCAACTTTATATTCTTTTGCAGCTTCAACTGAGATACCAGGTTGAGGATTTCGCCTCTCGGTTGAAATGCAATGTCCAAGTGTTTTTAGGGATCGCTTGGTTGAAGAGCACCACACATCAAAAGAGGATCAGAAAGAACATTGTGTCCAATCTGAGCAAGCGACTCAAGGAGATGTTCAGCCTTATTGAGAAGGAGTTAGCATCAGGAAAATAAAACCCTCAATCAAGGAAAACCATTGATAAGGTGCACTTGCTTCCACTCAGATCAAAAGAATGGTATTTCTTGAATTGTATCATTCTATCGGTGGTGGTATTGGAGACCAAAATTCATGGAGGATTTGGCAGGTTATTCCCCTCGTTTAGACGTAAATTTAGATGACTTGTTTGTACAAAATGGAAGCTTAGGATCTGATACAGTATGATATACAAAATCATAGTACAAGGCAATGCACATAGCTAGGCTTACTATCCGGGTCCGGCGGTGCTGAATTCAGATTTCAGACTTCAAGTTACCCGTGCTGAGGATCTCTTCAAATGGAGCTCCATTCTGCTTTGATTCCTGTCAGTTGCATCACCTTGGAAAGATCTTTGCGGAAGTCGTCGTCTGACCCGCTCTCACAAAGAATTTTCAGTTACATAAAAGATATCTCAATTTTTACATCCTTCTCTAAGGTCTGGTACTCTCAGAAAAAAAAAAAAAAAACCCTCACGCCAACCTTCAGGTGGTCGAATTGAAGACTGGGATGTTTTTTTTTATTGGATAACAAGAGTTACAATTGCATTCAAACATATTTACAAGATTTGATACTCCAAAACTGTGAATTGAGTACTTGCTGTTACTCCGGATTGCAGTCACATGCACTCATATTATGGTAAGTGTATCAATGTGTCTCTTTTGATATTGAAGCTCTGTGTATTAGAGGCTTCAAAGTGTGTTCTTATGTAATACTATCCATTCTTTTGTAAGTGAACAATGGCAGTTATTGTTCAATGTAAGAATGTACAACAATTTTACATCAATAGCGCTGTTGATGATATTTTTTTTTTTTTGTGATTTCATATTATTATTATTATTACTGTTTTAACTTTAGGGATTGTTCAGTTGCTTTGAGAAATCGATAATTACCAATGAGTACAAGTTAAAACATTTAAAGAAAAATGAGGAAAAAGTTAAATATTTCCTTTACCACTCTAAAAAAAAGAAAAAAAAGGCCTGGAAGGTAAGAGAGTTATGAACTCTATTCAATCAAGTTTAGTTGATCATCATTTAAACGGGCGATTCCGTGTGATCGATCTGGGATGTTGAAATACCATTTTTTGGGTCGTTCAATGGTCTGAAAAGGTCAAAAAGTTCTTGACTCTATTTGAACGATATTAGTTGATCGTTACTTAAAGGTGCGACTTTGTGTGGTTGATCTGGGTGGATTAAATCCTATTTTTATTATAAAATATTATTTGAGAATAAGCAATATGATAAAGTTAATCATTTTTCATCAATTTTTTTAAAAAAATATTTAAAGGGTGATTTTTTTTAATCAACGAAGCACAAAAATAACTCTTTGACACCATTTGAATCCGTGGATTATGCGTTTTCATCACCCAATGGAGATCCAAACTTTTATTTCTTTCTTAAACGCAACGTTTTCTGCAGGGTTAATTTTGTTATATATTGTGGAGCCTGATGATGGGCGCAGAGGATTGTTGGCGCTACGCAGGGTCGGACGGGGGTCGAGCTTTTTTGGGGTGTCTTTCGCGTATTGACTTTTTTGCCCTTAATGAGATGTCAGTATAAAAGGGCATCTCATATTTCTCATTAGGCTCTAGGATTTTTATCTTCAGCGTGACCATTGTAAAAACTTTTCATTGATAGAGGATTGATCTCTGGTGTGTTCACGTAGGCAAGATTTGCCGAACAACGTAAAATTTTTGTGTCTTTGCTTCGATTTGTTTGTTTATTTCTTTTGATTGATTGCATCCCAAGATCCAAAATTGTAACAAATTTTTCAGCAATTCAAAAAATCTCTATTAGAATTTTTTTTTAAAAAGCTGATGATATGTTCAAGATCTCCCGTTTTCCACCGCAATTCCAAACCGCTGCGGCCTTTTCTATCAAATGATTAAACACATGTTCACATTCAACACACACATTCACTACCATGCTATATCATGTTAATTACAACACTCTATTTGTATTATAATCATGTAAAAATTTCATCTTTTGAGTTTCCCAAAATACCAATCTTGATCCATTGACCTCTTTCAAAGAAAAGATGTTTGATGACTCAACCAAAGTTTTGGTCGTAGTTTCTGTTAAAACTTGACCCCGAACTTATAACTGGAACTAATGATCCTGGCCTTCTTGTTCGTCGCCAGCCCGTCGACGACCAACGCGCAGCTCACGAGCACCGTCACCTCCCTCAACCTCCACGTCCCCACCACGAGCGCCACTGGCGCCTTCACCGTCACCTCCAGCGGCACCCGCCCCCGCCTCTCCCCCTCCACCAGCGCCCTCTGCATCCCCGCCCCGAACGGCCCCTCCCCCGCCACCACGATCCGCATCCGCGTCGTGTTCCTCCTCCCCTGGAAGAACGCCGGCAGCTCCCCCTCGCACAGCCTCGCCCCACCGAACGCCACCGCCGCCGCCCCTCCCTTCCCGTACTCTATCCCCACCCGCCTGTTCGGGTTCTCCGCGCGCACCGCCACCTCCAGCTCCGCTCGCAGGCTCAGCGTGTCCGGGCGCACCTCGAACGCGCGCACGCCGAGGTGCTCCACCGAGTAGCGGGGGAGCTGCGGGGAGAGGTAGGCGTAGAGGTAGGCGAGGAGAGCGGCGGCGGTGAGGGATGTGATTAGGAGCGTGGCGCAGAAGCAGCAGAGGCACCCGCAGAGGCCGCCGCCGGTTTTGGAGAGGCGGGAGGAGTAGTAGCGGGGGAGGTTGCGGCGGTAGGGGGGTGGGCGGAGGTTGATGGAGGGGGTGTTGTCGGAGAGCATGACGTAGCGAGGAGGGTAGGGCGGCTGGCCGGCGTCGGATTGGGCGTCGGTCGGGTGGTGGTGGGGGTTGTAGTAGTCCATTTGGGAGGGGGGGGGGGGGAGTGTTTGTAGAGGGAGATGGTTTTGTTTTGTGAATGCAATGGAGGGTGTTTTTTTGGTTTGGGTGGTTGGGTTGTTGGGACAGTTTTTAGGAGGGGAGAATGATTTGGTTTTTGTTTGGCTTAGTTGGGAGTTTTAGAAAAGGGGGTTGTTTTGAAAGAAATGGACTATATTTGGACTTGTTGGAATTGTGGAGGTGAATGGTTCTTCAAGGAGGGTTTTTTTTTTTTTTTTTTGGGGGGGGGGTGGGGGGGTGTTGGTTGTTTTGTATATAAGAGTGTATGCAATCCTATATCCAAACATTTATTCGAATTTAAATTTGAATAAAAATTATTTAAAACCTTCTCGAATCATTTACCTATACTGATACCAAATCAACCTTTTACTCAAATCTTTACCCAAATCAAGGGAGACTCAAGTCTTTATCCGAATTTTCAACATCTCTTTTTTTTTCTTTACCAATACATTTTCTTCCAACGTGACATTTTTTTCCCTTGAATTCTACATTTAGTTGAATTATATTAGATATCTTTTCACCCCCAAAATTTTCACCATCTCTTGAAAAAAAAAATAGTCTTCTTTATTAAGTCTACATATTTGTTTTTTAACTTATTATTTTTACTCCAATAAAAAAAAGATTATTTTTACCTTTATAATTTTTAAATTTAAATATCTTGGAAGGAAGAAAAATTGAGTAGTAAAAATGTTTGGGGAAAAACTTTGAAAATGTTTATGAGAAATAATTAGAAGAAGATATGAATTTTTAAAAAGATTTGAGTAAAAAACAAAGTGATGGTTGGAGACACATCATATTAAATCAAATTTTTACTCAAATTTTAAGTGAAATTTAAATATAGGTTTGAGTAAGTCTAGGAGATGGCCTTAACATTAGAAATAACTAGAATTAAACTATTTTTGAATGATATGACATGCAATCCTTTTGTAGTCCTCTCGAGTTGTGATGTTTTTTTTAAAGATGTGTTTTTTAATTTACATATATTTTTCATAATAAAATGAAATATATGCTTTAATTGTATAGTTATTATTTATGTAAAAACAATTAGAGATATATTTCATCTAATAAAGCCTCTTCCATATTAGGGGGGAGTATCGGAAAGGATGAACTAAATTAGTCTAGTCTCATGCGCACATGCTACGTAGTGTAATTCCAACCGTGACATGGGCAATTTACCAATTTGGTTCGCACACAACAAACGTATATTTTGGTACCAACATTTCTACATGAAAAATTGTGAGATTCGGCTCTTCAATATCTCTCGAACGGGGGAGGGGTGTTGGTTATCTAGGTTGAATGAGTGTCATTCCCCGGTCTCGGGTGTGTCTTCCGGTGGTACCCATCTATATTATTTTGATTCTCTCTTTTTGACATGGGGAAATGGATTGTGCAGTTCGCATATCTCGTGCCACTGTATCCTAATCTCCCATTTTGATTTCGTGCCCCCCCCCCCCCCGTCTTGATTTCTAATCCTTTCTCTCTCTTTATCCCCCACATTTCTTCTAAGTTCAGACTTTTGTAACTGATTATGATTAGTGATAAACGGTCTACCATTTTCAAAATAAAAAAGATCTTCTTTATAAGAAAAATAACATTGTAATTGGGGTTGCACGAGGATTGCAAGTGGCTACGCAAATTTTTGTTCTCCGACGGTTCACATTAGTACACACAGATCACTAACGGTGTACATAAACACAGATAACGATGTATACAAAATGATAACAATGTACGTAGGATGGTAACAATGCACACAGAATGGTAACAGTGTACACAGAATGGTTATATCTACAGTTGATTAACAATGTACATATATTACATAACAATGCACTATGAGGGTAAAATGGGAAAATTTAATGGCGGTTACCCCCTCTCGTTAGTGACAGGGACCCATACATACATAATAGGAATCGGTGTTTGATGACCTATTATTAAGTTGAAAAGTTGTAAGGATTTAAAATTAATATGGGGTCTACTGAGAGACTTGTAATTAATTTTCTCTTAAAATATTGAAAGGATATAAATGTGATATTTTATGTATTTTTTTTTTTTACCATTCTTACGTCTAATCTAAAAACTAAATTCAATAACGATCTACTCATATTTCATAAAAAAATAAATTAAGAATAAAACTGGAAATGAAGAAGTTCAAAAAAAACAAAAGTTGAAAACACTCTTATTTAGTATAATAAATAAATGGATAGATGTAGACATGAAATTTTGATAAGTGGGTGTTGTTTGTTATACATGGGCCCGGATCCTCTACTATTATATATGTGATGTGATCGTGCTTCTCTTCCTCTCTTGAGTCTGCCATGTATCAGTATCACATAACACAATGAACGGTCAAAATAAATTTTGTTTATATGGACCCCACCTTCCTTTTTCTTTCAATCCACACAAACTACACTCAAGCAACCCCTGCCGTTCATTGTGTGTTATGTGATACGTGGCGGACTCACAGAAAAAGAAAAGCACGATCACAACACAGATATACATAATCATATGTACCTTGAGACATAAAATCAAGTGACAATATAACTGATAAGAAAATCCAAAGGCCCTTAATGAAATGCGAATTGATATAAGATCTACAGAGATTATAAACACTAAATAAAATGCACTCGGTCATCCAATCGTTCCTGCAATCATAATAAATATACTAAATTATATACTCAGTTAGGTTCATATATACTATGTTAGGAAAATATAGAAACTTACGCACTCAGTTCAAATTATCATTTACCACCACGAATGGAAGCATGGGTCTATCTCTGATTCGTGTACTGTGTACTGTGGGGTAATTGTAGTTATGTATGATCAAATTATATATTTCATTATAATTTGTAGTTTTTTTTTATCTTATTGAGAGGCAATCATGGCTTGAGAGAAAATGATTAAATTTGTAACAAATAACAGAGAATTTGTTATATGAAAACATAGTGAAAATTTGTCTAATGTGATTGTGTATTTGTCTTCTCTACTTCGACTTTTATATGTGATGTTATATATTTTTAAATGTTGGATATTTATGATATATATATATATAATTTTTTCACAAACTTCCATTCATACAATCCATTTACATGCATTTCTTCTATTTTTTATTTTTATTGTGATCCCGCTGAACTTCAGGTTCATTAAACATTTCTGGCTATTTATTTTCATCTGAAATGTCCCTAATGAATTTGTAAAGCTAGCACCCATTCGAACAGTTTACTATTTAATGTCTATTAAAAAAAGACTTGCAAATAATAGGTTTTTAATATTCTTTTTGTAAGCTAGCGCCCGTTCGCAGTGGTCTGTTCAATGTATGCACTTAAGGCCCCGTTTGGTTATAAGTTTGGGGTAGTTTTGCTTTTTAAAAAGTTGAAAAGCTAAAATCATATAGTCAAACGGGACAACTTTATTCAGAATCGAAAGCTGGATTCCTTTTAATTTTTCTCTCGAAATCCGTGTTTTGAAAAGCTAAAAAACAACACTTTTTTTTTATTGGAATTAAGTTATTTTAAGTTATTCAGTCCATTTGAATATGTGGAATCACATACAAATCAACTATCATCATTTTTTCACATTTTATAAATAATTTTACATACCTTATTCACATTTTATCTAAACAAAAAATACTTCATTACGTTTTCCAACGAGAATAATTAGAAACACAATCAAACAGAAACTCATTTTATGCTTATCTATACTAGAATAATCCTAAATTTCATAATAACTTAATTTTCTATCCAAACGGTCATGCTTTTTTTTATTTATAATGATGTTGCTTCAATTAAATATACTCATTTACATAGAAGATTTAGAGATATTTCATCCAACAAAGTATCTCCTTAATGAGAAAAATGACATTGTATTGTGAGTGGCACCGTGCAGACATGGAAGCACTGTGTGACATTGCGTATGGACCATTTGATCGTGCAATCTCGCGATCAGACGGTCCAATTTTAGGGAGACTCTTAACGGTAAGAGCCTCATGAAAAACAAACATAGCAAGTTTGTGCGATCCGACGGTACATACACGATCACGCATGGACATGAAACTCTAAATTACAACTAAGAGTCTCCCAAACATTAGACCACAAGATTGCGCGATCAGACGGTCTATTTGTTTTCATAATATTATTAATAACATTCAACTATATACCATTGAAAACTTAATTTCATATATATATATAACAATTAAATCCATCATGGTTTAAGGCGTGTTTGTAATGAGATTTTGCTATCGGATTTAAAATTTAGGATTGACGAAACCTATCCTAAACCGGTTCGTTGTTGTCACTAATTCTCATATTTTCATAAGCACGGAATCTTTAAATGATTATTTCAAAATATCACCTTTGATTTTGCCCAAAATAACCATGGAGTACGTGAGACATAAATAGTCAAGTGACAATATGGAGAGCTTATTAAGCAAATCCAAAGACTTTTAATGCAATGCCTATTGATAAGATCCACAGAGATTATGGACATTGAATACATGACCTATATATGCATTAAATCATCCCTGTAATCAATCTTGCAATCATAATATATTATAATAAATTAAATGCTCAATTAGGTTAGTATATACTATGTTAAGAAAATATAAGAACATATACATTCAATTCAATAGAGTATATACTTCATTTTTTACGAAGTTATGTACTTAATTAAATAAGCATGTACCTTCAAACATGTTAGCACTATAAAATTATAAGAACACAGGTCCTTGACACTTTCTCTCAATAAATACTACAAAATTAAAAATTGATTGATATAATTCCTTGTATGTTCTATCCCAGATATCCCATTGAAATACATTTAATGAATTTTAACATAATGACTATTACAAAAATCACATAATCACGAAACATTGATTGAATAAAGATCTCTCACCACACTATAAATATGAAGCATTGGCTATCCTATTCTCCAACAAAAAGCACTTTCTCTCCTACCAACACATTTTCAAGCACCCATCCAGTGTTTCTTTCCTTTCTTTTCTTCACTCATTTGTTGGGTTTTTTTTTTTGTGACACAAAAACCTTGCTTTCATCTACCTTTCATTGTGTGCCATCTCTTCTTCTGAAATGAAAGCAATGAAACAAATAATCAGCCCCTCTGAGTGTTTGTTTTTACTTTTGTATCTTCTATTAGAACATGAAGAGTTTCATTTCCTCATAAAGCGGGGAAACCATTTCTCATTAAAAGGGAATGAAGGGCACATGCTCTCCATTACCTCCATACGAAAGCTGATACATATTCTCTTTCGTATGGTAAACAATTCTTCTCTCTAAGTCTTCTTACATAACATTGCACACTTTCCTTTGATTTGCCACATTTAGGCCTGTGCACCCTCTTTTGATTCACTACTTTTAGGCCTTGAATGATAGCAATATCATTCATGTTACATATCAAGGAATTTTTGTTGGATTGTCTTGTTTGTGTCATTTATTTGGTTTTGGGTTTATAAGGAAAAACTGCAACAGTGGAGACGAAGAGTTCTTCGTGTGGTTGAAAAATTGCTAGTCTCTACAAATGTAAATGCATGCAGGTCAAGCAGTTCTATAATTTGAGAGAAACTCTAGAGATTGAGAGGAAGAGTCAGATTTGTAATCTATTACCAAGAATCTGTATTGCAAAAATTTAATGAAATTTTTTTTTTCTTCCTTTTCAGTGGATGTAGAAAATATTGGCCAAACAATGGAAATTTTCTATCTCATGTAATTGTGTATAATTTGGTTCATTCTTCTCTACTTCTGTATGCAGTGTTAATCTTCAACATTGGATATTTATGATATAATCCAAAACTTTCTTCTATGTTTTATTGTGATATGTGTGAACTTCAACTCCATTAAACATTTAGAGCTATTTTCTTCTCATCTGAAATGTCTCTAATGACTTTGCAATAAGATTGTATCCATTCGAATAGTTGTCTGTCCAATGTATATAAAAAAGGCTTTTCTGAACAATTTTGAATCCTTCTGTTTTCTTGCATTCAATTCCCTATTACTCGAAAATCAAAATGACTCATATGTCAATGTATCCATTTTATCGGGATATGATAATACAAGTATTTAGTACGAGAACTCAACTTAATTGCATTTTAGAGAGTTAATGGAATCTCGTTGGTTGAGTTGTTTCTTATAAGAAAATCATATCAATGAAATTCCGATCCGTGCATATGAAGTACGTGTTCGTTTCAAGAAAATATACTACAGATTATATTATTTTCGCATGGGAAAAGTTCTAAAACAGTTTGAGCAGGCATTCTCCAATATTCCATCATTAGTTGTTTATTGTTGACTAAAATTAATCAATCTCTAATGATCTGCACATGTAATAGTTATTATGCATCTGATTCAAATCAACAGCTATCTTGTGATAGTTTCAGACAAGCAAGAGTCTATAATTAATGAGAGATGCTGATTCAACAGTCCTTCCTAGATGAAGTCCAACGTTGGAGATCCAAAGGTTTACCAATGTTGTGAAAAAGGAAAGAAAGAAAAGAAAGGCTAAAAGAATTCAACGATTTAAACCATTTATCATAATGTTAAAAAGAATTACTTAATAAGAGTGGTCAATACTTTTGATTTTGTTTATACTGTTATACTATCAAAAAAAAAAAAGAAACTATTTACTTAATAAGGAATGCATTTGAATTTTGAAATCAATGTCAAAACTCAAAAAAAAAAAAAAAAAAAAAACAGAAAGAAAGAAAAAGTTAATTGATTAATAGTTTTACGCACGTGCCAGAGCATATGATAAATCCATATTATGTTTGCATTAATGTGCATTAAAATAATTAATTTTTGAATGATGCCACATCCCACATGCAAGTTTATATACCTAGAATTATTTTTTTTAACGATGTTACATGCAAGTTTATATTCAATCACTTTTTAGTCCTCTTTGAGAATTTTTTTCAAGATATATATTTTGCATGAATATATACATTTTAAAAAAAATGAAATATATACAGTAGTTTTATAACTCATTTATATAAAAATAATTAGAGAAATATATTATCCGACAAAATATCCATTTAATTTAAAAAATGACACTGTCTTACCGTGAGTGGTCGTGCTTTATTTTTTTGGGGAGGTAATGAGTTAAGATTACGGCTGTTTTATGATATATGATATAAGGACGTTGTTATACAGTCTTTATTTCCAAAAATAAATATTATATTTTGTGAGAGTAAATATTAAAAAGAGAAAATAAAGGTTATTTTTTTTTGTATAACTTAATAGTGTTAATAGACATATTTATAAAATATTATGAAATTTAGCTATAGTAGTAAATGTAAAAAAATTTAAGTATTTCAATGGTATAATAAATATATTTGTACTCGCATAAAAATAAATAACAAGTTTTCAGAGGTCATATATACAACCGCTCTTTTATTTGCCCCTTTAGTTGTATTGTGCTTTAAAAGAAATATCTTCATAATTTTTAAATTAATATGTGTTGTATGCATTTTGCAAATGTAAACAGTGCAAATGACTTTCCTGAAACACACACATTTTTAATTTTAAAGCAAGGACTCTGTATCCAATCACCGCTTGATTTTGCCTAATATAATTATGAACAATGTTCCACGTAGTCCGTGCGGATAATTTACATACCTCCTGAGATACAAGTAGGTATATATCTCTAAAAATGAGGTATATATACTTTATTAAATTTTAGGGATTTTTAGTTTTAAGTCCTCATAAACTATATGATTTAGTGATCGATCCCTAACTTCTTTATATTTTGGTTTAAGTCCCCAGATTTCAAGGGCACGTTCCTTTTTAGTCCCTCTTAGGGACTAAAAAAACATCAAATAATTTAGGGATAGGTCCCTAGGAGGGACTAAAAAGGAACATATCCTTTAAATCTGAAGACTTAAACCGAAATATGAAGAAGTGAGGGATCGATCACTAAATCATATAGTTTATGAGAACTTAAAACTAAAAATCCCTAAATTTTATTTACATTTGCTAAATATGGATTCAATCAAAATAAAAAATAATGGAGCGATATTCACTTTTCATTATAGCATATAACACATTAGATGAGATACATTATTTAAAAAAAAAGCGATAATTGAGAACTAAATCAAGTGACAACATCGACAATTGATAAATAAATCCAACGTCCGTGGATAAGATTTTTAGAGATTATGGACATCGAATATATGGTATCTACAATTGGTCATCCTTGTCAGTTTCTACAATTTGAATATATACTAAGTTATATACTCATTTGGGTTAGTATATACTATGTTAGGAAAATATAAAAGTTTATTCAATTCAGTGGAGTATCAATTTCATCTTTTATGAAGTTCTGTATTTTATCGGATAAATATACACCTTCAAACAGTTTGAAACTGTAAAATTATAAGAATAACTGTCCGTAACATTTTCTCTCAATATATACTACAAAATCAGAAATTGTTAACTATAATTCCTTGTCTATTCTATTCCAGATATCCAATTGAATTACATTTAATGAATTTCAACACAATGAATTTTAATGCGAATCATGCAAAAATCACATAATCACAAAGCATTGATTGAAAAGAGATCTCTCACCACACTATAAATATGAAGCATTGGCTCTCCTCTTCCCCAGCCAAAAGCACCTCTTCTCTTCTACCAATATAATTTCAAGCTCCCATTAAGTTTTTCTTTCCTTTCATTCTCTTCTTCACTCGTTTGTTAGTTTGTTTTTGTGACAAAAAATACCTTGCTTGCCACTACCTTTCATTGTGTGTCCATCTCTTCTTCTCAATATAATTTCAAGCTCCCATTAAGTTTTTCTTTCCTTTCATTCTCTTCTTCACTCGTTTGTTAGTTTGTTTTTGTGACAAAAAATACCTTGCTTGCCACTACCTTTCATTGTGTGTCCATCCTTCTCTTCTACCAATATAATTTCAAGCTCCCATTAAGTTTTTCTTTCCTTTCATTCTCTTCTTCACTCGTTTGTTAGTTTGTTTTTGTGACAAAAAATACCTTGCTTGCCACTACCTTTCATTGTGTGTCCATCTCTTCTTCTCAAATGAAATCCATGAAACAAATCATCAGCCCCTCTATGTGTCTGTTTTTCCTTTTATATCTTCTATTGGAACATGAAGAACTTCATTTCCTCATAAAGCGGGGAAACCATTTCTCATTAAAAGGGAATGAAGGGCACATGCTCTCCATTACCTCCATACAAAAGCATATACATATTACATATTTGCTTTCGTATGGGAAAAAATGCTTCTTCTTAAGATTTTATACTAAACATTGCGCACTTTCCTTTGATTTGCCCCTTTTAAGCCTGTGCACCATTCTTTAATTCATTAGGCCTATATCAGATGTGTTGTGAATGCTAGCAATTTCATTCAGGCTACATAACATGGAGTTTGTGTTGGACTGTTGGATTTATGTTTTGCATTCCTCTTTTTGGTTTATCAAGGACGAATTGTGCCCCATGGTTGAAATATTGTTTGTCTCTACGAATGGACCGGAAGCACGGGTTGTCCTCTAGCTAATTCATGTATTTTGTATGGGGGCATTGTGGTATACATGTATCAGAGTATATATTTGGTTGTAAGTTGGTGTTTTTTTTTTTAATTTTATTGAGAGGCAACCAGGGTTGAGAGAAAGAGTCAGATATGTAACCCACCATGCAGAATTTGTAATCCACAAATATGGTAATTAGTGAAATATGTTTTTCCTGAAAAGTGGACGTAAAAAATATTTATCGAGCCATGCAAATCCTCTGTTCATGAGATGGTGTATTTATTTTCAATTTTCTCTATTTTTATATGCGGTGTTATTATGCAACATTATATTGAATATTATATAGTATGACATTTATCATTTCCATCTTATCCGAACATGATAAAACAAGTATTTGATTCGATGACTCTACTTGATTGCATTCTAGAGAGTCAATGGAGTTTTGTTCATGTCACTGAAATTCTATGCATAGATATTCATTTCAAGAAAATATATTAAAGATTACAATATTTTCTTCTGTGAATAGTTCTAACAGTTGGAGCAGGTCGTCTGCAATATTATATTCCATCTCTAGTTGTCAAACTGTAGGCACAAATCATTTTTAATATTGATTTGATTCAAATAATCAGCCATCTTGTGATGAGTTACAAATAAGCAAGACTATAATCAGAGATGCTGATTCAACATCCTTTGCTAGATAAAGTCCAAAGTTGGAGATCCAAAGTTTTGAACCAAGTATATATCATTATTTAAAAAAAATTACTTAATTCGAATGGTCACTCACTCCTGTTTTTCAACCAATTGTTAACCAAGTCTTTTTATACTACTCTGCTACAAAAAGAAAAGTCTATTTACACACAAATCCTCAAAAGAGTGATTGTTATCATGAAAGTTTGCATTTTTTTTTTACATTTTAAAATCAATGTCAAAACTCAAATAAAATAAAGGGTTAAAGACATCTAAGTCCCTACAAACATGGGAAAACCCATATAAGTCCCTACTAAAATTAGGACAGACGTACGAGTCCTTGAAAACTCAGAAAAACCCAATTATCATCCCTGAGTTAAATTTCATCCAAACTTAACGGAATATTCCCAGAATATTCTGTCACATATAATTGTGTTGACGTTGAAGTCCTTATAAACAGTCATAAAGACAAATTAGTCCCTACAAAAGACAAAATTGCCCCTAAAAGACTTTTACATTAAATTGTGTACACATTGCAGTCCCTATAAACAATCATAAAGACAAATTAGTCATTGCAAAAGATAAAATTGCCCCTCAAAGATTTTTACATTTAATTGGATAGACATTACAATCATTATAAATAATCGTAAAAACAAATTGGTACATGTAAAAGACAAAAATGCACCTGAAGAATTGTTACATTTAATTGTGTAGAAATTACAGTCTTTTAGAGGGTATTTAATTTTTAAATTGCAATGTATGCACAATTAAATGTAAAAATCATTCAAGGGTATTTTTGTCTTTTAGAGGGACCAATTTGTCTTTACGATTATTTATAAGGACTGTAATGTCTATTCAATTACATGTAAAAGTCTTTCAAGGGCAATTTTGTCTTTTACGGGGACTAATTTGTCTTTATGATTATTTATAAGGACTATAACATATACACAATTTAATGTAAAAGTCTTTTAGAGGCAATTTTATCTTTTGCAGGGACTAATTTGTCTTTATGACTGTTTATAAGGACTTCAATGTCTACACAATTATATGTGATGGAATATTCTAGGAATATTCCGTTAAATTTGAATGGAAATTTAACTCAGGGATGATAATTGAGTTTTTCTGAGTTTTCAGGAACTCGTACGTCTGTCCCAATTTTAGTAGGGACTTATATGGGTTTTTTCATGTTTGTAGGGACTTAGATGTCTTTAACCCTAAAATAAAACAATAAGGGAGTACTAGCTTTTTGCACGTGGCAAAGCACCTGGTAAAACATTCCTTTTTTTTTTTTTTTTATAGTACTTGTATTATTGTGCATTAAAATTATTAATTTTTGAATGATGTTACATACAAGTTTATATACCTAGAATTATTATTTTTTAGTGATGTTACACGCAAGTTTATATGCAATATTCCTTTTATGGTCCTCTCATGTTGAGAATTTTTTTTGAAGATGTATATTAATATATATATATATATATATATATATATATATATATATTAAAAACAATAAATATATACGTTATTTATATATTTTCATTTACCTAAAAAAATTAAAGAAATATTTCATCCAACATGTATATCTACTTGATTAGAAAAATGGCATTGTATTCCCAGTGCTCAACATATTATTCTATCATTTTTGTTATTTTTGGGAAGTAATGAGTGAGGGTAAAACCTGTTGAAAATCTCAAAATAAAAATAAAAATAAATAATGTAGAGCAGATGAGAGAAGAGAGAGAGAAACATTAACACACAAAGAATTAAACTACATTTCGAATATTATTTGTTCATATATATGCTATTTATTAATTCAATCATTTAAGTTTAGATAGACTCAAATTTCAACAGAGTTAATTAACCAAACAACATAATTGAGATTTGATTTTAGGAAAACATTGATATAACTCCCTGGAAAACTAGCTAAATAGATTTTAGTCTTTGTAAAATTGAAAAATCGTCACAAGTACCCAAAAAGTATGTATGGTTAACTGATTCAGTCATTGAGTTAAATTGATACAATAAATACATTCAAATAAGTCCCTACAAAATATGAAAAATCAATATAACTCCCTAGAAACTTATGAAAATCGAAAAAAGTCATTGTAAAATCAATAAATCCCCTTAAAGTCAACCAATGGTTAGTGTATTACATTAATTTATCAAGTAAATTTAAAAGAGTATTACATTAATTTATCATGTATAGTGTGTCAACCACAGATCTGGTTAGTAACTAAAATAAATATTGTTTAATAAGATAGGAACTTAAGAGGATTTATCAATTTTATAGGGACGTTTTTCTAATTTTCATAATTTTCTAAAGAGCTATATCGATTTTTCAAAAATATGAGGTGAGAGAATTTTGGTAACTTTTAATTGGAAGGGGGGGGGGCATTTTATGTAAATGTAATCAAAGCACTGGGGAGTGTTAATTAATAGTATACTTGATATATTTAACAATGTATTGAGCAGTGATAACAATGTAGTAAAAATAATTGAGCAGGGGCATATTCGGTATTTTTGAATAGCATCCAGCTGAAAAGATCTATGACATTATTCTTTTTATTTATAATTTATAAAATACTGAAACATATATCAAATAATATTATATAACATATAACGTTTATATATAATGAATGAAGGTGATCATTTAGTTTTTATGTTAATAAAAATGTATTACAAATTTTAAACATTGGGGTTTTTAAGTTTGACCCGATATAAATGGGATGGAACACACATGACAGGTTCAGATTTTTTATTATGTTGGAACGGGCTTGTGATGGAACAATTAAGCCAATCATGGATTTGAGACGGATTTGTGATGAGATTTTATTACCGGATTTAAATTTGGTTTTGACAAAACCCATTTCAAACCGCCCGGTTGTCATCCTAATTTTGTATATGTAAACAATGTAAATGACTTTTCTGGAACGCTTAGATTTTTATAAGCACTTAATAAATTGCTATAATTCCTTGTATATTCTATTCTAGATACCCCATTGAATTACATTTAATGAATTTTAACATAATGAATTTTAATGCGAATCTTACAAAAATCACAGAATCACAAAACATTGATTGAATGAAGATCTCTCACAACACTATAAATATGAAGATATGGCTCTCCTCTTCTCCAACCAAAAGCACTTTCTCCTCTTCTACCAACACATTTTCAAGCACCCATTGAGATTTTCTTTCCTCTCTGTTTCTTCTTCAGTTAGGTTGTTTTTGTGACACAAAAACCTTGCTTTCCTATACCTTACACATTGTGTACTGTCCATCACTTCTTCCTAAATGAGAGCAATGAAACAGATAATTATCCCCTCTGAGTATCTGTTTTTCCTTTTGTATCTTCTGTTAGAACATGAAGAGCTTCATTTCCTCGTAAAGTGGGGAAACCATTTCTCATTGAAAGAGAATGAAGAGCACAAGCTCTCTGTTACCTCCATACGAAGGCGATTACTTATTTGCTTTCATATGGGAAACAATTCTTCTTCTTGAGTATTCATTCTTTACATTGCACACTTTCCTTTTATTCGCCTGTGTTCTCTTCTTTGATTCACTACTTTTAGGCCTACATTGGTTTGTCCTGAATGCTAGCAATATCATTCAGGTTATATATCAGGAAATCTATGTTGGATTGTGTGGTTCAGGTCACTCATTCAGACTTTAGATTTCTCAATGAAGAAATGCAGCGGCGGAGTTTCCCCATGATCGAAATATTGTTTGCGGCCAACAAATGGAAGCATGGGTCAAACAGTTATGTGATTCATGTATTGTGTGCAACACATTCTATTGTTAGGTAGAATTTTTTATAACGAAGAGAGGCAATTTCAGAGATAGAGAGGGAGATATAAATTTGTAGCACCACAAGGAGAATATGTAAAAAAAATTATATTTGTTGTGCTATGCAAATTTTCTGTCTCATGTGATTGCATGTTTGTTTTCAATCTTCTCTACAGGATGATGTTATTCTTAATTCAAACTGAATATTTACAATATATAACTTCATGTCTATTAAATATTTTTAGCTAGCTATCTTCTCAATTGAAATGTCTCTAATGACTTTAAATTTTAACCCAGTGTCCGTTAAAACAATCATCCGATCCGTTCGACATAAGAAATTTTTCTCAGAACAGTTATTGAATTTTGTTCATACATATCCATCTTATCCGGATATGATAATATAAGTATTATATGTCAGTGTCTCCATCTTATTGGGACATGATAATACTACATGTATTCAGTTCGAGAATTCCACTTGATCCCATTTTAATCAGTGAGTCAGTTGAATCTCGTTAGTTGAGTTGTTTCTCATAAGCAAATCATGTCAGTAAAACTCGGTACATATGAACAATGTTTTATTTCAAGAAAATATACTAGAAATTATATTGTTTTCGTCTGGAAAAAGTTATAACAGTTTGAGCAGGTATTCTCCAATATTCCATCATTAGTTGTCTATTATTGTTGACTAAAATCAATATCTAATGATCTCCATGTATTAGTTATTATGGATTCGATTCAAATAAACCGCCATCTTGTGTGAAGTCCAAAGTTTTACAAATGTTATGAAAAAATAAACATATAAAGATAGGAAATCCTCTGAAGTAAACCATGATATGTAACATTATGTTAAAAAAATTATACAATGCGAATGGTAAGTCCTTTTTTAAAACAATTGCTACCCACGTCTATTTATATTGTTCTACTACTACTACTACTAAAAAAATAAAAATAAAAATAAATAAATAATCTATTTATACCTAAAACCTCAAAAAAGTGGTGGTTATTATCATGTAAGATTTGTATTATATTTGAATTTTAAAATCCACATCAAAACTCAAATTGGAAAAAAAAGAGAATTAATTGACTACTAGTTTTATGCACGTGATAAAGAACACAGTAAAATATTCTGGGTTATAGTTGCATTAATGTACATTGTTGTATTAATGTACATTAATTTAGAGTATAGTTAAAATATGTACATTTTCAAAAAGAAACGAAATATATATACTTTAATTATTACATACTCATTTACAATAAAAAAAAAAAATTAGACATATATTTCATCCGACAAGTAGCTACTTAATTAGAAAACTGATCGACATTAAAAGTATCTCATTAAGCGAGACCTATAATTTTTCATTTATTTTACATACAAGTTGGTTCATATGGAGTGCTTAGAAGAGATGGAATGGGAGTTTAGAAGAGAGGAACAAAGCATTCATAGCCAAATGGTTTCATTATTTTCTTTTGTTGATTCTCCCTTTCTCTTTTCTTCTTGCTATACTTTTGAGGCAAGAGTTCAAATTATGTAACCGAAATTATGTTATATAGACTACTTTAACCTCAAAAAACCAAAAAAAATTGATCAACTGTTAGCCATGCTGGAGAGAGGGACATGATGTTTCTGGGCATGCAAACCCCAGGCTGAGTTCGGACATGTATTTTGTATTTGTACGGCTTGGTCTCCAGCTTATCCCAGGAGCGGACCTATGTATACTGGTGAGCCCCCCCCCCCCCCCCCCTTGAAATTATAAAAAAATAGGAACAGTAACATAGCGTTAAACAATAATAATAAAATAAGACAAAAAAAGCTTAAGTCCATTTTAACACCCTCCAATTGGTGTTATGTTATACTCAGAGTGCGTTTCAAAACACAGTTTGAAAAACAGTTTTTAATTTACACGGTTTTTAGCATGTAATGATTTGAGCTGCTTTTATGAAACACAAATTTAGAGGCACAGTCCTTTAACAAAATTCAATACTTGTTGTGTATGTAAGTTGACAAGTTTGATAACAGCTTTTAGTTTTTCAAAAAGCTAAAATCGCTAAAAAAATTTTTGCCAAATGAGGCCTCAGCTGTCCATCTTTCAATCTCATTTCTAGAGCCCTACACATAGGCCTGTCAACGGGTCGAGTCCAGACCCAGACCCGACCCGACCCGGACCCGATTACACGTGTAATATACCCGATCCGATTTGGACCTGACCCGGCGGACCCGAACAAACAAACGGGTCGGGTCCGGGTCCACCCCGCCCTGACCTGTTGGACCCGAGACCCGATTGTTTTATTAAAATATGCTCATATATTATAAGACCATTAGTATTAGTTGATACATAATATTATTTCTTACTTAACTTATTTTTGTATCCACAAGTTCATAAATTATAATCATAACAAGCCCATAAATCATAATCATAACATTTTTTTTTGTTGTGTTGATGTTGCAACTTGCAAGAACTTGATTGTTTAATATGTAATAAACTTAGTAATGTATTGTCATCGGTTTGTTTTGGACAATTAACTTATTAGCTTTTGAATTTGTATGATTAATTAGTTTGTTGCATGATTTATGTTTATTATTTAGGTTAATATGTTAGTGTTTATTGTTTTGAATGTTGTTTAGGTTAATATTGTTTTGAATGTTTGTATAATTAGTTATGTTTATTATTTAGGTTAATATGCTTTTTATGTTAGTGATTACTGTTTTGGATGTTGTTTAATAATTCATTTACTTCTTTTGAATTGTATAAAATTATATTCAAACATAGTCTCATTAATAATAATGTTTTATTACAAAAAATTTCAAATAGAATGATAAAGCAAACAAATACATGAGCTCTTCTTGTTTTTTTTTTTTTTTAACCAACCATCCGGGTCGGGTCGGACCCGGACCCGACCCGGGTCCGACGGGTCCGGGTCTGGGTCTACATTTCCCCGGACCCGTCGGGTCCTACCACGGGTCGGGTCCGGGTTCACCCCGACCCGACTCAGACCTGACCCGTTAACAGGCCTACCTACACACTATGATAATATGATATATATTGTCATATTATAATGTATGTGCTCTATTGTAGTACATGAAAGTTAAAAAAAAATATATTTTCTAAAAAAAAAATAATAATAATATTATATTACATTTAAATATATATTTCATTTCATATAACATGTATTTCTATGGGCGAGTGTATAATTTTTTAAATTAAAGAAAAACGGAGTGGACTATGGACAGGGCTACACGCAAGGCTGATTGTCATTTTTCAAAAGAAAAATGTTATTACAGGTCATTTTTCAATCCCATTTTGACTTCATACTGATATTTTTAGAAAATACCTCATTTAATAAATTATAAGCTTTTGTAAAAGATTAAATATTTACTACAATGAATTATATGAACTCATGTATAGGAAATGTAAAAAAAATTATCAAGTATCTCGTTAATTGAGTATGTGTAGTTAATTTGAATATAGGCTAACAAA
Organism: Acorus gramineus; assembly: GCA_030737835.1. Lineage (NCBI taxonomy): Eukaryota > Viridiplantae > Streptophyta > Magnoliopsida > Acorales > Acoraceae > Acorus > Acorus gramineus. The sequence continues at coordinate 6,518,562 of CM060850.1, forward strand.
AATGATTGTGTATGACCGTGCTAGAAAAGTACCACTACTAAATGATTTAATGGTACTGATTAACATAATAATAATAAAAAAAACTTAACTAGAGTGATAATATACACAAAATGAGATATTTTAATGATAAAAAAACTAATTTATTAAAAATTAATTTTATATTATCTGTAAATACAATGCATATATATGCATGTTAATAAAGTTTTTATTATATATTGTAAGTACAATTCTTTAAGCCCCTTGGAAAAAAAATCCCAAGTCTTTCACTAGCTTATCCTTGAAAGGCTGAGTTAGGTGCTTGTCCTCGAACATATACAGTCCTTAGATGACCTGGTTTGCACAATTGCACCTCCTTGGTTTTATGTGCTTGTCACTCGATTGACATAGGCCATGATTTTTAGTTTGTCGATTGACGACACGTGTCACCCATCCGATTAAAGTAGATTTTTTTCTCCACAATAATAAATAAAAATATATTGCGAATCAAACTATTTTCATGATTTTTTATTTATAATTTATAAAATACTAAAACATGCATCATACAATATTATAATAACACATAACAATTGAAAGTAATTATTTAGTTTTTTAAATTAAGATAAATAGATAAAAAATTAGGGTTCTTAAACCTGACTTGATATAAATGGGATACAAGTTAAAGTTTTTCACTCCGTCGTAACGGGTTTGGATTTAAATTTGGTATTTGACCAAATCGGTCACAAACCAAGCCCTTCGTTATAACTAATTTTGCATATGTAAAAGAAATAAATAATTTTTATGAATCAAAGATTTTGTTTAAAGCACGTACGGTATCTGTAGTAAATGAATATTATATTGTTTCCAAATATCACCTTTGATTTTGCCTAATATAATTATGGAATATGGAAAACCTATAATCAAATTTAATATCGGAAGATGATCTAAGCAAATTCAAAGGGTTTTAATGTAATATCCGTGGATAAGATAAAAAAAAATATTATGGACATTGAATATGTGATCTATGCACTCACTCATTATATCCTGCAATCATAATATACATTAAATTTTATATTCCGTTAAATTGGTATATACTATTTTAGAAAATAAAATAAATATTTCCCATTCAATTCAAGGCAGTATAAATTTTATTTTTCAGAAAGTTATGTATTTAATTATATGAAAATATAACTTCAAACATGTTAAAACCGTAAAATTGTCCGACTAAATTTTTTTCCTGAATATATACTACAAAATCAGAAATAAATTGCTATAATTCCTTGTATATTCTATTCCAGATATCCCATTGAATTACATTTAATGTATTTCAACATAATGAATTCAAATGCGAATCTTCCATAAATAACAGAATCACAAAATATTGATTGAATAGAGATCTGTCACCACACTATAAATATGAACCATTGGCTCTCCTGTTCTCCAACCAAAAGCACATTCTTCTCTTCTACCAACACATTTTCAAGCACTCATTGAGTTTTTTTTTTTTTCCCTTTCTTTCTCTTCTTCACTCCTTTGTTAGGTTGTTTTGGTGACACAGAAAAACCTTGCTTTCCTCTACCTTTCATTTTCATCTCTTCTCAAATGAAAGCAATGAAACAAATAATCAGCCCCTCTGAGTGTTTGTTTTTCCTTTTGTATCTTCTATTAGAACATGAAGAGCTTCATTACATCATAAAGTGGGGAAACCATTTCTCATTAAAAGGGAATGAAGGATACATGCTTTCCATTACCTCCATACGAAAGCAAATATCCTCTTTCGTGTGGGATACAATTCTTCTTTTTAGGTGTTCAACATTGCTCCCTTTCCTTTTATTTGCCACCTTTTGGTCTGGAATGGGTGTGCTGTGAATGCTAGCAATATCATTGAGGATACCTAACTACAGCAATGTCAATCAAGGGCACATTCAATTTGTGCTGGATTATTTGGTTTATGTCTTTTATTCTAATATATTTGGATTATCAGAGAAGAATTGCAGCAGTGGAACTTCCCTCTATGGTCGAAATCATTGTTGGGTGCTCTGAATGGAAATGTGGGTTGAACAGTTTTGTGATTCATGTACTGTATGCAGGAGCATTGTGGTTTTGTATTTCTTTGAGAATTGAGAGTCAAGAGTTTCTTGTATCACTGTGTGGCAAGCCTAGGATTTGAAAAGAAGAGTCAGATGTGTAGCCTCGTTACATAAAATTTGTATTAATAAAAAAATATAGTGAAAATGAATCTTTTTTCCTTTTTCGGTTGATATAGAAAATATTTGTTAAACCATATAAATTTTTATCTCATGTGATTGTTTGTATGTTTTTTTTTCTCTACATTGATACACGACGTTATGTTATTCTTCGACATTGGATATTTATGATATTTTTATCCAAATTTTTTTTATTATTTTGTTTTTATTTTGAACTGTCTGAACTACATGTCCATTAAACAACCCTAGCTATTTCTTCTCATCTAAACTATCTCTAATCAATGTTGTAAAAAGTGTTAGTCGCCAGTCAGACGGTTGAGGAGGGACTAAAGATTAATCGACTGAGGGGATTAATCAATCATTTTTAAAAATAATAAATAATATATATATATATAAGATTTTCAGAGTAAAAAATAATAATAAAATAACATCAAAATAAAATTAATAATATAAGCATAATAAGGATATCATAAAAAATTAATTAATAAATATATAATGTATAAGGTAACAATAATGGTTTATTAGTCAACTAAAGATTAATTAGAAAAGTGACTAGGCACTAAGCGTTGCGGGCTGGGTCCGCCTAGACCTAGATGATGGATTAATCGCGCCCAGACAGGATTTTTTTAGAACATTGTCTCTAATAACTTTGTAAGCCAGTGTCCATTGCAAGAGTCGTCTGTTCAATGGCTATAAAAAAAAAAGACTTACAAGAACAATTTTTGGATATACTTTTATTTTCTTTTGGATCCCTCTTCCTTAGTGTGACCCATTTTTGCTTGTTTTCATTTTCCCAATATAATAATAAAGTATTAGGTTTGAGGATTTCACTTGATCAAATTTTAGAGAGTTGTTTCTCGTAAATAAATCATGCCAATGAAATTATGTGCATATATATCGAAGAAAATTAGAGATTACATTATTTCGCTTAATAGTTCCAATAGTTTGACCAGGTATTCTCTTATATTGTTCCATCATTAGTTGTTTATTATAAGCTCACATCAATTTCTAAAGATTGCATGCATGCATTTAATTAATATAAATAGCCATCTTGTGATAAGTTTAGTTTTCAATAGGAAATAATCAGAAATGTGGATTGTAGTCAATTTTTTGTTATTTCAAAAGAAAGATCAAAATAGACATTGTTGGAATGGGGGAGAATAGAGAATAACAAAAGAACAAAAGCGAAAAAAAATAAAAAAACCAGATACTTAAAAAAAATGAAAAGGTTTGTAATGGACAAAACATCCTAGATCCCAAGCCAAGATCCGACACTCTCGTCCTCGCTCAATGAGATGTTCGCCGCCCCGCAACACCCACTCCCAAATCCCATAAGCAAAGCCTTGTCGATTCCCATAAATTTTGGAAATAATTTCAAATCCTTCAACACCACATCGTCTCTGCATCCATCTAAGGCTTTTCTCACTTTTGTTGTAATAATCCACAAAACAATTTCAAAGGGTATATATATGTAAAATAATAATAATAATAATAATAATTTGCTAGATAAGAGAAAATTTGATCAGGTATAACAAAACAAAAAATATATATATAACATTTCCAAGTAAAAAAAATATAAAAAAATACCAATGTTGTGAAGAAAGAATAAAAAGATTGCGAAGGAAGTCCAACCGTACATCATTACGTTCATAAAATTACTTAACGCCAATGGTGAGGCCTTTCTCTAATCAGATGTTAACCAAGTTTATTTAATATTTATACTGTTCTACTACTACAATAAATAAATAAATAAAAGAATGGATGTTGTCACGTAAGGTTGGTATTTGGATTTTGAAATCAATGTCAGAACATAAACTAAAAAAAAACAGCCAATTAAATTGACTATAAGAGTTTTATCCAAGTGATAAAGCACATGTTAAAATATTCTAAAAAATAATAATCATTAAATAAATAAATCTGCTTGTGCATTTGCATGTGGAGTTTTAAATGTATACATCAAGAACAGTTGTATAAAAAATTGTGTTTGTTAATTTTAAAAATTAGTTAGAAAATGAATTATAGTGTTGATAATCACCAAAAAAAAATTGTACAGGCATGGGAGTCCCATTTTAAAAGTTTGCTGAGACCTGCTACGATCATGTTCTTCTATCTGAGCACCAAAGAAAATGACATTAAACGATTAATTCAAAATTTTCTTATTTCCTTCTTTCAACGTAGTCTATTAAAATTGGGTTATTGTGGTTCTCCTTATCATCTTCTATAACATCTTTTTTTATATGTAAAATGTAGGCACTAGCTTTAATTATATTAATCAAGAGCAGCATGCCCCAATAAAAAGATACAAAATGGCAAAAGGAGAGATCTACCAACGAACACTCCAAAATCAAAACAAGTTTTAAGTGATTGAGAAATCTTCTATAACACTTAAAATATATGAAATTTTTCAAAGATTACACATTTAAGTGATCACAAAATAAAGGAAACATAAAATTATGGTTTAGAGATTATATATTTAGAATATCACTGTACTTTTTTTTTCTTTTTATTGGAGAGACCCCTATGGCTGGCCTTACGGTTAAGCTAAAAAGATTATTTCTGCCTATTTATCCTGATAAAAAAAATATATCACCATCCTGAATAACATGAAATAATATTCTTGGATTATAGGTCTTCAAAATCAATGTATTTGAAACACACAATCTTTCATAGATCATATATTTATTTACATAAAAAAAAATCTTTCATAGATCATACATTTATGAATTTCATATATCTAGAAAAAACATGAAATCTTCAAAGATTATAAAAGTAAATAATCAAAACTTTTGGAGCTATTCATCAAAAAGAAATCTAGTTCATCTTGACAATTTACATTGATTGCATATAGATCCTTCACCAGCAATAAATATGAGTTGGACCCCCCACCAATCCATCGCATCATATACATTTTCTAATACTACCAATACTATTTAGTTTTTCCCACTCACTTTTTTTGTTGGTTTCATTTGGTTTTCTTTTCCTATTATTATATAAGATCTGGGGCAATAAAACAAATGATCACATATGAGTCCCTCTGTTCATATAGTTTTTCATTTACAACTTATATTAGAACATCATGTATGAAGGGCATATGCTCTCCATTACCTATACTGCAAAATAGGTTCTTCCAAAATACATACGACCCTTCCACTACCACCCATACAGCCAATTTGGGTTCACTTATGGAATGCTCACTCGCAAAGGTAAATACATTCTCAATTATGGCCTTTTTGTTTAGTTGTATTGTTATTAATATTAAACAATGTCTCAATGTATCTTATTGGAATAAGAACGTCATACACTCAGTCTATTTTGCAGTCGCATTTATATTCTTATACACTGCAATGGTGTATTGTATCAATGCTCTGATTAAAAGTGTATATAGCTATATCGTAGTGTATAAGACTATAATTTTTTCCTTTTTTCTTTTTTCAAAAAAACAAAAAAGCTATTGTATCTTAGTGTATATTTAAATTCATATAATAATATGTATTTTAAAAAATGAGTGTATATTTTTAAGTAAAAGAAAACCCAATGATGATTACTAACAAGGCTGCCCACAAGGCTATACATATCTAATTCATTCAAATAACGGCGTTGTTACACTTAAGCTGAGTTTGGATGTAAAATTGAAACACTGAGATTCTTAAAATGTTGAATTTTAAACTTAAGTTTTTGAAAAACATTATTCTGTTAGCTTTTAAATCACAAGATTCTTTAGCCTGCAAAAGTAAGATGGTAGTTTGAAAAGCTGAATGCTGAAAATATGTTTAAATATACGTTTAGGAATCTTTAGTTTTTCAAACTTTGAATCTACTGAAATGCAGATCCAAACAGGGCTTTAATTTCTTTTACAGTCCAAAATACAGTCCTATATAACTCGTTAGAATTCTAGTGAAGCATATACTTAGTTAGACAATGCAAATACCTCATTAAATATTTTTTTACACTTACTAAAAATGTGCTTATTCAATTCAAAATAGAACGATATACATTTTTTATTAAAACATATACATCATTAGACGTATTTTTTATTTTTAAAAAAATAAAAACATGTATATTCTGAGTTTTAATTGATAAAAATGATTGAGTCTAACATTTTCCTTCAAATAAACCCACGTTTATGTTGTGTTTTTTTCAGAGCTCTTCCCCGTATCAGAAGAACTCGGCCGGGGCTCGTCAAATGTGGATCTCGTCTCATCCCCACTAATCCATTTGAGAATAAAATGGGCCTTTTTTGAATTAGAGCCCATTTGAGAATGACAAGGCTCTGCATGGGTTGGCCATAGACCTCTGGGCTAGAGTTTTGGATCGGCCCAGCCCATTGGGGTTGAGCCTGTATGGTTGTGGGCCTTGTGGGCTGATCCAAGACGTGAGACAGCTCCGATGTCTTCCAGGCACTTGAATCGCAGGGTCCTAGATATGTTGTTAAACATAATCCGAACCAAATCAGACATGGATAACATCAGTATTATAAGTATCAAACTGTACAGTTTATGAATTGAACTGTACAGAAAGTGACATTTTTACCCAGCAATTGAATGTGTAATTCAATACTGATAGTACTCAAGACTTACTGGATTCGAACTCTACTGAGCATTATTGATATTCCTTTCAACATGAAAATCTGAAGAGCTTTGTTATACTCCGACGTTTTTACAATTCTCATATACCTTGTTTATGCTCTACACTTATTGTAATGGGATACATACGCCTTTGAATATTTTTCACATTTCCTATAGATAATATTGTTCTATTTCATTTGAGTATGTATTCACATTTTGTAAAAGTCGTACCTTTTTAGATGAGGTATATAATTTTTTAAAAGATAAAAACATGGGCGGATTGTGTTGGAAAAACTTGGGTTTTGACAAATTTTGGGCTAAAACGAGTTTGGGTTCCAATAATTATTTTTAGTGGAAACCCATTGGATCGCGTTCCTCTCTTCGAGTAGATGAACATAGTATATTTACATTCTCAAAACCAATTTTGGTGAATAAGAAATTAGATCCAAAGTTCTCTCAATAACACGATGAAAGTGTTTGGTGGTTGGGGAAGAATGAAATGCTATAGTCCCATATCGGTTGTTTGAAAATAATATTTATGATTTATAAGATAGACTCTTTGTTTTCTAGTGAATTGCTTTTGGTGGACACCTACGGTGGACCTTTTTAAATCTGAAAATTCCATCAAACATACATATGTAAAGTGAAAAAAAACTAGGCTATTGGATGGCCAATAATGGAACCACTATATATCATTCACATATGGAAGTTTGTTTTTTATCAATCTTCAAATGAAATTTATGATCTTATTTATCTTTCAGTTTAAGTTTATAAAAACAAAATAAGAAAAATCTAAATACATATTCTACTTATTTCAAATTATGTTCTTTGTAGTTAGAGGAATCAAACTATGTTCCATTCTTTACATTTAGTATGCGGAAGTGGGCAGTGGCGGGAGCCACTGTAGGACCAGGGAGGCATGGGAACCCTGGATTTTTTTTATTTATTTATAAATTCTTTTAGTTTTTTTATGGGTCCTTTTAATTTTTTTTTTTTTTTTGTAGTTGATTGATTTAATTAGGGCCCATAGGTTATGGGCTCTACCTAAATATGAAATTCCCTAAACAGCAACAATCATCCATTGTTTATCTAGATCATCCATGTATATAATGTGCTCTTACCCCTTCTTTTAATTAACTCTCTCCCCTCCACATAAAACAAAAGTTATTTTTTACTCTCATTTTTCATTTACCCATAAGCCTCCTTCTATCCATATCGCACAAATAGTCATGGTGGCACCATTCTCACTCCTCGGCGTCCCAACCTAGGCGTCCATCTTGAAAAAAATAAATTTTTGAATCTTTTTTTTTCTTTTTTATGTATCTCAACTATTCCTAATATCAATCCTCATCTCTAAAAAATCTGTAATTTTTACTTTTTGTATCATTAACTGTTCTGCAATCGGGAATCTACAACATGTAATCCTCTCCTCTCCTTTATTAATATTTCAAAAATATAAAATTTTTTACTTTTACTTTATTGTCGTTGTTACTAATTTATTAAAAGTTTAAAATATTTGTGTAAATATATAAAATAATCAAATAATTCAATATTTTCATAATATGAAACCTCATCGAGGTTTTTTTTTTTTTTTGAAAAAGGTAAACTCATGCTACCAACCGATTTCATTTCTGAAAAGAGTTAGTACAGATCTGAATGGAGAGTGAGAGGATACAGAGAAACAAAAGGAAAAACAAATTTAGATATCGTGAATGATGAGAAGGTCCAGGGGACGAGGGGAGAGCGTGGTAGTGGATGGGATATCCACCACCCCCCCCCCCCCCTCCCCGCCCAACCCCCTTCCTCCGTGCGCGCGAGGGCTAAATTTAAAGGTATGTATTGCTTACTAGATTTACGTTTTGACATCTTTTTTTATGAATTATCAATATGAAATATGACGTATTGTTTTAAAATATGATAATTATTTTTATAATTATTCAGTAATATGTTTTATATGAATGTTTTTATTTTATTTTATATATATTTTTAATCTATGTTATTGAAAAATAAAACATAATGATTTTAAAAAATATTTATATAAATTACATTAGGCCCTCTTTTATAAAAATCATAGCTCCACCATTGGAAGTGGGGATGGTTTGTTATCCCATGTACAACTCTAATATGTTATGTACCTCTGTCTTTTCTTTCGCATAATTCAGATTTGTATTTAGTATTCAACAATGAAATCTCAATAGCAACATTTACATTTCTTTCGAGAAAACTCTAATATGTTTTTTATTTATTTATTTTTATGCGATGACCTTGAAACCTAGAGTGAATACTACACAATGGTATATATATACAAGTTATTATGTGACTATAGCGTTCATACACAGTTTGTTTTGCAGCCCATACTACGGTTTCATATACTACGACAGTGCAGTATATATCATAATACGCTATCATAATGTATATTGTTCTATCATAATGTATGACACAAATTTTTATTTATTTTTTTAAAACGAAAAAATATACTATTGTATCTCAGTATATACTTCATTTCATATAACATGATTTAAAAAAAAAAACATGTATGGACTGCAATTGGGGCTAAGCCTATCAATGGAACAGATACGGATTAGATAGACCCATATCCATATCTGTATCCCAACTATATATCCGAAAAAATGTGTATATGATGTCCAAAAGATATTTAAATTTAGTATTCGTACCTGATCCGAGAATCTAGATTCACATAATTATTCGAAAAATAAAAATAATATATCTAATATATGAAATATATAAAATATTTAATAATTACCTAATATAAAACATACATTTACAAATTACATGGTTTAAAGTATAATAATAAATATAAAAAAAAACTCATGCTGGTCCTAAAAATACAAATATATTAATATAATAAATAATAATATAAAATAAATTTTAGATAAAGATATTTTTTCAGATATCATCGTATCCATATAAATATTTTGGATACGGATTTCAGGATAATTTTTTAAAACTTCACTGAATGTATCATTTTCCAATTAAATTAGGAACCGTAAATAAAAAACAAAGACCCACAGATCCAACTGTCCACATCCAATCCACAACAATCAAACAAACAATAAAGAAAATATAAAAGGGAGAGAGAGAGAGAGAGAGAGAGAGAAATGGAGGAAGGAAAGAAAGAAAGAAAGAAAGAAAGAAAATTAGGGTTCACGTAAAAGCCGGGTGCACCGAATGAAAAAGCGGAGGTCTGTTAACATCAAAATCCATTCCCAACCACACATTATCTTCTCATGGTTTTGAGCACATCTCGCCCTCTCCACCTCCCTCTCTTTAGTTTCTACCAGGTCTCTCTCTCTCTCTCTCTCTCTGTTTTTTTTTATGTCTTCTCTCTCTTTCACAATATTTTTTTTTTTAATTTAAAGAGAAGTTGAAGATTGTTTTTCGAGAGCCATCAACGTGATCTACGTCAAGTTTGGTCTGGTAATTTTTTTAATTTATTATGATTTATACAATTATTAATGCACTGGATCTCATCTATTCATATGGTATTGTACGAGCACTAATATACTGGATCCCATCAAAACCTAAGGTTATTGTGTTGGTGTTTGTGTGGTTTTGTTGTTATATATGAGTAGATTTCTTGGTCATTCTTTTGTATTTCTTAGTGATGGGATGCTTAGAATTTTGGAACCCTAATCATGATTTACAGTTTTGTGTTTGTGTTTTTTTAGAGAAGTTGAAGATCATCTAGAGGTGTTCGTTCATCGCGATCCATGTCTCATTTTGTCTGGTAAATTTATTATCTTTATTTTTATTTTTCTGATTGATCATATCAATACAAATATACTGGATCCTATTAGAAATCCATATTAATTTTATTTCGTTTTGGTTTTATGTTTGAAGATTTGGACCCCTAATGTAGATCTACATATTTTAAAGTCCTCGAGGGGAGGTCATTAATGTTTTGCAGAAACATGAATCAGAAGGGATGGTATTGGAGGAAAATTGTTGATGAAGTTCTTTGGGTGAGAATATTTTAGGGATATAAATGGGTCATATTTGTTAAAGAAGAATGAAAGAAAAGATAAAAAAAAAAAGTGATGTAATCGAGTTTTTTATGTACATTAAATGTCAATGGCATATATATGAATGAATTAATGTACCTCTTGTTAAATGAGTTTATTTCCCCTAAAAAAGGACTCACTTAATAAACATCATTTGAAATGATCAAACTTTGATGCAATTTTAAAGGTAAAAATGGTCAATTAATTGTCTTAGAACAATGTTAGGTAAATTCACCTGTACTTCACATCTGTGATTTGTTGTGTTGCAATTCTATAATTTAAATGTTAGGTCATTGGTACTTAATGTGTACAAATACCATGTCGATTTTGACATACTTCATAAAATATTTACAGTCCCACGTGCAAAGCTTATTGATTTTTAATTGATTGTGTATATATATATATATATATATATATGAGCACCCATAATAATATATATTTCAATAAGAAGTATAAATCAGACTATTGGAACATACTTCTTATTTAAATAAATATCAGACTGTTGAAATATATATCTAAATACTTCTTATTGAAATATATATTATCATGGGAGCTAATATATATAAATAAACCTAACAGATCAGACTAAAAAACTGGGAACCCAAAGTCAGTATAATTTATCTGTCAATCTTGTTTGCCTGCTTAGTATATTTTTCCTATGTACAAATATACAATCAATTTAATGTTAGCTAATTGACATCATTGAACATGAAAAATTTTCTGGATGATCATGAAATTTATTTATCTACAATTTGACAAACCCATCTAAAAAGGAAAACCATAGGAGCCCACATAGGCCTAAAGAAGCATAAAGTGTCTCTAGGACAAGAATAATTGCCCCTCCATGTAAGAAGGTCTAACTAACAAATGTTTTGTGTTTCTGTTTATTTTTCTCTACCATAGAACTATCACATTGCAACAAAATCAAGATTTTGGATTGATTGGACTTTTCATGAAGAAAACTAAGAATGGAGAAATATATATATAGTAGTTGGAAAAGAAACATATGAACATTTAGGTGAGTGTTTTATGTAATGTTTCCCCATTTGAGGGATGGGATCTTCCATGTATTAACCAATAAAAAAATAAAAATGTTAGATTCAGTCATTTTTATGAATCAATAAAAACTCATACCACACGTGTTAATATTCTTTTTAAAATAGTAAACACTATCTAATGAGATATATGTTTTGATAAAAAATGTATATTGCTCTATTTCAAGTTGAATGAACTCATTTTTAATAAATGTAAGAAAATATTTAATGAGGTATATACATCGTCTAACGAGATATATGCTTCACTGGTCAGATTTATACCGGGGTATATAAGACTATGTTTTGAACTGTAAAAATAATTGAACGTAATAGTGCCCCAAAAACAAAAAAACTACAGCATAGGCAGTACAAAATTGTTTTATTTGTGTACTGTAAGGTAGCTTTTTACCACTAATGTGACAATTTATCATTGGTTGACAAAATGTTCCCCTGTAAACTGGTATTCCCATTTGATAAACATTTTTTTCGCTTTTGAAATCAGATACCCAATAATCATACTTTGTTACTTTCCAAGGAGTCTTTTTTTTTTATTTAGTTGTGTACACTAAAAAATTGTGATCATTTGGAATCATTTGAATCGGATAAGGATTTAGTTGTATCAAAACGTTTTAAATTCAGTACAATCTAATAAAAGGAAAGGAACAAACACAAGGCAAGACAATCAAGAGAATCAAAAGAGAGTGAAGAACAATGAATTCAAAGAATCCTCTTTTAACACTTAACACCACACAATCTCCTCAAAAACACATATATCAATTCATTCATCTCTTCATGTCAAATACCAGACCACTCAGAAACAATGGAAGAAGAGACCAAGACATCCCCAAAGAATTCCCTTCCGGGCACCCCCCGGAAGCTCTCAATCCCCGACAGCCCCCTCGCCTGCGATAAGAGGCCTCCACCGCTCGAGATTGTGTCCCCATCTTCGTCGAATGCAAGGCCTGCAACGCTCCAAAAGCAAATGAGTGTGAGGAACTGCCTGTGCTCCCCCACCACCCACGTTGGCTCGTTCCGGTGCCGCTACCACAGGTCCTCCTCCCTCAGTCGAGGCAACAACGGCTCGATCGGGAACCTCTCGGAGTTGTCCGAGAAGTCTCCCTCCGTCGTTGGAGGCCTTTGAAACGATCGAATCGAGTATCGCCCATTGTAAACCTTCCTTTGTTGATTTTCTTTCTTTCTTATAGGTAAGCAGTGGGATTTGAATACAGGATTTCATGGTTGCAGATTTTGTTGTCGACCATTGAGTTATCTGTTCAATCCCTCGTTGCCCTTTTTATTTAATGTGAGAGGAACATCTATATCAATATGACTATGGTTGTGTAGGGTTTTAATTTTGAGTTTTGAAAGGATATTAGGGTTTGTTCTCTCATCAAACCTATTGCATGTACAGTGATTTTTTTATTTTTATTGGCTTTGGTGGGATAAGTTTAGTGTATTTGTTCAATCAAACGATGTTGTCACGGTTGTTAAGATTGAACAACACGAAGTTTCATGTCACCACTTACATGACAAGTTGTGATCAAGAAAAGATAAAGATGAAAACAACATACCACCAGTGGGAAAACATGACAAAGATGATACAAACCTTACATCCAGTGATGGCACGTTCGGATGGTTTTGACATGATGATATGAAAACTCAATATAATCAATATAGAAAAATTAAATTATTAAATAAAAAATCATCACCAACAGTCTTTAAATATAAAATATTCCATCAATGTTCATCTTTACAAGACAACTGAGTCGGAGCACTTTTTATATTTGTGTAACTGATTACAAACAAGAATAATGTTAGGAGAGTTCTAGGATAGTTTGTATGTGTTTTGATTTTTCAAAAATAATAAATCTTTTCTATATATTTTTATAAAAAATATATGTTGTTCATTACGAACTGAATGGGCTTATTTTTAGTCGATATTAAAAAAAAAGGGTTTTGTATTTTTTAGTCCCCGTAAACTATATGATTTAGTGATAATCTCTCGCTTTTTCATATTTCAGTTTAAGTCCCTAGATTTAAATGGTATGTTTCTTATTAGTCCCTGAAACGGACCTATCCCTAAATTATTTGATTTTCTTTTTAGTCCCTGAGTAGGAGAAACTAAAAAAAATATGTTCTTTAAATCTGAGGACTTAAACCGAAATATGAAGAAGTGATAGATCAATCACTAAATCATATAGTTTATAAGAACTTAAAAATAAAAATCCCTATAAAAAAAATTAATAAGAAATATATCTCATATAAAGAGATATATATCTTGTTGCATGGCTATGAAAGTAGATATGTGAACTGTCCCTGCAATAACACTTTTTAAACAATGAACAACTTCATAACCTGTGTCAATAACATAGATTAAAGTTATATTGCAATTTCGACCTGTAGCACTTACACACAAATCTATCATTACAGATTTGAGGATCAGCTTTTGGCATCCACCATCCACCACCAAGGGGTGGCCGTACAACATGATGGACATGTCCACCGCAACTTGTAGTTCAAGCAAGTTTTGCAAGTGGTTTCACTGAAGGAATGTCTCTTAAGGTCCCCCCCATCAAACAGTGTATGGGAAGGGAAAAACCATATTATGGCAATTTATGTTGTGCTTTCTTATATGGTAGTTTTAAGTCAATCAAACACTCAAAAACTTATAATTATAGTCACGAAAGTTTGAAAAAAATCTCTGATTGGATACATCCCATATACCCATTTGTTCATTAATGGGATCTGGATATTCATTTAGTTCGAATGGTTTACCATCACAATAAATAGTGACAAACCTGTATGATTCACAAATATCCACTTATCCTACCAAACATGACATTTGATATGTATTTTTCATACATGAACTTCGTCATCATGGCAACAATTTGTAGTGCCATTCTCTCGGGACCACTTAAGTCTTTATAAAGATCAACAAAAAAACAACTTTGATTTTTTTTTTCTCTATAAGATTCTTATTACATGGTCTGTGTTCAAGATGCATAGGATCTCTTTTGAGGGTGCTTCAAATGTTCCAATGGTGAGGGAGCCAATGGTGCTACATTGATGGCTCAGCAAGGATTCCACATGATTGCCAAATGAGACCGGACATGCATCTTCTTCAATGCATAATTTTAGGCTTTGTTGTCTCTGGATTTTTTTTTTTTTTTTTTAAGAATGGCTGTACATGGCGGTCCCCACCTCCCACTGTTGCATCTGTGCACTCATAAACATCTTTTCATGATGCCAGGAGTTCATATACTGGGGTTCATATAGAACGTATTTCATTACCTCCCCCACCTTTTTTAAAGAGGTGGATCAAATCCTAGAAATATTATTCTTCAAAAAAAAAAAAAAAAACAGTTTTGTTACACTTATCTTTGTGTTATGAAATGTTTTACATTCTAACAGAAGATGGCATACGTACAGTGATCTGTTGTAAGTGTAGTTTGATATTTTGTACCTCGAATTCTTTAATCTTATTTTTTTTGTTATGACTAAGGCTTTGTTTGAAAATATCTTTAGAAATTAGTTTTTTTTTTAAGTTTAGTTTAAAATTGAGTTTGCAGGAAACTGTTTTTCTACATACTTATTTGTAAAAATGTGCCTGCAGCTTTTAGTTAAGCTGCATTTTTTTTTATATTTAAAAACGGATTTGAAAAAATTAAATTCTTACAAACTCATGATCTTTTCAAACCTACATTCAAATGTCCTCTGAAGAGATTATAAGAAATGGTTTGGTGTGGTGGATTTATCAAAAAGGAACATTGGTGACAGAGAGGCTAACAGATTTTGTATGTTAATTACATGATATAGGTTAATAAATTTCTTCTTTCTTTGGTGAACGAATAAATTGTTGAAGTATGTACTCGTAAAAACATGTTTTATTGTGTGGATTTGTTTTCATAAATGATTTGCATATGCAAATTAATATTTTTTTAAAAATAACTCCATAAAAAAAAAAAATTTATTTTTACCCCTAGGACTAGTTTATTTGCCAAATTAGTTTTGAGACTGTTTTGACCCCAGTTAACGCGCCACGTGAGCACACTGACCGCTCTAAATATTGTCACCGCGAAGACGTGATTGCAAATCATATCTCCACCGTTTCACCCCCGCACGCACGCTGACCCGCGCTGCGCGCGCTAGGACATGCATGTCTCCCCCATGCATGTCAAGGCGCACAGGGGGATGATTAATTTTTTTATTATTATTTTTAAAATTTAATTTTTATAAAATTAATCAAAGTTATACAATATAAAGAAAGTAATAATAATCAATTATTTATAAAATTGAATTTTTCAAAATAATATTTTATTAGAGATCATTTAAGAATGATAAAGTCTAACTTTGATTTAAAATTAAAATCAAATTTAAATTTTAAAATTCCAATAAAATTTAACATTTAAAATACAGATAATATTTAAAATTTAATTTTGTAAAATAACAATTTATAAAACAAAATTAACAAGAGGAAATAACCATTTATAAAATTTAAATTTATAACACAACCATTTATATAAAAACAAAAAATAAGATGAAACAATAATATTTAAAATTTAATTTTGTAAAACAACCATTTATATATATTTGCATGTGATTTTTTTGATAAATGATTGATTTCTAAAATTAGATTTTAAATATTATCTAAATTTTAAATCTGATTCGAATAATAAAATTTATGCTTGATTTTAATTTTAAATCAAAGTTAAGTCTTATCTTTCCTAGATTATCTCTAACCAGATATTAATTTGAAAGAGAGGAAAAAAATTATGATGAGTATTATTTGTATTTAGGAATGGATCATTTTCTCTTTTTTTTTCATCCTTGTTAACCTATTCGATCATTTTATTATTTTTTTTAACACCTCGTGGGATCTATTTATCTCATCTCCATAAATAATTTGTTGAATTAAAAGTGTAAATAGTCATGTTAAAAAAAAAAACAAAAAAAATTAATCAACCCCTTCACGCACGCAGACCCGGGCCGCGCACGCGAGGGGACTTGCACGTCTCCCCCACAGGGGGAGACATGCACCCCCGCGCGGGCGAGGTGAAGCGGCAGAGGCGTGATTTTCTCCGTCGTGGCAATGAGTGGACCTGTCAGTGTACCATGTGGGCGCGTTGATTTGGTCAAAACAGTCTGTCAGTTTTACAAATAAACTAATCCTGGGGTTAAAAGTGAAATTCATTTTTTTTCAATAAGTTGTTTTCAAAAAAAAATATGAACCCCTTTCATTTTTTATTTTTTTGATCAAGTAGAATTTGCTATCACATATTGAACCTCTTTTATATATGGTTTATGCTTTTGTAAATTATTACGTATAATAAAAGTATTTGGTAGATTAAGTATGAGCCAACTATATAATCATCATGTTTCTCAAAGAAAAGGAAAAAAAATTATCTGAAGACTTTATCTTAGGAGAACTAGTCTTTCCAGCGATGTGCGTGTAAATAAAAAAAATATTTAAAAAAAACTCCTCACAACCAATACCCTCAAAATTTTCAATCTATTAATATGTGATATAATATATCATGTTATATATATATAAATGATATAATAAATTTTTTTAATAATTATTAAATAAATCATTTTTAAAATTTAAAATGAAATATAAAAGAGATATATTATCATTAAAAATGAGTTTTTTGCATATATGCCCCTCCACCAACCTTATATTGTAAAAATACCTTATTTGAAACTCTAAAACCAACAATATCGCTCGAATAGATAAAGAAAATAGCTTTTATGTACAATTTAAATCCTTCAGAATTAAAGGTACATTTTTATCCTTTAATATAAAATCAAATAAGAATCAAATTGAAAAATGAAAATTGAAAAAGATAGATTTGATGAATATTTCTTCTTATCCACTAAAATATTAAAATATATATTTTCTATTTTTATCATTTAATATAAAATCATACATCATAAATAAATAAATAAGGGTAATATTAGAAAACAAAAATGTTACACACACCCAAAGCAACATGAAAATTTAAACACTTTTTATCAGTATAATAGATAGATATGTTTAGCTAGCATAACTTGTTATATGTGAAATATTATCTTGCTCGAAAGGTTATGGACCAGAAATAGACTACAAGAATGAGATGTTGAATAGTTAGTATACACTATTAAATCATGAATTCATCTGATTGTATCACTTGGTGCCTTCAAATCCATCCCAATTAATAACCACAACATGTCACACATGCATCTCAATTAATTGATCAGCATTACTACTATTTATGTTGATCTCCAAAAGGTACTACTACTCTACCAGTATAAAATCCAGTAATTAAAAATGAAAGATGAACAACACTGTATAGCAAGCAAGACCATGGTGTGCTTGTGTGAGGTAGATGACACCAAGAGATGATTCGATGGGAGCAGACATGAATGATTCCTGTGCGCGCACTCGAGACAACCTCGACCAAGAAACCAACCTACCTTTGTCGAGACTGGCATCGAAAAACCGACAAAACAAAATCCGGTGGGCCAACGGGGGCCTACACCGATCGGGTGGCCGGAGAGTTTCTGCGAGCCACATCGGCCGACAAGAGAATCAAGATGAGAAGGACAATGGGAGGGGTGGGGAGGAGGCAAGAGAATATATCAATTACCAATACCACACTTCATAGACTTTAGTGGGATGGAAACAAACCATAAAAATTTTAGTGTGGGGACCTCTCTAAGCTCTCAGCTCCCTCACCCACTTCATATGCTTTTTCAATCATAGAGCACCATTTTGGAAAGTGTTTTGAGAGAATAGAGGGCTACTCCACCACCCTTTATTTCTCTCTCTGTCTCTTTCAAGGACTTTGTTCTTCATCTTTAACATGTTTTTTTATTTTTTGTTCTTCCAGAACAAATAATAGTATTACTCTAGGTTTGTCTCCTTGCAGGTTCTGAATTAAGATCTCTCCAGTTTATTAGTTGTATAGTTTTTGTGATTAATTCTAAAGTTTTTTATTTTTAAGTCCCCATAAATTGTATGATTTAATGATCCATCCCCCACTTCTTTCTATTTTGATTTAAGTCTCCAGATTTAAAAGATATATTCATTTAGAGATAGGTCCATCCCAGGGACTAATAAGAAACATATCTTTTAAATCTAGAGACTTAAACTGAAATATGAAGAAGTGAAGGATTGATCACTAAATCACATAGTTTACAAAGATTAAAAAATAAAAACCCTTAATTCCATCAAAAAAAAAAAAAAAATATTAATAATAATCACATATGCAACCTTGCGTGCAGTTTTTATTATGTATCTGAGTTTTTAAGAGTATAACTTAATGTAATAATTTTAATAAATATGCATGTTAGATGTGTCTATTGCTTTTCAATATCAGGGCTTATCAATAGTACTGTTAAATTCAATGGCTTGCTACATTACTAAGTTGACTGAACTTATATTCCACCACCCTTTTATTACCTCATCCTTACTTCACTAGCTCAACAGACCCTCAGGCCCCAACTACGGCACGTGTGAAGGTATCTGTGGCACGTGTGATGATTTGAAGAAAGTTCTCCCTCTCTCTTTCAACCACCACCTTTGACAACCCACCTTGTTTTTTCTTTCCCATACTCTCTCTCTCTCTCTCTCTCTCTCTCTTGGCAAGTGCACAAAATCAGTAAATTTTGGAGGTAATGAATCAAGTTCGCTCATTTAGTTTACTTGTTTTTATTTGGGTTGGTGAGAAGAGGATCATAAGTCAGCTCATCAGGCTTGGGAGGTTCATATATATTTGGTCTGAAGTTCATCAGGTTTTGTCCCTTTTTTTTTGGAGTTTCAAATCTTATGATTTTCTGAATTACAATTTTACATGTTCTCAATTTTTTGAAAGAAAAAAATTGGGTTGAGATTCTCTCTTCTTCTTTTTTTTCCTGTTTTTTTTTTTTTTTTTGGGTGTGTGTGTGTGGGGGGGGGGGGGGGGGGGAGTGGGGTGAATTAGAAAATATGCATTGCATCCATTGTTTTCACAATCCACCATTTTTTGACATATCAAAGCTTACAATAATCAAACATAATTTGTATAATTAGTTAACAATGTAGATAATTGTGTCATTTGTAAACTGTACAATTTTTCTATCAACACTTTACAAAATAATTAGAATTCAACCCAGGTTAGGTTTCTAAACAATTTATGGTTATGTGAGTCTTATCCAAAGCAAAAACTTATATAGTACATTTGAATTTTACAAGTGTTTAGTTAATTAATATTATTTTAAAAAACATTTTCACCCTTAAAGGAATGCAAATCTTTTAGATCCTTACATTAACTTTCTAAGATCTCAAGCTACCTATATTATAGGCACACCATGATCTTAACCTTTACTGACTCTCCTATCTCTAACTCTTGAATATATATACATTATATTTTTTTAATTTGCAGAACCACATGTAATGTTTCTAAGGATACATTGTTGGTTGAACCCCTTCGATTGAAGAAAATCAGATTGGTTTAAACAGAATTTGTTTGATTTCTAGGTAAGTCATGTTGTTTCTATTACCCTGCAATTTATTTTTGTTGGTAAGTATTTTATTTTATTTTCTGATTAAATCTTACATGAGTAAGACTATACTTCAATAAGGAGGTGGTAACTCTGCCTAATTGTCAAGAGATGGTTTAGTGCTACTCCCCGATTTTCTTACACACTAGTGAGTGGAATAGGCATTGTTTTTGTTCCCCTCATAAGGCCCCCACTTCAATATCTATTGATATCTTTCATGGAACTCTTTTCTTTTCATCTTTTCTTTTGATTGTGGAATCCCTTTTTTTCATTGTTTTCTTTATTTCATTCTTTATTTCGAGCCCCACATAATCAAGTTTTCTTTAGGCACATTTTCATTAAGATCTTATAGTCCACGAGTTCTTTTGGGTTTTTTTTTTTTAAATTAGTTCTCAAACTTTTACCTGAATTTCTTATTGGAACTGATTATTGGATGGATTTTGCTTCAAAGAACTAATTTTAATAAAAACCTAATGGGGATTTACCTCTTTATTTATTTTTTTTGGAATTTTAATTTTGTGTGTAAATATTGTAAAAATCATTTTTTTTAAAAAAAATATGGGAAAAAGCAGATTATAAAAAAAAAATGGTTTTTAATTGATTCTTGCTGAAATCATTTTTTTTTATAATCGACTCCATTAGGCCAGATTGCTTTTTATCATTTTTTTTTATATGAAGAAAGATGTATGTGTTTATGTATCTATGTATGTGTATATAGGGTTTGGATCCAAACCCTGTGTATACATGTGTGTGAATGTACATATATGGTTGGATCTTAGAGTATTTGTTTTATCAACAATTTGTTTTTTTCCAGCTTAGCCCCACTTGAATCAATTATCATATTGATTCAGTTTTTGCAAAATCAATTTTTCAGATAATTGATTCTGAATGAATATTTTTGAACTTCAACTTCTACTTTAAGTTTTTTTAAAATTTTTAATTTTTGTGTTAAAAGTCAACAAAGCATATTTTATGAACAAAATTTTTGTTGAGAGAAGTTTTTTCTCCTAATCACTTATATAAAGAAATTTAGAGCATCAATTTTTGAAAATTGATTTCAAACGGTGCCTAAATCCAACTTCTAATGCTACAAATCTGATTATTTATATCGAAAGTGCTCCACCTAAATAATATGAAGAAAATCATCAAACCATATCTTGTAGAGGTAATCCATTTGATTGAGTGATCCTTGATTTTTCACTTTCACAATAACATTTATCCAATTGGTTTTTTTATGGGTGCTAACAGTTCAATTGTTGACAAACTGTAACATCTTTTTTCATGTTTTGAAAGATGAGCTCGTTTGGATATGCATTTGTTAAATTTTACATTTAAAAAACAGAAAAATTATCAAACGTAGATTCAAAAATGAAATGATTGAAAATCAACAATCAAGTGTAGTTTTTTATGTGTATAAAAATCTGAGTCCGGAAAATTAACTATGCTTTTTTAATTGATTGTTGCATTTGAAAAAAAGCGAAATCTCTAAAAATGACACACATATAACCCAAAATTGCCAATTGTCACTCATGTCTGATTTTTTTGTTCATTAGTATCTTGGTGATCAACCATTTTATAAAGTTGTCTTGAACTCGAACTTTTTGCCAAACAAAACTTGAACTTTGTTTTTTTTATAAAATGTGAGGGAAGTTTCATAAATTCTATGTTTTAAAAGCAGTATTGTGAGAATCTTAACTCTTTAATCTCACATCCAAACGCACCCAACATCTAACTGTAGAGGAGTTTCATATGTTCTATCAGAATTAATTCCCAATTTGGACTTCTGAGTCTCATTCTTGAAATTTGAAAATCAGGGCTCCACTTCTTTTTTTTTATGAGATTGTAGGAAAAAAGTGAGGAAATATAGCTTTCAAGTATTTTATTTTATATTTTTTTCACCATCACAAGGGATAAAACCATGACAGTCAAATTTTCATTTCTTGTGTGCAGGAAAAGATAGGATTACAAAAAAAAATACTGATGAGATTCTCTAATGAGAAATAAAGGCAAGGATGAAGTATATGAAACTAGGCTCAAAACCAGACACATTCTACACAGAAGATGCTACAAGGTTAGGCATCAATGAAAAAAGGGAACCTCATATTCATTAGTTACAATTGAAAATATTATGCTACAG
Organism: Acorus gramineus; assembly: GCA_030737835.1. Lineage (NCBI taxonomy): Eukaryota > Viridiplantae > Streptophyta > Magnoliopsida > Acorales > Acoraceae > Acorus > Acorus gramineus. The sequence goes on from CM060850.1 coordinate 6,541,023, forward strand.
TCATGTTTTCATTTAGTGTTTGTGCACAATCTTGGAAGATAAATGAAGAAAAGTGAAGCTATTAAATTAAAAAGAAAATGATGGAAGCAAAATCATTTTTATGTGTGCATGTGATGAAAAGTAGCATAAATGATTTTCATTTTCTAACATTAACTTCTAAAGAAGAAGTGAAGATATAGGAGGAATATTTGACACAAATACTACTTTTATTTTTTAGTGGTGAGAGAGAATTTGACTTTTCCATAATTTTCCATTCAAAAAAAAAAATGAGGGAAAACAAAGTTTTCTCTTTGACCACTGAAAATTCTGGGGTCTTAATAAGAGGATGAGTGGTGGAATGAAGAGATAAGTATAATAGATAAGTGGAAAGAACGACTTATCTCATTTGACCATTTATTACAAAAAAATTATCGGGATAAAATGCAAATAGTTGTTCCAGTTTTAAAATAAAAATAAAATTTTTTTATTCCAACCAGAAGAAATCAATATTTATCCCCTAACTTTTTCTAGATTTTAACAAATGTGGATAAGGATAAATAAAAGTGTTGCGTCATCACAAGAGATTTTTTTTCTTCTTATTTTCCATCTCATTCGTTTTATTACAGGAGGTAATTTTTTTTTCATTTCTCCAAAAGAAGTGGATGTGAAGAGAAAAGTGAAGGAAAAACAATTTATTTTCATCAATTTTCGCTTGATCCAGATTTATTCACTTTCTATGTTTCTGCATAAATACACCTTAAAAATCATGAAAAAGAATGCAACATTTCACTGAAATTTATTACCACTGATGAGAAGGGAAAACAAAATGCAGGTCTGTATTGTCTGATGTTCCCAGTGACCTCACAATTCATATCAACAACACCAAATATCTCTTACACAAGGTAAAACTCTCACACTATTAGCAATTCAATTTTTCCATAACCAAACAATATAGAGACATCAATTGCCTGGATAGTAAACATTTCTTTTGCTTCTACCATAAAATAAAAAAATTCTCTTACTGCCAATTCTGAATCATTGTTTCCAATGTAGATTTCTGTTAAAACAATTTAAACAAGCAATACTCTAAAAGAACTTGACAGATGCAAAAAAAAGAATACCTTATATGAATGCAGTTCCCTCTCCTCCTCAAGTGTGGCCTCCTCCAACGCCTCTGCCCCGACTCGGTCGACCTGTCGAGCCCGTCTCCGATAGAGCTCCACGACATCCCCGGCGGAGAGGAGGCCTTCGAGGTCTGCGCGAAGTTCTGCTACGGCATCACCATCAGCCTCAGCGCCCACAACATTGTCCCAACCCTCTGCGCCGCCAAGTTCCTCAGGATGACTGAATCCATCGCGCGTGGAAACCTCGTCCCAAAGCTCGAGGCGTTCCTCGACGCCTGTGTCGTCCATGGGTGGAAGGACTCGGTGGTCGCATTGCACGCCTCAGATGGCGTGCACGCCTGGTCGGAGAACCTGGGGATCATCAGGAGGTGCACAGAGTCCATCATAGATAAAATCCTCACTCACCCATCAAAGGTAGGACTACCCTGTATTTGTTATAGAACTAGAAATATAATAACTTAGGACCAGTTTGGTAAAGAGCACCCAAGTAAATAGCATTCAGAATTCTTACAATCCAGACAAAATTTTCTTGATTTCTCTGGACTGAATTCCTTTGTGAGCGAGAAAATTCTCATTATAGACTACCAGAGTTATCAAATTGAACCTCATATATATAACATGTAAAATGACAATCTTGAAATAATTTGTTACAGGTCACATGGTCTTACACTTACACGAGGCCGGGATACTCCGAGAGGCCGCACCGGTCTGTCCCAAAGGACTGGTGGACGGAGGACATCTCGGAAATCAGCATCGACCACTTCCGTTCCATTATCTCGGCCGTCCGATCAGCAAAGAAGCTCCACCCGGGACTCATTGGGGAGGCTCTGCATGTCTACGCATGTAAGAACTTACCAGAACCACCCAATGCAGACCGCATGGAAGAGGAAGCACTGGCCAAGCACCGTCGCGTGCTAGAGTCCATCGTGAGCATGATCCCGGGTGAGCCCGGGTCAGTGTCAGGACGGTTCTTGTTACGGCTCCTTAAAGAGGCCCGATACTTGGAAGCCTCGCCTTCAACCAAGGCAGAGCTCGTGAGGCGATCAGGCCGTCAATTGGACGAGGCAACGGTTGGAGACCTGCTCTTCCCGGCAGACCCATCTTCTGCCAGCCGCCCGTTCGATGTGGACCTAGTGGGGGAAATATTGGAGAGTTTCATGGTGAGGTTCCGGCACCGGATGGGAGTCCCAATGGGCCAAGAAGATAGGGAAGCCATGGTCAAGTCCATGTCAAGGGTGGCGAGGCTCATCGATCTCTACTTGCAAGAGATCGCGTCTGATCCCAGTGTGCCTGCTTCGAAGATCTTCGATCTAGTGGAGGCTTGTCCCGAGTTCGCAAGGCAAGAGCATGACCACCTCTACCGGGCCATAGACGCTTATCTGAAGGTAACATGACCACCTCTACCAGGCTACGACGATACACTCAATCAATCCTACAATCTTAATATGTGAAATCTCTAATAGAAATCTAAGTATGTACTTTCATTTTTTTTTGTGAAAGTATATACTTCATTAGACAATTATATACCTCAAAGAAATTTAAAATTTGTTGGGACAGTAAAACTGACATTGCATAACAAACATTTCCCTTTCAAGTCAGATGAACTTACTTTAGTGTGTGGTGAAACATATTTTGACACACTTGTTATTCTCTGCCAGGGACACCCAGAGCTCAATAAGGCTGACAAGAAGCACCTCTGCAGTGCACTGGACTGCAAGAAGCTTTCAAAAGACGCTCGCATGCATGCGATAAGGAATGATAGGCTGCCTCTGCGAACAGTTGTTCAACTTCTCTTCATAGAGCAAGAGGAATCCCCTGGAGATCCAATGATGCAGACCACAGCACGTCGTGATGGAAAATCCACACAACTGGTGAAGGATAGGGAGGGTCAGAGAGAAAGAGGGGAACCATCGTCATCAGTTATGAAAGTTGATGATGATAAGATGGAAAAACATATGGCGAAGGTTAATGCAAGAGTTGTAGATCGGTTGGAGAGGTTGGAAGAGAAGGCAATCACTGAGGAAGTGGAGAAAAAGAAAGAGGACATGAACTTGAGAAATGAGGGTGGGTCAGGGAGCAAGGTGAAGGTGAAGACTAGGACTAGATAAGATTGAACATAATCTATATAACTCTGTCTTTCTATCTCTCTCTGTCAAATTCCTTGAGATTATTTGTGTATTCAATTTTTTTTTTTTTTATTGATGGTGTTGTTATTGAACATTGTAGAGTGGGGAGACAGACAGAAGTGGACAACATACCTATAAGAAGTTACTGATTCAGCTCTGTAGGTTGTATACCCAGTATTCAGAAACAGAAGATACATTTGTTCTCCTTGAAAAAAGCTTCCCCCATTTCGATTTCTTTAATGTAGGAGAGCATCTGTTAACACATTGTCCAGTTGGGCATGCATGCATGAGAGCATTAAAGAGAAATAATATCGAAAAAGATGGAGAGAGAATGCGTGGCACGAAAACATATTTCAAAACAGTTAGGCTGAGCCAAAAATCATAGAAAAACAAAGAGAATAAAGCATACAAAGTTGCATGTCAAGTGTTAGCTGATAATCATAGTTTTAGAAATGTAGTATCCACCCAAACACATACATTGACCTGAAAAGGTTTATTGCCACAAAGAAAACATGGGTAATATTTACAATGAAGGATAAACAGTGTGTTCCAACAGAACAAGCAAAATTAAATTTTGAAAATCAGATCATACTTCAAGCTTTTTGTGCGTGTATGTAATTGTTCTCTGCTGCTTCTGTTCTCCATCTTCTTTTCCTTCTCTTCATTTTGTTTGTCTTTACTCTTTAGTAGTAGGAGAAACATAGAGGACTTGAGTTGAGAGAAACTAAAGCAAAATGGTGAAACTCGGGCAGTTAGGGTAACACAAAACATAGAAGAAATTAAGAAGAGAGTCAGAGAAAATAAAGAAGAGAGGAGATTCAAATGTCTTCAAAATTAATCATCAGTATAAACTGAAAGAGTTCCCAATTGTTGAATATCAAAATATTTTTTTAAAACATGTGCACAAAAAGCTAAAGACTAGTAGAAGCAAAGAAGAAAGGAAATTTAAGTGGAAGGTCATCAAAAGAAAAAAGAAGAGATATATGAATGAAAACTACTGCATTGCGGATTTATTTGACAAACAACTACTTTACTGTAAATATGACACTGAACAGGGGGTTCATGGGGAAGTACAATCCACAAGACTGAAACTATATCATAACAAAATAAGGTCATATGATGATAAAGAGATGACAGACTCATTGTATGTGTTTCCTAAATTAAACCATTATATGATTTGTTCAGCTACTTGATTCCTGACAAGTTCAGCCATGATGTGATACTACGCTCATCCACAAACATAGCTGCAATATCAAATATTATATGCAAGGCTTGAAAGCATGTAAAAGAAAAAAAAATCAATAACACCAGTCATTGGTTGTCAAATAGACTACCCTTCAAGCAATAGAGGCCCGAAAATCATATCACACGTATTTCACAAGATACAAATATTGAAAATGATTTTTTAGCTGCCTAGGAAGCACCTTGATCATAATCATAAAGAGAACCGCCATCTTGCAGTGAAGATATTTCATTGAATGATTAGTTTATCAGAACTATAGATGAAGTCAACAAAGGATCTAATGTTTTTCCTCTTACTTTTCCACTGCTTCTTTCTCCAAAATCATACTGATGATACTGACCACAAAGCACGATCAAGAATGCAAATGCATGCACTGTATTAAGTATCTGGATATTTCGTTGAACCCCTCAAATTTAATGCATTTGAAGTAACTCATGGTTGGAACAGGATTATATTTCCCAACATCAACAAAACATAACATCGCCTCATTGATGTCATGAACTGATAAGAGATGAGACCCAACAGAATTGGATGGAACCAGCATTAGCTTGGTTCTTTGGCAGAATTGTGTTACTAAAGTTCTATAATGTTGAGATATTGATTATTTCCTAAATCCAAGGAAGCCTGTTTAGTGAGACATGTCCAACAACTTCAGATCAATGAAAACAAAAATTATAACTCAGACCAAGGAAGCAATCACCCATTTCTAGTGATCTTTCTTGTCATTACATCATCAACAAAACTACAAATAAAAACAAGAATAACAAAAATGAAAGTATAACCTTACTTCTGCTGCTAAAATTTCATAAGGTTATATAATCCAACGCAGAATTAAATGAAATTGAGCACAAATTCTTCACCGTGTGAATAAACACCAATTGCAGAATCACCATTTGTATGATCACCATTTGCAGAATCAGGAGTACATGACGACAAAATTTGAAAAATTCAAAATAGGACACCCAAAAGTCCATCCTGTAATCAACAACCTCAATTTGAGAATGGACCCTCGATTTCCCAATTCCTCCCAATAATAGGTATCCTGTCTTCCTGTTCCACTCACCTAGTCATCACATTCTCCCAATCTCCACAGCCACAATCATATCACAAGACCTAGAAAATGCATTCTCCACCTAAAGTGATTGTGAAGTCATATTTCTAACAAAATCCATGTTATACTTGCTTTCATTTATTTTACCCGTTTCAATCATAGGAAAAACAAGTCATAAACATAGTAAAAAAGTACTCCAAACTTTTTCGAATGTTCGAAAAAGTACTCTGATTGGCTACCTCATGTACTTATCGACCATACATACTTCTGTTTATCAAACTCTGCGTTAGTGCATTCAGAATCTACATATTTATTTAGTTTAAATGATTTGTCACTTATTTCATAATTTAAAAAGCTAATCCAAATTGTTAATGTTGCATTCACACCAAACAAAGACTTTTTAATGTACATTTCTTAGTAATAACATAATACATCATAAAAATAATTTAACTGTCTCTGTACTTTTACCAAACTCATACTTTATGATTTATGAATGTGGATCTACCGTACTGAAAGGAACACTTGCCGAATATCTATCATACACGAAATTTGTGATTATAATATTCTTTTTTTTTTGGCTTGGTAAATTTGTGATTATAGTCATAAACAAACAAATGATCTAAAACTAAACACCAACCAAACATAGCCAAACAAAGAATTTCAAATCAGTTTTGCAAAAAGTTAACCTCAGATGAAATGATTACAGACCAATTAAGAAACAGAGGAACAGTAAACCATACCTAGAAACTGGATGGCTGATGGATGGTTCTTGAATTCATTCCCTTTCCTCACCAATCCCTGTGCAAAATGGAAGTTCATTTTGAAATTAAAAAAAAAAATCTACCTAAAGGAAGAACAAGATATACCCATATGAGGGGAAACGATTGTGACATTAAAAGAGGAAGAAATGTGGTTTGTTTTTGAGACAGAAAGCCCAAATCGTTTAACGATCGAATGTATGAAATCGAATATCTGTGTGACACAGGCATGAACAGACGGGTTGGTAGTTTGTGGGATGGAAGAAAGGTCCCGTGGTTTAAATTTAAAATTTTATGTGTGGGTGCATGGTGTTTTTGATATTTTGTTTGATAAAAAATAAAAAATAAATAAATAAAAGCCAACCCTTAATTTTTGTTCTATTATTATTTTAAAACATGGATACAGTCATATAAAGTATAAACATGTAGGAAAATGATAGACTTATCAAATATTTCAAGTTTTTATTTTTTTTAAAACAGTACACACTATCAATGAGATATATATTTTAATAAAAAGTGTATATCGTTTTATTTTGAAGTGAACGAACCCATTGTTAATAATTATAAGAAAAAATTTAATGAGTTATATACGTCATCTAACAAGATATATACTTTATTGAATTTTTAATGAATTGTATAGATTTGTATTTTGAACAGTAAAAAAAATAAATATAACAACGCAGAAACATGTAATAGGTCAGGTTGCCTAAATCACTCCCTACACCCAATCCTTCGAATTACATAAAAAAATGTCTCTAGATAATATACACATATACAACATGTATGATCTTAAACAAAATGTATAAGATTATTTTTAAGATATTAGTGACTCTTATTCTATGCAACCAGTTTTTGTTACAAATGCTCCATGAACAGTAAAACCCTTTACATCAAGTTAACAGCCCACTACAAATAAAGAAAATTGTACTCTAACACAAGCTTAAACTGGCCACGAGTAGGACAGAGAATTTAAATTTTGTTCTAGGCATCATCAAAAGGGAGGACTGAAACTCTAAACCACTTGAGTTTCTTTTTAAAGTATGAAGAGTATTTTATAAGCTTTCCAAACTTTACATGTAGACAGCTAGATTTTATTTTTATTTTAGGGTTAAAGACATCTAAGTGCCTACAAACATGGAAAAACCCATATAAATCCCTACTAAAATTAAGACAGACGTACGAGTCCCTGAAAACTCAAAAAAACCCAATTATCATCCCTGAGTTAAATTTCCATCCAAACTTAACGGAATATTCCCAGAATATTCTGTCACATATAATTGTGTTGACATTGAAGTCCTTATAAACAATCATAAAGACAAATTAGTCCCTGCAAAAGACAAAATTGCCCCTGAAAGATTTTTACATTAAATTGTGTACACATTGCAGTCCCTATAAACAATCATAAAAACAAATTAGTCATTGCAAAAGATAAAATTGCCCCTGAAAGATTTTTACATTTAATTGGATAGACATTACAGTCCTTATAAATAATCGTAAAGACAAATTGGTACATATAAAAGATAAAAATGCCCCTGAAGAATTTTTACAGGACTGTAATGTCTATTCAATTACATGTAAAAGTCTTTCAAGGACAATTTTATCTTTTACGGGGACTAATTTGTCTTTATGATTATTTATAAGGACTATAATATATACACAATTTAATGTAAAAGTCTTTTAGGGGCAATTTTATCTTTTGCAGGGACTAATTTGTCTTTATGACTGTTTATAAGGACTTTAATGTCTATATAATTATATGTGATGGAATATTCTAGGAATATTCCGTTAAATTTGAATGGAAATTTAAATGATAATTGAGTTTTTCTGAGATGGACTACGTCCCTAATTTACTTAAATAACTTTTTTCATGTTTGAAGGAACTTAGATGTCTTTAACCCTTTTATTTTTCGAAACTGAAATGGTAGGTTGGCTGGTCATAAAGAGCAAAAATAAACAAATAATGAAAAATCAGAAAAAGTAGAGTGTGACAATCAATCCATCCTCTGAAGATGGCATCGTTGAGATCCAACCAGATGGCCCACAAACAACCCATTATTCATCGGACATTTATAATGCTATACAAAATAATTTAAGTTATTAAATAATGTTAGGAACTTATACTAAATTAACAAAACATTCATCACACAAGAAATGAAACATAAATGGAACATAAACATTCCATGTACTACACAAAAAAATGAATCATTATGTCTCTGATTAATTAACCACACTAAAACCAAACCTTTTTCTATTAATACAACAAAAATAAAACACAAGGACATTTCGGTCATTTCATACATGAAAGGCAGTGGTGAAAAAACTGTACAACAACCAACATCCAAATATACAAAACCCACCCCCTCCCGTAAATACCCCTAAAACCAGGGGCAATCCCGTAAATTCCTCTCCTCCCCTTCCACCTCCGCCGCCATCACCGGCGACCGACAGAGCGGACACGTCACGTGCCAGTACTCCATCCACCTCTCCAGGCACCCCCTGTGAAACACGTGCCCGCACGTGAGGCGGTCCACCACCGACTCCGGTTCGAACCGCCCCAAACAGACCCGGCAGTCCCTCTCCCTCCCTCCCCTCCCGAACCGGACCGGCCTGTTCCGGTTCCTGAACCGCTCCGCCGGCGAAGCCGATGCGGCGGAGGTCACCGACGCAGCCGGATCGGACGGCTGAGACGACGACCACGATCGGATGCCGACGATGTGGAGGATCGAACGAAGGATCTCTTTGAAGATCGCGACGGAGAGGGCCGTGTTCATCAGGACGAGAGTGAGGACCCCCTCCGACGGGGACGGGTAGCTCGAGAGGCCCATCTGAGGAAACCCTAGATTTTTCTGAAACGATTAATTGACGAGGGTTTTTAATTGAAGGCGATGAATTGAAGCATTTAATGAAAGAAGGACTCACTTTCTTTTTCGGAAGCGACGATGTGATCGGGCTTTTGATCGGCGAGTCGGTTTATATGGGGGAAGGGAAGGAGGGGTCTGGTTAACTAACCCTGGTTAGGTTTTGGCGACGGAACTGTGGTTAAGGAGGGAGGGTTATTTGGTTATGGCGGAGACGGAATTGGTTAACGTGTGGTGCACTTGAAAGGGGAGTACAAGTTGTTGGGGGAATCAATTATTTATTAGTTTGGGAAAAATCCATATAACCCCCTGTAAACTAACCCTATGACTTACTCATCTTGAAGTCCGTTTAACCCTTGACAACACCAGTATATGTAAATCTAAATAGTCTAGTGAATTAAATTTTTTTTGACAGATGATCAATATTATGTGAATATTTTATTTAGTTAATCTAGACTGAAAACACTGAATATTTAAAAATCTCCTACAATGTTTTAAAAATACAAAAAAATTTCTATAAATGACAATTTTATCCATCTGAACGCGCGCCCTGAATAGATTATAAAACATTGTCTAAAAATATAAAACACCATTATAAATGTACTTTCACATTTTTAACACATTATAAGTGACTTTGGTATATAGTGTTTTCAAATGAAATATTATCCATTTGTCAATGAAAATTTAACTCAAGCGCAATTTTGATTTATGTATATATTTATGTAGGTTACATAGATGAAAAGTCAGAGGATCATATGGAGTTTCAGCTTTTTTCAGGGGGTTATATGGATTTTTTCCTATTAGTTGTCGAGTGGGTGAGAATTTTATGATCTATTTGTTTATTTTTTGGGATTTTATGTTTTTTTCAATGCGCAGGTGAAACACGCAGGAAGAGTGTCGACATGTGTTTATTTTTATTTATGGTAAATTGTGTGATTGAGAATTATTAGAACTTAGTAGTCAATTTTACATTTTACATACATGGGAGTCAATAATTGAAAGATTTTTTTTTCTTTCTCTAGAAATATCTATGATCATTTCTAGAAATATCTATGATCATTTCTTTCTTAGGTTCCATTTAAAATCAACTGTCAAAGTCATTGGTAGAAATTTGAGAAACAAAATGAAGATGACACTTCCGACCACACCAGTATTGGTGTTTTTTTATGTCCCATGAAACATCTCATTCAGGTAAATTTTCCCTGTTTGAGAATGTAGTCATATCCATTTTTAATATATTAACCCCTTGTTTGTAATAGAGAATTAATAAATAATAGAGAAAAATACGGGAGATTAATCTTTATTCGTTGTTTGTTTTTTCTAAATAAACAGTGATAGCTATATCTGAATGAGTTAAGATAAAGTCTGATAATTATTCTAAGAAAATGTTTGAATTATTTATCAGAGTTTATGTATGTTAATAGATAAAAATACACTTCTCTCTCATTTTAAAAAAAAATTTAACCTAATAGTCTTGCATACACATTCTAAAAACTGTTACATCTATCAAATCAGTCACACATCTTTCACACTTATTCAAGGGCATAATTATCATTTAAAAAATCAAAAACTTTTATCTATTCATTATCCACCACTTATCATAACTTTATTCAAGGTGAACTAAACAACAAAAATGTCACTTTCATGTTTTTCAATGAAAATAACAAAAAAAGCAATCAAACAAAAAATGTTTATTCAACATGAATTGTTATCAGTCACATTATAACTATAAGGGACGAATAAACTTATGTCACACCCCGTACATGCCCTAAAAGAACAATAGCACAATTTGGCATTCATTGAATAAGTGAAAATATTCATTTTATTAGTAATAATAAACTAATAATTGAGCGACGAGTCACTCAAAACCATTTTTACCTACTTTATTTCCCACTAAAAATATATTCTTTCATATAAATAATTATAAATCTATATAAATATGCATTCATTATAATATGTTTTTATATAAAGTTGTTTATTTCATACACCAAATATAGAATTGAAAATGAAACGAAATAGATATTCATTATTGAAAAATATAAACCACGGTCATTTTTGCAATCCCTTTTACTTTTTTTAGTAGATTCTAATTTTATTTGAATTTATAAGCTTATTTAATAAAATACATACATCAATACATACCTGGTACCGATTTATATGATTTTAGTTCCAATTGGTATGAGTTGGTACAAAAATGAAATGATTTCACATTAATTATAATGAATTTTGATACGAAAATATATATTCATATTTGAAATCGTACGAGTTAATACGAAATTTTACTAAAATTATACATATTTTGTATTATAAAGTGATTTCAAATGAAATATTAGATGAATTTCTTTTGTACAAGGCATTAATGGACTAAAAAGGTCCTCATACAAAGGATCACACCAATACTTTGCCTTTGATAGTGGGATTGCAAAACTGATTTTTTACAAATACAGGGTTTAAAACTGATTCAAGAGAAAGGTGGCCTCCCCCCCCCCTTCCAGTTTTTGAAAAACGCATTTTTTGGATATCATTTATCTAAAATTTGTCTACAGGAAGCTGTCCTAATTTTTTTGTTTAGTTGCACAATTGCATAAAGTATTTTTCTGTAAATGTAAAAGCTATTCATTTATGCAACCAAACGCTATCTTAGTATTATAAAAGTTTGAGCCAACAAGCATCTAAAAAACTATTCTGAATCATAAGTTCACAAAAATCTTCCGAGAGGGTTGTGCACATTTTATTACAAACAAAATTGTAAGTTCACAAAATCTTTTCTAGAGAGTTGTATAAGGGCATTAATTGAATTCATTTCTTTTCCGTGGAATTGTCAAATCTATTGTATTGATAAAAGAATTGACACTTTTTATAAATTAAAAGGTTCACATATCAAATTAACTTTTCACGTTTTTATAAATATCAATACATATTTTATTTACATTCTATTTACAACTTATCAATTGTCAACCAAACAATAAAAATTTTATTTTTCTGTCTTATAAAAACATGATCAAACAGAAAATCACTTTTTCTATCAATATAATTATTTATTTTTAAAATATTCATAAACCTCATAATAAATCACTGTCTTTATCCAAATATCACGTAAAAAATTAAAAAAAAAAATTAAGTTACAAATTGAGACTGCAGGAATAACTGTAAATAATGAGTAACCCTGTGTTATTGGTAAGTTTGATTGATGTGATTAAGAGGACCTATCAGTAGTGTCCACGTGTGACTGTGACACGTGGTTTGATTTTCTGAAGCGGTGACGTGTCAGCCAAACTGTCGATGCATAGGCTCATTCATAGGGCCCTGTATTTATGAGGCTAAACCTTATAGTTCATAGTGGCTCCTCCCATCAACAGGGGAACAAAGCCCTTCCTCTACATGCATTGTGCACAATGTGACACCTTGCTTTCTTCTTTTTGTTTCATTTTTTTTTTTTTTTTCTTGATCCAATCTTCCTTGTGGACTGGCGGCAAGAATCGAAACCCATCTTGTTTGGTTGATTGTTTACTTCAATCATTTTAATTTTTCCACCATGGGAGAAGAACATAATGTTCAATTATATGGTGAGAGCGGATACACGGAATTCGGATATAGTCAAGAATTGGGCTTTGATTAGTTCATCAATATCAAACTGCACTGTTAATTGTTGGGTACAAAATATTAATAGTAATGACAAAACTTAAGCTTGACTAGATGCAATAAGAGAGTAACACATGTACTCAATGATTGAATGTGTAGTTTGATAATGAATTATTCATTTCTTGTTTGGTAATATTTTTATGGGATTTTTAGTTTTAAGTCTCCACAAACCATCATATTTAGTGATCGATTCCTCCCTTCTTCGTATTTAGGTTTTAGTCCCCCGATTTAAAGGATAATTCATGGATAGGTCCCTCACAGGGACTAAAAAGTAAATTAAATAATTTATGGATAGGTCCCTCTCAGGGACTAAAAAGGAACTATCATTTAAATCTGGGAACTAAAACCTAAATATGAAGAAGGGAGGGATCGATCACTAAATATGATGGTTTGTGGAGACTTAAAACTAAAAATCCCTATTTTTATTTATTCTCGTTGGGACATGTAATAAGGAAATTATTGTTTGGGTGACCACAAATTATTTGTGAATAATAGATAAATAAGATGTTTTATATGAAGTGATTATAGATGATTTGATATGTAGGCTCATTACCGAATCTCCTCTTGACAAGATGAAAGAAGTACCCCCTCTTTAGTGGGGAGGCTTGGATTCAAATCTTGCCGCTTATAGATAAGGAAAGATTTGACAAAAAAAAAAAAACTTACCAATCCAAAAAAAATAGACACATTTTTATTAATGGAATAAATTGGAAGGAATAATACAATTTTAGAGGAAAATTGGAATATCAATAGTAGTTTATTTTCATTTATTATGACATAACTATACTCACTTATTTCTTGCAAACCAATTGATTTTTTTGTTTTATTCACCCCTACTCCATATTCTCCCTCTATTCTACTACCTAAACAAGGCTATTTATCTGAAAAATATTTGTAATCATTCTAAATACCAATCCAAAAATTTATAAGTTTATCCGATTTTTGAAAATCCGTATATTTATCAAAAATAACATATTACGAAGTTACATGGTTTGAAATACGCACACGCACAGTGTTATAATTTATTATTTATTATATTAATATATTTATATTTTAGGATTAACATGTGGATTTTTATTTATTTCTTTATGCATGTTAAACTATTGATGTTTTATTTGTGTATTTATAACTTATAGAAGTAAGTCAATTAAAAGATTTATATACATATTTCAGATATTGAATAAATGAAATTTATATCGGTATTTGAATTATATCAGTATTTATTTAAATTTTTAAATAATTATTCAAAAAAATATTTTTTAAATTGGATACAGAAATAAAAGTATCTGAATTATTATCCTTTCCATTTACATACTTACATAGACTTACATGGGATGGATAAAAAAATAAGCTTTTATGAAATTTGTATCAATTGATTAATCATGACTATGATTTTAATAAATATTTATGTTTAGAGACAACTGATATGTAAATTTGAGATTGATATATATATATATATATATATCACAAACCATTACCATTTTAAAGAGCTGAGGTTGCGCACACAGTCCGACAATATAACATAAACAACCTATACCATAAAATTGGGTATCAACTTATCATTAATTAAATAACATAAAGTTCCAAATGGAGATAGAATAAAATATATAAATATATCCATGGGTCCTCTAAACCATAACTTTAGTTCATTTAATAATACTAAACGAGATTTTACGTATCTCAAACAATTATTAATAATAGAGTGGAAGGTCTCAGTCATGTGATATCCTAAAGTGAGAGCACCAATGGATTCTTCTATATGTTGCTACAAATTGAGGCAGTGCTCCCCCTTAACCCATCACTTCAATAATTTGTTCCTAAAGTGGTTGTTAGGTGACAATTAAATATATATAAATCATCACATGATTTGCCATGTTGAGGCATAAAACTAAGTATATATAACTTCAAGAACAAATATTAATTGGTCTCTCCATGTTCTTAGTTATAGTTTCTCATCTAAATCTAATAAAGGGGATTTTAGATAATGTGTCATTTATATGACTTGTAATTGATTCCAACTATAGTGCTCCAAACCCAATACATTAATTTTTCAATCCCACTTTTTATCGTTTTAAATTCATCGTTCCGTAACACAATGGTTTAGGACTTACATATTCTCCTTGAAGGGGCTTCTATCAAATTTTTTTTAAAAAAAAACATTGAATTTCAACATTTGAATTAAAATATAATAATAATAATAATAACATCTCAACCATTCATTACAAAACAAAATTTTCATATATTTCTCCTTAAACCCTCCTTCCTATAAATCAGGACAACTCAACAATAAAAATATTGAAAATATAAATAACGATATTTTTGTTGTTTGATTAATCATATATAAGTTATTGATAAAATATAAATAAAATATAAACAATGATTTATAAAATATTTGAAAAAAAAACACGTCATTCTCTTGTATTCTAACATATTTATACTGCTATATCCGAACAGTAGATCCAAAGAAAGAAGAAAAAAATCTCATCATCGTATCATAAAACTATTATATCTCATCATGTTTCCTTTTCAAAAGTCCAAAAACCAACAAACTGATGAGTCAACAAACACATTGGATGCTTCCAAAACCATCCAAATGGAAGCAACCCTATCAACACTGCACCAATAATATATGGTCACGCAGAGAAACTTCGGACATCCAAAACACACTAACAAAAAGAAGAAGAAGAAGAAGAAGAAGAAGTTGTGTTATCTAACCAAACCACAGGGGACAAGAGCACATGAAAATGAAATAAAATTTGATAAAATGAAATACGAGATACGTTGAATTTGTGAAAAAGGAGAAGAGAAAGGATAAATAAATGTTTGGTCCATGCAAGGAGCGGCTGCTCCACGTGGTCATTCACGTGGAACAACACACGCGTCTTCCGGTCCAGAGACTTCTATTCGTCTTTCAACGTGGTGTACCACGTGACCACTCTCCGAGCCCTCGTCGTGGTGGACCACTACCCTTCGGTTCACATGGACCCAACCAGATTTTTATTATATATATATATATAGATTTTTAGTTTTAAATCTCCACAAACCATCATATTTAATGATCGATCCCTCCCTTCTTCGTATTTAGGTTTTAATCCCCCGATTTAAAAGATAATTCATGAATAGGTCCCTCACAGGGACTAAAAAATAAATTAAATAATTTATGAATAGGTCCCTCTCAGGGACTAAAAAGGAACTATCATTTAAATCTGGAGACTAAAACCTAAATACGAATAAGGGAGGGATCGATCACTAAATATAGTGGTTTGTGGAGACTTAAAACTAAAAATCCCTATATATATATAAAACAGTGAGTTCAAAATATAGTTTTATATGTACATTAAAAATTCAGTGAAACATATATCTCGTTAGATGTTGTATATATCATACAAGACCGACCCTGAATAAAGACTACCAAGACAATTAATTACAGCCTCCTCCGCAAAAAAGGCCCCAAAATTTAGGATATGTTTTTTTGTTTATTAAGTATTTAATATAATTTTTAAAAAAAAATTTAAACATATTCATTCATCTATTTAATTTTTTTAAACTGTTTTAAAATCTTATCCATGTTTTTTATTCCATATTTTGTATGATTTATTTATCTGTTTATGAAAAAATCATTTTTTTAACAACAAATCCCTTTATTTAAGGATTTTTTATTCTTTTTTCTAATAAGAAAAAAAAAAAGAGTTTTCCTCTTTGAATATAGTTTAGATTTTCAATTTTTGCTTTTATTTTTTGTTGTTTTGTTTTTGTTTTTTCGTTTATTTTTTATTTTTTTGAAACATAAGTTTTTTAAGTTTGTTATTCTTCATTTTTTATCAGACATTTTTTTTTGACCTTGTAGAAAACGTTTTTTTTTTTTACATTAAATTTTTTTTAATGTAAATGCACCAGGGTCCCATTTAAATTTACTAATGTCAGGGCCGGCCCTGATATCACATTAAATATTTTATTACACTTACTAAAAATTGATTCATTCAACTCGAAATGAAGCGATATACACTTTTTATTAAAGCATATACCTCATTAGATGATGTTTATTATTTTTTAAAAAAATGAAAACATGTGAGGTTTGAGAAGTTTTGGTTGGTGAATGTGACTGAATTTAACATTTTTCATATATATATATGAAAAATGACAAATTCACTTTGTTTTACCAACCAAAACTCAGATTAAACATGTTTTTATTTATTTTTAAATAGTAAACTCATCTAATGAAATATATGCTTTGATAAAAAGCGTATATCTTTTTATTTCGAGTTGAATGTACCAATTTTTAGTAAGTGTAAAAAAATATTTAATGAGATATATATAACGTCTAACGAGATATATGTTTCACTGTATTTCTAATGAGATATATAAGACTGTATTTTAGACTGAGACAAAAACTAAGTTTAACGGCCACTCTATCTGTGTGTGTGTGTGTATGGGAAGAAAAATCGATGCAGCTCCTTGGAAATTAACTTATGAATATCAGAAAAAGTTCTTGTAAAATTTATAAATCCTCTCTAGTCCCAATTTTATTAGACAATATTTATTTTAATCCCTATCATAATCGAAACTAACTAAATGCGTGGTTACCTCTAACCATGCACGGTAAATTACTGTTATACCCTTTAAAATTTTACTTATTTTCTTGAAAAAAATCGACATAACTCTATGAAAATTTATGAAAATAAAAAACAAAATCCCTATAAAATTTAAACATCGTCATAACTCCCTGAAATCTTCACAAAATCATGAAAAGTCCTTATGATTATCTAAAAATATATATTGATTTATTTAAATTTTATTAAACAAATTTTTGTTTAATAATTAAGGTCTTATGCTTTTTGTTGCTAGTAATTTGAGTTAAAAATGTATTATGAAATTTTGATTTGATTTTTAAGAAGATTTCAGGAAGGTAAAGAGATTTTTCCATATGTGTATATATATATTTAAGATTTTTTCCATATATATATATATAATTTTAGGTTCTGTAGGGAACTCTTCATTCCCTCGATTATGTGAACTTATTTTTAAATTCCAATATTAGTTGTTTTTTTTAGTTAAAAATGTGGGCATATCCATTTTTAGATTCCTATATTAGCTAATGTATTATTTTTGGGTTCTTTCATCTAATAAAGATTTTTTTTTTCCTTTGTGTCACACTCTCTCTCTCTCTCTCTCATCCACACTAATGACAGCCCCTCTTTCACGCATAGTTTCCCGTCATTTCCTTCCTCCTGTCTTAACAATGCACACAAACATGTTAAAAGTGTACCTAGACCTATTAACAATGTAAACAGTCGATGAAGGTGAAGGGGAGGAATAAAAATGAAAATGTAAATAGTGGACTTAACTACTTTCATTCAAAAGGACATGAAAATAATAGATAATAAGATCGGGAGACTTAAAATAAATTTTAATATTCTAGGGACATCAAAATAATTTAGAAATTCCCATAGGATCCGGAATTAATTTCTCACTTTTTCTTTTTTTTTGAGGTGGTGGGGTTAATTAGTAGATGATGTGAAGTGGGTTCGATGAACCTATACATGAAACCAATTTTGTTGGAAAGTCTAATCCTCTGGATTTATGAACAGGGGTTGAAAAGTAGTGGATAAATTGAATAAAATAAAAAAAAACATTTTAAAAATGTGGGAATAAGATTGTATTGAAAATTGTATATTCCACCTCATCTATATCACTGATATAATAAGATAAATATATCTCAAATTATATGTTATCACCTTTAAAAATCTGAAAGATCACATATCAAATTATTTTTTTTACAATTTTATAAATTTTAATCTATATCTTATGCATCTTTTATCATAATTTATCTATAGTCGATTAAACCACAAAAATGTTGATATCACATTTTTTCAATAAGAATAACTAAAAACACAACAAAAAAAAAATGATTTATTTTACTTATATGGTTATTATCTATATTGGAATTATTATATATCACATAATAAATTATGTTACTATTTTATTCAATTTTAAAATTATAAAAAATATTCTAAAATTAAACATACTTGCAGGAGTAAAATTAAATACAATTTGAATTAGAAAAATAATAAAATATAAAAGACAAATTAATATGACAGACATGACTGGAGTGCACACCTTTTCAGTTTTTTAACCATTTATTTATTATGGCGTATACTCCTTTTAATTATATCTAAGAAGTGAAAGATCTATTTTTTTTTGTTTAAAATGTACTATTTACTATCATTCTAGCCAATTTTTGTATTAGTTAAAGGAAAATGATATTTCCGACCCCGTCTACAGCCCCAGCTGCAATTTACATCAATTTTTTTTTTTATCTTACTCCTTTGACGTGAGCGAAATGGAACAATGCCCATACAAATGAAGAAAATAAACTTTGCTTTCCACATTAATTGCTTTTCTTCTTCACAGAGGCACTTGTTCTCCATATTTAAAGAACAAGTGTTTATGTGAAGATTGTTTTTGAAATCATCAATTTCTATGCTCGTTCCTAAGCATTATAGAAAAAAAAATTTCATTTTGTATAATTTACTAAGAGTGCGTTTGGGAGTGTAACAGGGAACACCACGTTTCCCAACATGATTTTTTTTTTGTTTAGATGGGAGGTAGTGCTCCGCCATGTTTTCAATACAAACTCTGCTCCAATGTAGTCCTAAATGAGACTTAAAACTGGATTATTGAAAATGAGAAATTCTCTTTCTGAACCACAATTATCAAATTGACCCTAGATCTCTAAATGGTTTTGTTAAGGCATTGATAATAGGATTTTACCTACAAGTTGGGCAAACTATATTTTGTGAGTCCGGATCCACTCAAGCATGGTACCATCAGTACCATAACTATCAAATTGCACAGCTTATAAGTCAAACTACACAATGACATTGTACCTAACAATTAACTGTACAGTTCAATTCATAAGCAATACAATTCGATACTGACCGGAATCCATACTCATATTTTGTATCTTCTTCCACACACCACTGGAGGGATGCCAGGGGACCAAATTAGTACATTTCGCCACACGTGTACATGTTGGCTGTAATTATATCCTCCTGGTTCACTAAGGCCCTGAAAAGATAAGAAAAGAATAAAGAGTGTTGATGGACCCAGCCATGTTTTAGCTTATCTTACCGAAACCAAATATTATGTGGTTTCATTTGAAAGGTATAACCACATACCTTCCAAATAAAAGATAAATTAAGTTGGTGCAGGTTTTTTTATTAAAAGATTATAAAACAACCAATGAGTACTTAAGCCACTTATCCTTTCCTAAAAAAGACTTTGATGCATCAAACCTTTTATTTTCTCACTTTTAGCCCGTAGGACATGCATTTATTTAGAGATCAAACCATAATGAAAAAATATTCGTACAAATGCATGTGATCTCACATTGAAGGATAGGGGTAAAAGATAGGGCTAAAAAACGGGTTAGATGTATCATTTTTCTATATATATAAAACAAATCTACTCCACCTTATTATTGGGTTTAAAGCCAAGTTCCTCCATAAACAACCCACCCATGCCTGAGATATTGTTTCATATTGATGAAATTTTGTTGACCTTGGTCGCCCCTTTCAGACATTATCTAATACATACATCTCTCTCATAATACCTATCCCACTCCATTAAAGCCTCCAGCAATCAAATAACCTCCACAACCTTTTTTTCCAACAGAACCCTATTCATCTCATGAGATTCAAAACCCTATTCATCTCCCTCTACCTTATAACAAAAAAAAAAAAAGGCATACCACTTGACCAAATACACACATTCCTGATTGATTGTCTTTGTTGCTCACCCACATAAAATGCCTTTCAATCACCTCAAGTAGCCTCCAAAAGCTCTTTAGGAACCTTAAAAATGGAGTGGCGAAGAGGAAGTCTGAAAATATTCAACTTCTAGTGAGCGAATCTACCCCAAACTCAACTTCCTACATCTCCATCTCGCAGACCTCCTTTCAAATCTTCTGTCTATAAAGGTGAGAAAACACAAGCTGTACAGTCCAATTCATCATCCATAGATGTTGTATAAAGGCGAGAATACACAAACTTTACAACCCAACCATCTAGCGCGCACACTAACCTCCACCTCCAATATATGAATGCTGATCTCTTATTTTCGGCGGAGTTGAGGACTGTTCTTTTCACACTGTCTTTTTTCAGCTGAGTAGATGGCGAACGCCTGGCACTCAGGAAGGGGGGGGGGGGGGGGGGGGGGGGGAGGGGGATCATTATATATATAATGCACATGATAGTACACTGCTATATATAATCTATTTCTAATGCATATGATAGTACACTGCTATATATAATCTTATCTTACTGGCCCCACAAAAGCTTAGCCTTCATTTGGCATGCAGATAAAACATTAAGTTATCCAAGTTAAGAAAAAAATAAGACAGTTAGTATTTCAAAAAATTTGAATTTTTATTTAAAACAATTATAACTTTTGGAAAGGGAAAACACCCTTCCATTCCTCACTTTGAGTCACATATTTGCTCCAGTGTTGGTTGAACTGGAATTTGATTATGTAGAGCTTCATGGTATTAGAAGGTGATAATGCCCTTACTATATTCATTAATTTGTACAATATCTAGAAGACCTTTTCAAGGTGGTTTCCTTGGGTTTTCTATCACTTCTGGGAACGAAAAGAACGACAAAATGTGTTTTGTATGACTCTACAAAATATAACCATTTTGATTGAGCTAAGTACATTATCATACTTTGAGTTGAACACTGATGCAGATCAAAATTTTAAAAGGATAAATTCTGAACTGACCTATATGACGTCGTGTATAGGGTTGCCGAGTTTACCTTTACCCAATAGTACAAACATGATGGATGGAGTTAGGGCAAGAAGAAGAGACGGAAGAACCCCAAGTCATGAGAATCACATCAGAAATGCTTGCACTGCTTGGGTATGCAAATGATCTATCAAAGACTGCAGCTTTAGAATATCCTACTTCAGGTCATTTTGATTTATGGTGAAACCATTTGAAAATAATGCATGGTACTACTATATAATCTCATACAGGAAGACCTTGACATAACCACCCACTGTCAATTACAAATCAGGTTCAATAGACAGATAATGTGTGGTTCAGTGGGCACAATCTGCATGACTTAAGAATAAAACCTATAATTTACTGTATCAGTTAAAACAATGTTTACAGGCACAAGAATGAAAAGAAAAGATGATGATGAAGGCAGCTCCAATATGACTTACCAGAATGTATGGGATCACTTGTAAGCATCAGCTGATATTTATCCATGCCAATCCAAACAAGTTCTGGTAATTTGATTAAACAAACAAGAAAACAGCCACACGATGCACGCAGTTCTGTTAAGGCAGGCTGAATAATTTCAAATTCACTGGAACAATCTCGTGAAACAGCATATAAAGCTTTGGTGAAGGTGAACATAAAACTTGAAACAACCAAATGAATTCAACATGATCCACTGAAAACAAGAAACCCAAAATTTTGAAAAAAAAAATTTCTAGAATAGTATGTTCCCCGAAACTTCGGTTCACCTGGGCTTGATAAACTCTCAAGTCTCAACATAGCTATTTGGTTTAAAAAACTGACCTTTGTTGAAGCGATGTTAAGTCCATTCCTGCTTTTGTGGACTATACCTTATGTGGGGAAGACACTGTGTGTGAGGCAGTGAAGTTAAATCCAGTGTACAACTAAAAATATGTATCGACCAAAAAAGGAGGGTTATTCATGATATATTTAGTCAGAGATGGATGAGCCAACCAGTCAGATGAAGATCAGCCACAGATATTTCCAGATCTGCAGGGCATTCGTTTGAGAACCCATTCTGGAGCCTTTTATCCCCTGGAATATGAGGGATGAGATTTTAAGTCACCTCACATTGACTCCACAATTGCAGCATATGCAGTAAAATGCACACATGAGATTTTAAGTCTCTCTGCACTCGCAGACCACAAGGGTAGGATTCATTCCTTTCGCTTGTATCAGTAAAAAAAAACCATCTCTGACTGGTCATTAGATGATGGTTTTAATTCAAGTTCTGTACAAAAGGTGAAATCTTTTTTGTATTGTAGAGCATCTAGTGTGATTGTGTGTGTTATTGTTGCCTGTTGATCATGTGTGGGAAAGATGCAAAAAGAGTGGAGGCTGATTCATACGTTGGAAAAACATTCTTTTGAAGATATGTAAGCTCTTTTTTACTTGGATGGTCAGTATCCATAAGATATACAATGCACAGAATGGAATCTGGTTGTTATGTTCTATATGCAACATAAAACTTCAAAGAGGTCCCATAAATTATAATAGATAATATCCATGTTCTCCTGGGCTTGCATAATTATTCGGTCATGATGGCATTTCACAACGGCACACAGACAAAAAGAAAAAGAGGTTGGAATAAGTACTGAAAACGTAGCATACAAGTACTGTGGACACCACAAAAGAAAGGCAAGAGTATCCAAATTTCAATTTTCATCCATATAATTTCAGTGTATGATCAAATTTCATCCACCTTGAGAATACATCTATCTAATACACACCATGCCACTTATAGAAAACTAATATTTAGTCAACTGAAAGAAAAACCAACAAATGGTGGAATAACTGGAAGCTTATTCTCTGATAAAAGGAAACAAGCAAAACTGCCTAAATTTCATTAACCATCACTTTGGATCTACTGTCAAGAAGAAAGAACTTACATGGTTTCTATGGGATTCAAATCTGCTGCTCATGTTGAATAAATAAATTCCTTGATCTATGAGATGATCTACGATGCATGACTTCAACAACCAAAGACACATCTAACTCTGAAAAAGGGATTCACGGTGCAGCTTGACAGGAGATGGAACCCACAAGCCTAGACTAGTTCTGCAATGATGGGTTCTTCAGTCCTCATAGAGTAGAAGAGATTTAGCACGTCCGCATGCTGACGGACATGACCTGGAGATTTTGAAAGGAACTCTTGTGCCAAATGGTGTTTCCCCTTCACAAGCAGCTCTCTGAACATCCATAAAAAGACTGTGATTGAAGGGCTATACATCCCACTCATGGCTTTCATTAAAGCCGTGGCTTCATCCGCTGTCCCGTATCTGACAATGTACTGGATGAACGGATCCAGGGATGATGGAGACACTCTTTTCATCAATCTGAAAAGCTCCAAGGCCTCTTCAAACCTCCTTTGCCCCAAAAGGTTCTTAACCAAGATTTTATAGGTTTTCCACGAAGGACACAACTGTTGCTCATTAACCATCTTAATCAGCAACTTATACGCATGTTCTGCTTTGTTATCACGGCAACATTCTTCCACAAGCTTCTCAAAAGCACGAATTTCATTATTCTCAACACCATGTCTTTCAACCAACTTCCGAAATTCTGATGAGGCTTCATCCACTTCATCAGACACCGAGTGCCTTTTGATGAGCTCAACCAAAGACTTCCATTTTCTATATCTATAATCTGTTTCATCCTCTGGTATCTCCAACTCTGCCACGAGCTCCCTGGCCTTGTCCAATCTCCCAGCCTTGCAGAGCTTACGCACAAGCCAACCGTAAACTGTGAGGTCAACTTTATGGTGGTCAACTTCCATGGCCTTCCACACCTTACAACACTCATCCAGCCTACCAACTTTCATCAATGCATACCCAACACTTTGAAAAATAGATAACTTCAAAGAACCTCCATGAGACACAAAACCCTGCGTGACTCTTGAAACGAGGTCCAAATCCAAATCTTCCCTAACAACAATCTTACTGAGAAGATATGAGCAATGCGCCTCCTCAGGGTGCTCCGCCCTGCCGCTCACCACAAACTCATACAACTTCACAGCCTCCTCAACCGCGTCCCTCCTAAACAACAAGCTCACAATCCCACGAAACGCATCGATGCCCATCTCAGAACCTGTGCTCCTCTTCTCACGAACAAAATCCCATAACCCATCCAACCCATCCTGCTTCGCTAAAACCCTACCCACTGTGGCGTAACCCGCGCGATCGAATCCCGACCGCTCAACAAACTTCAAACCCTTCTCAGCATCCAAACACTCGACAACCTTCTCGACCAATTCAGGTGACAACTCGACGCCCGAATCCTCCAGTTTTTTCCAAGTCGCCTCATCCCACTCATTATCTCTAACTATCTTAAGAACCTTACGAGATGGGTTTTCAATGGAATTCACCGAGGAGTTTGAACGACACAATTTTTCGAACATCTTAAGATCCCTCTCCAACCCCTCTTCCTTGAACCTCCACCCTACCTCCCGAAGAGTGGATTTCGATATCCCGAACCCCTTTTTTTGCATGACCCATATCAGATCCCAGAAATCCTTCAAGTGGGACTTACTGCAGCCGAGGATCTGAAGCATCCAATTGTAAGATATGGAGCTCAGCTTACCGGGCTCCCTCTCCGAAACCCAACTGAAGAACCCCTTCGCGGCATCCGGTCTCGACTTGAGGCCGCCCAAGACACCGATGACCTCTGCGTGGCTGAGTGTGGGACCGAACGAGTCCAGTCGGGATACGATGTCATCGGGACCGTCTGATGCGGACAGGGTTTCGATCAGGCGGGGGACAGCAGGGATGGGATCGAGCGAGTCCATCCCGGTTACGGATACGACGTCATCGGGACCGTCTGATCCGGGTTCGGACGCGGTTTCCGAGGCAAAACCGCGATGCAAGGTGTTCGTCGCCGAGCTCGGAAAGAAAGCGAGGGGGGCGGCGAACGAAGAGAAGGGACGCTGAGGCCTTACCTCGAGATTCGGGACCCCGGACCTCGGAATCCGTGCCGGGGGGATCGAACGGGTGCGGGAGAGGAGGTACCTCAACCAGGCGCTTCTCATCTTCGCTGCTTCGGGCGATCGAAAGATCGGATGTGTGTTTTTTTTTTTTTTTTTTTTTAGGGTTTCGTTCGTTAGGGTTAGGGTTTTGGGGAGGCTTTTTGGGGGGAAGAAGGAGAAGATGCTGTTACAGTACTCGGCGAGTGATTTTAAGATTAACGTCACCCTGCTTCACTGTCAGATTTCCAAATTCCAGCTACCTAGGTTTCGGACCAGGCGTGTCAAACGGGTCGGCTTGTATGGGCCGGGCCGACCGTGGGCCGGACTCTGCAGCCCGTCACACGGGGGTTGCGATCGGGATCCCGTGTTTGCAACATGAGCTCTGTTACACAGCTTTTGCATTTGCACAAAGCTAGTTCTGTAATCGTACAACTAAAAAGTTTTACAATTATAGATTTTTGCAGACAGATTCCAAACAAATATTGTACAAAAGCTATTATTGAAAAAAACTAAAGGGAGACATAATTAATTTTAAACTTGCGTTTGCAAAAAATCAGTTTTACAATCCTGCTACTAAAGTCTATTTTCCAACCTTAATTTAAGTCGAATATGTTCTTTAGCGTCATATAATAAATTTCAGTCATCTAGAAATCTTACAAGCTTGTATTGACTCTACTCATATGTTCATTATATATCAATGATGTTTTTATGTCATAATTCATACACTTTTGGTAAATTTTGATTAAGCAGTTCTTATTTTTTTAATGAGACATTAATTTGATAACTTACGAGTCTTAGGCAAGTAGCCTGAGCTCGATGAAACATTCATGTGTGTCATAGTGTCAGTTTGTGATGAGAGATTTATTTTTTTTGTTTCTTCAGAAAGAAGAATAAAAAAACTATTAGAGGTGGTGTTATTCATAGTTCCCTTTGATAGAAATGGTGAATAAGAGAACCAGAATGTTGTAGCTAGTGTTATTGACAAATGAGGAGTATTCTATTTGGTTAACCCCTGACTAAAAACACAATATATCTAAAACCCCTACAATATGTTAAAAATACGAAAAATCATTCATAAATGACGACTTTACCCCTCCGGATAGGGTTTTATAATCTATTCGGATTGATAAATTATTTATTTATAGAGGATTTTCTATATTTTTAATATATTGTAAATGTTTTTTTGGTATACTGTCTTTTTAACCAAGGTTAACCAAATAGAATATTCGTTGAATATTTCTTTTCTATCAACGGAAGTTTAACTCAGAGGATTATTTGGATTTACATAAGTGTTTTTAGGAGTTAAATAAACTAAGAAAAATCAAAGGGTCGTATGAATTTCTGACAGTTTACAGTGGATGCTGTAAGTGTGCTGCTGCATGGCCTTCATTTGACCCCTTCATGTATTAGAATATCTATTTCAGGCCTTTAGCAAAATCAGGACTAGCTGATCAGGGAATATGAAGGATTAGTGCTGGACTTAGTCTCTCATCACATCGGATGCTTTTATGTGAAATGTATTCTTATATGAATGAATACATGAGATGATTAGGTATCTTGAAGTGACCTGAGTGAGTTCAGTGAGGTAGAGATGACAATGAAAAATGATACATCTGACCGAAAAATAGCCCCAAAAATTGTCTAAAACTGTCATGTACTCTTTGTTTGACTTTGATTATTTTTTCTTCTGCATTTTTAAAATACATATAAGTGTATATGACCCGAAGGTGATTTTTCGAGCTGAGTGTATTAAAGCTCGATAACAATAGGTTGGAAGAGATGACAAAATTTATGTGGGTAACCTGTCTCATTTGTGTTATGACTGAGTGTGGTTCCCTGTATGTTATACCAAACCTATACCAAACTTGCTTCGTTCCAACTCGATGCTGACATAGATTGAGGCATTGTCTCATCCTATTTATCCAAAAAATTGTTAAGATTGATAAATGGTAACATATAATTTACCATTAATGATTTCCTTACATAAAAATGAGCTAAAATGATTATGGATGAAAAATAGAATATCACACAGTTAAAAATGACAAACTTTCAAATTTAGGAGGTTAACTCTACTATAAATAAAGTTGGTCTATCCATTATTTTTCTTTTCCTCCTTTTTAACACTTGATGAACCCAAGTATTTATCAGATAATATTGGGATGTATCAGGTGCTACTTGCTAGGGCATGTCCCACATTCATCAGATCCTGACTTGCAATTGAACACTAGGATGCCATCTTGATCAAAATCCAAAAAATCAATTCAATCTTTTCCATTGCATTGAGTTGCCATCCAAAAGATCCATTCACAATTTCTGGGGACAAGTATTAGCATCTACAACTTGAAAAACATGAAGAAAAGTTTCAACATATCAGTTCCAGCATTTTGTACAACTAAAACTGAATCTAAACTGAATCTGGTACCCTTTCTTCTTGGAGGGTACCTCATTCAAGTTGTAGTCCTGCTCATAAACTAAGATTTAATCATTAAAAAAGCACTTGCTACTAAAAAAAAACCTAATTTAAACCTGGCCTCATCAAGACTTTTCAAGCTTCCAATTATTTAAATAAATGTACAAATCTCATATAGAGATTAAAGAAAGTGTGTTTGTGCATAGCATACACAAAAAAAATGTCTACATTTTGTTGTCACATGGAAAAGACCAAAAACAAAAAACTGTTGATTCCAGATACAGAACACACCATAGAGTGATGAGCATCCTCAGATACATCTAGGAAAAAAAATAGACATCAAAAAGAGGAGGGTACAAATTTACATTGATTACATACAGACGGAAGTTACACTGGTTCCAGTCATAACACACCCACCAGAAGAATTAATCGCTTTGATTGTCTTCGAATAAGTTATACATGCTAAGCTTTCCAACAATCCACCATGTCTTCAAATGACTAATGCAGTGAGAATGACGTCTGGATGCAATATCTGCTCGTTATATCAGTTATGATTGTTCAATCTGATAATACAACATGAATAACATGTATTCTTCTCAGAAGCTTCTTGTTTGGGACATTGGGTCATAATCATAGGCCTCCCCCGCCTTCACAAACCGACCTTTCACACGCCTTCTCACATCTGCCCTCGCCTTGCGTGAAGCGTACCTGATTTTCTTCTCAAACCTGTGTTATTAAAGCAAAGGAAAATATGAGTTCATTACCCATATGAATGTCAAATTCAAATTTTTATCTCTGCATGTATGTTTCAAGAAATTATAGGGTTGTCCTAAGTCCTTCCCTGTTCTATACACCTCCATATGTGTATATATGGTGGTACAAGCCCCTTATAACTCTACATGTGCTATGTACACCACCCTTGTACAAGTTCCCAATTCAGGAATAGTTCGACAAGGACAAAAATTCACAATTTGGCTTAATTTAATTCAAGTTTGGGAAAAATTTGAGAAAAGTTCAGAAAAATAAAGATTACAAATATAGAAAAATTAATTATGACAAAAAATGCTCTCTCAATGATGTTATGACATCAAAACATTACAAATACTTAAATTTGAATTTGGGCAAAATCATAAAAAATCAACACTATAATCTCGAGCAAAGCCCAGTCGAGCACTTTTCGTTTTTGGTTTTCTTTTGTAAGTAAAAATACATATCACACATTTAACACATATTTAATTCATTTAATACATAAATTATTGAATAAAAATTGTACTGTTAATGAGTCAAGATTTAAACGAGAATTATACTTTCAATATCACATATATATCAAAAAGTATTGATGAGAATTCCATCAATAGTTTTTTAATTGATCGAAGGGTTTTTAAGTACTCTTTGATGGACATGTGTCATCTATCCCGAAACTTAGTAACTTATTCATAAAAATTTTCTGATGAGCATTGCATGCCAAAATATCTTACTTGCGTGCTTTCTTCTTTTCCTTGTAACGCATGACAGCGTTATTCCTTCCAGCCGGAGTGAACGTAGCGCTCTCTTGACCCGATGGATACCATTGAGGCTCACTCATGAGAAGCATCGACGACATCTCACATTCTTGGTGATCTCCTGCGCTGCTCTCTGCAGTCAAGCCGGAGAAAGAAAGTGACAAAGTGGGCCTGGACTGCCTTGCCGGAAAGGACAGGTTCGGTTCAGCTGTGGCACCATGATTAGACTTTATTGAGTCACCTGACATGGCACTGCTGCATGCGGCTTGCTTTGCTTTCACCTGCCCAGCCGAAGAAGCCTGGGAAATAAGATGGGGTTTAGAAATATCAAAATCTATTCAAACACTGTCCATGTGTATGAAAAAAATAAAAAAAAATTTTCCTGCAGAGAAACTAATGCACTGCTACCATTCAAGATTACTCACTGTTTAAACTCAAAGACACAACTAACAGGCGCAGGTGAGCTATGCTACTGTCTTACCACAAGTGATTGGGAACAAGTAGATTTTGGAGTTGAGAGTGAAACAACTGGTTCTTGTGATTGGACTGGCGATTCCTATAAATATCAGCATTTGTTCTATCTGGATGATTACCAAATCTCCAATTTTCATGTGGTTATGTGGTTTTTAAGTATGTACTGAGAGAGTGGTACTAATATTTCATGGGAACTTGTTTGCCTATGAAGACCCCGTTTAGAAACAGGTTTGAGACTTAGCTTTTCCTCAAAAGCTAGGTTTAAAACTGGGTTTGCAGGAAACTACCTCTCCATTGATTATGAAAAAGCTAACTTTTGGACTTTTTTTTGCAAAAATGTGTCTACTGTTTTAATTAAGCGACAGCCTTTTTTTTCTATTTGAAACATGCTTGGGGAACTTAGCTTCCTGTAAACTCAAAACCTCCTCAAACTCGTTTTCAAACGAGCCGTAAGGTATTGTTTGGATCCAATTTCCAAAAACTGATTTTTATCAATTAATATAGCAGTTTTTAGTTGATATTCATTAAATCAGCTTATCCTGCCCGCATTGGTTTTAAAATAATAGGAGTAGAAAAGTTGATTGTGGCTTATGAAGACCAATTACACAAAAACTCATAAAAGGTGCTTTTAGTTTTCCATCTTTTACATAAAGTACGTTATAGCTTTTAGGATAATTGGTTTCACAAAGATCATTTGGAACCAATTATATGAAAAACCAATCATGAAAAAGAATAATCTGCCTTAATTGGTTTACAATGGTACCCAAATATTATAACAAAAAAAAAAACAATTATAAACTTTATCTATTTACCTTCTGAAATTATTGCTAATACAAGGAAAGAATGCAATGTCGATCAAACGATATAAATTTTGTAGTATGCATGAACATTCAACAAAACATGAAGGATTATGACCCTCTAAAATCCTTGAATAAGTGGACAAGAAATGGAAGACGGGTTTTAGGATCCAGGTGGCAATGGATTTAGAATAAGGAGACAGGAAGGTGCATGCCTCTTTAAATGCATGAAACTTTTAAATCTTCCATGTTGCTTATAAGTAAGAGTTATTTTCCTTCCAGGTTCATTGTTAAGTATTTTCATTTCGACAAATAACTCTTGGATTGCAGAAGATCATCTCTTCATGGAGATAATGATTTTATTCTGCTGAAAGAAAGCAGGTGGTTCCAGTATCTCACTATGGTATGGCAAACATAATTAAGGTTCTTTGAGTATGCAAAATGGAATATTACACCAGATGAATTCTTAAGTATAGTAAGACATTTTCAAGGTGCCAATTTAAATTACTAATCTTTGCTGGCAAATGGTGATTTTATCTGAGAATGCATGAATGATGGATGGAAACACAATATTGGATTGGGCAACAAATGTGTTAAACATTGTATGCTCACATAAATTATTTTGCAGGAAGGATTAGGGAGCAGCAGGAATGTATGGAATGCAACAAATGAGGGTATAGACCAAGCATACCCCATATTGCAAAACTATCACATCAGTACTCACTGTTTTAGTGACCAGTAGATGAACATGTTCATGTGCGACAATAATAGGAGTCTTTACATGTGAGAATATGCAAGGCTAGTGAAGTTTCTACTATCACATATTATATATATCTGTGATATTTTCTCTTTCACTCTTCTTCTTCTCCTATTCATTGTTGTGTGGATGAACTTTAAATATACCAATCTTTGCAAGGGTGTTTTATCCCTAAAATAATATAAAATTGTGCAACCATTTGCATCGGATAAAAAAACTAAAAAATATATAAAAGATTTTAGAAAAAATTTCGTGTCTTGATATAGTATACTACTCACCAGGTAACTTGTGCTATTATGAGTCATGACAAAGCATATGCAAGGAAAAAAACCTCTCTTAAAATGATAAGAAACAAACAAACACACATGTTATGATCAGAAAAGAAAATTCAAAGGTTTTCTTCTTTTTTTCTCTTTCATCTCATGAGGCATTTATAAAGCTATTTCTGTGAACAAGAAGTTAACAGAAACTAAACTCACCAGCCATTTAGTCGACTGAAGAAAAAATGACATCATGCATACAACTGCAGACATGAAAAAGGGTTGAATACAACTCATACAACTTGTATTAAAAATATATGCAAAAGGTCTTCCACTTGCATGGTTAAGAGGGATTAATGCATTTTAGACTACTTCACAAGTATGAGATTGTACAAGAATGAAATTTAGAACTAACCTCTGCAGTATAATCTCCTTGATAATTCGCATCAGAAGTAGACATATTCTTCATTGGAAATAACCCATCAATGCCAGCATCATCCAGAAGTTGTTCAGAGTAATTCTGCGTTGCACCGAAAAGTTCTTCATAGTTATCAAAATTCAAATCAACATCATCCATGCTGAAACCTTCATAAATGTCATCTCCATCACATATTTCAAGGTCCTTCATTCTGGTAGAACATCGCTGCACATTTGAGATCCATAGACTTAGCAAATACCCAGAAAACATAAATACTTTAGAAGATAACAATTTAAAGAAGCACCTAATCGTGCAAGGAATTATCTCAAATGTTTTCCAACCAAGGTCCTGTTTGGAATCAATTGTCAAATTGATTCAGCTTCTACAAAATCAGTTTTCAAATTAGTTTTATGAAAAAACTGGTTGAGAGTAACTTTTCTGAAAAATCTAATTGAGAGCATCTTTTATGAAAAAGCTCTTTTCAAATTGGTTCCATATGAGGCCTAAGAGGACCAGGGATTGTGTATAAAAATTAATGTGATCTTCCCTGTTCATGATAATGTCTTTGAGATACAACAGTGTGCAACAACACTATGCATCACAATTTTTTAAAAAAGGAAAATAGAAGTGTGTTTGAAATTAGAAAAAAGGTATACATATTTTATTGTAGAACCAATTCCCTACCAAGAATTCCTACAGGAGCATGCAAGCATTTCTGCAATGTTTTGGCATAGCTAATACTGTATAACATGGAAATGCATATATAAGTTGAAGGTGATACATGTGATGATATGATACAATGCTAAGGGTAAAATCAAGCAATATACTTCTGGTGGAACTGACTATTTTAACTGAAGAATTCATAAGCTATGATGAAAGAATATGAACTCTTATTCTAATGTAGAAGTGTGAAAGCAAACCAATCTATATAACAAGCAAAACTTGTCAATTGGTGTTCACTTAAATAAAATTGATCTCTTGATCGTCAAAAGATCACCTCTTTGTGAAGGGTTACTGCCCCTTCTACGAATCGAGGAAATATGTATTCAGGTTGATGGGGGAAATCAAAATACCTCTGAATCTGGGGGGAGGGGGGATCGGAATTGAGAAGTGAATTACAATAACTAGGAATTGGTAAACATCTATAGTAAGGTCAATCATGTAAAGAAGACTCCATTTGGAATTGATTTTAACAATCAGCTAATGCTTTAAATTGATTAAATTGACTCCAGACGAAGCTACTCTCATTCAGCTTTTTATAAAAGCTATTTCCCTGACTTTTAACAGCAAAACGAACATCTGAACCAAAAGCTAAAGTTCAAACAATACCCGTTTAGAACCAATTATCTGATTTAGTTTTGTAAAAGCCAAATCAATTTGATAATTGGTGCAAACGGGGCGAAATTAAACTAATTTCTTCATCTACGAAAGACCATAAAAAGTTCACAATGGCTATCTGAAAGTCATCAAAGCCAATTAGCTCACCTTGGGATCAGCCATCCGATTGGGCATGGCATTCAACGAAGACATCGAAGATGACCCGATCAAGAAATTAAACCTATCCACTTTCTCCAAATCACTCAACCTGCTCGAACCCGCAACATTCACTTTACTGTTTTTCTCAGGAGGGTCCCAACAGTTGCTCACACTATCCTCATCAATGCTCATCAACCCCAACCCCTGCTCACAACTTGAATCATCCATTGATGCAAAATCAAGGACAAATGACCAGATCCTAGAAAGCTCAGTCGCGGATGGGCAGCCCGAATAACAGTTGATGTTCTGCCTCTTGTGCTCCGATGCAGACATGTTGTGCCCATTCCAATCGCAGTTTTGGCAGAGTGAAGCGGACTCTTCGATGCATCTGACGATTGCAGGCTGAGAATTACATCTGTCACAGAGAAGAGTCCGCGAGTGCCGCCTCGAAAGGGCGTTCGCGGAGTGCACGTTGCGGTCGCAGGAGAGGCAGAGGCAGGCAGCGTCTGATCGGCAGTAGACCATGGACTTCTGCTCCCCGCAGAAGTCACAAAGAGGACCCATTAAAGCTTTGCTTGGGTTCCAAAGATTTTGCTTAAAAGTGAGAATTCTTTGCTTTTGATGATGTTCTAACAACTTGGCTTTTTTTGTTCTACAGATCTTCAAAGCAAATATTTGGAGAAAGTCAGCAACGTGCTTTGAATCATTAAAAACGGTTGCAGATTTTGATGGATTCTCAGAAAATTAGAGACAGACAAAACCAGAACTACAATTATTCGCACAAATATCTAATTTTTGACAAACAGATCAAAGGGTGATATATTTAGCAGTGAATCAAAGCAAGAGAATATAATATGTGTGGTATTTTTGCAGTACTTCAAAATCAAAAGTCTCTTTATCAAACTAAATCCACGCAAAGATTTGATCTTTTGCACAAATTCTTCAAAAATGAATCACAAAAACAAAATAAAAAATCAAACAAAGAAATCACATCAACCCCCCCCCCCCCCCCAACACACACACACACACACACAGTACCTCAAAATTCCAAACAGAACAGTTCACACCAAGATTTTTCTAAAAATTATAAAAC
The DNA here is from genome assembly GCA_030737835.1 of Acorus gramineus. Taxonomy (NCBI): domain Eukaryota; kingdom Viridiplantae; phylum Streptophyta; class Magnoliopsida; order Acorales; family Acoraceae; genus Acorus; species Acorus gramineus. Next base: position 6,575,755 of record CM060850.1, read on the forward strand.
AATTGTGAACCAATGGCAACACAGCTGAAAACATCCAATCACACCTCAAAATCAAACTCTGACAACAGAAACAAAGCTAAACCAACTAAAAAAACACAAACCCATATGTAAAACCATTATATAATCAAACAAAACAAGATACCCAGATGACAAAAACCTCAAAAGATCTAAAAATAAACAAAACCCAGATTATAAAACTCCAAACCTTAAAGAATCAAAACCAAAAATGAGACCTTTAGAGGACTTGCTGATGATTCTGGGGATCTCCGAAGAGGAAATATAAAAAAAATGGAGAGGATAAGCACGGGAGAAGAAGGTTTGGTCTCGAGAGAGCTCTCTGTCACCTTCACTTCGTTTTCGGATATTATTGAAAAATAAGAACAGATTTTTTTTAATAAAAAACAATTCAAAAAGAATAAATAAAATATCAGACGAAGCTCACACTGACGACCCCAAAAAAATATATATATAAAAAATGACACTTTTAGACACACAAACCCTTTAGCTTCTTCATAGCACTTTTTAATCAGTCGCTTTTCGCTTTTGTTTTTGCACTTTTTGGTGGCAGTTTCGTGAATATTTGTGGGAGGATAGATCGGCATTTTTGTTTAAGAAAGACACGTGTAGCCTTTTATTTTTATAAATATAAATAGGATTTTTTTATACACGTAACGCTGTTAAACCTCAATTTTATCAAAATACCCCCCACTTAAAATAGTGCATCTAAAAATATCCTTGAAAATTTCATAAGTTTTTTCGGCAGGCATATCTATTCTATTTAAGAAAATACAACAGACGATATCTGAAATGATGGTAAGGGAATAAGAAGACATAATAAAACAAAGAGAAACTCGAAAGAACTGTCGAGACGCTGTAGAAAAGAATTCTCCCAATTTTTGACTCAAAACAACCATCATGCGATCACGCCACACTTAGAAAATTTCATAAGTTGTGCATTCATACCCCTACGGTCAACAAGCATGAGCTAGAGTTAATTTTCTTCGTCTAGAGGCCATTAGAACAGTTAAAAACAGCTGAAATGACAAAACTAACCATGGTTCCATCATCTTCTTCAACTTCCCACCCAAAATTAACACATTTCTCTAGTACTCTAAACCAATTTCATCCTCATCTTCAACCTCCCACTACTTTGCCTAGAGCTCATTCAAAACCCAAAGGCCTAGTTTGGTATGGGGATAAGGAGTTAAGATAAGGAAAAAATTAGGTTAAATCACTTGTTATCCCATATGGCATAAAAAAAAATAGGGATAAAGTATGGACAATTGTCCATGTTTTGAGATAAAAAATGGGGATAGTTTGTTTTGAGTAAAAAGTAGAACAGACTTTGTCCCAATTTTTTATCTCAATTTTATAAAATTGGGATAACATTTATTACTATCATTTCCAAGAAAAAAAAAAAGAAAGAATATGCTCCACTAAACAATATTAATGCCCCATTAATAGAAAGCGTAGATTTGATATTTTTAAAAAAAAATTAAAGTTATTCCATATGTGATCCAAATGCAAGATTGAGGATAAGAAAATAAAAAATGAGGATAATAAAAAACATTACCAAATGCAAATCTGAATAAAAATAATAGTTTTTTTATCCTCATAAATTAGGCTAACTTATCCTAAAAATTGATCTCTTTACCAAACTAGGCCAAAAACGTTATACAAAGATGAGTTCATCTCAAGCATCATCAACTCTTCACGAAGAAGAGAGAATGTTAGGGTTACATGTAAGTTAGGGATAGGTTTTTTGTGAGGTTTGGAAGGATTAAAAGAGGGTGGTTTTATAATTGCACATTTAATGGTTAACCAATTAACTAGGGTTGAGTAAGGGACGTTAACATCGTGTAATGGAGGGGGTATGGATGCACAAAATATGAATTTTTTCAGGGGTATTTTTGGATAGACTATTTTAAGCGATATATTTTGACAAAATCAAGATTTACCATTGATATATTTGTAAAACAACTCATATAAATATATACATTTAGAAAATATAATTTTATAAAAATCATAATATGTTTGGAACTGCAAAAATAAAATTTTCATTTTATGTTGATATATATTTTATTTTTAAAATATATGTAATTTATTAAAATTATATGATAACCTAAAACATATTTTGTATGATAAAATGACTCTAAGAAGGGTTGTTCCTATCTTTTTTTTTTTTTTTTTTGAATTTTGTTGATTTTAATTGTTGGAAGTTTCTTTTATCTTTCAATTGTTTATTTGTAAGTTAGATTTTTTGTCAAATTATACTAACTTCAATCTTGAATGTATTATGTTCTCTTAAAATAACAACTATTTTGTGATTTGATGAAGAAAAAAACATATATTTACCTCTAGAGGTGAAATAGCTACTAGTAAGGTGGAATAAAAGAAAAAAATTGTTTGAATTGGGAAAATAAAATAGCATTGGTATTCTGAATGTAAAGATATCACAACATAAATGTAATTCCAAAAATATAAAATTAGATTTTATGAATCTTAGAAAACAGAGATATGCCAACATGAATCTAAAGATTAATAAAGCCAACCAACTTCACATCAGAGTCATATTTTCACTCGACTAAAAAAAATCAATCTGTCAAAGCATAAGTGGATACCACATTTGCATGATACTACATAATAAAACTAGTTAATTTTGATATACGTATTCTCATTTAATCTAAACTTTGAAACACTTATTTTAAAGTTATTCCAACTAATTCTTACTTGTTCCGGACCATTTATGAAACCAAACGGGCTTAAGCCCAAACGGAAAAGCACCTTCGAACAGCGCGAAACGTAAGCAAACCAGCATCCATATTACTAATCTGCCCTTGTTTGTTGTGACTCGTAAGCCACGTGCGGAACAAGTGCGCAATGCCACGTCATCGTATCAGTCCACATCTTGACCCTTTGACCGTCCATTCAGTGTTCCCGTTTTCTCCACGACGGAGCATCAAAGGAAAACTCCGTTTATAGAAAACCGGACACCGTGGACCGTTGAAAAACGGAAATCCAACGACCAATAGAAAACCCTCGCACACAGTGACGACTTTCGTTGTTAATTACAACACGAATTGCTGACATGGACGTCGCTTTTTAGGCGGACGAAAGCGTGACTTGGCAAGGTAGGCACTCCACACGTGTGAAGGACGGCTGGTAGTGGTGGACCTTTGGGAAAGGCAGCATCTCGTCCGTTTATTGGGTGTACCTTGCATTGTGGACTCCACACGTGTGAAGGACGGCTGGTAGTGGTGGACCTTTGGGAAAGGCAGCATCTCGTCCGTTTATTGGGTGTACCTTCGCCATTGTGGATGATTGTGGCGCGCACTCAACCACTATTTGTCCACGTCACCTTAAAAAAATAGAAAAATATCCTTGTATCTATATAACCTACTGTAAAATAATCCCTATTAAATTTTTGTTTACAGATGAGCGAATATTCTGTTTGGTTAACCCTAATTAAAAACATAATATACCAAAAAACACTTACACTATGTTTAAAATATAAAAAATCATGTATAAATGATGATTTTACTATTTTGAATTATTTTTCGTATTTTAAACACATTATAAAATTGATATATTATGTTTTCTGACAAGCTTAACCAACAAAATATTTGAAGAATATTTTTCATCTGTCAACAGAAGCATGGGCTTATTTATATTTATATATATGTTTTCAAGAGGTTATATGAACTTCAAAAAAGATTAGGGAGTTATATGAATTTTAAACAGTTTAGAGGGGGTTATTTGAATTTTTCCCAAAAAAAACATCTCCGAGAGTGGACAGGAGAGACTTTTGGCGTAAGCCGTTATGTCAATTAATCGTAGGCCATGTCTGGTTATCATACGATTACGGATTACCCATGAATGAAGCATTTTGAAAACACGTTTTAGGTTACGTTTTCACTTGAAGTGGATAAGATCCTTCAATCAATGAATTCATATCGAAATATCTGGATGTGAGAAAGATCCATGTAAAACTTAACATAAAAATATATGTTTTTTTTTTTTGTTTTTTTTTATAGAAAGATCTACAAGGGACTAAAAAACTAACCAGGCTCAAGGTCCATAGCAACAACACTTCTCACATTAGGGGATAAACCAAGGATTGAACTCTGGATTTTTGCTTCAAAATGGATGCATCTCAATCACTGTGCTAGCTAGTGGTGGTACAACAGAGAAATATACTTAAGAATAGGAAATGAGAGAATGTAAAGTGAGTTGAATTGAGGTTTTAAGACTTCTGGCATCTGAAGAGATTATACAAGCAAATCCAATGGTTATTTCGAAATAGAAAAATGTGATTAAGTATATAATTTAAATGAATTTAGATAACATATAATATAGATAGACCGTTTTATATCTGTAAGATCAGTTACAACTGGTCCAAAAGGGGCATGAAGAAGGGATACAAGAGAAGAGGCAGTTTAAAATAAAACCAACCCCAAATAAAAAGAAAAATCAGGTGTTTGTTGCAGTAGAGTTATGTTATATATTGTGAAGCCTGATGATGTGCGTAGAGAATTGTTGGCACTACGCCCAGTCAGCTCGCGGGGTTTGGGGGCAGCGCCCCGAGGAAAAAAATTTTGGGGTGTCTTTCGTGTATTGATTTTTTATCCTTAATGAGATGTCAGTATAAAATAGAATCTCATATTTTTCATTAGGTTTTTAGAGTTTTTATTTTCGGTATGACCATTGTAAAAACTTCTCAATTGATAGCGGATTAATCTCTGGTGTGCTCTGTGGACGTAAGCAAGATTTGCAGAACCACGTAAATTTGTGTCTTTACTTTGATTTGTTTGTTTATTTCCTTTCATTGATTGCATCTTAAGATCTAAAATCGTAACAAGTTATACATTTTCTACATTCACTTCTAAATCATTGTAGAAATCATGCAGCTATTCATACAGCGAGCACATCATCATGTAAGTGTGAAACTATTATAATTGAGCCTCCCAAAAATGGAAAGAGTGATCAAATGGAAAATTAGATGTCAGTCCTATATGTTGTCTTGTCCAGCCTTCACCGATTTAAAAAAAATACACTAACTTATTGAAGTACATATTGTTATAGAAAGTGAACTATATACTGAGATATACTAGTGTATTTTTTATTTTAAAAAATAAAAATTTTCTTAGTTTTTCATACACTGTGATAGTACAATGTATAATACATTATTGCAGTTAGACTGTTGGAGGATAGTTAAGTGTATCAACACCGAATTATCAAAATGATCCACAACTTTGTACGAGTTAAATTGCTACAATATTTACTACTCTGCTTTAATAAAAGAGATTGATTATCCTCCTATCCCTTAATCTGAAGGGAAAACAAAATAAATGATGTGTTGAAAGAATACACATAATTCATAGATTTATAGTTTATAGAATTAAATTAATTAGACCAGATCATGATTGTCCAATCTTCTTTTTACTTTTCTCTTTTTTTTTTTTTTTTGATAAAACACATGCTTGAGATTGCAACTCTCAATGTCAAGGGAATGTTCCAATGGCTGAACATGTTGAAGCCCAAAAGGCTGTGAACAGCAACTATAACTGTCACAATAACAAAACCTGATCCCACAAACAAGGGACCCTCCACACACACAACTTGCTGTATCATAACGATCCAAATTGCATGGAATCATAAATATCGTTGGGGATGTTCAGTCACTTGGGCCACTGCATGTGATAAGTTCAAGAAAAGAACCAGATAATGCTAGTGGAGATTACAGCCTTACAACATTAATCCCATTAAGAACTGATGGAGCACAGGCAAAAGAGCTTGTTACACTCTCAATCCATTTAGAGTCCCATTTACAACTCCCATCTGCACTCATTGGAACGAGATATATATCTACTTAGAAATTTTTTTACACATTTTATAAATAAGTGCATATAATTCATTGGAACATATTTTTTAAAGAGAAATACATACCTCATTAGATGAAGTTTACCATTTTTAAGAAAATGAAAAGGACTGGAAACGAGGTTGAGTCTAATATAATCCCAATCATATGGGTGTATATTTAATTTACATTTTTGGGCGCTGATATATTCAGCTATTCTTGCAGTCTTAACTAAAAAATGAGTTGAATATATGTGGGTATTTTGGGTATTAGAAAATACGAAAAAAAGATTTGCATTCAATCAAGCATGTATACTATGTTTTTTTTTTTTATGAAATGGTAGACACACGCTCTTCATTATATTTCAAAGGAAGGGGATGCCCAAAGTATATATTCTATGTTAGAAAAAATTAAAAAACGTATACATTCAATTCATTTGAGTAGGTACTAATACGTAATCCATTAGACAAATCTAAACTTATAAAAAATTAAAACATGTTGAGATAGTAGATAATAAAAATGCGCATTTTCTTTCTGTAATGAAATTGAGACAGAATGTCTACCACTTTTCTCAAAAAAAAAAAAAAAAAAAAGATCTCGAGAATTTGATAATTTGTGAACACCATGTGTGTTGCAGCAACCAGAAAAGCATGGATTTGATGAACTGATGGGAGGGTCTCCAAAGGGTAGATCATGCTGTTTCAGTACAACATGTTATGTGAACATGCATTGCTTCTTCTGAAATAACAAGAATTCCATGTCGAAATTTAAAGGTGAGATAAAGGTGAAGACAACATTGTTGTCCACATTTCATTCTTACAAGGCCATAGGAAAACACACACACATTAAATGAAATTAAGCTTGAACATGTGGTGACCAAACACTGTTGATGATATGAAAGTTGCACGTGACCGGTTCTTTGGTTATATCCATGGATTTGTTCCTAACTTTATAGGAACAACATAAGCCATTCAAAGTCCTTGTACGTTTTATTTTCTTTTATTAGGCTAGTTAAATCACATGTTATTTCATATGACATAAAAAAAAAAAAATGAATAATCATTTGTATTTTAAAAAAAATATATTTTTTTTCTAATAAAAGGTGAAACATGCTTTATCTCCATTTTTAACCGTATTTTGTAAAACACGGACAACTTTTATGATTGTTTTTCTCATAAAAAACAAAATAAAAAACTTCATAAAATCAAAACCAATAATATCAATGCCCATTAATAAAAAAGGTAAACTTTGTATTTTAAAATTTTTTTTAAAGTTATCATATATTTTAAATCATGTGATCCAAATAAAAAGTTGAAGATAAAAACATAAAAAATAGGGATGACAAAATACATTACCAAATGTAAATCTGAATAAAAATAGTAATATTTTTATCCTCATAAATTAGGCTAATTTATCTTAAACATTTATCTATTTACCAAACTAAGCCTCAAAGTATAAATTTCATGTGACGAAACATGAACTTCCATACAAATAAAAGACATACCACAATGGATCGCATATATCCGTTTATGTAGAAAGTAAAAATATTATGTTTAATACCTCAACAAAATGGATACCTCTGCAAAATGAGACTGCATGTGGTGTTGCATATAAGGATTGCATATATATATAACCATTAAACGCAAACAATATAAATTTCACGTTTAACGGCTTCGAGGAATATGAGACTGCACATGGTGCTGCATATAAGAATTGCACGTATCATCCCTTTAAAAAAGACAACTGATAACAGGTCCTAAACTCAAAATATCTAAATGAGGAGAGCAATAAAAAAAATCTTCACACATATAATTGTTGTCACAGAAGATGGTGCATCACTATAGCTAAATCTGCTTTGGATTCTGTAATAAAGACAGTAAGATCACATCTTAGTTATAGAATGCCTAAATCTTCAGCCATACAATGCCCGCCATGGCTGTTCGACCAAGGTTGGTTTCTCTCTCAAATCATGGGAGATGCTGTCTTTGAGAAACTGCAGGTTGTACTGGCTTGCCAAGAACTTTCCCATCTCGTACAATGCCTGGAATTTAGAATGAACCAGGGGGTCAGTTAATATAAAGTTTTAAAGTTTATATACAAGAAAGCAATAACACATGCTTCTTTTGCAGTTAACAAATGCAATTAGAGACCATCCGAAGCCATGATTTCAATGCTTTTGGAGAAGAAAACAACAAAAAAGAAAGGAAAGGATCACAACTTTGGTCACATAATTCTCAGCTAGTGACTTTCTTTTCTGTTGTGTACATGCATGTAAACCGGCATCTGAGGGCTCGGGATTCGACTGAAAACTCCAATTGTTTTAATCACAGGTCACATGGAAATGAACAAATTTAACACAAGAATGTAAATCAAGACAACCTGCGCCAAGACAATAGTGAGTACTACATTTTTTATGCAGATAATGAAGGGAATATCAGGATATTGTCTGGCTTATTTTAAAACACGAGAGTTATGACCTGAAAGACAGAAAAAAGAAAAAAAAAATCTGAATGCAACTGCTATCCATAAATTGCATGAATTAATGATACCTTAAATAATACAGAACTTTTTTCAAAGCAATTCTGCATTCAAAAGTACACAATCTCTTTAACTGTAGTGTGTGCTAGAACTTGCTTGCCAAAGCCCTTAAATTTTAAACAAAAGAGAAGTGGCTTTTAGTGTTTAGGTATCTTTCCTACAGTTAAATTTGGCAAGACCAGCGAAAGCTTTGATTTTTTAGCAGGCAGCTATATAGCTATTTTTGCAATAAAAAACACTATACCATGAGAAAATAGCTTGACACACCAAGCATTGAGATTAGCTCTGTAGAAACTTGAGCAGTTGAGCACAATGTTTGACGCACTTTGCTCATTTGGTCAGAAAGTGATGGCAAAGCATTTGGGATACCCTTGCTTCTCAGTTCTCACCAAATCAGGATCCGTAAATAATTTTTTTAGAGATAAATTACAGGTACCTCCTGTAATACGATGTAAAAATCATAGTACCAATGGTGGGTGTCTGGTAAGCTTTCTAGGAGGTAAACAAACTATTATGATTGAGACGTGGTCAGTTAGCATCACGTAAATTACAGTGAAGCAAGACTCCCATGAAAATCCACCAAACAAGTAGGTTAACACATAAAGTCCAATACACCAGTAATAGAAACTCTCACATGCAATGAAAGAGGCATAGTAATTTAGATGGCTAGTCAAGGAATATCTTAAAACAGTAAGATGTCATGTGAATAAACGAATGAATTTCAATGCTATTGGCATCATTTTTTGCACAGATAACAAGGACGGGGAGTGTACTACCTCCACCTCCTGGTAAGCAGTTTTGCCAATTTGTTGATGACCACTCGATGCAACTAACATGACAGTCGGCAACTTTAATACACGAACCAACTGCACTAAGCAGGCCAATGATTCAGACGGGATTCTCCAAGATGAGGGAAGCACAGGAATTCCTGCAGTGAGGGCATCGGTTGATTTTGTTGCAGAGCCAACATGGATACCAAAGACTGTAACATTCTTCTCAGATGAAGTTAGGTTTCCCATTTCTGAATTGAGTTTTGGAACTAGACTGATAATTGGGAGTATCAATGTAGGCTGAAAGGCAGTCTTCTCTGCCAAAATGGACTCCAAAATTTCATTTACGGCACAAGCAGCAATTGGAGGCTCATAATTTGGCAATAGCAATATGGAAAGCTGACATGAAAAAATGTACAATGTTCAGAAATCAATGTGTTACAAATTAAATTTCAGCAAATATAAGTTATACAACTAACAAACAATTAATTGAATGGATCCAGTACCTTGGTTTTAGATAAAAACTTCAATATATCCTATGACCACATACCCCAAAATTGACATAAGAACATTCTTATGAGGTTTGTATTTTCTAGAATAGTTCTCAATGCTAGGCTCTTGAGAATATATAGAGATCTTCAAATCGAGAGCAATTTCAACCTTTATTGCACAAAGCGTGGGCATACAATGGAAATGCATGAGGGATGCATCCATTTTCATGTTCTCCAGTTAGGATCACTTCTGAGAGAGAGTGAGAAAAAAAATAAATAAATAGGGAACTCAAAGTTTCTCTCCAACAAGATCAATGTTCATTACAACCAAAAACTTCACATTTAACCTGAGACCTTCCAAACTACATCTGCAATTAGCATTTGTCTCCCGTTCTCTCCATGCAAGCTACAACTTAAAAATGTTTTTATTCATCCATCTATCCAACTTTTCCCATCATATGAACAATCTCAACCACCAAGAAAAAGGAAAGAAACATCCATCCCATTCATCAGTTATCATTTCACAACAAATAAAAAAAACAGGCGGAGGTAGCCTTTCCAGCTTGACTGTAAGGTCAACTACGGGGGGTCTCTCCGATATAAAAAAAGAAACACCCTTCTTCAACAAACCAAGTGATTAGAAATTATTGAGAAATTCACTCCACTTGTATGAATTAATTGATTTATATTAAGAAAAAAAACTTTTAGTTTACTAAGGTTTAAACAATCAACTTGTAGCAGTTCATATTTTAGCATCAACATCGCTATTTCAAACAACTTCGGATTTCCAAACTGGACCCTATCGACCCAAACCTCAAAGAATAGTAAGGTTATCATCTTCTATGTTCTCACTAACTACATCCAATCACTCCTCCTGAGGTCTCTTCACTTCCCAAAACCATTGACCCAAATCAATTCGCTATGATCATACAGAACGTCGCATCACAATTAAACAGCATATCTTCAGTAATATCACCCATATATCAAATTCACTACATTTCTCAAACAAAACAGCATTCATTTTAAAAGCTGAATATTTCATAATCTACTAAAAAAAACAAAACACTTCTATACACACCCATTAAAGACAATCGAAACGAACAAAAGAAGAGTTGCAACAAAAACCTCAATCGATCCATTCGGGTGAACAAAGCGAACGATGTCCCCTGAGGCCTTGGAGTCCTTGATCCCGTACTTCTCAAGAGACAATTCAAACTTCGATTCCCTGCGAAGAGCGTTAGAAACAACAACAAAATTAGGGTTTCGATTCTTTGAAGGAGAGAAAGAGAAATACAAGGTGGGTGCTTGGTTGGGGGAGGGGGGGATTACGATCGAGCGAGAGAGGAGTTAGGGTTCGGATGGAGAGCTCCAGCGATGGCGGAGCCGAAGCTCTTCGTGTCTCTCACGAGGACGATCACGTGCGGTCCGACCTCCATTTTTTTTTTTTTTGTCTCCTTGTTTGAGCTTCTCTGAAAGGGACGAGTTGGGAAGATGAGAGAAGGGTATTGTTTTCTATGCTGTTTGGATGCCCGGATAACTGAAAACTGTTTATGCATTTTGATTTAATTTCTCTCTTAAGCCATCGAATAGCCATCCAATGAGGTATACATCGAGTTCAAATCCAGTCAGACATGATATCATCACTACTATCAATATCAAACTACACAATGTATGAATCGAATTACACAATCTATGAATCGAATTACACAGAGAGTGACACTGTACCCAATAATTGACTGTGCAGTATGATACTAATTGTACTCAGGTCTGCCTAGATCTGGACCGGTATATTTTTTTTAGGTGAAGTATATATCTTGTTAATTTTTTTTTTATATTTATTAAAAATGAGTTCATTCAATTCAAAATGAAATGATATGCATTTTTTTTATCAAAACATACACCTCATTAGAAAACTGTAGCTAACATTTTCCATTACGCTTTGGGTTACTTGGGGGTGGCCGGATGGGGGAAAAAGGTGTTCGGCCTCGTTCGGCCCACAAAGGCAATTTGATGACCATGGATAAGCCTTATTTGTGTACTATATAACTAATGACCGTTTGAATCTTACGTTTAAAATTTTAAAATATGAGATCTTGGTTAATAATCTACCGTCGTGTTTATATGTAAAAAAACCACATATAAACGTGTATACTTTTTTATTTAGTAATGTTTTCGTAATCAGTCATTTCAAAAAGCTAATTAAAGCATTTTTGTCACTTCAAAATTGTGTTTCAAACGCTAGGTTCTTCAAGGGGTTTCAAAATCAAAGTTTTAAAGGATGATTGTAAGACTCCTTTTTTTTTTTCAAAACTCACATCCAAACGGGTATAAACCATGTGCTGTGTCATCAGTGGCGGAGTCAAGAATTTGTCTTAGTGGGGGTGAACTTAAACTGAAGCTAATTATAACAAAAAAAAAATGATGTTAAATGTCTCTTTTAAAACTATATAATCGAAAAATAAAAAAATAATGTATAAGCTTCATTTGTAGTTCCAATAAGACAGTCCATAGAAAAAATTGATAAAAAAACATTAAATATGGTAATTTAATCACTCAGATAAATGAATATTAACCAAATGGGAAACTATTGTATAAGAGCTAAACAACTAAATATGAAATAATGATATACTTATGAACATAATAATAAAACAGTTTAATCAACCAACAAAATTACCTAACAGGTGTCTTAACAAATTTCAACTTCAACATATATAATACACACACACAAGACACACACACACTAATTAACCAAAAAAACCATGCACACATGTATATTGGTTATTGCAAACCGAGTAGAGGCAGCTGCCCCCACTCGGCCCCATGTGACTCTGCTACTGTGTGTCATGCTTGACAAGCCGAGGGAGGAGGAGATGTTGGCGAGGAAGTGATGTAAGGATGAGATGTTGGATAGATAAATTATGACTAAAACGAGGTTCTATGCAAACCAAGCTTTGATTAAGATACTTATAGACAATTTATATTATATTGGATTTTGATTCGGGATATCTTGACGAATCCCACAACGGATAAGTAATAGTTCAAGTCTGAGTTAGTAAAAGAAAAATAAGAGAGAGAAATATGGTGAATCCTACATATTTTTGTCTCCAATAAAACTACTCATAACTTTAACAATTTTTTAAATTAGATTTGGTGGAATTTTAGGGAATCATATTTTGTATGGCAGATTTTATTAGACAGAAAAACAAGACCAATACATTAACAAATGTATACGTTTATTAAAAATTTAATTCATGTTTATATTAATTGTCATTGAGAATTTTTTTTAATCACAAATTTGTTCCCCAACATGGATTCATGAAAAGATTCATGTACTTTGATTATTTGAATGTGTATATTTCATGTGATCAAACATGTATTTTCATTAAACAATGAAATATATGTTGCAATAACACGTGTATACCCCATTTACATAAAATAATAAAAAAATACATGTTTTATAACAAAACATGTACACCGTCAATAAACTAAGAAAATATTTAAAAACATATAAATAAGAACTACATGTAGCAACATATGAATAAATGTCTCCATAGGATGGTGATGCCCCGGTTAAATAGCTCTTCTAACCCGGCATCCACTACCAAGATATGGCTTTTACAATATTTACTGATTTATTTTATTTCTCTTCATCTCCTTCAGAACTGTGCCTCGAAATTTTTCTACTTTTCTTTATAAAAAAAACATATAAATAAAGTGTCAAACACAAGGAAAACCAACAACCTTGTGGAGGCAATCAGAGAGTTTGTCATGGAGTCTCTTTTTAAACAATTTCCCAGTTGAGGAGCAGAAGCAAATTTCAGTTTGGCTTAAAAGTATGCTTGGCTTAAAAGTATGCCATGAAAATGAAAGTGTCCACAAGACTTACCTATCAATAGATGAATTGAAAGGCACATGCAAGTAGAGCAGAAACAGTGCATTGAACTGAATATTTTGTACTCTTGTGATCTTAATTCGTCTCTTGTTTTTGGACTCTCTCAATAATTTTTTAAGTTCTTTCTTGCAAATGCAGCGCACCAACGATATATAAAATGACAGGTTTTGGAGCTTTTTTGGGATCAGTCCTATCTTCAACTCAATAAGTACATGTTTGGTGGAATAAATGGGGGATAAGATGGTACAATGATAAAATAAGTGTTTGAAAGACATAAAACATTATAATTATTTTTGTTATCTCGGTGTGGAAGGTGAAAATGTTCTCCTCCTTGAATGGGTCAGATTCGAGGACGGTCCGGGCTTGGTTTGGGTAGATCCGCGAAGAGATGACGACGGTGGAAGAGGCGACGACGGATGATCGATTTGGTGAATGTTTGTCTGGACTGAACCTGATGTAAATCAGGCTGCCTACGTATCTTTTTCAGGGATCAAGCCACACGTAGTTCCTTTTTGGCGAGAACCTTCGACGATGAAATCCAATCTCCATTAAAATTGAATTTGAAGCTTGGGTCTAGGGTTCTCGTTTTTTTGGAGAAGGAGAAGAAGTCTCACCTTCCGATGAAGGGGATATCCTCCTATTTATAGTGGGAGAGGGTGTATTTATTTCCATGGAGGTGTGAGCATATCATGGTCCAACCGTGTTGTGTTTTTGGTCTAATGTCATAGGCTAGGGTGGTATGGCCTTTTAAATGGATTCTAAAGTGTGACAGATTTGGGCTTTACTCAGTAAGGATCCGCCTGCCTTAATAAATCCATTTTTGAATGAACAAACTTTCTCTTCATATAGGGTCGAAAGTTAGCAACCCGAATTCCCTTAAGGTCCATAAATCACAAAGTTGCATTTTACCGGGATTTTTCAGCAGAAACTGAATTTCAAACCATACCCTCATTAAAAAAACATCAAAATGATGGACTTTTGAGCTTATAGAATTAAATTATTTTAGATTATTCAATTCATTTAAAGATGTAGGTTTCATTGTGAAATCAACTGTCATCGCCTCTTATTAATCAAGATGGTCTATATATCAAATTTTAATGATAGATCCCTCATAAGGAATAATAAAAAACATATCACATAAACCTTGATACTTAAACTGTAATATGTAAAAAATGAGGGATCGATGCTAAATCGTATAATTTAGCGGGTCTGAATAGACAATCACAAAACACAAATATGAACAATTAGAAGGGTATATATGCAAATTAGAAGACAGTCCAGCCAAGATTCCTAAGTTCTGGTACAACAATAGAAAAGTGCATCCAAACAGCATAATTCGGTTGTCCTAGAGAGAGAAAATATCAACACCATCGTCATCGTCATCATCTCTCTCTCTCTGTCTCTCATTATTATTTGTTTTTCTTCTTCGATTCTAATACAGAATCTCTATCTGTCCTCCTCGTCTCTCTCTCTCTACCAACCTTTCAATCCCAATTATCATCACAAAGTTTCATATATCACACACAGACCAAAGAAAAAGATCCCAATTTTTCAATTAATGGATCCTCCGAAGGTAACTCTCTGTCCTCTTGTTTTACAGATCTATTAAAAATGCCAACTTTATGAGATTGTGATCATGGTTATTTGAAATTACGTTAAGTTTTTTCTTTTTATATTGTGGGCATCTTTTTTTTTGGATAGATTTTGTAGATTTGCCTTGGGTTGCGGTTTTTGTTTTTGTTGGGTTTTGTTGTTTTTAATGGTTTTTTTCGGTGTAGATTTATTGGTGGGGCGGGAATTTGAAGGTTTTGTGTGGGTGGTTCTATGAAAGATCTTAGCTTTTCATGTGAATCGTGATTAATATTATTCATGCCTATTGCTTATCGAATATTGGGAATTGCATGTGTTGGTTTAGAAATTGGGATGTTCTTTCTTTGTGATTCTGAGCATTGTAGGGTTTACAATTACAAAACGCGGTTAAAGATTTGTTGATTTGGAGCTGCAATTTCTGTGTTTGTGAAGCCGTGGTTACCGACATAGCTTTTGCCAACCCATTTAGTAATTTTTGATAAGCTATGCTTCCGATTATTGTACGGAAGTATAAATTTTTGAAAAACTGGGATGAGGTTTGCCTGGATGGAATCCATGTACTGACAAGACTGACTATGCTTTGCCATATTTTAGAATGATGACTCACTGTCTTCTATACAGATTCACTTACTATCCATTTTACAAGTTTGAGTCTGTTTAGGAACTTGTTGGAAATTCAGGTGAACAGAGCGGGGAGGACATATTTAAATGGAAATGAGGTGAGGCTATAGTAAAGTCCTTTTTTTGGTGCTTTGCATGGCCAATGGGGGGAACTGGATGTGTTGGGAACTACAGCGGCATATAAGGAGATTTGGAGAGTGAAATCTCCCCAAATGTATAAGCATTTGTGTGGCTAGTGGACCTAAACAAAATACCAAGGAAGGAGTAGAAAGAAGTGTGTGCATGATAGGAATGTTCGGTTTGATCTCCGTGGAGTGGGAATGTGCATTTTGAACATATTATGGTTGGATGCATATATCTTAACATCTCATGGCTATTAAGCACAGGAGACTTGGGGGCTGGTTTTCTGCTGCTTGGGGCAGAAGAATTTTCCTATGGTTTTACAAACCTTCTGTTGATGATGTGGTTGTCAAGGAATGGAAAATTATTGGTTTACACTATTTTGTGGGCATAAGTGCTAATTTGAATAGGGATAGGAGATTGTTATTGATCACAGGGGTATTGTTATTCTGGAAGATTAAAGGGAACTTTTAATTTGCAACTACACATATGCAACATCAACTTTTGTCCTCACCTTGGGGCAAAAGTTTGGTGGACTAACTGTAATTTTATTAAAAAAGCAGAGCCATAGCTCTAATGTGCGCGGGTGATATAAATCATAAATGTTATCTCCTAAAACATACAAGTAGATGAGATAATGGGGTATGGATCCATAGTTCAATCGTTGACAACAGAATTTGCAAACCTGAGGTCGGGGTTCTAGTCCCACTGCTTCCTCAAAAAAGGAGACGAGATAAATCCAAAAAGGAAAAATCACACAAATCCATCACCATTCGCAATGCAAAAACTAATGCTTCCTCAAACAATTAAGTAGTTAACCCTCCCCCAGTCCAGAATAACAGAATCACTTCAGGTTTAATTATGCAATCCCCTACTTGAAAAAGGGACATATTTTCAAGTAAAATATTTGTTGGATGATAATTTTGCCTATATCAGCTTCTCTTGTGATTGATCCCGCCCATTTTTTGTTTACTTCCTATTGTTTCATGTAGGCACAAAATTTGGTGATTTAGCTTGTATGGTTAAATGCTGGAGATTTAATGAATGATGGATAAACTAACCATCATCGCTTTTCATTTTTTCTTTCTCTGCCGCTTATGAGTTTATACTTTTCTTGCAAGTGTATGCTCATTCTCTGATTTTTTTGTCAACTACAGATAAAATTTTGAGGGTGTTCTTTATTCTCTATGGTCCCTTGCAGATTGGCTTGGGGTTGCAAAAACAATAAATGGTTCAAAGGTTGTCCCAATTCACTAAGTTTTCCATGATTACAATAACTTTCACTTCATTTTTACTGACTTGAGTAACTGCTTACCCTTTTTACAAAGTCAGGTATGGAGTGTTTTGACGAGTGGGAAATATCATGTTGCAGTGCCTAGAAGGGTTCAAACATCTGTCTGCTGCCCTGTTAAGGTGCTGTGATCTTGATTTGTACAAGCAGGGAAAGGGCCTTGAGGATCCAGAAGATTTAGCAAGGGAGACAGTGTGTATGTAAATCTTTTATCTTTATATTAAGCAAAGACGTTGTGTGAATTTAATATCCTATGTTAAGGCAAGAGAAAATAATTCTTAATTATGACATACCCTTTTAAAATCAAAGTACAGAGAGAAAAGTTTTAATGCCTGTCTTTCTTCTTATAGGGAATGGCTGTTCTCTAGCAGAATCCATTGTAAAAGTACAACTTGTGAAAAATTAGATCCCTCTTTATTATAAGCAAATTAATAATCCATTGTTTAATAATCCATTTCGATCATAAGTTTTTAAAGTTTCCTATCTAGCTACAAATCAGGCCAATGAGTGAAGAATTTCAAAATTTGCTTTAAGAACTAATGTAGAGGAATAGGTGTTTGTACAGGAGAGAAGACCTTCTCAGGCCTATTCCAGTAGAACCCTCACCTACTGGTGTGTTTTGCTTCCTACTGCCTTTTTTTTTCTAATGCTACCAGGAAATTACCCCAATCTTTAAATTTTAGTAAAATTTTGGTGGTAGAATTCCCCCCCTCTTTCAAAAAAAAAGGATGATTTTGAATTCTTGCTTAACTAATCCTTCTTAGTTGTGTCTGGACCATAAAGCTGATGTCTGGTGATGTCCAGCATCGGTGTATATGAGGAGGGCTATTTTCATTTTAGTAGCGTAGTCTTAAAAATGTGTTTCTTGCTTATAAACCTTATGTTTACTAGGCTATGCACTTCAGATAGGAACCTCATTTATAAATGTGAAAATTAATCTTTGGTTGCAGTTATTTATATAAGTGCCATCTACTTGTTTGAACTGTAGCTCTTTTCACTACTACCACTACTGCATTTTGGGCTTTTCCCATGGATTTGCGGTGTTCACTAAAAGTGCAAGTTTAGAGTAATTTTTTTGTGGCCTCTTGATTATGAAAAAAACTAGAACACAGTAAATTCTAATAGTTGAAGAAATGTGGCATTGGTTCTGCAAGAGGCACGAGCGAGTAGATTAGAAAACTTGTTAAATTCTAGTGGTTACGTCCTCAAGCAGTATGCTGGAGTATATAGATAACCTGAAACGAATGTCTATTCCAAGTTTCCAATGCAAGAGGATCTACTTGGAAAAGATTGGATCACCATGATCCTAGGAGTGGACACACATTCAATTATTATGGGCAATCTTTGGTTTGGGAGGTGAAGCTCCGGGTTTATTTTCAATATGGGTTTCCCCTTCAAATAGTTTATCTTCCTTAACCTTTTTTTTTCTTCTTCTTTTTGTAATATTTTGTTCGGAGATCCTCCGTCTCCTTTGTTTGGGGGCAATCTATTAATCAAAGTGCTCCCATCTTTCTTTTCAAAAAAAAAAAAAAACTCTAATAGTTCTTATCTTGATGCACCTCTTCCATTTGCATATTACTCGACCATCTTCTTCTAAGGAACTCCCATTTTCTTCGGAGCTCCTTCGTCTCCTTTGTTCGGGGGCAATCTATTAATCAAGGTGCTCCCCATCTTTCTTTTCAAAAAAAAAAAAAGAAAAAAAAAAGGTTCTAATAGTTCTTATCTTGATGCACCTCTTCCATTTGCATTTTATTCAACCATCTTCTTCTAAGGAACTCCCATCTTTATCTACTCGTCCCTTCTTAATAGTGTTGTTTGTCAATTGTTCAAAACAACATGTGGATAATTCTCCTTTTGTTCATTTAAACATTTTTGTTTTAACCACAACAAACTTATTTATCTGTTTCTTCTTTAATGTGAGTACTATATTTAGGAAGAGGGTTGGTTGTTGGTATCCCAAAAGTCTTTGAGAGAGTATTTCCTCGACAAATATGAATTACATATCAAAGGCATTTGCTAGAAGCAAGATTGTAGGAGATGGATTCCAACATGTTAATGAAAACGCTAAGCTCGCATTTGGATGGGGATTAATATGGGGATAAGATGTAGAACGACTCTTATCCTTGTATGTTGTTTGTTTACCAGAATATGGAAGGTTTACAATCCCAATATGAATTGGGATATGAGGGATAACTCTAATTTGGGAGGGAAGGGTCAAATAGGTTTGTCTCAATTTTTTTGATCCTACATTACTGAATATGTTGAAAATTATTTCACGCACCCAAAACTCTCTCCTTTATTTCTGTCTTCCATCTCACAAAACAACCCACCCCAAGCCTACCCTCAACCTTTCTCGTTTTCCACGATCAATGGAAATTTTCAATCCATCAACAGCCCATTATCGATGGCTAGTGCTCAGCAATCGATGGGAGGCAATTTTTATCTCACAAATTATCTTCTCTCTCCCAGTCTATCTTTTTTCCTTATTCCATTCTATTATTTGATTTATACTTTTGATCACTCTTAATTGACTTCATTTGCTTGTTGTATGCTGTTTTTCATTTGAGTTTTGTATTTTTTGATTGACTATGGTTCCTTATGCTTCCTGTTTTCTGATCAATGTGAATGCAAGTACTACAGTGGGATGGGTTAAAGTTATGGTTGAGTACCGTTTGATGCAGTTTGGGACACACGATGGTTTTGTGAGATAAATTTATCCATCAGTGATCACTGAGTACTGGCTGTTGATGGTTGAGCCATTTTGCAACAATTGTAGAGGAGAGATGGGTTAGGAAGGGGTGGGGGGAACGAAGGGAGAGAAAAACAACCCAGGAGAAATCATATTTGATCCTCACTGCAATAGATTTTACTCTCATATCCTACTTAATATCAGTTTGTTAACCCCATCATACACTACTAACCAATTAATAAATTTAGGGATGAATGTTATTCTATACCCTGTTCCATAATTTCCCCCAATTTAAACAGGAGCTAAAGCTTTTGGTCCGAAGCTTGGTTCTGTAAATGGGGGAATAAGAAGGAAATAGGGAAAGAAGATATAAATAAAATATAATAGATAAAACAGGAGGAGAACAAGAAAAATGTGTAAGGTACACCCTTGGGTTATTCAAAAACATTCATTTAAAACTGCAACCTTTTAGACTTGTCAGGCATGTGTGTTGATGCAATTTCTATATCTATCTTTCTGTTCAACTCATAGTGACTGTTTTTTTTTCTTTCTTTTTTATTTATTTAACGTTTCCTATGTGCTTTGTAGATGTAGGCTCATCTACAGCATTGTTACTTAGCAGGCATATGTTATCACTTCCTTTGTGTCCCTCTGGATCAATCATTAATGAAAACCTTTATGTATCTCCTGGCTATTTGGCTTTTAGTAAAGCCCAAAGACAGTTAATTGTGACTGCAGCATTGGGTTTACTGTTTCTCAAGTATTTACTTGAATTTGAACTATTGAGTCGTACCCCTAGTGTAATGCTCAATGTCAGTCTTAGGTCTTGTCTTTACTGCAAATTGCCTTCTTATTATGAATTTTGCAGATTGATCTCTAAAAAGTCCAAAGATAAACATATAATTCGATGTGATGTGGTTGCAGCTAATGATAATTCATCATCGCTTGATGTTACATGGGTAGTTGTCATGAATGTGCTTGTGCCAATTTTTTTTTTTTTTTTAGAAGATTTACTTGTGTCATTTACCTCATGGATTTCCTTATGTTTTGGTATGACATTATTGAAAGGATGTTGTACCCGAAGAAAGTTATACTTGGCAAATACTACTTTATGTTATTTTCTCCCAGTGTTATAAATTTTTAAGCAGCAGTGAACACTGTGTAGAATAATTATGGTTTGTTTTGGCATTTAATGCAACTTTGATTTTACACTGCTACCATTAGAATGACACCATGTAAATTATTGATTGTTTTGCTTCCCTCATCTGCAGTCAGTGTCAGTGAAATCGAAGCATTATATGAGCTTTTCAAAAAGATCAGCAGTGCTGTAATTGACGACGGATTGATTAACAAGGCAAGTTTATTAGTCATGAATGATGTGTCATGACAGAAAATAGAATCATAGATTCATGATAATTGTTCCTTTGCTTAGAATGCATCTTTTCCCCTTTGTTAGTGGCTTATTATCTAAATGTCCTTTGCTTATTAACATATTGCGGACAATGATTGATTAGCATGTGAAACAGTTATTTTATCATTTGGGCATCTCAAAGTTGAAGTCTATATCTTTCATAAAACAACATACTTTCCTTTTTTTAAAAAAAAATCGAACTTCATTTTATATGCATTTGCAGAAGTCAAATTTCTGTTATCTCCATAGAAAAATGATCAAATATTCTTTTTTTGTTTCTAGAAAAAGTTGGCTCTCTCCTATTTTTTTCCTGCAGTTGTAAATGAATTTATACTGTGACTTGGAGTAATGTGTGTAATCAATCTTAAGAAGCTGGAAAAAAACATTATCGGGAATAATTTTTAAAATTGTATTAGTGTTTGGGCCTCTGATATTTTTGTTATTCCACTGTCATCCGCTATCCACCCACCATGTTCAGTTACAGAATTTTCTTTGTACAATGCTGGTTGTTCCTTTTAACATTTGATTCTTTGCTGATTCATGTCCTCTTAAGCTCTTCATTATTGTGACAATAGAGTATCTATTATTTGCAGGAAGAATTTCAGTTGGCACTATTTAAAACAAACAAAAAAGAAAGCTTATTTGCTGATCGAGTAAGTTTTTGTTAATATTTTCATTTTCAAGTTATCATTATTTGTTTTTAAGCTCCTTAATTGGATGGATGATATTTCAGAAAAAGACAATGTTGTATGGCTTCATGATTTGACAGGCTGCATTACTCTTCCCCACTGGCATTAACTAAAAAGAAGCGATTTTGGATATTCGATGGCTTGATAAGATTACATTGTATGCCCATGAGTTGCATTGCAAGCCAGAAAACCAAGATTTGTGTTCAATGAGAAATGAAACCTTCAAAAAATAAATGTCTTTGTCTTGAATGATCTTTGTATTCACCAACATGATTTTTGCGTCAATGCATCTTCTCGTGATGGATTGAGATTTCTTGATATTGCATAATCATTTTTATTTTAGTGCTGCCCGTGACATAATTTGCAGGTTTTTGACTTATTTGATACAAAGCACAATGGAATATTAGGTTTTGAAGAGTTTGCTCGTGCCCTATCTGTCTTCCATCCCAATGCTCCTATTGCTGATAAAATAGAATGTGAGTTACCAATACTTGTTTCATAAGATATTAAAATTTCAAGATATTTCATTGTCTTAAGTTGGATTGTTATTCATGCATGGCATTGATTGAATGAAATATATTTACAGGACATTAGTTTGGGGTCACAATTGAATTTGTTTCTTTATCCATTAATTTTTTGATGTTTCCATGTTTTCTCACCTTGGTTGTTGGACTGCTATGCATACTTATTTGTGTGTTTATGATGTGATATATTTTGTGTTATGTTCTCTAAGAGTGTATTTATGATGCACATTTACTAATTCCAAAAGGAAATGTGACCCAATTTCTGTTGTTCAGGGGCTTATACTAAATATCAAGAGTGGAATTCCTAGTCAATCCAGCATAATTGACTCAAAAATGCATAATCCTGTTTTAACAGGATCAATCTTCCATTTAAGTACTCCTTTCTATTTTGAGAATTTTATATCATTAGATGCAGTAATTTTATCGGAGGCAGGCCTTTAGTTTTGTACTCTATGACAGTTTGATGCTGACTTTTCACAAGCACATGTATGATTGTATACTAATAAGATTAAAAAAAAAATCAATTTGAATCTTTTTAGTTGAACTCTGTCTCTCTTCTTATCATCAAAAGCAAGAAAAAGTCCTCTGCCAGTAATAATGCAATTTAACTTTCTCCAGATCAGCTGATTATAGGTGCTCTGGAAATGGTGTAGGAGAACAATATGGTGGTTTCATATCCATTTTTTTCCATTGTGAAAATGATCTTCTGACTTGATCTTACGATTGATACCATCTATGTTTAAGTTGATGTTATTGTTTATATATGTTAAATGATTGATGTACTTTGTTTGTTGATCTGCAGTTTCTTTTCAATTATATGACCTCAAGCAGCAAGGTTTTATTGAAAGACAGGAGGTATGTAAAGATTTTTTGCTCTATATTTTTTTGAAGACTTCATTACTTTGAGAAGTATTATCATCAGCCTGTATGAGTTGCAATGATAATTACATTTTTTGGTGCATCGAGCATATCCTACTTGGTGATGGTTTGTTAATTTTTTCAATTGTCATCCCTGTGGTTGTCTCAACTTTTCTCAAAGTCATGGTTCAATGATCTTTCCCAGTACCTATTATCTTGTTTTATTTTTTCTCTCCCTATTCTCATTCATATGTGAATAACTTATTGTAATCCATTGTATTGCCCATATTTTGTTTTCGCTTTTCATCCATGCAATGAAAAGTCCACCAACAAGAAGAAAAAAACTATTTATGCAATGATGCATTCTTTAATATATATCTAGCAATGAGAGTATCAAACTCATCACCTGTAGATTTGTGTTTCATAGCTGTGTGTTTATTTTACCTTTTATCCAAAGATCTGGTTATTCTTAAGAAAAAACTTTAAGGGAGAAGTGGAGAACTGAGGTCTGGGTTTCCCCGTACAGGTGAAACAAATGGTAGTGGCTACACTTGCCGAGTCTGGTATGAATCTTTCAGATGATGTGATTGAAAGTATCATCAATAAGGTGCTCCCTTGATCTGACTACGTTACTGTATGCTTCCTTAAGTACTTGTATAAATAGTTATGTCCTCCTGTCTGAAAGCATGTTGGAAATCTGTGATTGTGAATTCCAAAATATGTGATTCGTTGCTAACAAAACTTCAGTGCTCTTTCCATCTTTTAATGTTTTTCTTGTTCCTTCGGAGATCCTGTGCTGGAAATGATAAGTTTTATGTATTTGCAATTTTTTATGCTATACAAGTGCAATCAAACTTGTCTTTTAGGCAATGTTTTCTGGCAGGTGGGTAGAGGTAGAAGTACTCCCTTTTCACTGAACGCAGGTTGGTAGAAGTATCCCTTCTTCACCTAGGGTTTGTTCAGCCTATCCCTGTTGATGGGAGAATTTTTAACAAGGAAAAAAAAAAGAACACTTAACTTTAAAAAAATGTTTGGCATTAATATGGTGCTTGTAGTCCCAACCAGCATTAGCCGAGTGGTTAGGGAACACCGCTGCTTTGTGGCTTGCTCAGGTTCGACACTTGCCTTTGGCAAGGTTGGCCAGAATTATGTTGTTACAAGCCCTGTTGGGGTGGGCTGATGTGGGCTTTCTTTACAAGGTTGTTCTGGCCCCTGGGTCCTGTTAGTCTTGTATGTCGTATGTTGGGACTATGAGTCGCGCTGTCTAGGACCTTTGTACAAATAAAAAAGTTAAAAAATATGGTGCTTGTAACTCTGGAGCTGTCTGACATTGTAATAGTATAAATGGTCATCTAAGATACTCAAGTTGTGTCCCATAGTTGATTTCAGGTCAAGAGTAGGTTGGAATCAAAATTTTGGTAAAAAAAAATGCATAAGGGGTGTTTTTATTTTTAGTTGACTATAATGTTATCATTTTGTATGTGGGCTTAGCTTGAGGGTGATGAAAAAATGATCAAGGAGACATTGATTAAATTTTCTTTGTGAAACATGCATCATATCTATATGGTAACCCAGACAATGTGGTTTAGTTCCAAGAACTATCATTATAGTTGTGGAGGAAAAGAATCGCATCATCGAGAAGCTGATGTGTCTAAAGGTCAAATGAGCTAGACCCGGAAGCATGACAAGAGGTCCCTCGAGATGGTGGCCTTGGGAGCCTTGTCCTCTGGGGACCTTGGGCACAATTAAGAAGGACCATCTGAGCTCCATTTATGGATCAGAATTTTGAGGAGCAAGAGTGGAATGGTGATGCGGTGCTATGGACAATCTAATTTATATGGGATTACATGGGGGCCATTGCTGGTGCATGTAAGTAAATGTGAATGCATGTTTGTTACGTTGCATGAATGGGTTTTGATTTTCAGGTTTGGAAGCACACCTCTCATCCATGCACTTGTAACATTTTCTGCATTCTTAGGGACCTGTAACGCAGAGGCAAGTTGCTATTGTCATATGATTGTCAAGAAGATACTTGAGCAATTATAAATTGGTGTCATAATGTGTGTATATAATCTATATGCATAATTTTCTTTGTAGGATTTATGAAAATATAGGTGGCTGAAGATATAGGTGGCCTGTCCATCGGAGCATTGTTGCTGCTCTTGTACACAATGTTTAGAATTCACATGAATTGTGTTCAACATATGCATGGACATTCTTGATATGATGCCCGGCATCCAAGTCATTCAATTTATAATTTTATATTCTATATGCAGTTTCTAGAGTGATTTTATGGTCTCTCCTTTGAAAACACATGTTCTTTTTCCGTCTTAGACATTTGAGGAGGCTGATACAAAACATGATGGGAAGATTGATAAAGAAGAGTGGCGTAGTCTTGTCTTGCGACACCCTTCTCTTTTGAAGAATATGACCCTCCAGTACCTCAAGTAATGAAGATTTTTTATTTTTTTTGCGTGATTTTTCTTATTTATGTCATTCTATATAATGATAGGCATTTACTTCAACATAGTGCTCTAAAAAAAATGCAGGGCATCATTTTTTTAAAATGCATTTCATATGAAAATTTACTTCACACTATATATGTATCAGGCTTCCATAGGTTCTACACAAATTTGCTATTCTTATGCTTTGTGAAAAATTAACTTTATTCCTCTATTTAAAGTGGGATGCTTGGACAATTCCAAGTTAGATAATGCATGTTGTTTTAGCACTCAAATATACTAAATAATTGGTACTTTTTTGTACCTTTGATTATAGTGGGACAAGGGGATATTGTGGTTATTGGCAACGTCAATTGTTTGGTTAAAAAAGGGATAAAAATGCTTCTTGATGACCTCTCCAAGTCATGGTCTTAGAAATATTGACATTTTTTTGAAAGAAAAACGGTAGGCATTTGCCTTCATATTCAAAATAGGAAGAGAAGTGCCCAAATTAGGGAAGTACAAGAAATGAAAAAAAAAAAAAAACAAAAGGGGATGGGAAACTCCAGTAGAAATAAGACCTCTCCAAGTCATGGTCTTAGAAATATCGACATTAGAATCAATAAGCTTTGATATATGGGGATAAGTTAGAAACAATATCTTAAAAATAATTGTATTGAAGGTTGACCTTCTCAAGATAGAAGTCCAGTTGTTTTACCATTCTGTAGGTCTTGACATGTCAGAAAGCTCAAGAGGGTGGATGCAGGTCACCTGGTTGGCTTTCCCTCCACTTTTGTGAATTTGGCCGTTTAAACTAACTGGCACACAGTTATAAACTTATAATTTTGTGTAGCAACTTCATATTTACACTTTAATACAATTCTTTTTCACCCACCCAAAAACAGTGTTTTGGAGTTATGAATTCTTTATAATAGTATAAAAATAATGAATCTTCGATCTATGTCATTACGTGCATACATGTATTTCCATTGTTAATGATCTGCAAGAAGTTAAGTCTACGGCAATGTTTTCTAATGCATTTCTTTACCTCCATGAACAGGGACATCACAACTACCTTTCCAAGCTTTGTATTCCATTCCCAGGTTGACGACACTTGAGGGGTTGTTTATACTACAATCTAGGGCTGTATAGAAGGTTGGCTATTCTGATGGTCTATTCAAATTCAGATCACATGAGTGCCATAACTGTGCGGCGCTCTGGATGGTACTATCATATGAGATTTTCTTTTATTAGGACGAAGCTTTGCATTGCGTGTCAATGGTTGACAACTACACATTTTCGATTTTCATGATTGAAGTTCATTTGTCTTATTTTCATCCCTTCTCTTGGATTGATCCTTCCTTGTGCAGGATTAAGTATAGCAATTTCATTGCTTTGCTTCATGTTTTTGACACAGTTGGGATTAGATTTGGTCTACCTAGGTGTCGAATGGGAGCAGAAACCCTCCCCCCCTGTCCCAGGAAAACAAAAAAAGGTTGATCAAACCTTATAATCATTTATCACCTTAAAAGTAATTTTGTTGGCTCGGCACATATTATGATTGGTGTCGATTTGTGTGATATGTGTTGATCACTTTAAAAATATAGCGAGGTTGGAATACATTGGAATGTGAACAACAGTTTGGTGTGAATTAGATTGACTATTTATGCTGTGTATGGGAGTTTTAAGTTGTATCCTGGGGAATTTTAACATATGCAGCAATTGGGATAGATTGGCTGTCTTTAGTTGTGGAGCAAGTCACTGAAAATGTAGGATGGAAGACTTGATGTAAATGCTCTTTGAAGTTCTTGATTTCCCTTTCTCTTTTTTTGTGTTGGTTTGCTAGTTTAGATTTGTCAAACCTTTCTCATTTTTTCTTCCAATTTTTAATCTTGCAATGGAGAATGATCAGAGTGGTTTGTTATTGGTAAGGGAAGGATGACTGAGTGAGAAGGAATGATGTTTTCATTAATAGCAGTTTTTTGAATTTATTGATACTCTTTAGCATTCAAAAAATGAAAATATCGGTAAGATATAGACAGTTATAACAAAAATAATGACTATCCTGGGTTTCTCACCTAAAATGTTTGGTTTAGTGTTGTAATATATATTAGGGGTAATTATAATGGCTATTGTAAAAATACTTTTATTTTTTATGAAATTTTTTCTGCCTCATTAGGATAATTTAAAAACAAAAAAAATCTATAGATTAAATGGCATTTATAATAATTTTCTTACCAATATATGTTTATTTTCTCAATTTCTTTTAATTAAATAAAGTATCATTATGTCAATGGAAATTAAAATACTATTAGTTAAAAAAAAATTCCAACTCTATTCTTTCAAATCCTGTTAGTATATTTATTTTTTTATTGCCAAGATACCCCAATTATTTAATAATATATAAAAATGCATAAAACAACATACATGTTACACAATAATGTATATAGACATATAATCATATATGCAAATCAAATATATGCCTTGTTTCACAGGCATAACGGTTTTAATTTGGATGCTCTTTGAGCAAAAAATTATTTTCTTCCTCTTCTAATTAGTGATAAATGTATTCCGTCATGGTACCTCCAACATCTCATAGTATATTATCACTTATTTACATTTACATCATGCGATGAAAAAGACAAATGCATGTTGGAACTCTGAACAACCCTATAAGCCAAAAATAATGCAAGAACAAACTAACATGTATGATATAAGTGAAAGAAGGAAAATATGTATTGTATAAAAAGAAGGAAGTAAGTGAACAAAGTGTGACAAGTATGATAAAAATCATGAGTATAAACTCATGAAGTTGAAGAGATGATTTTGATGTCCTTACTCTCAAGCCTGAAGTAATAATTAGAAAAAAAAAAATTAAAAACCAATACATGTAAAGTAAATGATGCATGTGACTTTACGATGATATTCTATATTTTAAACCAAATTTTTTATTTTCTTTTTGGTAGAAGGAAAAGTTTGGGGTGCAAAAGTTTTAATGGATCCAATGCATTATTTTATGCCAAATGTTTGAAACCAAGCCAATTAAGAATCAATACCCGCACTTGAATTAAATAAACATATTGTTGGTTCCTTTGATCGTTGATGTTTGAGTTATTTTTAAAGTAGATATTATCAATAAATTTTATGGTTAAAGATATTATTGTCCCTACAAATATAAGTAATCTCATATAAATTACTTTTGAAGTTATAGTAGATGTACAAGTTCTAAAAAAATTCACAAAATTATATATATATATATACACACCCATTTTGATTGATAGAATCAGTGAGGATGAAGGAGAAATGACTCGATAGAGGAGGGCACGCGAGCGACTGAGGGAGGACGTTGGGGAGAGGGCAGTGGCGGGCGGAGGATGCCGAACCCTCCCCGGTCTATCTCGTTCTCTCTCCCACTCCCCCCTCTTACCCGCCCTCGCCCCCTCCCATACCGGCCTCCACCTCCCACCCCTTTCTTTTTATCCCTTTCTCTCTCCTCTGTTCTCTCTCTCTTTTCTTCCTCTTCTCCCCTTCCCACCAATTTTAAAAAGGGAAAAATCCATATAACCCCCTGTAAACCGACTGAAATCCATATAAGCTCTGATTTTTCTTAAAATCCATATAATCCCTTGAAAATATCTAGTGAATCCAAATAACCCCCTGAATAAAATGTATGTTTATAGATGATGAATATTATGTTTGGTTAACCCTGATAGAAAACACAGTATACCAAAAAAACCTTATAATGTGTTAAAAATGTGAAAAATCTTGTATAAAAGATGATTTTATCCCTCTAGATTGGGTTTTAAAATATATCAAGAGAGGATAAATCGTTATTTTTATAGAATTTTTTACATTTTTAACACATTGTAGTGGTTTTTTAATATATTGTGTTTTCAGTCAGGGTTAACCAAATGAAATATTCGTAAAATATTCATCATTTATTAACGAAAATTTTATTCATGGGGTTATTTGGATTTAGTAGGTGTTTTCAGAGAGTTATATGGATTTTAAAAAAAATCAGGGGGTTATATGGATTTTTCCCTTAACTCCCTGAATTCTTTGTAAAATCACAAAAAGTCTATGTAAACTTTAAAAATCAGATTAGGTCCCTGTGTTTCCAATGTAATATCCCCCCTGTCGTGACACCACGTAACCCAGCTATAGTTAACACTAACCCGACATAAAAGATTACAAAATTACCCTTCCTTCTCTTTTCACTCACGTGAACACACATCGAGTTTTTGTATCCTCTTCTTTTCGCCGATCACTTTCTCTTCTCCCTCGCGAAACACGAATCTGTGACTGGTTGGAGCGGTCTATCTCGTGCGATCTGTGACTCTCTCACAGTGAGTCTCTCACACTCACAGTTCGATTTTCTTTTTTTCTTTTTGATTTGAGAATGTAAGGCTTGGATGGTTTTTCGCTTGGATTTGGATGTGCATTATGTGGATTTAGGGGATTTAGGGATAGATGTGCATTCTCTCACAGTAAGGCTTGGATGGTTTTTCGTTATGGACATTAGCATATGTTGGGTGTTTGCTTATTTATCAAAATGTTGAGTGTTTGCTGCTGTTGAAAAGATTTTTTTTTTTTTTTTTTGGAATACGTTGTAAAGATTTGTTGATGTTGAATAGTTTTTGCTGCTTCTGAATAGTGTTAATTGCTGTTGAATAGTGTTTCTGTTGTAGAGAATGGCATATGATACATATACATGGTAGTGCTACGTTTCTGAAATGGCAAAATGCACCCACACAGGGTAGTGCAGTCCACATGTAATGTAAGAGTTTCTGAAATGGAACTTTTGGGCTGATTGTAGTAACTGAACTTCATTTAAAGACAAAGCAGAAATTACATTACTTGACTTCATTTAATGACAATTATAATAAGTATTGAATTACATAACTAGATTCAAAGAGACTTCTTATAAATAACATACACTAAAAATAGAACAAGAACAACTAGACAAATCAATATCAAAGTAAGTTTGTTATTCAAGCTTTGCATCAAATTGAGCCTTCTCTACAGTGACTGTTCAAGACCGATGAGCTGATACTGATATCGATGGTAGAGTGATTCGGATCATCGACCCATTCAAAGATATTGCAATCAGCATGAGTCTACAACAAATTAGATAAATTAGTTTCATGAATGTTTGGTTGATAGACAAAAACAACAAATATATGGGTTGAGTTTGATTGGCATACCCTGTACATGGGGCATGAGTAAAACCTCTGACCTTTGTTGTGTGCTTGCCGAGATGTCTTGATTACACAATCACCTTTCTTGCATCGACATTCACATGGTGGAATGTATCCCATATGAAGGCCTGGATACACTACTTGATTCCTGAAAACCCAAACAATGCAAACCGAACCCAAAAAATCTTTTAGGAATTTTATCAAACATTTGAAGTGTTCACCACAAAACAGAACTTCCACTTTATGAAAAAGATCAGTTCTTCAAACTTACACATTTTGACATTGTTGATAGGGCTGCAACTCGGGCTGGTTGGGTTCGGGTTGACCCCAACCCGAATCCAACCCGAATTTCAAACTACTCAACCCTAACCCGAACCAACCCGATTTTCAACCCGAATCCCGAATCAACCATAAATTAAATAAACCAACCCGACTCAACCTGAATTGGACCAACCCGGCCCAACCCAATTTTCAACCCGAATTGGACCAACCCGACCCAACCCGAATTTCTAACATGATGTGCAAATTAAATAAATCAACCCGACCCAACCCGTAAGATTAGCTAGGTTTACTTAAAATTTAGACTACCTAAATTAGAAGCTATAGAATGAACGGCCATGATTTTTTTTTTTAACTATTAATTTACGGGTTCGGGTTGGGTCGGGTTGTGAGTGAGGCCAACCCAAACCCAACCCGATTTGTGAGTCAACCCGAATTGGCGAACCCGAACCCGATTTGGTCAACCCAACCCATGTAAAAATCGGGTTCAACCTGTCGGGTTCGGGTTCAACCCGACGCAAGTTGCAGCCCTAATTGTTGACGATCTCTTCGCGATGGTGATGCTCTCTGTGGGCTGTGGTGGTGGGTAAGTAATAAATGGACTAAATCCTTGAAGCCTTCTAACTTGAAATGGGCGGTGATAGACCAAATTCGTGGCTACTTTGTAGGAGAGTATGGTGGTGGGTCTGCGAGGGGCGAATGGTGGGTCAATGGTGGTATTGGCAGGAGAGGATGAGATTTATAGGGAGGAGATGGTTTCCAACGACTACATTTTTCTAACCATTGAGACTTGAGAGGGATTTCAATAACATTCTCTACAAACTAACATCAAATTGACCGGAGGACTAAATCAGTTAACCATATGCATTTTATAGGGACCTAATATGATTTTTGAAGTTTACATGGAATTTTTGTGATTTTACAAAGAATTCAGGGAGTTCAGACCATTTTTCCCTAAAAAAAATTAAGAAAAATTTCTGGGTGGTGGGTAGAAGGATTGGATTTAGGTGGTGGGTTAGCCCCTCCCCAATTTTTTTGTATCTCCTTCTAAGTTTGATTTTGTTACGTGATTTCTCGACACACACACACACTTGTCTCAAAACCATTTATGAATTATGTGAAACATACCTTGATACAATAAATGAATTGGACCATAAAAATGATTGAGATTAGCTTTGTTCCGTGACTCTAGACACTCTCTCTCTCTCTCTCTCTAAGTAGGATCGTGTGTTGCTAACTACATATAATAACCCTGTAGCAATAAATAAATAAAAGTATTTGTATTGTAGGATCTATGGCACATTTGAATTACGCAGCGCCGGATTTGATCCGCCGTAGACGACCCCCTTTTTATCTAAGGTTTGCATGAATTTTTTCATTTAGGGTTTTTGTATAGTTTTCTCAAAGATGCACATTACGTGATATGGGGTCATTGTGTTGATGAATGATAAATCAACATCTATTTGTATGATTTTATGTTGATGACTTGATAAATCAGGATGTGTTGATGGATGATAAATCATCATCTATTTTTGTATGATTTTGTGTTGATGAGTTGATAAATCAGGAACTACATTTGATTTTTTTTTTATTATTATTATTTATGATGGGGGGTTGATATTTCAGAGTCGATGCATGATATTTTTATAAATCAGGATCTGCTTCAATAGATTTCGTTGCTCAATGGATGATTTCTTTTTATAAATAGGAGTTGATCAGGTTTGATGATTCTCTTGTTCAATGCATGATTTTTTTTATAACAGCTGGTAATAGGTCACACTACCATATCATGCTTTTTTGGTTATATGTGTTCTCAACTTTAAAGAAAGATGGCTTGATTGTATTCATTTACATTATGATAAGCTCATCTTGCACATTTCATTAATTTTATGCATTTGTGTAAAATGTAGGAAACATGTCATATTTTGCGTCATTGAGCAATGTCTTCATAGAACAAGGCTATAGAATTAAGTTTCAAAAATGTTTTTTTTTTTTTTTTTTTTTGCAAACGTTGGTGTAAAGCGGCAATTAAAATATCTGAATCAGACAAGAACCTAGAAAAATAGGTTGATGATTTATGATAAATTCGATGGATTCACTATTTTATAATCGCGTTATAAATTTGAAACAGAGTATCCATTTTTTTTCTTGATCAACTGGAATAGTAGAATTAACCCACCTCTTGGCAGGTTGACGGGATGTATCTCCTCTGTGGGGGTTCAAGGTTTGAATCTTACTTATGTAGATAAGATTTCTTATGTCATCAACTCCTTAATTTGCATTCATTTGGAGATATTCCATCCAATACCATTTAAGTCAAATGCACCCATTTCAGTAGTACTACCAATAAGAGCAGAAACGGAGTCTGAGAAACCTGTAGCAAGAAAAATATACCGAAAACATACACAAATTGCATTGGACCACTGGAAAATGATCTAGATATATGTTCATTGTAATAGAACCATGGGCATCAACTTACAGTTCCACAACACAAATTAGCAGTACCGCAACAGAGTACAAATACCAAAACCAACATATAGAGTTCAAAAAATGCAGGGAGATGCTCAAATTCTAAGAATAGAAGTATGCGACTTTTAGTTGCACTGTGAGGGAGATGAACTCTAAGTCTAGAATAAGATCCAACCTCTAGCTGATACTGGCATGATCCCATCATAACACGAATTATCTCGAAACCTTAGCGAATACATAAATTATGCAGCAAAAGACCACTCTAAATGAGCAAATTCTCCATCAAGGAACCTAGCTATGCTTGAATCATGGCATTCAAATAACCCTGCACCAAGAAAAAAATTAATATTTATTCAAACTAAGACAAAATATCCTAACCAAAGAAATAGAAGAAATGGTCCTGCATAGGGATATTGGAGGAAAATATTCAGATAAATCACAAAATGCATAATAAGGTACATATATAAAATTTTTACCACAGTTGACTAACCTTTATTTTTACCCTTGAGGAGATGAGCAAGCCCACACATATCAGATTCTATTTATACTGTTCATGGAAACCGACAAAATCAGCGTCACCTTAAGCTACCATAAGTTGTACTTTCATCAGAATCTTGGAAAACGACTATCAGATTCTCCTTCAGTGAGCCATGGAAAGAAAAAAAAATTTAAATAAAGGAAACTTTAAATCAGAAAGTCCATCTCTGTATTGAGGGAAGATTTTTTGGAAGTTACCTGGTTCTCCATTCTGAAAAATAATGGTCAATGTGCTCCCAATCAATTAAAACAATGGGGACGTGCCTAACCTTTGGACGATCCTCTCCTACTGATCCTAGTCTCTCCAAGAACTCTTCAGGCATATCATAAATTCGAAACTCTTGGAGTCTTATGAGAAATTCAATCCCCATGGGCAGCTTCTTCAACTCTGTGCAATAACGCAGTTCTAGTAGTTTGAGTCTCTTCATTGCTCCTTCCTCTATTATTATCTCCTTGAGTTCATTCAACCCAATCAATTGAAGTTGAATGAGAGAAGGGAAACCTCTTCCTTGGAAGCGCATTTGTCGCCCATCAAATGCACCGCCAAGCCAGAGGTAAGCAAGCTTGGGTAAGGATTGAAGGGAAGGAATTGGATCTTCCCTTAGTTTGCATCCTCTTAGAACAAGACGAGTGAGGTTTGCAAGGTAGCCAAACCACAGAGGCAATGCATTTAAACGCCCATCAAATTTGAGCTCTGCAAGGCATTGTGGCGGATTCAGTGTTTCCAACTGCAGTCTTCCACTGCTTTCATCTGATTCCATGGACAAACTGACAAGGCATTTCAGCTTAGCTAATGAGTCAGACAACTTTGCGCCATCGGAGGTTTTCATGTCTCCGATTCCGAGGGATCTGAGTTGGGTGAGGTCCCCAACTTCTTGAATGACCTGACTATTTGCTCTTATACCGATTAGAGTTTGCATGTCTTTCAAATCACCAATGCTTCCTGGCATTTGAATCGATGAGTTCCAGTAAGGTAACATCATGTGACGTAATTTCGTTAGCTTTCTAATTCCATTTGGTAGCTTCTGCACCTTGCTATAAGTGAGGTCAAGGGTTTGTAGATTGTTAAGCTTAACTATGGATTCAGGGAGCTTTCTAACATTAGTATTACGAAGGCTCAAGAATCGTAGATTGAATAAATTACCCACAGCATTAGGCAAGCCGTGTAATGACCGCACCCCCTCGAGATCCAGAACCCTCATTGATCTGCATGCTGAAAATGCAACAGTATTCAAGGTTTTGCAAGGAAAACGCGTCGGGTGACCAAACATCATCAGAGTTCGAAGACGGGACATTTTATTCTTGCTTTTCAGCATATTGTCTTCGATCTTATGCAATGACAACCTACGAGTTCTATTCTCTGGTTGGAGCTCACCTCCATTGTACATCATGCAGAAGTTCTCTTCTTGAGAAATAGTAACCGCCATCTCTCTCACCAGATCATGCATTCTAAATCCTTCAGTTTCTTCAAAAATATAACGTATCACGGCAACCTGAAGCAAGCTTCGTGAAATGAGATTGTCAAAGTAACCCTCCGCTACCTCCTCCATTGTCATCCCTTTTTTACCTTCAATGAATCCTTCAGCCACCCACAATCTAATAATCTTATTTTTACGAAACAAAAAGCCTTTTGGAAATGCACTGCAGTATAAGAAACAATTTTTTAATTGATATGGTAGAACTTCAAAGCTAAGCTTCAAGATGTCCTTTATCCTTTGGTCACCAACCAAGAAAGAATCGAAGCCACTGATAACCATTCTCCAATAGGAGATTGAAGTTTTCGAACACATGAGTCCACCAAGCACGACAATCGCAAGAGGCAAACCCTCACACCTCTTCACAAGTTCTCTTGCCAAGTCCTCCAACTCACCAGGGCAGCAACTCCCATGAAATGCTCTTTTGCAAAATAGGGCCCATGCTTCATCTTCCTTTAGGGGCTGCAGCTTGAAAACAAAGTCTTCTGATGCTAACTTTGAAGCTACATCATAGTCACGAGTAGTATATACTATTTTGCTTCTACACATGCTAATCGGAAATATTACACGAATATCATCCCAACCATCTATAGACCATATATCATCGAAGAAGATAACACACCTTTGTTGCTGCATATGATCATGAATCTTTTGGATCCGTTCCACGCGATCTATCATTTGAGCATTTGGTTCGACATGCTTCTCTCGGAAGAACTGATGCATTATGCTTTCAAGAACATTATCAATAGTGTAGGTTTGGGAGACGGTCACCCACGCACGAAAGTTGAAATTCTTCGTTACTTCTTGGTGGCCGTAAACTTGGGCCACTAGTGTGGTCTTGCCAATTCCTCCCATTCCTTGCACCGCAATGACCCCGCATTTGGTTTCTTCGTCGTTGGTCAAACAATCGATCAACATGGTTCTATTCTCTTCGATGCCGAACAATATCTCATCACTACGATTAATCAGAGAAACAGCTGCACGGTGTTCTCGTATGTCAATAGGATCATCAGCTGGAGCAATCGATTTCCCTCTCATATCCTTGTCATCATATTGGATTTTCCTCTTATGTATGTCTTCTAACTGAATTCTAATGTCTTTCAGTTCTTCAGAAACACGAATCCAATTGATGGCGTTCTTCAAGCGATGTACATATTTCTTGATGGAACCAGATATGGTTCTCCCATGCTCTCCGGCGAGATGAGTAAACTCATCTAGGATGTCTTCAATGTCGAGCGCCATTTCCTTCACTTCCTTTATCCAGACTGCCACGGATCCGTTGATATCCCTCACTTGATAGGCATGTTCTATGACAGGTTGCATGGCCTCTAGCTCCTTCATTATTCTCTTCATCTCCTTCTTAAGGCACACCAACTCCATTGCTTGGACTGCCACGACAGAGCCAATCTTAGTGACCAAACCTCCCAGAATGCGTTCTGCCATGATTTGCTCTCTATTGTTTGTGGTGGACCTTTTTTTTTTTTGGTGGTGGCTAACTTTGCTTAATCAGAGAGCTTTTACTTCTCTCTCATTTATCACCAAAAAAATAAACACAGGTATTCCTCTGGTAATGAATATTAAGCTCCCTTCATTACACAATTCTCAGGTGAGAAAGGCTAGAGAAGTTTCCTCGAAGACTTTTTGATGCATTGAATTATTGTCATAGCAATGCTTGAATGTCAAACATGACAGCTCATGCTTGTGAATTGATTGGGATAATATCAATTGTTTATAATTTACCTGAGTCATTTATATTGTTTGTTTTTGGTTTAGGTAGGGGAGAAGCAGACACCCCTTGCTCCTTTTATATTGAAAAGTTCAAAGTTTTCATTCCCACTTGCATCTCTTTGTTTTACAATAATGATTTATGGGCTTCAAATTATAGACCCCGTTACAAGCCCCATGAAGTGACACACGTAGAATACCCTTTTTACCCCTTAATTAAATAAAATATATTTTTTTTTGTAACAACTTTCCTTAATTTGAGGATTGGGTTACACATTTAAAACTGTCCACCGAAGAAACAGTTCGATCCCTTCCTTTTTTTGTGTGTGGAGACTCGATCGATGCGCAGATGGCCGCCGCAGCAGACGGCGGCTCTCGCGTTTTGATTGGAACATTTAGGGAGATTGGTTGATTTTTTTAATGATCTGAATTTCTTTTTTGTTTTCAGTTGAATCTGTTATTTGATATTTTCTAGTTTTTCATTCACCTGTATTTTATTTTATTTTTTTGTCATCTAAATTAATGCAGTTACATTCCTTTAAACAGTTGATCAAACACATTTATTTTGAAAAAGTGACCCAATGTAATCCAGTTACATTCATTTGGACAGTTTTTGTTTTTTAAAAGTCAAATACATTATTTAAGCATGTATAATCTTTTATAAGTATTTGAATCAATTTAGTTACATTCAAATACATTTGGTTTTGAATTCAAATACATTTGTATCTAAAAAAAAATTAATATAGGGTTGTATCTAAATCTGTATCTGAAAAACTTATATACTCATCTATATTTGTATCTTAAATTATTTTTAGGTACATCTGCAGGTGAACAAACTAATATATGCTTAATATATGGTTGTATCTTAATCAATATTTGTATCTTGTCTAGAAACCTAATATATTCATTTATATTTGTAACTATATCTTAAAAAAGGTGAAAATAGAAGTAACTAGAGGCCGGAGGGGGGCTCGAAAGATAGCTGATCCACCTCTCATATGAATCCAATAGTGGTGACACCGGCCCGCAAGGAATTTTTTAAAAGATAGAGTATTGTATTGGGAGATGGTTATAGATTATAGGGATTGTTTTTCTTGGGATAGAAAAACTAAAATTTGAAGAAAGGATGATGTTGTCTTTGATGCTTTTATTTTTTAAAAAGTCAAACAGAGAACCAATGAGATAGTGACACCTAGGGCTGTAACTTGGGTTGGGTCCAACCCGAACCCAATGGGTTGAACCCGATTTTCATGCGGGTTGGATTAAAAAAAATAGGTTTGGATTCGAGTTGATGAATTCGGGTTGCTTGTAAAATCGGGTTGGATTTGGGTTGACATCATAGACAACCCGAACCCATGATATACACCCAACATGATAGTCAATATAAGATGTTAAATTGTTCTCTTTTGTAATCTACATGATTATGTTGGACCCAATCTAAACATATCTTTCACGTCACAGAACTTCAAAAACCCTCGCCGCCCCCCTTTCTTTCCTCTTCCACTCCTCTCTCCATCTTCAAAAAAATATATATCCAAAATAAAAGGCAACAGTGATGCTCATCTGCTGTATGATTTCTTCGTGACTCTCTCTCTCTCTCTCTCTTCCTATTAAAAAAAAAAACCCCAAAAAACTAGTGATGGTAGATCTTCAGTTCTAGATGGTCTTTCTCTCATTCTCTTCAAGAAAAATGTAATCGTTGATGGAAGATCCTGTGTTTCATGGTTTGTTAGAGATGGATTTCTCTGTTTGGTCATGCCAGGAATATGATTTAAGGTCAAATATGATTAAGGTCATAATTTAAAAACACCCTTCAGTACTTGCAGATAATGCAGAACGACCACATCGCAAGACGACCACCACCACCACCATCAAACATCATGGCCTCATAGCCATGACTAATTTTGATAATATTATAATAGAAATTATCATTCATGAATAAGTAAACACACGCACAAAATTGCAAGTAATTTTCTTTGTAAATGAATGGAAATTTTTATTCTAGAAAAAAAATATTAAATCAAAAGATATCAAATAAAAAAACTAGGTAGCTACATGGTCAAAGTTGTTGGGTATTTTCAAAGTTTAATTTCAAATTTTGGGTTTTAGTAGTCTCCCCATTAGAAGATGAAAGTGGTCATATTCTTTAGTCTCACATCGATTGTTTGTAAAAGGTTTTGAATATTTATAAGAAGAGCTCAATCTACTTTAGTAAAGTCTTTTTGGTGGACATCTTATGGTGGACCTTTGATACGGGGTGATGCGGCACCACCACGCGTGGTATTGGGCGATCGTTTTGATCAGATGCAATCTGAACCCTTCGATGAAGGAACGTCCAGATGCAATGTGCGCCGTTGGATTGACAATTGGTGGTTATATTCAGCGAGGGGTGCCATTGGATGGGATGCATCTCGTGATGGACAACCTGGACCGCACGATCGCGTGAAAACGGTGGACTACCGATCGGATCAAACGGTTCCTGTAACCCCCATTCATGGAAGGGTGTCTCATTTGAACCAAAAGGCAACATTATGAGAGTAGGCTTCATTATATCCTTCCATTGTCCCGTATAACAACAATGTTTATTCACCCTTTCAAACAATCAAACATGAAAAATAAAAACTAAACTAAAACACCACTGACATAATCGTTTATTCACTCTTTCAAACAACCAAACATAAAAATGAAAAAGAAACTAAGGTTAAAAGACACCAACATGATCAACTGTCACAGATCCAAGGAATAACCTCCTGTCATGCTCGTGGACCTCACTAATGGTTTGAGATATGAAGGTGACATCTAACACTTCAATTATCCGACCTTCTCCATCTATTCTCATGGCCAAAGCACGTGCAGTTGGGCTATTCACTGCCACCAAGAATTCTCCATTTGTGGTTTTTGTAATATTGTCAGGGGTACCTGTTAGAAGATGAACATTAATATAGAACCATAATCACTACACTTTTTGAGACTTGAAGACGCGTAGGGAATACCAAAATCAGACTAAAAACTTGAATAACTTTGATTATATATTGAATCAAAGTCAATAGTACCTGGTAGCAGCATCAAGATCTCTGATGTTCCTTTCTTTGTACCAGTGAGCCAGTATTTATGAATTCGAAATAGTGTTGTCTCAGTGACGAGCAGATAACTCTTGTCTTGGCTTAATGCCACTCCGTTTGAAAATGCGAGTCCCCGCATAAGTACGCTCACTTGTTTCCTTCTTGGATCGTACTTCATTAAGCGTCCTGTGGCGTCTCCACTCAACATTGCCATCTCGTACTCACTGTAAAACATCATATTATTACTTTAGATGCCGTTTAAATGGAGACATAAGTTATTTTGAAATTTATAACTATTCAAAGAGTAGATAATTATACCGGTTTGTGTTTTTAGTTGTTTTAGTTGGAAAACATGTAGTAATGAAGCTTTTGTCGTTTAGTTGATGGATACGGAATTATAAAATGTAAAATAATTGATTTGCCTCTGATTTATAAAAGATGATGACTGACATGTGGGTCCCCTTTATACCAGTTGAATAAATTAGAATTTCAAAGGGGATCTGGAATACAAATATCAGCGCTATATATACCTATTTAATTTATTCCTTTCATCCAATAAACAGCTTTTTAGGCGTATTCTCTCTATGTTCCCTCCTATTCTCCCCATATTCCACTACCTAAATAGTACCTTAATGTATGTAAATGAGTAATTTAATATGCCTTGATCAATACATACATACACACACACACAACGTACGTACGTACCTCCTATCATAGCGACTACTTGTGTCTGTGAAATAGATGTCACCGTTCTCTTGATCGATGTCGAGGCCATTGGTGAAGCGGAACGGCACTCCTTCCGCGCTCGATGCAAGTTGTTGTGCCATTCCGCCATTGGGTCCGACGACCATCAATCCGTAATAGGCGTCGGCGATGTAGATGTCACCAGACTTCTCATTTATCTGAAGGCCTAAAGGACGACCACATTTGTGTTCCATAGAACGATTGGTCGACCCAATGCAGTCCTTAGTCCTGTTTAATGAAACCAATCAATCAATAAGTTCATGGATTTGTTAGATGTGAAACACAAGAGTAATAAATTTGCATTTTAGAAAAAAAAAATAAAGATATATAGATGCACTAAGATCACCAACCGTATTAGTTTGATGGGTTGAACATACCCAGTTACAAGGTTTACAATCAGCTGTGAAACATATTATATATGAACTTCTGAAAAAAAAAAAAAAACAAATATAACATAACATTGGCGATACAATTAGATGTATGGCACCTAGTAACAAACACAAAAATATTTAAGGATCAATCCTTCATTTCTTTATATTTTAATTTTAGTTCTCAGATTTAAAGAATATGTTCTTTTTTAGTCCATCTCAAATACTAAAAACAAAACTAAATAATTTAGGGATGGGTCTCTCCTATGAACTAAAAAGGAACATATCATTTAAATCTGGAGACTAAAACCAAAATATGAAGAATTGAGAGATTAATCACTAAATCCTATAGTTTATGGGGACTTAAAAATAAAAATTCCTTTAAAAAAAGCTTTTAAATCTTCACTTATGAAACTAACACAGATTTTAATTACAAATCTTACTCAGAACATGACGGGATCACTGGATACTATATTTTAATTCCAACTATCACTGGATACTATATTTTAATTTCAACGTTATTATGTAAGATAATAAGTAAAATGTATAAATAACTATAATAATTTGGGTAATTTGCAAAAATAGCCCCATGATTTTGAATATTTATAAAAATAACATCCTCAATTGAATATTTGCAGATTCTGGCATTGGACCGGTTATTTTATATTGGATTAAGGGTGTTATTT
The DNA here is from genome assembly GCA_030737835.1 of Acorus gramineus. NCBI lineage: Eukaryota > Viridiplantae > Streptophyta > Magnoliopsida > Acorales > Acoraceae > Acorus > Acorus gramineus. The sequence goes on from CM060850.1 coordinate 6,618,080, forward strand.
TTGCTAATATTCAAAATCATAGGACTATTTTATAAGTTTCCCTAACACTTTATATGAAAATTGAGTACTATATCCGAAAACATAATTTCGAAATGGAGAACATAAAGCATGATTCCATTTGATGTTTTGTATGTATTAGTAAATAAATATTATCAATATTCTTAGCAATTTTCATCTTAATCAATTCGTGGAACTTAATTTTTTATATATATAAAAAATGAATCTCATTTTGCTCAATATTCATCTGTTAAAGCTATATTATTTAATTAGAAAAACATGATGAACAAGTAGCAATAATGAGTTTTAAAGAAAAAATCATCCAAAAAAAATGTGCTTCCGAGTTCGACATGAACTTTTTTCTGATAGGTAACATAAACTTTTGAAATAGAATATAATTTTTTCTAAAAAAAACTAGAGTATTGAGAAAATAAAAATCCAAACAACAAATCCAACTATGTTTATCCATGCATTCAAAATAACTAAACAATCCACTAATGCAAAATATAAGATAAAACAAGAGAAACATAAAACAATTTATATACCATATGTTAGAAGGATTATTGCCGTTAGAATAAAGGAAATAAGGAAACTAGAAAAACAATAATTTCATAATAATGACTCTTTAATAATTACCATTGCGGAGACGTCGTCGCAAAATCATCCCAACCGCCAGAGTACAGTCCATTCCATCGGATTATTCGACCATCTGATATGCCCGTATATGGACCGCGGCCGGACCGATCGAAAACAAGGCTTTCAGGTCCAGCTCCAGATGGTAGGGTTATTGGAATTGCTTGTGTACAGTGAAAAAGAGTGACAAACATGAACAAGAATAGATAAACTGATGCCACAGCCATTTTTTCTTAGGTTGGATTCTTTGAAACAAATAGAAAATCAGTGTCAAAGATGGCTTCTATTGGGAGTCTGGATGTTTGAATCGAAGTGGGAAAAACAATGGATGCCATAGGGTTTATATATAGGGCATAGATCAGTTGAGATTGGATTAGTTAATGTGGTTATAACATATTACACAAAATATATATAATATATCTAACGGAAAATATTAACAAATATCTAAATAACAAATTAATCACCCACAGTTAAGTGTGTAACTACCCTCATGTATTTTAATTCAGTTTTAATCCTTGCTTAAACTTCTTTCTAAAATCTGTTTATATGCTTTATATCATTTACAGATAATTAACTAAGAACAAAATCTATCTCAAAAATATTAGCAAATATCTAAATAACAAAACTCTAATAAATAAATATTAAAAAAGAATTCACTGAAATTAGTAATCACCACCATGACCTAGTCACGTCCTAAATTTGTAAATTTTTCTTCCAGGCAGTCATTTGGAATTAATTGCCAGGGGAGAAATTGTTTGGGTTTTTGGTATACTTATAGCCTTCAAATACATGGTATTTATTTATTTATATATCACAATTAATAATAGTGAAAATACCCAAAAAAAATTTCTAAGTATTAGAAATACCTAAATCAGTCATTTTAAAAAATTATACATAAAAAAGTCTTCTTTCACAATTTTAAAAAGTAGAATGACTTGATTACCCTTATGTTATCTACTATTTAAATATTATCAGATAAATTTAATTTTTTAACAAGGATATTAATAAATAATAAAATATTTTTATATGTGCATGAAGTTTATTAATATTTTTTGTATATCTAAATACACCATTAAGAGTTAAATTATACAAAATTAAAAATTTTCTTTATAAAATATTTTTTTTAGATATTTCTAAACTCTATAAAATCTTGTGGGGCACTTACATATGTTTAATAGTATCAAAAAAATCTTATGCATAATATTTATAAGATACATAAATAACAAAAAAATTGAAAAGTTTTTTAAAAAGTTTGAAAATTCCAAAAAAAAAAATATTGTAAATTTAATAATGAAAATTTTGACAATATTAACATTTTTATAGTATATTTAGAAAATTTAAAAACATATAAAATCACTCTCAAATAAAGCTTTCTTATATTGATATTATTTTTTAATTAGATGGTTGTGTGGAAAATTTTAAATATGGTGCAGAAGATTTTAAAAATTATAAGAGACTAGTTATTTGCATCATTTCACGTTATGAGATTGTTAAAAGATATATTTTTTTGGTATAATTATTAAAAGAAGCTGTTTTGGGTATTTTTAATCTTTATAAGACTTTTTGAGGTATTTTCTCTATTTATTGCCTATTTTATTTAATTTGAATTTTTTCAAAATATTTTTAACATATAATTTATTAATATGATTTTCATTTTCACGTCATCTACAAATAAATCTATAGATCTATACATATCTATATAATTTAATTAAGTATTTATCAAAAACAATGCATGATAATTTTTAGAGAAAAATCTATGTAACTCCCTGAAAAATTAACAAAATCAGAAGAAAAAAAATTCCCTAGGTGTGTATGGTTAATGGTTTTAATCCTTAAGTCAAACTACTGTTAGTTTGTAGGGAATATTAGAAGAATATTCTATTATAGTTAACGGACCTCTTCTAAATGAAATTCAAATAAGTCTCTATGAATTATTAAAAAATTTATTTAGTTCTTCTGAAGACAAAATTTCGACATTGATTTATGCTATCCAATCATCCTTAATGGTAAGGTGTTGACACGTCAAGCACATCACAGCAGGTGTGGCTGCGACGGCAGCAACCGCGCTGCTTATGCGTGCGATTAGCTCAGACAAATTATCAAACAGTTGACACACGTAGATGCTCTACGGCTACAAACAAATGAATAAATGATCAAACATCTGGTGTGTGTAAGTGGATAGAATTAATAAACAACTTTGAAAACAAGAAAATAATAAACATGTTGAATTAGTGATTTTTTTTTAACTAAAATGTGAGCATATTCATTCATATAAAATAGACCATGTCCCGAACGGTGATTAGAAGAAATAGAAGAAGAAACAACATACTAAAAAGGGAATAAAAGAGTACAAAAACATCAAAGAACGAAGGCGACATAGGCTAGAGGGTAAACACCATGTTGAACTAGTGATTGCATATCCACATTTGAGTATACATCAATAAACAACAGAACAACTGACTACATAGCCTGCATAAAATTTTGGGGTGAGCTAAACTATATTTTTAATAAAACATCTACTCATATGTTTGACAAGCCATGGATTTTTTCACAAAAAAAAAAAAAAAACAGAATTTATTTAAACAATTTCTTTTTTCAATTTCAATTCTAACCCTATACCTCTTTAACATCATGTACCAACATTAATGAGATATATACCACAAATTTTTTTTCATTTTTTATAAATTCATCAATGCAATTCTAGAGTATATACTTTATTTTTTCTAAAGATATATGCCTCATCTATTTTAAATAAATCAAAATATATACGAATTAAAATTGTGACAGAAAAAGAAATTGTATGTAAAATTTTCACAACGGTGTATTAACATGAGAGTTAAGAGATTAAAAACTATTAATGATAGTCCAGGTATAGCTATTAGGTCGATAGCTACATGGCAGTATTCAGATGGGACTCACCATATATAAATATGACACACACTTACAATATATATATATATATATATATATATATATATATATATATATGTATATATATATAGGGGGGCGATCGGGTGCGCCCCCCTCGTCGACCGTGCGATCGATATATATATATATATATATATATATATATATATATAAATAATAATCTAGAGATTAACGCAATGATAAGACATGTCAAATGGAAAAGTCATTCATATCAAAGTCATGCAGATCCAAGAAATGTAGTTAAACAAACAACAAATTCAATCAAACCTGCAATGCATGCCCAAATGACAAACAGCCTTAAAATGATGTATGGGTATACCAGTTCATGATAATACATACATCTCAATATCAAACCCTGCAATGCTAAGGACTGTGTACTTGTATGTAATATAATAGAAGAATGCAGAACAAGAGAATTTTTAACCCAGACAAACCACACACAAAAAAAACCTTCATAAGATGCTAAAACAGGCCTTGCAAGAGAAACCTTTTTGAACCAATATGTTATATTTCCAAGGAAAGAGAATTAAATGGGAACCTGAAAATTCCATTACGCGAATTACGAATTACAACAGCATCCATACATTTTCCATTTTATACTATCAAAATTTACTTTACAGGCAAGATAGTGGAAAATAATGAAAACCCACCAAATCAGATCTTACCTTCAAAAGTCCTATAACCTCAACCAAGAAACAAAAGGATGACATGAGGAAGGAGAAAAATAGGACAAACATCAAAAAAGATTTTTTAACCATCCAAAGTTAAAACTTCGAAAGGCTAAAAGAACCAAAAGGATGCAGAAAAGAAAAGAAAAGAAAAGAAAAACTCAACTAGCTTGAAACTGGGAAAATCAGGTCAATAGGGGAGTTTTTTTCACCTCTTCGCCCTCTATCGATCTGAATGAACCTTTTAACCCGCACGTTTTCGGCCAACCTAGATACATATATTTACACTCTCAGTTCAGGCCGATCCTTCACGTTTTTTCTCCCTTGCTCCGATGAACAGCCACGACCCACCAAAAATCTGATCAGTAGAATTTCTTTTGTTCAGTGGGTCTTCAGTAGTTATTGGTCCAGTTGACCTGTGTGCGTTGTGGCTGCTGTTGGTATACATTGTTTGGAGGTCCCACCATTTCAACGCCTCCTGCGACAGTTTGTGATTGCTGGAGCAGTGGATGGACGGTAGCTGCAGCGACGGTCTGTGTGGGGTGGTAGATTCCGGCAAAGGGTCCATGGCCGGCTTGTGCGGGAGAAAAAGCCATGTGTTGGCCTTGTGGAGGGAGGTTGTAGAAGGAGCTTGCTTGGAGACCGCTCATGTCCCTGCCGGGCGCTGGAATCCAGACAGCTGAACCTTCGCTCTACAATTGCAGTAGCCAAAAAAAATAATAATAAAAAAATCAGTTAGGATTAGCAAAAGCATTGTGGATATATTAGTAAAAGCAATCTATTTTATTTTTAAGAAGCTGAACATGAAACAAGGAATATATGGAATTGGAAACCATATCGACAATTACTCAAACATGTATGAATCAAGTAAAGATCTTCCTATTCAAAGAGATATCTACTCATGTTCATTTATCACGGTCAATGGAGAGTAAAAAAAATGAATGTTAACCAATCATCTTCAATACACTCTTCGTGGTTATTTCTTACAAGAAGGAAGAACACAAGAAAGAAAAAAATTTAGCAACTACAGTTCACTATTCCAGCAAGGTACTCTTTGTATTGCTCAAGTATATACTGACTCAATATAACAGGATTCAACCACAGTATTTAACAAATTATTGCCGCTTTTAACAAAATTGCTGGCCTTTGACAGATATATTAGACCCTTGGGTCACAAGAAGGCAGAAAGAAATGCTATCCTGTAAACTCATACAAGCCCAAGCACGTTTAGCTAATTGCACAACTCCAGTTTTAGAATCATTGGAATAAGACATGTAGTGATCATACAGAACATGTGATAAATAGATATTCAAAAAAAAAAAAAAAATGCACTGACATGATAAGGTTCTCATTACATGTTAAGCAACTAATAAGATATCATTATAAACCCTATAACTTTCATGTGGCTCAGCATACAAGTTGAACTTGCTTCAATATTTGTTTTTTTTTTTTTTTGTAGAAAAACTGCCTATGATATTAACTTTATAATAGCAACAAATAGATGGAGCAGCATTGCAGTTCAAGAATAAGATGTTGTGCCACAGCTACTCTAAAAGACGAAAGGTTGTGAAAGCACACCTTAAGAGCACCAATAACAGAAAGAAAAAAAATTGAGAGAAAAATATAGGAACATTCTTATTAAAGAAAGACGCCCCAAAACAAAGGAGACGAGAGATCTCCATACGTAAAATTTAAGGGGAAAAAAGGAGAAAAAAAATTAGAGTAACATAGGAAGAGGGACTCTTCCACAGATCAACCCGGACCATTATCACCCAACCAAAAATTACACATGATGGTTGAAGGAGCATCCACTCATAATATCATAGAAACCCAATCTCAGAGGTTCAAGGAAATAGGAAATAATTATTTGAGACATAGCAGATAAATATTTGATTATATATATATATAGTCTGGTCCCCTTCCTGTGCTGCTGTGCATTCAGAACTATGGCTATGGTATCATCCACTTCTGACCTAAAGAAGCCTTCATTGTTTGTGAAATATTTGGTGGAAAGCCAAGAGTGAGCAAGTTAATTTCACATGGCAAGTACCGAAGCTCACCACACTAATACCCAGCCAAGGATGGGCATGCTCAAAAGCTACCTTCCAAACAGGGCAACAGCTATGCTTCTCTCCTTAAAGCATGATTAGCTTCCTCCCCATGGTTATGGTGCTTTTTTATTATCTATTTTACTGTAATTAAATATTAACTCATCCATGGAGATCCCTCACCTCTGATATTCGAGGGCGTCATTTTTATCCTATAATATGAATGCTCCAATCCAGTTTTTAAAAGAAAAGCTTATTATTAAGAACAAGTTATTGTGATTGTTATTCATATTCTTATTTAAGTTAAGTCTTATAAAGAATAATAATAAGATACGAATAAAAGAACAAGAACAATCATAACTTATTATTCTTATTAACAACTATAACTTTAAAAAATTTGTTATTATTCCTATGTTATTGTTATTCTTATTATTGTTATCAATTAAAATGAATTATAATAACAACAATAAGAATGACAATAAGAATAAAAATAACAATAAAAGTAATTTCTTGAAAATGCAAAATATGTTTCCAAACTAAACTAGTAATAACTCAAGTCAACACTCTTCTACTGAAAGATTCATATGCAAAATACAAACTTTCCCGTCAAAACATAAATGCATATAAAAAAGTATACAACAGTAAAGGAACATACCTGCTGCCCAGTTATGTAGACATTATTTTCCTTGTACTGAGATGCGGCAAGATCCTCATTGCCTGCTGAATTCCCAGCAGAAACAGGAGGACTGGCATTGTAACCAGCAGCTAGACCAGAGCTGTATGGTCCATAACCTGTTGGCATCCCAATGTGGGGCAAGCTGCCAACATTAGATCCCGGTTTGTATTGAGGAACTGAATATTTGACAGCAGTACCAGGTGCTGCTGCTGGAGGGAAAACACCACCTGTGGGAGATTGTTGAGGGAATCCAGTATTGCTCAAGAAATGATGGAGGGTTGGCTGAGGGACATAGAATGGTGAGAAGTATTGGTTGTATGGAATGTAATTTGGGGGATAAGGTGATAAAACGGGTTGACGGAAGATGGGAACAGGTTGCTGGGTTACAGCTAGAGAGGTCTGCATACCTCCAGCGGATTGGGTAACAAGTGGGGTTGGTCCTGTTGTTGATAGAACAAGAGAGTTCCCGCTCTGCATCTACAAAAATAGATCTGTATCAGCATATTTTATAATAAAAAAATAATGATAGAAAATCAATGATATGTTATAAAGACAAAATATGTTTGTGTATCATCAACAGTGTTCTAGAAAGTCAGTATCATCAACAACCAAAAAAAAGTGATCTAAAAAGTGGGATTAAAAAGGAATTATGATGGCACCTGAATCAGGCCTCACACGCCTCATTCAGGGATTAAGTGGGAATTAAGTGAGTTTAATCTCAGTAATTTGATTTTTTCTGTGCATTTATTTTACCTATGTTGTATGTTTAACTATTAGATAAACAATGTATATGTATATATACATACATATTAAAAAAAAATTAATTATTAAAAAATGAGCGGTTAATCCCTGCTTAATCCATGTTTAGCCGAATAATCCCCAAGCAACAACAGACGGCCTACCTAGCACCTGGCACTTATTAGAACATTGTTCATCAGCAAGCCATGGAAGGAAGAATTTATCCATATGAGAAATCATTTGACAAGACAAACATATATTCACACATAACACTCCCTTGTCTTCGAGCTTGGAAGGACAAAAAAATATTCAACTCTGATCTCTATGGGCATGCAGGGATTTGAAAGCATATATGCAAATCCTTGATATTATTTAGAAATAGAAGGTCTACTACATGACTGCCCAAGTGGATCTTTTCCAAACCATATGGAGAGAACTCGGACTGATGCTAGATGAATCGTCACAGATTTCAAAAACTTTCAAAAGCAAATAAAATAACCAGTGGCATGTTAAAATTTACAAACCTCTTGTGGGGATTGGCCAGCCTGAGTCGGCAACACTGCTATATTTCCATTGAACTTCGTCGCAGAACCTCCCGCAAGAAAGGGAGAGAAACGTCCGTCACCATCAGCACCAGGTCGATAAAACTGTGTATAATAGCTCGTGGAGGGATCAAATGGTTGCTGACCCTAGAATGACCAAATTTAGTTTACAAAAATTAGATAAGCATCTGATTTAAAGTACTACCAACAGGAAAACTGAGGTCATGATAGCATCAAATCTTTATTTCATTAAGGAATGAGAATAAACAAGCATAAAATCATAAATATATGCATTAGGAGGTGATATGACTGTGATCTACTGATTAAAAAAAAAGTTGAGGTACAGTGAAACCCTATAAATGAACTTATTTTAGCATCCAAAAAACCTTAAGAATGCATTCCACTAATTCATTAAGGATCCTATTTTACAAAATTGGGTGGACAAAACTGGCAAGCGCTTTAAACCAATTCATAAAATTAATGAAGTTAAGCAGATCAGGACAAAATCGATAAAAAAATGAGTTTTTTTCACATTAAAATCATGACAAAAAACTATGGGTAACAACTCCAACCCAGATGCACTATGTCATATCCTAGTAGACGATGAAAAATTTAATAGTAAAACCATGCACAAAGCTCATTTATTTCATTTGTATGTAGTTACAGCAGATAAACAGAATATGGTCAGGTAAATACAAGTCAGCTTTTCTGATGAACTGCAAAACCAGCAAAATATTACATTACATAAAGTTACATTCTAGTTACCTCATGCACTTATAAGTTATGATGGTACTCATGGAAACAGCTATAAACCATGAAAACCCCCCAACAAAAAAAAGAGCCACACAAATCTTAATAGAGTTTGGTGATAGGGTAAGCTAGCATGCAATATATAATAATTACAAAGAGACTAACCTAAAAGACTAACAAGATATTACAATAAAGTTTTAGAAATTAGAAGTGACAAGAATCACATGCCTGGGGCTCAGAGCTATCGAATGGTGAAAATTGGCTCCCCAGCGTAGGTGGAACCAGCCCAAAGCCAGAATTAATTGGTGTGGTATGGACAACTGAGTATTGGTGACTCGACGAATTATCCATTTCAGGCTTTGATTGATCATGTTCCGCCGCAGCTGGGATACTGGACAAATCATCGGCCTCTACAGATGAAAAGGTTTGTGGCATGCGAGTTGGTGATTGTGGATTTTCCGTATAGTCTTGGTCTTCAATAGTTGTTGGCACATTTTGAAATCTGAACATAATATGAAAAGTATTAACCACCATTGAACTCATACATGCAAATATGTGGACCAGTGTAAATATTACAAATTTACCATAACATGCAAATACATGGAAAGTGCTGCATTAAAACAGTTGTGGATAAAATACAATACCGAAGAACTCATACAAATAAAATCATGGACAGGTCATTATATACAAAATTAATACCAATTCCTAAGCCTTATCAGTATACTGGATGCTGATGGCTTTGATCATTTTAGAACTTGTTCACAAGAATATTAGGGATTTCATGAAAATAGCACATAAGTACTTTCCTTGAGATGCTAGCAGTATCATGCTGACTAAACATATAAAGGCGTGTGGTAACCAACTATCATTGGGTAAGGCACCCATCCAATCCAAGTTGTACAACAGATCTCACAAATTCAAGCGACACTTTGCAGACTAGTTAGAGGGACTGAGAGAAAAATGAACATGGTAAAGACTTCAGACCTTGGAGAGGACTCCTCAACAGCATCCTCAATCTCTTCAGATGACTCAGACAGAGGTGTAGAGCACTTCTCACTAAAAGGGCCATTGGCAACGCTTGTACTGGTACCAAAATTAACATCAAAGCTACCGAAACTTAGCCCGCTTCTTTCAGCTTCAGGAACTTGAAGATGGCGAGGAATGATCACATGTTGTCTCTCTGAAAAACGAATCTCCTCTAGCTTTTTCTGTATCTTCACAGCATTTTCTTCTGATGTCAAGGAACTTGCTGTAGGTAGTGATTGGGGAATGGCCTCTGTCGTGATAGATGTGACATTAGATGTGCTAGTGGTTCCAGAAGCCTGTGCAGGCATTGGATTTGTTGGCTTTGGTTTCCACTCCTTGATAGGACCAACTGCTGTAGAAAAATGATACTACGCTTAGTTTTATACGGCCAAAGTACCAGCATGAAAGATGAAAACTTGACCATTGACCGTTGAAAAAAAAGAATTAAACAAGAAATGGCAATTTCCTGCCCATCATAAAGAGCATGCAACAAACGAACTATAGACACAATGCATTCTTCTCGGAAATAATAAAAAAAAAAAAGTGTCAACTAAAACAACATTTTATTGAAGACGGACAACCACAAGCAGAACTCCGAATCCTGGAACTGTAATGGCAAGATGCACTCATAAAATTTCTGCATCATCTATGCTAGTATTTAAAGTGATAACGGGTAAATAAAGTGATGAAAATAACCATCTTTGAAACAACAGAAACAGGAATACTCTCCAATCCCAAGTTTTTCCCCAATCTTTCCAACACAAACAGTAAAAGAATCATATATTATAATAAATGACCCATCTTAGCTTCTTGTGCAATGAATGTGTCTCCCACCGCCATTCATTAAAATAAAACTAGTTTAGGGTCTGCAGCAAAGTAATCATGTTAATGCGTATAGTATGATAACTAGGCCAATGTGTGGTTGGATAATTTTAGATGGGCGATGAATGAGAACCAAAGAAACACAGGCTGTGAAAAATGATCTTCTAATGGCAGTGAACAGGGGATTTCTCATGCTTTAGTTATGTCTGAGAAAAAAAATTTGATGCCTTGACCATTTGTCACAGAGAAAATAACCAAAGACTGACTGACTAGTGAGTAGTGACTCCAGATGTATCACTATAGGCGCTGCACTAGCCTTTAGCAACACACTGGCGATGACATATTTTGTACAGCACTGCCATTAATTAATTATATCTCTCAACATCCAACCCCTGTTCATCAAAACATTATGTAGTCACATATCAATTGAAATTATTCAAGTGGACCAAACCAAAACATGCCTAGGAGAACCTCTGATTGATAAGAAATATCGAGTAATAAAAAAATAGGCTTGTTATATAAATGAGCGAGACAGATAACTTAAGACAATACTCTTCCTAATAACAGATGCTCACTAATTTTCTTTTCATTGTAACCTCACAGCCCATGGCAGCAAAGGAAAAAGTGTGAAATGTCTAACAATAATAAGCCTAACTAGGGACATGACTAATGATACAGAAAATGTATACAGCACTGATATTCTGAACAGAATGCTGATGACCGGAGACAAATTCACTCACCCACAGAACAGTGGTATGACAGCGCATATAAACAAGAATCCAAATATATATTCCTAGCATACTACTCCTAGAAAAGCATATCCACATAAATACTAGATACTCCGGTAGCAACATGGAATGCATAAAAAACCAATAAGATGAAGCATAAATGCTCAATCCAGTTAATTTATCAGATAAAGAGTCTCATAAACCTCAAGTTATAAGCATATTACCTTTCTGGGAACCAATGAGTTGTGACCGGTTGTTGTAATTAGAGGAAGGTCTGCTGACTGAAGTCCCCGCACGAGAAGATGAAGATGAAACTTGTGATGCCTCGGTGATATGATTCACTTCAACTCCTTGAGATTTGCTAGGAAACTTCCCATGCATCGATGATGATGATATGTCAGAATCAACTGCTTCACGAGACGTTTTCTTATTAGTTGACCCTGCTCCAGTCCTTTGGCTTCCTATTTCACGTCTGATAGTGCCCACCGCACCAGGGTTGCGGGAATCGAGAGATGGCACAAGCACAGGGTCAGAGCTTTGCAGAGGTTGTCCATGATCTGTTCCAACTACCGATGAAGAGCTGATTTTCACATCAACATGGCTCGTATTTTCCGTTGTGGGACCTTCTGCTGCTGGAGAAATACCACTACCACCTGACCCGTGGAATGCTTGTCCATAGGCAGATCCCGCATGAGCCATGGTCATGGGATTGGAAGTCCCAGTTACAGCGCTGAGATGATGAAAGCAAGTTAAGAAAAACACCATTTAAAATTTTCCACTAGTTCAAAACCAAATTTGAGGGTCTTGAATACTAATTCATGACTCCTAGCTTTTATCGTCAGAGATTGTTCATCCTAAAATAATATATATAAGTTTAGATATCATTATATAACCTTCCTAGGTTGGATAACGTGGCCAAGCTGCTCTTCAGAATCCACATAAACCCAAATTGGCATCTTCTGGTATTTTTTATAGCTTTCTCTACAAATTATGGAAGAATTGTTCCAAATATAATAGAGGAACTTACAACTGACCTTAGCTGAGTTGGTAAAGCAGAGGACTGTAGTGGGGGGTTCGCTATAACAGCTATCGTTATGTCGCTAGTCTGAATCCGGCAGTTTTTTTTTTTTTCAAAAAAAAAAAAGAAAAAAAAAGAGAGGTAAAACAGCAGAAGTAATCTGACTCACATACCAAAACATGCACATTAAATTAATTAAACCTAGGATACCCCTATCCACCTCCATGAATGAACATTCAAAAGGTACACATGAATCATCATAAACAAACTCTTTTCTGAATCTAGGTTTTTTTTTTAAAGAATCAAATACAATCATTTCAAGCACAAAGAATGACATGGATGATTGTAGTAGATTAAATAGTTAATCTATAAAACAAATAAAATAAGACCCTAGAAAGTTAAACTACAAATCACCTTGATAGTGCTGATTTATCTTCAGTTTCAAGAACAGGCATGGCAGATGATGTAACGGCTTTATCTGCACCCTGATTACCTTCATTTTCCTTTCCAACATTGGCACTCCTTCCACCAAGTGCATCTGAGAAGAGATAACACAAGGTTCCAAGGAGAGGTCATAATCCGATGTACATGGAACCAAAAATAATATCAACGTCTCATCGAACTTGTGCCATGAGTACAAGGATAACCCTGGTAGTTCTAAATTATACAATCCATTAGAAAAGTATGTACGTTTTATCGACCTTGTGCCATGAGTATTAGGATAACCCAAGTAGTTTTAAATGGTAAAATAGTATGTACAGCATGGTTATGGTCAAAATCAGAAAAAGTAAAATAAATCCCTAAAATAAACAATCCATTCTTACTAGATCTTCAATTTAAAAAAAATTTACATTACCAAAAAGATTCATGAACAGGAATTAGTGAGAAAACAAAAGCACTGAAACATATACTAACACAGAATGCAAATAATTGTTCACAGTTGAAACAAAAAAATAAAATAAAATAAATCATACTATATAAGAAGATAAATCAATAAAGCAAGCAAGTAATGCCATATAAGTTTAAATCATGGAAAGAAAAAAAAAACATACCACGAGAGATATAACGAGAAGAATAGTTCCCTCTACCACCCCTACCACCTCGCCCCTGCATGACCGGCCTCCACCTAGAATCGACAGGCTCTTTGCTGGTTGGGTTCTGCGAGAAGACAAATGTCAGAATGTAAATAATTGGATGTTTCTATTTGGTGAAGTTTTTTTTCTGTAAGAGGTACTTGGGAAGAGAGGAGTTGTTTTTTTCCTTTATCATTTGTTTATGTAGTTTTTTATTGCTTTACGGCTTTACCCTTTGCTTTTGTTTGGAGATCTGTCATCCTCTCTTGTTCGAGGAGCATCATCATTAAAATGAAGGCTCCAACCTCGTTTCAAATAATAATTATTATAATTGGATCCTCCTACATACAATATAGCAAGAACATAAACTGATGCATAATATTTCATGGGCATAATGTGTGGCACTGGTGGAATAAATGTCCACATACCTTTGTCTGTAACATAATATCATGCATATTAAAGATACAGAGGGATAAGTGATTTGCAGTCTAAACAATAACACATGGTAATGCAGTTACAAGATTTTATTGATGTCAATGCAGTCAATGACCATATTCAAGATCCAAAGACCTTGTTCAACATGCGGTGTGTGTGGCTATTTAGCTCGCTTAATGAGCTTATCTTCCGAAAAAACACAGTTATGAGGAAAAACATATGGGCGGCTATTTATGGCATCACTTAGGGCTTGGGTAATGGTGCTTGTTCGTTAAGAATCAGTCTCCACAATCATGGGGTCCAATTGGAGAGGAATTTGTTTGTTATTTTTATGGTGAAAGGAGTTGCCTCTTAAAATTATTTTTTCTCTTTTTTCTTTTTTGTTATTTTCTCCTTTTGTACTTCTGAGATCCCTCATCTCCTTATAATCAAGAGACATCATTTTTATTAATATGAAGGCTCCAACCTCTTTCCCGAAAAAAAAGACCGGTTTCAAAGAATAAGGAGATGAATCTCAAAAGCAAAACTATTGAAACAAAAGGCAAAACTAATAAATAGTTACAAAAAAAAAAGATTAAATCGATGGGCCATAAAAACCTTAATATTTTTTAATCTCCATTGACTTGATTGTCCAAGAGTTTACTTTTTCTAGGTCCCTCGCCTCCTCCACGCCGATCAGAGTCTCTATCACTTGCAGGTCACGTTTCCCGATCGCAAAGAACAGATCGACCAAAGCAAAAACCAACTCCATAGTTTGACGTCATCTATGGAAAGCTTAATGAAAAGCCATCTCTTTCTTCAAAATCTCAAATGCAGTGTTTACTGCACAATCAGAAGACCACGGCAAATTGTGGAGTTGGTTTCTACTCTAACCTATTGGTTAATATGAATACGCAACCCGCAGTTGATGGAGACTCTCATCAACATGAAAGTATACGGAAAAAAAAAATTCTCAAGTCAGTAGAAATCCAAAAGCAGTAAGTTCTTATGTCCTTTTTACATATTTTTGTAATTATCTATAATAGTTTTCTTCACCCATTTCAATCTATCTATTATGAAGAATCATTGGATTTGCTCCTTGATTTATGGATCTGGTTATTGATTGCATTAACATTGACAAAATCTTGCAATTGCCCCCACGTGGTGATAATCTATTGGGGTAAATTTTAACATACAAGGAACTATCTTCCCTTATTATGGGACTCTTGCATGTTTTCTTGTTACAACATTGTAAGATCCCCTCTGATAGAGCAACATGTTGGATACTCCATGTCTATGTGAAACTAAAAAAACATGTGATTCCTGTACCAATAACACATTGGGGCATAACTCAAAACACTAATGGCATTTGTACTTTCATCAATCTGAACAAGATTGTCATGGACAACGAGTCTTGATTAGAAGATCCCACTCAAAAGAAGATCTAATAAAATATTATGCCTACGCAAAGGCAATGCTACTCTATAACACAAAACAAAAATGAAATGCTTCACATGGAAATCAGAAAAATCACACTAATAACATTACCTCTTTCTTCCTGTCACGCTTCCTCTTAACCTCATGAAAGGGATCTGCAAAGACATTTTCATGTTAATGACTGCATGGTTTAAATTATGGAAAAATAGATGATAGAATGGAGATAGAACCGCTCAGCCCATATTAAAGAAAGAGTAACATTAGCCATTGACAAAGGCAAATCTACTGTGCATTGAGTATCCCAAAAAAAAAAATATTGATGTTAAGCATCTTTTAAACATCTAACAACCCAAGACCACATTGATCCTTCAACAGTTTGACATGTTTTCCTCGTCTAGGTCAACTAGAGCACCCAGTCTGTGAAATTTCAACTACATTACAAAACCTAGAAGCACTTTTAAGAACCAAAACATATTCAACTAGCAATTCAACCACCAACCGAAGGTTGATCAGATCAACAGCCAATAACAAGCCAAGAGGACCCAATGAATGAACATCGATTAAGGGAATAATAAGTCCCTTCAAGCAAAAAATGAAGTTTCCCAACTCAATCTCACAGCAAATCAAAGCTCATCGGGCATTGAAAAAAGTTCCATTTTTTTCCTCCCAAAAAAAGCAAAACCCAAAGAAGTCGAACCAAAGTCAATACAAATCAAAACCTCCAAATTCAAAAATAAAAACAAAAACTTTCACATAAACCAACATAAATCAAGCAAAAACAAAACAGACCCATCAGAGTCCTAACTCGATTTCACCATACCCACATAAAAAAATCCACCCCAAAACCCCAAATCAGGACACTCCCAATCGAAAAACGAAGAACCCATGAAATTTTTTAAAAAAAAGGCTCGATCTTTGGACCTTGGAGGAGGAGTTTCTGGGCGGTCTCATTGGGATCCATGGAGCACTCTTTAAGAACCGCATATATCTCCTCGTCGCTGTGGTTCCCGGTGATCTCCCTTAGGTTCTGAATGGTCTTCCTCACGCTTCCCGGGATGGAAACCCTATAGCCCCCTCCGCCCGTCTTGGAAGCCATGGATGCAGAGACACACAGTGGTAGAGAGAGAGAGAGAAAGGGGGGAGGGGAGGAGAAGTGGATGGCAGAGATTTTTGAGGGTTTTTTTTTTTTGAAACTGTGTTATTTCAGAAAGAGTGAGAGAGAGACGAATATGCGAAGGGAAGAAACATATGGGAAGACTTTAAACAATGCCACTCTCTCTCATCCTTCTTTTTTTTTTAAGTGAGATGAAAGGGAGGAGAGCTAGGGCTACTTTGGGTTATTTTTTAGGGAAAGAATTAGTCCCACCAATCAATTGATGGTACCATCATCTTATTGTTCCCATTAATCACATAATGATAATTTATACTCATAGTATATATACAAATTTTTTGAATTTTTAATCCCACCACTTTTCTTTTTTTTATTCTTTCTCCTTTTTTTTTTTTTCCTCTCCTCCATCATTGTTATCGCTGCAACCCCTTTCACTTCTCCTCTCTCTATCGAACTCATGTATCACCACCACCACCACCCCCATACTTCTCTTTCCATCATTACTGTAGCCCGCAACCCCCCTAAATTTCCTCCCTCCACCAAGGTTGTACACCACCAACCACATTTTTTTTTTAATTCTTTCTCCTCTTTTTTATTTTCTCTCTCCTCCATCGTTGTGTTTAATTTTGATGTGTTTTTAGTTTTTGATTTGGTGATGGGAATGCGTTTTGGTGTGATGTTGGTTGGTGGGAAACTTTTGGGCAGTAGGTTTAATTGTTTTGAAACTAAAATCAAATAATTGATATTAATTATGGCCTTTTAGAACAAATCTCAACCCCATTTACAATCATGATCAATTAATTACCTCCTTTTGGATCTTCGCATCTCATTTATATTTAAATGAGTCGTTAATACGTATGCTAACATAGCATATGATTTGTCTAATTGAATTTATACCTTGTTTGAATAAAATATAAACAATTAAAAATGAAAAATTATGCATTTAATTCATTTGATTATATACTCTATTTTTCATTGATATATATATATATAGAGAGAGAGAGAGAGAGACACTTTATTAAATAATTATATGTTGTCCAAAAAAGTTCAAAATAAAGTGATAATTGGAATGATTGTCCTGATATTTTCCATTTAATTATACAAGTTGAATCACATGAGTGAAATCGAAAGTTCGTCACGTGGTGTAGAGCATGATTTTGTGATATAGCGTTATAATTGGGGAGACATGATAAAAAAAAAAACAAAAAAAAACTATGTATCGAAAGCAATGGAAAAGGTAAAGTGTATGCATTATTGATTTTTAATAAGTATTCTACCATCAGTACTTGTTAAACATTCCTAAACATTCTACCATCAGTGCTTGTTAAACAATCCCAAACATAATTGTCTAAAGGATAACAACATTGCTCACCACAAAAAATATTGATAAGTCATCTAATGTCTAACCATACATTATTCATGACAAATCCAATGAGCTCTACAGATAATCATCTGGCATTTCAAAACACAGGTTGTGATTCATTGGCTCATGTAAAAGAGAGGCAACGAATGACCATTGAGGGGCATTTTGGGAATCAATTCAAAGCTTTGAAGTGCTCCCATAGCCTCGGCAATGGTTGGGACATATTCAGATGGTTAATGGTTTAGATATAGACATGGCATGCTTTGTTCTGAGCTATATCAATTTACACACAAAATCTAGTGATTTCTCCCATTTTTTGTTCGTGCTGGATTTGATCCTCTTAGGAGCAGTACTTGCACAAGGTTTTGCACTTGTTGATGAAGGACTGTAGCTCTCTCTTCCTGTATCATTACCCCTATATTGGTTGCTAATTGTGTTGCTTAGAGTGGGATCTGTTTCGGGTACTTCAATTGGATCTTGGAATGCATGTGCACTTCCTTCTTCATCATTGAACATGTTGACTTCCTCAATGTTATATGTTGAGGGTTCTGTCATGTACACCGTTTCACCTCTCACAATGCTTCCTTCAAAGAGAATGTCTAGTTTAGGTTCAAAAGGAAGTGGATAATTTTGAAACTTATATCCAATTGGGTATCTCTGTCATAAAAATATAGTGTGAATAAAGTTAAAAAATGATTTCTAATTTATCGTTTGAAAATATGATATGCAATGGACACACAATTACTTCATTCCTATGCGAGGGTGTCCCGCTTGTCATCCGGCATTTCATAAGTCTTTTTTTCCTTATTCTAACCTAACCAGGTCTCATTTTGTAGTGCTTTTCATATTTGACAATTCTTGCGCATACTGTTCTAATGGTTATTAAATTGATCACATTCACAACTAACACATGTTTTATCAAAAAAATCTTTTTTTGTTTAATGATCGATCGTGCTTATTCCCAACCTGCATTTCCTCCAAGCATATATTCACAAACACTCCATGCTTCTGATTGTCCCATGATGCTTTTGTTCAGTTCGCGTTAATTGATCCTTTTCCTTTCTTTTCGAATTGCAACTTTCTTTACATTACCCACATTCTCTTTTGCGGGTTGCCCATTTGATGATTGATCTCCTCTTATACTTTTGAACAAATTTGATATAATTGAACAAATAATGAACAAACTGATATTTAAAAAATGGTAAAAAAACATCAAACAATCGACATGTAAAAAGCATGAACCAAAAATTCATGTAGTGGGAACAAAGTACTCTTTGTGGGAACAAACTGATATTTAAAAAATGGTAAAGAAACATCAAACAATCGACATGTAAAAAGCATGAACCAAAAATTCATGTATTGGGAACAAAGTACTCTTTGTGGGATAATAAGGAGGTCTTCTAACAAGTTGTTAATTCAAAGGGACACATTTACAAGCTATTGAAAGAGGGATGTCATGCATTGGCTCTCACTTTCATTACAAACATGGGATAAAAAAGGGGGTTGTTATTTTCACCGCGTTTACTGCAACCCCACCCCGTATAGAAACCCACCCAACCCATATTTTACATCTTTTTAGCCCACCTCAAAATAAAATCCCTCAGGTTTGACAATGGAACCCACCCCCAACCCTTTCTTTCTCTCTCCTTTTCCCACCCCCTCCCCTTCCTCAAGCTCCTTCTCGGTTCCTTCTTCTATAATCCGAGCTCGGAGAAGGAAGAAGAAGCTCGTCGAGCATGTTAGGTGAGTGACTTAATAGTTTGCTGGTGGTGGAAGGCTAAGGCTGTTCGACGAGGCGACCATGCTTCTGTTGGGCATTTCATCGAATACTCGGCGGGACCTCTTCGATGGAGGTTTTGTAGGTGGTGTAATGGTGGAGGAGGGAGTTAACAAAGAATGAGAAGGAGCAAAATAAGTCACACATGAGGAGGTAAGGGTGGGTCTGCCGGTACAGGGACAAGGAAGCGACTGAGTTCATGGAAATGGTGATCAAGCTCACCACGCTCGTGGGGGCTTTCGTGCTTGGCGACTTCATCCCCTTTGCGAGTTGGTTGGACCCGCAAGAGGTGGTCCAAAAGATGCAGCACGTCGCAAGGAGGTTTGTCGACTTCCTCAACCACACCGTCGCCCAACACAAGAAGGAGAAGGGTTTCTCCCTTTCTCATCTCCGACTACCACAAACCTCTGACCCCACCATCACCTTTTTCAACTCTCCGACTCCCTCTCCTAGCATCCCCTCTGTGGCTCTGTCATCGTCTCCCGCTTCATCTACATCGCCTCCCACACCTACTTGGTTCTTCTTCGAGCTACACTTTGATGGTTGTCCCATCCCTCTCCAATTCCTCCTCACAACAATCAGCTCCACCTCCCCGAATCCCCACTCAGTCCCAAATCCATCACCGTCGTCGCTTATCCAAACTTGGCTCTGCTTCACTTGTGGGAACTTCATTGAGGAAGGGTTTACTTCCTTTGAAAAGAACATTAAAAAAAAAAAATTCAGATTTTTTGTGGGTTGGGGTTCTTACTTTATGGGGTGGGTATATAGGCCCCCATAAAAAAAACTCCATCACTGTAATATTTTTTTATATCAAACACACGTGAATCATTGCATGAAAAAATAATTAAACAAATCAATCTTCATTACTGTATATATACAATGAAAAGATGCATTATATAAATAATGGATGTTTGCGGTATTAAATAAACGATATGATGGTGCAAAATCAGTAGTGGAAGAAAGAAAAAAAAAACCTGACGTGAGTTGGTTTGGGTTGATTTTCTTCGTGTGGAAGAAAAAATGGTTTTTTATTTTTAGGTTCCTATAAATGATATGATTTAGTGATCGATCTCCCACTTCTTCATATTTCAGTTTAAGTCCCTAAATTTAAAGGTATGTTTCTTATAGTCTCTCAGAGAAATTTGTCCCTAAATTATTTGGTTTTTTTTTTAGTCCATGGGAGAGATTAAAATGAACATATCTTTTAAATTTGGAGACTTAAACCGAAATATGAAAAAATGAAAGATCGATCACTAAATCATATAATTTATGGAGACTTAAAAATAAAAAAACCCATAAAAAATGAGAGCGACATGTTTTGAGTAGGGTATGTGAATCGTCAGTTTTTTTAGGGTGACATTTTTGGAGTTTTTAAAAAATTAGAGGGGGAACACTGTCATTTTAGGGGGGGTCACAAGTGACATTTAAAATCTAGAAATTATGGCGTTTGAAAAGCTATGTTTTTGTAGCGTTGGGAATTCGGACGATTTAGTATGCAAAATGTCGGATGCCGTGATTTGCTTTTAAAATGCAGGACCCGTTTGGATCCGAAGCTACCAAATCTTAACATCCAAACATGCCCAATTGCCAATATCTTTTGTGATTCGTTGCATTAACTAGTTGAAAAAAAAAAAAAAAAAGTCTTGATTAGTTTGCCTCTGTGTTTCCAAATGTACCATTAAACTAAAACTTCATCTCACAACTAAGTAAAGAATTCAATCACAATGAACTATGTGATTTTAAACAAGTGTATTAAAGTCACACAAGAAATAATCTTCAACCTTGTAGAAAAACAACCTAGCATATTCATAAGTGACTGCTTTTTCATATTAATGTTTTATACTACATTAAATTCAAAATCAAGCGACGTTCTACCCTTTTCAGTCATATATAGAAACAGACTCATTAAATTTATTATTTTATAAGATATATGTAAAATGATAATAGTTAATAAAACAATAAATACATAACTATAAAATTTCTTACATAACTAGAAAATTTCTTACGTCAAAGCTTTTACATTCAAATTATTTTGCCGCAATTCCATTTCGAGATTACAACACCATCCTCTAAAGTCCAGGTCACACCTCTGCAAGCATCTCCCAAATGTGGAGCTTGACCTACATCTTTTTTTTTTCACATGGAAGGCAACCTGAGCTCCGACCCATCTCATGATAGGGACCCAAGGAAGACTAGAATTGCTATGAGGATCCAGAAAAAGTTATGAAACTTTTGATTTTTATTCATAAAAAAATGATGAGAAAAGGAAATGGTTTTTCAACACTATACTCAAAGAAGAACAAGGCCCGATTGAAAAAGTTATGAAACTTTAGCATAATAAGGCTCAAAGCTTTCACCACCCATGCTATCACGAATCATCTTGTCCTACTCTAGCAGATGTAGCTGGTGGGACAAAAGATCTGCAAGATGGATCATAGACCATAGGGGTGGTAAATGAGCCGAACGAACTGAGCTTTGACCTGTTCAAGCTTAGCTCATTTAGTATCAGGCTCGGCTCGTGATTGATCTCAATTTTGTATTCAAGCTTAGCTCATTTGGCTCATGGAAATCTCGATTGAAGCTCGGTTTATGCAGAACGGGTGGCGGACGCGTTCCAAGAGCGATGAACCCGAAAGGGTCCATTTGAGATTTCCAAATATTTACAGAAAAACCGGCTAGTAGAAATATGGCGCCCCGAACTCGGAATCGCCTGAAATTTTTACTGGAGGTAGATATCGAGGAGATCTGGATACGCCACAACACGCGCTTATTTTTCCATTTTTCGGCCCTCAAAATGGCCTTTTTGCTATTTTTAGTAACATTTTAGATTCTGCATATCTCCTTCATAATAATCCGGATTTGACTGAAATCAAATCCGAAGATCTTCTAAGATCCTCTAGAGTTATTTAGGGTTAGCAGTTTTATAATATATTTCTGAGTTTTATTATTCTCTTTGAGAATTGTGGTTTGTTGAAGGATCTCAACGCTTGTTGGATCTTTATTTTAGTTTCTCGCTGCGTTAGGTGGTATCAGAGCGAGGATTTGCCTTGTTGTGATGGCAAATAACGGAGGGGGAGACGACCAATCTAATGACGCTGGTCGTGGATTGGAGGATCTGTGGAAGGCGGTCGAGGAACAGCGAGATCAAATGCAGGAGATCCGTACGATGATCGCTAGCCTAAACCTCAACGCCAATAACAGGCATCCTGAAGGTGATAGGAGACGCGCCGAGGGAATTGCCCAAGGCCGACCTATTGCTCAAAACACCGTTCGACGTCCCAATCGTTATCAACCTGATGATGAAGAAGACTCGGATGATGAAGGTGACGGGTTTCAAGTATATCAGCCGAGAGGGCGGCGTATGGAACACAATGATTACCGATTGAAGGCAGATATCCCGTACTTCAATGGTAATATGCAGATCGAGGATTTTCTCGATTGGATCTCAGAGGTCGAAAGATTCTTTGAGATGATGGAGGTCCCAGAAGAAAAGATGATCAAATTGGTGGCTTTTCGATTGAAGAGCGGTGCAGCCGTTTGGTGGGATCAACTCCAGAAGACTCGGCAGCGACAAGGGAAGGCACCTATTCGTTCATGGAGGCGGATGAAGCCACTAATGTTGGAACGATTTCTTCCACCAGATTATGAACAATATCTATTCCAACTATATCAGAACTGTCGCCAAGGTAATCGATCGGTATTTGATTATACTGCTGAGTTTTTGAGGCTAGCGGATAGAAATAACATCGCAGAAACCGATGGACAACGTGTGGCCCGATACCTTAACGGGTTAAAGCCTTGGATCCGAGATCGGATTGGCTTACATGTGGTGTGGACCATCGAGGAAGCCAATAACATGGCGCTGAAGGCAGAACTCATGGACCAGAAACCCGGAAGTTCGTCAAACTTTCGCAGAAGCAACCCAGATTCTATCCCTTCCTCTGACAAAGGAAAGGGTCTGGCATCTCAAACTCCGTTCAATCAGACGAGAACTCCATCCAAGGGTGCGAGCAATGAATCAGGTGGTTTCAATCAAACCACTGTTCCAGCAAATCGTACTGCACCAAGGAATCCAAACCCTTATGCTAAGCCTATACCAGGCAATTGCTATCGATGTGGAAAGCCAGGACATCGTTCTAACGTATGTCCAGAACGCAAGACCGTGAATCTAGTAGAAGAAGGCGACAATGATGATGTGGGAGAAGAAGAATTTGATGAAGATCTTACATATGATGGTGCTGAGTTCGCGGAGGAGGACGGAGATCGAGTCAGCCTTGTCGTACAACGATTGTTATATTCTCCGAAACACGAGGACTCCAATCAACGACACACTATTTTCAGATCTTGTTGTTCCATCAATAAAAAGGTCTGCAATTTGATCGTAGATAGTGGGAGCTGCGAAAACTTTGTGGCGAAAAAGCTGGTGGATCACATGAAGTTACCAACAGAGAAGCATCATACCCCTTATTCTATAGGCTGGATCAAGAAAGGACCGACGGTGAAGGTAACAGAAATTTGTAGAATTCCTATTTCAATTGGTAAATATTATCAAGATGAAGTGCTTTGCGATGTGGTGGACATGGATGCTAGCCATGTGTTGTTAGGGAGGCCCTGGCAATATGATGTTGACATCACTTATAGGGGACGAGACAACACCTACATGTTCTTTTGGAAGTCACATAAAATTGCGATGGCCCCCTCAGGACTTCAACCAGCCAACAAAGGCCATAAGGTCGATGGTCGATCACTATTGACAATCGCGAAGCAGAGTTCATGGCAGATGCAAGGGAAGCAAAGGGAGTCTATTGTATGGTTGTTAGATCTCTTGTGGTGGAAGAACGAGAAGAAATTCCAGCGGTGATATCCCCTAGCATTAAGTCATTACTGGAGGATTTCAAAGAACTTGTTTCTGAAGAATTACCTGATAAGCTACCACCATTGAGAGATATTCAACATCACATAGATCTTATTCCTGGAGCAAGTTTGCCTAATCTGCCCCATTATCGGATGAGTCCGAAAGAGTGTGAGATTCTGAGAGAACAAATAGAAGGCCTGCTACAAAAGGGGTTCATCCGTGAGAGCATGAGTCCTTGTGCCGTTCCTACCTTGCTGGTACCCAAGAAAGATGGAAGTTGGCGCATGTGCGTGGACAGTAGAGCCATCAACAAATCATCGTAAAGTACCGATTTCCTACCCCTATTTAGACGACATGCTGGATATGTTGGAGGGCTCGAAGCTATTTACAAAGATCGATTTACGCAGCGGGTATCATCAGATTCGGATCCGACCTGGGGATGAATGGAAGACGGCGTTCAAAAACAAGGATGGATTGTATGAGTGGCTGGTGATGCCTTTTGGTCTGTCTAATGCACCTAGCACCTTCATGCGTGTGATGAACCAGGTATTACGACCTTTTGTGGGTAAATTTGTTGTGGTATACTTTGATGATATACTCATATACAGTCGAGCTGAGGAAGAACACCTAGATCATGTGCGTCAGGTGTTAACGGTTTTGCGAGAAAATCAATTATTTATTAACTTGAAGAAATGCAATTTTATGACTAGTAGCCTCTTATTCCTGGGATATATAGTATGTGCTGAAGGAATTCATGTAGATGAAGAGAAGGTGCGAGCAATCAGGGAGTGGCCTACACCTAAGACCGTTGGAGATGTTCGGAGTTTCCATGGTCTTGCCACTTTCTATCGACGATTTGTTCGGAACTTCAGTACCATTATGGCGCCGATTACGGAGTGCATGAAGAAAGGAAAATTCCTATGGGGTGAAGCCGCAGAAAGGAGTTTTGCATTAATCAAGGAGAAATTATGCACCGCACCAGTCCTTGCTCTGCCCAGCTTTGAGAAGATATTTGAGGTGGAGTGCGATGCTAGCGGCGTCGGCGTAGGTGCTGTTCTTTCACAAGAGAAGAGGCCGGTCGCGTTCTTTAGCGAAAAGTTGAGCGAGGCACGACAGAAATGGAGCACATATGATCAAGAGTTTTATGCCGTGGTGCGCGCCTTGAAACAATGGGAACATTATTTGATTCAGCGAGAATTCGTGCTATATTCTGATCATCAAGCCTTAAAGTTTCTGAACAACCAGAAACACGTTGACAACATGCACATCAGGTGGTCTACCGTCATAAATCTGGTGCTACTAATCGAGTTGTTGATGCATTGAGTCGTCGAGCCAACGTATTGATGACGATATCCCATGAGATTGTGGGTTTCGAGTGCTTCAAGGATTTATATGCTGAAGATGATGATTTTAAAGACATTTGGACTAAGTGCGGACAGAACCAGGCCGTTAATGATTTCCACATCACTGACGGATATCTATTTCGAGGGAATCAATTGTGCATCCCAAGATCTTCTCTGAGGGAGAAATTGATTCGTGATTTACATGGTGGTGGCTTGAGCGGACATTTGGGCTAAGACAAGACCATTACCAGTGTAGAAGAGAGGTATTTCTGGCCTAAGTTGAAGAAAGATGTCGGGATCGTTGTTAAGAAGTGTTACATCTGTCAAACCTCCAAAGGTCAGTCCCAAAATACTGGTCTTTACATGCCTTTACCTATTCCTAATGGTGTTTGGGAAGACTTGTCTATGGATTTTGTGTTGGGTCTTCCTCGTACCCAAAGAGGCGTAGATTCTGTGTTCGTAGTGGTCGACAGGTTCTCGAAGATGGCTCACTTCATCCCGTGTCATATTGCACGATTATTCTTCCGCGAGGTAGTTCGTTTACATGGAGTTCCTCAGTCCATCACTTCTGATCGTGATACGAAATTCCTTAGTCATTTTTGGGTGACATTGTGGAAGATGTTCGATACTTCATTGAACCCTGCACATCCCCAATCTGATGGTCAAACGGAGGTAACAAACAAAACCTTGGGTAACATGATTCGTAGCATTTATGGGGACAAACCCAAGCAGTGGGATCACGCGCTACCACAAGCAGAGTTTGCATACAATAGTGCTGTTCATCGTTCGACAGAAAAGTCTCCTTTTGCACTAGTATATATTTCTGTCCCAAAACATGCTGTGGACTTAGTACGACTACCTAAAGGTCCCGGCATGAGTGTTGCAGCGGAGGCTATGGCAGAACAAGCTCATGCCATGCAAGAAGAAGTAAAATATAAGCTCAAGCAAACCAATGCGAAGTACAAGGCGGCGCAGACAGGCATCGACGCTCCAAATTATTTGAGAAAGGCGATTATGTCATGGTTTTCTTGCGCAAGGAGAGGTTTCCAGTGGGAAGCTACAACAAACTGAAGCCCAAGAAATATGGCCCGTACAAGGTTTTGAAGAAGATCAATGATAATGCATATGTCATTGAACTACCAACAAACATGGGCATTTCTCGAACTTTCAATGTGGCAGATTTATACGAGTATTATGAGGAAGAACCTCTCTATCCAGATCCTAACTCGAGGTCGAGTTCTTTCGAAGTGGAAGGGACTGATGCAGAACGGGTGGCGGACGCGTTCCAAGAGCGATGAACCCGAAAGGGTCCATTTGAGATTTCCAAATATTTACAGAAAAACCGGCTAGTAGAAATATGGCGCCCCGAACTCGGAATCGCTTGAAATTTTTACTGGAGGTAGATATCGAGGAGATCTACAAAAGTTGTCGCTACGCCACAACACGCGCTTATTTTTCCATTTTTCGGCCCTCAAAATGGCTTTTTTGTTATTTTTAGTAACATTTTAGATTCTGCATATCTCCTTCATAATAATTCGGATTTGACTGAAATCAAATCCGAAGATCTTCTAAGATCCTCTAGAGTTAGTTATAACAAATTTTTGTTTTTGCTATTTTTAGTAACTTTTTAGTATAAAAGGGATATTTGTAATTTAGGGTTAGCAGTTTTATAATATATTTCTGAGTTTTATTATTCTCTTTGAGAATTGTGGTTTGTTGAAGGATCTCAACGCTTGTTGGATCTTTATTTTAGTTTTTCGCTGCGTTTTTGGCTTGTTTATTAAACAAGCTAAGCAAAAGCTCGAACCAAGGCTCGGCTCGAGCTCGTTTAGCTAAAAAAAAAAAATTATTTAGTATTTGAGAAGTCACCTTTTTCATTTATTTTAGCCTCCTCCAAACACACATTTGGATGCTATTCTGACTAATTCCCACTTATTCCAGAACCAAATAGAGGGTAAATTGGCTAGAAAGTCCACGGGTTGAGTCCAGCTAAATGCACCTCTCATATTACTCCGCACACTGTCAAATTTTGAATATCCATTTATAATTGGGTGCTTAAGTTCTGGATTGCGTTACACACGTGAAGTGTCTACAAATATGCAAATCGTAGACAATCCCCCAGTCGATGGGAACATAAGAATTTGTAAGTTCTGGAATGCGTTAGATACCTAGGTTGTCTACATTTATGTATTTCATAGACAATGGTCCGGTCGACGAAACCAGAAAAGAAAACTCGTAGGTTTGAGAATTCGGTAGACATAGTTGTGTGTCTACAAATGTGAGAACTATAGACAATCGCTGGAGACAGGGAAAAACACATGTAAGTTCTGGCCCATGTTAGACACTTGAGGTGTCTATATATATATATATTTTCTAGATAATGTCCTAGTAGACGGGAACAAAAAAAAAAAAAAATCCGTAGGTTCTGGAATGGGTTAGATACTATGCCGTCTACATATATTTATTTCCTAGACAAACTCCCAGTTGACAGATAGACACTGAAAAGTATAAGCATGCCAGTCATATTTGCATTCAAAGCCATACTTGCATTCTTAGTAATATAAACATTGATCAACACCACTATAATACTGTTTGAAGTATCATAGTTACAATTTCAACAAGTGCTCCTACAAAAACCAAAATACTTGTTGAAATAAATACATAAACACATCTAACACATAATCAGTCACACCATTTGATGCTCCTCACATAAACATTCAATTCAATAATTTTTAGATAAACTAAAATGAATGCGTCAGACAAGTGACATGTCCACATCCATGCATTTTCTAAACAATGCCCCTATGAATGGATTAGACAATGTCTACGTTTGTGTTCGGGAAAATGTTAGACTTAGTCATATTCACCAATCAAAACTGAGATCCCACGTGTTTTTATTTTTTTAAAATAGTAAACATCATCCAATGAGGTATATGCTTTGATAAAAAGTGTATATCGCTCCATTTCGAATTGAATGAATCCATTTTTAGTAAGTGTAAGAAAATATTTAATGTAATATATACAATATGTAACGAGGTATATGCTTCACTGTATTTATAATGTGCTTACACTTTTGTGTAAGACATGTGAGATGTCTACAAATCTTAAATGGACCAAAACGAATGCGTTAGACACGGGTTTGGTAGGCCCTCGAATGGGTGTGTTTTTCCCGGCCCGGCCCATTACCGATACCTCACGCAACAAATCTTCTTTAAATCCTAACCATTCTCCTTAAAAAGCCGTCTCTCTGTCTCTCCTTTAACTTCGAAACCCTAACCCTATCTTTCTCTCCTCCGATCGAAACCCCTCATCTTCAACGTTCTGAAAGCAAGGCCGACGAACATGGGCTCCAGATCGAAGGCCTACGACGACGATTCGAGGCCCTCCGACAAATCCGCTGATAAAGCGAGTCCTGGGTCAGATCTCTCTCTCTATCCCTCTCTATCTGTGTATCTGATTCGTTTTAGGGTTTTCTTTTAATCCGGTCTAAGCCATCCTTGTTTTGTTCTTTGTTGTTTTCACAGGAAGATCTTCATCGGAGGTCTCCCCAGGGACACCACTTTATGTGAGTTTTTAGGGTCACTGTTTGATCTTCCCTTCTTTGTTTCCATGATTCGGTTTGGTTCGATTAGTTTTTCTTGCTTCTTTGGAAGTTTTCGAATTGGACTTTTTTGCACATGATTGTCTTGGATAGATGGGTTTCTTGGTTCTTGACTTTTTTTTTTTTTGTCGAAAATTGGTTGTGTGGTTTGGAGTTTGCTATTGCTTCAATACATATGCAATTTTTAATCGAATATAGCTGATGTTATGGGAACCTTATAGAGATGTTGCGTCTGATATGTTTTTCTTGATGATGAGGAACCTTAACATTAGTTGGGAAAACCTTGGATGTGTAGAATCACCCTGTAAGCCGGGGGGATTTGCACTTGGACCTATGGGAATCAAACTTATGAGTTTAGCCAGAGAGCCAATCCTGTGTGGGCTCTCTTAATACATTCGATTGTTCAAATTAAGAGGTGTAAAAAACTGGGGCAATAGAGAAAACAAGTGGATCAAAAAGAAATTGTGACACTTTACAAGTTTGCATGTGATCGGGAGGGAGAGAATGCGTCATGTAGTTTAGAAGACATGAGATTCAAGTTTTCTGGAATTAGACACAGGCACTCGCTTTTGTGAGGTGTGCTATTGGAGAGCTTAGAATTGCTTTGTGCAATGAAGAGGTCTCCAAAGTTTATGTTAGATTTTATCAATTGAACAGAATCATTTGCATATGGAAAATGTTAAGGGCTGCCCCGAAAATTGCCCCAAATGCTTTCCTGTTTATACATATGGGCATTATTGTGTGCACTGTCAGCAAAGTTCTGTATTTATTGTGATTGGGAGATGTTTGAGGTGGCATACATAGCAGAACTATTTGTTTTTAGTCCATGGGGTTTATAATTTCCTTGAGGTGTGATGAGTCTTTGTAATGATTTTAGTTTCCGTTGCGACTATTAGTTCTTGGTATTACTAATTCTTTTTAGATTCTCTTCATTTGAACCATTTTTATGTGATCTCCGTGTTTCTGACATTTCAATACTTCTGTGTTGGTAATGATGTAATCAGCTGCATTCACAAAGCACTTTGGGAAATATGGAGAGATAACTGATTCTGTGATAATGAAGGATCGGAATACGGGGCAGCCGAGGGGATTTGGGTTTATCACCTATGCAGACCCGTCAGTGGTTGACAACGTCATTCAGGATAACCATGTTTTCAGTGGAAAACAAGTGAGTTTAATATGCAGTCATATTTTGTATTGTTTATTTGTTAGGTTATGAAATAGTTATCCGAATGTGTATGCCATTGGACATTTTTAAATAACTATTAGAACTCGTTCGGATGATTATGCAAAGCGGTGAATAAGTTGACATGAGTAAATGATAGCCATAAGGAGATATATATAAATGTCTTTATGATGAATTTTCGCAATACGAATTGAGAAACAACTTTTATGCAATGGGGATATAAAACTGAATTTTACTATTTCATTTAATTATGTTGTTTAAAATATCTTTAACTAAATCTGGATTCCAGTTGATAATTGTCATCGATGTTTTATGGATGTAAAGAGTTTGATGTTTATGCGTCTATTATTTAGCAAAAATTTGGTATAGGCTACCACACTTTAGTTCTGATATATTAATTGGTTCAGTTTTTTCTCATGTGATGATTATAGGAATGCCCGTTTCGTATATTTCTTGTGAACTCTATTTAGTTTGCAATCCGTCATTATGTAGTTCTAATATATTGTCTGATGACATATATAATCTCTTTAACCATTAATTCCATTCCTGCAATTGTGCTTTGAAAACCTGGAAATTCGTTTTATTCTCTAGGACATAGCATCACTTATGAATTGGTTTTATGTTTGTTGTTTGTCCTGCATAAACAATAGTGTAGCTATATGGTAGTGATGCGACTATCTGTTCCATGAATCTTCCATTTAGTATATAGTAAATTGTTTCTGGATGCCAATTGTGTGATATCTGTTGTGTAATTAATTTTGTAAATCCTGTTCAATCAATTTAAACTTCCAATTAGATTGTGTATCCTAAACCCCTTACCTGGTTGCTGTCATGTTCATTTAGTGTGTCCTTCAATCATTAATTTTGCGTTTTTGCTGTATATTGATATTATGTGGTGCATTTACAAGTAATATATATATCTGTTGACCTCATGTGGCGGTATTCATTAAAGACACAAGATTTTTTGCTGGATGAACTAGTATATGCAATAAAATTGTATGTTTCCATCATTTTTATTTATGACATGGTTAATTTTATGATTTGGTTTCGATATGATGCTTTCACACTCATGATTAGTAAGAGGTTTTACCTTTGTGTTTTCCTCCTAAAAATTTAGTTTTCATTACTTTTTGAAATGATGCCTCAGGTTGAAATTAAGAGGACCATTCCAAAGGGATCTGTTCAATCTAAGGACTTCAAAACAAAAAAGGTTTTTGTTGGTGGGATACCAACAACAATTTCAGAAGGTATTCTTTATCTTTATGTATGTTGAATTTATTCCAATTATCACTGTAGTCTTCTATCTGTAATTACTTTTGATCCATTTTATCACAAATTAATGCATATTTAATCAATCAGATGAGTTGAAGGATCATTTCTCAACATACGGAAAGGTTGTGGATCACCAGATTATACGTGACCATTCCACCAACCGGTCTCGAGGCTTTGGTTTTATAATCTTTGACAATGAGCAAGTTGTAGATGATTTGTTAGCTAATGGAAATATGCATGATTTTGCTGGTACTCAGGTGAGTTCTGTGACATCTTGGCGCAAAGTAGGAGTCCATGTTTTGTTTTTGGTGTTTATGACATCACACACTGCATTTCATGTCTATTATAATTATAATGATGACCATTGTAATGGAAAATATGTTGTTGCATTATGCAATATTATTGAAATTTGGCTGACTAATTTTGTGGGTTGTTTTGTTAGGCTGATCTCATTACAGATTAGTATATGCTTCCAACCCAAGGCTCAATAGGTAGTACTATTGCAGATTTTAGGTTAATGTTTCTTCCTCTGTTGTAGGTGGAGATCAAGAAGGCTGAACCAAAGAAAACCTCAAACCCACCTCCCCCCGCATATGGTAGCGATTATAGGAGCCGTTCTTTTGGTGATGGCTATGGTGGATTTGGTGACTCTTATAGTGGTTTTGGTGGAGGTGGTGGCTTTGGCCCCAGTTCCTATAGGACCCCAGGGGCTCTTGGTGCTAGGCTTGGTGGTTACAGCAGTTATGGTGGTAGCGCTGGTGAATTTGGTGGGTATGGGAGTTTTGGTGGTGGCCTAGGCGGTTATCGAGGAGAATCTTCCCTTGGCTATTCTAGTCGCCTTGGATCTTATGGGGGCGGATATGGTGGGGGTTATGGTGGGGGTTTAGATGGATATGGCCGTGGAGATGAGGGTTATGGTGGGTATGGAGGTTCTAGCTATGGTGGTGGCAGTTATGATTCTGGCCCAGGTGCCGGTTATGGTGCAGGTGGAATCTATGGGGGTAGGGGAGGTTATGGTGGTGCTAGTCGTTACCACCCTTACGGAAGATAGAGAAGAGGATCACTTCAGTGCAGCCAAGCTTTGCCTTCTCTCCTAGATGTTTCTGCTCAAGTCTTTCTAGCTCCACAGGGATCCAGGTCTATGCCAGGCTTTGTAGATCTTCTTGCTCTTAGCCTTTTATGAAAGGATATCCCCTGTAGACCAGTGAATTGGTTTAGATTTTTATGAATTCTGTACTTTGTGTCTAGTTAACCAAACTAGAATGACTTGTATTTGTAGCTCCTTTATGGTTTCTTGGACATAGACTCTATGAAGATTTAGCATCAGACCAGGTTTGATCAGCTTTTGCCCTTTAGATAGTATGCTTTGATATAGATTCATTATAAAACTTGCGTAGGCTTGGATTTCATTGCTTGCTGCCAGTCAGTCATATAGATGGGTCTGATATATTGTGTTTCAGGATGCCTCTGCATTTAGATGATCACATTGAACAAACAACTGGTTTGTTCTCATCTATATAGTGTTAGCAGTATGGTTTGTTTTCGGACACCTCAGGTTTCAAAGCTGCATGTTTTGTGCTTGATTGGAATATTGAAAATTGTGTTATAGGTTTCTTGACTTGCTCAGACCCCTAGTATTATACATACTTGTTTCCCTTCTGGCACTTATTATCCATTTCATTTTACCACTTTTTGTTGTTTGCCTGCTCATGAGTTCCCCATTACCTTGTTTCTTGCGGTTCGCTGTGCCTGGTGTGAAGCTCTTGTCTAAGTCATAGAAGACATTATTACGTCTCTATTATTTGATGGTTTGGGAGGGTTTATCTTCAGTTTTCTGATTAATCTTGATATTTTTTATGTTGGATTGTACAACTTGAAAATTAGAGTTAGTGAGACAGAGTTGGTCATGTTTTCTACCTGATGAACTAAATTTTCATTTAACATTTTATAAAATTTGGTCAATCTGGATAAGAATATTTTATTTTTATTTTTTCTTGCTTCATATTATCACTTTCGTTGGAATGGTACATTTGCATTGATTGGATTTTCTCTTTTTTATTTTTTATTTTTTTTGCATGATTGAGTTTGTCTTCTATCACAGCAATTAGTGATACTGTCACATTACAATATTGTCAGCGATATTTATATAGTTTTTATTAAGAAAAAATGATAAAAAAAAATCTCTTAAAAGTGAGAAATATCCTAATCTAATTACGTAAGGGTATTATTGACATTATTGATATAATTTTTTTTTTTTTCGCATGGTTGAGTTTGTCTTCTATCACAGCAATTAGTGATACTGTTACATTACAATGTGTCAGCGATATTATTTTACAAGAGATTTCCACATTGGATTACTTTACCTCAATTTTGGAAACATATTTTCATCAGTAAAGATGGACATGAACATTATTTCATTTTTTTGGGTATTGTTCCTCACACTAGTTGAGGAATAAAATACAACAGAATATTAATCTTACCAGAAATCATATTTAATATTTTATGTATCTAATGTAAATGAGTATCTATAGGACAATTATGAATAATATAAAATCAATACATATTAGTGTTTTGTGTATTCAAACATGAGTAATGTTCATAAAATTATTCTGAAAAAAACAATTTATATGGACAAGTAACGCATGCTCACCTTGTGTTAAAAAAGCAGATGGATGTATCCATGGAGGTGTAACACAACGCCATATATGATATATGTAACCTAATATGTCAATGCCAAATATGATATATGTAACCACAAAATCTAACGACATATTACAACCGTTGATTTCTAGTCTCCATTTGTGAGTTAATAACAGCAGCGGAGGATTTGTAAAACAGCTAACAATTATTTTTGTAAATGTCATTATGTTTAAACAAACAAAAGAATATTAAAAAAATTAATATAGGATGGTTCAACCAAGCAAATTAAAACAATACCGTTTCTATCAAGGGATAAATGCATATAATCCAACAACCTCATGAAAATTTAGATAATCACTATCTTTTTTTTTTTTTTGAAATCCAAATGATTCTCAGAAACTCTTACTGAGGGTCCGTTTAAAAACACAGATTGAAAAGTAGCTTTTGGAATAAAGCTGTTTTTTAAGATTATTTTAGACATTGATTTTTTTAGGATGCTTTTTTTAAAATCAGGAATCAATATTTGAAAGGAGTTAAATGTTTGGCAGAGAAAGTTGCTTTTCAATTCAAAAAATCGATTTCGATAAAAAAACGTTGTTTCTGAGCTTTTTAAAATACAGATTTCGAGGGAAAAATTAAAAGGAATCTAGCTTCCGATTCTGTAAAAAGCTACTCCGTTTGGCTGCACGCTTTTAACTTTTCAGCTTTTCAAAAAACAAAAGCGCGCCGAATCGCGCAACCAAACGGGCCTAAATCTACCCCTTCAGTTAAACCCCTTCAGTTAAATAATCCCTTACTGAATTTGAATATTTCTAAAATACTCCATTATCCTACACCCATACGATATGCAACAATACAAATAACTCCATGTAAACTAAAAAAAAAAAAAAATACAAATAACCCCCTAAAAACCTTCATGTTTCATAAACCCATCTTGATCTTCTTCCTTCAATGTTCCCCACCACCTTCTTTTTTCTTTTTTTTTTTAAAGAAATTGGTAGGCAAATGCCTTATATTATATAAGATGTGAGATTGTTCAAATCATACAAAAACAGTAATTAAAACCCTTCGAATTCAGGTATAAATAGAGGAGGGATCTCCAACATACACCCGAGATCACTACAAA
The DNA here is from genome assembly GCA_030737835.1 of Acorus gramineus. NCBI lineage: Eukaryota > Viridiplantae > Streptophyta > Magnoliopsida > Acorales > Acoraceae > Acorus > Acorus gramineus. The sequence continues at coordinate 6,653,852 of CM060850.1, forward strand.
ATAGGGCCGAACTTGAATTTGCTGCTGACAAGGAGTGTGGAAGAATCACTACAAAAAAAAAAGTGCCTTTTGTGACCTTTTTTTTTTTGCGACTATAACGATAACCGTCGTCAATAATAATTTTTTAGGTTGAGCAAAAACAGAGTTTTATGCATTGTGTGATTCATTGAATTAATGATGTGGTAATCACATTTGTTATGTAATAAACAATCACTAGAATCCTTATAAGAATGAAACTGCATCGGGTGAAGCTAGTGTCTCCTCAATCAACAAATCTGGTTGTGCAGTCTTTGCCTCTTCAAAGTCCAAATATGCGAAGAAGAAGAAGGGGACCCTCTCTGGAAATCCAGGCAAAAAAGGGTTATCTTTCCCTTTCTATTCAAGCCTGCCTTTGTGTTTTTTTTTTTTTGCTCCCTGGGAATCCAGTCCAAATATGCTTTTTTTTTTTTAATTTTTTATGTACTTAATTTCTTTTCACTATGGGAATCCTGTCCAAATTGTTCTTTGTACTCTGGTTGTATACATTAGATAAGATACATTGTAGTGCATTTCTCCTTATGTTAAATCTCAAACAAATTGTTCTAACATAAATTATGATTGTTATGCCCTTCTTTGTGCAAATGCTTTGCCCCTGTTTAAGGGGATATGGAATTTAAAAAAGTATAGAACTTGACTAATGTTTGAGTAAATTTCATATATTTAATGTATGGTTGATTTATATAATAAACTAATAGTATGACCTTTCATATGGCTTAACAGAAAAGTGGGTTTTGATGTATAATCAATCTTTTTAGTTTGTAGCAGTCTAATAAACCTGCTACATTAAACAACAACAATAACAACAACGAGACATAGACATAGACAATGCGGTGGTGGCCGGGATCCTTTGGCGGGGACTGAATCTTGCTGGAGATACCGCCTTTGAACGGCAAAGGAATGAGGACGGGCTGGTAAATGCGGTGGTGGCGGGGATCCTTTGGCGGGGCTTCGAACGGGGAAGGGATGAGGATGGGCTGGTACATGTCGGGATCCTTTAGCGAAATGACGTCTTGTTGGGGATACCACATTCGAACGGGAAAGACATGAGGATGGGTTTATACTGTTAAAAAATCTTTATTAAAATCAGGGCAATGCAAAGAACCTAGTAAGGCCACATATTCAAACCAATATGAAAACACAGCAAATATTCTGCAAATAAGAACAGAGGATTAGAAAAACATATTAGTGTTGGTGGAAGCGAGCAGAGACGCTCTGTCACTGACAGATACATGGGATCCTTTGGCGGGGACAAAGTCTTATTAAGGATACCGCCAATAAACGGTGATGGGATCATTGTATCCGTGAGTGGGAGTGAGAAGGGGTCTCTGGTGCCATAACAAATTGTTGCTCATCCTCTCCCACATTAAATGTTATATGTTCTTTTAATAAATTTTTTTAAAAAAAGCATAAGCTGCACATGTGGTGGAATCAGAGTTAGTGTCCAACATTCTCATTTGCATAATGCACCATTAGAATTATTAGTTCCATTTTTTTCAACACCAATTCAAAAGAGTAGAATTGTTGCAAATTGTTTTTTTTTCCAATTATCACTTTTTATTATTTTATGACTAATCAACCATTTGCATTTAATCCTTGTTCCTGATTTGTTAGCTAGGTTCAATAGATGCACAAGTTTCATTTATTTAATGTATGATCAGGTTCTCCATGGTGCAGAGCATCTCACAAAAGTGTTTGATGTTTCCCCTTTTCGATGACATTCTTGCTATTGTAGTGACACCTCTAATTTTGTTTACCTGGCAGTTTTATATCTTCTTTTGATATCATCACATCTCCAGTGATTTATGCTCCAAAAAAAAAATACAAAATTACTTTTAAGAAAGAGAAGACAATGAGTTCACATGCTGAGATATTAGGGTTCACATGAGCCTACCAGGACATTTTAATACCAATTCAAAGAGTTGAATTATTGCATTTTTTTTTCCCACTTATAGCTTTCTATGATCTTATGACTAATCAACCATTTGCATGTATTCATTGTTCCTGATTCGTTAGCTAGGTTAAAGCCAACAAATTATCATAAACATTTATAACTAATCACTTAGCTCTGGCTCTCATCCTTTACCTTTGCCACCTGGCTGCAATCCTGGCAATCTCCCCATCGAGTGCATGACTTTAAGTCCCTTTTGACTCATGTGACCAAGTCTCTGACGCCATATATTAGGATCATCCTTGCTATTAGCAACTGCAATAGAACCACATGCATCAATTGTCACATAAAGAGTACCAGTCATTTTATTTCATGCAACGATCAATGAGCCTCTCGAAACCTTTCAGCTGTCACTACTGAAGGTTGTCATATATAGCCTTCCTTTGCTAGCTGCCCAACTGAAATCAAGTTCTTTCTTATGTCAGGAATGTGTCTGACATCATACAATTCCCATACAGAGCCATTCAACTTGATCTGCACTTTACCTTTGCCAACCATATCACATGGTTGATCATCACCAATGTACACATTCCCAAAGCTGCCTAAGACGTAATTTCTAAGAAGATCTTTGTTAGAGGTTGTGTGAAACGATGCACTAGAATCCATCAGCCAAGAATCGGACTTGTTCTCCATGGAACAAATCAATGCATCGTCTGATTCTTCTGAAAGAAATTGGATTCATTCTTGTTGTGTGTTTCTTTCTTCTCTGACCTGCACTGATTTCTGTAATGTCCAATTTTACCACAATTCCAGCACTCAATAATCTTCTTTGCATTCTAATTTTGATTATTGTTGGAATTGCTTGGGTTTCTCGATTTGGATATGTCGTTCCTCGATTTTGATTTGCCATGCCCATTGCCCTTGTTTGAACTTCTACCTCTGCTATCAACATTCAACGCTGATCCGGAAGTGAAACCACCATCTGCTTGTCGCCTGATCTCCTCTGTCATAATCAGATTCACCACATCATGGAACTTTAATTTTTTCTTTCCTGTAGAGGAATTGATCGCGGTAACAATGCCGTTCCAGCTGAATGGCTCTATATGGGAATTGAATGATGTCAGACACATTCTTGACCTAAGAAAGAATCTGATTTCATTTGAGCAGCTAGCAAAGGAAGGCTATATGACAACCTTCGGTAGTGACAGCAGGAAGGTTTTCGAGAGGCTCATTGATCGTTGCACGAGGTAAAATGACTGAAACTCTTTATGTGACAACTGATGCTTGTGGTTCTATTGCAGTTGCTAACAGCAAGGATGATCCTAATATATGGCATCAGAGACTTGGTCACATGAGTCAAAAGGGACTTAAAATCATGCACTCGATGGGGAGATTGCCAAGATTGCAGTCAGTTGATATCGACTTGTGTGAGAGTTGTATTTTTGAAAAGCAGAAGAGGATCAATTTCAAGGCGTGTGACAGAACTCCAAAGCAGAATAAGCTTGAGTTGATTCACACAGATGTCTGGGGACCGGCTACGGTCTCATCCATTAGCGAAAAGTCATATTTTGTGACTTTCATTGATGACCATTTCAGGAAGGTATGAATTTACTTCTTGAGATAGAAATTAGAGGTGTTTGAAGTGTTCAAGAAGTGGAAGGCAATGATGGAAAATATCAAGATTATCACCAACCAAACACTGAATTTTATACACTTTTCTGGTAATCTCACATAGAATAAATTCTATCACAGAATGACACGAACCAAACAGTGCCTAAATCTAAAATGACAGGTTTTCCAAAGACAACACCAAGATTTCAAAATCTGTTGTGATGCTTTTCACATGCATATTAGATTAAAAAAAAAAAAAAAACTAACGGTTCAACTGCACATCCAAATAAGCCTTTTAAGTGTATACTCCATTGTATACCACCCAATTTCACAAAAAAATAAATAAATAATAATAAACAAGTGCTTCATCTAACCGCAATATATTATGCATCTTTTGTTAAGTTTTGACAAACATCTCTCCTCTTCTCAAAATAAGTCATGAGATCAAATCCTGGAGAGCACCAATATTAAAAAAAAAACACTGCAATACGTTACACGTGTAAAGCTCTGCACTGAATTACTTCACTGTTAGTCCGCTCCAAAGACAATAGACAATAATAATGGATATAAAATCAACTAAGCAGTCTAAATTCAAAACTTAATCCACTTTAGTAAAACCATTTTTTTTTTTCTGCCATGCTTGCCCAATATCATTTGGGTATCAACAATAGAACTGTTTGTACACATTGGCACTGCTTTATTTTATGCAGTTATACATAAAAAATTCCAACTATAATGTAGCAATGAATGAGATTTCATTTAAAGTTTTTTTTCCTAAAAAAATGATGATGGTTAGATCAGTCTCCCAAGAAGTTCAGAATATCAGACACCTTGCTAGTATAATAGTCAGGATGAATGGTGTTTAGAGAGTCTTCAAGCATTGGTGATGTTGTCACACCTGCAATAACAATATTTTTTGGGGGTTCAACAAATCATGCTCTATGTATATTTGCTATATGTCTGCCCCACAAGTTTGATAGGGGGTCGTCACAAATTTAGGAAATTTTTTTCAAACTCGACAGAGAAGAAAAGGAAATATACATACCTGTTAGGACAAGAAGGGTCTTACAACCGGCATTCTGTCCAAACAGAATATCAGTATCCAATCTATCACCCACCATGCACATTTTCGTAGTATCAATTTGAAATCTGCACAAAAAAGGATATATTAAAATTCTGGTCTTTTTTTTTTTTGCACTTCTCAGTATACAAATATTAGTTGTACTGTACAAGACCACAGAGTCCCTACACGCAGCCCTGTGCAGTTCTATTTTGCTGATGAAGTACATACTTCATTAGATTAAGCATGTAATTCATTGGAGTATATACTTCATTTTTTCATGAATGTACATGCTTCGTTATATGACGACTGCATGGAGGACGTACGCTATATGAATATTACATCTTTTTATTAATAACTTTTTGCTAACATGTAGTTCCACTTATACAAATACTGGATTTAAAAGAAACTGAAGACTGCACTTTTACATTGCTCAAACTCATGAGGGTTGAGTTTAAATCCATTAACTGCAGACTCTTACCTGGTGCATATAGTTCTACATAATATGAAAAATCTGTAATCCAATTGTGTTCAATGCAAATATGCAGTGCTTATTAGATATCATTTAAACTGTTTTATGTTGTACCACATCCTTTTAAAAGTTTATTAACTTTCTCTGATGCTCAAATTTATGCATAATTGTTACTAACCTCTCCACTAAGAAATCCATCATGAAGGTCGATGGCTTTCCAACAACAATAGGTTCTTTTTGGGTTGATCCACAAATAGCACCGACCATGCATCCTGCACCTGCATTCAATGAGCAAAATGTATCACTAAGTGAAATTTTTGAAATTTTTTACTAAATATATATGAGGTCTGAGGTCCTAATTCTTCAGAAAAAGAGTTTTGATAATTAAGGAAAAAAAACCTGGCCATTCTTGTGTGTCAGTCATATGGCCAACAGCGTCACAATTGGTGGCAATGAATAGACATCCAGGATTCTCACGGATACACAGAGTACCATAACTGCCAGTTCAATCTCTGGGTCACACAATAGCTACATACAGACATGAACAACAGTATGATAGAGAAGGCAAATTATAAGATTATGATCATAATAAGCAGACAATTAACCTTACATATGTGATTTACAGTTATTACAAGCTCTTAGTAGTAAAAAGGATTAGCTATCTCAATATTTCTCGAGCTCTAAATTTGGCACGTCCCTGGAAAACATCATATGTCGGTCACTGATGCATGAAATCATGTTATGGAGAATGCAGTGATTTCAAATGGCATCCCTCAATTTTGGGTTATCATAAAAGTTATTCTGAGATATCAATCTTTGAACTTTTATCTGCTATTCAAGCGGTATAGCATAGGAACTTACGTTTGTCTGCATTTACATGAGAATTCTTAGATTTATTAAAATTGACTTCTTGTTGGTAGTTCTGGCATGCACAAAGCTCACTAAGAAAGAAAAACGGGCTTCTATCTGAATGCTGAAGCATGTTGATAGAACAAAATGATAATCTTCATTGCTTCCTTTAAAAGCAATCTTAAAATTATTATGACTTCAATGATGCTGTGAAAAGTATGGTTTAAATGTCTCACTGGAGTTTATAATAGTTTATATGCGGATCAATCCCCACAACTACTGCGCCAACCTGGAAGGGCAAGTATTAAATATCAATCAAGTGAAATATTTATAATATATACCAGGAAAAAGAAAGGCCTTTCCTAATAACACGATAGGATTTTGAAATGACAAGGAAAAACAACAAAATGAGGATGAGAATTTACGTTTTCATCATGCTTAACCATGAAATCTGATTTCAGCTGTATACTTTTGTTACTATCTTCCTGCAGAAATGTTTGCCAACTGAATAATTAGAATTTGAAAAAGAACCACCTGTCTGCTCATGCAGATTTCTATCCATTAATGTGTGTGCTGCAGTGACATCATTCAATCAGTTTATAATCCACAGTTAAGAGATTCAAATGAGTTGAGCACATAACAGACAGGTTCGCTTTAGGGTCTGATGGTGAGAGGATAGTGAAATATTTTTTGCTGAACTGAATTCGGCTGAACTAGATGGAGTAACCGGGAAGACAGAGAAGACATAAAATCTAGCCGGCAAAACTAATGTTGTATGCCTATTTGTATGACTGCTATATACAATTTCAATTCCAAAACTACAATTTGGTAGGTGATGATATATTATTAAAGAAGGGTTCTTCATTCTGTGAACAATATGAATTTTCCTTATTAAAATATGATTGTTCAGGGCAATTTCTACCTAGAAAGAAGTGGAGTGCAAAGAGGTACACCCAAAAAGAGAATACACATAAGCACACACAAACGTACATAAGAAGTCAAGAAAGCCTTACTGGGCCACCGAAACATGTAAAACCAGCGAGCTTCAGTTCTTCCAATATGCCTTCCTCACCTATAACATATACCTGTGCAAAGGCAAACATGTACTCTTTATTTATGCTATTTCATCATCACCCATATATATTAACTAAAAATTTGACACTCTTTTGAGGAAGAACAGGTATAGAAACACATTGTTCTGCTTCAAACGTGAACAATTAAAGCCTCAAACACACTACCATTCCATATCGACTTGAAGCATCATTTAGTTATGCAATAATAAAACAATGTATGTCAACCACTTCTGTTTGAGTTCAACATATGTCAGCAAGAGCAAATCAGAAAATAAAAGAGTGGACCAGATGTTGGGATGTTGCATATGAAAAAACAACCGACCTTCTTTTCTTGAGGGAAGCTGTTCAATTTCAAGTACATTGCTGCAGCAAATGAAGAAGAGAATATCTCTTCCTACAAACAGGACACATATTGAAAATTAGTACCAAACGCCAGTCAATTACATAATGCGATACACACTTGTCCTTATCAAGTTCATACCTCATTAACTTCGAGTCCAAGTTTACGGAATTTGGTTGCATACTGTTTCCTAGATTTCATTGAATTGTTTGTCACAAAAACAATCTTTTTCCCCTGATACACGCATGAAAAAAAGAAGAGAGAGATAAGACACATCACAAACATAAAGGACAATTGCAGCCATAAACATTACTTTTCTGTTCCTTAAAACAAGAAAAGGAAAGAACAGAATAACTTTGAGATTTTTTATTTCATTCAGATTAAGCACTACAAAATATTTCATTATCTCATATGAAGAAATGCTACCCATTGATAGAGAGACATCTCTACTCACAATCTTCACTGTAAGATATTCCTAATAAAAAAGAGTTTTGATACACTCGGTCCGTTTTATAGCCCTGTCTACAACAATTATTTATGCACTGCGATAGTGCAGTGTAAATGTATATTGCATATCACAGTGCATTAAGATTAAATTTTTTTCATTTTTTCCAAGAAAAAAAAAACTCAGGGTAGATATCACCTTTTATAATAATATGTACTTCAATGGGAGACTACATTTTTCTAAAAGAAGAAAACCGGTGAGGACTACGAATGGGGGTGCACACAGGGCTGGACCTATCATTTTCCAATAAAACATATCATCAAGAGCACCTAAAATTGCCTCTGAAGATTTCATAATTCCATCGGCCAAACAAAAAATAGAACAAAGAAAAATGTAAAAAAACACTTTTTCCCCAAACACAATGACATAATCTCATCAATTGATCCCCAATGCATAGAACGATTACCTTTCTTACTCTTCCAGCACGTCTACTGTACAAATACACGTACAAATGTACATACAAGCTAGCTACGCATACGCACACTCATATAAATAAAATTACGTTCTTCTTTGAATAGACAAAGCCAAAATATATATATAAAAAAAAAACCATAAAAAACGTCAAACTTTGCCTCCCAAGATTCCTAACTCAATCTTTCTCAAAAAAAAAAAAAAAAAAAAAAGATTCCTAACTCAATCGAACAATCTCAGATTAAAAATAAACTGTATAAAAAGACTTTTCTTTTTCATTCACACAATCAGATAAACAATCAAATAAACCCATCCATCAATCTATTCGTCCAAAATCTACAAACACACACACAAAGATTCGAAAAAAAGCGTACTTTTGATCGTAGCATCTCCAGCGTCCGAGGAACCCCATCGATAAGTCGATCGCCCTTCCAAATGACCCCTAAAAAATACAAAATCCGATCTTTTTCAGAGAGTTTCCCCCAAAAGAACATCTAAAGAATCAAAGAAAAAATTGACACATTTTTTTTATTTTGAACTGAATTGGAAATCCAACCATCGCAGTCGAAGAGGAAGGCTTCGACGGAGTCCAATAATTCGTAGAAATCTCCATTAGAGAGTGCTCTGCAAAGCTTCGAAGCCCCGTTTTCGACCCTCGCCATTGATGGTCCCTCGTTTTTTCTCTTGCGGTGTGTTTTAAAGCAACTATGGTTTGCTTGTAGAGTTTAATTGGATTGTCATTCTATTATGGAAATAAACAAGATTCGAGAATTAAATTACTACGAGAGTTATGACTGTTCTAGTATTAAAAAAGATAGAATAATTTTGTGTGTGTACGTGTTTTAAATTATTTTTATTCAAAAACATAATAATAAATTTTTTATTGTTTGTAGAAAATGTGAATAAATGTAGATAAAGATTTATAGAAGATAAAAAAATGATACCAATTGATTTAACAATTGATTGGACAGTGGGTCCACATATTCTTTTGATTTGAATAACTTAGAATAACTTAATTCTGATGGATTGATGAAATCTATATACCACTTGTACTAGTTAATTCTAGTATACAGATTCTCATTTATTTCAATCATCCAAACATCCATAATAAAATTATTCTGACTAATTTCAATTTATTCTGAACTTATTCTCGAACCAAACATGAGTTTAATGTTTTCTAATTGAAAGATGGGGGGCTATATATCCACCCCATCAAATTATAATTTCACCCCTTTCAAAATATAAAAAAACAAATTTTCATGTTCACACGAAACAATGCAAAACCCATTCCACCCAATCCCACCCCATGTTAACCGGCCTCACCCCTTGAATTTATCACCCCCCTTTATACAATGAATGGGTATACCGCGCTCCTCAAAATAAAAGAAAAGGCGAAGATGATGGTGCTGGAAATTGGGAGCAGGGATGGGTTGATGGAGGAGGAGAGTGAGGAGCAACCTCGCTTGGTTGAAGAGGTGGAGGCAATGAAGTGGCCTCTGCATGTCTTCAGCCTGCCCATGTTGAGCGCGGGGGCAACGCTGGACATATTGTATGGGCTATTCCCATCTGATATGGATCTCGTATACCCCCCCTGTTTGAATGGAGGAATATGGGCAGTATAAGCGGGTATAAGCATGGATACTGAAAAAAAGGTGTTTGGAAACCAAGAATAAATGGGAATTGGTATGCTAGTATAAACTGGTTTTGGTATTTCTCCTCTCCCATGGAATTGGTTATCTCAGCTTATCTATTCCACCTGCATATATGGGTCCCACCAGTCCCATCAACACTTATTACTCATTTTTTCCCTGCCTTTTCTCCCTTGCTCTTCCTCGATTCTCCAACCCATCTCACATGTGGGGGTTAAAAATGTCAATATACATCTTTATCCATATCTTATTTATTATCTATCATTAATTTATTCTTGGTCAATCAAACAACACAATTCATTATTACTTTTTCTAATAAGAATAAATAAAAATTCAACCAAACAAAAGATGACTTATTCTTTATCTATACTAGTATAGTTATTTATCCCGAATAACCTAATTCCTTTACCAAAATACCCAAATGGGGGGAGGGGGTAGAGTTCACGGTGAACGCGGAGAGCCCGTTCAAAAGGGGACTCAATGATGACGAGTGCACGTTTTGCATAAATTGAAATACCATCCACAAAACAAAGTGGAGGAACTAGAGAATTTGAACAATAAAAAGTAAAGAAAATTTTAGTTTGTTATTCATGCTACATATGTTTCAGCAATTCATCAAAACATATAATTAGTTTGCATCTGGTTCAACAACTTATCACAACAAAGTTTCTTTTGGTTTGTTATTCATGCTGCCAAGATTAATAAAGCATGAAAAAACAAATAAACAACATACTATAATAAATACTTCAACTTTTTTAAAAAAAAAAAACATGTATGACCGTTTTTTTTATGGTTTTGAACAAAAAGGGTTTAATGGACTCAATGGCGCTGAGTATTCGATGCCTTTCATGGTCATCGCCAAAGACGGACAGACGGTGAAAGCCCCGCCCTCCTTCATGTTGGCGACCTTGACGACGACATTGTTGATGAGATCCTCAATAAACGACGATCAAATGCATGAGTATAGGTGGTTAGAGAGCATATAAAAGAGTGTGCATATGGCTTGGACAAATGATCAAACAATCTGTGCGCGTAGGTGCTCTAGGTGGGTCGAACAAATGATCAAAGATCTGATGGGCTAAGATGGAGAGAATCAACATGTAACATTGAAAACAAGCAAGAGCTAGAAATTGAGCAAAAGGAGAGTCAGAGAGAGGGAGAGCCAGAGACTGGGTAAAAGAAGAGTCAAAGAGAGGCTAAAATCATAATGAAGCAGGCCATAGCTCGGTTAGGGACTGCGAGAGGAGAGCGGGGAAGATCTTGTTGAGGGTGAACCACAAGGAAGACCAGCGGGTGCTGGCACTGGGAGAGGCAACATCAACCAGGAGGAGGAGATGACCATCGGTGGAGGGAAAAAGTTGGATGATGGAGGGAGAGGGGAAGGATGCAAAAAAAAGAAAAATATGAGGGGTGGGGTTTCAGGTTGTAATCAATGGTGTATATATAGGGGTGGGTTTGGAGTTCATAAATGTTGGATGGGTGGAACTTACAAGGGGTGGGATTGGAGAAAAATGGCGGTTATAACCATCCCCTTGAAAGATTATATAAGTTGATTTTTTTTTTTTTTTTTTTTTTTTTGGGGAGACAAACAAACAGTTGAAAAATTGAAAAATGTGATTAGATACATGTTTGGAAATCTTCATATTTTCAAAGGCGTCTCATGAGTGCTATTATACATAGTTCACAGCAATAATCTATATCTCCATATCCATTCACTAGTTTATTATTTTTAAAGGAAATGTATATAACACCCTGTAATTTAGCTAATATTCCTATCTTTCCCTGTTTTTTCTTATCCATATAACCCATTTTCCTTTAATCGATCTGCCTTGTAGCTGTTAACATGCCTAATCCCAATTGCAGTTAAGTTAACCAGATATTAATAAATTACAGTCTTACCCCCGTTTCTATCACAATGTAAGGAAGAACAATTTTGTCAGGTTGAGTTTTTTTTTTTTTATTAAACTTTTATGGGGTTATATGCGTGTGTTTTCATGATAACATTAAAAGTAACGAAATATTCTTTAAATATCCCTTACAAATTGACGGGATATTAACCCGGGGAGGGTTTTCACTTAACTAGGAAACTTATAGGGGGTTATATGGATACATATTTACATAGGGTTATACACATTTTCTCCAATTTTTAAAAGTTCAAATATGTGTGGTTGATGGTGCTTGGAAGAGATTGTTAAGAATACACATAGAATAAAATGGAATATAAGTGAATAAATTTAAAAAACATGTTTATTTGTAGAACAAGAAATGTATATATTTATGTCAAAGCATACGAGAATAAATTAATATTGATAATATTTCACAAATTCTGTTCCACAAGATACTAAATGTCAAATGACTTGTTATCACCTTTTATAAATCAATAAACCCACAAGTAAATATTTTTTAAATTTTTTATAAATTATTATCTATATCTTCTTTACCTTCTATCCATAACTTACCTATGATCAACCAAACAACAGTAATTTTTTTTTGTTATATTTTTCAACAAAAATAACTAAAATTGTTAATTTTTTATCTTATTTTATCTATTAGTCCCTCCTTTAACAAACAATTTATGTACAAGTTCAAATCTTCAATTCATGTGACTTCTAACAATTAAGTACCGTTTGAAAACGCTCTTGAATGTGCTTTTATTTAAAAAAAAAAACAAAAAGTACATGTTTCCATACGTTTCCCTAATTACATATTTAGTTACTCATTTTAATTCAAAAAATATGATTTTTAAAAAGTAAAGAAAATAAACTTCCTGCTAATCAAGTTGATTTAAACTATGTGAATCATATTTTTCTAAAAGCGTTTTCAAGCACAACCTTAAACTCATTCAAACTTTATAACAAACAATTGGCAATGAGATAATAAGGATGAAAAAAATGAAACAAGGAATGAAAAGAATGAAGAAAGGAAAATTATAAAAGATAAAATTTGTCAGCCAAAAGGAATTAGACAATTCAAATTTCATATCATAAATTAAAAATATAGCTTGAACTTTTAAATTTACTACTCACCTTAGGTTAAGATTGAACCCAATCCTATCCAAAATCAATCTAATCAAGTTCAACCGACCCAAGCTTCACCCTAACATCACATTCTTATGCAACCTAAGCTTCAAAAAATAGCATGCCATATATAGGCCATCCCCAAAAACTCAACAAAAAATAATACAAAATTTTATAACATAAAAGCCTGATAACTTAGGAGGGCGTATAGCTCCTCCTCACACTTTAGCATACGATCACCATACTGCCTCTTTAGCTTTCTCACATCGAATGAGTGAATCTCAACAGTCTTACCCAAGACCACGCCTCCATCTTTTGTCAGTCTTGTTCTTCTGTTCTCCCATTTGCTTCACCTACTTCTCTTATTCTCTTGCTTTTCGCAAGGCCTTCCTCTTCTCTTCTCTGGAAGATAAACAAATGAACCATTAAATTCCAGACATGACAAACCTTAATGAGATTTGATATCACTCCGATCGTCACATATTTAATTATTGTATCATTTGTTAAAATTTAGTCACATACCTGGCTTTTGCAATTTCTTCTACATAGAACTTTCTTTTCTTTTTCAGTCTTGGTGTGAGTACATGAGGCTTCTTCCCATTCTTGAGCATGCCCTTACCCACACTGCGTTTTGCCACCTTATCAGGCTGCTGAGGTTGTTTCGCTTTCATTTCTGGGATCTTGTCTTTGGCATTTTTAACTTTAGGCGTGGTCTTTCCATTTAATGCTGCATTCATCTTGCCAGCCTTGTTAAGAGATTCAGGCGGTTGGGGTTTTCCTTCGGGGATCTTCTCTTCCTTTCCGTCATCAGTAACCATGGCCTCTTCGATTTCTGTCGCGTCAGATATGTCTTGTTCTGTCACTGGTTTGGAATTGCTCAACTTTTTCAACTGTGGGAAGAATTAATATGAATCATTTGTCATGATAATGGATTTCTCTCTCTATTTCAATATACAGTGGAACTCATGACGCATTGGGGAATAACTACTACTGTGTATTAAAAAGAATAATATCCTAAAAGAGCTGACTAACTACAAGTCTATAAGCTAGTATCCAGGACTGAGCAAAATCTCTCAACTGCGACATATAAGCACCTTTCATGTGCACCATAAGCTATTTCTCTACACATAATGCAATAGACTTGGGGCTTTCTAATACAACAAAAGCACATCCCAGTAATATGACAAACTTTTGAGAACACATATACCCTCTTCCATCTAGATTGAGACATCTTGGTAATTATTATGAGCAAAATTCCACACAGAACTGAACTCATAAGATACCTTTGTCTCTATTAAAAAGCTTGCAACACACACTCATAGAGGAACTCATGTCTGTTGGCTTAGTTCAGCAAAATATACCTATCTAACATGACACCAGTATTAAATCTGGAGTTACAAATTTCCTAAGAAAAAGCAAACCCAACTTTGATTAGTTGGCTAGCACCTCCCACCAAACTGAAAGAGGGCAGGGTATCAAATCCCGGGGAGCACCAATTTTTTTTCAAAAAAAAAAAAAAATCCTCATTAATACTTCTGGATATCTCCAGTCTAAACTCTGAAAACTATTCTCAGAATCAGGTGTACAAACATCATGTACCGTAACGGAACATTTATTCAAGGCGTGTATCAAATGATGATTTCATGACAAAAAAAAACCTCATAAAAAATAAAATCTTTGTAAACTTGTAATGCGGCAGATTTTCTCCAACATAAATGATAAAAACATAAGCAACTCATAAGCTTACCTTCGCTACAAAAAATCCATCCATATTATGGACATGAGGGTAAAAACGCCTGGTTTTTTCTAATGAGGGGTGGAAACGGTGTTCCCTGAATCGAACAAACCTGAAAGAAAAAAAGCAGATGGGCATCAGTAAACCAGGAACACCTGTAACATCAGAAAGGGTGAAATTCAGAATATTACCCTGGACGGCCAAAATCCAGACCACATGGTACAAGTTGCACATGTCTCTTTTTGAGAGCATAATCTATAACCGCTTCATTCTATAATTAAAAACATTAAAGCGAGTCATTAAATCTAATAATTTCTTGTCTGAGAAACATATCCTATAATACTAACCTCAGCAACCATAATGGAACAGGTTGAATAAACAAGGTATCCCCCTGATTTTGAATTAGCATCAACCATGTCAATTGCAGCAAGAATCAGTTGCTGCAAAAGAAGCAAAAAAACAAATATTACAAATAATGTGCAAAGGGAAAAATAGAACTGTATACGATCCCTAGGAGAAACAGAGCATCGGTTCTTCTTTTATTATCAAATTTTCTATTTCTAACTGCATTATAAGTGCACATGCACATAAATTTATCACTACTCATGGTGGCTGGAATAATACAAGTTTTACTTCTATGCCGATGGATCATTTTAATACTATCAACAGCATTATCTTTTTAATGATACCAGCACAGCAGCACTATATATAGGCTGATGATTGAATGGGAAAGGGAAACCCCGTACTGATATAGGCGGAAATCATGGTATAGGTTGTTTGTGGCAGATAACTTTTCTTATTTGAATTTGATATATATAAATCACACGCAAACACATACAAACCACATATATATACTATTCTGTGACCATATATGTAACCATTACAGCAAAAGAAGGATAAGAGTGTAAAATTCTAGTTCCACTCAAAATAAAGATTGTAATAAAGTAAAATGAGAGAAGAATCCACAAGGTTACTTTGATGTGATTCAACATATAAAAATCATGATCTCACCTTTTGCAAAAAAACACAATCCTCTATGTCCTTTTTCTCTTTGGAGAATTTAACAGATTCATCTTTAGATATGACCTGAAAAAAAGTCATCAGTGATCTTTTTTATACAGCAAAAACTGCCCCTAATTTAAGTTTTAACAAATTAAATATCAAATGTTGTTCACTTACCCCCGTCCCACTGCAGGGTGCATCCAACAATGCCCTATCAACAGAATTTAGACCATACACCATTGGAAGCTGCAGCCAGAATTTCAAATTGATCAACTGTGTTACCCAAACAATGATTTAAACAGTTTCTGTTTTTTTTTTTTTGGGATAAAAAGTTGCACTCGATTGTCCAATAACTTATATCCAGGAAAAATGTTCATAATGCCCTCTCGTAGGTACCAACATCAAAATTTCTTTATTTAAAGATGAGACATGCAGCTGAATCCAAACACACACCAATGCCTTTTTCTTCCTTTTTTTTAGCAGCAATGGCATTGCTAAAAAATCACTTGAGATTTCAAAATCAACAGCACAAGAAAGAACGTTATTTGAAACAAAACCTAACGTGAATTTTAATCAATTCTGCAAAGTAAATGCCAAACTCATATAAAATAATAGGTGAGAGGAGATGATGTGTTTGCAGCCTCTTCTTTTTTTTTTTTTTGTGGAAATGAAGTAGGAATTTTTTATTAATAAAAGCCCATGAACAAAAAGGAGACAAGGGATCTCCTAACAAAACAAATTTCTTTTTGGAGTTAAACCAGATTAATAAAATCTTGGTGAGAATCTCTTACATTCCTTCCATTAAAATTAATGGCAGAAAAGGCAATGATAATGATAAGAATGATGATCCACATGCAGAATCTCAAATGAATAATGAAAAACCCATGGTCATGCAGAAAACTTTTCTTGCAAACAACCTATTTTTATAAAGAAAGTAAAGCAAATAGTGAAGTAGAATTTACATAACCTGTTATCAATAATGCTATATCAAACAATTCAATTCAATTGTGTAGGGCTTCAGCAGAATTTAGGCTTATAGGAATATATCAGTGTTTCCAAACTTGAAACTAACCTGCCTTCCGTCGTAGTTACAAACTATAGTATTTGTTACACCCATCCGCTGTAAATTTGATGTTAGTGCCTTCAGTCTCTTAAATTTGAACTCATTCGCATAAATTATACCTGAGAAAAAAAAATACATATGAAGGAAAAGGAGAAAGCAGAAGCAATCACTGATGAAGCACAAATCACAGAAACCAGTATAAAAAACAGTAAAAGAATATGACTTTTAAAATAAACTGCAATTTTTTACATAATTTTCAGCTCTCCCCAACATAATTACACACCCGACCCTCTCTTAACCCGCTAGCTCTCTGTTGGATATTAGATATTATAATATTATAATTTTTTTTAAGAATATGTAGGAATTCTACCAACCAATTTCATTGACAAATTAAAGTACAATTCCAGAGACCAAGGAAAGGGAAAAAAATGAAGCATAGTTCATACATTAGGGTTCTACTGGCATACAACCACAGTCCCTACTACTACTCTTTGATCACCAATATTCCACCCTTCAAAACCCCAACTCTTGGCCCCGCAAGATGTATTGCCCATATAATTGTTTCCAATCACTACCTAAGGCAAACAACATAAAAGTACTTCTCCAATAATCCATTTTCTCCAAATAAATCTCCATATTACTTCCACATTGTAACATATCAGATCTGCTCCACATTTCTTTAAAAAAATTAAAAAACTGCAATACATATAAATCATTTCACCAAAATAGGTGATCTAGTGGCTGGTCAGAGATGAGCACATACCACTGTTCTTCATCAGGGCTGCAATATATGTTGTTTTACCCCCAGGAGAAGCCCTGCAGGAGGTATAAGTGACTAGGTGGATAAATTGGAAAACAACAAAATCAAAAGTAACACAACTGTAAACCAGTTAGTGATAGTGAAATAAAATAAACATTTGAGAAAAAATACATTAGCTTGTAAAGTACCACCGTACCAGTTACTATGACTTGGTGACATTGTCCTTTTCAAAAGGAAAGGTAGAGAAAGGAAGACAGGAGGAATGATAAAAAAAACTGAAGCCATAAATCTAACAAAATATGGAAAATGGCTGATCAAAATTTATGGGTAAAACAGAGTGAGTGATAGGCAGTGGGTCAAGGTCAGATAATGAGGGAGATCAGTCAAGCGAGCAGTTCTCAATAACTTCAACTACAGCCAAATTTTGGTATGACTAAGGACTCATTTGTTAAATGTAAGAGGTGGGACAGACAAAATGTAAGAGGAGGAAATGAAGGAGTAAACGAGTTTATATCTCAGGAGAGCACACCAGTGGGGCTAGGCATCAAGACAGAGGCCAGAAGTATAGGTGATCAAACTAAACAATAGACATTTTTATTGGGATGGGCGGTATGTACAGGGACAGAGAACTTTTTATATTAGTAAAATTCATGATTTATATGAGCCTTTCACCATGCTGCGTATGTAAGAATCAAAATTTCTACACCGTTTCAGGGAAGCAAAAATAATAACGTAGTGATATGACTTGTATGTATATACCAGAGGTTTTCTTCAAAGAATAGGAATTTCTGTATAAAAAAATCTGGTCAGTTATAATGTCACATAAAGATTGGATAGAATGAAAATGGGATTGGCAAACTTTTATAAAGAGAATATATTTTCTCCAATGACTACGTTTTTACAACCTTATTGGAATTTAAGTTTGCACTCATTTTATCCCATCTTTATTCATTTTCCATTATTATGTTCTACATCCAATTTATGATAGATAAGATTGTCATTCATGGACTCCCGGGGAAGGGGGGGTTGCTGCTTTGCAGCCATGTATAACATACGATGACAATATACTTCGCAAGCAGATATTGTGTGAAGATATTTGATATTAACCTCTACACTCAAGCACAAAACACAACTAGATCACATTATTTCATTCCATTTGACATTATAAAAGGTACAGAAATAAGCTAAAGGTACAGAAAAACATAATAAATAAAAAAACTGCCTATAAAAGCTAAAGGCTACAGAGTTGAGAGTCCTACTTTTCTTTCAAAAAACTGAAAACACTTACGCCATATCTAAGACCCGCTCTTTTTCTTGGGGAGCAAGTGCCATAACAGGCAAAAATGAGCTCGCACTTTGTAGCTGCCAAACATAAAAAGGAAGAAACTTAGACAAATTGTATTTAAAAAATAGCCAAACTTTATGAACACAATGTAAATTGTAAAGCATAAAGATTATTGAATGCAGGAGCTACCATATAATGTCCAGCCAAGTACTCTGGAGTTGCACCAATAGGCACTTGAGAATCATAAACAACCAGAGCTACCTAGCATCAATCAAATGCCTAAGGACATTATTCAAATACCATTGAAAATTGATAGACTAAATGAGAATTGAGAACTAAGGAACCTTACCTTTGACCATTCGCTCAGTTGCTTAAGGTTCACTCCTCTGCCAATTAGAACATTGGCAAGGTCCCGTCGTCGAGTCTAATAACCAAAAAATATAATGAAACTAGAGAACAAAGTACCAAAATACACTTCATGATCATTATTTGAATGCTGGAGTGAATGCCAGACAATTTAGTGATGGGATGTGAATAATTCCAGCTGAAGGAGAATGCTTTATGAAATGAGATATCCAGTAAAACCCAAGGATATATATGATGTCATAAGAAGCAAAAATATTATAATCATCTACCATAAGTTTTCTTTTCAAGCTATTCGCTAGCATATCATGAATCTCATGAATGGAAATATTCTACAAAATAAAAGATTTAGACACGTACCTTAAGAGTGTTAGTGCGTATGCAGACAGGTCTAGGTCTTTCAAAGGCTTCAATGAGCTCTATAAGTTCTACCACCGGAAACATCTGTATAACACATTGTTCCAGAAAAAAATATATATTAGTACGACAAATTCAGGCAACACAACAAAGGGAAAAAACAGAAATATGGAGCCTCAAATCACCTCGACCAAAGCATCCATCATGAATTCGTTGTATCCATAATTACGAGCCAAATCTGCCTTAAGCTGCTTCACGTAGTCTTTGCGATTGGAGCCCTCCTCTTTCAATTGCTTGAAATTAGAAAGCACTCTCACAACTGCCCCATATACATAAGCAAACAAACTAAATTAATCAGTGCAGGAGCAAGAAACCCCACGTTCACAATTTAAACACTCAATCATCAAAACAACTACACCCACCCCAATAATATCATTCAGAACCAATTATGGACTAATAAACCAATTTCCGGTTTGCAAAATTCGGGTTCCGAATTAATCAGTTCAAGCACTACTTTGGAACCAAATAATCTGATTTTGTGGATTACCCGCATAATTAAATGACTAAGGTAAATTGATTATGATCTGGCCTCTAATTTTCGCACAATCTCTTGGAAAACTGGGCCTTTTCAAAGAACCAAAATTTTCAACTAATCGACTTTTTGATGATTTATCCTAAACAGGGCACAGCTATACAGACCCTAATAATCTAAAATTGAAAAAACAGTAGTGAAATCGAAACCCAAACGCACTCTCTTTAATCCTCCGTTGCAGGTTCTGAAGATCAGGCACCCTCTGCTCTTCCTCTTTAAGCTCCTAATTCAACAAGAACGCAAACACACGCTCACAATCAACAAAGCATATATTTTACAAACAAAGAACAACAAAAAGATATTCTACAACCCCACAAAAAAACAAAAAAAACCTCTTCTGTGGGCAATCTGAACTCATCAGACTCTCCTTTGATATTAAGCTTCAGCTCCTCCTCGGCCTCCTCCTCCTCCCTCTCCCTCTCCTCATCGATGGCCCTCGACTTCCTCTCGATGTCATCCTCCTCCGACTCGTCCGAACCCGAGCTCCCACCCTTCCCGTCGCCGCCGCTTCCAAGGAAGTCATCGGTGAAGGGATCGTCACCGTCCGACGAGAAGTCCGACTGGGGATCCTCCCCGTCGTCGTTGTCCTCCTCTCCGGACCCTCCGACCGCGAAGTCGTCGCCTTCGTCCGCGGCCGAGTCTGACGAGCCGCCGTCAAGGAGGTCCTCGACCTCTACTTCCACCGGCTCCTCTTGCTTCGACTTCTTCTTTGGGGGCGGGTTTTGGTGGCCCTTGTTGCTCTTCTTCTTCGCCATTTGAGAGAGAAGAGAGAGAGAGAGAGATTTTGTGGTGTGTTTGATGTCTTTTGGGGGACGAAGTAGCTAAAACCCTCGTCTTGGAAGAAGACCTAGGGTTTTGGCGTCCGTATTTAATTTGGTTTTGGTGACCGTATATGTGTATTTGTGTACGTGTATTTCGAATGGTAGAACTTTAGGTTCTCGTTCACTCTCATTCAAGTTCTGTTCTACAACGGGTTTTTGAACCCCATGTAAGCCCATTTGGATAGAGAATTTAATTATTTTGAAATTTATAACGATTTTGGTATAAATAAGAAGAAGAAAATGATTTTTTTTATTGTATTTTAAATTATTTTTATTTGACAACATAATAATAAAAAATTTGTTGTTTGGATAAAACATGAATAAAACGAGAATAAATATTTATAAAAAATGAAAAAATGATGACAGTGGATCCACGTATTATTTTGGGTTGAATAACCTAGAATAACTTAATTTTAGGAGTTGATTGAAATTCATATACCATTTTATACCAGTTAATTTTGATATACAAATTCTCATTTATTTCAGTCTTCCAAATATCCATTTTGAAGTTATTCCAATTAATTCTCACTTGTTTTGGGCCATATTCTTGAACCAAACAGGGGCAAGAAAGCATTTGGAAAAGCGTTTGAAAAATATGATTTTGAGTATTACTTAAATTTTTTTTTCAACCTCAACCCCAATTCCAGTCTCATACACGTCGATAGAAAATCATTGGAGTATACCTTCTCACATTAATGAGATATATGATTTAGAAGAATTTTTTTATATTTTCTACAAATACATTCATGCAATTTAATAGAGTATATATATATATATATTTTATAAAAGCATTTAACTCATTAAATAAGATATACTATTTGTTAAAAATTCAAAACACGTGTACACTAGAATAAGGACTGAAAAAGAGACTGTATGTAACATTATCCATTTGATCTTATATAAAGTAATTTAATAAAACTCGATTCCTAAAATGCTCACGTACTTCTTCTTTATTTTTTTGAAGCATATTTTTGTATTAATAGCTGAAACAACTTTTTTAATTAAACACACTTTTGTGGTGCTATTTGAAAACATGTGTGCGCTTTCATTTTTTTAAAAGTAAGATCTTGCTCAAATACATTTTCAAACGCTATATAATTCTACTTTCGTTAGGTTATGATTGTGAGTAGTGTAAAGCGGGGTGGGTCAGTCTGGCGTAGCTCAATGGTCGTTAAGGGAGCGGGCCGTGTCGACAGAATCTGGTACGGGCCATTCTTCGAGTTGGACATTAGGGGTGGGGCATGTCGGGCCCTTGGCCCGTTATGTTAGTCTAGCATGACACGTTTAGTGTTCTCCCATTCCCAACTAAAAAATGATATGTTCGGCCTTGTTTACTAATGATAATTTACTTTAATTTGGTGTTGTTTACATTAATTTAGTGACCACCTGATCCAGCTATCTATAAATTAAAGAACTCAACAGGCCAAGAACAACAAAATTAAAGCATGACTTAGTGTATGACCAAGTCAAATGGAATCAAGAGGAGTTCTACTTAGCTGACTTAGGCCCCGTTTGGTTGCGTGTTGGGGCACGCTTTTGCTTTTTGAAAAACTGAAAAGCTAAAAGCGTGCAGTCAAACGGGACAGTTTTTTGCAGAATCGGAAGCTGGATTCCTTTTAATTTTTTCCTCGAAATTTGTGTTTTAAAAAGCTCAGAAACAACACTTTTTGGTCGGAATCGATTTTTTGAATTTAAAAACAACTTTCTCTGTCAAACATTAAACTCCTTTCAAATATTGATTCCTGATTTTAAAAAAAGCATCATAAAAAAGTCAAGGTCTAAAATCATCTTAAAAAGCAGCTTTATTCCAAAAGCTACTTTTCAATCTGTGTTTCCAAACGGACCCTTAGTACAAAGCATGACTGTTGACTTCGTCCAAGGCATTAATAGCCACAAATGAAACATAAAAGATTATATAGTATTTTTGTTATATTGTGTAGCCTGATTATGTGCGTAGAGGATTGTTGACGTTACGCAGAATCAAACGGGGGTCGAGTTGTATTGACATTTTTGTCTTTAATAAACTGTTAGTATGACATGACATCTCATATTTTTATTAGGTTATAAGATTTTTATTTTTGGTGTGACCATTGTAAAAACTTCTCGTTGATAATGGATTGATCTGTGGTGTGCTTCGTAGACGTAGACAAGGTTTACCAAATCACGTAAATTTTTGTGTTTTTCTTTCGATTTATTTGTTTATTTTCTTGATTGATTGTATCACAAAATCCAAAATTATTAACAATTCTAGTATTGAACCTTCCTCAAAGATACAACACAAT
Source organism: Acorus gramineus (assembly GCA_030737835.1). Lineage (NCBI taxonomy): Eukaryota > Viridiplantae > Streptophyta > Magnoliopsida > Acorales > Acoraceae > Acorus > Acorus gramineus. The sequence continues at coordinate 6,677,026 of CM060850.1, forward strand.
AATAATTAAATGAGTTTTTTTTTTATGTTTTCCATTTCCTAAGCACACCATCAAAATATTTACAAATCAAATGATTGATACTTGAATTTTGTAAAATTAAACTTCTAATTTGATTTTCAAAACATACTTTTTTGGCTTTTAAAATTAATTTTGAGGAAGCATTTTTTTTTCATTTTTTAAAAAAATTGTTTTTAAGTGACATTTATAACTAAAAAGTAAGGTCACGCTTTTCAATTGATCATTCAAAATTTTAAGCGTTTGAAAACATGTTTGTAATTTTTGGTTTCATGCAAAAGTAAAATCACCAAAACAGTGTTTTCAAACACCCTTTAATCTATGATGCATTCCAGTTTTGAATCATAAAATACACCACAATCCAAACGTTATATTAAAAATAAGAACATTGATACATAGCGCCTCATTGGCAGCCATGTCTACAATCTAAAAACGGTCTCCTGGTCAACTACACTCCATTAGTGGAATCTATGCAGGGTCTAATCTATTTGCATGCAGTGTATGTCCAATTGGTTTTTTTATTTAATAAATAAATAAATAAAATATATTTATTTATTTTGAATATACTTCATTATATTCACAATAATATGCGTTTCATTACACGACTATATAATTTAAAAAAAAAGCAATGAGTAACAAATTGTTTTCCTAAATTTAAAAGTAAAAAACAATGGGTAACAAATTGTCAGAGGAGTTGCACTGTCCATCGACCATCTGCTCCTCTGCTGTGATGCTTGACATCCGCAATGTGTTTAAACGCCGACGAAGACCGATCCATCCGTCGTATCTTTTCGATGAATTCCTCCGGCATGAGAACCAAAGACAGTTGTTGCAGTTTAGTCAAGTAATGCACACCCTTCGGAGGTTCCTTTAACTCCACACAACTCTGAAGTTGAAACTCTCTAAGCTCCGGCATCCCCCCTTGCAAGAAAACCACACTCACCAAGTTCAGCATCTTTGACACGCCCAACACCTTCAACGTGGGGAACGATTGCGCGGGGAACCTCAGCTCGCGCCCTTTATAGGCGTCGTCGAGCAAGAGATAAGCTAAATTAGGCAATTTCCCAATAACATGGAGCAGATTCTCCGCTTCTTCGATGTGAGAGTCGAGAAGCCATAATTGTGTCAGGTTTTGCAGCGAAGAGAACCACCTTGGCTCGCCCTTCATTCGCCCAATTAGTATGAGCTTTTGGAGGTGCGGGAGCGGCGGAGACAGGAAGTCCAGGCAGAGGAACTCGCCAACAGGTTCTTTTGCCGCGATGATGCACAGGCGAAGGAGCCGCTCCATTTTCGTGATCGACGCGCAGAGGTCCATCCCATGGGCCGATCGCACCCCCTTGATCGACAGGCTCCTCATCTGGGTTAGCCGGCCGATCTTCCTTGCAATCTCTGCGTTGCAAGAGACGGTCCTCAGCGTCTGCAGGCCCTTCAATTCCCACACGCCCGCGAGGGTCTCCCCGTGGATGATGAAGCGCGTGATCCTGTGCTTGTGCGCTTCGATCTTGTTGTTTATGAACAAGTGTCTCAAGCTTTGGAGTTTCGATATCTTACAAGGTAGGCTGTGTATTCCGGTGTCGAAGATGTCGAGCGTTTGTAGGTTTCGAAGCCTCTCTAGTGATTTTGAAAGCTCCTTCACTTTGGTATCCCTTTTTAGAATAAAAAATAAGAGAATGAATTAACTAAGTCTCTTCTCTTGACACCAAATATATAGTACAAAGGGAAAATGTAAATGACTAAAATATCCTTAGACTGAGATAACTAAAATACCTCAATCCCAAGTGACGGAGGTTGAACAAAGAAAAAACTTCGTTGGGTACAACCGCAATTGGCGTACTGCACAGTTCTAGGACTCGTAAGAGCTTAAATCCGAGAGATGGCATCCCCCGCCGAAACAATTGGGAAAAAGTGGCTGCCTCGAAGACGGAGAAGGAGCGGAGGTTCGGCATCTTCGGATGTGGCGGTGGATTGAATTGGGGATCAGTCTTGTGGATCGACAAACGGCGCGCATCGGTGCACCACCACTGAGTACCGCTCCCTTGCCTTCCCCTGCACACCACAGAGAACCTCTCGTCCCAGGCCATCGACAACGCGAGCTCGCGCACGACGTCATGGACTCGACAACTCTTGATGCGCCCGGATTCATTTCTGTCCTTCACCAAGAGCACGCTTCGGAACACAAGCTCCTTGAGGTTGTCCTCAGCGGCTTCCTCCATTGTTAGCCCTGGACGCTCCTTGACGAGCCCTTCGGCCACCCAGAGACGGATCAGCCTCTTGCGCTTGATTGCGCTGCCTTCCGGGAACATGCTGCAGTACAAGAAGCAATGCCTGAGGTAGTAAGGCAACTCATTGAAGCTTGACACGAGTACTCGATTCACCATATTGAGCTCCTGATTGTTGATCGGGTTCCAATCGAGGCTGTCGTGGATGCGCCTCCACTCTTCGGGCATGTTGTGTAGCAACATGAGAGGACCAATGGCGATGATGGCGAGGGGCAGGCCATCGCACTTGTCAATGATCTTGCTAGCCCACCGATGCATATCGTCCGTGAAATTTTGTGGCCTGCGGATGAGCATGTCAATTATTCGAAAAAAATTCATATCCTATTTGAAAAATTAAAAATATCCGATATTCGAATATCTGGAGCGCGAATACGGATATCAGTGTATTCGATTTGAAAAATATCTGAATTCGACATATATCATAAAATTATATATGTTTGTATTATATATTGTTCATATTTGTTATCTTGTATGATTAATCATAATCATGATATATTATATTACTTGTATGTTTATATTATATGATACAGATTTTAACGTATATCTCTAATTTGTATCTGATCTATTGACAGGCTTACCTGAGGAACGCCTTCTTACACAAGAGAGTCAGAGCGTCCCCTCGCTTTAGACATTCGAGGTTGTGTGTGTGGTGTGCAAGAGCAGAAGCCACGCTTTTCAGCCGCGTGGTGATCACGATGCGACTCCCCCGATCGTTGTCGGGGAACGCCGCATCGATGAGGATCCTCGCATATTCGGTGCTCCAAACGTTGTCTAGGACAAGGACATACCTCCTCTGCTTTAAGTAATTGTTGATCTTTTTCGCTAGACTTGGCAAATCCATCGCGCGATTGTTATCCGTGTCCGATTCATCCTCTTTAAATAACTGCGTCGCGGCGCTCCTCAAGAAATACATCGGTTCCGTGTCCCGGGAGATGGAGATCCACGCCGCGCACTCGAAGTGCTTCTTCACTTGGGGGTTGTTGTAGACGCAGCCTACCAGTGTGGTCTTGCCAAGCCCGCCCATGCCGAGCACGGCAATCACGGTCCGCTGATCGTTATTCCCTCCCGTCAGTTGCTCCACGAACGACAATTTTCTGTCCTCCAGCCCCACCACATCGTGCTCGACCAGCGACGACAACTCCAACTGGTGGCGGGACCTCGCCTGCTCGTCGGCGAAGCACAGCACCTCGCTCTCGTCGAAGTGGAGCTGCCTCCGCCTCTCCGAGACTTGGCGCACTGAAGATTTCACCTTTCTCAGCCTCTTGGTGATGTCCTCCATTTTGCGATGGTTTTTAATAACGTCGCGCTTCCGCCCGGCCGCCAAGTACATGAGTTCCTCGATGATGTCCTCGGCTTTGTACGCCTCTTCCCGCACTTGCTTCACCCAGGTCGTCGCCATCGTATTGTTTGGATTCCGGACGCGGTCCGCGACCCTCAGGAAGCTCAGCATGCTCTCCAGCTCTCTCTTTATGTCGTTGATGTCGTCCTTCGCACTCGGTCTGTTCAATGATGACGACATCTCCAAGTCCAGGACGGACCAGATGAAACTCCACGTTTGTGGTTGGGCGGCGGCGGTCGCCAGGATGTTGAGGAGCGAGATAACCACAGCCTCCGCCATTATGTTGTCTTAGATGTAGATAAGATTGTTGTGGTAGAAAGGACACTAAAAAGTGATGAAACTGATCTGTATTTCAATGGATGTTGCTTTGCTTGTATGGTTGTATATATAAATACGGGTTCATTTATTTGACCATGTCAATGTTTATAGGGTTTGCAGTGGATCAGTTTAACCGACCAGTCAGTCACTTCGGGTCCACCGGTCATGAGCGTGTTAATTTATAGACCACTTCCCGCTGGATATCTCCTGTATGCATGCATGTGCTGTACATGTTGAAAATTCTCTGATTCAAAGTCCAGTGAGGGCACGGTCGTCCTAAAATCAATCCTATGCTTTCATTTGAAAATTTCATGATATTCAGGTGCATTTATTGGGAAGGCATATACACATCAGATATTAACAAACTCCGCGTTCGTTGAAGCTCTCCACGGTGCAATATTTTAATGCGTTCAAAAACGCGCGTGAAAAATACACGATGAAATACAGCTTTGTTGTTTGAGATAGACCTACAACTTAGGTCGGGTTGAACTTGAATCCGACATATTGAACCTGATTTTTACATGGTTGTATATATAAATACGGGTTGTATATAGAAAGGACACTAAAAAGGACACTAAAAAGTGATTTTTACATGGTTGTATATAGAAAGGACACTAAAAAGTGATGAAACTGATCTGGATTTCAATGGATGTTGCTTTGCTTGTATGGTTGTATATATAAATACGGGTTCATTTATTTGACCATGTCAATGTTTATAGGGTTTGCAGTGGATCAGTTTAACCGACCAGTCAGTCACTGCGGGTCCACCGGTCATGAGCGCGTTAATTTATAGGCCACTTCCCGCTGGATATCTCTTGTATGCATGCATGTGCTGTACATGTTGAAAATTCTCTGATTCAAAGTCCAGTGAGGGCACGGTCGTCCTAAAATCAATCCTGGGCTTTCATTTGAAAATTCCATGGTATTTAGGTACATTTATTGGGAAGGCATATACACATCAGATATTAACAAACTCCGCGTTCGTTGAAGCGCTCCATGGTGCAACATTTTAATGCGTTCAAAAACGCGTCAAAAATACATGGTGAAATACAGCTTTGTTGTTTGAGATAGGCCTGTAACTTAGGTCGGGTTGAAAATTCTCTGATTCAAAGTCCAGTGAGGGCACAGTCGTCCTAAAATCAATCCTGTGCTTTCATTTGAAAATTCCATGGTATTCAGGTACATTTATTGGGAAGGCATATACACATCAGATATTAACAAACTCCGCGTTCGTTGAAGCGCTCCACGGTGCAACATTTTAATGCGTTCAAAAACGCGTCAAAAATACACGGTGAAATACAGCTTTGTTGTTTGAGATAGGCCTGTAACTTAGGTCGGGTTGAACTTGAATCCGACAGATTGAACCTGATTTTTACATGGGTTGGGTTGATCAAATCGGGTTCAGGTTGATCAATTCGGGTTGACTCATAAATCGGATTGGATTCGGGTTGACCTCACCCCCAACACGATCCAACCTGAACCCGTAAATTAATAGTTAAAAAAAAAAGATCATGGCCATTCATTCTGTAGCTTCTAATCTGGGTAGTCTAAATTTTAGGTAAACCTAGCTAATCTTACGGGTTGGATCGGATTGATTTATTTAATTTGCACATCATATTAGAAATTTGGGTTGGGTCGGATTAGTCCAATTCGGGTTGGGTCTGGTTGGTTTATTTAATTACGGGTTGGGTTTGTGTTGATCCAATTCGAGTTGAAAATCGGGTTGGGTCGGGTTAGAGTTGAGTAATTTAAAATTCGGGTTAAGTTCAGATTGGGGTCAACCAGAACCTAACTCTCCCGAGTTGTAGCCCTAGTTTGAGACGCCAACACCGATTTTATGTTTGGTTTGGAGATGGCGGTAGACTGCGTCTGCTGAAGCAAACTCGCCCCCAACGTCAAACCAAACAGACACTAAAATTAATTTGAACTTGTTACGAGTACTATCAAGGCATCAAGCTTTAAACAAGGAAAAAAATCCATATAACCCCCTATAAACTTACTGAAATTCATATTATCCATTGATTTTTCTTAAAATCCATATAACCCCCTGAAAATATCTAATAAATCTAAATAACCCCTAAAAAAATTTACGTTTCCAGATAATGAATATTTTGTAAATATTATGTTTAGTTAACCCTAGTAGAAAACACAGTATACCAAAAGGAACCTACAATATGTTAAAAATATGAAAAATCTTCTATAAATGACGATTTTACTCCTCTAGATAGAGTTTTATAATATATCCAGAGAGAATAAAATCATCATTTTCATAGGATTTTTCACATTTTGTATTCATTGTAGTGGTTTTTTAGTATATCGTGTTTTCAGTCAGGGCTAACTAAACGAAATATGCGCAAAATATTCATCATCTATTAACAAAAAATTTATTCAGAGGGTTATTTGAATTTACTAAGTGTTTTCAGGGGGTTATATGGATTTTAAAAAACGTTAGGAGGTTATATGAATTTCAGTCAGATTTCAGGGGATTGTATAGATTTTTCCCTTTAAACAAAAGATGTTCAATCAACACAAATTTAACGATCATATTTACTTTGATCATTAAAGAGTTTTCTTTATATTTTGATTACTGTTAATGTAATAATAATAAAAAAACTAAATATTTATCATATAATAAAATGATAAAACTATAGAAAACTTAATATATATATATATATATATATATATATATATATATATATATATATATATATATATATATATAATTTGAAGAAAATATGAAAAGAGAAAAAAATAATCAATTAAGTGGTAAATAATCAATTCTTAATATTATTACAAAGATTAGACTATTATTATAAACATCATGCTAAGGTTATTTTTGTTATTTCTTTTCACTAGTTTTGTGATAATTATAGTTAAGTTAGGTTTTGATTATACTTATTGATCAAATGATATATTTTTATATTGAATAACATTTTGATGATATATAAATAAACATGTGATTTTTAATAGTATAAAATTAATTACAATGTATATATATATTATATATATATATAAAAGTCTCTTAACTCAAAAAATTGCTTTTTGACAATTTTACCCCTACCAATCCATTCAATCCCATTACAATCCATTTACCTCACTTTAATAACAACCATTTGACCATTTTACCCCTATAATTCTATTCAATCTCATGAAAATCCATTCATATCATTTAGTCTCATTCATAATTTATTCCAATGTATACATTTCATCATATCTCCATTCATATCATTTTAATCCATTCATAATTTATTCTAATGCATGCATTTCATTGTATATATATATATATGAATAATTTTCATAAATTAAATGTATTTGAATATTTTATATATATATCATCAACTGAAATTAGATTAATATATTTTTAAACTTATAATTAAAATCAAATATCATAATATTATCAGAATAAGGGGATGCATAAAAAATGAAAGGATATTCAAAATATAATGCACTGTTAGAATATATTCTACACACATACATTATAAAATCATATGAATAATTTACATAAATTAGGGTGCGTTTGGTTGCGCGATGGCAAAACTGATTTTGTAGAAATCTGCGATTACAAAACTGATTCTGCAGGAAGCTCATTTTCTCAGCTTTCTGAAATCGTAGCTTTTGGGCACTATTTGCCTGAAATCTGTGTGCATGAAGCTGCTACAGTAAAACTGTTTGGTTGCACGATTGTAAACGCAGCTTCCTGCAATCACAATCATAGTGCAATCGCGCAACAAAACGCACCCTTATTGTTCAATATTTCATTGTGTTGAGATAAGACTTTTTAATAAGGGCATTTTTGTATTTAAACCAATTTTTTTTTTTCAATTTCCATGGATGAACGGAACATTGAAAAATAAATCCAAATTGAAAGCCATTGAAGAACTAAACAATGTATTCCTCTTATAATGATTTATGGTAAAAGTATTCACAATAAAAAAAAATGGCCTTAGAGAAAAAAAGCCCTCTCTTTATTTTGTTTCCCTAAATTTAGGTGGATACTCTCTCCAATACCAAAAGATATATCTACCCATTCAAACATTCAAATTTTTTAAAATAACCCATCTCCTCTAGACCTCTACCCAAAATACACATATAATTATAACATTCAATGGTGGGAATGTCATTTGTATGTGGTGAGTAGGTGCGGCCAAGCAAAAGAGAATTCCTCATAAAAACATTTTGACTTGCTGGATTTGGTAAAGGCAAACTCTTCCCTATTTTTAGGGAGCCAAACATAGACATTCATCCCCTCTAACAAATAGGAAGAAGGGGAGATGCTGAGTTGGTTGGACTTGCTATTCTATATGTGTCCCAATTAACTAATTAGTGACACAAATAGAATTTATATTAAAATTTCTCTTAATATATATGAGAACAAATTAAATGCCTTCTTCCTCTTCTGGTTCAATCAATTTTTTTTCTTCCTCTCACCATTAAGCCATTATTAAAGCTGATCATACATAAAACGGTCTTTGATTTGTTACCATATTTATTAATTATTGCATAAATACATATATTGACACATATTAGCATATCCTTCACAAAGGCCATCAGAATTTCAGCCCTTCATGGAAAAAGCACCAGGTATGGGTTCACCTTTTGTTTTATGTTTTTTTTTCTTGTTTCTTTTTGGTGCCTTGTGTTTTTTAAGGTTTCATCCTGACTCATATGAACTTCGGTTTATATAATTCTTTATATTGTATTGTATTATATTATTACTTTTTATTTTTATGTTTTCATATATTAGTATTGGATCCTTTATTTTTTATTTTATTTTTTGATGGGTAGTATTGGATCCTTTTTTTTTGTTTTCTGTTCTTTTTTGGATCCTTGTGCACTCCAACCTTATGGTTCAGAAAGAAAATTTGTTGTTTCTTGGAAATATAGAATAGGTTTTAGATAAATAAATGAGGTAACATAGATGTCTCTGTTAAAATTTAAAGAAGCACTAGAGATTGACTTGCATATTTCTGATTCATAAAATCGTAAAATTTTATTAAAAAATATATATGATTATTTTTTAATAACATAGTACTATATATATACACACACACACATTGTATATCCAATATGATTATGCAATATGCATCTTTTCTTTTTCTTTTCTTTTTAAAATTTGGTGATTGAGATTCTTCTCTTTTTTTTTCTTTTTTTTTAATTTATGATGTGTTGGATGTTTGGGACTAATTTAGGGTGCCTTTGGCTTCAAGTAAAATCTTCTAAAGTATTTGCTAAAATTCAGATTTAATGCGAGTCAAAGATACCTTTTTTTTGATATATTGATCACAATATTTTTGGGTATTACAAACACAACGCAAAAATTTTGGTAAAAATTAGCTTATAGAGAGGTCATACACCAAACAAAATAGACCATAACTTAAATTTCTTTCATAGATACATATACAAGGATAACATACTGTACCTGGAAAATAAAACTTCAAAAAGAAAATAGTTTTCATAAAATTTATTAAAAAGGTTATGGACATTAGGAAGCCATGACTCAAAAACCACACGCACATTCTATATGCATACTAGTGATGGAAAACAAAGAATGACTAGGAATTTGTGGATGCACATATTTCTCTTTCATGCATTCACTATAACTACAACTGATGCAACAATGTATTAATTTGCAGATGAGATGGAAGAGTCCCCTATCGAACAAGTTCGCCTCACGATTCCAACCGAAGATGACAATACATTGCCAGTCTTAACGATTCGAACATGGGTACTGGGGATCGCTACATGTATCATTCTCGCTTTCATGATGCAGATTCTAGCTTTTCGGCAAAACTTCATCATCATCTCACCAATTTGCGTACAACTTTTAGTGCTCCCATTGGGGAATTTGATGGCTAAGGTTCTACCGACGGAGCCTGTAAAGATTCCATTAACAAAATGGAAGTTTTCGATGAATCCGGGACCTTTCAACATGAAAGAACACGCGTTAATCTATACGCTAACATCTGCTGGCAATGCCTATCCTGCTGCTCTGGAGATCATCACTCAATTGAAGATTTTCTACCATAGGAAGATCAATTACTTGATAACCTTTCTCATGGTCCAGACAACACAGGCAAGTAATCTAACTTCTTTAAATAATATGTACTCTATTAGATGTTTCAACAAATGTACTCATGAATCATGATTGGTTACTTGCAGCTATTAGGTTTTGGTTTTGCTGGCATGTTTATGAAGTTTTTGGTAGACTCTCCATATATGTGGTTTCCTGGAGTTGTGTCTCAGTACTCTCTCTTCAGGTCCATCTATATCCATCTAGCAATACATTCACTCTTATATGTATATGTATATTTGTGTATGTTAAAAAAAATTTATTATCAAAAAATGGTATCTTAATCTCCCACCTAACTGATTAATCTCTAAACATCAACCGGTCATCCAACTAGTGTCTAACGTTTTCTAGATCATTGACATTCATGCATGCATAATATGCAGGGCTTTGCACGAGAAGGAGACTCGAACCAAGGGTTCCATAACACGATTTCAATTTTTTCTCATAGCCGCCGCATCAAGCTTCGCTTATTACATTGTTCCCAACTATCTATTCCCATCGATTAGCGCGTTATCGTTCATCTGTTGGATATGGAGGGATTCAATAACTGCTCAGATAATCGGATCTGGTCGCAATGGCCTCGGCATTGGTTCCTTTGCTCTTGACTGGACTGTGATTTCTGGCTTCTTGGGAGGCCCTTTAGAGATGCCCGTCTTTACGCTTGTTAATGTGATGGTTGGATTCATCTTGATTGTCTACATAATCACACCTATTACTTACTGGACTAATTCATACAACGCGAAGCGATTCCCAATCTTTTCTACGGGCGTGTATGATCAGTACGGGCATCAATACAATGTGTCTCGGATCATCAACGAAAAGAAGTTTGAATTCGATCAGACCGCATACGATAATTACTCGAAGATCTACCTCAGCTCGTACAACATTTATTATTATGGGGTTAACTTTGCTGTGCTGATGGCCACATTATCTCATGTTGCATTGTTTCATGGAAGGTGAGTCAACTCCATTGTTAGTTCTATTTGCACTAATGATCAAATGGTTTTAATGGTTTCTTTTGTTTATTTATTTATTTATGAGTTTTTATCAATTTTAATTCTAGAAGTTTTTATGTTTGATTTAGGTCAATTTGGAGCCAATTTAGGCAAGCATATCGGAAACAAACTGGAGATATACACACCAAATTAATGAAGAAGAACTATGCCCCAATTCCACAATGGTGGTTTTATGTTATCTTAATTTCAATGATTTGTTTAGCTATATATTCTTGCGAAGAATACAAAGGAGAGGTTCAACTTCCTTATTGGGGTCTTCTATTAGCATGTTTGCTTGCTTTCATATTCATACTCCCTGTGTCTGTGATAGCAGCTACTTCAAATAGGGTAAGAATTCAATGATTAATTTTGTGTATTGAGTCATTACATTAATTGATATTATCAAAGGTCTCCTCATAAGGGAATAGACAAAGATAAGCACTTCATTTTGATTTGGCTGAAAAATTCTGACATTATTATTTTGATTTTTGAACATTTTTTCAGTACCCAAATTTCAATATGGCTTTGGGGATAATTGGGGGTTATTTATTTCATGGGAGGCCCCTCGCAGACATGACATTTAAACTCTATGGATCCCTTGGTTTAAGCCAGGCCGCATTATTTATCAATGATTTTAAGCTATGTCACTACATGAAGATCCCACCAAGATCCATGTTTTTGGTTCAGGTACATCTGTTCTCTGTTATTTTTTTTTTTTGAGATATCCTAAGATCAAAGAATCATATTTCCAAGTTAATGCAAAATTGTAGATTGTAGGCACTTTGATCTCGACTACATTCCAATTCTTCATGCAATGGTACATACTCTCTTCAGTGAAGAACATATGTGATGTAGACAAGCTTCCAAAGGGTAGCCAATGGACGTGCCCATTCGAGCACCAGCGATACATGGACAATGTAATATGGGGCCTTGCAGGCCCATCGCGTGTTTTCTTCCCATCCGGCCAATACTCAAAGTTGTTCATCTTCTTTTTCATTGGGGCGCTGGCGCCCGTTCTTACATGGTTACTCGCACGTAAATACCCTAACAAGCAATGGATCAAGCTCATAAACATACCCATCATTTTCGGTGCCACTGCGAGCATGCCACCAGCTAGATCAGTGAATTATTTGTCATGGTTCGCCGTAGGGTTCTTGTTCAACTACTTTGTGTATAGGAGGTATAAAGGATGGTGGGCAAAGTACAATTATGTGTTATCGAACGCATTGGATGCCGGATGTGCTTTCATGGCTGTCTTGATTGCTGGAACGATCCAATTACCGGCCGATGTATATGGAATGGATTGGTGGGGTTTGGATGCGGGCGACCATTGCCCGCTTGCCAGTTGCCCTACAGCTCCTGGAGTTGTGGTTGATGGATGCCCCACCTTTACTTAAATACAATATAGACTATGCTTTTGATTTTTATATATGTTTTATGCCTACTTAGCCTTTCTTGAGTCTGATAGAAGTGTTACTATTAAGTTACTAACACAATTGGAGTAACTCACAGTGGTCAAATATCCGTTTCAAAAAATGATAATGGAACTCTAAGAGCAGGATTTTTTTATTTTCTGAACATTGAACTAACCTTGGACCACGGTTGTACATAATTCCAATGCATATTTTAGAATTGTAATACAGTATAAATCAAGTTAGTTTTTCCTTCAAATACAAATGATATGCTCTGTTCTTCAAATTCAAAATATGTTACAGATGCCATTTTTTTTTTATAGTTTATGAAGGATATGTCCACATTAGATACAGATAATTAAACAATTCACCAGCTTGGCCCACTTTTTTTTGTTTATTCTGTTCTATTTAAAAGGCATTGGATGTCTCAATTCATTGTGGTTCTTAAGATTCAATTTTTTTTTTTTGGGGGTTCTTGAGATGCATGTTAATCAACAGGTTCATCCATTTATACATCATATTATTTGCTTGTCTTAATTTACACTAAAAACATGGGGCAAAGACCATTTTTTTAACCTGCTGTGACAAGACCAAAGAAATATAGCTTTTCCTTCAAATGCAAGTAACGCAGAGAAGAACAATGAAAGATAAAATATATCATATATGTCAAGATCTCTAGATACATCTCTCTCACGAAAGAACAAAGTGAAATAAATTTCAATATTATTGACAAAAAGATATGATGCTTTTAGGATACAAGTCTTTCTATATGGACTCAATTAGGCCCAATTAGGAGCCTAATAAAATTTTATTACAAAATTTACTAAAAATAAATAAAGAACTACATATAATACCCACTTATTTTGATATCTCACAATTCAATTAAAATTGATTGGAATTGAATTAGGTATGAAAATGGGCTTAATTAGTAGCATAATGACTACTCTTGATCTTCTTCAATCTCTTCAGCAACGCATCAACTACTCTTGATCTTCTTCAATCTCTTCCATAACATGTCGGCCATCGATCTAGTTGCATCAGCAAAACCCACTAATTCTTTTCCCAGGTTCGCTTGTCCATAACACCTGCATTTCATTAAAAAAAAAAAAAAAAACACCTGCACTGCTGCATGGGGAGATGTTAAAACGGATATATCATCAATTCATTATAGTACACAGATCCTGAGATGCATGTTAATCAAGAGGTTCACATTTTTTACTAAAACATCGGAAATTAAACACACGCAGCAAAGATATAGTACTAATTATCAAAACAACCACAAAAACCATACTGAGATAGATATTCGTACACACCACAAAAACAACCACACACACATCTTACAAATATCTTAAACTCCAACACGTCACACTGGAAGTTCACACAGGTACCATACTGGATGACAAGTGACAACAAGAAGCAAACTAACAAACACACGAACACAGAATACCCAACAGAAAACCACAGAAAACGCAAAAGACTCACAAATGCAACAACCAAACAACACCCCCCCCCCCAACAAGAAGAAGAAGAGGGGCTAGACACAGCAGGGCTGGCGGATCGGAGTACAGCAGTCGGGGCGGTGGTCGCCGTCGGTGGGGAGGGCCGTCGGAGCGTTGGGTGGGACAGTGGCGGCCATGGCTGCGTCCTCTGTCTTTGCGGTGGCGGTGAGGACGGAAGGTGGTAAAACACAACAAGGCAGTCGGTGCGGGAAGCAGCACCTGAGTGGTGCGTCTGCTTCTGTGGGGGAGGAGTTTGTGATGATCAGCATTATCATCACAACAACAACAGCAAAAACTCTAGCCATGGAGAGAGAGGGTGAGTGAAAGGAAAGGAAAAAAGGCTCTCAATTTATAGAGGGAGGGTTGTGCTTAAGATATCATGCATTAATTATCAAACTCGATCTTCTCTCTCACGGAAAAAAAAAAAAAAACACAATATCACGCACTCTATCCACTACAATTTTCAACATACCATATCAACTCTTCTCTCTCACAGAGAAAGCACAATCCATGCACTCTCTCCCCTCAAAACAAAAATGGCAAATGTGGGTTGTGTGGTCTCTGTGTATGTTACAAATGTTTCACACATTAGGTGCGATGTTCTTTTCAACTCAAGAGTTTAATAAAAGGGTACATGGTTTTGATGTTTTCTTAATTTGTATGTATCTTATATGTACACAATATTCAAATTTTTTTAATGAGTTATTGTGACATAGAGTCACCCATCCCCTCTCTCTAAACCAAAGCCCCCACCCCATGTGTTCCTTCTTCACATATATTTGTCCGGATCCATATAATGAGTTTTCCATTTATATTATTATCTTTTAATACCAAACAAATTTAGACATATTGGACCGTTGAATTTTTTTTTCCACATTGATTGCATTTAATCCGTGACCAAATTAATTTGCATGGTTGGCAAATTAATTGGATTATCTTTTAATAATATATCTTCCAAAGTTAAAACAATATATGCATGTATGAAAGTGAGAATGTGTTTCTTTATAGGGCGTTGTTAACGAGTGTCCTTAGGGCACTTGTTAACCCGCTAACTTTTTAGATAATTTAACAAATTTAATTATGATAAAAATTAATAATTAAAAGATTTTTTTAAAATACCAACAATACGCCTAATAAATTTATCATATTTTTTTTTCTCTTCCCTCCAATATCCGATTTTTCTTCTCATACCCAATTTTTTTTTAATTAAATCAATATATTTTTTACATGTATTTATTATAATTTCATTTTTATTACTACGTTTTTAATGCACAATCTGCAATATCAACTCACCATAAAGAAACACATAAAATTTAAATTTTAGCATTTGTTTTATAAACAAAATTACAAAGCACCTCGTTTTTTTTCATTTATCACGAATACGTTTACACCAATTTGATGTGAAGCACTGGTTGAAGTCGGAAGCATGCAAGACCATATATTTGTAATATATTAAAATAAATTCAAATGATAAAAAAATCAATAAAGAATAAAGGTGCGTATAAAATATTGAAAATAAAATATTAAATCAAACAAAGAATAAAAATAAAATACCTTATATACCGCATTAAAATATCTTCATAAAAGAAACACTAAATCAAGTATCATAATCAGACGAGATATGAGATAAAAATAAAAATAAAAGGAGATGTACAATTTTACATTTTCGGATGAAATTTTTGTAGCAGAGGAGAGGGAAAAATTGGATATGGGAGTGAAGAAAAAAATGTGATGAATTTATTAGAGGTATTATTGGTATTTTAAAAAATATTTCAATTTATTAATTTTTATCATAATTAAATTTGTTAAGTTACTTAAAAAGTTAATAATAAATATTTGTTAACGAGTGCCCTTATTTGATTTATAGAGAGGGGTTGGGTGACACTATATATGTCACATTAATTCATTAAAAACAAATTGATCACTATAATATTGTGTACTTATAAGGTGCATACAAAGAAAACATCAAAACCATGTACCCTTTTATTAGACTCTGAGAAGGAGAGAACCTCGTACCCAATTCGTGAAACACATGTAACCATACACATGGACCACACAAACCCAGCTATTCGATCCACGTTTGATCATTTCTTTAAATGGGTACGAGATTCCTTTTTGCCTTTTTTTCATTCTGAGGGGAGAGAGTGCGTGCATGGATTGTGCTTTCTCTGTGAGAGAGGGTATGTTGAAATTTTGTAATGCATGGATTGTGTTTTTTAAGTGAGAGAGAAAGAGTTTGATCTTGATTTAAGCCTAACCCGGCTTCTCCTCTTTAAATTGAGAGCTAACTTTCTTCCTTTCGTCTTCATCTCTTCACAGGCTCACAGCTCACACTCTCTCTCTCTCCCTTTTTCTTTATTAAGATTCTATTTGAACGCGTTTTTATTTTTTGAAAAGCTGAAAAGTTAAAATTGTGTAGTCAAATGAGATAATTTTTTACAGAATCGGAAGCTGGATTCTTTTTAATTTTTTCTTAAAAATATGTGTTTTAAGAAACTCAAAAACAATGTTTTTTTTGTCAGAATCGATTTTTTGAATTAAAAAACAATTTTCTCTACTAAACATTAAACTCCTTTCAAATATTGATTCCTGAATTAAAAAAAAACATTCTAAAAAAGTTAAGATCTAAAATCATCTTAAAAAGCAGCTTTATTTCAAAAGTTACTTTTCAATCTGTGTTTTCAAACGGACCCTAAGCCTAACCATGGCTACATCTTCGGAACTTTTGGCTGTGTTGTTTTTAGTCCTCCTGATGACCAACTCATCCCCCGCCCAAGCCCAATCACCCAGATGGTGTTGCTTCCCGCAGCGACAGCCGTGTTGCCGACTACCGCCGTCCGTCGAGTCAGAGGCCACCGTGCCAACCACCGCTCCGACTCGCGCCCTCCCCACCGACGACCGCCGCTCGGACCGCTGCGTCTAGCCCCTCTTGTTGTTCTTGTGTTGTTTGCTTTGCCTGTTCTGTTGTTCTTATTTGCGTTTGTTTTTGTGTTTGCGTGTTTGTATTATGCTTCTTGGTGTTGTATGGTATCTCACTGTGTGTGAACTTCCTTTGTGATGTGTTTTAAGATTTTAAGATGGGTGTGGGGTGTGTAATCTCAGGGAAACTCACTGACGGGGGAGCGTTGTTTTTTTGCTACAGAGATGATCTCAAAGATCTCTTTGGCAGTGATGCAGCGGGAATGGAATATGAAACATGTAGATGAACTAATTGAAAACTTGTTTATGTGCTTGAAAGTGTCATTCCCTCAAAGAAATACTTGGATGGTGGTGGGGATGCATCACAGCTCGGACTGTGTTTCCCTCCCATTGCTCTTCTTGATCCTATTTGATGGGAGTGATTTTGTATATTCACATTTTGTACAAGATTTTTTGTCTATAGCAATACATTTATTTATTGTACAATGGCCGGTGGCCAATGCTGTTCCTGAAGATTGAAAAAGATCAAGAGTAGTAGTTTGTTTTACTAGTCAAACTCAATTTTTTTCACAAATATCAGAACTGATGATTGCCATTCTGAATGAGTTGCTAGAAAAGCCTCTCGGATTTGGAATTGCAAGGTTCCAATGAAAGTGCGTTTCTTTCTATGGCTGGCTTACAATGAGAGGCTATTGATGCGTGCGTATCGTGCAATTTGGCAACTTGGAGAAAATTCGGAATGTCCACTATGTGAGCTTAGCATGGAAACAACACTTCATCTTTTTTGCGAATGTTCAATGGCGAGGAAGGTGTGGAGCAAGCTTGGCAATATGTTGGGATGCGAGTGGAACCCGAACACACTCGACCATCTATGGGAGCTGGGCGGCAGAATGTCCTTGAGGGAGGATAGGAGTATGCGAAGTAAAATCTTGCAGACTCTGGTCCCCGCGGTCATATGGGCAATATGGAGAGGGCGGAATGACAAGATTTTTGGGGGGGACGCTGAACTCTGTGGAGGGCATTTGGGAAGGAGCTAAGGGGAGTATATCGGCATGGGGTTGCTTCTGTGCTGGTGCTCACTCGGTTCGGGTGGATCAGAATACTATTATTGTGTCCTGAAGTAGGGGTGGAGTGAGGAGGATATGATGTTCAGTTAGATCTCCTAATCGGAAAATTATGTTCTCCTTATTTCTATCTCTTGATCTTGTTGATATCCTTTGTTATCTAGGAACTGTACTACTTTTAATTAATCAAAGAAGTGGCAGATCCACCCATTTCATTGTCAAAAAAAAAAAAAAAAAACATGCATATCTCACATGTTTAAATCAGAATTTTAAATCTAGAGTGATATTTCATCTAACAGAACCATCAAAATGTGAAACTTTTGATTAAATGCAGTACTAGTAACATTTTTTTAAATATATGGGGCGTAGTTTTTTTTTTTTTAGTGAAACACAAATATTCATACATATATACGGTGCAGTTTTAGGGACATCAATAAAATAGGTCTCAGCAACATAACGTATTTTTTTTGTGGTAAAAATATTGTGTTAATGTGTACAAATTAAAAATACCTACATTTTAAAAGAGCAGCAGCATATATAATAGTGCATGTCTTGCCACTTTTATCTGATGTAGACTGATCCTTAAGAATGCAAAAAAATTAAAAATAAAAACACCACCACAAGTTTGTAGCAGTAACATTTTGTATACAAACAACAGAGCATTTGCAGCAACATGCAGGCATCATAAACAAGTGTTGAGGAAAGAAATGGCCTTCATTTATTATGTTGGCTGAAGTCTTGTAGAAGAGAGATGAATCAGTAAAAATTCACATGCAACAATATTGAGTGATGGACATAAAAGGCTTAAGAACAAGACTACTGTAATGTAGTGGTTGCTCATCACATGCAATTCCTTGTTTTTATTTTGCTTTTGTTATCTTTGTTTTCTTTTTCTGTATGATAATTTTTTTATAATTTTTTCAAAAAGAAAAAAAGTATAATATTATATTTGAGTACATAATAGTTGTATGTATTTCAACATGAGATTATATATTTATTAAAAAGAAAAAACCTAGTGCATACTGTCAATCGGGTTGGACACATCATTTTCCTTTTCTTGTCACTTTGTCATCAGGGATGGCAACTTTTATTTATTTATTTTTATTTGTAATGGTAACTCAACAATTGAGTCTCCTCATATGCATATTCCAGAATTATTACTTCAAGTGTACAAAAATATTGATAGATTACAAATTTTCAGGTGTCTCAAGGTTAAACAAAGATGAACGCACTCACTTTCATCTGTGCATTTAATTAATAGATTCAAAATATTAGAAAAATCCCCTTTACTTGCGGGCTGGAACCTTACAAATCCTGAACAAGGATTAAATGCGAAATGGTTAATTAGTGATGAAATCATTAAAAGTTATAAATGACAAAAAATTGAAACAGTCCAACACTACTAAAATTGTTTGGTCAATGAAAGTTTTAGATGGACATGAATATATACTGAAATATATCTCATCCAAAGAAAATATGAAAGACAACAGCTGCACATGGGGTTGTGGGTGGGATGACGTCTGATAAATATCAGTACACGTATTTATCCAATGTGCATCTTCTTATTTATTTATCCTTGCTTATTTGTATTCATAATTTTATCCCCTTTTATATATAAATAGAATATAAAAATTATGAAAATAAAAAAATTTGCGTGCATGTATAGGTATGTATTAGTTTCATATACATGATTAAGAAATCAAATCTATATTTGTTTACACAAACAAAACTGGTTCATTTATTCTCATGTTCTGACACAGAAACTTATGGATTACAAATTCATGTCTCCGGTCAAAGAAAAACTGTAAGTATTATGTGCATTTTTAATTTTTTTTTTTTTGAGAGAGAAACGGCAGCAGGCAACCATGAGTCCTTGAGTGTGTATTTGTTGATTGAAGGGGAAGTAAGATATATGAAAATTAAAGCTGGTCATATGAAAATTAAAACTGTTCATACAATCTCTCTGTTTAGAAATTCAACTATTTTTGTGACTTTAAATATCATAATTATATGTGCTGATATTAAAAGAGTGTTGATAGTAATAGGTAGCTGACAAAGCTCTCACACACTATTTAATAGGGAAGGTAAGGTCTTTAATTATGGTTCTATTTTTGTGTAAGAAATGCAATGAAATTAAGTTTTCTTTTTGTGTGTTGTTTCTCTTTGCATTTTGTTTTTCTTTTTGAAGCAAATATTGATATATTTTTTTGTTACATTTTTAACACTTGAGATTTTACGTAATTTTTTGGATATGTGTCAATCTCGTTTTGAGGACTGACAAAATTGATTGGATCTAATCAATCAAAAGTCACATCTTGCATTTTTATTAGCAACAGGTTGCAAATTGACATTGGATATATACAAAAATTAAACGAAGTGTTAAAATTGAAAATTCAAAATTTCACAATTTAAAAAAATATATATAAAGAGAATGCATGAGTTTATTTATGTTTTAATGATCATAATTAATTAAGAATTTATGTACAGTATAAAACACGAGCACATATATGGTTTTAAAAGATATTTAATATTTGGATATTTTTGGAGCACATGAATTCATATTGCTTCTAAATCATTCTAGACATTGAGATAATTTTGTAATATGAATTCAGTTTAATTATATTGGAAAGCTTAATAAGATATTTCACTTTTTAATTTACACCAAGGACCACGCCTTAATTTAATGAAAAGGTTCATCGTTTTCTATTGGGTAAGCCAAAATAAAAGTTTTACTTTAATTTCCACTCTCACCTAAGTTAGATAAAGATGTATTTCCCTGTTATTTGACTACCCAAATTCTTCAATTAAATTAAATGAAATGGACCACCTTTTCAATTTGAAAAAAAAAAAAATCTGACATTTAGATTTCAAATCATTAATCTCATTAACGGATTTTATGTAAACCACTAAAATGATAACCAATTAATCCTTCTAAAAAAATGTTAGAATGACATATATATTTACCTTGGACTAAAATCATTTTGTCAACACAATATTTAAATCTTTTCAATAATGCATACTTCGAATTGATGAATCTTCTCAAAAAAATGGTAGATATATTATAAATTTCATACGTCATAAAATTTAATAATGAAAATTTTAAGTATTTTGTAATAAGTAATGCATACTTTCATCCCTGCATTTTTTATTTATTTAAAATATTAGAATATCATTCCTTTTAATTGTTAACCTAGCTAGCAAGCATCAGCAAGGATTAATTGCAAATATACAACAAATTAGTCATGTAATCATTAAACCCTATCAATGCAAATATTAATTTGCAACAGTACAACACTTGTGCGGTTCGAACCAAAAAAAGAAAAAAGAAAAAAAAAGTCTCACTTCCAAAACTGTTGTTCAACAAAAGCTATAAATTAATTGGCCTGAACCTACCACTCTCAGGAAGTGTCAGCTTGTCAGGATTCAAAAGATCAAAAAGGACAAAAATAAATAAAATATGTTCAAAAGCAAACAACCTCGTAGACCCAAGTTACCAAACTTATTGGGACCTACAGGGACCAGTACAACCCAGCTTTCCATTTGAATTTTTTTTTCGGGTAAAATGCATTCGACCCCGTAAAATATCTAAATCTGCAGAAACACCCTTCAAAGTTTAAAAATATGCAATTACACCCTCTGTCAATATAGACGAGATAAAAATACAATTTAATTCTTTTAATTAAAATTTTATCTTATTTTCACCCTTTTAATTCATTACTATGTGATTTAATTCTTATAAAAATGCATCCGACAGATTTGAAGTGTTAATAATTGTATAAGTTAATATTCATAAAGCATATACAAAATTAATAAATAATTTTTTTTGTGGATATTTATAGAGTTAAAGATAAAAATATAATTATAAATTACTTTTATCTCATAAAAAGTGAAGCAAGTGCATGTTTTTTAATTTCAAAGGATGTTTCTGTATCTTTCAAAAACTTAAAAGGGGTTTTGAATGCACTTTACCCTCACAGCACCTTTGATTTCATCAAACTTATCAGGGCCTATAAACATGGTTAGTTAAACTGAGATGGTTAGGTTAGGTTGTGCCTATAAATAAGACACTGTCTTCCTCTTCCTCACCACCACATGACCCTTTCACAAATCACTCTCTAAAGCTCTTTCTTCACCACCCCGAAACATGTCTGCTCCCCCAAAAAAGTTCTTGCTTGTTCTGATTCTTGCGGTGGCCTCAATAGCCACCACGACGTCCAGAGACCCCTTATGTTGCGCTCAGCATCTGCCCTGTTGTATGCAAATGCAGGTAGCCCAAACCTCCAAAGTCCCAGCCCTCTCATCAGTGCAGGCGATTCATCCCAATGACAAGGGGAGATGCTGTATCCAGCGCCTGCCTTGCTGTGATGAAGGACCAAGCACCGACGTCCCTTGACTGACTCCCTCCCCAGCTGTCTCTGTTTTTCCGGCTGTTGTTGTTCTGTTGTTGTTGTGTGGTGGACTACGTTGTTGTTGTTGTTGTTGTTTTTGTTTTTGTTTTTGTTGTTGTTGCTTTTGTTGTTTTTGTAGTTGTTTGTGGAAGTGTGGTACGTGATGATGTTGTTGGTTGTGTGTGATTGTGGGTTGTGTTTTTCTTTCTCACGTTATGTAGTGTCTGTTTTTTGTTATCAATTCGGGATTTGTGTTGGTTTGATTAGATCTCTTGCTTTTTGTTTGCAATCTTCACTTTTCTTTTTTTCTTAATAATTAACTTAAACAGCTGCTGTGTGTTGCTTTTGGGAGCTCTTGATTACCAAAGCTATTCCTTCTCATCTTTTTTGTTGTGTTGATAAATGTACACTAGTAAACCTATTATAGCAGTGAAAGTTAATTAATTTACCAAGAAAAAAAAAAAAACTCACCCGATTTTTTTTAGTATAAATTGATAATATTTCATCTAAGTAAAACATCAGAATGTAAACATGTTGACTAACATTCAATGACAGTAACATGGGGCGTATTTTAATATAAAGAGACTCATAAGGTAATTATTCTCAGCAATAATTTTTTTTTGGGGTAATGTACATCAAATGTCTCCATTATAGGTTGTGTTGCACTTTCATTTTTTTCCATGCGGACTTATTAACCATATTTTCACAGAGAGCCTCTCTAGTTTTTAATCTCTGTAACCCATGTGGCTGGTCATATAAAGCAGTGATTTCGCTGCCTTATTAACTATTTTTTGTTTATTTTCCTTTTTGTATAATCTCCTACATTTCCTTAATGCAATAGATTAATCTGCACTTGCAAAGAAAAAAAATTCTAATCTAAAATAACTTAAAAAAATACTTATCTAAAAGGCTTCATTAGAAAAAAAAGTACATTGGGTACATTTGGTAATTGAAAACATGCATTAGAAAAAAATTATTTTAGGTATTTTGCCTAGTTTTGAAGCAGCATATATATATATATGATCATGTTTGAAAATTATGAAAAAAAAATGTCATATAAAAGTTCACTCTCTCATGGATCACGGTTTTAAACCATGATAAAAGGTTTTGAATAAATTGAATGCATTTATTTTGCATGAAAGAACAAAATTTTGCATGTTAAATATATCATCCAACATTGGTTAAACGATTGTGCATGTTAAACCCATGTAAACTAGGGTGGCCTTCTTCCTCTCTTTCTCTCTGTTTGTGTTTGAAGAATCCTGTTGTTTTCATATCCAGTGAATTAAAATGGTGGGTGAGGGGTCAATGTCATAGAGGAGCATTAATCTCTGTGGGTTGCATGTGGGGGGTTGTAAACTTGTAAGTGGTGGAGAAATTCAAGGAGTTTTGAGTGATGCATGGTTTCATAAAAATAGATATGGATCATAAATAGTAAGTGGAAGACAATTGAATGGTTAAGTTAGTACAACCCTTGTAAAATGATCAATATTCAGATCAACCCCTTAAATTTTTTAATATCCTTGTAAATCTCTTATGATTTAAGATGATTAAGCAATTATCCCCTGAGCTAATTTTCTATAAAAAATTAAATGAATACTTCAAGAACAATCTGTTAACTTACCCGTGTTTTAAATTTTAATTTTTAAGCCCCTTATAAACTATGCTATAAGTTCAACCCTAACCCTTAGCGCATCCCAACCACAATGCACACCGTTTTTTATTTTATAAAGAATACTCTCTCTCATTGAAATATATGTTGTTAAACAAAATGAATTTAAATAGTTATTTTAAAAAAATAATGTAAAACGGACTGAGTGTATAAGCTCCCTCCCTGTCCCTTTTTTTGAAGCACAAATTCTTATGTCTTCTTCAAGGCTTCATGAGGGCCATCCAATCATTCTCCAGCAGCAAGGCAAGGTGTTCTTTCAAGAACTCATTAACCCTAACTACTCATGAAAAAAAAAAAACCATTAAATAAATAAAGATATAGAAAAATATCTTTATTCAATTAGAATATTTGAATTCGAATAATTATTTGAAATATCTAGATGAATACATATATAATTCTTTTTTGGTAAGAGTTGTACTATAAATTTGTATTAGACAAAAGAAATTAATGTATTTGATTATTTTGGGATTAGCAGATATTCACGTGATGCTTAAAAGCCATGTTGACTGTATTTCTATACCAGTAAAACAATACATTATTTGGGTATGCCAACATTACCAGAACCATTTAAACTTGCACTCTAATTTTTGGGTTTCGATCCCCTGCTTGTTTTTGGGACTGATGTATCAATGTGATTTCAGGCTCATTTCTGGATCAAAATCAGAACCGTTCATTATATAATAATATACATGTGAGTATGTGACATTATCTTACATAATGTGAGTGAACCTTCATTTTTCATGCATAAGATGCAGTCAAAGTTTAAAGTTTATATACATTTATTTATATATTTTTTTTAAGCGAAGAACATCACAAGTTTATATATATGCACTTTCTTTTTTTTAGCAAGTTTGTATACATATATATAAATATATGTTATGTGACCCGCATCTCTGTTTCTCTCAAACCAAGTCCGACGCTGGTTGTATTTTTTTTTATTTCGATTTATGTCATCTATTCTTACCCAATTCAGAATTTGTAATTTGAATTTCAACAATGAAATCAGGTAGCAAACATCTACTTTTTTTTTTTTTAATTACAAATATAATAAATGTCATAAACTCTCAAATAAAGTTAAGGACTTTTGTTGCAGATTTCCTAAATCACCTAACACGTCAACATCTTACAGGGCGATAATGTTTTTTTGAGTTTTTTACATGTATATCCCTAAATAATTTCATTTTATCAAAATACCCCTGATAAAGAAATACTATTTTCAACAATATATACATCAAAATGACTTAAATTGTGCATAAATACCCACAAAAGGGCATGAATGCATAATTTAACATTTTTGTGGGGTATTATAGTAATGAGTTTCAAGGAGCTTATTTTGACGATATATGATTTTTTAAAGGTACGTAACCCCAAAAAAAAATCTTAAGTTTAATTAATGAAAATTAATTTGGTCACTTGAGTTCGTGTATATATATATAATAAAATACTATAAAATTCCATAAACACCCCTTTCCCCGTTTAAAAATTATGACTTTTTTAAAATGTTTTTAACTCTAAATAAGCAATAAGTTTAAATGAATATTCAACAATTGTTTATTTTAAGTTAAAAGCTATAATTTGCGACTTATAAGTTATAATAAACATGTATTATATTAACTGATCAAAACAGTAAATATTTATTGTAGAAAATATAAGATTTAAGATAAATATAAAAAATAATGCAGAGCACAGAAGAGGCAAGAAGGAAGAGAAATACACATCTTGAATATTCTGGATAATTGAAAAATATTAAATGAAACCTCTTATAGACTCAATAACTTAAATTTGGATAGAGTCAAATCTCAACAAAATTTATTAATTAAATCATGCAATTGAAATTTAATCATATCCAATACAACTTAGTTAAACTCTTATTCTCAACATTAACATCATCCATTGCCTGTGAACCCAATACATCACAGTAGACAGGACTCAAAATTTGATACACTTTTTTGAAGTACACATCTAATATTAACATCATACAAGAACTGGGTGGATGCTGAAGAACACGAACAGTGACATTTTTTTGAGTACAGAGAACAGAGCATCTGAAGCAATGCAAGCATTATAAACAAGCGTCTAGGAAAGAAATGGTCTTGATTTGTGATGATTGAAGAGCAAAGAAGAATCCATAAAAATTCACATGCACTGATATTTGTTGTGCATAGCGAAAGCAAAAATATAATAAATATAGAGATCGAAGAAAACATAAATAACAAGAAAAACACATATTTACGACTTTACGTGGTTCGGTCTAAATTTATATTCACGGGACTACAAACTAGTAGAGCATCTACTAATATAGTTGAAAATTACATATATATTAAGATTTACATGCAAACCTCCATTAGAGTCTCTTCCTAACTATCCCACTCAACCTCCATTAGAACCTCTATGGAATACAAATATGCAAAACAAGTCAAGTCAAATTTCAAAGCCTCTTTACATGAAATTTTATACAAATAAATCCCAACATAACAAATACGTCAAATCTCTCAATAAATCTCATAATAAAAATAGACTTTTTTAAAATTAATGATTTAATAAATTAAGTGTTCATCCTAAATGATTTAATCTTGGCCGTTCAAATTTAATATACGATCTGAGACATTTTTTCAACAATATTGACATAAAAAGCTTAAGAACAAGACTACTATGATGCTCATGAAATAAAGTAACATAAAACGTACGTAGTCTATTAATTGTTATTCATAAAGCATCTCCTGTCTCGTGTATGTTCTTCACGGAAGAGAGAACTTTCACCACCCCTGCAAATCACAGAAGGAGAGAGAAACAGAGAGAACGCCACCTAAGTTCAAACAACAATAATACATACAGATACATAAAGTCCACATACATGGCTTAACGTCTAAACATGCAAAAAAATAAAATAAAAAATTCAGGGTTTAGCGGTGTTACCGATAGGTCCTGGGTTTGAGTTTTGACGTTAACTTATCCAACTGTTTGTTGGCGATTATTCCAAAGAATTTTATGTGGAACCAGGGTAAACAGGCGGAGGTAGCCTTCCCAACTCGACTGTAAAGTCAGCCACGGGGTTCCTTCCGATATAAAAAAAAAAAAATGTAAAAAAACACAGTATAACCTTCACTACTATAAAAATTGCAATAGCCTATGATACTAAATATTACGATTCGCGTTAAACCATGATGGTTGACTGCCTAAAAACCATGATAATTTTTTGAATTAACATTTGCTCACGGTTGTGAAAAAAATTTAAAGCATGATTTAATCTAATATATTATCACGGTTTTAGTGTACCGTGATCAAATAATTATCATTTGATCATGGTTTGTATAACCTACAATTACAGTGATATTCAAAGCGTGATTAAAAATTATGTTCAGAGTTATTTATTATCACCGAAGAAGCATATCAATCATGGTTTACATCATTCCGTAATCGATTAAATTATTTTTAAAATTTTAAAAAAAATTACAATATGACATTTGATCATGAATTTTTAGAAGAAAATGAACAGATGAGAAATATACATATAAAAGATTTTGATTTCGTATTCGTTAATTTTTTTTTCACGTTAATAATCTATCACAGTTTCTATGAACTGTGATAAAAAGATGTACTTTGATCACCGTTTATCGATGATTAACAATCAGCGCTTTCAAGTATACATTGATAAAAAGTTTTTAAATTCCCTAACAACCCACCACTAGGCATAATGATTTATGTGAACTGTGATAAAAATCCATAATATGATCACGGTTTAAACCATTATGAGATAAATAGATTTTGGGTTTTTTACATGTATATCATCAAAAAATATATTATTTATTTATATACAATTAGAATTTTTTTTAATATAAAAATGTGCTATTCTTTTATCTTTCTTAACCAAGATGAACCTTAACTATAGTTAATCTTTTAACCAAGAAATAAAAATGATAAAATAACCTTAACATATAATATTTGTCATAATATAAATAATTAGACATAATAACCTAAATAATCTCTTGTTCTTTCCAAATATACCAAAATTTATCATTTTGTAATATATATAATTAATTGTTATCAAAATAATTTTATTTCATTTTTACTTATTAATAATTACTATGTCTTTACTAATAAATAGTTTGTATGTTTAATTTTTATGTTTTTGGATTTTAGATTAAATTTATCATTTATATATTAACATTAATATTTTTATTTTTATAAATATTATATTTGGTAAGATAAAATATGCAAAATAAAAAAATAAGGGTAATTTGATCATTTTTTCAAGACTTTAACAGTTTTAATGAAAATTTGGATGAAAATTAACTAGGATGGTAAATATGCATAATATTTATAAATTTTAATAATATAAAAATAAATAGGTTATTTGGAGTGGTATAAAAATAAATATTTTAAGTGTTGGTAGCAAGATTATCACAATGTTTGTAGATTAAAATTTTAAAGTGTTGGTAGCAGGATTTGTTAAACAAACTCCTTGATGATTATCACAAAACAAGAGTTGTTTTATGTAAGGATGACTAATTTTTTTTTTTATATAGTTATGAGGTAGTGTGATTTTCGTAAGGCAGCTCCATCCCATCACTTATTTTTGTTATCCCACCATTCTGAATATTTATTATTCCTAATTAAACTCACCAGGCCAATCTATATATTTAAAACACAATTACTCCTAAACCCACCAATCTCATATATTCTCACTTTTTTTACTCTCTCTTCCCCACCTCTTCTTCTGTCTAAAAAAAACAAATGAAATCCACTTTAGAAACCTCAATTTAAATTAGACCCACTTAGTTTTGGCCCGAACACACAAAGGCCATTCAAAATGATGCAATAGGGCATGTTGTATGAACGATGTAGATGACATTTCTGGAGGTGGTGGTGGCGTCGAACAATGATTGGGGGCGCGGCTTTGCTAGAGTGAGGGGGCCGTGATGTATGTTAATAATTTTGTAATTACTGAATGATGAGTCACCACAATAGAGAATAAAGAGGACCATGGTAGATATCCTATCTACAGATCCCTATCCACTTCCGCGTTTTTTTTTTTTTCTCTTTTTCTCTCATCACCCTTTCAAACTTGTAACCCTCATTTTATAATACAAATGAAAGTAGCATGATCAACCTTTTTTCTATAATAAAAAAAAAGAAGATTGATTTGGTTTTAATTGATTGGTTAATTCAAAACACAATTAAACAAAAAAATCATTTTATCTTTATTTATACTAAAATAGTTATAAACCTAAGAATAACTTAATTCTCTATCCAAACGGGCGCAAGAGGAACTACTAAAAACAGGGGAGAGGGTAAAGTCAAAACATGGGGAAGAGCAAGCAATTAACAGCTTCTGTGTTTTTTTTCTTTTTTCTTTTGAATAAAATATAAATGTTTGTTATCCAATTCCATTTCTCGAATTACAAATTCTGAAGCGAGGAAGAACAAAATGAGACAAAACCATCTCAAAAGGAAATGTACATGCAAAGCGTAAAAAGGAAAAGACCCCTTGGTTAGAAGAGGTATTTTGTGCCCCCTTTAATCCTTTATCCTCATGTATTTTGTTCATTGTTATTGATGTATTTAATATTGATTGAATCTGGTATAGTTAACTATCTATTTAGATGATTTGAAGGGTGACTATGGTTTTTCCCACGCACATTGACAGGATATTGACAGGATCTTGAGATTAATTAAAAAAATCTGAGTGAAGTAATTCACTAGGATCATCAATCGAAAGGTCAATCTTACGGTATAGTTTGTATGAATTTTTTGTACTATATTTTTCTTGTATGTGTGCCCCTATTAATTAAGGGAAAAAATAATAATTTATTTTAGGCTTTCTCCTAAGGGAATATGACAAAAAAAAAAAAAATCCCCTCAAAATTAGACTTATCTAAATCAACCACTTTTTAAAATTATATATAAAAAAGTCTCATTTCATAGTTTTAGAAACACAAAAGACTAATATACCCTTATGCAATTATATCTTTAATATTCTTCTAACCCTTGTTAGGTTATTTCATACTAAAAATCTATTTTTCCTATAAAACAACAATCTCCTTAAAGGCTTGTGTATTTCTTATATATATATATTTTGCCTGATATTGTTTATCATTTTTCATTGTGTATAATCATAATATATAATTTAAATATGTGTTGTACTCCAATGCAACATATGATATTTTTGTATTTTAAATCCTTATTCACTTTTTTTTTATCACATCATTAGTACATATCTATTTTTTTAAAGAAGCATCAACATTTAATAGAGTTTATCATAAAAAACTCAAATTAAATTAGCATATATTTCACAAAATCCATCTAATCATAAATAATTTAGAGTAAAAAAAATTCTACATGAAAATGTGTGAAATACATTAACAAAATTAAGAGAGTGAAATATTTTAACAAAATTAAGATGTATGGAATATATTAAGGATCTAATTACATAAGGGTAAATTAATCTTTTGCGTTTTTAAAATTATAAAATGAGACATTTTTTTGTATAATTTTGAAAGTGGTCGATTTGAGTTTTTAACTTTTATGATACTTTTTTAATTATTTTCCCTTCTCTTAATATATTTGAGATTAAATACCTTCCTCTTCTGGTTAAATCAATTATTGTTTTTCCTCTCTCCATTCAGCCAATATCAAAGCCGATCATACATTAAAAGGCCATTGATCTGTTACCATATTTTATTAATTATTTTATAAATACATATTTCTACACATATTAACCTTTTTTTCCCAAAGTTCATCAGAATTTCAATCCCCAATGGCAGAAGCATTAGGTATGGGAGGTTCACTATTTGTTTTATTGTTTGTTTTTTATTTGTTTCTTCTTGGTTTAAGATTTTAGTCCCAACTGATATGAACTTTGTTTTTTTATATAACTCTTCATAGTATATCATTATTTTTTCTTTAGGAAGACTTTGAATCATTTATTTATTCTGTCCTTTGTTATGTTGTTCTTATGTTAGTATTGGATCATTGTACGTACACTCCAAGCTTGTGTTTTGAAACAGAAGATTAATTGTTTGCCCTTTGTTTTATTTATTTTTTCTTGTTTCTTCTGGGGTGTCTTGTGTTTTTTTAAGGTTCTAATTCCGATTATGAAGCTGGGTTCTTATAACTTTTATATTATATCATTATTTGTTTTGTTTTGTAAATTGAAATTTCATTAGTTAATAAAATGATAAATATAAAATGTACAAATCAGATGACGAAGATAGACAACTAGAGGGCAGAGGAACAGTATATAACAATGAAACTAGCATAATTGATTTGGAAGATCAAATACTAAAGTTAATGAGGTCTACAGAATTGGACTGTGTACTCCTTTGTGATGGGGTTCTTGAGTCCACGAACAACTAGATTTAATAGGAGTCAGGGTGCCTTAGTGTTTTTCATTGACCACAATTGTTTAGCTATTCAATCATACACAATGCAACAACCTTCATAAATGAGCTCCTAGTGGTCATAGCACAAATGTTCATGGTTTATCTGTGTTAAGGGCATGTCATTAGTTCGAGCCTTGACACTAACTTATCTACCTGTTTATTGACGATTATTTGAAAGAATTTTTTGTGACACTAAGATAAACAGGGAGATACAACATTCCTAGTTTGATCGTAAAGTAAACCACGGGGATTCTCTCTGTATTAAAAAAAAAAAAAAAAGTAACTTGTATGGAATATGACTTAGAAAATTGAAAACATGCCATTGTTTCCGTTCAACAAACTCATTGATGATGATAGAACATGAGTTATTTTTTGTTTAAGGATGATTTGATAATACCTTTTACCCCTCGTTTGTTAAATGTAATAAATAGATAATAGGGATGAATAACAACAGAATACTCATTATTCGCTGTTTGTTTTACGCGAATAAATGCCGATAGCTATGCATGGATAAACTAGGATAAAACTTGATAACAATTCTAATAAAAAATAAGAATAGCTTATTAGAGCTTATCTATTCTAAGAAATAAAAATATCCTTTTCTACTATTATAAAAAATTTCTCTCGCGTA
Source organism: Acorus gramineus (assembly GCA_030737835.1). NCBI lineage: Eukaryota > Viridiplantae > Streptophyta > Magnoliopsida > Acorales > Acoraceae > Acorus > Acorus gramineus. Next base: position 6,709,009 of record CM060850.1, read on the forward strand.
CTTTTATATAACTCAATCATACAGTCACATTTAATCCTCACCGTCTGATCAATAAATCTAACCCTCATAAGTAAATCACGACCACACAAATACTCCAAAAAAAATAAACTTAATCCCGACTATCCAAAATCACTTTATTTTACACCCATTTGCATACACGTGTATGAACCCATCCCATCACATAATCCCCTCCCAAACATTCTCGACAAACCCTCTCTCAACCTTCATCCATCTCTCTCACAAGCCCCATCTCATGAAAAATGAAACCCCACTTTATGTTCTGTCATTGTAATCAGATTATTGATGTTAGCAGGTTTAGAGGTTCAATAATTTTAGAGGATTATTTGATTTGGTATTGTCACTTCAAAAGCTTATGATCTTGTCCATTTTGTCAATTGTATCTAACTTATTAGGTTAGTTGTATACATTTTATAAGTAATTAATGCAATTAGCCGGTGTATTTAACTATAAAATACACGACATATTGATATATTTTTATAATGGACTCTATTATAAATTACATGCAAATACATAACACATATAAGCACTATAAATGAAGTAATGTCTAGCAAAGCTAGGAATATTTGGTACAAGTATGCGACTGCCAATGTATATGATTTATTAAAATTGTTATATTTTATAACCAATCTATGATTTCATTAATTTATTACTATTTATAACTAATGAAACACATCAGATTAATTAAATTGAACAATAATTTCAATCTCCATTAACCATATATAGGCTTGGTTTAATTGATTAGTTGTATAAAATATTTTAAGGCCCACCATAAATTAATATATATGATGGACGGTCAAGATTTAATTACACACATCATGGATTGATTTATATACATCAACTATACCAAACACAAACTTATTTTCTAGGGGCAAAATTAACATTTTGAAAATAATAATTTCTTATCCATCACATATCCACAATTTATTCAGGGTAAACCAAACAATAAAATTCTGTTTTTTACGTTTCCTGATGAGAATAATATAAAGGTTAACCGAACAGAAATTTGCTTATTCTGCATGTATTGTTATCTATCCCAGTATAGTTATCAGGGCTGAATAACCCTATATAACTGCGGATGCACCCAATGGGGCCTTTGAATATGTGTCCTCTTTGTTGTGAACCCCTCTCTACTCACTTATCTAACTGCCGATGCACCCAATCTGGCTCTGTATTCCCTCACAAGTGAGGAAAATAAGCAATATTCAAATCGACCCCTCTAATGTTTGAATATCTATTTAACTCTCTCACTTTTTTTTGTTTAATACAAAATATGTTAGAAATTATGTTATTTTATTTTATGTGAGAGGTAAATTAAAATTTTGCATGGATGTGAATTTCATGAGTTCACTGTTTTTAACATTATTTCGGTTAGAATTTGTTTTTCTCTAATTGGTGCTTGTACACCTCTTGGTTTTTATTTTGAAATGGTTTTCAAAGTGGCTTTTGGTTGTGGTAACTGCTTTTGGTTATTAACGGTTGAAAACCGTTTTGTTCTTGGCGGGTGCTTTAGCACCGTTTAATAACTATTAAATGGAGTGTGTGTGTGTGTGGTATAAAACCATGCAGAGACATACACACTCAATAATCTAAGACACTCACCGTCTGCATTAAGTCCCACACTTAAAAATAAAACAAGAGAAAGAGAGGTCTGTTATTCTTAAAGACTTACAAGGTGTTCGTTAAAATCTTCTTATTTGGAGTGTACCTTGAGAAGGGTCAGAGATCGTGGTATCTTTCGAGTGGATTATCAGTGAATTATTGCACTATTGTGTGACGGAATCTGCTTTTCGAAAAGCGCATTTGCATGCTTTGATCCACCATATATGTCAGATTTTTCTAATATTCTATTTAATCTTATTTTGGTGTGATTTTCAAAATTAAAAGATTTAGTGTTTTTTCAATAAAATAACCCCTTGCTGTTATCTTTAGTGACCTGTGGTTGGGTTAAATTAACCCAATATGATAAAATGACTATTATATCCTTGGGTTAAAAAAAAAACAGGTGACCTAATCTCTTTCACCTCAGCAGTCCCACCACCTGCGTATAAAGAGGATAATGAAATTGGATTACACTGTTATTTTATGCATTCAGCTATTGAAAATTGATTAATATTCAACCAAACATTTCATTGAACATTTGATGGGGACAACATAAAAGTCTTACACTTTTTCCACACTATGATTTTTTTCGCTTCATAAAAGGGTACACCATGTCTCTTTGAAATATGATAATCAATGCTTCAATTCGAAATGATAAAATGTAATTAAAACACATTGTACAAATGTTGCCCGAGTTTGAAAAAAAAAAACAACTCAATGAATGTGATAGAAGAAAAGAAATACAAAAAAGAAGAGAAAGATGATGGGTTACTAAAGGCCCGAAAATCTCAACAGCTGGACCATTGAGAGGTTTTGAAGAAGAAAATGGATCGATGGGATGGGTTGAAGAAGACAATCAGTGAAATGTTAGAGGGGTAGTTTGATCATTTTTTTGGTCGTTTTGGATTTTTTTTTTTTAAAATGAGGGGGTTATTTGAATAAAAGATTTTGGGTTTTGTTAAGTGGATGGAATATTTTAAAGAATATTCCTTATCAATTGGATTTTTAAAAAAAGATGAGAGGGTTATTTGAATAAAGGGATCAATTACTACATATGATAATTTATGAAAACTTAAAAATAAAAAACTCTAAAAGATTTTGGGTTTTGTCGAAGAGTTCGATATGAATATTGTCCATATTCTAGGGGATATATGAAATTTTTTCTTTAAAAAAAAAATCGAGTCAATTAATTCACGGGATCATCAATCAGTAGGTCAAACTAAATCTATAACTTGTATGAACTGTGAAGGCTATTTTTTTCCTTGTGTTTGTGTGCCCCAATTAATTGAGGGAAAAAAAAAAACAGAATCTATTTTTAGTGTTTCTCTAATATTTTATAGATCAAATACCTTCCTATTCTGGTTCAATCAAATTATTTTTTTCCCTTCTCCCCATTCAGCCATTATTAAAGCTGATCATACATAAAGCGGCCTGTGATTTTTTATCATATATTATTAATTATTGCGTAAATACATATTTTGGCACATCTTAACGCATCCTTCTTCCCAAAGGCCATCAAAATTGCAGCTTCCCATGGAAAAAGTATCAGGTGTGGGTTCATCCTTTCTTTCATTTTTTTCTTTTGTTTTTTCTAGGTGTCTTCTGTTTTTTAAGATCTTAATCCCGACCCTTATGAACTTCAATTCGGTTTTTATAATTCTTTATATTTTTTTCGTTATTTGTCCGTAAGAAAACTTTTATTGTTATATGCATTTGTCCTTAATTATGGTAGTTATATATTTTTGTTTGATCATTGTGCACTCCAAGCTTATGCTTATGGTTGTCTGTATATGATAAGTTATTCCTTCAAATCTATTTCTTTTTAGATTTAGGGTAAGTGTGGTTGTAAACTCTGTTCCCCATCATGAATCGAGTTAAAGATGCATTATTTTCACATCTTCTCTACTGTAGATAATTTTTTCTTTCGAACACTCCTTTTTTCTTCACCCAATCCTAACATGGGTTTTTTGTTTGGAAAGAGGGTGATGTTTCCCCGTGTTCACCAGCGCAAATGATGCTCCAATGCCGTCCCAACGGGGCATTAGGATTTGGTTGTGTTGAGGGATGTCCGGGCATGGATTGATAATATTAATTGGGTCACAGAGAAAAAGATGGAAGCAATTTTTTTTTATCTTTTTCAAAATTATAAGAATTTTTTTTTTATTATAGCAGAGGATGTCTTATACAATTCATAATAAATCCTGATTTATCAAAAATATTATGTGATTATTCTTGAATAATATAATAATAATATTTAAGGCTTATGCAATATGCATCTCTGTTTTTCATTTTAGATTAGTCGCTGAGGCCTGTTTGGAAACCATTTAGACACGATTTTGTTTTTTGCAGCAATTGAACAAGTTAAACATGTTCCAAACGGTTGTGGAAAAGCCTATCTAATTAAAAAAATTATTTCAGCATTTTGTACAAAATGTATAATTTTTCAAGGAACCATACATTATGATAACGTAATATATTGCGTTATCATAGTTATAATGTTCTTTAATAACGTATTGAATAGGAAAAAAATTTACATTTTTGAAAAGAAAAAATATACTATTGTATTTCAGTATATACTTAATTTTATATAACAATATATACTTTAATGAAAAAGTGTTTAATTTTTTTTTATATATAAAAAAAATCAGTTTGAAGTACAAATGGGGTTGATGGGGGCTAGACATATCATTTTACTATACAAAAGAGCATTGATATACTCATTTTGTTTTGTAGCCCATTTTGCTATCTCATACACAATGATAGCATGATATATACTAAGCTATTATAGTATATGATATTTTATCATAATGTAGAGTAAAAAAAATTCAGGTGGTCCTTGGTTTGGTCTCTGTTAAACGAACATCATCTCATTAATGATCACAGAACAGGAACTCACTTGTCTAACTGCGGATGCACCCAATCTTTGTATTGAGTTCCCTCACAGACTCACAGGTCAGGCATTGTATAGGTGATATCACAAACCACAATGTAATTCTCAACACCTGTACTTAAACATTGATCATCACAGAAATTTGATATTTACCCATAAAAAATGAATGTGCCCTCTATGAAAAAAACATAAAAAATATTTAAATATAATTTACTAAAATTCCCCCAAAAATTACCTTGAAGATTAAAGAATAGTTTCCAAAAAATTTAACAAAAGCTTATGGACACTAGGAAGCTATGACTGACAAACTATTCTCTAATTTTGTATGCATATTAATGATGAAAAATTAAGGAATCACTAGGAGACATATTGCTATTTTCATTCTATATGAATACAATTGACGTAACTATATAAATACTATTTTGCAGATGAGATCGAAGAGTCCCCCATAGAGGAAGTTCGCCTCACCATTCCAATCACTGACGACAATACACTGCCAACATTAACGTTTCGAACATGGGTGTTGGGAATCTCTTCATGTCTCTTCCTCGCTTTCGCATTGCAAATTCTAGCTTTTCGGCAAAACTTTATTTTCATCTCAACGACCTGCATACAAATTTTAGTGCTCCCATTGGGAAAGTTGATGGCTAGGGTGTTACCAACAGAGCCCGTAAGGATTCCATTAACAAAATGGAAGTTCTCATTGAATCCTGGACCTTTCAACATGAAAGAACACGCGTTGATATATACACTAACAAATGCGGGCTTTACCTACCCCGCCGGACTGGAAATCATCACCCAATTGAAGGTTTTTTACCATAGAAAGATCAATTACTTGGTAACCTTTCTCATTGTCCAGGCAACACAAGTAAGTATTCAAGTTCCTTGTAGAATATAATTTGCATCTGTTAAATAACATACTCATGATTTGTAATTGCAGTTTTTAGGTTTTGGTTTTGCCGGTCTGTTTATGAAGTTTCTGGTAGACTCACCAAATATGTGGTATCCTACTATTGTGGCTCAGTACTCTCTCTTCAGGTCCATCTCTACCCATCTAGAAATTCATTGATTAATTTATATAAATGCATGCATGTTTAATTTGTTAATCTATTTAAATATGTAGGGCTATGCACGAGAAGGAGAATCGAATGAAGGGTTCCCTGACAAGCTTTCAATTTTTTCTGATAGCAGCCATATCAAGCTTTGCTTATTACATCGTTCCCAATTATCTATTCCCATCTATTGGCGCTTTATCGCTCATCTGTTGGATATGGAGGGATTCAGTGACTGCTCAGATAATTGGATCTGGTCGCAATGGCCTTGGCATTGGTTCCTTTACTCTTGACTGGACTGTGATTTCTAGCTTCATGGGCAACCCTTTAGTGATGCCTGTCTTTACACTGGTGAATTCGATGGCTGGATTCATATTGATTGCTTACATAATTACTCCAGTTGCTTATTGGACTAATTCATACAATGCCAAGCGATTCCCAATCTTTTCTGTGAGCGTGTATGATAAGGATGGGCATCGATACAATGTGTCTCGGATAATCAATGAAGATAAGTTTGTATTCGACCAGACCGCATATGATGATTACTCGAAGATCTATTTCAGCGCATACAATGTTTATTATTTTGGGTTTTCGTTTGCCACAGTGGCGGCCACAATAACTTATGTTGCCTTATATTACGGAAGGTGAATCTTTAAATGTCTCAATCAAACAATTTTTTTACAATTAAGTTGGTTTTTATCTGCACCAAAATTTGGCTACTTTTGAATCAGGACAATTTGGAGTCAGTTCCAGCTAGCATCCGATAAACAACCAAGTTATATCCATACCAAATTAATGAAGAAGAACTATGCTCCGATCCCACAGTGGTGGTTTTATGCTATCTTAATTCCAATGATTATTTTAGCTATACTTTCTGGTGAAATGTACAAAAAAGAGCTTCAAGTTCCTTTTTGGAGTACTCTATTAGCATGTGGACTTGCTTTAATATGTATACTCCCTATGTCTGTGATTGAAGCCACTACAGGTCAGGTAAATATTTCAATTTATTTTAAAAAACTGATTACATCAATTTTTTTTGGAAAAATTATAACATCAGTTGAAGATATTAAAGGAAAAAAAAATGAAAAGAAACAGTTCATGATGATCTGGCATATAAATTATATTTGTTATTGTTGTTGTTGCTGTTTTGCAGTATATAAGTCTCGATCTCATCTTTCAAATTATTGGGGGTTACTTATATCATGGGAGGCCCCTCGCATTAATGACATTTAAACTCTATGGATCCTTGGGGTTGGGTGAAGCTTTACTGTTTATCAGAGATTTTAAGCTGTGTCACTACATGAAGATCCCACCAAGATCCATGTTCTTAGTTCAGGTACATCATATCATATATTAGTTAGAACACATTATTTTTTAACATGGCATACAATCAGGGTTGGACTCTATCAATGTTTGTAAATTGTCAGTTTCCAATGAAGATTAACACAGTAACTTTACAGTTATATAAACTCATATGCTAAACATGTGAAGTATCATGTATCAATTTTTCATTTAAGACTAATGAATACTAATGGTCAACACTAATTGTTTCTCTCCCCTTTTGTTGGGTATTTCTTATTGAAGACACAAATATATTCTTTAATTTGTCTACAGATTGTGGGCACCTTGATCTCGACTACACTCCAGTTCTTCATGCAATGGTATATACTCTCTTCAGTGAAGAACATCTGTGAGCCAGACAAACTTCCTAAGGGTAGCCAATGGACATGCCCGTCTGAACGCCTACGCTTTATGAATAATGTCATTTGGGGCCTTGTAGGTCCAGCACAGGTCTTCTTCCCATCCGGCCAATACTCAAAGGTGTTCATCAGCTTTTTCATTGGGTCTATGGCAACAATTATTGTGTGGTTTCTGGCACGAAGATTTCCTGACAAGAAATGGATCAAGCTCATAAACATCCCTATAATTTTGAGTGGCGCCATAGGCATACCACCATCAACAGCAGTGAATTATTGGTCATGGTTCACTGTAGGGATCTTGTTCAACTATGTTGTGTATAGGAGGTATAAAGGGTGGTGGGCAAAGTACAATTACGTATTGTCGAACGCATTAGATGCCGGATGCGCTTTCATGGCTCTCCTTATCACCGCCATGCTCCAGTTACCGTCGGGCTTATATGGCATTGATTGGTGGGGTTTGGATACAGGCGACCATTGTCCGCTTGCGAGTTGCCCTACAGCCCCAGGAGTTGTGGTTGATGGGTGTCCCATCACTAGTTGACATGTTATAAACTATGTTTTTTATTAATTTTATTTCATTAAACATCATAGTAGTCTTAAGACTCTTATGTCTGCATGTTTTATAATCAAGGCATGCACCATTGACATGAAAAGATATTCTGAAATCACTTGCAATCTTTTTGGCATTCCAAGAGACTCCTGCGACCTTATTTCTGAATTTCCTTCGATCAACACAAACCAAGATAGTTTTTGTCCCTTTCAAATATAAGTGACATCGATTTTTTTTTTTTTTTCCCTTTCAAATTAGAGCCCCTCAAATGCAAACCTCCAAATATAGAGTAAACCATCCATATTTAGAGTAGAACTCTACCTTGCAGAAATTTGAGGAACTATTTTTCTCTGGATGTCTGCACCGTCGTATGTTCAAGTTAATATATTGACTTGGTAATGAAGTGAATCTATCGCATGCTCCATGTGCGTCTTTAAAAAAGAATCATCTAGACTCCACCTTAACAAGATACACCATGCACTTGCAAGCTCTGAATACTTGGACTCACTTTTTACCTAAATCACCTGGCCTGGGACATTGTCCTTGCCCGAACCTGGTTCAGAACGCCATCTCTGTGTTACATTGTTCAATCTTTTTCTTCAGTATGAACTGAGCATCGATCCACATTCACATTCACTTTTTTTTGTTGATGTTGTTGGGTGTGTTCTAATGTTGTTGATGGTGTGTTTTCTATATTTGTAAGATGTGAGGTTGATTAATTTGCTTTTTTATTTTATTTTTGGGTGTGTTGCTAAAAAATCACTGTACAACGTACATTTAATAAATTAAAAAAAAAACCACTAATTCTCGTTTGGGTTAAGAAAAGAATGAGAGTGAAAAGCTCAACATGCATCCCCTGTACTTGCCTAGGTGTAAATAAGAAGCAGGGTTCAGCAAGACGGCAACCTGTACATTAATTTGGAGGAGATACACCAGGCCAAGCTCTAATCACTGAATAGGCACAAAATTTTTTTTGGTGAATTACCCCTGGACGGACAATCTAATTTTTTTTTTTTTTTGTACCTTGCCAACTTTTTTTATTTATCCTTGAATTTTGATCCCATTTTTTTTTTTACCCTTGATCCATGCCACATCATCATTTAATACCTAAACTATTCCCACCCTCTTTCCCCCCAAAACACTTTCTTTTTTCCTTTAAAACATCATCTTTTCCTCAAAAAAAAAAATACGCCCTTCCCTCCAAAATGCCGCTCTTCCCCCCCAAATCACTCTCTCTTCCTGATGTTCTCTCTCTCCGGCGACCCTCGCAACGTTTTCTCTCCCCGGTAGCCCCAACATTCTCTCTCCCAAGCAAAACCGCAACTGCAAACTCCCTCTCCCCCCGACCATCTCTCTCTCAGAATTTATTGCAGCGACTTTCTCTCTCCCTTACGACCCCCTTGACCTTCTCTCTTCCCAATGAATCCACAACCGTCTCCATAATACCCTCATCTATATATATGTAGATTGATATTATATTTCAATAATTGGGCATTATATTTATGTAACTTTCTGTGTCTTTAGTTTAATTCCATATATGATATTATTTCTATATTTTGTAAATAGTAGTTTTGGTAGTTTCTGTTATAGTTGGTACATGAAGTTATAGTTGATATATGAATGATAGACTGTATTACTTTTCTATTATATAAAATGTAATTTATGTCATTGAGCATTATATTGATAGTTTTTGTTGTAGTAGTTGTTATGTCAATAATTCATGTAAAACATTAATTATATTATATAATTGTTTATAAAGTTACTATAATTAGTCATTTACATATCTATAAATTGATATTACATTACTATAATTAGTCATTATGTTTCTGTAAAATTATATGTCATTAGTTTAATTCCATTGGTAGTTACTGTATTTGGTTATGTAATGTTGTAATTTCTGTAATAAGTACTTTTACAAAAATATTATCATTGTTAATATTTATATATTTTTAGTTCGGATTCATGTTATTACTAATGTTGTTCATTTTGCTAAATGGAAATTTGTTGAAGGTGTTTTACTAATTGTTGCATTTTCAATATAGCTTGGACAACGCGTTCTTCATTATAAAATATATTGAATGCCTAGTTCAAAGGCCTTCAGCGAGTTTCATTTCATCCAAGAGAACATGAAGATGATCAAGGAAGATCATAGCAGCCAATTTTTTAAGATATGAAGACAACATTCTAATTCAAACAGTTAATGTATCTATTTTAATGACACTTTGTGTACTATAATAATTTTGCGTACATTAAATGCATCTACAAATGATAAGGACAAGATTTACAGTTCATGAATCTATTGTAATGATATTGAGAATGTATCTATATATGATTATTTTGTGTTCAAACATCCTTGTTTATGTTAAAAGCTCTCTTTAAGCAATTATTAAATATATGTAACTATATATATAATTTTTGTGTGTATCACATTATATTTCTGTATTTCTATGACTCTTTCTATAAGAGGTAGTTCAAGTATTATAAAAAATCAGGGGTAAAAAATAAATGAGACAAAATTACAGGGGTAAATAAAAAATAAAAAAAATTCCAATGACAGAAAAAAAAAGGCCAGTGATCAAGAGGTATTTGAGTAATTCACCCAAAAAAAACTTAAGTATAGATTGATCATATTTCATCAAACAGAATCATCAAAATGTGATCCCTTTGATTAACAAGCGCTAACAGTTACATTTTTTAAAATAGGGGGGCTTAGTTTTTTTAGTGAAACACAGGTATATTCATACATGGGGGTGTAGTTTTAGGAACACTAATAAGGTCGGTCTCGACAATAACATCAAAATATGTACAAATCAAAAGAGTAGCAGCATATACAATAATGTCTTGCCACCTTTATCTGATGTAGATTGATCCTAAGGAATTCAGAAGAAAAAAAAAGACCATAAGTTTGTAGCAGTAACATTTTGAACACAAAGAACAGAGCATTATAAACAATTGTCCAGTAAAGAAATGGTACATCTTGGTTTATGTTGATTGAAGAGGAGAGAATAATCCATAAAAATTCATATGCAATAATTGTATATATAGAAATTATATAGACATAAAAGTCTCAAGAGCATGCAAGACTACTATGATGCTAAAGAAATAAAGTATCAAATACATAGTCTATAATGTGTCAGGCAATGATGGGACACCCATCAACCACAACTCCTGGGGCTGTAGGGCAACTTGCAAGCGGGCAATGGTCGCCTGCATCCAAACCCCACCAATCGATGCCATATATACCGGCCGGTAACTGGATCATGCCGGTAACAAGGAGAGCCATGAAAGCGCATCCGGCATCCAACGCATTCGACAACACGTAATTGTACTTTGCCCACCACCCTTTATACCTCCTATACACAATGTAGTTGAACAAAACCCCTACAGTGAACCATGACCAATAATTCACTGTTGTTGCCGGTGGTATGCCCGTGGCACCACTCAAAATTAAGGGGATGTTTATGAGCTTTATCCATTGCTTGTCAGGATATCTTCGTGCCAGAAACCACATAAAAATTGTCGCCACCACCCCGACGACAAAACTGATGAACAACTTCGAGTATTGACCGAATGGGAAAAAGACCTGTGCTGGACCTACAAGGCCCCATATGACATTATTCATAAAGCGCTGGCGCTCGAATGGGCATGTCCATGGGCTACCTTTCGGAAGTTTGTCTGGCTCGCAGATGTTCTTCACTGATGAGAGGATATACCATTGCATGAAGAACTGGACCGTGGTCGAGATTAAAGTGCCCATAATCTGAAGTCAAATTAAAAGGGAAGAGAAACAATAAGTGTTGAGATTCCTTTAGTTTTCATCGATCCTCAATGAAGAATTAATTGATACATTCACATGTTCAACATAATATGTGAGTTTACACTTTAATGTTACATGTTAGTTCTTCATTAGAAATTGACGAACACTGATGGGATTTAACACGGATTAAATGCTATATTAAAAAATAATATGTATTATAAGTAATAGAGGGATATACCTGAACTAAAAACATGGATCTTGGTGGGATCTTCATGTAATGGCACATCTTAAAATCTCTGAGGAACAATAAAGCTTGGCGCAACCCCACGGTTCCATAGAGTCCAAATGTCATTTTTGCAAGGGGCCTCCCATGATATAAGTAACCCCCAACAATGTCAAAGATGACCTTGAGATCTATATACTGCAAAACAACAACAACAACAATAATTTTTTTTTTTCTCCTATGAGGACGAGACCTTTAATATCATCAACTGATGTAATAATTTGAAAGAATTACCTGACCTGTAGTGGCATCAATCACAGCCATAGGGAGTATACATATTAAAGCTAGTCCACTTGCTAGTAGAATACTCCAAAAAGAAACTTGAAGCTCTGTTTTGTACATTTCAGCAGAAAATATAGCTAAAATAATCATTGGAATTAAGATAGCATAAAACCACCATTGTGGGATCTGGGCATAGTTCTTCTTCATTAATTTGGTATGGATATAACTTGGTTGTTTATGGTATGCTTGCTCGAACTGACTGCAAATTGTCCTGTAAATTTAAATTTAAAATTGTAAATACTTAAGTAAAAAATGAAATAGTAGTAATCATCAGTTATTGTTTCATTGAGACATTAAAAGGTTCACCTTCCATATTCCAAGGCAACATAAGTAATTGTGGCCGCCACTGTGGCAAACACAAACCCATAATAATAAACATTGTATGCGCTGAGATAGATCTTCGAGTAATCATCATATGCGGTCTGGTCGAATATAAACTTATTTTCATTGATTATCCGAGACACATTGTATCGATGCCCTTCGTCATCATACACGCTAATAGAAAAGATTGGGAATCGTTTGGCATTGTATGAATTAGTCCAATAAGCAACAGGAGTAATTATGTAGGCAATCAATATGAATCCAGCCATCGAATTCACCAGTGTAAAGAATGGCATCACTAAAGGATTGCCCAAGTAGCCAGAAATCACAGTCCAGTCAAGAGAAAATGAACCAATGCCAAGGCCATTGCGACCAGATCCAATTATCTGAGCAGTTACTGAATCCCTCCATATCCAACAGATGAACGACAAAGCGCCAATAGATGGGAATAGATAATTGGGAACGATGTAATAAGCAAAGCTTGATATGGCTGCGATCAGGAAAAATTGAAAGCTTGTTAGGGAACCCTTGATTCGATTCTCCTTCTCATGCATAGCCCTACATATTTAAATAGATTAACAAATTAAATATGCATGCATGAATATAAATTAGTCAATTAATTTCTAGATGGGTAGAGATGGACCTGAAGAGAGAGTACTGAGCCACAATAGTAGGATACCACATATTTGGTGAGTCTACCATAAATTTCATAAACAGACCGGCAAAACCAAAACCTAAAAACTGCAATTACAAATGATGAGTATGTTGTTTAATAGACTGCAAATTATATTATACAAGGAACTTGAATACTTACTTGTGTTGCCTGGACAATGAGAAATGTTATCGAGTAATTGATCTTCCTATGGTAAAAAATCTTCAATTGGGTGATGACTTCCAAAGCAGTAGGGTAGGTGTAGCCCGCGTTTGTTAGCGTATATATTAATGCGTGTTCTTTCATGTTGAAAGGTCCAGGATTCAATGAGAACTTCCATTTTGTTAATGGAACCTTTATGGGTTCTGTTGGTAACACCTTAGCCATCAACTTGCCCAAGGGAAGTACTAAAATTTGTATGCAAGTTGTTGAGATGATGATAAAGTTTTGTCGAAAATTTAGAATTTGCAATATGAAAGCGAGGAAGAGACATGAAGAGATTCCCAACACCCATGTTCGAAACGTTAATGTTGGCAATGTATTGTCGTCAGTGATTGGAATGGTGAGGCGAACCTCCTCTATGGGGGACTCTTCAATCTCATCTGCAAAATGTACTTATATAGTTGCATCAACTGTATTCATATAGAGTGAAAAGAGCATTATGCCTGTCCAAAAAGTCCTAGTGATTGCTTAATTTTTCATTATTTATATGCATATGAAATTAGAGAGTAGCTTGTGAGTCATAGCTTCCAGTGTCCATAAGCTTTTGTTAATTTTTATGGAAACTCTTCTTTACTTCTTTCTTTCTTTTTAATCTTCAAGGTACTTTTTTTTAGAGAATTTTTGTACCTTTTATTAAAATATTTTTATGTCTTTTTTTTTTTTTTGGTAGATGGCACATTGTTTTTTTGATGAACAAATATCAAAATTGTATTAAGATTAATGTTTTAGTACAAGACTGAGAATTACAGTGGGGGTTATCATATCACCTAAACAATGCCTGGCCTGTGAATACGGCGAAGAACACGGAGAAACACCACCCTCTTGCTAAACAAAAAATCTACGTTGGTGTTGGGTGAAGAAAAATGACTTTTGAAAGAAAAAATTATCTGGAATAGAGAAGATGTGAAAAATATGCTTCTCTACCTCCGTTTATGTTGGGAAACGCGGAGTTTTCCACCGCACTCCCAAATGCACAATAAATCTAAAAAGAAAGAGATTTGAAAATAACAACTTATCATCTGCTACCACAAGCTTGGAGTGCACAATGATCAAACAAGACATAATTAAGGACAAATACATAGAACAATGAAAGTTTTCTTAATCCAATAATGACCAAAATACCCTTCTAATATTCAGTGATTGTCTTCAATCTCTCCCATCCATCCATTTTCTTATTCACTACCTCCCAACGGTCCATTTTGGGCCGTTGAGATTTTTGAGCCATTAGTAAACCCTCACATTTCTCTTCATTTTATGTATTTCTCTTCATCAATCCCATTCTTCGAGTTTTCATCAATTCCATTATTAATCAATTTTCAATTGCTGAATGCATAAAATAACAGTGTAATCCAATTTGATTACCCCTATTTATATATAGGTGGGGCGGTTGGAGGGAGGTGAGGATGGAGGTGCTCATGGAGGTGGTGGGACTGCTGAGATGAAAGAGAGTTTGCTCACCTGTGTTTTTTTTTCAACCCAAGGATATAATAGTCATTTTATCATATTGGGTTAATTTAACCCAACCACGGAACAAAAAGGGCTAGTTTGTTTTGGATGATGAAATGATAAAAAATCCATTAAATTTGTTTATATTTTCATTTATCAAACTTTGAACAAAAAGTTGGAATAAATATTATCTGGTATAAAATATCCACATTTTCATTTTAAAATTGAAATAATTATTCGCAATTTATCTTGATTATTTTTATATCAAATGGGGATAAACTGTCATTCCACTCACTTATCCTCATAAATACCTTTATTTCATCACTTATCCACTTGTCAAATCAGCCTTAAAGGTAAAGGCGAGGGGTTATTTGTATTAAGGAAAAAAATCCAAATAGCCCCTATAAACTGTAAGAAATCCGTATAATCCTCTGACTTTTCTGAAAATTCATATAACCTCCTAAAAACATCTATGTAAATCTAAATAACCCCCTGAATTAAACTTTTGTTAACAAATGAGAAAGATTACGTGAATATTCTGTTTAGTTAACCGTGAGTGAAAATACAGTTTATTAAAAAAAAAATCTACAATTTGTTAAAAATGCAAAAAACTCTTTATAAATAACAATTTTATCCTTCTAGATAGATTATAAATCCTTATCCGAAGAGATAAAATTATCATTTACATATGATTTTTCATATTTTTAATACATTCGTAAAATAATCATAATTTATCAATGAAAATTTAATTCATGGTGCTATTTGGATTTATATAGATATTTTTTAGGAGGTTATATGGATTTCAAGAAAAGCCAAAGGGTTGTATGAACTTTTTACAGTTTACAGGGGGTTATATGGAATTTTTTTCTTGTATTAAACATAAGTGAGAGGGTTATATAGATATTCGGACATTAGAGGGGTTGATTTGAATATTGCCTATTTTCCTGACTAGTGAGGGAACACAGTACCAGGATTGGGTGCATCCGCAGTTGGACAAGTGAGTAGAGAGAGGGTCACAACAAAGAGAACACATTCAAAAGGCATTATGAAGTCATCCTTGAACAAAAAAATAACTCTTGTTCTATCATCATCAATGAGTCTGTTGAACTGAGACCAAGTGTCTGTTTCCAATTTGCCAAGTTATACTCCATACAAGCTACTAATTTATGAAGTTTGTTGCATTGTGTTTGATTGAACATCTAAAAAAATTGGGTCCATGAAAAAACTGAGGCACCCTGACTCCCATTAAATCTGGATTTGTTCATGGACTCAAGAACCCCATCACAAATCTCAGTGACCAAATGTTAAAAAGAAAAAAATAACAATAAAAAAGATGCATATTGCACAAGCCTAAAAATATTATTATTGTATGATTAAGGAATAATCACATAATATTTTTGATAAATCATTATGAATTCCAAAATTAATTGTGGTCAATTTTGGGGCAAACTAGGGGGAGTATATTGATGAAGACAAAAGAGTAGTCCAATTTCCTAGATCTCATTAACTTAGGCCTAATAAGGATATGAGTTTGTATAGATTCTGCGTTTAAAAAGTTAAAATTTCTCAAACTTAGATTCAAAAACATTTTCAACATTTAGATTTTCAAACCACCATCTTCCCTTTTTATATGAAAAAATATTGCGATTAAAAATTTAATAAAACGTACTTTTTAAAAGCTGAGTTTGAAACATAAGATTCTAAGAATCATAGCGTTTCAACCTCGTATCTAAATACAGTCTTAATATTTTAATCCTCTAAATCAATTACGATAGTTTCATTGTTATATACATAAGGGTGTCCCTCTATCCCCTAGCTATCTATTTTCATAATCTGATTTGTACATTTTTATATTTATCATTTTGTTAAATAATGAAATTTTAATTTACAAAACAAAATAAATAATGATATAAAATAAAAATTATAAAAACCGAACCTTAAAAGAACACACAAAACCCAGAAGAAACAAAAAAAAAAAACAAAGGGCGAACAACTAATCTTCTGTAGTTCTGTTTCAAAGCACAAGCTTGGAGTGTACAATGACTCATAGCTCCAATACTAATATAAGAACAACATAACAAATGACAAAATAAATAAATGAATCAAAGTCTTCCTACGAAAAAAATAATGATCCAATATAAAGAGTTATAAAAACCGAAGTTCATATGATTCAGGATCAAAATCTTAAAAAACACAAGACACCAATAATTAAGAAACAAACAACAAAAAAAATGGTGAACCACCCATACCTGATGCTTCTGCCATTACGGGCTGAAATTCTGATGACCTTTGGGAAGGATAGGTTAATATGTGTGAAAATATGTATTTATAAAATAATTAATAAAATATGGTAGCAAATCAATGGCCGTTTAATGTTTGATCAGCTTTGTTATTGGCTGAATGGAGAGAGGAAAAAAAAATTGATTTAACCAGAAGAGGAAGGTAATTGATCTCAAATATATTAAGACAAAGACTAAAATAAATTATGTTTTTTTCCTTTCCATATAGCATAAAAAAATCGTACAAATTATACAGTTAGATTGACCTTCCGATTGATGATCCTAGTGAATTAATTCACTCGGATTTTCTTTATTAATTTCAAGATCCTGTCAATATCCTGTCAATGTGAGTGGGAAAAACCATAGTTACTGTGGGCGCCCAATTTTCTGACAACCTTAAGCGGGTTGGATCGAAGATCCCACTGGACCCGGCCCAACAAGGTGACGATCCGTCTGACGTGGACCCAAACAAACTCGGCCTAAAGGCCCATATCCGACCAACTACAACAAGTCAAGTCAGTGCTTATCCACTTACATACTGCCCTTATCTCCTTAAATATATTGCATTGACTACAATTTAAATGCAATTCAATGTTGGTATATAACATCAAACCAAGTCATCATTATCATTGACTTTGTCTACAGAATCCTCATCAAATATAAATTTACATTTTAACTCATAATTGACCAAATCTGATGATTTTATCTATTGTCTTCTCACTAATGACTGATGAATTCTTGTCCGTCCGATGGAGAGGGATCAATAAAAAACCCTAATAACCATTACTCCTCTATAAATAGGGGGCAAGAACAGAAACAAGGGGTATGCACAATTCGTTTTGGTCAACTTTCTTTTTGGCCACCTTTACTGACTTGAGCGTCGGAGGGTCTTCCGCAGGTCCCCCACCTCCCTGTGTCTGCGGCGTTCAAGGAGCACTCTCCGGTGGAAGACGACGGAACCAAGTGGAGGAGAACGGGAGAGGCCGAATCCGTTTACCCTAACCCGGTAAGCAAAATTTTTGCCCCTCCAGTTTGGCGCCATCTATGGGATCAGACGAAAAGCCTAGCTCGTCACTAATTTTTCCCCCTGTTTTGACTCTACCCTCTCCCCTGTTAAGGTTTACAGACTCCTCTGTTTTTTAGCCGTTGTAAAGCAATTAAGTATATTTTTCATTAGCTGTTTTTGGCCTTGTAAATACATTTTGGAAAGGGAGAAATACACAAATTTACCAAGAAAAAAAAATGAACAACATACAATTTTGGCATATAAATTTGAAAGTCCTTCCACACAAAATCTGGAAGTCCTTCCATTTTCATTAATTTTGACTGACACATAAATTTGGCAACTGCATTCTTTTAGAAAGGTCAGATTACTTTGTGATGCTGCTGAGTGGATCAATGTTTTTTTTCTCTCCCAACGAAAGTTTCAACTGATTCAAAATAAATACACTGTTTTTAGGCATTAAAACACACTGTTTGTATTCAAAATCAACTCATTGAGATAGTGTTTCTGTGGATGGACTGTTATTGATCTTTTAACTTTCGTAGAATATATATATCCAAAAATAACCTAATATCAGTTCCAAAAGATTTATGAGTAGATACAAATATAGTGGTATATGATTTGTACGAATTGCACCAGTTGGTTGGCTTAATTATCGTAGAATACAAAATCAAATTAAAATTGATACAAAACTTAATTAGGTGGTCCCACTTTGTTTTATGCTATATATGTTTGGAAATATAAAACAACTGTAAGAAATTAAAGCTTGGTTGATTTTCTTTGTTCATAGTCCATACAAAGTACAAGTCTGTACAGTCTTTTTGGCCTATGTTAAGTTGGAAGTGAACATTGAGAGGGCCTGTAGCAAAATAAAGAGTGGTCCAGTAAAAAGTGTTGGGTGGCAAAATTGTTAGAGTGGTCCATCTTTTTGCATTAAAAGTGAAAACCCAAAGGATTACTTACAGATAGATTATCAGAAACCAAAACAAAAAAGCACAAAAAAACTGAAAATCAAACAGACTTGGACTTCATGTAGAAGAGGATCAAACCAGGGTCCAACTCAACCTCACAACTATGAACGTATTCCGCAATCATCAGTCCATTTGCCTAAAACTAAACCGAGCAAGACACTCTATTATGTATATCTTTTTATTTTTACGTATTTTTGTACACATTGATAAAATATTTTTACCAACAAAAAAAAAAAAAAATTGTTGCTGAGACCGATCTAATTATTGGTGTCCCTAAAACTACACCCCATGTATGAATGTTTGTGTTTCACAAAAAAAAAAAAAACTACACCTAATATATTAATTAAGAAATGTTTATGTTACTGCATGTTAATCAAAACGTTGACATTTTGATGATTTGTTATTAAGTGAAATATCACTCTAGATTTAAACTTCTGATTTAAACTTTAGGCAAGTGAGGGGATCCATGTTGAGCTATCTTTCACTCTCATTCATTTTATTTTGTCTTTTATTTCATGTCTTTGTAAATATAGTTTGTACAGTGATTTATTGGCAACACAGATCCTTAACTTGGCCCCTGGAGCAGGATCAAATAGGAACCAAACATAATAGAATAAGAAGCTAACCTATACATTAATTTAATATACTCATTAATAATAGTGTTTATTCAGATGGAGAACTTTGGAGGAAGCTTGGTTGAAACATAATAGTCCCTCCTTTAGCCTAGATAGCTGAACTTTAATTTTGAAGTTCTCAAAATTCGAGTTTTACAGTGAGGGTTAACTGTTTGTAGGAATTTGATATTATAGCAATACAAAATTTGAAGAAGAAGAGAAAAAAAAAAATCAACAGCAGCAGCAAATTAATCAAACACACATCCTAATAGATAAACAGATAACACACCAACATTAAGGAGGCAAACGCACCCCCAAACAGACCACCACCAACAACAACGAAAACAACAAGAAGAAGAAAAACAGCAACAACAACTACCCAGGACACCAACAACACACCACTAACAAGAACCAAAACACCACCACCAACAACCACCACCACCACAACAGTAACAACAACCAGAGACAGCCGGGGAAGACGGACGGGAGGGTCTCATGGGACATGGGCACAGCAGGGGAGACCCTGGTCACAGCATCTCCTGTAGTACTCCTCAGGATAGGTGGGCGAAGAAACCGGCGGTGAGAGCGGTAAGACGTTGGCAGTGATGGCTAACTCCTCTGCACAGCAAGAGAGCCCCCGCTTGCAGCAGGGGAGATCGAGCGACGTTGTGGTGGCGATTGAAGCCACCACAACCACCAAAACAAGGAACTTTTTCCCGATCACCATATCTGGTGGTGCTTTTAGAGAGAGAGAGAGAGAGTGTGTGTGTTTTGTGTAGGAGAGGAGTGAGAGGCCTATTTATAGGCTCAAGCTCACCACAGCTTAACCATGGTTGAGTTTGTCAAAACTCAACGTACACAAGAAGAGTTTGCGTTCCTTTGTGATTTCTTTTATGTATCACACTAAGAGGATGTTTGGTTGTACGATTGTAAAATTTATTTTTATAGAAATATGAACTGATTATGTAAGAATCTGAGTTTTAAAACTAATTTTACAAGACTCTAAACTGATTCCTTAAGAATTTGGGTTTCTAAACTAATTTTATAAAAAGCTCATCCTTCAATTTTTAGGTACTATTTATCTAAAATCTATCTGCATAAAGTTACTATAGTTAAATTGTTTGATTACACTATTATAAAAACAGTTTTATGTAAACATAAAATAAGTTTAATTGTGTAATCAAACAGTGACCATGTATAATTTATTTGAATATAACACCCACCCAACCACCAAATAATGCACGAGCACACATCTTTTTTATTACTGACATGTAGGCCCAGACAAACTTCCCTTTTGATGAAATCAAAGGTGCAGAAGAAAAAAAAAAACAAACAGCTAGGTGGGTTGTACTCTTCCCAATAGGTTGCCAAGTTTGATATAACTGATACGAGGTTATTTATGTTTCCTTATTCATCTTATGAATCTGACACAGTCTTAACTCTCCCTCTCCCTCTCCCTCTCCCTCTCCTCTCATGTTGAGCATGGTAGGTTTACGTCCATTTATAGCTTTAATTGAATAAGCAGTTTTGGAAGTGCTAATTTTTTTTTTTTTGTTAGAACTTGTATTGGACTATTATATTGCAAATTTGTTCAATTGATAGGTTTCAATGATTACAAGACTAATTTGTTATATATTTGCATTTAATCCTTGCTATGGCTCGCTAAATTAGAAAATAATTAAGGGGATAAATTTTCCATGTATGCTCCGATAAAATAAGAAAACCTAACATAAATTCTTGTTTTTCTTCATTTAATTTAATTCATAGGGACACATACAGGGAAACAAATTGAGCTGGTAAGACTGACAGGCCAGAGATTAAAAAAGACAGAAGTTGGGGAAAATATGTTGAATCTGTATAAATTCAAATAGTGCATTTGAAATCCTGAAGAATGAATTTATTTGATCTGTTTAGTAACCCATATATTATTTCTAATTTATATGTATATTGTGTTGATTTATTTTCTACAGTAACTAATTGTTGGATTTTTTAAAAAAATTAAATTTGAGATATGTGATTTTCTTTTTGGATGCTAGACCAAAATATATTTGAATTATATATGTATCTGTTTAGATATTTCAAATATTTGAGATAATTATTTAATTCAGAATTTCAAATCGAATACTGGTGAGTTTTTTTATATCCATTAGATATCGGAGATAGATTATTTTTCAAGTATTAGATTTTAATATGATGAATTATTTGTTTGAAAACATATGTTGTTGAGCATTTCTGTTTACTTGAAAATACGGGAATGTTGTTTATTTTAGCACTTTGCATGCCTAAATATCAAAATTTATGTTTACATGTAGCTAGGAAAAACCCAAAGAGGGCGTGCGGTCACACGGTCCATTTTGCAGTTCCAATTTTAGTCTTATATATATTTCATTAGTATCATGCACAGATGCACTCATATATGCGTCGTTAGAAAAATTTTAAATTTTTAAAAATTAATTCATCCAATTAAAGTATACTTTAATTTTTATAAAAGTATATATATATATAAGGAATATTATTTATTTTTAAATCAAAACAAGTGTCGACTGGAATTATAATAAAAAAGGAATCGTATTATCTAAAATGATTTAAACGTTTTTAGGTATGCATTAAATGGAAAAATATTTTATATATTATAAAACTATATATGCTTGTTTTATATATGTATAAATTCATGATTAATCATAATAATTAACTACATAATTCCTGTATTCTCTTTTAATGTTTTTAAAAGACGAGAAGCTCTGTAGTTTTATTCAACACTTTATTTTTTCGTTTATACAAGTTCTGAAAACCTAATAAGTCACATTTTTTCACCATCCAATTAAATTTGACATTAATTATCCAAAACTATCCAAAGTATCCAAAAGATTTATGTGCAAATATGAATTATAGGTATACGATCTGCATTGGATGCGTCGATAACTGACACAAATTAATTGTGATAAGGTGGTCCCTCTTTGTTTCTGTTATGTTTTGAAAATTAATAATATTAGAGACAGTCCGTTCATATTTTGTATTTTAGAAATAATAAATTTTAAAGCACATTGTTTTTATGAAAAATGTGTATCCTTCTATAATGAATTGTATGAACCTATTTTTAATAAATATTTAAGAAAAGTGACAAAATATATATCTAAGGAGGTATATAACTCGTTGTATGATTATGGAGGTGGATATATTATCTGTACAAACTATGTGGAACACTCTTTGGAAAAAAAATCCTTCAAAAAATGGTAAATGTTCCACTTAGTCCATTTTATTGTTCAAACTACAAACCGGACATGTTTTTATTTATTTTTAAATAATACCAAAATACAGACCGGATATGTTTTTATTTTTAAAAAATCATATATCTTAAAAAATCATATATTATTTTAAATAATATCTTGTATATATAATTTTATAAAACCTTCATAAAAAAAATGTGAAAAATGTATAATGTGGTATATATTTTGATACAGTGAGTCAAAAGGGCTACTAAGATGTATAACACTGTATTTGGAAACTATAAAAAAAAAATCTAATATGTTGGAGTTGGAAGAAACATTAAAAGGACCTGCATAGCAAAATAAATATAGTGGTCCAAAAAACTAAGATGTTATAGCTGGCAGCAAAAACAGAAACGGATGACATGGATATATTGATCCTGTGTAACATTTTTTGTTTTTGTTTATTTTCGTTATTGCTGGCAGCAAAAACAAAAAACAAAATATAGTACTAGTGGTGAGTTTGTATAAAATATTAAGCATTTCCATTTAAATAGAAGAGGAAAAAATACAAAAAGGATCCCATCAGCCAGTGAGTTGTTTGATTGCGATGTGGTTTTTGATATGGAAAAAGATACGCGTAGCTTTATGCAATCATAAATGCAGTTTTTTTTTTAAAAAAATATATATATACATTTATCTTTTAAAGTGCATACTGTTATATAAAATGAAGTATAAATTGAACTACATTAATATATTTTTTTTATGATAAAAAAATATAAAAAAAAATTTAAGTCATATACTATAATAAAATCACATACATTATGATACTGAAATATATACTAGACTGTAAAGCGGACCGTATATATCAACGCTCTTTTAATATTCATAATCCATAAAAGTAGGCGCCCATGTAACATTTTTTGAATTCAAAAGAACCTAGAACCGACAACAGTGTCAGAGTTATATATACAAAGAAACCTGAAAAAAAATGGTCTTACATGTATTTTAAAGAGAAACTAACTTGATTTGTGTCTGCATTGATGGTGTGGGCCGGGGGAGGAGGGAGAGATCATAAATGAAACCTCAAAGCCTTGCATTTTGCATTTGATGAAAATTACCCAAAAAAAAAAAGGGAAAAAAATAATATCCTAAAAAGAACCAAAGCTCATTCAGCACAGCACATGCAATCCTGAATCAAGAATTTGATGGAGTGGAGCGCAGTATGTATAACATAAAAATGTAAGTGCAAATATGCACCCAATAATACATATAAAAAAAATGCCATCTGTCAATACATATGTATAACATAATTTGGCTTAACAATTCATATCTTAAAAAATATCTCACTCTCAGTATACTTTAATAGAATTCTATATATGGAAGAATCCTAAAATTGTCATTTATCTATTGTTGTTGGCCTACTTAATTCTTAGTGAACCTAACATACTTAAAACTTTTCAATAATTAAATATTTGTTTCATGAACTTCATTAGTTGTAGTTACATCTTTTTGTTTAGAAAAGAGAAAAGAATGGTTCCCACCATCTCACAATTAAAACCAAGAAGAGGTCTCCACTCCCATTTTGGGTCCCAGTTGCCTTAAAAAGAACATTTTTGACGCCTAATGCTAATTCTAGAGAAAACAATATGGAAATCAACATGGAATAGCTTTGATTTTTTTTTTTTTTTTGGCAACATGGAACTTTTTTTTTTTCATGAATTGACATTCAAGTACTAAGGTCAGTTTAATAACTCTGACTTAAATTATTTCTCTTAGAAATCTAATTCTGATAGATTTTGAGAAAAAAAAATTTATCTGGGATCCGAGATTGAACATTGGAATAGAAGATTTTGAACGCAATTTTGTTAGCGGTTACCACAGAAGGAGATTAAGAATGAAAGCCAAATTAACTTAGTCTACTGTAATTTGAGGGGTTTGATGCACGACACTCGTTTTGCTTAATTTTATAGATGCTGATACACGGAGTATGTTTTACAGGATCGTCTAGAGCCCCGAGGTGATCCTCAAGCCGAATATATGCTTCAGTAGTCGAGTGTACACTATAATAGTACAGTATACTCCACCAATGCAATTGATGAAAGATTAAATTTTTTTATTTTTTCATATAATGGTTTTTCTTTATATGTACCTTATTATTTATAAAAATATTACAAAATTTTACCATGCGAGTATATACTTTTAAAAAAATCAAAACTAATCTTGTATCAAAACACATATACCTTGTTAATATGAGTATGCTATGATGATTTTCTATCGACTCATATCAAACTGGATTGAGACTGAAAAAAAGTTGTGTAAGAACACTCTTTTGAATTCAACTTATATATAAAAAGGAAACATGAAATGGAGCATAGCACATGTGGTCCTGCAACAACGAAATAAATAAAATTATAAATATTATATAAATGTAAAAATAATGAGTAAAAATAATACACCATACTATAGTCGGTTATGGAACAAAACAATGTATATCTGAGATGGATTGCAACGTAAGCTAAAGAGCATGGGTTTTTTATTCATTGTTATTGACATAATTTTTATTTATGTTGAGGCACCTAAAACTTAAGCAAAGATGAGAGTGAGCTACTTTGGTGCCAATTAATAACTACAATTGGAGTTATAAAAGGACTGGACGTCTCATTTTTTTAAATATATTTAATGTAACGGAAAGTCTTTCATCTAAAATGTATTAGAAGAAACACTAAAATTTTGGGCCATGACAGGTGAAAAACTCAAAAAGATTGAACCGCGCAGAAAAAGTAGCACTGAGTGTGAAGTCTATGTAAATTATAATAAGCATTGCCATTTATATGGATCTGAGGTGGATTGATCCTTTAGAATCCATAAAAAGGGCCTGTGTAACATTATTTTGAATTCGAGGAACAGTGAAATTGCAACATTACTACTTGCTAAAATTTTAAAATGAACTGTACGTGTGATTTATCTTAATTTTATTTATTTAAGGGATATAGTAAAACAACTTGTAATTTTGTATTAGACATTTTTTACTTACTTGCACATGTATAACCTACACATTTACATATATCATACATCTCTAATACTTGATGGTTAACCAGATTAAAATCTACGCAGATAGACAATTTCAATATGTTGAATTGTACAATCTAGCTCAATTTTTAAAACATAGCCCTGACAAATAACTAAATAAATATTTTGAAAGACTATTTATCAGAAATTGAACGACCAGACCATTTTCTCAGCTGCTAGTGCAAGGACTACTAATTAATTAAACATATTGGATTGCATGTGCTATGTTGCATGAATTGAGTGGTCTGTTCTATGGGAGTTTTTTTTCTTTCTTTCTTTTGGAACTCATGTAATGTATTTCCTTTATGAGGTTCCTGTATTTTTGTCACTTTTGGTAACTCGTGTTTTTCTTTTTCATTGATGGGGTTTTTACTTGGGCTCTTCTTTTGTTGGTATTTTTGTGCACAACTTTACACCTTTTTTTTTTTTTTTTGTTTCCAACTATAATGTTGTGTATCTGATTATCAATTATATTTATATTTATATTTACGCTAGTACTATTATGTTGTTGTAGGACCACCTACTTATTGGATACATATGCTTTGAATAGGTCTTCTTTTGTTGGTATTTTTGTGCACAACTTTACACCTTTTTTTTTTTTTTGTTTCCAACTATAATGTTGTGCATCTGATTATCAATTATATTTATATTTATATTTACGCTAGTACTATTATGTTGTTGTAGGACCACCTACTTATTGGATACATATGCTTTGAATAGGTCTTCCTCGTTCCACCACAACATGACCCCAAAAATGTACTAAATTTGTCTCTTGTAATTAATTTGTTGTATCAACCTAGAATTGTTATTGTCAACATTATTACATTTTTTTGTTGGTTGTGGTCGTATTTTTTACTAGCAAAATGTCTTTTGCTCATATTATTGACAGTTTCATAAAAGAAAAAAAAAATTAATACATGATAGACCACCTAATTTTTTTAAGGAAGTCTGCCACTATGGCAGCAAACATTTTCATGTGGTACTTCAAAATATGTACTAATGAAAAAAAAATAAAAATTTGAGACACCTTAGCCTTCAAAGATCGCCACTCCTTTGTAACTGTTTGCCAGCCTTGTATTTAATTATATTAGATGAGCATATATATTTTTTAATTTCTAATTAATTTTAATTGAAGATTTTAAGGTAGTTAGACGATAAAGCATCACATTAGAACTTAAATGGTTTCCTATGTAGTACATCAGCTGTATATTTGTACATAGTTATTGAAATACATAGTTTACTCTTTACCCATTTAATTTACCAAGGAACGTCCCTTAAATGAAACACCTTCTCTTTATGAGTTTTAACACATTTTTATGTGCAGATATCACAATAATATATATATAAAAAATGTAAATAAAAAAAAATCAAATCATACAAATCACAATATTATTTATATTAAATAACAAGTATTTGTTGTCATAACAACGTTAACATTTATGTATGTATAAAGCACTTGTATTAATGAATTGCTATTATTTATTTATGAAAAAAATTCATACAAACCCCTGAAATATGACTGAATTCTATATAACCCCCTGACTTTTCTTAAAACCCACATAACCCCATCAAAACACCTAGTAAATCTAAATAACCCCCTGAATAAAATTTTCATGAATAGATGATGAATATTTTGTGAATATTTCATTTGATTAACCCTGATTGAATACACAATATACTAAAAAACCACTACAATGTATTAAAAATGTGAAAAATCATATAAAAATGATAACTTTACCCTTTCTAGATATATTATATAAAACCCTATCGAGAAGAGCAAGATTGTCATTTATAGAAGATTTTTCACATTTTTAACACATTGTTGGATTTTTTTTAATATACCGTGTTTCTATCAAGGCTAACCAAACATAATATTCACAAAATATTCATCATCTGTAAACGTACGTAAATTTTATTCGGGAGGGTATTTGAATTTACTAGGAGTATTCAGAGGGTTATATAGATTTTAAGAAAAAGTCAAGGGGTTCTATGGATTTCAATCAGTTCACATGGGGTTATATGGATTTTTTCCTTTATTTATAGAAGGTAATAAGAAAAGTAATGAAATATAGGACTCGTTAATTTGAGTGTATAACGCTAATTAATGAGATATGTGTGATTAGATTTAGGGGCTGTTTGGTTCAGTAAAAAGCTGATTTTTTAAGTGCTGATTAATGGGAATTTTGTATTTATATCCCTGTTAAATATGATATTTTGTGTTATACCCCCCTTAAAAGGTTAATTGCATCTATACCCCTGAAAAAATCTTTCGTGTTACAACTGTGCCCTTGGGGTTAAGTTCCATCGGATAAAAGTGGAATATACCGGGAATATTCCATTAACAGCGGTAAATGTAAAATGAATTGACCAAACTACCATTCGCACCATAGGGGCTTGAAAAATTGCATTTATACTCCTGTGTCCGTCTGAAATTGCATCTATGCCCATGTGTCTGCCTGATGCTTATAAAACCTCTTTTTTCTCATCTTCTTCAATGATTGATTGAAAATCTTATAATTATTCAAAATACTGAGATAGATAGTGTTTATTTGGGTTTCACTTACATATTTTATTTTCCATAACAGATAATCTATCAACAAACACTATTTCAATCACATAACCTTACAAGAAAATAATCACAAAATTCATTTTGAAAAAAAAAAGCAATGATTAATTGTCCTCAAAAAATTATGAAGTGTTAACTCTAGTGTCTTTCATTCTTTTTGAAACCAGAAGTTAGGCATTTCATTCTAAAGTGAAAAACAAAAGAAAAAGCATTACTAAAATAAAAAATATTGTTATGGTTGTTCATTTAAATTAAAAACATATTACAAAAAATAACATAATACAAAACTTTAACTATTAGGATTTCTATTTATTTATTTGATCTTATGTATAAATGACACAATAGTATTAAATAGGAATTAAATGAAATAATCAAAATTACATGTTACAAAAAAAAAACATAACGCGTTTGAAGACTTTTAATATCAAATTATATCTTCAATTTTATGTGAACATCATGTCAAGAGTGAGTTTTGCAACCTCGAGACCTATTGAAACTTTTTTTCTCATCTTCTTCAACATAAAAACAAAATATACTAGGATCTAGCTAAATTCTTTATGTTGAAAACCTTACAATTATTCAAAAGACTAAGATAGATAGTGTTTATTTGGGTTTCATTGATAGATATTATTTTCCATAACAGCAAATATCAACAAATACTATTTCAATCATATAACCATACTAAAAAATAAGGCATAATCATCTTGACTATCACAGTGAAAAAAATATAAAAATATTGATTGACAAAATTTTAATGTCAGATGATCCTCAACATGTAGAATAAGCACCAATTAGCAGAATGCACCACATGGAGACAAAAAAACACCGATTGATTGTAGGATGAACAAAAGTAAAAAATCACAAATTTTATTTCAATGTTGAGATTCCACGAACAAAAATCAAAAGACAATAGAATCTCTAGTTAGCATAATGGGAACCATATGGAACTCAACAATGATCCACTCCAAGCATAGAAGAACCAAGTAAAAATTTGATACTTTTTAGATAAACTATTTATACAACTGTCTTGATTTTAAAGTTGATATTACAAATGTTTCAAGAAAAAAAATAGATCTATGTATATTTGTCTATTTAGCTACTTATTTTACTGTTTAATAAACAAGATCATAGTGATATGTGAAATATTTAAACATTGAAAAATACAACAAGACATATGTTCTCTTAAATGTTCTTTTTCCTGAGCCTTTATCAATCTTCAAAAACCCTTCATACCTAGATCAACATGAGTGTCCTATTCTAACTGCAATACAAAACAACATAACTTATATGTTCAGCCTTGGTAACGGAGACAGACGGAGGGGCACAGTTGTAACACGAAAGAAGTTTCCAGGGGTATAGAGGCAATTAGCTTTTCAATGGGGGTATAACGCAAAATATCATATTTAACAGGGGTATAAATGCAAAATTCTATGGGGGTAAAAGAGACATTTCGTGGGGTAGAGTTAGGTTCGTAACTATGGTTGGTTCAGCCTTGGTAACGGAGACAGACGGAGGGGCACAATTGCAACACGAAAGATTTTTTCAGGGGTATAGATGCAATTAGCCTTTTAAGGGGGGTATAATGCAAAATACCATATTTAACAGGGGTATAAATGCAAAATTCCCTTGATTAATAAGTGCAGATTATATAAGTTCTAATAAGTTTTAATCAGTTTTAAAAAAAAATTGTTTGGTTCAGCGGAAATTATAAGCACTTATGAAAATAAGTGTGTTTGGTTCACTGCTAAATAATAGAGCTTATTATAAGGGTGTTTTGCTCTATTTAATAAGTGTTAAATGTAATTTGATGCTTGGTTAAAAACTTGAATATTTGCTTATTGTTTCAATTAAACAATCTCTCGATCGATATGTATCAACTGGATTGCAAGAAAGCATGTGTAATTCTAATCTTGTAATTCTAATCACTACAAGATCCTAAAAGGTTTAATTAGAGGCTTTGAACATGTAAGTTTCCAGTTTCGCATTTTATTTTCATGTTCAAGTTATGTTTACGACTTGCAGCATCCACAAACATGGCATTGTAATTCAACAAAGAAGGGTTGTCCAATGAAATTTTGAAGAAATTAATGATTTTGTAATATATCTGGCTTAGGCATACTGTACTACAACAAGCAGAATTGAAGCCGTAAAAAAAAATATGGGTAAGTTTGATCAATACCACTCAAAATGATCAATCTGTTCATATTAAATCAGATGATTGTTCTCCCTAAAGGAAAAATAGGATCTTTAATGAACCATGATATATAAGGAACAACGGAGATTCATCAACAATAAACAGAATTGAAGCAATAAAAAAAAATTCTTATAGTCCCCAATTATTTGATATAAAAAAGACAAAACATCAGCAACTTCAAAGGAAATTTAAGTATTCCAGACAACCCTTACATAATCCCATAAAAGCAAATCAAGAACACAAAAATACATATGATGGAGAGAAACTCAAACATCAAGTCAACCGTATGATTAAAAATCAAGCTGCCATGGAGATCCGAGGAGGATAGGCCGTCGAGCCGGATACGAGGTCGAAGGAGGTCAAAGGGTGGTCGACGAGTAGGAGATGTAGGATTTGGTTTGAGGGGGGTCGACGAGCAGGGGCCTAGGTCGGAGGAGAAGAGATCGCGTGGTCGATGAGTAGGAGAGGCTTCGGTCGAAGGCGGCCGAAGGGGCGTCGACGTGAAACAATGGAGGTCGAAGGGGGTCGACGAGCTGAGGAAGAGAGGTTTCAGATTGGGTTCAAAACAGCTAGGGTTTTGGTGTGTTTGAGGAGAGAGAGAAGCTGATTTTTAGTTTATATACTTGATGTAATTTTGGGAGTTTTCGGAGGGCATACTTGTCTTTACACCTTATAAGTAGACTTAAAGAGGAAAAAAAAGTGTTCCGATTGAAGCTTATTATAAGGGTTAAAATTATTGAATAAGGACTGATTTTCAGCTCAATTTTGACTCCCAACCAAACACACTTAATTTTGAAAAGCTCTTATTTTCAGTTTCAGCCGAATAAACACTTAACACCTATCCAACCAAATAGCCCCTTACTATTGAAAAAAAAGATCGAGTATATCAAAGTAAGTGAAACACAAAATGACTACGATGACCCTATATAAATATGTAATGCAGGGGCATTCACGTCTTTGCAATTGATATATTGTCCAGGGAAGTAATTAGTACATTATCACAAAAGACCCTTAGCTATCTTAAATTCGTATATTGGTCCTTAAACACGAAGTCTGGAACAGTTGTCTCTGCAATGCAGTTTTGGATCTAGCGCCAGAGCTCGATCGGACAGTCTGATCAATGTACCTATATAAATCTGTGAGGACCACGTATTCTATGTTCCTTATTTGGATGTTTATTTTTAAGGACATTCCTTTTATGGAATAAAGTCTATAATTGGAAGGACAGCACACACAGTTGAAGATGACATCCTTCAATAACTTACCTAGGTGGTCAAAGTAATGAATACAATATGTTAGCAGGAGTACAGCTATGCATAGCCCACCTAGGGGGGGGGGGGGATTTTAATGAAAAAATCAATTACGATGTGGGCGGATCAATCCCCACCACCTACTTTACTATACCACCCAACTAAAAAAAGACATCCTTTTTGGATCTCTTTAACACACCACCTCAAGCAAGCAGGGTCGCTCAAGCCTCCTACACTCGACCGTGATGCACACGATCCCGATTTATGGTCAGAGAGGTCGATCTCTACGAAGATCTCAAAGAGGGTCAATGTGGATAGGGTTTCGAGAGGGTCTGTTAGGGTTTCATAGGGCATTTGTTTCTTTTTCATCGATTTTTTGATGAGAACAAAAGACTGAAAACGGAAGAAGAATAAGAAGAAGAGCTAGAGTTTTTCCAGGGGAGATGATTGCGGCGGAGGAGAGAGAAGAGAAAGGAAAACAAATCTGAGAAAGAAGAAAAAACTAACCAATTCAATGATACAGACAAAACTAACATCTATTACCTTTCCAGTGTTAAATAATTTTCATTGCACACATAATTATCTCCCCACCTATATGCACAGAGTCACGAGACCACCTATAAGTATCACTTTGGTTCACCTGCAACAGTAGTCTCACACTTTGTAAGGTGAGAGACCATCACAAATATAGAATTTGATCTAATTTATGACCCATAAAATATTCAAAGGTTTAAAGACTAGTTTGAAAACGTGTTTGGAATTCTTTAGGGTTTACAAAAAGTTGAGTTCTCTAAACTGGTTTCTAAAAAAAAAAAATATGCAATTCAATTAAAAGCTAAAGACATTTATTTTTATGAAATAATGACCGAATTTTTTTTTTTAATTATGATAAAATGTTCTCTCTATTCACTGGACTAAGTTGTAAATTATATTTTTGATTAACATATAATTCAGATGTTCAAATTTGCCATAAAGTAATTTATTTTCAGACAGCTGCCTTACTACATGCATCTCACAACAATAAATAAAAAAAAAAATCTGCATCACTGCAGTTAGTAGTACTATATATAAGAACTACTGTCCGTTCTGGTCCTATTGAACAAAAAAGAAATGAAAGAAAAGAAAAACAATGAAAGCCATTAATTGTTTTGTTTTTGTTGCCGGCTATAATACCTCCGTGGTTGCTCTGAACCACTAATTAATGAATGTTGTAAATTTAGTGGAATCACAAGTTAACTCAGCTATTAAGACTTGTTAGAGCATCTCCAATCTTATACTTAAACATTTACTCAAACTTAAATTTGAGTAAAAATCACCCAAAACCCTCTCCAACCATTTATCCATACCTATACTAAATCAAGTTTTTACTCAAGTCTTTATCCAAATCAAGGGAAACTCAAATTTTTACTCAAATTACAACATCTCTTTTTTTCCTTTATCTCCGCATTTTCTTTCAATGTAACATTTTTTCCCTTCAATTCCACCTTTAGTTTAATTATATTAAATGTTTTTTCACCTTTCAAAATTTTCACCATCTTTTGAAATAAAAAAATATATATATATTATTTTTTAAGTTTTCATCTTTGTTTTTAACTTCTTATTTTTACTCCAATAAAAAGAATATTACTTTACCTTTTTCAAAAAAATTGGATGATAATAATTTTTAAATTTAAATATTTAAAAAAAAATTGAGTAGTAATTTGAGGAAATAATTTTGAAAATGTTTATAAGAAATAATTATAAGAAGATATGAAATTTTTAAAAGATTTGAATAAAACACAAAGTGATAGTTGGAGACACATCATATCAAATTAAGCTTTTACTCAAATTTTAAATAAAATTTGAGTATAGGTTTGAGTAAGGGCTGGAGATGGCCTTACATCACAAGAAAAACAAGTGCACCATATATATTTCATTAAAATAGACATCTGAACCCCTGATTTAAGAAAAAAAAAAAAACTAAAGCTCAAAATGGTTCATTTAAGGGTGATTCCGTGTGTTTGACCCCTAAAAATCTTTAATTAGAATTAAATAAAAAGGACTTACTTGTCAATTTCAAAAGTAAGAAAACATAACCAGATTTAATTTCCAGTCATTTTAATAACCTAATTTGATATAAACCATTTAGAAAAAAAGAGAGATTAATCCTCCCAAAAGTAGTAGAATAATATGTCTCATCATCATTAGATCGTAATAAGTTTGACAATTTTTTACATTGGGTCTTCTCAATAATGCATGCTCTACGGTCATTAGTCTTCACAAGTCTTATAAAATTAATTGCATGCGTGTCTTAATTATATATAACTAAATAGAGGCACATCCTCACTTTCATCCGTCCACTAATTTTAGATTTAAATTATATAAAAAAATCATTCCCTTTATTTGCTAACCAAGCAAAGATGCATGAGTAGTCAATGCAAAAAATTGTGGAAACATGAATAATGTTCAAAAGCAGAGAACCTCGTACTAGATTAAGAAACTTGCATGTGTACCCATTGGGACCACAACCTAGCTAGTTTTATAATGAAGAGTTAATTGTTTCATTAATTAATGCATGGGTCCAATTGGTTTTAAACGTAGTAAAGATATATAGTGAGTGGGTGAGATGCATTGATGGGTGGGTTTTCACGGGGCTATAAATTCAGCTCCTTCTCTTCATTTTTTCCTTCACCACACAACTTGAATCTCTCTCACTCTCTCTCTCTATGGGTGCGTTTGGTTGCGCGATTGTAAAACTGGTTCTGCAGGAATCTGCGATTGCAAAACTGATTAGATAGGAAGTTCATTTTTTCAGCTTTTTGAAATCGCAGCTTTTAAACACTATTTGCCTGAAATCTGTGTACAGGAAGTTGCTACAGTAAAACTGTTTGGTTACACGATTGTAAACGCAGTTTCCTGCAATCGCAATCGCAGCGCAATTGCGCAACCAAACGCACCCTATGTCTTGTTTCTCAAATAATTATGGCCTCTTTCCAAGTCTTTCTCGTTCTCTTCCTGATCGTGCTGGTCGCTCCAAAGGCGACATCCGTCAGCCCGCCGTGGTGCTGTCGGCCCAGGTCCCTCCCTTGTTGCATCTCGGCCACCTCCCGACCGTCCACCACCCCCGCTTCAGCCGCTGGACCGTCCACTCTGCCCACCACTGGAAGCAGCATTTCTTGCTGCTTCCCTAAACGGCTAGCTTGCTGTGCCGACCCCCTCCATTAGGGAGCCGTCGCCGTCCCCTCCGCCACTACTTGCTCCGTGTTGTTGTTGTGTGTGTCCGTAGAATTTTTTTTTTTTTTTTTGCTCCGTGTTGTTCCGTTGTTGCTGCTGCTGATCTTCCGTTTGTTGCTCCGTGTTGTTTCAGTCTTTGTATTATTATCTATATATCTAAGGAGGGACGGTTAGTTACATCTGTTGTTGCTGTTGTTTGCACACTGATCTTCACATTTTCTCTTAAGCGCCCCATGCTTTAGGAATTAGCATATAATTAAAATATATATGTCAAGTAGTGTAACAGATGAAATCCCATAAACAGAATCATCAAAATGTGAAACAACAGTAACGTTTTCCTCTTCCTTCTTCTTTTGAATATATGGGCTGTGTGTGTGTGGCGCGCCTTTTTTTTTTTTTTTTAGAGATTCAATCTCTTATAGTTATAGCTGAAGACAAAGTGGGCTCTCTGCAAAAACAAAACAGAAGGTGATATCTTGCTGGACAGTAACCAAACTGCATGCATGTATTTGGTACGGTTTTTGAGTGATCCCATTTACAGGAAAAACACACAACACGGTTTATAAATAATTCAAATTATTAAACATTGAGACAAGATTGGAACCAGACCATACCAAATCTAAATAAGTTGTATAACAAATTGCAACAGACAATTTTTGGATATTTCTGGGTCATGTTGAGCCGAGGAAGACCAATTCAAAGCACATTTATCCAATAATTAGGTGGTTTTAGAACAATAAAATAAATATAAATATAATTGTAAAAGTAAAAAAATAATGAATAAACATATACACAACCCTATAGATGGTAATATAACAAAACAGTGTACATCTGTGAAGGACGACAATGAAAAATATATTAAAATGTAGGCCTAGCTACCATAAATTCAATCTTTTTTTCTATAGCTTTAATTCATAGGGACATTGAATATGCATGAAAAGGAAAATATTGAGTACAAATTAAATGATCGTGTCCATATCAGATCTTGAGTCCTTCAAATCGGGTCAAGTCATGGTTGACCCACGACCTGTTGATAAGCCCAGTAACAAAAGGAAGAGTACATAAGTTTGTAGCAGTAACAATTTTGAATACAAATTAAAGAACAGAGCATCTGCAACAATGCAAGTACCACAAATAAGCATCACTGAAAAAAGTGGGTCTCACTTGTATACGAAGAGCAGCAATGCAGGAACTATAAACAAGCATCCATGAAAAAAACATTGGGTCTCACTTGTGTACGTACTATAATTTCACATGCAACGTATTCGATATCATAGGAGCCTCAAGGAACCCATTAAACTGCAAATGATTTCTAAAACATGTGACGCGCGCAATTACAGTGAGAGTCTTGAGAACAAGATAACTATGATGCTCATGAAAAGAAATAACAGAAAATATAGTCTATAACATGTCTAAGGGTGCGTTTGGTTGCGCGATTGTAAAACTGATTCTACAAGAATCTGAGTTTTAAAACTGATTTTGCAGGAAGCTCACTTTCTCAACTTTTGGACACTATTTGCTTAAAATCTGTGTGTAGGAAGCTGGTACAGTAAAACTGTTTGATTGCACCATTTTAAACGCAGCTTCCTGTAATCGCAAACGCTACGCAATCGCACAACCAAACGCACTCTAAGTAAAGACGGGGCACCCATCAACCACAACTCCAGGGGCTGTAGGGCAACTCGCAAGCTGGCAATGGTCGCCCGCATCCAAACCCCACCAATCCATTCCATACACACCGGATGGTAACTGGATTGCTCCAGTGACAACGAGAGCCATGAAAGCGCATCCGGCATCCAACGCATTCGACAACACATAATTGTATTTTGCCCACCACCCCTTGTACCTCCTATACACAACATAGTTGAACAAGAACCCTACAATGAACCATGACCAGTAATTCACTGTTGTTGCAGGTGGCATGCCTTTGGTACCAGTCAAAATTAAGGGGATGTTTATGAGCTTGATCCAATGCTTGTTAGGAAATCTACGTGTCATAAACCACATAAGAACTGGCGCCATCGCTCCAATGACAAATCCGATGAACAACTTTGAGTATTGGCCCGACGGAAAGAAGACCTGTGCTGGACCTACAAGGCCCCATATGACATTATCCATATAGCGCAAGCGCTCAAAGGGGCACGTCCATGGACTACCTTTTGGAAGCTTGTCTGGCTCGCAGATGTTTTTCACTGAAGTGAGTAAGTACCATTGCACAAAGAATTGGATCGTACCTGAGATCAAAGTTCCCACAACCTGTGCTCAGCTTAAAAAAAGTTTTGTGAGTCGTAAATCTCATAAACAACAAAAAAATGGAAGAAATATATGTTAGTGTTGGATCGTATTAGCTTCCATCAGTCCCATACGAGGAATTAACTTATAACACCTCATATATTAAACATTTAAGTTTGGTTGTTTAAGCTACTATATGTTAATCCTCTGTTGGGAACCGACACACTAATAAGATGGGTGCTGTTATCCTAATAAGATGTGCGTAACATTATCCTAATAGGATTCAACAACACGAGTATATCCCACCACCAAATAAAACAAAATGTGTTGTGATCAATAGAAAGATGTACCTGAACTAAAAACATTGATCTTGGTGGGATCTTCATGTAGTGGCACAACTTAAAATCACTTATAAACAATATAGCTTGATTTATCCCCATGGATCCATAGAGTTCAAATGTCATTTTTGCGAGGGGCCTCCCATGATATAAGTAACCCCCAATAATTTCAATGATGGAGTCGGGACCTACATACTGAAAAACCCGAAAAATATATATAAAAAAGCAAATAAAGAAATAATGTTAGGCCAATCACCAAGATATTGTAATCATTTTTTTTACAATATATATATATATATATATATATATATACACTGAACTGTTTGTCTTGATTATTTTCCTCTATGAGGCGACCTTTAATAACATCAGCTCATGTAATCATTTTTTTAAAATATATAAACCGAAAGACTCACCACATTTGTAGTGGCTCCCATCACAGACAAAGGGGGTATACATATCAAAGCAAGTCCACATGCTAATAGAATACCCCAATAAGGAACTTGAAGTTCTTTTTTGTATTTTTCACAAGCATATAGAGCTAAACCAGTCATTGGAATTAAGATAGCAAAAAACCACCATTGTGGGATTGGTGCATAGTTCTTCATTAATTTGGTATGGATATCACCTGTTTGGTTTTTATATGCTTGCTTGAACTGGTTCCAAATTGTCCTGAATCAAACATAGAAGAAAAATTGATAAACAGCCATAAATAAATAAAAGAAAACATCAATAGTAGCCTTAGATGAATGTTATAGAATGAAACATAAAAAGCAATCCTTGATCAGAGTAGTTTAGCATTACTATTATTTCATTGAGACATTAAAAAGACTCACCTTCCATGATATAGGGCAACATGCATTATTGTGGCTGCCACTGTGGCAAATGAAAACCCATAATAATAAACATTGTATGAGCTGAGATAGATCTTTGAGTAATTATCATATGCGGTCTGGTCGAATTCAAAAGTATTTTCATTGATTACCCGAGACACGTTGTATATATGCCCATCCTCATCATATACGCTCGTAGAAAGGATTGGAAATCGCTTGGCATTGTATGAATTGGTCCAATAAGAAATAGGAGTAATTATGTAGGTAATCAAGATGAATCCAGCCATCATATTCACCAGTGTAAAGGCAGGCATCACTAAAGGGTTGCCCAAGTAGCTAGAAATCACAGTCCAGTCGAGAGAAAAGGAACCAATGCCGAGGCCATTGCGACCAGATCCAATTATCTGAGCAGTTACTGAATCCCTCCATATCCAACAGATGAACGATAGAGCGCTAATAGATGGGAATAGATAACTGGGTACGATGTAATAAGCAAAGCTTGTTATGGTGGCTATGACAAAAAATTGAAAGCTTGTCTGGGAACCCTTGCTTCGAATCTCCTTCTCATGCAAAGCCCTACACGTATCAATAGATTAACAAGCTTCCATGAATAAATATAAATTAGTCATTAAATTAGTGAATGATTTGCTAGGTGAGTAGAGATGGGACCTGAAGAGAGAGTACTGAGCCACAACGCCAGGAAACCACATGTGTGGAGAGTCTATCAAGAACTTCATAAAAATACCAGCAAAACCAAAACCTATCAGCTGCAAGTACCAATCATGAGTACGTTATTCAATAGAATGCACATTACATTATATAGAAAAATAATGGAATTCTTACTTGTGTTGTCTGGACTATGAGAAAGGTTATCAAGTAATTGATCTTCCTATGGTAGAAAATCTTCAATTGGGTGATGATTGCCAATCCACCAGGGTAGATATAGCCCGAAGATGTTAGCGTATATATCAACGCGTGTTCTTTCATGTTGAAAGGTCCGGGATTCAATGAGAACTTCCAATTTGTTAATGGAATCTTGATGGGCTCCGTTGGTAACACCTTCGCCATGAAATTTGCCAAGGGGAATACCAATATTTGTATGCAGGTTTGTGAGATGATGATAAAGTTTTGTCGGAAAGATAGAATCTGTGATGCGAAAGCGAGGAAGACACATGTAGTGATTCCCAGCACCCATGTCCGAAACGTTAAACATGGCAATGTACTGTCGTCTGTGATTGGAATAGTGAGGCGAACTTCCTCGATGGGGGACTCCAAGATCTCATCTGTAAATTAATATTTAGTTGCACCAATTGTTATCATATATAGAATGGACAGATCAATATGTTCTGTTTAGTTGCATATCACAGTACTTTAGGGAGGAATTCACCAAATTAGTTGTGGAGGAAAAGAAGGGTTCTTTTCGTTTTGAGAAATCAGTGAGTAAGTAGGTGACATGGGCCATTTTGATGCTCTTAAAGAAGGGATCTTTGTTGTCCTGTTTTGTACTCTTTTTCCCCTGTATTTTGCCTTTTGACTTTGGCATTGCAGACCTCCTCGGTTCCTTTCTTTCATTACGCAAGAGGCATGTCCACTCTCATTTTGTACATAGGTTCATTTATTCAAGATAAATCTTTACCCAACAAAAAAAAAAAATCATGTCTGTTCACAAATACCTTGTAATTCCTTGATTTTTCATCATTAATATGCAAATAAAATGGAGACTAATTTGTGAGTCATGGCTTCATTTGCGTAGATAGAAAATCCTTACACGCTATTTTTTTTTTCTAACCCCAATTTTAGGCCAGATGCGTCGATAGAAAATCACCCGAATATATATTTACATTAACAAAGTACATGTTTTGATATAATTTTTTAACATTTTTTATAAACTAATATACCTCATTAAATGAGGTATGCTATTTTTAAAAAATTCAAAAAACATGTAAACTGAAATTGGAGCAGAAAAATGGCTTGTACATAACATTATCCTTGAAGATAATGCTTTTTCAGTGGCTGTGGCTACAAGTAAGATCATGACCTATGGCCATATGCTATGAGTTCTAATAAAAATAATTAAAGCTCTGTCAATGAAAACGGGACCTAAAGTATATTCTTGATTACGAAGGGGTAGTTCAAATATGTAGTTTTCATTAACTTAACCATCATTTTGGTCATCTAAATCAATTATGCTAGTTTCGTTGTAATATAGATCTAGGGTGTCCCTCTAGCCCACTAGCTATCTATTCTCATCCTCTAATCTTTATATTTTGTAAAATAATGAAATTTTAATTTATCAAAAAAAAAAATGATAACGATAGAATAATTAAATAATCGAATTTTATATGAGTCATAATTAAAACCTTTAAAAAAACTAGAAAAAAAGGGCGAACAACTAATCTTTTCTATCCCAAAACACAGCCTTAGCCCCCCGTATGGGGTGTGACTTAGGTTATTCGCTCTCGATAGCTATACTGGGATAGATAACAATCCAGGCTGAATAAACAACTTTTTGTTTGGTTATTTTTTTTTGTTATTCTTATTGGGAAACATAAAAATGACTTTTTTGTTGTTTGGTTCACCTTGGATAAAGTGATGATAAATGGTTGATAAGGGATGAATAAGAGTTTATGATTTTTTAAATGACAATTATACCCCCTGGGAATAGTGTGAGAGATATATGATTGATTTGATAGATGTGACAGTTTTTGGAATCTGTGTGAGTCTGTTAGGTGAGATAAATTTTTTAAAATGACAGAGAATGGTATTTTTATCCATTGGTATAGATAAGCTTTGATAAGCAATTCCACAATTTCCTTAGAATAGTTATCAGGCTTTATCCTAGCTTATCCAGACATAACTATCGGGGTTTATTCTGTCAAAACAAACAGCTTTTTTTTACTATTCTCCTGTATTCTTCCTTATTCTGAGTTTATTTCTCTAGCCATATGAGGGGTTGGAGTGTACAATGATCCAATACTAACATAAGAACAACATAACAAAGGACAAATAAATAGATGAATCAAAATCTTCCTACGGACAAAAATAATGATATGATATAAGAGTTATAAAAAAACGAAGTTCATACAACTCAGGATAAAAATATAAAAAAACACAAGACACCCAGAAGAAACAAGAAAAAATAAAAAAAGAAACTAAGAATTTTTTTATTTTTTATTTTTTTGAAGAAAAAATGTAACCAAGGATGAACAGACACCTGATGCTTCTTCCATAAAGGGCTGAAATTCCAATGGCCTTTGGGAAGAATACTAACGTTAATGGCCGCTTTATATTTTTGATCAAATGCAATAATTAATCAAATATGGTAACAAATCAATGGCCGCTTTATATTTGATCAGTTTTAATAATGGCTGATTGGTGAGAGGGATAAAAATGCTGGGTTAAAGGCATTTATATCCCTGTAAACATTGATAATCTCATATATATCCTTCTGAAAGTCGAGGTAGACATAGTGAAAACTTATAAAAACCTAATTATCATCCTCATGTTAAAATTTCATTCAAATTTGACATAATATTTTATCACCATGTAATCGTGTAGACAGTATAGTCTCTATAAACAATCATAAAAAGAAATTAGTCCGTGCAAACATTAAATTATCCTTGTAAGACTTTTTGTTTCTTCATTTCCATTGAGGTATTGTTTGAAAATTGTTAAAAATTTGAGAATAATTTAATCATTTCATAGTTATAGGTTAAATTTAAGTAGGGTGTGTTAGGTTAGAATTAATTTTTGTTGAAACCAACGATGGATATGGGTTTTTGTGAATTTTTAAGGACTTGTACGTTTGCCCCAATTTTGATAAAAACTTATATAGAATTACCCATGTTTGCGAGGACTTGGATGACTTTAACCCAAAAATATATTAGATTGAACAAGAAGAATAATGTATTTTATATCGAAATATGGAGAGGAAAACTAAAATAGATTCCCTAAATTAATTGGGGCAAAGAAATAGCATTAACAATATCATAGTGAATTAATTCACTCGATTTTTTAGGGGGTTTTGCATGTATTCCATTGACAAATATGTTATTTTTATACCATTAGAAAATGCATATTTATTTTTATACTATTATAATCTTTATCAATAAAAAAATGTACACCATGGTACCCTTTATAGCAAAAATAAAATTTAATTAGTGTTGACTTTTAACTGGACAAAAGAAAATGACCAAAATAATCTTATTATAATATTTTTTCATAATGTAAAGAATAACAAGTTTTTGCATATATACCCTTCAAAAACTTGTTATTTATGTTTATACCATTAAAAATAATCTATTTATTTTTGTACTATTAAATTGTTTAGTAATTTTACATATTTATCATTTTAATTAGATTTTGTCATATTTTAAATATTTCTATTAATGTCAAACTCTTGAGCTCCATTGGAGGGTAATTTTGGAATCAAACTGCAACCAAACTCTGGAGCTCTTTAGTGGTTGAGAAAGTTTCTTTTTTGTTAAAAATGTTTTGTATTGCTACAGAAATTAGCTTCACAGTGTAGCAAGATACAAAATTGAATCCCTTAGCTCACGTTTAGTTTAGGCAGTGACATAAGCTATTTAGAAAAAAATAACTATTTTAATATAGGTAATGAGTGAATCATTTTTTGTTTGATTGTGTATTTACATAATAATTTTTTTGTTATTTGATTGATAACGAATAAGTTGTAGATAAAAAATAAATATGGATTTATAAAAAATAAAAAATTAATTTAACATGAGGTTCCCCTGATTCGATAGAGATGATTTTGACATGTGGGTCCCTTTTATATCAATGGAATTAATTGAGTGAAATAACATAATTCAAGAGGGGACAAGGAATACAAATATCTATACCCCATATTCCTTGCAAACAAACAAGTTTTGGTCTTATTCTTCTCTATTTCTCTGTGCTCCTCTATTCTGCTATCCAAACAGGGTTATATAAAATTAAGTATATACAAAGATACAATAGTGTATTTCTTCTCTTTTACAAAAAGAATTTTTTTATTCCACATTATGATAAAACACCATATATTATAATAGTAAAATATATACTATGTTATCATTGTGTTTGAGACAGTAAAATGGGATGCAAAACAAAATGGATGTATCAGTTTTTATATAGGAAAATGATATGTCC
This sequence comes from Acorus gramineus, assembly GCA_030737835.1. Classification (NCBI taxonomy): domain Eukaryota; kingdom Viridiplantae; phylum Streptophyta; class Magnoliopsida; order Acorales; family Acoraceae; genus Acorus; species Acorus gramineus. The sequence goes on from CM060850.1 coordinate 6,752,700, forward strand.
TGCCCCTTTTAACCCCATTTGTAGTCCACACTGTTTTTTTATTATTAATTTATACACTCGCTTCCATTGAGGTATGCATTGTTATATAAAATTAAGTATATACTGAGATACAATAGTGTATTTTTTCTTTTTGAAAAAATAATTTTTTTTGTACTCTATACACTATAGTAAAACATTATATATTATGATAACGTAATATATAACTACGCTATCATAATATATAGGGTTGTAAAATGGACTAAGTGTATTAATATTCTTTTGTATAAAGTTGCTTAATGAAATTCAATTCCAAAAAAGCTCACTTTTCCATCATTGCCTGAAAAAGTATACATTTTGTACAAAATGATGAAATAATTTTTTTTAATTAGACAGGCTTTTCCACAACCCGTTTGGAACATGTTTAACTTTTTTAATTTCTATAAAAAAAAAAAATCGTGTTTAAATGGTTTTCCAAGCAGGCCTACCAAATCTAAAATGAAAAACAGAAATGCATATTGCATAAGCCCAAAATATTATTATTGGTTCCATCTTTTTCTTTATCTTTTTCTTTATCTTTTTCTTGGTGCATTCAATATTATCAATCGCTTTCCGGCCTCCCCCATCACAACTACATGGTCCCCCGTTTAGGACCATGTTGGAGAGAAACATTACCCCCAAATCCACGTTGGGTGAAGATAATGGCGTTTGAAGGAAAAAATTATCCGCGATAGAGAAAATGTAAAAATAATGTTTCTCTACTTATGTTTATATTGGGGAACGCGAAGTTGTCCATGGCACCCTCAAATGTACCCAAAATCTAAAAAGAAACAGATTTGAAGGAACAACTTATCGTTTACCCACAACCATAAGCTTGGAGTTTACAATGATCAAACAAAAATATATTACTAACATAATTAAGGACAAATACATAGAACAATAAAAGTTTTCTTATGGAGAAATAACGAAAAAAAATATAAAGAATTTAAAAAAACCGAATAGAAGTTCATATGATTCAAGATTAAGATCTTAAAAAACACTAGACAACTAGAAAAAACAAAAGAAAAAATGAAAGAAAGGATGAACCCACACCTGCTGCTTTTTCCATGAGGAGCTGCAATTTTGAAGGCCTTTGGGAAGAAGGATACGTTAATATGTGCCAATATATGTATTTATGCAATAATTAATCAAATATGATTAAAAAAATCACAGGCCGCTTTATGTATGATTAGCTTTAACAATGGCTGAATGGTGAGAAGCAAAAAAAATAATTTGATTGAACCAGAATAGGACGGTAATTGATCTCAAAAATATTAGAGAAAGACTAAAAATAGATTCTGTTTTTTTTTTTCCTCAATTAAGAGCCTTAACAATTCGTACAAGTTATAGATAGAGTTTGTTTGACTATCTGGCGAATTAGTTCACTCATCTTTTTTATAGAAAAAATGCATTTGTGATTAAAATAATTAGGCCTCTTTGTTAAATTTCGGTCAATTTCTAAGGAATATTCTTATAATATTCCGTTCACTTAACCGAACCAAAATCTTAGGGGCCATTTGGTTCACTTGATATTCAACACTTATTTAGCTGAAATCGGATTTTCAGTACTTATTTGTTAAAAAGGTTGTTTGGTTGGATTTCAAATTCAGTATTTAAAATTCCTGCTTCAGCGATTTTTTCCACCGAAAAATAAGCTCTCTCGACCTTACTTATTATTCTACACTCGCATTCCGCCAGTTTAGAGCCCCTGTGAAAAGACGACCTTGTCCCTGCCTAATACCTGTAATTACCAAGGGTATTTAACCCTTCTTTTCACTTTCTCTCTCTCTTTCGAAAGCACTTTTTCCCTTTCGAGTCCCAGGAAACCCTAGGTGCACCACCATCGCCAGGACAACCAAAACAAACAAATGTCCTTGATCTGCCGTCGTCATCTGGCCTTCCGATCTACGATTCTTCGCCGTCCGATTGGAGATCCATCATTCAATCGAGGATTCTCCACCGTCCGACCGTCTTCATCGTCTCTAATTTCATCACAGTCATCACCGATTGTATTACAAACAATTTGATCTCTCTCTCTCACGATTTGTGTTGGACGTCGCCTCCCTGTTCATCAGTTCTTCCTTTGTTGGGAATTAGTTTTTCCTCTTTATATTGGTTCTGCTTTTTATGGTCCAATTGTGGTTTCTTTGTTGTGTAGTAGTTCTTGTGGTTTTGCTTTTACTGTGATAGCTCTTTGTTGGGAAGACCAACAAGAAAATATTTAACACAAATTATTTGTTCTTCTTTTGCTTTCTTCCTATCTTCAAGATCCGAAGAGGAGAGAGGATCATTTTCCTCCAATATCTCCCATCGTTGAAGGGAATCCTCCAATGACGTTTTCCGAGCCCGGCGATGGAGTCTTATTTGTCTACTCTACTCGATAAGCTTACTTTTAATGAATTTGAGCTTGCATGATAGCTTCCAAGCTCCCTTGCGAATCACTGCTGCAGAAGCCCACCAGGATTTCACCAAATCATGAAAACCAACTTCAAGGAGCCACCAATTCTTGAACTTGAAATGAGACGACCGAACGTCGTCACTTGAAGAAGAAAGAAGGATAGAATTGTGATCACACACCGTTCGAGGCATGCAATTCATCCAATCGGACAAGAGGAATGAAATCATTCCAAGATAAGACAACAAAACAACTATCAATTTGAGACAATGTAGGAATGTCCCTATTACTCCAAGTGAATCTTTTATTTGAAAGAGGAATTTCAATCATGCAGGAGTCTAAAATCCAATCCCGAAAGCCTCTAGAACCACTGATTGGCCCCAAAGAAGAACTTCGATCTTTAACAGAGACTATGACATTAAAAAATCCTTGGGTACAGATTTGAAAAATGTTACATTGGAAAAAAATGTAGAGATAAATGGAAAAAAAAGAGATGTTGAAATTTGAGTAAAGATTTAAGTCTCCCTTAATTTGGTATAAGTATGGGTAAATGGATGGAAAGGGTTTTGGATGATTTTTACTCAAATTTAAGTTTGACTAAATGTTTGGGTATAAGAATGGAGGTGCTCTTAGAGACATTTATTAAGGGTGCATTTAAAAACACAGTTTGAAATCATTTTATACACAGTTGTTGAGGATGTAATAATGATGGTTGCTTTATAAAACACAGATTTTGAAACATGGTCTTTTGACAAAATCTAGAACTAATGATGCATGTAAGTTGACATGTTTGATAACAACTTTTAGTTTTTAAAAAAACTAAAATTCCCAAGAAAAAATTTGTCAAAAGCACCATAAGTAGTACAACTAGACTATTGCTAAAAAAAATTTGAGAGAGCTTGAGTATATTTCTTTTCATGAGTGCTATTACACTCAATTTTTTTTGTTACAGTTACAAATACTGTGACATGTATAACTTGTTAGTTCACTCCACTCTTTATAATAAGATATGTACCTTGTTGAAATTTTTTCAAATTTTTTTATAAATGTTACCAATTAATCAATTGAAGTATATATATTTTACTTTTATAAAAAAAGAATGCATATAACCCATTAGATGGTGTATATGTTATTTTCTTAAAAAATAATACATGTACATACTATATTTGATAATGTAAAGAAGGACTGGGTGTAACATTTTTTTCTTTTTCATTGAATCCAATATCTCAAATTAATTAAATAAGCAAAAAAAAAAATTTACTAAGTAAACATGATATAGCAATACAAACTTTTACTAAGCAAAAATAAATAAATAAATAAATAAAATGAGTTTGTATTGATAAAGATGATACATGTTCTTGAAAAATAATAAAACCAATATACAGGTTCATAAAAAAAGACATTATGCACTTATTCAGTCTCAGTTCATATAAAAGTGCAATGAGTAGCTGTCTCGATTAGTGGGGGATAAATATTACATGGTTAGATATGAAGGAAATATGATATTGTATATGTTTATTAAAACTTATGAGTTGCAGATTATAGCTTTTAGTTTAAAATAAACAGTTGTTGTATTTTGTTTAAACTTATGAAAACTTATTTAAGTTCAAAACAGCTTTAAAAAATCATAATCTCTAAGCTGAAAAAGTATATGTTTGTTAAAACTTATAAACTGCAAATTATAACTTTTAGTTTAAACTAAGCAATTGTTGTATGTTCATTTAAAATTATTTAAATTTATTTAAGTTAAAAATCATTTAAAACTATCATAATCTCTAAGCTGGGTTAGGGGTGCTTTTCATATTATAACTTATGAATTATTTTTTAAAAAAAAAATCTAATGAACATTTTTGTCCTTGACTTTATTTATTAAGGAAAAGTCTTTTCATCTCTTTTAAATATTTCTTTCATCTTCCAAAAATTTGAGATTACACATGTAAGGTTAAAATTTTATATTGTAATTTTTTTTTTTATTGATAAAATCTAGATTATAACTAGAATATTTTGGTTGTGTTTTTTTATTAATAGAGATCAAGTTGTATATTTTTTTCTTTCAAGTTCTATTTTTTTAATTAACGTGGAATTCAAGTTTTCATTAATTTTTTTACATATCATTTAATGTTTATGGAATGTGAGTGGTCATCATCATTTTTATTAAAGGGATTAAATTTAACTTTTACTTTTAGAAGGGATATTTTTTACAATTATATAGCAAAAAGCTATTTTATAATTATTCTAACAAACATCCACAACTTCATATGAACTACTTATAAAAAAAGTTATAATCAATAAGTTATAATCTATAATCTTCAAATTTAAGCTACAACAAACATGGCCAAAGTGATGCTTTTGAAATTATAGTTTATAAAATGCATTATATTTTTTTATTTTGGACACTCTTGCCCTTAATCTTTTTTACTAATAATATGTGCATCTATTTTTTCCTATTACATCAAAAATCACTAAATCATTTTTCATCTGCTCAACTTTTTTACTATTACAAAAAATACATTATCAATTTTTTTTATAATTCCATTTGTCACTCGGTTTATTAAAATTCTAGAATGTAATATTTGAAAAATATTGTTGTGATTTAGAAATATTATTTATGTTAATTTAATTTTCTTTTAAATATTTATAAAATTAATTTTACATGTAAAAATTAATTTATTTAATTAAACATAAATCAATTTTTTACTTCTATAGTGTACGGTTATTTTTGACAATTGTACAATAAAAAATTGTTTTATAACTTATTAAACAAACATTCACTGCTTCTTATTTACTGCTTTTAAACAATTACAATATATATGTTTATAACTTATCAAAAAAGTTATAATCTATAACATATAAGTTATGATCTATAATCTATAAATTTAAATTACAGCAAACATGATCATTGGGTCATTGGGTGATACATGCTTATGCATGTAATAAAAGTGTTACAAAAATAAGAGTCAGAATGACTCACTACACAGGTCACACAAACAAAATAATGAAGTGATGCGTGTATGACAATGATGGTTACAAGAGGAAAAGATGTGACAGTTTAATGAAAATGGGGTAATGCATGTGAATATTGATCAACAACGTAGAAAAAAAAAAATTCCCGACTGTGCTTGTGCTTTGCACAGCCGATAGGACGCCCCCCTTTAAGAGGGGGTTGGAATATCAAACCCTGCCAACATCGGCGGGTGTTTACAAAGTTATGTTATACAGCCCATTGGATTGGGTTTCCTGGGCTTCATTCTACTCTAGGCCCTATTGGTCTCCGTGTACTTCATTCTAATGTGTTCTAGTTGTAAGCAGTTGGAACTATTGCCTGGGTGGGCCTTTGTAATCTTAAAAAAAAGCATAGAAAAAATTAAAATGTGGTGTGAATATGGTGGATAACCACCACCACTTCAACTCCTACCACTTTCTCCATAACCTCTTCTTTTCACTTCTCTAACACCCCACTTTGAACTTCTTTTATGAGGCCTATAAATAGAGGGTCATTGCCGTGTATTCCATATCCAACAATTGAAGAGTAAAAATCTCTCTCTACTTCTCTTATCTATATGCTTGTGTGATTTGATTGTGTATTCTTATATTCATTTAGTTTATAACCTGTTATCAACACGAGAAACACTTTTTCAAAGAGATCAAATGTTTGTGTTTTTTGGTGGGTTCTTGTAATGGTGATATTCCCCTCCTTTGTTTGTAAACCTATTTTTCAAAAAAAAAAAAAAAAACTACTATTTTTTCTCAAAAATTTAAAGATTTTTAATTCTTTGATGGACATATGTTATCCATTCAGAAAATGTACCAATAGAATCTCATCAATACATACTAATATAAATATAAATATTATTTGTATATATATTGATCTAAAAAATTTTCAACTCCTCGGGGGATCATATATATTATATATATTATACAATATACTAATATCAACCATTAAAAAGGTAAGGTATGCAATTAAATTTTTCACATTAGAAAGGAAAGAAAGAGAGCAAGGTCAGCGGTGGCATTTGTGTGTTTCTTTCCTGTGGTTGTAATTTTATCAAATCAGTATGATAATCTTATAGCTTATATACTCAACCAATGTTTTAAAAAGAAAATCATTCATTTAACTGTAAAATTTGACCAGATTAAAAATCATCGGTTTCATTGGATCACACATAACGGATTATTGCACCATCAAGATTCAATAAAAATATTAATTATTATTATTAATTAAAAATTATAAAAAATATGAAACATTTTAAAAATATTAATGAATTAATTGAAATCCATATTGATTGACGTCAGAACCACCTAGTTGAACTGGCCATGTCTTTCTAGATCTTAAATAATTAATTTATTGAACTTTTTAAATTATTTCACTTTCATTTTTCTCATCCGATACATTATTATTATTTTTTTATAAAATGATAGACATACGTTTAAATTTTATTTTATTCGTATTAAAACAAGCATGCCCATTTCAATGGGGAGGGGGGGGGGGGGGGTGGTTTCTTACCAACAGCATGTAAAAACTTTAAGGGGTTTTTATTTTTAAGTCCTCATAAGCTATGAGATTTAGTGATCGATTCTTCATATTTTGATTTTAGTCTCCAGATTTAAAGGATATGTTTTTTTTTATTCCTGGGAGGGACTTATCCCTAAATTATTTGATTTTTTTTTAGATTTAAGATAAACTAAATTTTATAGTTTGTAAGGACTTAAAAATAAAAAATCTAAACTTCAATTCAACACTGGTTTGAACAGTAAATTTTCTAAATAAATACGAAGAGACCATTCAACGAATAACATGTTACTTGGGGACCAAACTATAACTTCCCCCACTTAAAGTAAGTCTCACAAATCTCCACCGTCCGTCATGAGACCCTCGCGCATCCCATACAATGATCCCGGTCTCCATCTTAGTCTTGGCTCGGTCTATGTTCGAACCTGATCTAACTCGGTCAGTCTAGATCCCCTCTCACGAAATATGTAACTTAGATGGGTTGAATTTAAACCAACTCAAAATTTAGACAGGTTTGGAATAGGATTTTAGAATTCGGATTCAATCCGAGCCTGAACCTTGGATGGGTTGAATTTAAACCAACTCAAAATTTAGACAGGTTTGGAATAGGATTTTAGAATTCGGATCCAATCCGAGTCTGAACCTGAACAACCTGAATCTAATTTTGGTTAGGTTTAAGTTAAATGTTTGGACAACCCGAATCAACTCGAATACATAATTTCCATATCTAAGTAAAAGTTATAAGTAAAATTATAATTTTTTTAATGTGTATGATTAAATTTGAATTGTATAATTTATTTTTTTATCTAGAATTATTCATTTTCATAGTTTCCATATCTTTATTATCTAAATAAAAATATTCTTTATTTTCATCTTGTTTATTCTTGTTATGCGAAGAATTGACTTTATTGAAGCTTTAATTGTTTAAAATAATATATTTTTAAAATTAAATTCAAACTAACTCGAGTCTAACCCGAATTCAACTCAACCTGAATCAAGCCTAAGCCCAAGCCCAACCCAAACAAAACCATTGAGTTGAGCTTCTCAAATCCGAGAGTTGGATTAAAATGGATTTAGAGTGGATTTCTTTAATCTTGAATTGGATTCGGATTGAGTTTCAACCTGACGCAATCCTATCAAGTTGCACCGCTACACACAGGAAGGGGCCTTTATTTCAAACCCGTTGGTTATTCAACCCACCCCTAAAAAAAATTAAAAAATCCATTTTAACAGAGAGGAACCCACCCCAGACCCCCTTCTCCTATCTCACACGCTCTGTCTCGCTCCCTCTGTTCTCTCTATCAAAGATGCATCCGAAGTGTCATCGTCGGCCACCACCACCCGACAAGGTTGTGGAAGCACGCGGCGGCAACAGGGACACGGAGAAGGAGGCCGCGCTCCCCTACGTCGGCAACGGAATCCTCGCCACCTGCGATCGGATCCTGATCTCCCTCCTCCTCCGCTCGAAGCGCTCCCTCTCCGCCGCGATCTCCGCCGCCGGCCTCCGCATCTAGGTCTCCAGCCCCACTCCCCCGGCATCCTCTCCGTCTCCGAACCCCCCCTCCTCCGGCCGATTCCGCCGCGGCTACGACCGGGCGATCATCGATCCGACCCTCGACTACCACCGGAATACGAAGACGCCATTCCTCATCAACCCCTACCCCTACTTCGGATTCGCCCCCAAAACCATAGATGCGGGAGTTTGTGGTCGGATTGGGGTTAGTTGTATAGTTTCCTTTATCTGATTTCATTGTTTTATATCGATTATGTTCTCTGAAAATTTGGAGTCATTTCTTCCCTATCTCATGCAAGTAGAAGTCTGATACAACTCATTCAACTCTCTCTGCAGTACAATGAACGAGTTGGTCGACAAGATCACTGTTCTGTATGACAAACAGTCTAGAAGGGGAGGCCGATCTGCCTTTATCTAGCCTCATCCCTTCTTGCCCGAGTCTAACAAATTTTGAATCAACACTTGGTCTTTTTATTGAACAACTTTTCGGCACTACACAGATTGAAATGGGGTCTGAAAACCAGTCAGAAGTTATCTCATTTGTTTCTATTGCAACATATATATTAGCAGTGACCTCACATATTCTTAGCCAGGCTAAAATTTCTTGTCTTCGCGAGACGTCTGGAATGTGTGTGTAATATTTAGAGTTGCTGTTTCCCGCCCTTTTTTTTCTTCTATTGTGTTGTATAGGATTCTGCATGCAGGGTTTTCTTGTGCTTTGGAAAATTTAATGAATTTGAGACCACCCTCATACATGGCAATGCAAGTAGAAATTTTGTGCCACAGGTATACTTCTTGCCATAGATGGCGTAAGATCTATGATGTTTTGTTTTGTTTCTGATATTTTGATTGTTCTGGTTCCCAAGTGGGAAATTTGGTGCAGTGTTGCGTGTGGAAGAAAATTTAGATTGGAACCCCATAATGCTTGTGTGCTTGAATCTTGATAAAGATGTGTGCTGGTTGTTGCTCATTAATGGCATACTGATCCAGTTTAGTTTTGAGGCATCATATATATATTGATTAAATCTTGTTAAATCAAGAATCATATGTTTCTATTTTGTTAGGTTTTTTTTTCCTTTGTTGGTTCGCGAAGACAAAGGGGATCCAGTACTCCGGGGCCTACGCGTCGATGGGGGTAGACAACGGTCTCCGAATCGAAAACTTTTGAAGGGATTTCAAGACGAGATGGAGTTCGACATGGTCATGCGGCGCTGGCCAACGCGTCCAGGAGGATCATCATATCCGAGGTAACATTGTTTCATTTTTGTCGAATTGGAGGTGTTTGGGGTGGTTGGATTGTGTGATTACTGATTATTTTATGTTGTGCAAAAAAAAAAAAAAAAACGTTTGGTTTTGTTTTTTAATAAAAATTCAAATTTACTTTGTTAAAAAAAATTTTATTATATTTGGTGTTATCCATTTATTTTGTTGACAACACCACGACGTATGTGTTTCACTCATTTAAAAAGAGAGGATCCAGAAAAGAAACTCAATCACAACCTGATGCCCAATCCGATCACTCCAGAAAATATTCCACCAAATCCATTACCCTATCCACTCTACCATTTGCATACAGAGGATCTGAAGACTTCTCTTTTACTTTTGGGGCAATTGAAGGAACATCAATTGGGTTCAACTCCAACTCCTACGTGCACCAGGAGATAGATAGAGAAGTTGGGCTGATTGTATCTTGCGGAACAGCACGCCAGAGAAACCCTGTGTTGTTCTGAAGACAGCGTTTTCACGTGCCTCTAATCCAAGCTTTCCTTGTTTTAAAATTTAAATCTGAATTTCTGTTTTATTGATTTGGTTTTATCATTTTAGATCTATTTTATCCAACATATGTTTCACGTTATGTTATGTTTTTGTTTTTGTTTTTTTGTGGCTTGGGAAGACAACTTTCTCTCCTTCTGTCAGATTTTACCTTTTTTTTTTTATTAAGATTTGGTAGTTCAGAAAAAAAAAAGAACCTATTTTGTTAGCTCAATGCATTCGTGATTGCATATGACATGGCATAAATTCATTTGTTTCCTTGTCCATAACTTCCTTTCATAAGTGGCAGTTCATCTTTGATGCATCGTGTAATATTCTCACATTTCATGCATCCTTGTTGTACCTTTTTATAGTTTTTATGAATGTAAATTGGAGATTGGTTTCCTTTCATCAGATGCCTCTATATGTATTTCAATTCAAGTTTATGGAAATTGGTGAGCGTGTTTCCCCACTAATAGCAAATTTCTAATGAAACCCATTTGAGAAATGAGTTGGATGTGGTGTTGAGGTAAGATATATGCATGTCAAATATGGATGTCAAGTTAGGAGATGGATGTAAGAGATTGCATCCTAAATCAGGTTTTTATTAGCTTCAGGTGAAATAAAAAGAATCTCATATGACATTATATAGGAGTAGTGACCATCTTGAATCTGACTAGTAACCCCACTGAGTTTAAGTGGGGTTAAGCATTTTGGATAGTTTAATTGTTTGGAGGGAAGAGTGATTGTTTAGTGGGAAGGGTTGTATTTTTGCATATCGGTTAAGTAGGGTTCATTTATGCTTTGGGAGGTTATTTGCTTCTCTTGTCAGATGTTTGCCATTTTTAATAAGATTTGGTGGACCTCCCCACCCTTGTTTCAGGAAAAGAAGAACCTAGTTTGTTAGTGCAATATTTTCCTAATTGTATTTGGCACGTCATAAATTCAATTGTTTCTTGTCCATAAGTTCCCTTCATATGAGATTGTTTGTGTTGGATGCATTGCATGGTTTTCCGCATAATTGTTATGTTTCATGCCATGCTTGTTGCACCCATTCATAGTCTTTCATCTTTATCAATGTGAATTGGACAGATTGGCTTTCTTGTGCCAGATGCCTCTGTGACTTTCTGTTTTGGTCTATAAAAAGTGTGCTTGCCCCCACTAGCAGATTTGGATGAAACCCATTTGATAAATGAGTGTTGAGAGTCTTGAGACATACTTGTGATAAGTGTTTGACATACGGATGCCGAGTTAGGAGATGAAAATAGAAACTTGCATCCTAAACCAGGTTTTTATCGGCTTCGGGTGAAATTAAGAGAATATCATATATTACATTGTATAGGAATAATGACCATTTCGAATCTAACTAGTGGCTGCAGCGAGTTCAAGTGGAGTTGAATATTTTGGATAGTTTAATTGGTTGGAGAGGAGATTGATTATTGAGTGTGCGGGAATCAAGGAAATGTTGTAAATTTTACATATGGGGTAAGTGGAGTTCACTTTTGCTTTGGGTGGCAACTTGTCTCTCCTTGTTTTGGATGTGTAATATTTCTTTTTTAATATAAGATTTGGTGGGTCGCCTACGGCCCTCCCTTTTTTCAAGAAAAAAGAACCTAGTTTTTTTGTTCAACATCTTCATGATTGCATTTGACATGGCATAAATTTATTTGTATCTTTTCCATAAATCCCCTTCATATGAGGCAATTGATGTTTGAGGATTTGCATGGTTTTCATGGAGTTTGTATTATGTTTTCTCTGTGATTCTGTTTCAGAACCATGTTCCATTTCAATTTTTGTACATCTATTATGTGATCTATAATTATTAAGGTTAGTGCTATTGTCATGTAGCTTCCAACAATGGCAATTGAGAAGGTTCTAATGGTCAATAACACATCAGTCATCCAGGATAAGGTGCTAGCACACAGACTGGGCCTCATTCCAATCGAGGTTGACCCCAGGCTGTTTGAGTACATTTAAGGTTTTTTTTCTCGGAATATGTGTTGTGCCTCTGTTATGATCCTATTCATATGTTCTAATTTGACATCACAATCTCATTTGTGCAAATGATTTGCTTGTTTTGGCAGAAAATGATTCTCCAAATGAGAAGAATACCATAGTTTTCAAATTACATGTTTCATATAAAAGAAATGGTCCACGCTTTACAGGTAGGATGTGCTCCAACATTGAGGTGTTTTGGAACTTGGTGTTTTATGTCATTTTCTCCTTTGCTTGTCTTCCATATTTTTTTTTCTATATGTACTGTTCCTGAAATAATGTGTTTGCACTAAAGCCTGAAGTGGCTGCCAAAAGGAAGTGAGCTTGAAATGGAAACAGGGGTTAAATCATCAAATAAAAAGAAATACACTTCTTTCAGTTGTAGTCAGGATACCTTGCCAGAGCTTTCCTCCAAACCAATCCGTGTTACGCATGATGATATTATTATTGCTAAGCTGGGACCAGGCTAGGTAAGCTCAAGTTTGTATCTCTTTAAAATTTTGACTAGATTGTCTCATTCATACTTACTTTCTTTTTGGCCTTTCTCATAAATGCACCTTTGTTTTTGAAACTTGTGTGTTTATTCACTGAGAAATGAAGTATAGTTTCTTTTGTACCCTTCTACGCACCTTCGAACATATCGCCTCAGTCCCTCTATGCCCAAAACCATTTGTCTTTGATTGCACATACTTTCTTGTAAATTCATGGTCAAATGATATCCAAGTGCAAACAAACCATCTAATAAGATATTTGTATATTGTACCTTATTTTACTACACCATTGGAGTCAGTTTTTTTTTTTTTTTTATATCTTTAACGGTAGTCCTTTGTCTTCTATTCATAATAGGGAACAAAAGCCCAAATTGGGAAAATACAAAGAAAGAATGTGAAATGCAACTAAAGAGAGGCTGCAGAAGAGTGTTCTACAAACTCTCATACAAAGAACTACTCCTGAATCAATAAACGATCCCCCTGCAATATAATGGATGTAGCCCCAACACAAAACCTCCCTCAATCTTGGATAAATCTAATTGCCAGTTCCCATATGTTCTCCGCATAAGGGCTTTCTCCTTGGAAAATGACGTTGTTGGGCGAGCACCAAATGGCCCAAACCGTCGCCGGAACAAAAGTTTGAGTGACCTTTGCTCGAATACTTTTGTCCCCCACATTTCGAAGAGCCTTCCCTGTCGCCCACAGATCATCCAGGGAATAGCAATCACAGGATATCCCGGTTGCCAAGTGAAGCCAAAACCATACTCTGCGCACCAACTAACAATTAACGAACAGATGAACTCCAGTTTCATCCTCTTCACAGCACAACGTGCATCTTCTATCGATCAACGGGCACCAACGCGCAATGCGGACCCTCGTGAGTGCTTTGTTGAGGAATCCCCATGAATGCCTTCACCTTCAATGCGATGTGACATCCCCAAATCTCCTTTTGTTTAAAGGTAGTAATCTCCGTTACCGACAGCTCCCTGCGTAGCCACTTATAGCAGCTATGGACAAAAAAACCGACCACTGGTTTTGGGCTCCAGATGACCTCGGCCCTCCTTGACTCCTCCAACGACCACCCCTGAAGAAGTTCCAACAGCTGAAGAGCCTTCAATCTCCACGTTGTTCAGGTTCCGCCTAACTCTGACCTCCCAATACCCGGTCTCATTGTGAGGGACCCAAAACTGCTGAGCTGTTCCTTCCATAATCATGGCTATCCTGAAAATCTGCGGGAATCTCACCAAGAGTGGAATCTCCTCTAGCCAGATATCATGCCAAAAGCCGATGAGAGTGCCCAAACCCAAACGCCATCGAATTGCGCTTATGAACTGCTCCTCACCGGACAGACTTGCCTTCCAAATACCTGATGTGGCTCTGGAAGAACGGGGGAACCTACTCAAGGATGACCCATCTCCGCTGTATCTCTCTCTGACTACCCGACACCATAATAGATTCGGGTTTACGAGCCAACGCCACAGCCACTTAATGAGTAGTGACGCGTTCATGTCTTTGAGACTAAGGATTCCAGTCCCCCCCCCCCCTGGAATTTCTTACTGCTATGTACGGTCTCCCATTTGACCAGGTGAACTCTAATTCGGCCTTCGTTGCCCCCATTCTACATAAACCTTCGTCGAATACCCTCTAACCACTGAAGGATACCGGCCGGAATCCTGAACAGAGACAGGAAAAAGAATAGGCAGATTAGATAGTACTGCCTGTAGAAGGGTTAATCGACCTCCTGGACTAAGGAACCTACTCGACCAGCCCTCCAGTCGCTTCTCGAATCTGCACACGAGTGGAGCCCATTCCGTCTTTGGCAAACGTCCAACATGTAGAGGGAGACCAAGAAGCCTTGAGGGAAACTGCTGCACCCCGCATGGAAACACCCTTGCAAAGTTATGAAGAGAGGTGTTGGCAATATTTGTCCCTAGCATAGAACACTTATGGAAGTTGATTTTAAGACCTGAGAATAGCTCGATGATTCTGCGAACAAATCTAATTCCTCTAATGGATAGCTCCGACGCTGCACTAAGCACCACTGTGTCATCTGCGTACTGAACGTGTGAGACGCTGAGACCCCCCTGTCACACACTGTAGCCCAGAGACCCCCTGTCACACACTGCACTAAGCACCACCTGAAACAGCTTGATATTAGCAGTGTTGCTGGTAACTTGGCTAATTGGTTGTGTAGTTGGCAGTGGCTTTTCTACTTGAGCTTTATCTCTTGTATATTATACATCCTCTTTGTAAGTGAACTCATTTCATTTTTTTAGTTTCCATCATTGTAACCTTTTTGTCTAGGTGTATCTTCTATTATCTTAGGAAAGGAGTATTTATTGAATGATTTGACATCATGCTCTATGTCTTGGACCTCTTGCTTCTAAGGAACAAAAGATCTATAGGGCTTGCTTGCATTCTTCGTTAAATTAGCTTCCAAGTTCATGAATTCTCCCGTATTTTGCAGGAAATTGAACTTGAAGCTCATGCTGTAAAGGGTCTTGGCAAAACTCATGCCAAGTGGTCTCCTGTGGCTACAGCAGTAGAAGAATATGCTGAATTACCATGTCGTCTTTATCCATATATGAATAACTTTTGAGAAAGAGAGACCTCATTTCTGTACCATTCTTGTATAGGTTGTACTGTTGGAAGAAGTTGAAGATGAAATGGCAGTAGAGCTCGTCAATAAATGCCCAGTTAAGGTTTTTGACATTGAAGATGTTGGAAAAGGTTAGTTATTTCTTTCTCCATACACTGGAAATTATTCCACATTTTCTAAGATTGGTAATAAAAACAGGAAACTTAATTTTTTTAAGGGGAAGAATACATTCTTCTTCATCTTTTAAGAAAATATGAGAGTCTACCACACTGAACTTTTTTTTTAAGATTATGAGACACAATTCTGAAATATTAAAAGGGATAGCAGGTATGAAGTGTGCTGTCGAATGACTACATAAAGAAAAGACCAATGTGATCCAATATTGAGAAAGGCAAATCACACTCCCACCACCAACTTATACTCCCCAGTGAACCATATGGGGCAGAATCATGTTCATTGTCTTTTTTACAAATTGTAATGATTAAATGCATCCTCCAATATTTTATTGAGCTTAAATTTGCAAGTTTTGACGTGAGAATTCTTTTTTTTTTTTGTGTGTGTGTGTGGCGGGAAGAGGGGGGGGTGGGGGTGTTGTTGAGGATAGTTATCTTATTAATCAAGTGGAGCATGTTGAATGCCTCATCACTAGCAGATATTGGCAGTGGTGGTTATTCCCATTATGAAGGGGAATATCAAAGGTTCTGATCCTATTGTTTGGTGTGTATATGACTTAGCTATTGGGAAGGAAGAAACCTAGTTATTTACTGAATCTGTGCGCGAGAGATACTGTTTGTTGCATTTCATCTCCATTAGAGAACAAGTAGCCTAATTGGTTAATCTTCCTATAAGTAATTTTTTTTAAGGGATTGCTTTTTTTTTTCTGTCTGCAGGTCAGAAGAAAGCTGTTGTAGCCCGACCCCGAGCATGCACATTATGCAGAGAGTGTATTCGTGGGGAAGGATGGGAAAATCGTGTGGCGCTAAGGCGTGTCAAGAATCACTTTATCTGTAAGTAGCACATGAGATGAATGACCACACTAAGAATTTGATATGTACATAATACATAATTACATATTATTACTTGGACAAAAAAAAAAGTTAATTAAACATTTAGATGATCCAAGTTGAATGATTCTGGTAGTTGGAACAATGTATGTGAAAGCACACATGCAATATCTAAGATTGTATTGGTTATCTTTTCTCATGGAGAGTTTCTTCTGAGATAACTCTGTTCGGCCAGAAAGTGTGTCCTAATTGTTTATTGCAGATGGAATCCATGAACACACTTTGTATGCACATTGAAATGGCCTCCCATGGGTCTAGCATGCACTATCAAGTGGAAAGGAACTTATGCAGTCTTCAAGTATAGTTTCCCCACATTCTTTATATTGAATAATATTCTCATCAGATGAATCTAAATGGACAATGGCTAGAAACCAGTTACTTATTCTCAACCTACCATTTCCCCCAAGCAATCCAATTTCAACATTCCCTTCAACAGTTCTTGTGGTACTGTTCACTACTAGCAAATTTCCGTATAAGTTCCATGTAATCCAATATAGGGAAAATTATGTCTTACCCATTCTACGCAAGCTCGCAATATTGAACTTGAATTTTGCTGCTGTTTCCATTTTATGTTGGACTAGGCAATATATATATATTTTATATTAAAAGATATAAACAGTTTATAGTCTCTGGAAAACACAAAGTTTGATCCAAAAACAACTTGCATATGGGTGAAGAGGTCCATTTGGTTGTTTTAGCTGACTCATCGGTTGTGACATGTAGGGCTTTCATAGTGGTGATAATGATGATGTCTATTCTTTTTTGCTAATGGTAAAGTTACTTTGTTTCATTTTGCGTGCACTTTGTGCACTTTATGCTATTGATGTATGCTATAACTTGAATTGAGTCCTAATTTAGAATTTGATCAGAATCTTTAATCTGTTACAATTTATCACTGCAGTTACCATTGAATCGGTGGGGCAATTACCTCCAGAAATACTGTTCACCGAAGCTATAAAGATTTTGGAAGACAAATGTGATCGCGTAATCTCTGAACTTTCCTGATATATTTATTTTGGGTGAAAGAAGCAAAATGTTTCAAGTTATAACTTATTTCTGAAAAACAAAATTTCCCTTTGCGTAGATGTAAGCAGTAGAGAATGTGCGAGTAAGAATATCATTCTTGTTGCTCATTTCCAGTGTGTAAATCTAGTTCATTATTTTCTATAAGTGGGAACCAGTTTTGAATGTGGGAAAAAAAATCAATCCACGTTGAGGAAGTAGAGAACACAATCATGCTTGTCCATTTTTCGTCAGGACTATAAAAGGAAAGCTGTAGTCTAGATTGTCTAGTTAATAATCTCTTTAATTTCATTAAAAAAATCAGGCTTTGCTTCAACTGGGTTCATTCTCATTCTAGCCTTTGTATGTTGAGTGGCTGAAATTTGGATTTCATTGCATGATATAGTTGACCCCATCTTCAAAGTTTGAACTTGGTATTCTTGCCTATTTGAATGTCCATGGTAGCAAGTTGTGTTCTATTTGGGTGTTAATACATTATGTCAGTTTTGCAGTCTCGTTTGAACATCGTGTATGGAATTGTCAAAGCGTGTGCGGGTTGCAAACATGTCTGAAAAAAAATGAGCTTTTCCTTGGAATTCTCCTCTCTGATGGTGTTTCCCTTCTAGGCTGACTATTTCCTAACAATTCTGTAGGAATAAATCCATTTGATGGAGTCTGTTTGTCATGGAACTCGGACGGGGTGGGTCGGGAGTTGGAGGAAATCAACCCAACCTAACATAATCCGTGATGTTAATATGAATCTAACTCATTGAGTTGGGTTTGAGTTTAATTTAGGTTGGAGTTCTTTCAAATTGGGTTTTGTTTTATTTGAACTTTGTTACAATCACAATAAATAAAAGATCTTCAGAACAGGATAATAGAGATTAAAATGGTGGAAGGTGGTGAAAAAAGAATAAGGATATGAAATTGTAAAAATGTGATAGATTTATGGTAAAAACAAATTGGACAACTCATATTTCATCGCAAAAATGAAAATTTGAACCGGATGTCTACATGTATTTCTCTCTTCATCAAATTTAGGTTAGGTTGGATAACTTTAATCTCCCGTACTCAGAATCTAACCCGGATTGGATTTAGATTTGCTTGGAAGTAGACTGAATCTAGATTCCTGAACCCTTTTTAAACACGTTCAAAAGTTGGGTTGGGTTAGAGGCAAATCAATGGTAATTAATGCCCACTTTATGATGGGACACTAATCCCTGTGATCAGGGGCAAATCAATAGTAGTTTATGCACATTTATTCCATTTTTAGAATAATACATATATGTACAGGATTCCCAGTTCTAGTGTTTTGTGGAGCATGTGTGCTACAGTGCTGGCCCAGAATTTTAAATTGGCTTGCATTGTTTCTGCTAAAGGCATCCATAGAGGGGGCATCTTTATTGAGGAATCTTTTCTTTAAAAATTCTTAATGAATATTTAGAAGACTATAGCCGACCACTTTAAAAAAAAAAAGGATAAATTTTAAAATTATTAAATTTTTATATGAAATCTTATACATCCCCCAATCACTAACATAGTGCTGTAACAAGCAGTCTTTTGTATGAAAAACTATACAGATCAGGGGACCATCAAGCATTACTGACCCACCCTCCCAAGAAACTATACATTGTTTTTGTACTTAATATATGAAGGAATGCCCTACTGAGGGCCGCTGCCAAAGAAAAAAAAAAGTCTTTGCATTTGAGCAGACACAGACTTGGGATGTTGTTCCCCTTCTAGATGGTGTTACACCTATTAGTTGCAAATGGATCTTCAAGATCAAACATCGTCCTGATGGGTCCATTGAACGGTATAAAGCTCGTCTTGTTGCTCGAGGTTTCACCCAGGAGTATAGTATTGACTATGTGGAGACTTTTGCAACTGTCACTCAGATGACCACTGTTCGTACTCTCCTTGCTGTTGTTGCTGTTCGTCGCTGGCTTCTCTTTCTGATGGATGTGAAGAATGCGTTTCTTCATGGTGACCTATCTGGGTTGTCTCATGCAGCCACATCCAGGTTTCAGCACTCCTCCTCAGCATGTCTGTCGTCTTCGGCTGGCTATATACGGACTGAAACATGCCCCTCGTACCTGGTTTGAGCGTTTTTGCAGTGTTATTCGGACAGCTGGTTTTGTTGAGAGCCACCAGGACCACTCTATGTTTGTGCGATCCTCATCGCAGGGGCGGGTAATCCTTCTTTTGTATGTTGATGACATGATTATAACTGGCGATGACTCCGCTGGTATTACTCTGGTCAAGAACCACCTAAGTCGACAGTTTCAGATAAAGGATCTTGGTACTTTTCTCTACTTCCTTGGTCTCGAGATTGCATAGAGTGATCGTGGGATACTGCTTTCTCAACAGAAGTATACAGCTGACATTTTAGAGCGTGCTGCCCTCTCCGATACCCGCAGTGCGATACTCCTCTCGAGTTTCATGTGAAACTTCGTCCTACAAATGGTGAGCTTCTCCCATATCCTACTAGATACAGACAGATTGTGAGTCAGCTTGTGTATCTCTGCATCACCAGACCTGACATTGCTCATGCTGTTAGCATTGCTAGTCAGTTTGTCTCGACCCCTCGATCAGTGCATTATGGTACTCTTATGCGTATTCTCAGATATTTATGTAGTACTATCACTAGATCGTTATATCTGTTATCCACTTCCACTTTGGTTCTTAGAGCTTACACTGATGTTGATTGGGCTAGAGATCCGACCACGAGACGCTCTACTACTGGGTTCTGCATATTTTTTGAAGATTCCATCATCTCTTAGCGCAACAAAAAACAGGAAGTCGTTTCCTTGTCCAGCACTGAGGCTGAGTATCGCGCCATGGCTATTACCACCAAGGAGATTGTTCATCTTAGACGTCTCTTGGTGGACTTAGGAGTCACTATAACTGGTCCTACTACTCTTTATTGTGATAACGGGTCTGCTATTCAGATAGCCAGCAATTCGGTCTTTCACGGAAGGACCAAACACATTGAGATCGACTGTCACTTCGTTCATCAGCACTACCTTGCAAAAACAGTATCGCTTCCGCATATTTCCTCTGTAGAGCAGCTTGCTGATTTCTTTACGAAGTCACATCCAGTTCCTCGATTTCAGTTTCTCATTCGCAAACTCACCTTGTATGATAGTGTATTACACGTGTAATCATATGTGTACTTGTATATAAGGGATTAAACCCTAAAGTATAATCTAAGAATTCCCATTATTTCATTCTCTCATTCTAACATAGATAAAAGCATGTAATTTTTATTATTTGAAAGTTTATTTGCGAGTTATTTTTATTTGAGTGCATGTTTCATTTCATGTAAAATATATATATTTAAAAAAAAAACCGGCCACGTGAATATTGAATATAGGTTTTTCTAAACTTAAAATTTATTGTGGGGTCCATATATTTCCTCGAAAATTGGCACTATAAATAATTAATTTTATTTTCATTGTAGAATGAAGTAATCAATTAAATATGGAGAAAATTCAAATAACACCCCCCCCCCCCCTAAACTATTCAAAATTTATATAACCCATTGACTTTTCTTGAAGTCCATATAATCTCCTGAATACACCTATGTAAATCTAAAAAAACTTTTCAATTAAACTTCTATTGACAGATAAGGAATATTCTGCAAATATTCTGTTTGGTTAACTCTGGCAAAAAATACAATATATCAAAAATCTCATATAATGTGTTAAAAATACAGAAAACCCTCTACAAATGACAATTTTACCCCTTTAAATAGACTACAAGATCCTATCCGAATGGATAAAATTATCATTTATAAAAAAAATTTCGTATTTTTAACACATTATAGAAGGTTTTTGATATACTGTGTTTTTAACCATGATTAACCTAACAGATTACTCCTCGTTTGTTAACTAAAATTTAATTCAAGTGATTACTTGAATTTACATAGATATTTTTAAATGATTATATGGACTAAAGAAAAAATCCTCAATTTGCAAGCGGTTATGTCAACTTAAGAAAAAAATAAGAGGATTATAAGGGGGTTATATGGATTTTTCCCTCAAATATTTTCCAGAAATGACCATCCTCATGATGGATTGAGGGTAAGTGGCTTTAATATAGAAGTTCAGCACAATTGGGATTTTCCATCTAATCTGACAATGTCAATCACGTGACATTCACAATTTTACGTGCGAAACGTCTACTTCCACCAACTATTTAACTAATCTCACCAATAAAAATAAATAAAAAAATCATAATTTGAATAACACTAATTCCACCGATCATTCACTAGTATCCCTGTCAATATTTCTTTTGAACAATCGACAGTAGGTCTGTCAATCACTATTTAAAATATTCGACAGATGCTCTGTTAACCTTCTTTAAAACCTTCGACAGTTGATTTATCGAGCTGAACACATTCGACCGTATTCAACATTCAATGTACATTAAAATATACACGCATTCACAATCACATTTACATTCACATTTCATTCAACATTTACAATATATTCACTCAACTCTTAACACATTAAAAAAAAAACATGAATATAATTACAACAAGGCGAACTCCAAAGGTATCACAATCAAGCAGTTCAGTCAAATTAAATACTAGACAAATCAAAACTACCATTACTAGAGAAAAAAATAATGAAGTTAGTCATGCTCCTCAAAAATTTTACAAAATCATATTCGATTCAAGACCAAGAGGTAAGTTATGCACCTTAAAAAATCTAACAAAATCATATTCAATTGATAGTCAATTATCATATCATCGTATGAATCTATCCAAAGTTATCATTCTTGAACACCAATAACCCTAAATCCAAGTACACGCATTATGCAAACAACAAATGAAATTGAAATACTCAATACAACAATCCATTCATCATACCATACATAGAACCCAAATAATACACATATGATTTGTTCAACCCAAAAGTTCAATATACAAAGCCCAACCAATTAACCAACATCAAATGTAAACAACAACAAAGCCAAACAAATTTAAATGGTCTTCTCAGGTCGACAGACCAACCGTCGAAGATTTTAAAAGAACGTTGACATAAAGTTTGTTGAATGGTTTAAATAATGGTTGACAAGGAAGCTATCGAATGGTTGGTGGGATTAGTATTGTTTAAATTATGATTTTTTTATTTTTTTTTATTGATGATTTTAGTTAATTGATTGATGAAAATAGGCATGCCCTTTAAAAAACAATACCAAATCTTTTATTATTATTATTATTTTAAAAGTGAAATAAAAAGGAAAAAAACTAAAAGGAGGTGCACATGTTGCAAAGTTCATGCCCCTTGAGCCTTTTTGTCTTTTACTCCTTAACAAATGGACCACCAGCAGAGGGCCTTCCTTGAACCTTGTTGTCTTTTACTTCTTAACAAAAGGACCACCTGTTGAAGGACAAGTACTACACAGGACCCTGTTTGATTGCTAGGGGTATTATGGGCATTAAAAGATCTACTCTTGTTTTTATTGTGTTCAAATTGTTCATATTGTTAGTTTTGGTTAAATCGATAAACACATTCCATCTATATAAAAGAGATTAAATTCTGATAGCACTATGTTTTTTAAAAAGTTAATTAAAATTCAGATTTTCATTTCATAAAAAAAAAGGATCAATTTTGATTTAACATACATGGTGCTTGAAAATGAGTTTAAAATTCTTATTTAAAATGGCTTATAAAAATAGTTTAAGAATCATATTTTGAAAGGTGTTTATCATTTGACATTTTAAAAAAAAAGAAGTTAAGATAACTAGAGGTATATGAATACAAGTTTAGATCAATTACAAGTTTTGTAAAATTAAAAACATTTTAAACCCTTTTCAAACACCAGTTCATTGAATTATTTAATTTAATATATTAATATTTTTTTCTCTAAAATTTTATTAATAATATATTTTTATAAATATAAAATAAAGATATCTATAATATGGGTTAAAGACATCTAGGCCCCTGTAAACATAGATAATCCCATATAAATCCCTATCAATGTTGGGGCAGATGTACAAGTCCTTAAAAACTCACAAAACCCGTATATATCTCTATCCTCAACAAAATTTAATCACAATTCAAATTATCTTAGTTAACTCTAATTCATACCATGAAGTGACTAAATTATCCCTAATTTTTTAACCCCTCCAAACAATGTCGAGGGAAAAGATGAAGAAACATAAAAGTTCTATAAAGGTAATTTGGTGTTTTGTGTGGATTAATTTATATTTTTTTATTATTTATAGGAACCATAATGCCTACACAAGTATATGGTAATGAAATATTATGAAAATATTCTGTTTATTTGAGTGATAATTGAGTTTTTATGAGTTCTTAAGGACTTGTATGTGTGCCTCAACTTTGATAGGGATATGTATGGGATTACCAATGTTTGTAGGGATGTAAATGTCTTTAACCTTTATAATATATATAGCACATTATTCATCTGGTATGTGTGTTTTTCAGAACGTATACCTCAGTAGCCGAATATGGATCCGGATGTGTGAAGGGGTTGGGAAAATGTTTTTAAGCAGTTATTATCCATAATCAACATACATTAATGACCAATTAAGCTAAAAAAAACTAATATTACAATCAGTCAAGAGGTGACGCGTGAATCTTGAGAAGGAGCTAATCCAACGGTCTTGGCTTCTTTTGGATGGGGACTGCAAATGAAAGCCTAAGGGGAAATGTGATTGATCATTTATCATAAAAAAAAATTATCCAAAAACATAAAACATACAAAGGAGAGCCAACATTGAGTATTTTGCGCCCCCCCCCCCCCCCTCTTCCTTAATGAAATTGTGGATGAGAATATTTTGAGGGATATCCCCATTGAACAACATATCCAAATTTTTTTTTTTTTTTATGTCCTGTGACAATGATATTAGATATCGAACATTGAATATTTTATCCAACTAAATGGATTGTAAGTAATTCAGGATCATTAGGTTAGATTTCTTCAGACAGAAAAAAATTATGTAAACACTTACTCAAAATCCTTTTTTATGAGAAATTAGTCATGATACATGTATTTGATATATGCATAATAAAATTTTTAAACTATTACTTTTGATAAGTTTTCCTGGTGAAAAAACATTAGACATTCCATCTTCTGAAACCAACACTTTTGATGTTATTTGACGTACAATAATCTCTATATGCTTATTATGAATCTGCACCCCCTGAGATCGATAAACTTTTTGGATCTTATTAACCAAAGAGATACGACTTTTCATATCCGTAGGGAATTCCAAGAATTTTTAAAAACGACAAATCTCTTTATAATAAACAAATTCATTTCGTTATTACGGGTAGTTCTTACAAAAGAGGGGGCCTAGCTAGAATGTAAAATATCATGACATGAGTGATTTAGCATATTTGGATTCCTATATATCCACTAATGTCATACTTTATCATATATTATTCATGTATATATATATATATTAAATTTAAAAATAAACATTATATAATATGAAGTTTAACTCAAGTTGAAATTATTATTACTCACTCATTAAAATAGAAAAAAAAAACAAACACATACTTTATACATGGGCCATTTTATTACAAAGGCTTTTTAGACAAGGCAGCATGTCCTAATTACAGTGGTATGCCACTATTATGTTAGGCAGACATGGACCATATGAATGTGTCCTGAGAAATTGATCAGGAATTGATCCAACACAGGGTTTTGGTTTCGATCCAACACAGGGTCATTCTAGATACATAGGTTTATATGTGAGCATTGTGGGGGATATATGCGAATTAAACCCTATCCCAATAAACATTGCAATAGATTTTTTTTTTGTCACAATGTTTATCCAAAACATGTTGACTCTTTCATTGACCAGTTCAGTTTGAACATAACTATTGTGCCATAACAAATAACCATAACAGTCAAGGTAGACTCGAGTGTACAATGAAATCATAAACCCTGAGAACCAGATGGAATCTGAACCGTCCGTTTTGGATATCTGATTGGTCCAGTCCACAACAAGTCACAATAAACTGGAGTTTATGATATACCCTGAAAAGGACAGATATCAAAAGAAGCCTAAAAAAACGTGGACAAAAATGTAAAAAATCCAGTGGAAATCTCCCTCTCTTTCATACAAAAATTTGAACTCCCCCCTTTCAGTCTCTCACTGTCACCATCAACTGTGAATGAAATAATGCTATATACAATAATGTGTGCATTTAATAAGCCTGTGATTTAAGTACACCAGATGCTTTGGATTCGAGCGGTTGATCTCGGATCATGTCTCATCTGGACCGCAGATTTGATGTGGTCCCCCCAACACCCTCCAAAAATAAATTTTGAAATTTATACCCTCATAAAGGTCACTGTTCATACAGGACTCTATGTTTAATGCATAAAAAACAAGGGTTTTTTGTTTGCATGTACCCCCCTACAACAATTGGTTTTTAATCATATTTTAACTATTCATAATTATATAAAAATACTTTGCGGACATGTGTTCGGACACAAAACAATACAACATAAAATACGTTGGACACATTTTTTCTAATCTAATTAAAAAAAAAATCTTCTGAATTTTGAATAAGCTTTGGACCTGTGAAGTTGATAATGAATACAGTATTGTTATTTCAATTTATTATAGTTTATACGAAGGGAAAATTAATTAAGGGTATCTGAGGATACTCATTTATTAACAATTAGTCCCTGAACTGTTTTAAGTTTTCTTTAGGTCCCTCAGTTAGTGTTGACATTGTGATTAGATCTTTCCATCCAATCTAATATTTTTCTTTCTCTTTTACCCCCAACTCAGCATAACAATGAGTTTTGCTCCCTCTTTCTCCCCCAATCTCTCTCTTTCTCCCCGAAAAATTCAACAAAAAAGTAAGACCATCTCCACCAACACCCCCCCCCCCCACTGCGTCGATCGCGCCCCCAACGCCGATCACGCCCCCATCATGACCCCCGACCATAACAGTGTACACACGATGCATAACAATGTACACACAGTAGAGTCCATATAACATATTTAATATGTCCATAACAATGTACACACAGGGATCATAACAGTGTACACACAGGGATCATAACAATGTACACACAATGCATAATAGTGTACACACAGTAGAGTCCATATGACATGTTTAACCTGTAATCTGTTAAAATATTAACATTAACATCTGTTGTTCAAACATTAACATCATTTAAAACACCACCTCGATCGACATAAAACACCACACCACATTAACATTTGTTGCTCAAACATTAACATCATGTACACATTACATTTGTTGTTTATATACATAAATAGTGTAAACAGTTTTACCTCATCTGCAGTGTAATTGAAGGGGTCAGCACTTTTATCCCCCTTCTTCTTTTCAATTTCATCACCCACTTGAATAATCGTGGGGAGACATGATGAGAAACTATGAAAACCAAACCTGTGAAAACAATTTCATTAATTGTGATGACAAAGTAATAATGAAAAAAATAATATATTTATTGAAGTACTGAGATACTTGCTATAACTATGAAGAGTACAAAGAGTATAAGCAAGCAAAACTATAGGATGTGGGTACCCCTATAACTACAAAGAGTACAAGTAAAACTAACAAGTTAGAGTCCAACTATGGAACTAAGATGACCAAAGTCCACGGGCTTATAACAGTGTACAGAAGTAGCATAACAATATAAGAGGAGTATAATAGTGTACATTGAGTTCTTTTTGTAAATATGACTGTTTTCTATATTGAAAAAACAATCTTGCTTAAAGAAGAAATGACAGTTATGTATGCTATTTTCTAACAATACACTCGATCAAATTTAAATACTTTGGTTATATATTCAACATGTTATAAAGGGTATGTGGGTCTTATTAACTTGTGTTGATGTAGTCCCAAGCTCTCTACTTCCTCAATTTTTTTATATTCCCCTTTTTTTCTTTGAGGCATGGTATGAACTAATGAACTCTATCACCAAAATCTTCCCTTTGTCTATTTTTTAATTCATAGTTTACGATAAAAATTGAACTAACTTAAAATTTGCCTACTAACATGCAAGCTACCTTTTAAATACGTGAATTTTCTCTACTTTAGCTTCACTATTTCCATTTAGAACAAATGTATGCCTAGAGTTTTGTAATTGGATGATTTATCTGTTTCCTACTATCATGATCCTCCTCTTCTTTTGTGGTTTAACCTTCTTTTCTTTCTTTTTACTTCTACACTTGGATGATGCTATATTGTCCTCCATGTAAAGCCACTAATAAGCCCGTTTTTTCCGGATAGAATTTATGTTGGAAGGGGAATGCATGAAAGTCAATGGACTCTTTTCTAGTGAGTCACACTACTCTCTCCCTATCTCACACACAAAGAGACATACACAAAGACACACTACTCTCTCCCTATCTCTCTCTCTCACGCACACACTACTTTTCAAGTGTTGATCAAGCTACCTGTATTGATTTAGTCCAATTCATGAAAACTATGTATTACTATTGATCCAGTTTATACACACTACTGATCCAATTAAACTTGACTTGTGATATTACTGTTTATTTCCTACCAACTCTATTTCTTTAGAGCCAATTTGACAGTTCTCACAAGGCACCTGAACACATAGGCTTTTGACGAACGAAACAAAGCTCTCCAAGAAAATTCCAGATTTGATTCATATCCTATAAAGTCTATGTTAATGTTTGGCATTACATGTGTTTCGCAACAAGTGAGAAGCCTCTATTGAAAATAAATAAAAAATGATTCCCCAAGGCAACTATTCTCAGTCATCACTTAATGTCATACATTTAACAACTATTCTCAGTCATCACTTAACAAGTGAGGCTCTTCTACCTATAAGGTCCACCCCTTGAATGCAAAGAACATTAAAAGAAGGCTATTTGGCTCTTCTCATAATATCATGAGTCATTTTCTAGAAAGAGAGGGCATGATTTAGTTAATATGGAAGGCTAAGATCATAACATCTGGACTCATTATCAACTGTAACATCTGGACTCATGGACAAATCTTCAACCACAACCACAACTACAAAGAAAGAGAGAATGACAAAGAAAAAGGGGATTTCACCTACACAAATATCGGACTGTCAGGAGAGAGAGTACGTGGTTCTTCGTGGCCGATTGGAGCTCTCAGAGCTTCTTGATCTCGTCGCAGAGAGCGCGTACAACGTCGGGATCCGCCGCTCACATAGACGACAGCTAGGTATTCACAGGGTTGGACGGTCGCTCTCATTGACGACAGCTAGGTCTTCACAGGATTGAATGGGGCTGTGCGGGAGAGAGGAGAGTGGGGGCCGGAATTGGTGGATCTCATCAAGGGGGGAATAGGCGGTGGATCTCATCGAGGAGGGGCCGGCGTTGATGGAGGGAGTCGAGGGTTTCTAATGTGGGTTTTTGTTAGGGGGGAGAGAGGCATGCCTGGGGGAAACACATGTTGAATAGAGGGTATAATAGAAAATTAAAACGTCCTTTTTGGGTCTGTCTATAGTATGTTAGTAAGAGAGACCCAAACATAATAGATTTAGGTATTTGGGGACTTATTATTAAAGTACAAAATTACAGTGACTAATGGTTAATAGATGGGTATCTTCAGGGATCTCTAATTAATTTTTCCTTATACGAATGCATATTACTTTGTTTTGAAGAATTATAATATATATAAACACACGTACATTTATATTTATTTATCCACTTTAGTGCCTTTGCAATCGGTGTCTTACCGTGTTTGTATCCACATAATGTCCATGTTCACTTATATGACAAAAAATAGATTTTTACAAAAAAGTGAAGTGAATCTTATATATATATATATATATTTAAAATTTTAATATAACAAAACATATACCTTATCATACACAACACAATAGGTCAACAAGCATGGTTGTATCTAAAGTTTTTGTTTAATAATGCCCATGTTCCTTCAATAGACATTGCACCTAAGGGGGTCCCAATTTGATACTTGCTAAACACAAGTAGAAAAATTTGGTTCCAAAACTCCGGTTTAGTTTTGTTAGATTTTGACCTATAGTTTGTTTGACTTTATGTTAACCTAAATATCTCTAATATTAGTAGTGGTTTATCACTGTTAGAGAATGTGTACCAAAAAAAAAAAAATTAACACCCACACCCCAGACATGAAAGGTGTCGGTCATGGAAGATTTTCAAGGGGTTAATATAAAATGAAGACTAATGACATTTAGCAAATGTGAAAAATAAACGGTTCTGATCATGTGACTCATAATTTAAAAAATTAATATAATTTAAATCAATAAAATAGGACATGTCATCTATCACTTTTTGTTAGAGTGTTTTAAACACTAGAGGCCTGTTGGAAGTGTGTCCGCTCGAGTTTACATCGGTGGACGTGGCAAACACAATCTCTATAACAAACATAAAACCGACTTCTGCGTTTGAAGATCAACTTGTGTGTTGTTGTTATTATTATTATTTTATTATTATTATTATTATTTTTATTATTATTATTATTTTTATTTTTTTTTTACTTCTCCAAAGCATTAAAAAACGTTTTTCAAAATACCGATCGCTTCTCCTGATGCGGTGTTCCGGACACACTTTCAAACGGACCCTGGGTCTTTAGAGTTAAATTTTTGATAAGTTTTTTTGTTATTAATTTTTATCCAAAAATTAAAGGGCTAGTTTAAAACATGAGATTAAAAAGTGTTTTCATTGGAAGGGGGTTTATCTGGGGAAGTGCATTGGACCTAGCAAAAGATAATTGGGGTTAGTGTGGAGGGGTGGTGTGGGGTTTTTGGTAAAAAATTTGAAAGAACCCCATTTGAGGTCAAGGAAAGGAGGGTGTTTCAGGGGACAGTGGGGGAAAATCTACAGATAGAAATTATTGATTGGGGGAAGAAAATAATGGAGAAGGGGAATTCAGAAAAGCTTCACTTTAGCTTTGACCCTTCATTTCCTCTCTCTCTCTCTCTCTCTCTTTCTCTCTTTATACACACACACTTCAATGATTCCTCCATATACGCTACACACACAGCCTACACTTTCTAACACCTGCCTTTCCTTTTTCTCTCTTTCTATATCTCTCTGGGCAGATATATGGAGGTGAGGCACAGTGACCAGTGGTCTTATTTTTTTCTTCTCTTATAAAGCAGCAGAGACCTTAAAGTTGTGATCTTTGGGGGCCAGGTAAACCCTTCTGCATTTTTTGGTTGTGTTTTTTTTGTTTACCTCATTTGTTCCGTTGTTTTTTTTTCCTCTTGTGGATCTTCTTTGGATCTGTTGTTAGGGGGGGGGGGGATCTTTGAAGGTGGGTGTGGGGCTTGTATCAAGATCTGGGTTGCTTTGTGTTCATTGATTGATCTTGTTTTTGGAGGGGTTTGTGTGTGTGTGTGTGTGTTTTTTTTTTTTTTGTTGGGGGGCTTTTTGTTAGGAGGTGCCTTTCGGGGGTTTTTTTTTTTTAAAAAAAAAAGAAAAAACATCTTCTTTGGGCTGAATCTTTGCTCCTTTCCTGCAAAAATCATGTCTTTTTTTGTCTGGTGTGTGTTTGTGTGAGTTGTAGAAAAGATTGGATTTTGTTTTGCTTTCAAGCCATGAACATCATTTCCTTACTGTGAAAGGCATTCTTTTATCGATGGGTTGTTGATTTTCTGGTTTTTGGTGTGGAATTATTTCAATTGGATGCATTTTGATGCGGTATGACATTATTAAGATCCTCACGTCTTTGATTTTGTATGTTTTTCAGCAAAGATTGTGTCTTTGATCTGTTCAGATGTAGTTTACTGTCACTGGATCTTGTAAGTTGTAATGCATTGGTGGGTTTACTGTGAAATTACTGAGGAAACTTTTCATTGTATCTTAAATGCAGTTTATGGGGGCGCACATTCAATTTTCCAATGAAAATTCTTGTGTTTGTAGGTTGATCTGATTTCACGCATTTGGATTCTCATGCTTTCAAAATGGCAGTTTATAAGTTATTCCACATGTTCTTCTGCGATTTAGTCCAACTATCCACTGGAAATATTAGTTTCTTAACTCAATTGAATTTTTCTTTTGAGGATTCCCATTATTCTTTAACTTGTTTTTTTATTTTCTGTAAGCTTTTAGAGGGTTATCTTGATGTAAAAATTTCATTGTTGCTTCATTGTATTTCAAATCGTACTTGTTTCATCCATGTTGGACTATTTTTTGTTCTTCTTCTGCGATAATTGCTTCAGTCCTCAATTCCTGGTGCTTAATTCTTTTATTCATCTTTCTCATGCATTGCAGATTAAGGAGTTAATCCGTGCAATACCGATTACCGAGCTCAACTCTTAAGGTCACATTCAATTGAACCGATAGAGATGAAATGGCGGTAGATGCATTTGAAATTTTGGTCAGTTAATGTGATTTTTCCATCCACTTCATTAGAAATTCACGTTCTCCAATGGCTTCAAAAACCGCATCCAAATCATGTTCAGAACCAACACAGAAAGCAATAGGGGGACAGATGACAGAAGTGAATGCCCGAAGTAAACCTGCACCGTTGCAGTTACCAAACTCCAGCAGATCAGAACCAAATACACCAAGACGACCCCCAAAATGCATGCAACAATCGGCTGACAAAAGTGACGCCCCGGTTGTTGTGGAGGAGCAAAAACCTTCTCACCATCGAAAGGGTTCTGTTGATTCTTTATCTGATAAGACCGCTGCAAAATCACTTCAGTCTAGGGATTCTAGTGATTTGAGCAGTTCATCAGGATGTGTAAAACAGTCAACACTGCAGTCGGATGTTGTGGAGCAAAAAGAACAGGTGAATGGGGCTAGTACATCTTCATCAGAGGGTAGCAGAGATCAAGAAAATAAAACATCTGAGGAGAATAATGTCAATGATAACTTGGTTTCTGCTAAGGTTAGTGATGGTACAAACAGCCTAACAAAAACCAGTGGGAGCACCAAGATTAGCGACCGTGCAGATTTTGTTGAGAGTGGGAAGAGCAGTGTGTGCAGGGCGAGCACAAGCAGCGATATAAGCGATGAAAGCACATGCAGCAGCATAAGCAGCAGTGTTAGCAAGCCTCACAAAGCCAATGATTCGAGATGGGAAGCCATTCAAGCAGTTCGTACTAAGGATGGAGTCTTGGGTTTAAGCCATTTTCGGCTCCTTAAAAGATTGGGTTGTGGTGATATAGGGAGCGTTTATTTGTCGGAGTTGAATGGTACTAAATGTTACTTTGCGATGAAGGTTATGGACAAGGGGTCCTTAGCCAGTCGTAAGAAACTTCTGAGAGCTCAAACAGAGAGGGAGATTTTGCAGTGTTTGGACCATCCGTTTCTTCCGACGCTTTACACGCATTTTGAGACGGACAAGTTCTCGTGTTTGGTTATGGAGTTCTGCCCGGGAGGAGATTTGCATACCCTGCGACAGAAACAACCTGGGAAACATTTTTCTGAACTAGCTGTCAAGTACGGTTCCTTTTATTTGATCCTCTTCTGATTTTTATTTAAAGAGCATGGCTGGTTCCAGTTGTTTTAGTTTAGGAGAGCACCACCATAAAAGTTTTTTTGCCATTAGGAACCAAAAATTCTTATAGCATGTCACTCTCTGTTATAACTGGTCTAGGGATACGCATCATGTTCTTGTTTACCTTGCCTTTGCGTATGGAGAAGACATGTAATTTATTTTCTGAAAAATATCTATTCTGTAATCCGCTTGAGTTGAGAAGGTGTGTGCATGATATTTGAACACCTTTTCATTTTCCTGAATCCTTAAATTTTTCATACCTGTATAAAAGGGTACTGGAATTTTTATCTCTTAAGTTAGACATTTAGAGAAAGGTAGCACTTGAGACGGAGAAATCTTGTATTTCCATTTTGCTCTTTTGGTATTAGAAAGAAAATGAGTTCCGACAAGGTTTATGAATGCTCATGCTCACTTCTGGAATACAGGCAGTTCCCTTTTGGCAAATCCAATTTATACCCTTCCCTGACATGCAATGCCAAAAAATTTGATCAATGTCGTATTAGTGGATCCCTGTTAATTACCCTGGATAATCATCAGTTGTGCATTTCACTACATTGGGAAATGAGCATCATTATAACTTTATTTAACTGTTAGTCCTATCTAAGACCAATTTGATCTGGTGAACACGTTTTTCCAACTGAACCTGTCAGAGTGCTGTTGAATATGTTCATTTCCAGCACCATGTCATTCAACCTAGGTGTTACTGCTGTTCATGTGAAGGCCAAAGATGTATATAGTTTCTGTGTCTTCTTTTTTTCTTTCTTTCTAACAAGCTATGGGTGAAATAGCTATGCCTATTTGATGATCTAGCCTGATCAGAAGCGGAGCATAATTTTGAGATATCAACTAATCTTCAGAGAGTTCTTCAGCAGTTCAGCCTGACTTATGATATGGGTGGAGTTTACCACTGTTATTAATTGTGGTAAACTTTAACATAGAGGGGGATATTAAGCTGACTTGTGACAGATGTGTAACTTATTAGTTATTTTAAATTGTAAGGGATGCAAAAGAGCACAATCAGCAAAGTTCAAATCAGAAATATAGTAATTAAATTAAAGGTACCGTATATCTGATGAAATCTATTGTAAGAGTTTCTGATTAGATGTGACCAATGTCTGGTAAGGAATAGGATGAAAAAGAAAACAATAAGTAGAATTAGGACTGGTGATGCCTTAATAGAGGAATAAATGGATCGTAGTAATGTGAAGTTCATGGTAGAATGGTAGGTTGTGAATTATTCATATCTTGTTCCCTGGAGTACACAGTTTGGCCCAAGTGTCAGCTTCTGATCTATGGAAAATCTGCCATGGTCCAACTATTAAAATTTCTTATCTTCCAAGCATCCATGGAGGCTGACTTCTATTATCTATGTTACATTTTTGGAGGTCCTACAAAGATAACTCTCTCTCCCTCAGGGTCCGTTTGGAAACACAGATTGAAAAGTAACTTTTGGAATAAAGCTGCTTTTTAAGATAATTTTAGACCTTGACTTTTATTGGGATGCTTTTTTTTAATTCAGGAATCAATATTTGAAAGCAGTTAATGTTTGGCAGAGAAAATTGCTTTTCAATTCAAAAAATCGATTCCAACAAAAAAGCGTTGTTTTTTAGTTTTTCAAAACACGGATTTCGAGAGAAAAATTAAAAGGAATTCAGCTTCCGATTCTAAATAAAGCTGCCCCATTTGGCTGTACGATTTTATCTTTTCAGCTTTTCAAAAAGCAAAAGTTGCCTTAAACGTGCAACCAAACGGAGCCTTAGATAACATGATTCTTGAAAATTTAAGAAAAATGATCTTATATTTCAAGTTTCTGGAGAATTTAGAGTAACGAACATCATAATTTCTGGGGTTCACAACTCTATTGTTGGACTTGAGTTATTGAAATGTGTAATTCTAGCATCATGTTCTTGATTTGACAGTGTTGATTTTTTTCTTTTATGATCATCATTTATTAAAAAACTCTAAATCACTGCCTGAAGGTCAATATTATTTTTCATTCATGCTATCTGTTGGAAGGAAAAATGTTACACTCTTGTTTACTGTAATTATACTTAATTGGCCCATGCATATAGTCTAAAAATAATGCAATAGTGTTCTATGGACATGACCGATATATTTCTTTTCGGTAATTAGATGCAAACCATTTACCATGTTTCATATTTCTAATTTACCCCATTTATCTTGATTTCTCTTTCTGATTCCTCGTGAGACCAGCAAAACAGTATAATATGAATTCAGATTCTTATTTAGAACATATAGAGACTTCTATTCAACTTGAATATAATCCTTCACTTGTGTGTCTTCTCATTAAATGAAAACTGTAATGTGTGCATCAGAATTGAGAAAATTCTGAATATTTATTATATGGCTCCCATGGCTATTTCTGCTGAACAGTGTAATTGCATTCAGGCATTACCCATGATCCACATTTTCAAATGTGATTCTGTTACATTTTTTTTCCCCCAGTATATCTTAAGTATAGTCTTGTCACTTGGAAATGTGAAATCTTTATCATGAAAAATTTCATATAGCTCACATGGAGGAGTGTGGTGGATTGCATCTCCTTTTTTCTGTTGGTTAATGGCTGCCTCAACCATCTCATTTTAAAATGCATTTTGCTGTATGTTCTTAGAAATGCTTTTGTTAAACAGAGATCGTGAGATTGTAGATTGCATATTTTATGATTTTAAGCTGCATTTCACTCATCAGCTATAAGAGAACTAAATCAATTGTAAAAATTTATATACTTGATTGGTTTCAAATAAGCTCCAGCTGCGAGTAGTTAGTAGAAGAATTCATTTATTTATTTATTTTATTTTAAGATACTGGAGATTGAACTGTTCAGGTCTTTTGGCATGGAGTTCTCAGTATGGATTACCCATCTAGTTGCATATATCATCCTGTTAGATATTGTTACAGAATTCATTCAGTATGATATCTGAATTGTTGTCTTGGTTCGAAATATGCTAGAATGCATTCTTTTGATACTATAACGGCCTTCCACTATTTTTTAACGGAACTTTTGTCCCATAAATTAGAGGTAAGTAGTGGATAAGATATGAATAAGATTTATGACTTTAATTGATTACTCTACCCCTACATTAGTTATCTATATTTGAAAATGTTTGAGATGTTTATAAGAAATGTAACATGTTTCAGGATGTGTGTTTAGATGAGATAAATTTTTTTAAATGCCGTGAATGGTATCATAATCTCATCTATTTCCCAAACTAGTTTCTTGTTTCATTTTCACACATTCAAACCATCGTTGTTGCATCTCCGATTCCTCGAAATGCAGGTTTTACGTGGCGGAGGTCCTCCTTGCGCTCGAGTACCTCCACATGCTTGGGATTGTCTACCGTGACCTGAAGCCAGAAAACGTCCTCGTGAGGGAAGACGGTCACATCATGCTCTCCGACTTCGACCTCTCCCTCCGCTGCACTGTCAGCCCGACCCTCGTCAAGTCCTCCAACCCAGACTCCTCCGACCCGTTTCGCAGGAACCCAGTCTACTGTGTCCAGCCCTCTTGCATCGAACCCACCTCATGCATCATCCAGCCCTCCTGCGCTGTCCCTACCACCTGCTTCTCTCCTCGCCTCTTCTCCTCCAGGTCCAAGAAAGCCCGCAACAAGCCCAAGCCACACCACCATGAGCCAGGGAACCAGGTCAGCCCGCTCCCCGAGCTCGTCGCGGAACCCACCTCAGCTCGCTCAATGTCCTTTGTCGGGACCCACGAGTACCTCGCGCCCGAGATCATCAAGGGCGAGGGCCATGGGAGCGCAGTCGACTGGTGGACGTTTGGGATCTTCTTGTATGAGCTCCTCTTTGGGAAGACCCCGTTCAAGGGGTCGGGGAACCGGGCCACGCTGTTCAACGTGGTGGGTCAGCCGCTTCGGTTCCCCGAGTCGCCCGTTGTGAGCTTCTCGGCAAGGGACCTCATAAGGGGGTTGCTTGTGAAGGAGCCTCAGCATAGGCTGGCGTACAAGCGGGGTGCGACGGAGATAAAGCAGCACCCGTTCTTTGAGGGCGTGAACTGGGCGTTGATTAGGTGTGCGAGCCCGCCGGAGATACCGAAGCCCATGGAGATCGAGCGGGTTCCGGTGACCCCCGTGGCAGCGTCCACGAGTGATAAGGGTGTCGTGGCCGCGAACTTGGAGAAGACGGGTTCAGATAATTATTTGGAGTTTGATTTCTTTTAAAAGGATGAGTTCATCCCTGAAAACTTGGATTTTGGTTTTGTTTGTATGGAAGGTGGAAGGTGTAGGTGCTTTTTTTTTAATGTTTTTTTTCCATGGATGATTGTTATCTTTCTATAAAGATTGTTAGATTGTTGTCATTGATGTTTTTACATGGAATTCTCAACTTTGTATTTCTGAAAATGTTGATATTATCGATATCCCTGTTCTCCTCAATTTTACTTTAATGACAAGAGCCATTGCTATTTTCACTCCATGAGCACAATGAATCAGTTTCTGGGAACTAAACAGACTGAATCCCTACTAAACAGACTGAATCCCAACCAAGATTTAATTTGTGTAAAAAAAAAAAAAATCTTCTGAAGTGATTACTGACATAAAATCATGGAGTTAGCATATACATCCACCCCAAAAAAACCATCCAATTAAGCTCTATCCATAATAATTAACACTGGTCAACATTAGTAATTCCTGTAAATGATACATCAAGACTGATATAAAACTTGATTGAGTCTTCTGAGCTGAACAATGTACACTGTCACCATGTTGGACTAAGAGAAGGGGCCCCCGAAGACTGGCCTCATGTAGGCATCGTCGAACTTCCTCTAGTAGGCATTCGAATTGCATGGTGAAAAATTACTTTTATTTTTTATCACTTGCTGATTGAATATTTGTATTTGTTTGAAATGAAACAGATCTATGGTTACTTTTAATAACATGCATGTATTTTAAAGTGTCAGTTTGAATAAATTGAAAGGACTGATTTGTGATTTTGTTATTGTATATGACTTTAGTGCAATTGTTACTGCAACTCTTGTGGGTAGGCGGACCCGACCCGTGACAGGACCCGGACCCGTCGGACCCGGGTCGGGCCCGGGCCCGACCCGACCCGGATGGTTGGGTAAAAAAAAAAAAAAAAAAAAGAGAAGAGCTCATGTATTTGTTTGTCTTATCATTCTATTTAAAATTTTTTGTAATAAAACATTATTATTAATAAGACTATGTTTGAATATAATTTTATACAATTCAAAAAAAGTAAATGAATTATTAAACAACATCCAAAACAATATTCACTAACATAAAAAACTCTATTTTCTAATAAACATAACTAACATAAACAATATTCAAAACAATATTAACCTAAACAACATTCAAAACAATAAACACTAACCATATTAACCTAAATAATAAACATAAATCATGCAACAAACTAATTAATCATACAAATTCAAAGCTAATAAGTTAATTGTCCAAAACAAACCGATTTATAGGCTTGTTTTATGTAAACTTGATACAAAAATAAGTAAAAAAAAAATTATGTATCAACTAATACTAATGGTCTTATAATAAAATTTTAATAAAACAATCGGGTCTCGAGTCCAACGGGTCGGGGCGGGGTGGACCCGACCCGTTTGTTTGTTCGGATCCGCCAGGTCGGGTCCAACTTGGGTCAGGTCCAAATCGGGTCGTGGGGCTGCACAAGTCTCGTTTGATTTAATGGAAGGGATTGATTTGAGATTTTTTTTATTATATATGACTTTGATGCAATTTTAATGTAACTACTGTGGAGCCTCGTTAGTCTGTCAGTTTCCGTTTAAAAACTCTACTTTCTGTTCCCAACGGCAACATGGAATTAGAACCCTGTTTGTTATTAGGCAAATCTTCCATTTTTTAGAACATTTTGTAATTATGTAAGTAAATAATTATTGTTTTCTGTATGTGGCCTTTTCAAATTTAATGCAATTAATGACACATAATTCTAGGCATCCCCAACATGGCCTCCTTCTCCGACATCCAATACCCGATCGCCCGGAGAGACGAATCAGTCGTCGACGACTACCACAGTGTCTCCATCGCCGATCCATACCGTTGGTATATTTATCGTTTATCTCCTATGTTGGATCCTATCAGTTTTGTCAGATATGGATAAAAAACTGATAGAATTAAATTATTATTATTTTGTTTTTGATGTGATGTTAATGTGGTCAGGCTTGAAGACCCAGAAGCGAAGGAAGTGAAAGAATTCGTGGAAAAGCAGACGTCATTGATGGAATCGATTCTGGGTCAGTGTGAGACCAGAGAGGATCTGAGGAGGTCGATTAAGAACCTGTTCGATCACCCCAGATTCACCACCCCTTCTAAAAAGGGGAACAAGTACTTCTACTCCTACAATTCTGGTCTCCATGCACAGAGTGTGCTCTACGTACAGGTTTACATTGAATCTTTTTTTTCCTTCATTTTTTTGAATGAGTGGTGCATGTAGTCTCGTATACCTTTGCAGTCCGCGGCCATATACATTCATAATTTTTTTTTAAAAAAAGATGCGAATTGTTCCAAACATTATTATTTAGGCTGCGTTTGGTTGGGCTTATTTTCAGCACTTATTCAGCTGAATGCGGAAAAATCAGCACTTCTAGGGTTTATGTGTGTTTGGTTCATACCCTTTTAAGTGATCATGCTTCCCCAGGGCAATCTGCTGGAGCTTCTAGTAGTATAGGTATGATTTTAAAGTTAGAAAAAAATTTGTTATTAAATATTGACTTGTACATGACATTAAATTTTAAGTGTGTTTGTGTGTGTTTGATGTTTCTTATAGGTTCTACTAGCGTGAGAAGGAGGGGCCCAACAAGGGGCATAATTTTACCACAGAGAGATAAATTGCACATTGATTGGAATGAACATGGGCAACCGACTAGCGATCGTTTTTCTACTTTGTTGGGAACGACTGTTAGAAATAGTCAACAAAAGAACGATTGTGGAAGATAATTCAGGTGAAATCCATTAATTCAAACCCATTTATTTAACAGTTTCAATTATATTAATGGATGTATTTAATCCGACAACAATGCATTTCTTCTTCTTTTTTAGGAATCAGTTGATATAGGGGAGGAGAGGAAAAAATGGGTTTTCCAATCAATGGCATCCAAATACCGAGAGTGGAAAAATGATTTGAAAGAAAAATATTATAAGCCATTTGATACTGATGCTCAAAGATTGGCTAAACCTCCCCCTGGTATTTCTGATAGTGACTGGACTTGGCTTGTTCAATATTGGAGTAGTCCTGAGGCACAAGTAAGAATTTTATCTAGTAATTATAATTTTTTAAATTCTGTTATGATATTACTCTACTATTGATATTCATATTAACTTCATGTAGGAAATAGCTGTAAAAAATAGTCAAAATCGGAATAAACAAGTTATTAAACATTGTGGGGGGACAAAAAGTTTTGCTCGTTACAGAGAGGAGGAGGTGACTATCTTCATTTTGTCTTATTTTCTAGTTATCTCTTTAATAATGTTTATCTATTAATTTATGTCGTGACAATAGATAAGATCAAGAACGGATGGCAGTGTACCTACACGAGCTGAGCTTTTTGCTCGTACCCATACCAAGAAAGATGAGTCTCCATCAGATCCAAAATCTGCTGAAATAATGGTATGTAATTATTGTATAAACTTAATAATGATTAAATTATATTCAAAGTAATATATGTTATCTTTTAACAGAATCGCTTTAGAGAAGTGGCATCGACATAGGAGTCTGGCTCCACTTTTAGTGATGACATATACACTTCCATTATGGGGCCAGAGAGACATGGACGAGTCCGCGGTTTTGGGTTAGGTCCAACGCCTACTTCAGTATTTGGATCATCATCGAGTCAATCACAAGGCAATTATGTTGCAGTCTGTTCTCAACTTGAAGATATGCGTTCTGAAATGGAGAGCTTACGTGAAAGAGAGAGGTTGCGTGAACAAGAAATGCAAGAAATGAAGAGAACCATGGAGCAGATGCAGAAATATATGCATCAGATGATGCCTGACCCACACAATGAGGTACGATTTTTTAATTTTTCTTGCATTTATGACTATTCATTCTTGTACAAATTTATTATACGAAATACATAATCAGTTCACATTTCAAATTTAATATAATGATTCTAGTTTGTGATCAAATGTGGCATCCACTTGTATTTTGCATGATAATGGATTTTACTTGAACT
Organism: Acorus gramineus; assembly: GCA_030737835.1. Classification (NCBI taxonomy): domain Eukaryota; kingdom Viridiplantae; phylum Streptophyta; class Magnoliopsida; order Acorales; family Acoraceae; genus Acorus; species Acorus gramineus. The sequence continues at coordinate 6,793,688 of CM060850.1, forward strand.
TAGTTTACTCCCATCTGTCCTGGATTTTACTTGAACTTGGTTTGTGATTTGAATTTTCAAATGAGTTTACATGGTTTTATTATATGACAACTCAAGAGTTTTTATGAAGATAGAGACATTACGCCAACAAAAGTGAAGTGATTTAAAAATATGATGGTCAAAGTTAGTGAGATAGGAATGACAATAAAAATCATTTGGAAAAAGGTTTTGCTATTGTGTCTACTAAGTAATATGATAAAGTTGGATATATAGTAAATTGATAAATGTTTCACATAATATTTACGAATTTGGTTTATTGTTTTACTCTAATTTATTTATTCATAACCTAAAGATTGTATTTTTTTTTTTTTTTGCAGGACTGATGATGCAAGTTTTCATTCAACAATTGATGTGTGTTTCTTCTCATATCTTCACTTAAGTCCATATGTATATATTCTTTTAATCAATGATGACATTATAAATCAGGATTTGTTTTATTTAACTGCTTACCGGAATCAGGATTTGGTGAATGTTAATTGTGTAATTATATATTTGTGTCAAATATTATATATACAGGTTTTTTTTTTTTTTTGTCAATAAATCGGACGGATGTGGGAAAGGAAGGAAATAGCGACGGCCAGTGACCGTCGCTATTATTGACAACAGACGGGATAAGGAATTAAAATTTTAATTTTGAAGTATTAGCGACGGTCGTCGGCCGTCGCTAAAAGTATTAGCGACGGCCAAAAGGCCGTCGCTAATAGGAAAAATCATACCCGTTATTGACCTTATAGAGGGTGTTAATTTCGTCTTTTACCGACGGGCGTGGCCGTCGCTAATACCGTTAGCGACGGGATAATTAGCGACGAATAGCGACGGCTTATCAAACGTTGGTAATATCAATAGCGACGGCGTTTTCTATTTTTAGCTAAAATCCCAATTTCTTGTAGTGTATGGCTAAATAAATACTTTCTTTTACATTAAAAAAAAGGGTTTTATGCATGTATACCATTAAAAAAACATGCTATTTATTTTTATACCACTATAAATAACCTATTTATTTTTATACTATTGAAATATGTAGAATTATGCATATTTATCATTCTAGTTAATTTTCATCTAAATTTCTAATAAAACTGTTAAAGTCTTGAAGAAATGACCAAATTATCCTTATTTTTTATTTTGCATCTTTTAACTTATGAAATAAAATATGTATAAAAATAAAAAATATTAATTTAAAATGAGAATGATAAATTTCATCAAAAATTCAAAAAAATAAAAATTAAACATACAAACTATTTATTAGAAAAGACATAGTACTTGTTAATATTTACATTAGCAGAAATGAAATAAAATTATTTTGAGAACAATTAATCATGTATATATTACAAATTGATCATTTAAAAAAAAAAAATACCTAGATCCCTTTTTTTGTATGATAAAAAAAAAACCTCGATTTTGATTGGAAGAAAAGAAAAGATGGGGATAATCACACATTATGCGCAGAGGTCACTGAAAGTGGTAGATTTTAGATTTATCATTGAGAACCAAAGGAAAATTATATTTTCAACCCCAATTGCAGCCTCATTTACAGTCTATACCATTTTTATTTATACATTCTTCTATTGAAGTATATATATATTGATATATAAAATGAATTATATATTGAAATAAAATAGTATATTTTTATCATTTTGAAAAAATGATTATATCATACACGATGATAAAACATCATACACTATAATAGAACAGTATATATTATATTATCATATTGTAAGTGGGTTAGTAAAATAAATCAAATGCATCAGCCCTCGTAACCAAATTATTGCATGACCTTTTCAACTTTGTTTTTTGAACTTCTATCTTTTAATCTTCCTATTAAAAGAGAAGGGAAGAAAAATAGAGATTGAATTTATGCGTGGGATTGTCCTTTTCTTTTAATTTTTTTTTTAATAATGTTATCGGTGTGTAGTTCGGAAATGTTTTAATTTTTTTAAATTATTAAACATCATTTATGTATACACACACACTTTAAAAAAATAGGACCCATGGAATGGAAAATGTAAAAATTATCGAGATATATTTTTCACATAAAAAGGTATATACTCGCTGGACAGCTATGAGCATATGGACTGTTTGTGAAATTATCTCCACAGACAAAACATCACTCAAATTATTTTACAAATCCAAAGTTTAAGTTCTATAAACTCATGTTATCGACAATGTTGTTGTCAACTTGAAATAAGGAAAATGTTAGAATCAGTCATTTTTACATTTCAAAATTTAAACCACATTTTTTTCATTATTAAATAATAAACATCATCTAATAAGGTATATGCTTTGATAAAAAAACGTACACCGCTCTATTTTGAAATGAATGAATCCATTTTTAATAAGTGTAAAAAAAAATTAACGAGATATATACATTATCCAACAAGGTATATATTTCACTGGATTTTTTACGAGGTATATGTAACTGCATTTTATACTATAAAAAAACTAAATGTAACAGCGCCATTGAAAGATGTGGGTGACATTTGCGTGGGCTTTGTTAAGTGTACCTATGTATATGGGCCAGTAAGGGTCCACAATTGTAAATAAAATGGAAGGAAAATGATACACTCAGTAATATTCACCGATCAAAACTCAGACCTCACATGTTTTCAATTTTTTAAAAATAGTAAACATCATCTAATTAGGTATATGTTTTAATGAAAAGTGTATATCGCTCCATTTCGAGTTGAATGAATCCATTTTTAGTAAGTGTAAGAAAAAATTTAGTGAGGGATATACATCATCTAACGAGGTATATGCTTCACTGAATCTGTAACAAGGTATATAGGACTGAGAACAAAACTGAGTGTAGCAGCACTCAAAATGGAATAAAAAAGAGCGTTGATACATACAGTCTTTTTTGTAGCCCATTTTGCATCCCCATACGCTATGATAACGTAGTATATACTACATTATCATAGTGTATATGCCCTATCATAGTATATGACTTAATTTTTTTTATTTTTTTATTATGAAAAAAAATATACTAATGCATCTCAATATATACTTCATTTCATATAACAGCATGCATTTCAAAATGTGAGTGTATGATTTTAAAGAAAAAAAAAAACAAGATGGACTAGAAAAAAAAGAAAAACGAGATGGTTGTGTATATCTTTTTCCAATAAAAAAATATATCTCGTCACATTTTGAGCACCCAGGCCAGTCCTAAAAGTGACTAAAAAATAATGGGGATTAGGCGAAATCTTGAAATAGAGCCTCTAAAATAATATTTTATTTATTTTTTCTATAATAAAAAATTTGAATTTCTTTTATTTTTATTTTTTTAACTACTATGACTAATAAAAATGGATAAACTAGACTAAATGAAATACAAAGAGAAAATATTGAATTTTTTTAAATAAAAGATAAATTATAATCAAATCAGAAATTTTGAATAAAATATATAAAAAAGATAAACTTAAAAAATAAAAAAATGGAAATATATATAAATATGATATGAAAAATAACGCGTAAACCGGCCAATATGATTTTTTTTTTAAATCACATAAATAAAATCTTAACCAATAAATATTAACCAATAATAAAACACAAAACCCCAATAAGATAGGGAATGAAAAAAAAATCAAAACAAACAAGAAAGAGAATAACAAAAAAATACCGAAGATAAATAAAAAAGAAAAAACTAAAGTTTCATTTTTATAAATCAAATCAAATAATAGATAAAACCAAATCACAATTAACTAGAAACAAAACAACTAAATTAGAAATATGGATAAGTTTTTAAATATAATATAAATATTCAAAAAACAATAACAAAATAAAAATCCTAATAAATTAGGGATAAATATTTTTTCTAAGATTCAGGGGGCCTCCAAATGTGAGGGCCCTAAACAACTGCCTTGGTTGCCTATGCTCAGGGCTGGCCCTGGCAACACCATATGTAATATCCAATCGTCTTAATTTTTTTACAAATATATACATATTTAATAATATAAATATTATTATGAAAAATAAAATATATTTAGATAAATCAGTTTTATTTGTCTAAAACAATATATAAAAAAATGTTTTTGTTTTGGGCTTTTCCAATCCCATTTTTAATATTGTTTATTTTTAGAGTTTAATTATACTCAGTTTTTTTCTCAGTCCAAAACACAGTCCTATATACCACGTTAGATGTTCTATATGCCACATTAAATATTTTTTAACATTTACTAAAAATTAGCTCATTCAACTCGAAATGAAGCGATATACAATTTTTATCAAAGCATATACCTCATTAGATGATGTTTACTATTTTAAAAAAAATGAAAACACGTGAGGTCTAAGTTTTTGTTGATGAATGTGACTAAGTCTAACATTTTCCTTATTTCTATCATTGTAATAAGTTATTTGTCTCAATAAGTTATACTTTTATAATTAAATTTATATAATTTTATAAATATAAATTTTACTTTTATAAAAATATATTTTTTTAATATCATTTTGAAAAAATGGTACAGCTGATCATATATGTGATTGAAAATGAATTGAATATAACATTTTTCATTTTATTTTTTGTCTGAAGTGTCCACAGACTTTGAAACCCAACCTCCTATTGCAGCAGCTTTTCTTTGGCTTTTTTTTATACATGTTTGATACTGGGGCTCTGATAGAAAGAAAGATAATATCAGGGACAGTAAATTTTTAGTCATTTTGTCGTTCCATTTTAAATTTTTATAAAAGATATATATACTTTATTAAATAAAATATATAGTTTTGTAAAAAAATGATGCATATATTTGAATAAATTATACTCATGCTGTTTTTTACAATTTTGCTAATTGAGTATATTTTTATAACTGAGTATATAATTGATGTTAGAAGAGTATATATATTCCATCATTAGATGGATCCAATATGCAGGGAAAAATGCATATAACACCCCTCCCCCCTTCCCACAAACATATGAAAAATCACCTCATGTGTTTTCCCATAGTGCAAATAAACCCCCACAGACATAATTAAAAATCAAATCATCTCTTGTGTAAAATTACCACTGACGGAATTAAAATGTGTGAAATATTCCGTTATGCTATCCTGGTAAAAATGTAATAATTCAAATAACTCCCTATAAATTAAGAAAAATACAAATAACCCCTCACAGTTCCAGTTTTATCCTTTCTTTTTCCTTCAATCCCCATATTTAACTGAAATCATTTCAAATCGTTTTTCTATGTAACTAAACAACTCAAATTAAAACTTTAAACTTCAAGAAGAAGAAGAAAGAGGAAAAGAACAAGAAGAAAATGTTAAGTTTAGGTTTGTTTAGGTGAAGAAGACGAAGAAGGGGCCGGATGTTAGGTTTGGCTTGATTAGATGAAGTAGCTTTACACAATTGAGTCCAATTAAGGTAATTCATAGTTAACATAACTCACAAAATGGGTGATTTGACTTTTAGTTATATTTATGGGAGTTTATTTGAATTTTAGAAAAAAAATGGTGTTATCTAGATTTTCATATATTTATGGGGGGCTATATGCATTTTTTTTCATATATCGGTCAATTGAGGGAATGATGTGTTTAGTCTCACAACGTCTAATGGGATAAGATAGTCTGTGCTTATATGTGAACACAACTCTTATATGTTGTCCATGTGGATCGCGTATGGACTGCCAGATCATGTAAATCAGTATTATCCCCTACCTCACCCAGGATCAGGGTCAACCATGGATGGTTGACTGAGTCAAGGTTGGGTCATTGTTCGTGGTTGGTGTACTCAACCTAACAAAAGACTAAAAAAAAAGTTTGTGACATAAACTCAACTAAGAATAAAAGTATATTTTAATTTTTGGTCATCAACTTATCAAAAAAAAAACTTTAGGTCATCCATCAACATATAGAAAAGCAATAACGCTGAGACAATATGAAAGTAATAGGAACTCAATTATTAACTCTTTTTTTTAAGTCACATGAGCAACTTGTGCCAAAAAAGCCAGTCCAATCTCTCCAGCATCTCCTCCTTTTAGAAAAAACTTGTCAACGAATGCCAAACAAACTTTAGGCCTTAGAATCTCCCTATTACATCCAGGAAGAAATTATATACTATGGAAGCTTCCTTGATCCTTCCTTTTTTACCATAAAAAGTCCTTGAATAGGAGTTTTGTATACTAAAAAAAATAATAACAAATAAATACATTTATCTACCTAGGCCCCACTTTTTTTTTTTTTAATTTTGTCCAAGAAAGAGTCCCCATACAGCTTTTCATCAACAATTTTTGGAAGTGTATCAATATGCCCAATTTTGTATGCAGCCCATCGCCCATCTACAGTCTTCACCATTTTTTTTTTAAATATGCACTCAACATTTGAAACATATATTGATATAAAAAGTGAAAACATTTAGATATACTAATATTTTTTTCTTTGAAAATTTTTTTTTCATATACAGCGATGGTGCAGCTTATACATTGTCATATTATATATTGCACTACCGTGGCATATAGACAATTGGAGGACCGCTTCTTAACTGTAGACAGGGCTATAAAATAGATTGAGTTGTATCAACATTTTTTTTTAATGAATTTTTACAAGGAAAAATTAAGAATTGCATTAGTTTTTGCTTTTTTAGGTCTGGATTATCCTTTCTAAGAGAAAGAAGAATCTTATTACATGTAGTTTTACATACAATTTTAATTATAATCCCTAGTTCCTTCAGGGTCATGTGTAAAACAGAAGCTATATAATGCGTAGAATAAAATGTATACATTTTAAAAAAATATAATACACATACTCGAATTGAATAAGCTTCTCTAAACAAAAAAAGATAGCATATTTTTAACACGCACACACATGAAATATATAGCTTTTTTCAATTAATCCTATAATCTTTTTTAAATTATATATATATATACACACATGCACACATTGCCCTTGCCCCTTTGACAAAATGTTAATTGAAAAAAGATTAATAAGTCTTCCTTGCCTGTTACATGCCTTTTGGGACTTTTTTTCTAACAAATGCTATGATCGTGAGTTTGAAATTGTTTCAAGAAGACAAATGCATCCCCACAATGATCAGTGCCTGAATTGTTTATTCATTGAAAAAGTACATGAGTAAGGTTACAGAATATATCCCTAAAAGTATATGTAGCATTGACTCATGAAATAGGATATGGTGATATACCTCAATGTTCAACTTGTAATATAAATAATTAGGATTACCTTGATATTTAATATGCAACAACAAAAACTTTATTGCTTCCACAAAAAAAGGGAAAAATCGAAATAACTCCTTAGAAAGTTAGGTAAATGTGGTTTTAGTCCATGTAAAATTAAAAAATTAACATAGGTTCCTAGAAAGTATATATGATTAACGAATTTAGTCGCTGAGTTAAATTACTCTAATAAATAGATTTAAGTATGCCCCTACAAAATATAAAAAATCTGATTTAGTCATTTTGATTATAAAAATACTCCTTCCTTTCCTTGAAAATTCTCTTGCTATCATATACTCATCAACGGAAAAAGAGTAAAAGATCAATATAACTCCCTGGAAACTTGTGAAAATTGAAAAAGGTCCCTGTAAAATTAATAATCCCCTTAACGTCAACAGCAAATCTGGTCAGTCTATTACAGTAGTTTATCAAATAAATTTTAAAAGGGTAATACGGTAATTTATCATGTATAGTTAAAGTCAAACAGAGATCTACTTAGTTTTGGTTACAGCTGGAATTAAAATAAATATTATCTGATAAGATAGAGACCTGAAGGAATTTATCGATTTATAGGGACCTTTTCTGATTTTCACAAGTTTTTAGGGAGCTATATCGATTTTGAAAACAAAATGGGTGAAGGCATTCTAGTAACTTTTAATATGTAGTTAAGATTAACCATGTACTTGATTAGTTGGGGTGATGGTAGATATTGAAACGATATTTTTCTAACAACATGAAAATTTGTAGCGATTTTTCAATTTTACAGGGAATAAAACTGATTTAGCTAACTTTTTAGGAAGTTATATCAATATTTCCCAAATAAATAAAAAAAAACAACTTTTTTTTTATTGCGTTTAAGGTTTTTAGAAGGTGGATACAGTTATTGGTCGCCATTGAAGATTTATTAGATTTTTTGGTTTTAGAAGGTGGATACAGTTATTGGTCGCCATTGAAGATTTATTAGATTTTTTGGGTAGATAAATTTTTTTGTTTTTTTAGTACGTAGGTTTGGACTGGGACACATAGACAGTGTACATAACCCACAAACACACAGTCCACAAGGTTGTTCTTTTTTCTTTATTTTACCACTGCGCCAAGTACAGGCTGGACAATTTATTTTTTTCTAATTAATTCTTCTTCCATTAACAAAAGTACATGCACCAGTGGGAGAGTAATACATATGTCAACCTGTCAATAACTGGTCTAGTAATTAATCTATTATAATTAAATTTGGTGGCTTCCTTCTTTTCTCACATGAAAAGAAAAACATGCAACAATATTCTACTCATTACGTTTTATTGGTAGTACTAGTTTTATTCACGTAATTTGAATTAAGTATAATTTTATATTTTTTTATTAATTTTTATTTAATTAGTAAAATAATTAGTTTCATTGGAATTTATATATACTCAAAATATAATAATTATTCATGTTTATTCTCACAAAATAAACTGACATAATGCTCTCTTTATTCCACTTCATATTTTGTGATTATTCCATAAATAAGAAACCACCATTTGGGGCACCAAGGAAAACTCTCTCGTAGAGGTGGAATAACTATAAAAAAGTTATTTGTTTCGTGTAAATAAAATCAGATTGTTTTGATATTAATTCTAGAAAGAGGAGAGAATCGGTAATAATCTATTTATATCTTATACACATTTAGAAGACAATAAAACAAAAATAATGATGATGAAATAAAAAAAACATATAATCAAATGAAAATTATCTCAATAGCTATCTATCCTTGAATAATAGGGAGTTAATTTATGTTTTTTTTCAATGGTAGATGCACCAAAAACAAAAATAATCCATTTATAATTCAACTAATCTACTAAACTCTTCTATTCAGTTACTATTCCAGCAAAGGTATCCATGTTGGGAATTACCCCCATTTTGTGTTGAATGGCATCAGTACTCTGAGGACATTTCATGCCCATGCCCTCCCTGCAAATACTGTCATGGACCCACTAAGATGCACTTGGGAGAGGAGGAAAACTGATAGTACCACCCTTTTTTTTTCTTTTCTTTTCTTTTCTTTCTTTTTGAATAAGAGGGTCTACCCTTATTTTTAAGAGGGCAGAGATTTCATTGAGGTCACTCTAAAAACACTTTTGAAAAATAAAATTTTAAATAAAGTGGTTTAAATAGATTTTGATTTCTAAAAAACATATTTTTTACGTTTTTTAAAAAGCAATCATTTTATACTGAAAGTTGTATGTAACTTTTTAATTAAGCCAGCTCCCTAAAACTTGTTTGATAACAAGTTTGAAATTTTTGCTTAATTAAAAGCAGAATCACCCCCCCCCCCCCCCCCAATTGTGTTAGTGGGGGTGTGGGATGGAATTATGAAGGATTTAATTGTGTGCATGAACCTCTTCTTTTCTATAGTGTTGGTGGCTTTGATTGTCGTTAAAATCTCGTCTTTGCCAACCTAGGTAGAAGTGGTAGCAAGGGGTCGAATCCACAGGGAGGCTATTGAAGCAAACGAATAAAAGTAAAAGATTATCAATTTTTGGTAAAAAAGTTTAAAAACAAATTATCAATAATTGATTTAAGAAAACTAATTTAAAAGCTAAAGTTGAAACTAATGTATAAAAAAGACCACCAAGGATTGGAAATCCACCCCACGTGTATCGTGATAATTTTTTCTTTTTCATCTAATGAAAACAGAATATTTTAAAAACAGTTCATTTCTACTCGATTTAAAAATAGGGTTTATAAAGCATCAACCGTATCCCATCTAAGTAGAACGACGGAAGATCTAAAAATACCCATAATCAAAAGAAATCTAAGTTGAAGAAACTATATAAACATGAAGAACAAATCAGAAAATATCAATGCACAAAGAAAAGAATCAATCATTCAAACGCATGGGGTGGAATCCTATTCTTGATGGAAGGATTTTCTAGCCTATCATGGTTGATGAAAGTATAGAATAAACATAAAAATATTCCATGAAAACAAAATAACAATGTACTTTTATTGAAAACATAAGAGAATCTGTTTCTAATAAAAACAAAACAAAAACTCAAAACAGAAAAGAAAGAACAAAAACTAAAAATGAATTCCTTCTTTGCTGAATGAAGAGATGCCTTTCTCTCTCTCTGGAGTGCCTTTTTTATAGGGGTTTTGAGGGTTGAATTAGTTGTAAATGCAAATTTGCTTGAGTTGTTAATGTTGATTTGCAAAATATGTTGGAGATATAATTGCAGAATCTATTAGAGATCTTGTTGATTTGTTGGAGATGTCAAAGCTGATTTGATTGAAGATTTTATTGATTTGGTGGATCATTTTTAGAAGTTTTGAAGAAGCTTTGAATGCTAATTTCTTCTCCAATTTATAACCTGCCAAATTTAAATACTACCAAATTTAGATTTCTGAATTTTAAAATATGGCTCTATATGAACAATATGATAATGCATATTAATTGTATAAATATTGTCAATTTGTACAAAATATGTTTTGAATATAAAGAATAGAATGTATATATGAATAATTACATAGGGAAATGTTCTAAAACAACTCTTAAAAGCATATAAAAATATATTCTTTTGAATAACTAACACATAGCATTTACATATTAATGTTTATATAATGACAATCATTTAATAATATCCATAATTTTACGTATCGTGTATGATTTATGAATGTACAGTTATTGAATCGAAATGGACAATTATATGACAACTTTATTATTATGTTCAAGAACTACATACATACTTGCCAGTATCTACATAGTACAAAAAAATGGAACACTAACCTTTTTTAAATAAAAATAATGAATGTAACTTGGAAAATATAGTATAAAAAATATTTATTAAATTTATATGAAAAATTCTTTAAAAAAAATCATTCCTATTTCAATTATCATCTTTTAGATATGTGGTTAAAGTCAATTTATTTCCTACACATCTCATGCTTGAATCTTCTAAATTTGTGAACCTTAAATTTTTTAACTAATTTTAAATTCATAAATTTTTTTTAAAAAAAAAAAAAAATATTGTCATAAAAAATATCAAGTGCAGCGGTCTATGCATATTTTGATTTGTTTTAGTCTTTTAGGTATATTTTCATATAAAATGAAATGTTAATTTTATACACATATTAATTACACCTAAATTTAAATATACAAGATATAATATTTACATGAATAATCCAATATAGACGAAATGATTATAAAAATTTAACCATCTAAAAAACTCACTCTATTTATTATATAAGGTAATAAATTTGTATACCATGTAATATATATTTTTATATAAAAAAAATAATGCAACAAATCTTTATAAAATTCAATTCCAATAGATTTAGTATATATATTTAATTTAAATTTGAATATATTCCTGTCCGTTTACTAAAATTTGATTTTAAAATCTTAAATTTTGAATAAATATTTAATAATAATTGTTAAATTTATGAAAAGGTAAAAATGAAAATAAAAATTGAATATTTTTCTTTTAACAAATAAAATATTAAATACTTTCCGCTAAATTTTATTGAACTAAGATTGCATACAATGACTGGGTGTAACAGTGTAAAAAAAGCTTTTTTATAATATGTGGGACCCCATTGAAATTGATCCTCAAAAACAGTAATTAATCACACCACTGGCACATGTGTGATATTTCAATTTAATTCTTCCAATGGTTTTCCCCTTCTTTTTCTTCTCAAAAAATAAAAATAAAAATAACAATTTATATAAAAAAAAAAGTCCAATAAATGTAAACAAAGAAATAAAAATAAGAACAGACAGAGACAGAGCTCTCACAAAAAACACCCGCCTTTCTTGACTACTCAACCCTCCCCCTTCGTGTCCGAACGCATTGTGTCCGAGATCACAATCACAAGATACAAAAACAAGAATCACAAGAACCCAGAAGAGGAAATCTGGGCCTTTGATTTCAAATCGGACGATGGGAATCGGATCTCACGACGCGGTCAAGCAGCTGAAGGCCCTCATCGATCAAGGTTGGATTTTTATGGTACCCTTTTTAAAATCTGTTGATTTGACCGACTGGGTTTTCGAAATTTGATTTTTTTGGATTTTTTTTTTTTTTTTGTTGCAGTTGATGAGCCGTTGAAGAACACATTCCAGGTGAGTGTTAGTGAAGTCTGATGGGTTATGTGGAATTTTGAGTTCTTGATCTGCCTTTCTGTTATTAGATCAACACCAAAAACTTTTGTTTTTGGTGGTGATTTGATTGACTTTAAGTTAATTAGGATCAAAGTGTGATTTTTTATAATTGGGTCTTGAAGATTCATCTTAGATTTGGTTTTGTTTGTGAAATCATGTTCTTGTAAGTCAATGTAGCTGTGTTGGAATGTTTTTGGCCAATCGGATGTGGAAGAGGTTTGGGTTTTAAATTTCATGAATTCTGCTTGGAATGGGTGTTCGGTTTATGATATTGGGTTGGTTGATCTGTGGCTTTGTTAGGCTGATATTCTTGATTTGATTCCCAGACATTGCTTTACATTCTAGATTGTCTTGTCGTCTTTATTGGGGTGTGTTGACGACACTTTCTTAATTGGAATTCTTACAATACATAATTATATGACCTTGCTTTATATCGTAGTATGTATACCAACGAGATTCTCCTTGTTTTGGAGGAGTCTCAAGATTAACTGAAATTGAATCTTGATGAGTAACAAATGTTTGAAACATTTTGTTTGTGTTGAATGTTATGTCTGATATTAGTGAATAATGAAAGTATTAGCCACGTATAAATTTGGGAAACTGAATGGATCGTGTCACCAAAAATATGTTCTGAACATTTCCTCAAACACATGCTGTTTCTAAAACATTGTGCTATGATTTTATTCAATACAGAGATTGTCATTATCAATTCATTTTGGCGAATATATCTTATGCAATTTGTTTGCAAGGGATAAATCTCATTCCTTTTCCCATTAATCCTTAAATTTAAGTTTGATATTAACAATTTAATAATTCAGTTTATTCTGAATTTTCTCCTTTTTTTACATTTACTGCACTTAACATCGTGTCGTACTGTTCTTCTATTTGGTGGAACATAATAATTCTATGATCAAGTGGGTCTTGTAATATGTAATATATAGGTATCATCCAGTGTTCATATTTTCATATATAAAATTGTTTCCGTGACAAATTAATGTCAACCAAAAATGTTGTCATTCATCTCATGTAGGTATGTTGCTGAATCACTTATAGTTATTATTCAGTCATATGTTTTTGGTTTGTGGTTATGCCCACAATGGTGCCTTGAGTATTCAAAGGCCAACCATTAAAATTTTCTGAGCTAGTATTAAGAGTAATTCATTATTTTTCGATTATGGAAGCAAAGCTTTAAACAAATCTGGAGAAACTGACTTATTTGTATAAAATTTATATTGATATCATACAATTATTAACTTTAATTATTTGACAACTGGTTTCATGATTGCAGCTTAATAAATGATCGTTAACTTAATATATCAACCCTGACTAAGCTTTGTCCTATAATCTTGGCAGTAATGCTGGCTCTAAATAACTTTTGGAATCTTCTTTTCACATATATCATAAATGTACGCTCAAGAACACCCCCTAAAAAACTATAAAAAAGTTGAGTATTCCAGGATTCTGAATAAACTTGTGATGTTTTATTTCATTGCCAATGCACTCCGATCTCCCTATACATATACATGTCGGGTGCTATCTTGAGCCTTTTCTTTTCAATCAATGAATAATGATTTTCCACAATTGTTTTTAAATTCGTAAGAAAGTGACATACAATAATGTTCATGAGATGACCACAACTATACATGCATCTTGAAAGGGGTTTGGGCCAGGATATATGTGAGTGATGGACAAGTAGATGTCAGATAAACTTTTAAGCTGCTCATGTTCAAGGGATCAAATGTATTGAAAACAATGTGTGTTGCTGGTTAAAATACACCCATGTCATGGTCAGCTTTTTGTTTCATTATAGCAAACTCATATTATTGCGTGCTTTAATTGTATTAATCAGATTAAAAGACTGGTTTGTTTGTCTCCTTTGCTTTCCAGAATATGCATCAAGGGTATCCAAACGAAACATTGGTTCGATTTCTCAAGGCGAGGGAATGGAATGTAGCCAAGACTCATAAAATGGTTGGCATGCTTTGGAGCTATAATTTTTTAGGTTCTTGCTCCAACTTATTGAAAATATTCTAAATCGTTCGCATATTGAAGTTATCAATTCTTTTGCAGTTGGTGGATTGTTTAAACTGGAGGATACAGAATGAGATAGACAGTATATTGGCAGTGAGTTTCTTTCATATGCGTTTTGGTCAATGTTCTATATTTATATACTAGACATGACAAAATTGTTTATGATCCTTGAAAATCTACTAGTATATAGAAAGTTCCAACACTTGAATTTTTTTATATTCTGCGACAACATGATTATTTTCATTGTTATAAATTTTGAAATAATGAAATGAAAATTTATCAGTTATTGATTTGGTTGATGCATCATTTACAGAAACCTATAGTTCCCACAGAATTATATAGAGCAGTGCGGGATACACACCTCACAGGATTATCAGGATATTCGAAAGAGGTAGTTATCTCATGCAACCTTTATGCCATTTTTATATATTGTGCTCTTAATAGTCTTGAAATCTTTTTCTGATTTGATATATTAATACCCACTACTTGCTTTTCTTGCCTTCTAAAGTACAACTTAATTCTTCTTATCATACTATTTTGTATGTTGTGATTGGGCAGGGCCACCCTGTAATTGCTATTGGTGTTGGGCTCTGCACATTTGACAAAGCATCGGTAAGAATTGTGGTTTTTGGTTTGATTTATTTCTTCAAGACCATTAATGACATGGTATAAATGAGTTCAGAATATCATCAGAAAATGTATGCATTTAGGTGATGGCTCGTAAATAGCAATGACGTGCCAGGTATATAGTCAATATTATTATACACAAGCACCCTGTAGAGTGATAACTGTCAGAACTTGGACAACTACAATATATCCCTTACACAAATAGAACTATGCAAAAAAAAAATCCCCATATAATTTACCAAAAGTTCTCAGAATACTTTTTTCTAACCCTAAATAAATAGAACTTTATTAAAAGTTCTTGGTAAAATTTATCAAAGGTCCATAAGAAAAGTATCTATTTGTACATGATGCGCATAGCACGTGTAGTTCCTTCATCAAATGATCTAATGATAACTAATATTCGGTTGATATCATCATTAATTATCAAAATACTTTTTCCTCCATAATTTGGCATCATCCTCATAAGTCATCTTCCCCCGTCGATCATCTCCTGCCAGTGTGCTAGTATGATATTCTGCATGTTTCCAGCATTGTTCTTGTCTTGTTCTGAAGCGACAGTCCATGTCTCATTGATGTTTTTTTTTTAAATTTATATCGTTTTATAAGTTAACCACTTTTATTCTCAACACTTTTGGTAGATGTCACTTATACTTGTGCATGGTCCAAGTTTTTTCGCAGCCTTTCACATGCAATATATTTTTAGCTTCTTAACAAATTAAAATGAGCATTAGTCTGTGCATAAAATTATTTTAATCAGATACTAAATATTCTTGTGATGCATTATCAATTCATAATTTGAAACTGAAACATCATTATGCCCTGGGTATCCAAATTATACTGTCAGATATTAAGTCTTTCAACACAGCATATTGTTGATAAAATGCTCAGTACTTCACTTTGATCAATGCAAATCACATTCTTTTTATTTGTGTCTTATATTACTGATAAATATTATCGATTTAGATTCAGCTCATGCTGCTGTTTATTATGATCCAAATCTATCAAGCCATTTAAACTATTAGTATAGAATCATTTTTTTCCCAAATAATGTGTAAAAGGAGATAATTGAACAAAGGGAGGTACTTAATTACATTTTGTAGCTTTTCTTGATAATGTGGGCCTTTTTCATGCACGATATCATCAATATAGTGCTTGGCGAAGCATGAATAAGCTCAAATTATCGAAGCAATCAAACAATTTCTATGACTTAAAAAAATGAGAACACTTGAGAAAAGCTGATGTCTTTTAAATAATTTTTTATGTATCTACAAGGACCTCAGTCAACTCTGTTGACAAGGAGCCTTCTGTTGGGAAATAAGTGTTTCCTACCCACAATACATTGTCTACAGATTTTAAAGGTCTTTCTGCTAGATATCAATGCCAAGTTACCTACTAAACTTCCCTAAAAAAAGTTAACTACTAAACTAATTAATTTTTTCATTGTAGGTTCACTACTATGTGCAGTCACACATCCAAATAAATGAATATCGAGATCGTGTAATATTGGTGAGTGTAGAAGTTGTCAAACATGTAGGCTTAGTACTAACTAACTTGTTCACTTACATCTAGCTTCTTTTGCAGCCTGCTGCAACTAGAAAGAATGGTCGGTATATAGGCACGTGTGTGAAGATCTTGGACATGACAGGTCTGAAACTTTCAGCATTGAGCCAGATAAAGGTCAGTTTTAATGAGTTTTGTTGATTTGATTCTTTAATTTTGATGCACAACTCGTCTTTTACTATTGACCTGCTTGGTTTGGCTGCAAATTTTATTCCATCTTCTATATTCTAGCAATCCTCATTTCTTTTTAATAACATGAATGTTGTATAACATTTCTCATTCGCAGCTTTTTTCTTGTGAGCCTTGATGTCCATGCACTCTTCTACGTTAAATCTAGTGACATCTTTCATATTTGGACACTATTTTGCCACATGGTTTAAGAATTGATGTGAATTATGTTTCACGTCAGTTTCCACTTTAATGTTTTGTTACAGTATGAGTCAACCCCATGTACTAATACTTACCAAATCAGTCGATTATCATAATGTTTATCGCCCTATATCAAGAAATAAAGGGACAATAAAATTTTAATTATTCAGCACTTTCATCTCTAATCCCAATTTTTACGATCCATGTAGGTTGATGAGGCCTAGATCAATAAAAAATTGACTTCTCAAAAAAAAAAAAATTATAAGTAACCCTACAACATAATTTGAAGAGCAAAAATACACCTAATGTTTGCATTGGTTATCCCCTGGCAGCAATTTTGGATAAGTCAAACTGCATGAGCTGACCAAACAATAAAGATAATTATTCATTGAATTTTAGTGCAGTGTGTCGTGATGTTTGGATGTCAGTCAAATGGTTAGTTTAAATGCATGTTTAATCATTCATATCACAAGTATTTATGTTTTGATCTATAAAACTTGGCACATCTTAATTTTCAAAAATTAAAGTTAGCACATCATCACTGCATCTCCAAGTGTCCTAGTGTTTTTACATTGTTTTGGTTTTGTACACGTATTCTAGTATCAAAAGACAATATGAAGAACCTTCAAAAAGTAAAAGTATCCTAATGGTCTCATTGTGTGTTTAAATGTGCTGATTTTCATTGTTTTGCTTTCCAATGCAGCTACTGACCATCATATCCACTGTTGATGACTTAAATTATCCGGAGAAGACAGAAACTTATTATATAGTAAATGCTCCATATATTTTTTCAGCATGTTGGAAGGTAAAGTGTTTGATTATACTCATTTTAAAAATTCTATGGTGAATAAGTGGTTTCTGATCATGTTTCTTCTTATTAATTGAAATTGAATTGCCATTACTATATTTGCTCATATTTTTTTGGTAGGTCGTCAAGCCCCTTCTGCAAGAAAGGACCAGGAAAAAAATCCAGGTGCTGCAGGGTTGTGGCAGAGATGAGTTACTGAAGGTAATATTAGCTAAAGACATTTTTTGTTACCAAGGACATAGTTAATAAACAATGTCAGATCTGCATGTTTAACTAATCCATCTAGATGGATTTTGATGTCTACCTTTTTGTCAACCAAAACCACCAATATAGATGAAGTAAATACCCTTACACAAAGGATTAATGGAAAATAGGTACATTAATCAATCTTCTCCTCTCTTTCAGGTAAATTGGAAGTTAAAAAGATGTTTTATAACAATCACCAGTCAAAGATAAAAGTGGTTTACATAACAGGACCAACTTATCAAGTTTTCAAAGATAAATCAAGTTCATGGTTATTACAATATCCTACATTGCTATATACTTGGCCGAAAAACCTTATCCCGCCTCCATAAGAGACCTTATAGTCTAAAACCGAAATAAACTATTGACCCCCGTCAGTTTACATGAAAATGAAGGTTTCAATCTTACACTAGCCTAAATTGTGCAAAAATCAGTGCACCTTCTTATGAAGGCCATATAGTTCACCATTCCAAAGAAAAAAAAACTCCAAATTGAAGGTTACCTGTTTATAAATCTTCTGCATTTGTTTTGCTTCAGCTATTTGTTATCTTGCATTTTTTTTTTCCATAAGTTCCTCTCAGTCTACATTTGATTTTTACTTCTATTACTTGAATACCCAACATTTTGGTTTCATTGTTTTGCACTAGATAATGGACTACGAATCGCTCCCTCATTTTTGTAAAAGAGAAGGATCGGGCTCATCAAGGCACTCAACAAACGGATCCAATGACTGCTTCTCTCTCGATCATGCGTTCCATCAACAGCTTTACAACTACATCAAACAACAGTCTCTAAGCGTTCAACCTGTCGCCCCGCTCAAACAGGGCTCATTTCACGTTGATGTTCCTGAGGATACAGAAGGTTCCAAGATCGCCCAATCGATAGAATCCGAGTTTCAGAAGTTCAGCAACCGAAATGGCTTAACCCATTCACTGAGCGGGCTGAACATCAATGGTGATTTATATGACTAAAACATACAAAATCATTACTATAACTCAGAAGATAAGGCTGCTTCACATAATGTATGTACCACAATGTACTAGTAGAGCATTTGCAATCTCTCAGTGCGAAGCTTCTTCGATGAAAGGAAATTCAGTTCAATTTGTAGTTGTAGACTGTTAAAAGATAGAATGAACATCAAAGGCTGAACCCAGAGGTTGGAGAGGATGAAGAGAGGTTGTTTTTAGTCTATGCTCTCAAAGCCAGGGATTGCTTTTGAGTAAAAAAAAATGTGGGGAAGTCCTATATGCGCTCTAAATTTCTGTATTAATAATACTTATTGGAAATCATCCTAGGTATCATGTGATGTATCAACTGTAATTACAGTGACTGATCTTATGTTTTTATAATTATATTAGCATGACATGAAGTTTTGTGTTCCTTCCAGAATTTGATTAATAAAAATGGTGCTGTTTCCTGTGGTCTCATATGCATGATTTCAACAGTGTATATTAACTTATTTTTGTTTTTATATTTTAGTGGTTGGGTGGTTTTATATTTCTAGACACTATGTTCTATGTGGTTGTGGACCTCCATAACAGCATTGCTGGTACTGGATTCATTATTAAATATATATTTTTAAAAAATCAAAACATGAATATACCATAAAATAAGAATGTGAATAAGACTATCATTAGAATCATAAGTTAAAAAAATGAACCAAAACTCTTATCATGGCTTGACCCCAATTGTATAGTACAAAGGAAAAAAAAAAAAAAAAAGGTAAAAGACCTACTGTCCCTATGTGAGAATGACTAAATTACTCTATAACTACTGCATCAATTGGTTGTGGTCCATAGTAATAGATTAGTGTTTGAATTAGATATTTGTGTTTGAATTGATGATGAACTGGATGGATGGGTTGCGGTATTTATATGTAAAACTTGGATGACAAATTACCTCATATATCCTTGACTATAGTTTTTTTGGATGGTAGGGGGGATAATTTAAGGATAATATTACTTATAGTCCATTTTTCAATTTTAAATCCAGTCTACACATGTTTTTAATTTTTTTAAGATAGTATACTTTATCTAATGAGGTATATATTTTTATAAAAAATGAAATATATATTTCAATAAATTGCATAGATGCATTTATAGATACTGTAAAAAAAAATTATCGAAGCATAGATGTCGCTGAGATGAGTATATGCTTTTCATCGACACATATGGGACTGAAATTGAAACTAGAATAAAAACAATATAGTACACCTATAATTTAAACATTCTTATTTTGGAATAGGTGGGGGATGGGATGGAATAGTAGTAAATAAATAAAAAATATTTTGTTTTGTTGGTATAAAATGACTCACGTGTAAATCAATTATTTCTTTATAATTCTTTATTTACATCTTATTATCTTTTATCCACAGTTTATTCACAACTAATCAAATAATAAAAATTTTATTATTGTATCTCTAATAAGAAATCTAAAAAAATAATATAACAAAAAATGATTTATTCTTTATCTATATTGAAATAATTACATATCCCAAAATCCCATTCGCAACTACCCAACAAAGGTTGGGTTATACGTTCAGAACATGTAAGTGCAGAAATGTATGAATTCAATTCATTATGTAATTCAATTAAAGATACATATTTTATTAGAGTGGTGATACTCAGGCCCCAACTCATAGGCCCTACTCACAAATCCCATGAGGTGTCATCACCTTATTGGTTGGCTTGTTGACTTTTGAAAATGGATAAAATGACAAAATACAGATATGCCATTCATTAAAAATAGATCCCATTAACCCAAATCCTCATTTTTTCTCTTATTAATCTTTCACAATAATTTGAATTTGCCTATTTTGAAAAATATATCTTACACTAAAATTTGCCTATTTCAAAATTTGAATTTTGAAATTCTTATGAATTTTACACCAAAATTTACCTAACTTACACAAAAATTACCTAAATTGTTTTTCATCAAAATTACACCAAAACTTACCTAAATTATACCAAAATTACCTAAATAACACCAAAAAAAAATGTTCCAGTTTTTTTTATGATTATAAATGTAAATGTAATGTAGTAGAGGAGTCTACAACAATGACTATTTGCTCTTCAAATAAAAAAGCAAATAAAAAATTTTCTCTTCAATGACTATTTAGATTGTCATGCAAAAAATGTAACACTTCTACAACAATACACATGTAGTTAACTGTTACATTTACAAATATATAAATCATTACGTATATGCGATTGACTGTTACATTTATAAATGTAACAAATACAAATCATTATGTGTATGCGATTGAATGTTACATTTACGAATGACTGTTACATTTACACAGTTTTTAATACACATTTTTCTCAATGTAAATACAAAAAACAATACACACATGCACAAGACTGTTACATTTTAAATATAACAAAAAAAAAATTGAGACAAAACAAATCAAACTGTGAAAAATGACATTCAATGCATGAAAAAAATTCATAAAATTAGGATCTAAAAATCATTATTAATTTTATTATATAAATATAGAGTTCAAAAAAAAAAATTCAAAAACACCATCCAGTTTGTAACATTTCTCTTTGTAAATTAAATAAATGAAAACCATGGACCATTGAAAGAAATTGGAATTTGGGTTTTTTTTTTTTTTTTTTTGAAGAGAAGGAGAATGCCAACTCACTGTCATTGCCGCGTTTTCCATTTTCTTTAAATAAAACTAAAAAAACCAACAAACAAACCGTTAAAAACAAACACCAATCCACAAAACCTTATCAAAAAGGGTTTTTATTTTTAAGTCCCTATAAACCATATGATTTAGTGATCGATCCCTCCCTTCTTCATATTAATGTTTAAGTCCTTAAATTTTTTACAATATGTTACTTATCAATCCCTCCTAGGGACTAATAAAAAAATTAAATAATTTAGTAATAAATTCATTCCAGAGACTAATAAAGAACACATCGTTTAAACATAAGCACTTATACATATGAGGAAAGGAGGGATCGATCATTAAATCATATAATTTACGGAGACTTAAAAATAAAAAACCCTATCAAAAACTCCCCCAACCCTAAATCCACTCTCAACCTTTCTTTCAAAACCTCTCCCTTCAAAACAAAACACCATATAAATACAACCCAAAAACTACAACACCAAAACCAACACTTTCAACTACCACCACCACCACCACAAGCCCTCTTACACACAGACAACCTCCATCAGCTTCAATGGAGCCAATGACGATACTGGCACTCACGGGCGGCGTGATTGGGCAGATCGCGGTGGTCGTGCTCAGGTTCCGGCCGGCATTCGTCTTCGTCTCCCGCCTCGTCGACTGCCTCCAACACCCCCGACCTCCACCACCACTGGCCACCACAATCGAACAGGTCACAGAGACCATTGCAGGGCAACAGCACCCCAACCAACACCAAGACTAATGACAACACAATGTTGTAGTGATCTATCTTCGATATCTGTAGATAATGTGAGATGTAAACTATGTTGGTATTTTGTGACCAACTATACATATAAATCTTATTTAATGCTTTGAATCCAAACCGTATAATTGCAAGAGTTTGTAACAGATTGATAGGGTAAACATGCATATGTTTGTTTTGAAACACCTATACGATTGCATGCACTGTTAGTCTGAAACGGTTAGTCCGGTGTCGGTTCACAGAATTTGAAATGCATAATGAGTGATGTTACACAGTATTTTTCAATCTAAATTCTAATCTTATATGCGTCAAATCACAATTCACCGAAGCATATACTTTTATTAATTAGGTATATGTATCGATAATATTTTCACATTTTCTATAAATGCATACATACAATTCGTTGAAACATATGTTTTATGTTTTATAAAAACATGTACATTATTAGATGAAGTATACTATTTTTAAAAAATTAAAATATGTTAAAACTGGAAATAGAACTGTACCTAATATATCTACCAATGTGATGTGTATGTAACGGCTTGCCCAAAGAAACAAAACCAAATGGTAGTGACACTATTTACCAAGAACAGAGCCTAGTACCCTCTTACTTTTTTCGGATACGCATTTCTAACTCAGCACTTCCCTTCTATTGATGCATACTGTTATTCGATGCATGTGATATCCTTATTATTATTGAGTTTAGATCATTGTGTATTTGCTGTGCTAACATGTACGAATTTGTATGACTCATTATTTTTATATGACACGCATAACAAACTAATGATGGGTTCAATTCCATCATTGATTCTATTCATAATGCACAAATATGTTGTGTTTCAATAAATTACATATACCCACAACAAAGTTTCAGCATTTCTGTAATCCTACTAGTGGAAGATACAACATTTCTTGAGGGCAAGTTTGATAACCCTAGTCTCTTCCATCAGTAATCTAATTCTAATAGATTATGTGAAAGAAAGGAATGAAGATGATTTTGCCTAAGCCAAGCCACATCAGCATGGTCACGGTACAAAGAATTCCAAACTTCATTCACCTGGATATTCCAGAAGGAGAATGAGAAGGGGTACCAAACTGCCCCTAACTGCACATTCCTGCGTTGTGTGTTCTTTTCACAGCTGCCTGTAGCACCTGATCGCAACAGCAACTGATGCGATGGCAGCGACAACTGCGATGGCAGCGTAAGTGTCCTCTCGCTCCCAGCTCTCAAACCACGTGGGCATGGAACAAGATTTGCGACTGCAGCAGCTTTTGCTGCTGCGATAGCTATTTATTGGCTTCGCTTCATGTTCGGTCGCACTAGTATTCCCTGGTTTTTCCTCTGGTGGCAATGGATTGCCACAGCATGAGATGTTGCCGGAGCCTTGGCAGCAGTTTATTTTTTCAGTTGTGTTTCCGTTCACTACAGCATTCTGTTGGATGGGTTGCTTCGATTCTTTTGAACTCTTATCCCTCTCAGAGGTTTCCACGGGTAGTTGAAGCCTGAAGGCATGTGTCTTCTTCTGGTCTTCTTCGGATAAACCCATCTGACCCCTACAGTAGGATTTAGAACCTTGTCAGTATCTGATGAATATTTCCACGCATCTTGAGGATGCTATGAGAAACATTATTTTTCATTGTGCCAAGCGAACAAAATCTTGTTTTTTAAAAAGAAAGGTTGGAGTAATCTATTAAATAAGTTGCCCCTCTTACAACGGGGAACGAGGGATCTACAATAGAACATAAAAACATAAAGATAGAAACGATACAATAGGCGTTCTATGGAGCAGTAAAAGCCCGGGTGACTGCCCAAAACACTATCCCACTCCCCTTTCCAATTATTACCCACAATCCTTGAAGGTGTGTTTCCCCATAAGCACTGTCACCCAAGATCGTAAGTTAGACATGATTATCACCCAATTATCCGCATAAGACAAAACTGATTTGTAACTTGGTGTAATAGGAAATAATATAATTAAAGGTTGGATGGTTGTCAACAATGAAAAAACCAAGACATGGATGGAAGGACATCATATTTTTTATGTAATAAATAAATATATGCAAGGAAGTCAACATTTTGATGACAGTCCAAAAATATAAGCCTCTAATACTCGTCGCTCAAATGGGAATAACATGACTGATAATTGTGACATTTTCTTTTGCTTTGATGGCCTTGTTGCACTAGACATCAAGAGAGAGGTGATGTTCTGGTGGTTGGGATTTAAAAGGGAGGATTAACAACAGGTGTCCTTAGTGGTGATGCTCAATTGATGTGAAAGAAGGAGATCCAGTGGAGCTTGTGGTGAATCCCAGCGGAGAGAGGTTGCACTGGGTTGTTTATTGGGCAAATGGGTGAAGTGATGGTGAAAATGTTTGGTTTTCAGTGGTGTGGGATGAATTGTGGTCCATTACATGGCCATATTAAAGGTATTTCTAAGTTTTTTCAATGTGGTGCCGTGGTGGTAAAAGGGTTGATTTAGATGTTAGCTTGGGGCAAGAGGGTCATTTTGCAGCATGAGAAATGGGTAATGTTAGGGGTGTTTTAGTAATTTTTTTGGCATGTTGTTGTTTGTGGTTCATGTCATTTGAGATTCATGGCTGTGGGATTTTATCGATGTTGCTGAAGTGAGTGTTACGTGGGCTTGGTTAGGTTTGTGCTGCGGGGGCCAAATTAAATTGGTGGCTAACCGAGATTAGGCTTTGGGCTAGATAAAGAAATAACTTAGTTTCAGGCCTTGCTAGATTCATGGGCCGATGTTCAAGCTTGTAGATCAAACAAAAACCGAACTACAAGCTCTATCACTTCTGATTTAGGACCAAATCTAAGGTGAGGGGGTTAACTGCCTCTAATCATTATCTTGGAACTAATGCGCTATATGGTTTTGAAATTGCTAGAATGTTTTAAGAAAATATATATACCATGCCATAATTTCATGTTTTTGCAAATGTATCTTAGTATAAGCTTGCATGTTATCATCATGTGGAATCCCAAGCTTGCTCTGTATTAAATCCCATGTTCCACTTTAGATCATGATTTAAGATATCATGATTTATGACAATCGTGTTTTTCTACTAATTAGCATGTTTTATGTAAACAAATGATAGAGCATTAAAATTGAATTAAAACACTTAGCATTTTCAAAAATGAATGAAGCTTTAAGATGAGTTCAAAACAATCAAACAACTAGCAGCTAATAGAGTAGTTAATCCGCATTCAAAATGTTCTATGCATGCAATAAATGTTCTAGTAAAAGAAGAGTGCCGATGAACAAAATGCATTGCAAACCTGATTCTTCTAAGAATAAGAAGAATACAGCACACAATCGGAATGAATAGCTTCTCAAAGATTATCAGCATAGAAATTTATTATAACAAATTGAGGACATCTTAAGAAGCAAAATTACTGAAGATGCAACACTTAAAAAGGAAAGTTTCAGAACAGTGAACGACACTAATTAATCATGCAAAAGATTCAGCTTGATCCAAAGGGCCAATTGATTTCATTTGCTTTATAAATAAACAAACAAACCTCCACAGTCTGTCCACAATTTCTCCTTTTCCAATATGCTGCTCAAGCAGAATAGGCACATCATCTGGAGTAACATAGCCATACCTATCACATAGAACAAGAGAATTCCATCATCTAAATATAAAACAAAAATTATGTTAAATATAAGAAATGCTGCTCTTTAGTAGAATGATTCTAATCACAGAAAGCCAAAAGCACAAAATACCAGGATCATAAAATTGTAATAATAACAACATGCATCAGGTATCGAGATGCAAGTAGAGATTGCTTCCTTACCAATGACCTGTCACTGCTCCATCCATACTTGAACTAAAGACAATGATGTTTCCCGCATATTTATGTCCCCCAATATGAGAGCAGGGACTAACTGATACTAGACCATGAAGACCATGTGATTTTATCTCCTCTTTGAATCTTCTAACAAGCACAGGTCCACACGCACCACACCTACGATCTCGGCTTCCATGAGAACAAACAAAGACATATGAACCTTTGAGTGTTTCAGAAGTCCCCGGGAGCCATTCTGTGTCCTTCACGAGCACTTCTTCAACAAACGCATCAACATCAAAATGCGTCAAGCTCCTGCAGCCAGTCACAAACTTACAACAGTTCAATCAATTTGTATGGAATAAGATACACAGTTCCAATCTGATGATTCTGCACACTGATCAACAAACAGTAGTAGAAGTCTATTGAATAAACTTGCCTGTATCTGATCATATCTGGAAATATCAAGACATCCCCATTTGATGTCTCTGTCCCATCCTCACCCTCACATATGGTTAACCGTGTCTGCCAGGACAACAAATAAAAATCAACCAAATAGAATGTAAGTATGTAACAATAGAGAACAATATGCAAACTCAAGATGAATTGATTCAATCCAAACTTTTGACATTACCACTCTATTATCACCAAAATAATAATGTTTCCTCTTTAACATGCCATAATTCACTAAATTCAAAAAAATGTCTGTTTTGTTCTGAATTTTATTGGAAACTTCAATGATAAAAAATTGTTCCACTGCTCGCAAGATCTTATAAACAATGAAACATGTATCGAGATAGTTATGAGCTAGACAGTTCCCTCTTTCATTGTTTACCGCTTGGGGTTTCAGTCACAGACTCACAGCACATACCAATGCAAAGTACCAACATAACGGATATGTTTTCTTTTAATACAAATATCACCGGGACAAGAATGGTGCCAGTGCTAGCAGAAAATGTAGAAAGAACAGCACAGAACCTACTGATACTTGGTTTTACAGAACAAACAGGCAGGTATATCCTGCATGGTAACAGTGAATTAAGAAAAAAAACAATAAGAAAAAACAGGGAAACGGAAATGAAAGGGATAGAGTGGAGAGAGTATATAAGAAGCATGAGGAGATATCATAAGGTGAAACAAAGCAGAACTTTAGGAAATTTTATAGTAATCAGGACCGATGTTTACAGAAGTATTCGTAATAACCAATCCTTATCCAGGCCAGTGCCATAATTACATTGGGTTGGCGATGATGAAAAAGGTGGACCAACTTGAGTTATTGGAAGAGTGATATGCTTATGGATAAGAATATCCAAATTGGGCAACACTGGACTCTGATTCACTAAATGAAGCACTTAATTACTGCATGTTTTTACAAGGAAACACAAATATATGGTGAGGTAGCAAAATTTTTAGGAAACTGAATAATTAGGCACTGATGCTTAATTCTCATGAACATGATCCATTATCTTTTAGAAACATAACAACACAATGAGCAGGAAAAGGGAAATCTTAATGGCAAAATGAGTTGTCTTAATGTCAGAAAATCAACAATAGGCCTCTGCCAAACCCATTTATTTTCAACTTCTAAGGTGCAGGACCCATGATTTGAGTTCATCTAAATATGGATTTCACTGAATTTTTTGCACTGACAGGCATAACAGCATGGGTGGATTTACGTTACTGCATGAGTAATTTAAGTTCCGCAAATAGGAAATCCAAATGGGTCACAATGACTTGGATTCTGAAACTCAACCTTTTCAAAGTAAATCAAAACAAAAACATGATCTCAAATCAACCCATTTTAGTAAGCACCAAACACCCATTTCACAAAGATCACCCAGCAATGTAAAATCCATCAAGATTACTTCCTTCACCAACATCCAAAACACAAATCTAATTTAGAGCCTACCAAAAAGAAAAACTGCCAATAGTCCACTGAATCAGGTCCTCAACTATTCATGCATCCACATTATAATAAAAAAAATATTTTAAAGCATCTTCCACTCAAAAATCCCAAAACATCCCAAACCAAAAAGAAAAAAAAAACCAAAATCAGTATTACAAAAAAAAAAATCTTTATTTCACCTGCCTCTTCAATTTTAAGTATCCACACATCCCTCTTAACGAAAAATGAAATCCTATCGAATCATTTGCACCTTCAAAACCCAAACAAACCAAACCCACTTCACATAGCCCACCAAAAACAAAACATCACTAAAAAATAACTAAAAAAAAAAAAAACAATCTTTTTTCAACTGCCTCTTCAACTTCAACTATCCACACATCCGTATAAAAAAATAAATAAATAAAATAAAATTTTGAAATCCCAAGGAAACATCTGCATCTCCAAAACACACAAAACTCACTTAAAACAACTTCAAATCCAATCTTTCTTTCACCTGTCTCTTCATCTCGCCCTTCCTCGCCAGAAGAGCCGCCGAGAGCAGCCTCGGCAGGCGATCAAACTCCGCCGCCTCCACGTGAGCGGGCCAGACATCGGGGGTCTTGTAACAGAGAAACACGTGCCGCTCGTAGATCTGCACGGTCCCCGCGAGCGGGCTCTGCCCGAACTCAGCCCGACCGAACCCGAACTCGGCGTCGCTGCTGCTCCCGCTCCCTCCGCCGCCGGAATCTCCGCCGCCGAGCGGACCACCCACGTCGTTCTGGAAGCTCCCGGCGGCGCTGCCTATCTGGGACCCCGGGGGGTCGGGGTAGGCGTCACCGACAAGCGCGCCGCCGGAGTCGGACACGGCGATCGGGGAGGACGAAAGCGAGTCGTCTCTGAAGCTGTTATTGCTCGCCATGGAAAACACAGAAGCAGACAGAGAGAGAGAGAGGTCTGTTGTTTGTGATGGATGGGGTTTTTTGTATTGGTTGATGAAACTAGGGTTTCGAAAAGCAGGGTTTTTTATAAAACCAAAAAAAAAGTGAATCAGCAATTTGGGACGGTCGATTTTTTTAAATCAACGGTAGATACGACATGTGACTTTATAGAGCTTATAATAATACTATATATGTGATGATGACTAGTCAGACCTCAAACATTAATTGTGTTTTATAAGAGTTGATCATAACTAATTGATATACCTGGTTAAAGAGATGTTCGGATCTATGAATGGAAAAAGAAAACCTATGAAAAAATGTCTCACTGTATTTATTGCATTTCATTATGATTATAATATTGTTTGATGTAGTAAGGGTGATGTGAGGCTGAGGCGAGAATGGGCTTTAAGAACTGATTTTACAAATAAACTGTTCTTTTAAATTTTTTTAAAATAGCAGTTTTTATAAAATTTATATGTAAGAAATTTTTTATAAATATAAAAATTATTCAATCAAACATAGTGTAGATATGTTTAAAATTGGATCTCATCCAACGGATTGAATCAATTAAAATTTATCAAAGTTTCATGAATTCTATTTTAATTTATTCTTAAAATTCAATGGTATAGAAATCAATCAATCCCTTATTGATTGGATGTTTTTTGACAACAGCCTACGAGCTAATTAAAGGCTGGTTCTTTATTTTTAAAAATTATAGTTAATTACTTATTGAAATACTAAATATAATAAAAAATTTAGATTATATATTATATATTACAAAATCATGCAATGATTTGAATAAAATCTTTAAAAAGTATTAAGATGTTAATACTTGATAAATATGTAAAGTTTTTTTAAAATATTTCATATTCTTTATAAATTTATTTATTTAATTACATTAATTAATATATTGATCATGATAAAATCGCTATTCAAACCTAATTATTCCAATGGCTGAGTCAATAATTCTTAATCTTTTCATTTTTTTCAATTCAATTAACAGTTCAATTTTAAAACAATGGAATTTATTTAGAATATTCTCTATAATCCCACATATAGTTTCATAAATATATGTTTCATTATATAAAATAATTATATTTCTTTTAACTTTTTTTTTCGTAAATATGAATCCATGTAATTTATTAGAATACGTATTTCGTTTCTATAATGATAATTGCTAGTTTTATGAGTATATATATTTTTAAAACAAATGATATGTCAAAGAGCTATACTTGAGATTGTTCTTAACATCATTAAAAAAACAAACTACATAATCAATTCATAAGCTCATAATGTCACACACATTCCCTTTATAAAGTTAATCAAGCAATTCTCCATCAAACTCGAGAAAAACTGTCTCACTGTCAAATCTGAGCTCCCCTTGTTATCGTAAATGAGAAATTCACAGCAATATTTGGAATCTCAATTTCTAAAGAAAAAAAAAAAACGAAAAAGAGAACATGCAATTCTATGAATCCATTGTCAGGTACATATTAAATCAGATGGATCACTTTCAGAAGACAGTGCTCAGAACTTCTTTTTTGGTTAGTAGTGTAGCAAGAAATTTACATAAGGGGGCGGTTATAGCCACGAGTTATTATACTCATCCAGTTTATTTTAATAAAAAAATCGTATATAACTCATCCCACAAATTTAACATAGACAATTTTTTCTATGTTTAAGATGATTTAATATGAATCATGTCGATTGGAATTAAAATTTTTATTTTTAGTTTGACATAAATAATATCTTATGTGTTTAAACTGGTTTGACATGGATCATGTCGATTAGAAATCCGGTGAACCAGAGACAAATAAAATCTTGATTGATTATCGACATCACATCGCATCGTGTATGGAATGGCAATGTACATATGATGTAATAAACATTTTAATATGCTATGTATATAATAACCCATATTCATTTGGGTATAGAGCGATCGTTCTTTGTAGTGCTACCAACCGATAAAAATAATGGAAGGCTGGAATATGTTAGACAAATTATTACCCTTCATAAACAAAGTCAAGCAAAGTGGTTTGTGACTAAGGTTTCTGGTTTCCAATCGACATGATCCATGTCGAACCACCTTAAGCACATATAACATCGTCTATATCGAACTAAAACCAGAATGGGACTAAGGTTAGATTTTCGATTCCCGATCGACATAATCTACGTCGAACTATCTTAAACATAGAAAACATCATTTATGTCGAATTCTTGGGGTGAGTTAGATACAATTTTTTTATTTAAGTAAATGGGGTGAGTAAAATAACTCGTGAGGTGGCTATAACCGTCCCCTTTACAAATATAGGGCTTAGATATAATTGACAATTATATTTGGGGAAATTAATTTTCGGTTCTTTGGGGAACCCCTGAATTATTTTTAGGTTTCTAGAACATCTAAACTTATTTTTATGTCCCTAGACCTCATTGTGTATTATTTATGGGTCCTTCCATTTGTACACCATTAAATCCACTGTTATATTTTTCAATTTTACCCTGCATTTACTATTTGTGTATACTGTTAATATGTCCACACTGTTAACAAGTATATGACACTATTAAACTGTCCATGTACTTTGTTGATGAGTTTTATACATTGTTTATTTTCTTATTATGAATTTCATTATATTGTAACATGATGAAAATTTATTGTATTTTTTAGGTTGATTGTGATATGTTCATCACTAAATTTGGCACACGTGGGGAAAGTGTCAGATTGTCTGTGTGGATTAGGGAGGGACACAAAGAAAATGTGAAGACGGGGGCAAAATTGGAAAAGAGGGATAAAAGATAATTTCCATTATATGAAAGAACCCATAAATAATACCCCAAGTAACTTCCAAATCTAAATATAAGTCTGCATATTCCAGAGACCTAAAAATAACTTAGAGGTTCACCGGAGGACCTGGAATTAATTTTTTCTTTTAATTAACAATACTTTATTTTATTCATTTTAAAACAATGGAAAACACGAAAATAAATTTTACGGACATAGTTTTCAAAAAGATAATTATGAATTGTTTGAAAACTAGATTATTTTTTTAGTGCTAATTTGTATGGAGGAACCGAGCTCTCATTCTTTGGGCCAATGTTTAAGTAGTGGAAAAGCTGATGAATAGGAAGAAGTATGATTAAATAAGTTTAAAGACATAATTGTTTACAAGGAATAAGTGAATATACTATGCCATAATAAGTGTAAATAAATTAGTATTGATATCTTAGATCTTTCGAGAATTGTGTTATTTTATCTAATTTATTCTATTGGTATAGGGGGTAATCTATACATGTGAAATTATTTTTCATTATCCTTTAATAATCAGAGAACCAACATGTCAAATTATTTTTCACATTTTATTCATCTTGTATTTAGCTTATACATGGTGACTCAACCAACAAAAAATTTTATTATTACATTTTTTAATAAAAATAATTAAAAATATAAAATAATTTATTTCTTATCTTTATTGAAATAATTACCTAACCCAAAATAAATCATGTCACTACCCAAAAAAAGGTTAAATATTCGAACACAGTTTACCCCACCCCACCTATAGGTTACCCCACCAAAGACTTATGGGGCGGGGTAACTGAGAGGCAGAAGAGAGAGAAAAGAGGCCACGAGAGGCAGAAGAGAGTAAAAAAAATTCTCTCTCCTCCTACTTTATTCGCCCATCACCTCCCACAGTCCCACTGTCACGCCTCCAACCACTCTCTCTCTCTCTCTCTCTTCTCTCTCTCTTAATTTCCCCACCCATAACTCTTTTAGAGTGGGGTAACTAATGGGTGGGGGTGAGAATAATCACATTCTTTTAATGTTTCTAACATTTATTCAAGGGTTCGATCCATAATGAGATGTAGGGAATGTATGCTCACATTTGAACAATGCTGATTAAAAAATCAAAGATCATATACAAATAAAACATGTGTCATGTACTAGAATTATAGATTGAAAACTTACCAAACCATCTCTTCCCAATCCAGATAGATAATGTTCATTGAGTGATCCAGTGTTCAAGCAAAACACTTACATTTTAATATAAAAAAAAAAAAAAAATTTAATGAAATGATAGGTCGATGCATTTTATATTAGAACCCCAACAACACTGGTCTATGGAATCCATCTTGGATGAACCCCTTAACCATCACCCACATGTTAAGAACAGTTGGTGAGTTTTTTGTTATTTTTATTAAAGTAAACCCATGTACATATTTCTATGAGAAATGAACTGTCCATGACCAACTCATTAAAAAAATATGTACAAACTTATTGTTTCAATACATGATTGAGGTGGATATTTTTCTCCTTCAGTTAAATTTGTAAATCTATTGCAAAAATGAACTTGAACTATATGAATTTTTTGCTGTATTTTTACTCTCTCAATGATTGTATAAAAAATGATACACAATGACTCACAATGACTGGGCTTGACTCAATGAATGATTGTGCCTTTAGAGTGCTATCTCGCGACCTCTTTATAGGCTGCCTACGTATTCCTTGGGGATCAAGTCACACGTAGTTCCCTTTTTGCCCTTGTAACCGCCTTGCCACTAGGTGTTTAGTGGGTTTTTTTTTCAAGAAAACGTCCCCGGTATTTATGCTCCACGTCGGCCCTTGATTACTCACAATCTGCTGGTAGTGGGCCTTAAGTGCTAACTTGACAGTTACAGGCGTTAGACCGTTTCTCCGTTCTGCTCGGGGTCTCTTGATGTGCTTGCTTGTACGTCTCACAATATGTCCGTGAGGAGTAAGGTCGACCGACCAGACCTCATGTCTGATCGTACCTTAGACTGCTCGTTTTCTAGGAGTAAAGTCGACCGACCAGACCTCATGTCTGGTCGTGCCTTAGACTGCTCGTTTTCGAGGAGTAAGATTGACCGATCAGACCTCATGTCTGATTATGTCTTAGACTGCTCGAGGTGACAAACCCTTAATCAAGTCGTGCCCGCACATTTGAAGACTTCATCATAAGATTGCCCGACATGGATCGGGTCTTTGTGGGTCTCAAGTCAAATAGCCTATATCCGTCTCACTTTGACTCGTGTCCTAATACAAATTTTTGCCTCCACAGTGATGAAACACATTTACATTACATTTTTTTTATCACCATCAACATCAACCCAACATTAATAAATGCAAGAAACCAAACCCACCCTTCACCACAACCCAATCACACCCCCACAACCACGTGTTCTTTCCACCACCACCCTCCCTACCAACCACCATTCAAACACACTCTTTTAAACAATCCAGAAAACATCAAAATCTCTACCACCACCACCACAACAACAATGCCTTCCTCCACCGGCCCCGCGCCGCAGCCTTCCGCGCACGTGGCCCTCCTCCCGAGCGCTGGCATGGGCCACCTAACCCCCTTCCTCCGCCTCGCCTCCTCCCTCGTCTCCCTCGACTGCCACGTCACCCTCCTCCGCCCCCTCCCCGTCGTCTCCTCCGCCGAGTCCCTCCAATTCTCCGATTTCCTCTCTTCCCACCCCACCGTCCACTGCCTCGACCTCCACCTCCTCCCCTTCGACCCCTCCTCCGCCAACTCCACCGACCCTTTCTTCCTCCAATTCGAGTCCATCAGCCGCTCCGCGCCTGTCCTCCTCCCCCAACTCCTCGACCCACTCGAACCCAAACCTTCCGCGCTCGTCACCGACATCTCCCTCGCCTCCTCCGTTGCCCCCGTCTCCCGCGCGCGCCTCCACCTCCCCTGTTTCGTCCTCTTCACCGCCTCCGCTTCCATGCTCTCCTTCTGCGCAAGCTTCCCCAAAACGGACAACATCCCCGGCTCCCCCTTCATTGACCGTTTGACGATCCCGCCCGTCCTGCGCGACCCGAACAACCTCTTCACGCAGCAGTTCTCCAACAACGGCGCCACCCTCGCCGCCACAGATGGCGTGCTCGTCAACACCTTCGACGCGCTCGAGCCGCGCGCGCTCGCCGCGCTGAACCGAGGGGAGGTCCTCGAAGGCCTCCCCCGCGTGTCTGCGATCGGGCCGCTGATGCCGCTTGAGAGGAAGCGAGGCGGGTCGGCGCGCGCACGCGCGAGGGAGCTTGAGTGGCTGGACGGGCAGCCGGAGCGGTCGGTGGTGTACGTGAGCTTCGGGAGCCGGACAGCGCTCTCCGAGGCACAGATCAAAGAGTTGGCGCGTGGGCTCGAGAGGAGCGGATTCAGGTTCGTAGTTACATAGTACTCAATGCTTTTCAGAATATTTCAGAATATTCGTTAATTTAAAGTACTCAATTAGATATGTTCCGTGTAAAATGTAATATTCCAAACATAATGCATGTAAAATTCATTAAAAGAAATCAATTTTAGAATTATCTAATAAATAGTCTAATTATCTTCTCATGTATGATTTACAAATGTATACATAGCATATCCAAAATGTCACTTATTGAATATTTGCCATACACAAATTGTGATTATGATTCAGGTTCATGTGGGTTATCAAAACAAAAGTGGTCGACAAGGAAGACGAGGAGGGGTTGGAGGGGCTATTCGGAGATGGGTTCATGGAGAGGGTGAAGGAGAGAGGGTTGGTGGTGAAGGACTGGGTGGAGCAAGAGGAGATACTTGCGCATGGGGCGGTCACGGTGTTCATGAGCCATTGCGGGTGGAACTCGGTGACGGAGGCGGCGATGCACGGGGTGCGCGTGCTCGCGTGGCCGCGCATCGGGGACCAGAGGATCAATGCGGGGGTGGTGGAGGCGGCGGGGATGGGGAGGCTGTTGAAGGGGTGGGAGTGGGGATGTGGAGGGGAGAAGGTGGTGGCAGGGGAGGTCGTCGAGGAGGCGTTGAGGGAGATCATGGAGGATGCGAGTGTTGGCGCGTGCGCGGCGCGCGTGAGGGAGGAGGCGGTGAGGACGGTCGGGGTTGGGGGGAGCTCGCACGAGAGTCTCGCGGGGCTTATAGAGAAGTGGAGCAAGTGTTGAGCGCGCGCGCGCGTTATTGTGACGACAGGGGGTTATTTGGATTAAACGATAGAAGTGAGGGGGTTAGAAGGATATTAAGACATTCGAGGAGTCCATCTGAATACCCACTATTTTTTGCATGTATTTTTTCTGTATTTTTTTTTTTTTCATATTATGCCACTACTCTTTTTCTAATATCACGTGATGCCCTGACTAAGCCTGTCAATTATCCGAAAAAATATCCGTATCCGATCCGAATCCGTATCCGAAAATGCAGAAAATATCCGATATTCGAAAATCCGTATCCGTATCCGAACCAAATAATCCATATCCGAAAATTTTCGGATCGGATCGGATATAGCCTATATCCGATCCGAAAAATATCTGTATCCGAACTGTTATTTTATTTATATATGTTAAAATTAGTTTCAACCCTTAGATGAAAATCCAATGGCTCATGATCTAGGACAAAACACAAACCTATTTAACCATGTTAAATACTTATTTAACTATATTAAGATTTGTATTTTTATGTCTTTAGTGGATACCTATTTAACCATGTTAGGACTTAAGATTTTATAAATTTTTTATATTTTAATCTGGTTCGGATATTATCCGAATCCGTATCCGGATTTTCGGATCGGATACGGATATGGGTTTTGGAATATCCGTCGGATATCGGATACGGATTTTTTCCGGATATCCAATTCGGATACGGATACGGATATGGGCCTATCCGATCCGTATCCGTCCGATTGACAGGCTTAGGCCTGACAACATAAGCTAGTGTAATAAATTTTCAAGTTAAAATAGTTGTATTAATTTTTTATTAAATGTTTTTTTTGGATCGCTGATACAGTCTCCATTGTAACACAGCTTGCACTTTCATTATATTGTACAATATATTTGTTTCACATTTTTTAAAAAGTGATCTATACAAATTCATTGAAACATATTTTAAAAAGACTTCAAAAGGGGCTTATGTTCAACATTTACCGTTTGAAAATTAGCTCTAAAGAGAATGTCTTAGTGTGTTGAAAAACTCAAATATCAGATAAAGCAAGATCTGAGTTTATTGAAAGACTAAAAAATATATCATATTTATGAAAAAACTTGTTGAAAAATTGGTTAGTGAATAGAAGTATAGAAGCACTCACAAAGAGAAGAGATTTTATGTGGTTCAAATGTTAACCACATTCATGGAGAGGAAAGATAAAATTTCTATAAATTTATGGATTACAATTTTTATGTGATGAGGCTACAAATTTGACTCTCCTTCTCAAATCCAAGGTTGCCTTTTACTAGTATTAGAAAACCTCTCACAAAAAATAATGTGTAGCACAATACA
This sequence comes from Acorus gramineus, assembly GCA_030737835.1. NCBI lineage: Eukaryota > Viridiplantae > Streptophyta > Magnoliopsida > Acorales > Acoraceae > Acorus > Acorus gramineus. The sequence continues at coordinate 6,830,942 of CM060850.1, forward strand.
TGATCATAGTATCCACATAACACAGAATTATAACATTGTTTTTCACATGAAAATACACGTGACCTTTTTTTGGGGATGTTGCCTCCTTTCTTCATCTCCCCTAACAAGCTTACCGCATAGCTCAACCCGCATTTTTCAGTCATAGGGACAAACAATATTTCGACAATGAAAAAAATCCGTTCCTACAATTCTTCCTTGATGATTTACAAACCAGAATTCATGACAAAAATTCAGTAAAGATGATGAGCTAAATGATAGCCCCTTTTGAGGGGCCGTGCTACCCATTTTCACTCCCCAACAAGATAGAACAAACAATATTTTGATTATAAGAAAATTTATTGGTGCATTCTTCCTTAATGATTCAAAAATCAAAATATATGACATGAACCTAACAAAATAACCAACCCGTTGATCACCTTATTAGCGAAGCAATCAGTGGCGGATCAAAATTTTTTATAGATGGGATTATTTAAAAAAAAATCGATAAAATATTTAAAAAATCTACTCTTATCATATATTTATAACGCAGCGTGAAACTGATAAAAAGATCCAACCAGCGTTGAGATCTCATAAACTTCTTGAATCCACAAGGAATCCTTGAATCCACAAGTAAGAAAAGTCTCAAAAGAGAAAAAAATTCAACATATTATTGATAATAAACTTTTTTTTTTGACAAAGATGGTGGCACTCATTATATATGTCACAAACATTAAATACATATTCATATTGTGAATTATGACTCTACTAAAAATAGTAAAGACACAATTACAATGATAATTATTAAAATCTAATAAAATAACATATAAAATTCTAAAAATCATAAATTCCTAAATAAAATCTCATAAAAATTTATTTTGATAACAGATTTGAAATCAAATATTCTGCAATGATTTCTTTCCAAATCTGTCCTACATCAATTTATCAAAAGCATAATTTTTTCTTCTGAAAATAAAACAATTTACATTAATAAAAAAAATGATATTTCCAGCTCCCATTGCAGCCCCAATTGTAGTCCACATCGGTTTTCTTTTTTTAAAAAAGATCAGGCATGCTCCCATTGAATTGCATGCATGTAATCATATGAAATGAAGTGTATACTGAAATACATTAATGTATTTTTTTCACGTTGAAAAAATAACAAAATTTTGTGCGTCATACACTATGATAGAACCCCATACACTAAGATAGCGCAATATATATTACATTATCATAGTGTATAGAGCTGCAAAACAAAATGAACTGAGTGTATCAATACTAAAAAAATAAATCATCAAATAATATCAAGAAATGGTGGTGGGTTGGTGGGTGGTGGGGTTGCTGTTGGTATGGTGGGGACGTGAGGTTACTGGTGAGCTGGATTGCCATAGTGACAGGAATAATTTAGTAATAAAAAAAAAAATGAGGTTAATTGACTTCATCACAATATATGTGGCGCTGCCCGTAGAAGCAATATTGCTTTGGAAGAACTCACCTAATATAGTTCTATTGTATAGTTTCCGTCCCTGCATTAGCTACTATTATGTTTTACTCTACCTCGTGATTCACAAGGCTGATTACTCTCCAACAGCGAACTAACCTAAGCACTACATTTGTTAGGAACATGAAACATTTGCGCGCGCTCAACTCTTGCTCAACTTCTCTATAAGCTCTGCGAGACTCTCGCGTGAGCTCCCCCCAACCACGACGGCCCTCACCGCCTCCTCCCTCACCCGTGCCGCACCCGCGCCCACCATCGCATCCTCCATGATCTCCCTCAATGCCTCCTCGACGACCTCCCCCGCCACCACCTTCTCTCCTCCGCATCCCCACTCCCACCCTTTCAACATCCTCCCCATCCCCGCCGCCTCCACCACCCCCGCATTGATCCGCTGGTCCCCGTTGCACGGCCACGCGAGCACGCGCACCCCGTGCATCGCCGCCTCCGTCATCGAGTTCCACCCGCAGTGGCTCACAAACGCCGCGACCGCCCCGTGCGCGAGTATCTCCCCCTGCTCCACCCAGTCCTTCACCACCAACCCCCTCTCCTTCACCCTCTCCATGAACCCCTCCCCGAATAGTCCTTCCAACCCCTCCTCGTCTTCCTTGTCGACTACTTGCGTTTTGACAACCCACATGAACCTGAATCATACAAAGTTCGTGCACATCAAATATAAATCATAAGTGTGGAGATAATTAGACTATTTGTTAGATAATTCAAGAAATACGGAGTACCTGAATCCGCTCCTCTCGAGAGCTCGTGCCAATTCTTTGATCTGTTCCTCAGAGAGCGCCGTCCGGCTCCCGAAGCTCACGTACACCACCGACCGCTCCGGCTGCTGGTCCAGCCACTCTAGCTCCCTCGCCCGCGCGCGCTTACTCTCAAGCGGCTTCAACGGCCCGATCGCGAACACGCGCGGGAGGCCTTCGAGGACCTCCCCTTGGTTCAGCGCGGCGAGCGCGCGCGGCTCGAGGGCGTCGAAGGTGTTGACGAGCACGCCGTCCGTGGCAACGAGTGCGGCGCCGTTGTTGGAGAACTGCTGCGCGAAGAGGTTGTTCGGGTCGCGCAAGACGGGCGGGACCATCGACGCGTCGACGAAGGGGGAGCCCGGGATGTTGAAGCTTGCGCAGAGGGAGAGCATGGAAGCGGAGGAGGTGAAGAGGACGAAACAGGGGAGGTTGAGGCGAGTGCGGGAGACAGGGGCGACGGAGGAGGTGAGGAAGATGTCGGTGACGAGAGCGGAAGGTTTGGGTTCGAGAGGGAGGAGGAGTTGGGGGAGGAGGAGGGGCGCGGAGCGGCTGATGGACTCGAATTGGAGGAAGAATGGGTCAGTGGAGTCGGCGGAGGAGGGTTGGAAGGGGAGGAGGTGGAGGTCGAGGCAATGAACGGAGGGGTGGGAAGAGAGGAAATCGGAGAATTGGAGGGACTCGGCGGAGGAGACGATGGGGAGGGGGCGGAGGAGGGTGACGCGGCACCCGAGGGAGATAAGGGAGGAGGCGAGGCGGAGGAAGGGGGTCAGGTGGCCCATACCTGCGCTCGGGAGGAGCGCCACGTGTGCGGGGTTCGCTGGGGCGGGCATTGTTTGGGTTTTTTTGTGGTGGTGGAGGGAGTGAAGTAAGAGAGATTTTGAAGTTCCTCTGCGCTGATAGACGTAATCTTATTTATAACTCTTTAAGTTGATAAAAGAAATATTTTTATATTTATTAAAAATAAATTTATTTAAATTAAAATAGGATAATATAAATTTTTTTATAAAAACACATATTTTATTAAATTTATTATTTATAAAAAATTAAAATACGCGAATATAGTGCCTACTTTATTTTTTTTTATTTTTGAATGTTTAAAAGGGTGTGAATGATGGTGGTTGGTGAGCGGTTCGGATCGTCTGTGTTGGAGCTAATGGATACTCCTTGTGGCAGCCACTAATTCATCGCCACCTGTAAAGGTCAAAAGCAAACCCATCACTCCAACTAGGGGTGGCCATGGGCCGGGCCCGGGCCAGGCCTTTTCGGGCGGGCCTTGATAGGGTTTGATAGGTTTCGGGCCCGGTCCATGCTGGGCTTAAAGTCCAAAATTAGGCCCGGCCCGCCCATAGGCCCGGTCACGAACGGGCCAAGTCTGGGCCTGGTCGAGCTTAAGGTTCGGGTCAGGCTTTGTGTTCACACCTATTTTTTTTTATTTTTTTTAGTTAAATTAAAACATACAATAAAGTAAATAAAAAAGTTGAATAACTTGAATTGAACTATGAACAATAAAACTATTTGAATTGAATATTGATATAACTTCACAATAATTGCACATTATAAGTTTACAACAAGAAATATTTGAACATTAATTGAATAGCTACTATAAACTCATAGAAAAATATTTTAATGGAACATTACAATGATTGAATATTAGCTTGTGGGTGATGACTGCATCACAATAAAATAAGTACATCCCAACTAGGTTGGCACCTACCCATTTTATCTATCATTTGCACAACTCTACCCAAAGCCATCCTTCAAGAAATGACAAGAAAACAAGTAAATTTAAACTAAATTTCAATTTAAATTTACAACATCATCAAATTGGTCTCCAAGAGCCTCCTCAGCCAAGATAGTCTGAGTTCTTTGTTGTGCTTTGTACCAATCTCGTAGGCACACGCACTGCTCGACTACATCTGGATGTAAACGACTTCTATAATCATCCAATACTCGATTTCCAGTGCTAAATGCTGATTCTGAAGCAACTTGTGAAGCAGGAACAGTTAATAAGTCTCGAGCCATAGCAGAAAGAACAGGAAATCGATTTTCTTGCCCCTTCCACCATGCCAAAACATCAAAAGTCCCTTCGCCATCTTCTTCGACATTTGGTTCTTGAAGGTAGCGTTGTAGTTCAGATGTACCACTGCCACCTAGCGACCGGTTCAGAGTGCTTAGTCGCACCTTGAATTGTTTCCACCCTGACACTGATTTTTCCCTCGGTTGTTGTGATGAGGATGTATCGGCTTCACCGCTTTGTCTTTGAGTATTCTCCCTTTGAAACTTGTATTCTTCAAACATAACTTGTAAAACAGAATTAATTTGAGCAATATTTTCATAATCCGTGCCACTATCAGGACCATTAAAACATTGATAAATATATTCAACTAAAATTTGCAGACCACTTATTTTAAAACGAGAGTCCATAATAGTGGCTAATCCAAAAATGATGGGAATTTTTTCCCAATATTTTCGAAATTTTGCCTCCATTGCTTCACAAATTGGTTCAAAAGCAACTTCATCTCTATGTTGGTTAAAAACATCACAAATATGGAACAAATGGAGTAGTACCTGGTTGGAAGTAGCATAATAAATTCCAGAAAAACAAACAGTAGCATTATAAAAAACTTTGAATAAATCTCTAATCATTTCTAAGCATGCCCAATCTTCAAGACTAATTTCCTCATCATAATTTTTCTGTAACAAATATGTACTAATAACATTTTTATAAGGAAGAGCTGCTTCAATCATCAAATAAGTAGAATTCCACCGATGTCTAACATCCGTCGGTATTTTTCTACTTCTAAGACCTGCAGTTTTACATGCTTGACGAAATTCTTGATATCTACTTGTAGAAGAAAAAATATAAATGAAACATTGTTTTATACGCTCAATAAATGGCTTAACGGCTTCTAAACCATCCTGCACAATAAGATTGAGTATATGACAACAACAACGAACATGTAATAATTTGGATGTTGTACATGAAGGCAAGCATCTTTCTAGAAATCTAGCTAAAACATCATTAGAAGAAGCATTATCTAAAGTAATTGTAAAAATTTTCTCATAAATACCCCAATTTTGAAGTTGGTTGATGATACTAGTTGCCATCGCTTGTCCTGTATGGGGGCATCAAGATCAGATAAACAAATAATTCTTTTATGCAATATCCAATTTGCATCAATGAAATGAGCTGTTAGTGAAATATAACATAAAGGTTGGTTAGAAGTCCATAAATCAGAAGTTAAACAAACTCTTCCAGGAATATTACTAAGGGTTACAAGTAAATCTGTCTTCTCTTCAGCATATAATTTTTTGACATCTCTCTTAACTGTGTTGCGAGAAATTGGTTGAAATTGAGGACCAAAAGCTTTTTGGATCCACTCTTCAAAATCAGGATGCTCAACCCTTGAAAATGGTTGTTCAGTCTTGATTATATATTTCACAGTTTCTCTTCTAGCAACAACTTGATTAAAACTAAAATTTGACAATTGCCCAGTCGAAGTTCTACTTAATTGTGATTGAAATTTCGATCCAATAATTTTATGGATACATTCAGCAGCATGTCTAATTAAGTGGCTAGTGCCACTACAAGAATTAGCAGTTAATTCCTTACCACAGAAACGACATTTAGCAACTGTTTTGAAATATCCCGCAGGTTTTGTAGGATCTTGAACACTTATCTTGTCAAAAGTGTCCCAAGCTGCTGAAGGTTTTCGTTTTGGTTTGGAGGTGCCAACTTCATCTACAGCAGGGGAACCAACTGATGGATTTTCAGCATCAGCTCTAAAAACATTATCTGCAGAACTATCAGCCATTGTAATGTTAAAAAATATTGATATAAATAATATATGAAAGAAGAAAAGAGTTTTAGAGAGATCAATCAAATGATTTAGCAAAGAACACAAAAACTTCCGCTTGAACTTCGTAGAGCAACTTCAGAGAGTTTGAGAGTATGAGAGATAAGTGATTGAAACTTGAAAGGTTATGGGGATATTTATAGTGTTTTTGTTTATTTTAAAATTCAAATTACAATGGAATCCACCAAATTTCAAAAAATAGCCGTTGGGGAGGGTTTTAAAAAAACCTTTAGGGTCCATGACCGGGCCGGGCCCAGGCCTACGGGTGGGCTTTTCCGGGCCGGGCCGGGCTTTGGGGTTTTTGCCAAGGCCCAAGCCCGGCCCTATGGAAGGTCCGGGCCCGGGCCGGGCTTAGGCCCGGAAATTTTCGGGTCGGGTCCGGGCTCGCGGGCCGTTTGGCCACCCCTATCCAACGTCTCAAATCGCCTTATCTTCTCTAAAGGACCCCCAAAAAATAGTATTTCCAAAATACTCCCCCAACCCACACATCAAAACATGAGTCTAGGCCTATCAACGGGTCGGGTCGGGGTGGACTCGGACCCCACCGGTGGCAAAACCCAGCGGGTCCAGGGAAATGTGGACCCGGACCCGGACCTGTCGGACCCGGGTCGGGTCCAGGTCCGACCCAACCCGGATGGTTGGTGAAAAAAAAAAAAAAAAGAGCTCATGTATTTGTTTGTCTTATCATTCTATTTGAATTTTTTATAATGAAACATTATTATTAATGAGACTATGTTTGAATATAATTTTATACAATTCAAAACAATAATCACTAACATAAAATTAAGTCTATGTAGATTGAAAAATCTTTAAGCCCTATTTGGATACAGAATAAGAAAAGGAATAAACTGGAATAAAGAGGAATATGTAAGCTCACTGTCAAATCAATAAGTTCTAACAATAAATGCCACGTTAAATAGATAATTTCAGATCAAATATGAGTTTCAATGTTTATTTTCACTTTTTATCTTAAAATAATCATTTTTGAGAAAAATCTATTTCAAAATCATAAGTATATATCAAAAGTTCTTTCCAAAAAGATATTGATCACCCCAATCGGAGTTATACATAAGTTATGAATTTTTAAAGAAACTCAATAATATTTTAATTTTTAAATTTTTTTGTGTCTATATATACATTGGATAATATCATTCATTTTTTTTTTGTATATATACCTCTAAAAAATCATATTTAAACAAAATATCCTCATGATTTGTTATTTTCAATAATACTATTCGAAAGAGGTTGCATTTGGATGTGAAGTTAAAATGCTAAGATTCTTATAATCTTGTGTTTCAAATTCAATTTTTGAAAAATATTTTTAATTAGATTTTTAACTGCAAGATTTTTTACTCTAAAAAGAAAGACAATGGTTCGAAAAGCTAAAAAGGGATATGAGTTTGAGAATTTTTAACTTTTAAAATTAAGAATCCATTCAAGTGGGGCATAAATTGTATAAACATTATTTTTTTATCCATTCAAGTAATATTATTGTTTTAAAGTTTCAAATGTGATATTTCTATAATATATGGTTGGTTAAAAAAATATATATACAAAAAACTCATTTTCAGTTGTAACATATCTCTTTTATGTATAGTTTCATAATAAATTTTAGAAATAATTTATTTAATAATTATTAAAATTTTCATTATAATATTTATGTATATAATCTTTTTTTTTTTTTACACCAACTGATAAGTTTGTTAAGACTTTATATTGGTTGTTTGATTTTTTTAAAAAAGGATAGATTTAAAAATATTTAATTTGAACTTATTCTGAAGTGAGGACTTAAATTTATTTTTATTTTTTTTGGATGCTGGACTCATGTTTCGGTGTGTGGGATTGGGGGAATATTTTGGAAATACTATTTTTTTGGGGTCCTTTAGAGAAGATGAGGCAGTCCGGAACGTTGGAGTGATGAGCTTGCTTTTTTTTATCTTACAGGTGGCGATGAATTAGTGGCTCCAACACAGACGATCCGAACCAGTTGGTGAGGGGGGTGGTGGAAGCACACGTTGTTGTGTGTGTTGTCATTTATAACACACCCCCCCCCCCCTGTAAAGTGTCTGTGTATGATATTCACATGCTACCCTGTCTTTTTGGTAGCCTTTATAACCCCTTGCAAACACATGGTAGATTCAAATAAGTTTTTGAAAAATATAAATATAATCTTTTAAATGATTATTTTATTTTTTCCAAAATTACAACATTGACCCTTTCCCACTAACTTCCCTCCTACCCGCCACCACCGCCCAATATGGCGACACCACTGCCCCTCCTCTCCTCCCAATCGCTTCTCCCTCCCAAGCCGCCATCCGTCTACTACCTCCACTAGTGGCTCCAGAAATTTTCATAGATGAAGTCATTAAAAAAAATTTCATAAAATTTTTAAAAGATCTACTTTTATCATATATTTATCAAAAATATAAATTTTTCTCTTAAAAATAAAACAACTTACATTAATAAAAAATAAACCATAAAAAAAGGGATCAACGATTTCTAATATATAAAATTTTATAATTGTCATTAATGAGATTTCATATATTTTGAAATCGTTGCATGATAATTTCATTATCAACTTTATCGAATATGTCTTTTTAAATTATATTTGAACACACAAACAAACACAGACAAGTGAAGAGGCTTTTGATGCACAGACACGTGAAGGAAGGAGGTGTGTAGTATTGATGGGTTTTGTTCATTATTTATACACAATTATGCACTAATAGAAAAAATTCTGATTAACATGTAAAAATGGTGAAGAAAAAAAAAATCAAAACTAAATCCATGATTAAATACCTGAAGCAGAGTAGGAAGAGGAGATCGGGAACGCGATCAACGGCGATCGGTGCATCTGTCCGTCCATCGGTGATCGGCTTGTCCGTCTACGTGTAGCAGTGTAGGTGATCGGCCAATCCACTGTTGAGGAGTCGCTGAGACTCATGTTTTATTTTTAATGTGGTGTTTATGTTTTAGGGTCCCATTTTTTTATTTTTTAATAGGGCAATGGGTTTACAGGTTTTTTTATGGGCTGATTTGTTTTTAACATTTTTGATGGGCTGGTTTGTCTACAAAAAGTAATAGGTTATAAAACACCAAGTAAAAATTAGTGGGCTGCTTTATTTTTTATTTTTCAAAATTTTGATGGGGTCATTTGACCCCACAACTGAAAGAATGGCGCCACCCCTGACTACCCCCTCCCTCCTCTCCACCACCAACACCCTTTATTCTGTCACAAAACCCTCACACTACTGTGAGGGCCTCGATCTTCATTGCAATTGGAGAGAGAGAGCTCTTCCAAGGCATCAATAATGGTGAGAGGGGTGAGAGAATTTTAGACATTTTTTGAAGGTTAAAAAGATCATTTTGCATATGGAGTTTAAAGAACCTAGTCCCATGGTTAGTTTGACCAACAAAAGGGTTAATGTGGATTTACTATGTGTTTGCAGAGAATTTTATGGATTTTTAACACATTGTATGGGATTTTGATATACTATGTTTTCAATTAGGGTTAACCTAACGAAATATTCGTGGAATATTCTTCAATTGTCAATGAGAGTTTAATTCATGGGGTTATTTAAATTTTCATAAGTGTTTACAGGGGTTTATATGGACACGAGGCAGTTTGCAAGAGGGCTTATATGGATTATTTCCTAGTTTTAAAATGATCAAAATAGACGGGCTACTAGGGGTGCAACTTGGATGGGTTGAAACCGATCCAACCCGATTTTTGGACAGGTTCGGATTGATATTTTTAGCCTTCGAATACAATCCAACCTGAACCCGAGTTAACCTGTATCTAATTTGGGTTGGGTTCAGACTAGGGGTCAGGTTGATCGAGTTCAACACAAACCCAATACTGGCTTCTTTTTTTTTTTTGTAAACAGTAAATGCATCAGTTAGCTATGGTGTCATGCATTCTCAACGGACCTTCATATTTCACCCATTCAAATGGTAACTCTCCCCTCTTTTGACTATTTCATCTTTGTATGGCTGTCTCCTCCACCATCTCATGTGTATGACCCTACCCTCTCCATTCCATGGGGTTGTAATTAATCTCTACAGTCTCCATTTTTCCGTTCATTCTTCATGTCCTAGTTCAACTTCAGTTCCTCCATCTCGGTATGCTTTTTCTTATGATTTGGGTTCCATTACTTTTATATATCTAAGTGTTGGATCCACCACACCTATTGGTCAAGCTGGAACAAGGAACTCCAACTTTGTCATTCATTCCAATTGTGTGCATCTCCATGTGGATCAATTGGAAAAGAGAAAAATGAACTTCAATGGTGATATTTTTCTTTTGGTTTTTATTTTTTCTTTTGATTTAAATTTTTATTTTGTGTTAAAAGGTTGTAAAGTATGATTTTTTTATGGTCATTTGGTTTCAATTCTTTGCAAAGATAGATGATTCGTGTAGTTGTTATTTTGGATTTAAAATATGGGATTATCTGATTTTTGCATTTGAGTATAGTTGATTAATGCATAGAACCGAAAAGAAAAAAAAATCTTGATCGCTGTGCCACATTCAAAAGATAAAATATCATAAGTTCATTATGATTGTAATATTAAAATTTTAAGAGTGAAAATTTGGAGTTTTTGAATCTTTCATCGTGCTGAACCAGAACCCAACCTGATCCCGTGGATTGAAGCTCGAGTTGGGTTCGAGTTGAGTTTTTCGGGTTGAGGGTTGGGTTAGATTCGGGTTCAAATTGGGCACTAAAATATGTGGGTTGGGTTTTGATAACCATCCCAACCCACCTAAATTGCACCTCTAGAGATTACAACACGTTTTCCTTTTGGATGAAGAGGGTGTCATGGTGGGTTGAAAACTCAAATGTCAGATAAAGCAAGATAGTTTATTAAAGGACTAAAAATATATCATATTTACAGAAAAACTTGTTGAAGAATTACTTAACAAATTGAAATATATAAGCAATCACAAAGAGATGACATTTATGTGGTTCGAGGAACATTTACTACATTCACGGAGAGGAAAGAGAAAATTTCTATAATTTTATGGATTACAAATTTTATGTCTGATAAGGCTATAAATATGTCTTTACCTCTCAAATCCAAGGTAGCCTCTCACTCTGTAGTCGAAAATCTAACTCACAAAAAATAATAGGGTTTAATGTATATAACCCCCCAAAAGTTCATGTAAATGCAGATCAACCCCTCATTTTCCTGATAATCCATATAACTCCCTCAAAGTTGTCATGGTTAGACAAATCTCCCCTCAGTTAATTTGCCATTCATTTTGAAGGAATATTCAGGGAATATGCCATTAGTTAATGGCGGCCAGTAATTATATATGCATATAACCCCCTCACTTTCAACAAAAATGCAAATTACCCCTGTAAATTATCAGAATGCCCCTGTCCTCAAGAATTGGCTGAACTCAGTAATTATATGTGCATATAACCCCATCGCAAATCGACCCCTGTCACTGTTCTTCTAATTGGGGACCATTGGGAACCGTTGAAGGATTGATATGCTTCAAAAACCCTTTTAAAAATCACCAAATGGTGCAGTATTGTTGTCCACCAATTGCTTCTTCTTTGTTTTTTATTCCCCTTCATACCGATTTTTTTTTTCTTTATACATCCTCTTTGTGTTTTTTTAATCCACTACAGGAAATCCAAATTGAAAGATTTGGTACTCCAATTTTCATAATCCATCGCTACCCTTGTCATTTCAAAACATCTAAGCGATCATGTCAGAAAGTGTGAGTATTTTTTAAACTGTCTATGAAGTATTCGATGAAATGTGTATAGGAGTAATTTTTGCTAAATTTTCTTAATAGGTGAATAGCCTACGTACCTCGAATGCGAAGTCACTTCCTACGTATAATCAGCCACGTGAATGTCGATGTAAGAAAGGGAAGTGTCCGATTTTTACATCTCGTCAAGAACATAGCAAAGGTCAGACATTCTATTGTTGTCCTTTTAATAGGGTAAGAATCAAATCCTGGTTTCCACATGTTAACGGTAGGGGTGTATTTCTATTAAATCGATAAAATGAGGGGGTTATATGAATTATCAAGAAAATGAGAGGTCGATCTGCATTTACGCGAACTTTGAAGGGGTTATATGCATTAAACCCAAAATAATATATAGCGCGATACATTATTATCATAATGTCCACGTAATACAAAATTACAACATGTATTTACACGTGAAAGATAAATGTGTTCTTTTTGGGGTATTGGCCCCCTTCTTCATCACCGAACTAGCTTACCGCAGAGCTCAACCCGAATTTTTCAATCATAGAGAAAAATAATATTTTGACAATGGAAAAAATCCATTCCTACCATTCTTCCTTCATGATCTACAAACCAAAATTCAAGACTAAAATCCAATAAAGATAACCGGCCAAATGATAGCCCCTTCTGAGGGGGCATGCTACCCCCTTTCACTCCCCAGTGAGATAACTGCATAACTCGACTCGCTTTTTATAGTTGTAGGGGCAAACAATATTTCGACCATGAGAAAACTTTGTTGATGCATTTTTCCTTAATAATTTTGAAATCAAAATATATGACATAAACCTAACAAAATTAACGAACCAACATATCACCTTATCGGCCAGAAGAAGAACTCACCTAATATAGTTCTATTGTAAAGTTTCCCTCCCAGCATTAGCTACTACCATGTTTAACTCTATCTCGTGACTCACAGGGCTGATTACTCTCCAATAAAGAACTAACACGTAAAACTACCGCATTGCTTGGATAGAGAATTAAGTTATTATAAGGTTTATGATTATTCTAGTATAAATAAGGATAAAATAATTTTTTGTTTGCTTGTGTTTTAAATTATTTTTGTTGAGAAACATAATAATAAAATTTTATTATTTGGCTAAAATGTGAATAACCATATGAATCAAATTATACAACCTACAAATCGAACTATATAAAACTACAATGAAATGAACCGTTGTTATGGCATTGAATTACATAACGAAATAATCTAGAAATCAAACTAAACCATCCAAGCAGGGGGGGGGGTGGTTAGGGCTTGGCTCGCATCAAACAAATGATAGGTAAAGATGTACATAAAAAAAAAAAATTGGAGTCATTATTTTACCAATTAAAAATGTCACCCAACAAAAAAATAATTTTTTTTTAGAAATGATAGGCACAATGCGACAATTTCATTATAAAACTGAGACGTACATAGCATACATAATGATAGATAAAGAGCACACTGAAGAAGAGGGTTCGGGAATCATTATTCTACCAAATAAAAATGCCAACCACCGTAACATCCGCACGCGTTCAACACTTGCTCCACTTCTCTATAAGCCCCGTGAGACGGTCGCGCGAGCTCCCCCCAACCCCGACAGCCCTCACTGCCTCGTCCTTCATGCACGACGCAACCGCGCCGACACTCACATCCTCCATGATCTCCCTCAACGCCTCCTCGATTACCTCCCCGGCCACCACCTTCTCCCCTCCGCATCCCCACTCCCAACCCTTCAACAGCCTCCCCATCCCTGACGCCTCCACCACCCCCGCATTGATCCGCTGGTCCCCGCCTAACGGCCACACGAGCATGGGCACCCCGTGCATCGCCGCCTCAGTCACGGAGTTCCACCCAGAGTGACTCATGAACGCCGCGACCGCCCTGTGCGCAAGTATCTCCCCCTGCTCCACCCAGTGCTTCACCACCAACCCCCTCTCCTTCACCCTCTCCATGAACCCATCCCTGAATAGCCCCTCCAACCCCTCCTCATCTTCCTTGTCCACTATCTTCATTTTCACGACCCACATGAACCTTAATCATAGTTACAAAATTCGTGTATCACAAATATTTGGTAATTGTTATGTTTGATATGATACGTGTACATTCATAAATCATACAAGATAAAATATTAAATAGTATTGAGATAATGAGACTATATTCTAGATAATTTAAGCGTGGATAATATTCGATGGTACAGTCCCAAATGCAGCCCTAAATACAACTCTCACATATTTTAATTTTAAAAAATAATAAAACTCAATCAATGAGGTATATGTTTTAATAAGAAATGTATGTCGCTTTATTTTTTGAATTGAATGTACCTATTTTTAACAAATAGGAAAAAATTAATAAGGTGTACCTAAAAAGGTATACATCTCACTAGATAGTTAATGAAGAATATGCACGTTATATTCTGTAAAGACGATATCCAATCAGAATACTGTAACGAACATTCAGAAAAATACAGAGTACTATGTAACTACGAACCTGAATCCACTCCTTTCGAGCCCGCGTGCCAATTCTTTGATCTGCGCCTCAGAGAGAGCGGTCCGGCTCCCGAAGCTCACGTACACCACCGACCGCTCCGGCTGCTGGTCCAGCCACTCTAGCTCCATCGCCCGCGCGCGCTTACTCCCAAGCGGCTTCAACGGCCCGATCGCGAACACGTGCGGGAGGCCTTCGAGGACCTCCCCTTGGTTCAGCGCGGCGAGCGCGCGCGGCTCGAGTGCGTCGAAGGTGTTGACGAGCACGCCGTCCGTGGCAACGAGTGCGGCGCCGTTGGCGGAGAACTGCTGCGCGAAGAGGTTGTTCGGGTCGCGCAGGACGGGCGGGACCATCGACGCGTCGACGAAGGGGGAGCCCGGGATGTCGTCCGCGTTGGGGAAGCGCGCCAAGAAGGAGAGCATGGAAGAGGAGGAGATGAAGAGGATGAAGCAGGGGAGGTTGAGGCGCGCGCGGGAGACGGGGGCGACGGAGGAGGCGAGGGAGATGTCGGTGACGAGAGCGGAAGGTTTAGGATCGAGGGGTAGGAGGAGGTCGGGGAGGAGGTGTGGCGCGGAGCGGCTGATGGACTCTAATTGGAGGCAGAAAGGGTCGGTGGAGTTGGCGGAGGAGGGGTCGAAGGGGAGGAGGTGGAGGTCGAGGCAATGGACGGAGGGGTGGGAAGAGAGAAAATCGGAGAATTGGAGGGACTCGGCGGAGGAGACGATGGGGAGGGGGCGGAGGAGGGTGACGCGGCAGCCGAAGGAGACGAGGGAGGAGGCGAAGCGGAGGAATGGGGTCACGTGGGCCATGCCCGCGCTCGGGAGGATGGCCACATGCGCGGAAGGCTGTGGCGCGGGGTCGGCGGAGGAGGGCATCGTTGGTGGTAGAGGGAGTGAACTAGGAGAGATTTTTTTTTTTTTTTTTTCTAGGCTGTGCACTCCTATTTATAGTTGGGAATGCAGTTTTATATATTTTGTTAGTCATCCAGCGATGTATGGTGATGTATATATTTCAATAATTTGTTTTTATATTTGTTAAGAATAAATTTATTTTTTTTAAAACAGAACAGTATGTATTTTTTAAATATATATTATTTTTAAAAATTAAAATACACATGAATTTCCATGAGATTGTTGGCATGATGTTTTAACATTTTTTATTTTTTAATGTTTAAAAAAAATGTTAGATTGAATTATTTTTATCAATAAAAATTCAAACTATACATGTTTTGAATTTTTTTAAAAGTGTAAATGTCATCTAATGTGTTATATATTTTGATAAAAAAATATGTCATTTTATTTTGAGTTGAATGAATTTATTTTTAATAAATATAAAAAATATTTAATAGTATATATAAACATCTAACTAAATATATTATTTACTATATTTTTAAGAGATATACATTATTTTATTTTGAATTGTTTAAACGCCCCTGTTTAAAAGAGTATTTTAATTGGTGGTGGTGGTGTGCACACGGGGTTGCTGGCGCTGTCAGTGGGTGTTAAATGGGGATGGTTGGTTTCTTGGGTTTAGTGTTGATTTTGTTTTTAGTGGTGCTACGCTCAGTCTTTTTTTCCACGCACATGGAAGCTCACTCTTGCCGTGTGAAAGCATGGTTTGACTCTTTTTTACACGCATATGGAAACTCACTCTTTTGTGGTGTGAAAATATAGTAAAAAAAAATTGAGTGTAACAATATTAAAAACAAATTATGTTTAATGTAATATTAAAACTATATAAAGACTAGTTTGATAAGAGATTAAGGTTTTAAAAATAATGTCTTAATTTTTTTGAAAAAAAATCTATCAATTCATATTTATATTTATTAAAATTGAGATAAAAAAGAATAAATGTTATTTTTAGGTAAAACAAAATATCTACATTTTCATTTTAAAATAAAAACAATTGTCCGCAGTTTATATCGATTATATTTTATACCTACGAGAATAAGTTGTTATTCTACTCACTTATACCTATAATTATTCTTTATCCTATCATTTATCCCCTATAGTGGTGAGAGCGCTGCCGTGATGTTGGTCCTTGCGTTTCACCTCCCCGTGCCATCAGTTCTGTGTGACTCGTCCCGGTGCTCTCGATCCACCATTCATTTGTTTTTTGTGATGCCCTAATAGTTACATTGTGTGACATATGAATGTTTTTGTTACTGATAGATGGAATGTTTTGGTATATTAATGTTTAAATTCATGTTACTAACATTCATTTGGTTTCGTATACAAACAGAAGTAATGGTTTTGGTATTCCTATGTTTAAGAGGGTTTTGTGTAATGTTTTGGTATATGAAATGTTTATGTTCATGTGTGTATATGAACAACTGGCGTATAAATGCTTGCTTCAAAGTTCTGTGATATATTAATTTGTCAACACGTGGTTTTGCATGTATTCTTGGAAGTTGTTGGTAAAAATATAGTTGGGTTGGAAGTGACACAAGGGAGCTGGGCAAAGTGGAAATAATGAATATATTAAAGTGTTGGAAGTGACAGGGAGGGAGTTTGGGGAATGGAATTAATAACGGGGAAAGTTCCTATCATCCTATCAATTCCTCCACCCACTACTTGTAATTTTATTTTTTATTTTTTTATTTTATTCAAACCCACTCCACAATTATCATAAAAAAAGAAAACTCTCTCTCTACCCATCGATCACTCACTCCCAAACCAACCCCTCTCTCTCTCTCTCTCTCTCTCTCTGAAGAAGGGCCAAAGAAGACGAGCCCCCTCAGCTTTACCATCGCCTCCGTCGCCTCATGAGGGATCAACCCGCGATGGTGACGGTGGTGGCGGCGACGAACGCCGTCGCCGGATGGGGGTACTCGAGGCTCGTGGTGATGGCCCTCAACGTCGCCTGGAACCTCGCGTTCGTCCTCGTTTTGGCGGGAGCTCTAACATCGACGACCAGGTAGAGGCCATTGGTCCCCATTAGGGCATGGATCGTGGGGTGGTGTTCACGGATTTTTTTTTTTTTTTTTAATGGAGGGGTGGGTTAGGATAAAAAAAATAAAAATATAAGGAGTGGGTGGAGGAGTTGATGATCGCGGTGGTAGTAAGTGTCCCTATTAATAATACATGCTTGGGCTTGAATGAAAACATTATGTATGAGCCGCGGGGGTGGTGACTAAGTGTAACACCGTGGGTTCAATTGACCCATCAAATTTTAAAAAAACATTAAACTACCTAATCTATCTAACCTGTCCCATATTTACATATTAACCCAAGCCCATTTAAAAAAAAAACAGAAAACGTGGAATACTCGGATTGCATGGGGTGGGTATTTGTTGTGTACTCAATTTTTAAAATAATCACATTGTACCTAATATTCACCACATCATATTTAATATTCATAAAAAAATCAAAAAAATCTACGTCCCTACCCCACCTTACATATATTAAAAAAATTTGGAACTCTTTGTCTTCTGTAAAGTTCGCAGACCCTCGCCACGGATGCGTCGATCACCCACGTTGCCAATCTGCAATCGCCGCTTCCATGTTCCAATCATCTCTGATCACGTTGTCAATTTCCTCTTCCTACTCTGTTTCAGGTTTCTAGTCATGAATTTAATTTTAATTTATTTTTTTCTTTTTTGTTTTATTTTTAATCTAAAACTCTTCCATCATTGCATAATCGTATATGAATAATAAATAAAACTCATCAATATTACACTCTTTTTTTTTCCTTCACATGCCTATATATCAAAAGCCCTTTCACGGCTTCACCTGTCTGTTTGGATAATTATAAAAAATCATGGATTTTGTTCAAAGTTTTAGTTGATTAGTTATTTGATTTTGTATGTATTTATATTTATTAAAAATTTTATTTTACAGATTTTGCAATTTGTTCAATGGATAAATTTTTAAAGAGAAAATCAACTATAGAGCAAGATTTTTCTCCTACCGAAGAAAATTGTTGTGCTAAGTAAAGTCATATTGATGTGAATAATCTTCCTTCAGATCCAGGGCTAAGAAAAAAAATTTCAACTTATCATCCTAATGCTTATGATAAGCAGAAGTTCATTCATCTTGCTGGGCTTTATCCATCTGATTTTTCTGCAACAAATCTTATGGTGCTTGATAATCAACTTCAGAATTATATTATTGATCTGCGTTTCAACAATGAATCTTTAGAATTAAAAGGAATTTGTGACCTTGCTCGAAAGTTACAAAGAAACATCTGGTATATCCCTTGGTCTATTTGTTTCTAAAGTTAGAGTTAATTTTATCGGTTGCGACTGCAAGTGTTGAAAGAGCTTTTTCAGGAATGAAAATCATCAAGAGCCGATTGCGAAACAGAACGGGAGATCAATGGATGAATAATTGTTTGGTTACATATATTGAAAAAGATATATTTGATAATGTTGATACTGAAATTATCATGTAACGATTTCAAAATATGAAATCTCCCCGATGACAATCGTAAAAGTTTATATATTGAAAATCCTTGATATTTTTTTTATGATTTTTTTTTTTAATGTCAGTTTCTGAATGACTCCATCTATAAAAATTCTTGGAGCCGCCACTGATGACCCACCAAAATAAAAAGAGTGTTGTTACACTCAGTTTTTTTCTCAGTCCAAAACACAGTCCTATATACTATTTTAGAAATTAAGTGAAGTATATACTTCGTTAGATATTGTATATACCACATTAAAATGTTTCTTACACTTACTAAAAATGAGTTCATTCAACTTGAAATGGAGCGATATATACTTTTTATTAAAGCATATACCTCATTAGATGATGTTTACTATTTAAAAAAAAATAAAAACATGTGATGTCTGAGTTTTAATTGGTGAATGTGATTAAGTCTAGTATTTTTTAAATAAAAAATATTATTTATCTTATTTATTGTTCTTCTGCCCTCCAAAAATGAAAAAATGAAAAAATAAAAAACATTATTTATGCTCAACCACTTCAACCTGTCAATGGATAGCAAAAGTCAACCTCGAGCCATATTATCATGACAACCCACCCGGAATGTGAAGTGTTTTGATACTGGGGACGGTTATTTAAACCCATGTTTAATGAAAAACCACCCCAATTGAAAAATCACCCGTCCAATTTTTTAAAACTTATAAAACCACCCGACTAAATATTATTATGTAAAACCACCATTATTGACTACACCTCATTTTGAATCAAGCCCACCCCCTGTATTGTTCAACAAACGTAGTGTCGATCAATGCTACATACGTCGACACTTCTAATGTCGAACTGAAGGGTTACACAAACATTTTTTTTTGTTATAATATCAACACATGCATGTATTGTCGATATGTGTTAAATATGTTATCAAACGGAGTGTCGATACTAGCAGATTATTGAAAAATAAAAAGAGTTATGCTTTTCAAACTAACATCTTCTTCTTCTTTGTGTGTTATATTTTATCTTTTGAAATCCTCATTGATCAATGATTTTGATTCATTTCCTAATTATTAGTTTGATATAATTTATTTTTTATCTATATTCAAACCAGGCTGGCAATATAAACTAACAATGACTCATTTTATTCAAATATGTGATTGATGTTAGTTTGAAAAACATAACTATTTTATTTTGTGTGTATATAACTCTTAATTTCTTGTATATGATTGAGTATTTACTTAATTTTTACAGTGTAGTATGACTCCCAAGAAACGTATTCGACCTACAACTTTCAATCGAAAAAATTATTCTAAGAACATGGCATCGAGATCTCGAGATGATGAAGTTCAAGCATATCCATAAAAAGTAGCTTGCAATTATCTGTTGGTATCGACACTATCATTGTTGGCGATTAGCATTTTTCTCGACATCTTATATGTCGATCGATACCTATTTTTTATTTTTCAATAATCTGCTAGTATCAACATTCCGCTTGGCGACATATTTAACACATATCGATAATACATTTGTCGATATTATAACAAAAAAAAAATGTTTGTGTAACCCTTTAGTTCGACACTAGAAGTGTCGACGTATGTAGTATCGGTCGACACTATGTTTGTCAAACAGTACAGGGGGTGGGCTTGGTTCAAAATGGGGTGTCATCGGTAGGGGTGGTTTTCCTTTGGTTTTGGGTGCATAAAAACGATTAATCACGGGGTGGTTTTCTAATTGCATGGGACGGACATATAACTCTCCTTTGATATTTGGGTGGTGGGTTTAATGCTAATCAAAGTTATAAAAAATTTGGGGTTTTTTTTATAATTAAAGGTGAGATTTATGAAAATTGTCGTGGATGAATATGAAGCATATGTATGTAGTTAGGGTTTTTTTTTTTAACTTATCCTTTAACAATATGACAATGTAAATTGTCTCAGATGGGTTATTTCTTACCAATATGACAATGTAAATTGCCTCAGATGAGGCCAGTGTGTGTGTGTGTGTGTAAGGTGGGATTCATGACTCGTCTTGCACAAAACAAATATTATTTGTTAAATTCAAAATAGAACAATATCAACTTTTCATTAAATCATATAATAACTCATTAGATGGAGTTTATTAGTTTTAAAAAATTAAAAATGTGAAAATTGCACTTGGGACTATATTTGGGGCTGTATCTTAGATAATATTATTCTTCAAATAACCCACATCCCTTTTGCACCCACCATATGTGAATTTGTGTTTCCCCAAACCCACTACCTAATAAAAACACACATATATATTCATTGGAAAACTATATCATACAATGGTACAACTTGGGTGGGTTGAACCCAACCCAACCCACCCGACCCAACCCGATATTTAGATGAATTCGAGTTGGATATTTTGATCATTGGGTTCACTCGACTTACGAGAACCCAATTTAGGTTGAATTTAGGTTGTGGAGGTTTGGGTTGCTTAGGTTCAACCAGAACCTAAAGGTGCATTGAACATGGAGCGTTTGATCATTATATTGTTTGATAGACAATGAATAATGTGTGAATAAGTTAATGGATAATATTTATTAATTTGGAAATGATATGACTACCCCTATTCATTTTAATTTTATTTTTTTGGTTGGGTTTCCTACCGAACTATTGCCAATTTGTGTATCCTCACTTCACATGAATCATCAATAATGGTTGTAAGTGATAAATGGGTTATAACACTTTTGCTCATTAAAAAGGGCTGTGGCTACCTACAATGAAATCGGAACATGTTAAAATGATCAAGATGTCATTTAGTACCCAAATTCATATGTTATACAATTACCATGTAAATTATCAAATGAATGTCAAACAGCTAGGGGAAGGTGTGGTTGGATTGGTCAAGAAGACGATGAAGAAGCCATTGAGGATCTGAAAATCGCTGCCTATTTGAGAGGTCACGGGGGTTGAAATTTTTTTGATGGGACGTATGCAACAGCAGGGTATTGCTAGGAAAAAAAGAAAAAGAAGTCCCGTGGAGCCCACATATTTGAACAGATGGAATAACTCAAATTCTAGCCCTTTTGTGGAATCCCAATATAGGGTTATCGATCCATGTTTATCCTTGCATATTTTATATCAGGTTATTCACTGCTTCCAAACAATAAAAATCACCTATTCTATGTTATTCTCACTTATTTTCTAGGTTATTCTATATCCAAATAGAGGCTTAGAGTATATACTGCACAACGACAATATGCACTAATAGAGTATATAGATTATACACTATGACAATATACTATATATATACTCTACTAGTTTATACTTTACTAGCATATATGCCGTACCCCTAATACCACTAAAGTGCATATTGTAATATGAAAAATACTTAAGGTTAAAGACATTTATATCCCCACAAACATGAATAATCAATAAGTCCTCGTTAAAGTTGGTTGGGATAGACCTATGCGGCCAACCACAACCCAAATTATCTGTTGAGGAGTAGTTTTGTGAGTTTTTTTTATCTTGTGACTACTGACTAGGCCTGTCAACGTGTCGGGTCCGGATCGGGTCGGGGTGGACCCGGACCCGACCCGTGACAGGACCCGATGGGTCCTGGTCCAACCTAGGACCTGGCCGGTCCGGAGAAATGTGGACCCGGACCCGGACCCGTCGGACCCGGGTCGGGTCCGGGTCCGACCCGACCCGGATGGTTGGGTAAAAAAAAAAAAAAAAAAAGAAGAGCTCATGTATTTGTTTGCCTTATCATTCTATTTGAAATTTTTTGTAATAAAACATTATTGTTAATGAGACTATGTTTGAATATAATTTTATACAATTCAAAAGAAGTAAATGAATTATTAAACAACATCTAAAATAATAATCACTAACATAAAAAACATATTAACTTAAATAATAAACATAACTAACCTAAACAACATTCAAAACAATATTAACCTAAACAACATTCAAAACAATAAACACTAACATATTAACCTAAATAATAAACATAAATCATGCAACAAACTAATTAATCATACAAATTCAAAAGCTAATAAGTTAATTGTTCAAAACAAATCGATTTATAGGCTTGTTATGATTATGATTTATGAACTTGTAGATACAAAAATAAGTTAAGTAAAAAATAAAATTATATATCAACTAATACTAATGATCTTATAATATATGAGTATATTTTAATAAAACAATCGGGTCTCGGGTCCAACGGGTCGGGGCTGGGCGAACCCGACCTATTTGTTTGTTCGGGTCCGCCGGGTCGAGTCCAACTCGGGTCGGGTCTAAATCGGGTCGGGTATATTACACGTGTAATCGGATCCGGGTCGGGTCGGGTCCGGGTCTGGACCCGACCCATTGACATGCCTACTTGTGACCAGCCGATCAGGAGATAGATTAGATATCTCTTATAGTTATATCTCCTTGGTGGGTTGATTTCTTACTCTTTAATTGGATATCCCCCTTTTTTTTGAAATATAATTAAGGCATATATGCTTATCATTTCTTAAAAAAAAAAAAAAGAGGGAAAAACTTTCTCTAACTTTCATTTTGCTTTTTTGTTTATTTGCATAGGGGGGGAAACTTTCATTTTGAGTATTTTTTTATTCTCATTTTTATTTTATAATGAATTTAAAAAATGTTTATTTATATTTTTTTTATTATCTGACATGTTCTTGTTGATTGTCTTTCAAAATTTTATTTATTTAAAAATATTTGACAAGTATATTGCTTTCATATTATATTTCAATTAAGCACACGGACGACATATTTTATTTTTTGGTGAATGGTTCAAATGTCCCTTGACCAAGGGTTTATTTTTATTCTACCCCTGGACTTCTTTTTATTTTTTATTTACCCCTGAAATCTGGTTCTATATATTTTTTGCCTCTGATCTGCGTCACCTCATTTTTTATACCTAAACTATCACCATCTGTAAATTGGTATTATATTTCTGTTATTGATCATTACGTTTATGTAAATGGTCAATATATTTCTGTAATTTGTGTGTCCTTAGTTTAGTTACATATATAATGTTACATATCTCTTCTGTAAATTATAGTTTTTGTAATTTCTGTTGTAACTATTATAAGAATGATAGATGATATTACATTTTTGTTATGTAAATGGTAGTTTATGTCATTGGGCGTTTCATTGATACTTTTTTTTTGTAGTTGTTATGTATATAATAGTTTCTATTGTAATTGGGTATTACATTGGTAGTTGTTATATTGTAGTTGTTAAATTGGTATACATTCTGTAATGATGTAGTTTATATTGCATTGTTGTTATGTTAATGATTCATATAAATCATTTATTACATTCTGTAATTGTTTATAAAGTGTCTTTAATGGGTCATTTACATATATGTAAATTGATATTAAATTACTGTAATTAGTTATTACATTTCTATAAAATTATATGTCCTTAGGCTAATTACATTGATACTTTTTATAATTGGTTATATAATGTTTTAATTTATGTAATTGTTAAGTACATGAATCAAGAAATACTTTCACGAAAATATTACAGTTGCTCGTATATTTCTAGTTCGGATTCATGCTATTACTAATTTTGTTCATATTGCTAAATGAAAATTTATTTAAGTGTTTGACTGATTGTTGTATTTTTTATGTAATTGGACAACGCGTTCTTCGTTATGAATTACGTTGAATGTCTAGTTTGATGGTGTTTCAATGAGTTTCATTTCAAGGAGTAAGGGTGAGACAACAATTGATTTTATTACGATAGGAAGAAAACGTTGTCATTTAAATAATTGATGTATCTATTTTAATGAAACTTTGGGATTGTATCTATAACAATTTGGTGTATATTGAATTCACTTAAAGATAATAATAAAATGAATTACAATTCATGAATCTATTATAATGACACTGAGAATGTATATATAATCATTTTGTGTTTAAACATCTTTGCATACGTTAATATTTTTTTATAAATAACTATTAAATATATATAACTATGTATATGATTTCTGTATGTATCACATTATATTTCTGTATTTTTGTAACTCTGTCTATAAGAGGTAGTTCGGGTATTATGAAAAGTCAGGGGCAAAAAAAAAAAAAAAAAACCAGATTTCAGGATAAATAAAAAATAAAAAAAGTCCAGAGGCAGAAAAACAATTAGACTCTTGGTCAGGGGCATTTGAACAATTCCCCCTTTATTTTTTTTTTGTCATTTTTCATCACTTTTCGGGATAACACAAACAATGTGTTTTATTTTACGTCATTTTCCATCACAAGCACAAAAAATAATTTTTATTTTCCGTCATTTTTTTATCATAAGTAAGCATGTCAACGGGTCAGATTTAGGTTGGGTCAGGGTGGACTCAGACCCAACATTGTCGGATCCTTCAATTCAAGTCCATATTGGGTCTCGGGTCGGGTTGGGTTGTCCCACTAATATGTTTTTATGTTAGACAAGGAGAGGCTAAACTTGGAGAGGTTGAAGATGTTCTTTAAGAGCTTATAATAGCTTCAGCTGTTTTTTTTTCTTGCCTTTTTTTTTGTGGGGAAAGGAAATAAAAGACTTGAGAAAGGAATGGAGAAGAGGAGAAGAATCTAAGGAGGGTTTTGGTTTAGTGAAAGAGCACTGTACATTGGGGTGATAAAGACCTCGCTTTCCTGTGTCAAATTTTTTTTCATTTCTATTTTTATATGATGAATTTAAATAAATAGAGTTCAGTGTATTACAAATAATGAATGGAGCATGTACTTTTGTTTGACCTACAATGCAGGCCCAACCTCGACCTGCATACAATAGCATACCGACAAAAACACATTTCTTTGTCCACATAGCGAAGTATAAACCTATAGATGAAAAAAAAGGACACGTATGCTCTTCCTTACTGTCGAAAAAACCCTCTCTTAAACATGTTAATGAATGAACAAATTCTGCGCTATTTTGAGTTTTTAATATTTTATGAGAAAATATTTGAAATACAATTTAGATTATTCTACTTATACAATTAAAAAAAATTATAAAAATATTTTAAAATATTTAAAATTTTAAATAATTATTTAATATTTAATTATAAATATTGGATTAGATCATGAGTGCTAGGTTGGATCATAAACCCACGTACCCCAGAACTAATCTATCATCATAGAACCTAACACTCTCAGTCCCCACACAAAACATCCCCCAATCTCTAATGAACCCTTAATCATCTCCCATGTATTCTCCCCGTATGGTCTTTGGTCCAGAAGATTAATCTTGATTTCGCATCAACCAGTAGCGTAATCAAATTAGTTTTGATTTTTAAAATATGTATAGGACATTGAGAGATTTGTAGGTTGTAAAGTTTGATACTGAATTACTGATTAGATTCACGAAGCAAGACTCGACGGATCCTATTTATCCAAGGTGGTACACGGACCCTTTTGTTCTCGATCTTCCGGCTGGCGGCCGCCCGACCAGACTCTTGAGACGCTGCGAATTCGACAATTTCAAATCAAAGCCATGGCGGAGGTTCTATAAAGCGTTCCCCTTTTTGTTCTTCAACTCGTTTTGAAACCGCTGTGAAGGCGAACATGTGTTGCTGGTCTGTTTTGATTTCTATGTTTTGGGTTTCGTCAGATTGGCAGAGACGATGTCGTGAGAGGGCTATTGAAGGTGGCGCGCGAAGTCTCCGACGCCCTCTCTTGCGGGGATCCCGTCGTCGCATTGGAGTCCACTATAATCTCTCATGGTGGGTAAAACATCGTTTCCATCTCATCAGTGATTCAGTTCTTTGGTTGGGTAGATCAAACTGTGATTAGAAACGAATGGAAGAGTGATCCACATTGTTTTTGTTCATTGTGGGTTCATTTGGGTTTTTTTTTTTCAAATTCAAAATTTGCTTTTTAGCTGTAATTTTTTTTTTTTTCTGTTTTGTTTTTGGTTGGTTGATGTTTGTTTGTCTATTTGCATATGCCCTAAAAAAAATGCATAAGGAAGCATGAAAGATTGTTTTTTTTATTGCTTCAAAAGTCTTATTGGGCATTTTTTTTTGGATTCAAATATCCATTTTTCGCTGCAAAGATTGGTCTTTTTTTTTGTGGGTTATGACGTTTATTTGTCTAATTGCATATTAACCTTACCCCTCTCTACATAGTTGATATTATGTTTATATGATTATTAGATTGATCAAATTGTAATCACAAAAAGCTTGGAACATTTTGGTTCTGTTGGTTTTTGCTTCCACATCAGAGACATTGTATATATATATATTCAATGATGATTGTTGATATTTGGTTTTCGCCTTCAGGAATGCCTTACCCGCAAAATTTACAGACTGCCAAAGATGTTGAGGCAATCATAAGGGAAAATGGAGCTGTACCCGCAACGATTGCTATATTGGATGGTGTTCCCTGTATAGGTATTTTACATTATTGATATCTGGGAAAGAAGTTCTGATGGATCATAATAGAAGGACTTGAAAGGAATTGTTTGTATTTGCTTTCCGTTGAGATTCAAGCAGGATGAGAATTTATTTCACTTACTTTTTAGTATCTAAAAAAACCAATTTCATTGCTTAATAAGTTGAGCTGCACTGTTTGGCGATAGTAAGTTGAGATATTCAATAGTGGTTATGGTTATTCATGAAATTTCAATTCATTTTTTACATGATGAATTTTCTTAGTTGTTCATTTCAGGGTTGACCGATGAACAATTAGAGAGGCTTGCTATTCTTGGTACCAAAGCTCAGAAAACTGCTCGAAGAGATATCCCACACATTGTGAGTGACTGTTGGATGTTAGTCCCATGTGTCTTCTTGGTTGCTATTCTTTGTGTCTTTTAATTATGTTAGGCAATGAAGTGGTGATGGCCTTTTGTTCAATGAAAAAGTTCTATGTGAGTCCATGTTTTCTAAAGATTTAAAAATGTTTGCCTAACTGATTCTGTATCAAGAAAAAAAAAAGCTGCTTCTCATTTTTCTTATGCTTGTATCACATGTGATTCATCATTAGAAGTAAAAAAGTTGGTCTAAATTTTATTTTTTTGTGTGTATGGAGGTTCTCTGCTAGTATTAATGACGCTAAACAAAAAAAAGTCGCTGCTCGTTATATGTTGCTATCTGTGTCAAACTTAGATTCAAATTTTATTTTATGGTTTTGTGATTTTTTGACTCAGACATCGCTCATCAACTAATATGGATGGAAGTATCTTTTTTTCAACAGTACTATTGAAACAATAACAATTGACATCTTTGTTTAAAATAGTGCAACAAAATATCTATCTTACAATTGAACATTGCCATTGAATGAGTTCAGCTGAACTAAGATACAGATTTCATGTTGTAATGCTTTATCATGGCTCACAAAACTGGCATACACATTTTCTCAAATTGTTTTTTTGAAGATAACACTTTCTCAAATGTTAATACAGCTTACCTGCAAGTTATATGCTTGAAGTTCCTCCATGAATTTAGTCTGTTTTTTTAGCATCTTGTTTAAGGTTAGCAATTGGAGGTCTATTTACTCAATGTTGTTCATAGTTACATTCATATAATATTGTTTTATTGTCTCATGGGTATGATGACTAGCGAACGAGCTACCATTTGAGATCTGCCATATTGAACTTGATTATGCTTAATTTTAGAATGCGATCCCAGATTGTTATGCTAGGAGTGGACAAGGAAGAGAATTCTTATATTATTGGAAGGATTTTCTTTTTGTTTCTTTCATATATCCTCAAATCAACATTTGGAGAGAATATCTACTAGACTGTTTACTGCCATTCCAGTTCTGCCCCCTTTTGCTTTTTTTCCCCACTCATGGACTCAATTAAAATGTTAATTTTGTGGGGTTAACAGATTGCAAATGGAGGAAATGGAGCAACAACTGTTTCTGCTACCATGTTTTTTGCTTCTATGGTAATTACTCTGCATTTATCTTCTATGTGAGCACCAAATAACTTACAAATTTCTTAATCCATTCTATTGGATGCAATGCAGGTCGGCATACCATTGTTTGTTACTGGAGGGATTGGAGGTGTTCATAGACATGGGGAAAAAAGTATGACCCAGTCTGTTCAAATAAAAAAAATTTCTTGTACATGCAAAATTCTTGATACCATCACTGGGGAAGAACTGCTTCCTCAGTTAATGAACGAATCCTTCTATTCAAGAAATTATCAATTTGAACAGAATTTGAAGATTCACATCATTATGGACAAATTATAAACTGTCTCATTTTTCCAGAGAGGCGAAGAACTGTTTGTTTTGACGAAACCACATTTTTGGTGGGACTGAAATCAAAGCTATTCAAATTTTCATGATACAGATCATACTTTGATAGTGTTATAATTGCAATGCTATCCATGTCCAAATTTGATATGACTCTCTTTAAGTGTCATTGACTATTTATGTTTTGGTATAAAATTTGCAGCAATGGATATCTCCTCTGATCTTACTGAGCTTGGAAGAACTCCAGTAGCAGTAATCTCTGCTGGCGTGAAGTCAATTCTGGATATTCCTAGGACACTGGAGTATCTGGTATGATCTGATTCAGAAATTTTTTGAAACATCGTCGAGAAAAGGGAACAAATCAAGACTGATTGGACTCATTTAAATGCGTCGTTTTTTTTTAAAGCAAAAATCTGCATCCCTCCCTTAGCTGACATGGTTGATTGTATATATTTATTGCGTCAGCCAAGACAAAGAGGCTTACATTTATTCACGTGTGACTTTATGCAAAGTGCGAATATAGATAATCATCATCTGGACTTTTGGGTGTTTGATATCAGGCTCCATCATCATTTTTGTTGCATGATTATCAAACTGCATTATTGAAAAGAGTCCG
This sequence comes from Acorus gramineus, assembly GCA_030737835.1. NCBI lineage: Eukaryota > Viridiplantae > Streptophyta > Magnoliopsida > Acorales > Acoraceae > Acorus > Acorus gramineus. The sequence continues at coordinate 6,860,418 of CM060850.1, forward strand.
AATTTAAGTATTTTTTTTGTTTGGTTTGATCATAGGAAACTCAAGGAGTACCTGTTGCTGCTTATCAGACACACGAGTTACCCTCATTTTTCACAGAATCAAGTGGGTGCAAGGTGAGCATCCAAATATATACATTTTGGTAGAGCCACCAAACAGGCACATTTCATACATCTAATGATTCAATCATATACGTTCTTTCATTTTCTTTTCTTTTTTTGTACCATATCTTTCTTATCATCAATGGTTATATTCTGGGTGGCACAGAGATACCATGGTCTTTATATTATGATTAGTTTTTTTTTCTCTTCATTTATCTCTTAATGATATGATATATTGATATTGTAATATTTTGTGTAGCACTACAGCAACCTGTAAAACCCGAATATTTCTAGGAAAGCAGAACTGTTTCTGGAGGAAGGTCTGCTTTACCTGAAAACCTAACAACTAACATATTTCTTGTTAATTGATTTTAACATTTTCAGGTTCCATGTCGTCTTGACACTCCAGAACAGTGTGCTAAACTTATATGTAAGTTCTATTTATGCTTTGCCCCCCTCTCCCTTTAGAATTCGTATTTGAAAATTCTTGATTCTCATAACTTCCACTATACATGCAGATTCAAGCCTGAGTTATGGTCTTGGAAATGGTATTCTGATAACGGTGCCCATACCCAATGAGCATGCCGCTTCAGGAAATCTGATAGAGTCTGCCATACAAAGAGCTTTGAAAGAAGCTAGGTAAATCATTCCCCTATCATGATTTTGAACTTTATCTTTGCTATTCAAATTACACTTAAAATTCCAAACTTGATGTAAATCTGATTTGTTTGCTTCAGTGACAAAAACATTGTAGGGAATGCAGCCACGCCATTCTTGCTCGCAAGAGTGAATGAACTAACTGGAGGAGCTTCATTGACTGCCAGTATCCTTGCACTCAACCATCGTATAACTCTGTTTAGATTATTTGATGTGCCCAAATACTTTAGGGGTAGCCTTGCATGAGTGAAGGAATGTGATATATAGCCTGAACAGTTCATTTTTTTTGGCCAGTATAGCCTGGACAGTTCCGATGGAATTTTTTATCATTACGGGTGCACAGAAAAAAACTTCACGGATGGGCATACTTTGCTTTCATATTTTTCATCCACTTTGGTTTGCATGATATGAATTTTGTTGTTCTAGTAGATTTCCTTATTTGAGGCATAGACATCGCCCTCGTGAAAAACAATGCACTAATTGGCGCCAAGGTCGCCGTTGCTCTTGCCAACCTTAGAAGGAAAAACCATCACGGTGAGATTCTACTTTTCTTGTTTGCTAATTTTATTTGTCTTGATCGTCATGATGACATTATTATATTTGCTTCAACTACCCTTCTCCTCCACGAATACACCTGGTGCTTGTGAATGGCGAATCATTAATATCAAGGGAAAAATCCATACAACCCCTGAAATCTGACTGAAATCCGTATAACCCCTTGACTTTTCTTAAAATCCATATAACCCCCTGAAAACACCTAATAAATCCAAATAATCCCCTGAATAATTTTTTTGTTAATAGATGATGAATATTTTGCGCATATTTCGTTTAGTTAGCCTAGATTGAAAACACGATATACGAAAAAACTACTACAATGGGTTAAAAATACAAAAAATCATATGAAAATGACGAGTTTACTTCATCTAGATATCTTATAAAACTCTATCCGGAATGGTAGAATCACCATTTATAGAAGATTTTTTGCATTTTTAATACATTATAGGTTTTTTTGGTATAATGTGGTTTCTATTAGGGTTAACTAAACATAATATTTATAAAATATTCATCATATGTAAATGTAAATTTTATTCAGGGGGTCATTTGGATTTATTAGGTGTTTTCAGGGGGTTATATGGATTTTATGAAAAGGCAGGGGGTTATATGGATTTCAATCAGTTTACAGGGGGTTATATGGATTTTTCTCTAATATCAAACTCAAAGGTTTGAGAAATATAATTGCATCAAGTAGATGATACGTGTAAATAATCTAGATAGATGATTTAGAATTGTATATACCAATTTATTTAAGAGGAACCCTAAGATTGGTTGGGTACACACTACACAGAATCACCTACAAGCCTTATGCATCAAGCCCAGTGGATTCGAACTCGAGATCCATGGAGAAAAAAACCATACCTCTAGCTAAAGAAACCAAATTTGTATCTTTTGATTCATGTTGTCAAAACCTTGGAACTCTTCTTTCCAGCTAGCAACACAAGTTGAATTACCACCATAAGAATTATTAAAATGTGCCAACACAGACAAAAGAATGCACCCAAAATAAGTGATGGGCATAAGAAATTTTCAAGAAAGAAAACAACCTTGGACACCACACATTATATCACCATGGCTAAACTTTTTAGGATGAGGAGATTACATATCTTTGTTGTTTCTGCTTATGTAAGATGTTTTCATATTTTCAGTTGCTGCATATACTTGCAACTAATTTGTGACCTACCCAATTTTTTTTTTTGGTATGTACGTGAATTTTCTTTTATCAGTCAGAGTAAGGTTCAAACTCAAGGCCACTCGGTGAAAGAGTGGGTACCTCTCCTAACCTGACAAGAGGTGGTTCGGTAATCTGCCCAATATTATTCTTGGTTGTCTTTGTAAAATGTTTTCTTCTCTTGTTGCTTACAGGCCATGCAAGATCAGCTTTGTAGGTGGGGAGGGTAGTGGACTTAAGGAGGGAAATTCTATGATTCACACAGAGAACATCTCATACATTCCATGAAGGCTTCTCCTTTGTAACTTTGTTTCTTCTACTTGAAAATCCATAGATGTTTCTTCAAGTTCGGATGGAATTCTTGTTGGTGTTTTTGTGTTCTTGTAAGTGTAAACTAGTGTCACATGTGCGCCATTGATATGTGTATCAACGTCAATAAATGTTAAATTTCTAAAAAGAAAAATTGAATGCATGAATTTTTTTTGTATTTTTTTCAGTATATACTATTTCAGGATTGCAATATTGCATGAATCACTGGATTGGGGGAGAAACTCTCTTCTATTCAGCACTTTTTCGTTTTATGTTTTGTTTTGGTGTTGATCTCTCTCTCCCTTTTTTTCAGATGTTGTAACTTCTGTTTATTAATACAATTGAGGGTAGCAATTGTTTACCAATTTTTTCAAAAATATTGCATGAATGACTTTGACAATATTTTTAAGAAAAAAATTTCTTTTAAAAATAATTAAACTTTTAAATTTTTTAAAATTAATTTTATAGTAAAAATTTTTAAATTTAATTTAAAACATTAAAATTGAAAAGTTTGAAATTTAAGTCTCAAAATATGAATTTACATTTACAGTTAGAAATTTCAAAATATACACATACTATCTTAATATATTAATATTGACTATATAAATTATATTCTTCATAATATCACTTGTGTATATACATCATATGATATATTTAATTTGCATATTTTATTCCACACACGCAAACTATGCAAATTACCTTATTGGTTAGCATGATGAGTGTTTATTGTGTTGTGTCAGTGAACGGTTTGGTGCCTCTATTTGCACTTATTTTAAAGATCCATATGGGGAAAATGATGGTTCTCATGCATACTTCAAAATATAATCTTATATACATTGTTAAACATTATATAAATCTCATTAAATATTTTTATATATTTATTAAAAATGAGTTTATTCAATTTAAAATAGAGACATATACACTTTTTATTAAAACATATACTTCATTAGATAATGTTTACTATATTTAAAACAAAAACATATTTGATCTGATTTTTTGATTGATAAAAAAAATTGAGTCTAACATTTTCTAAAAAATAATGTTCTCCTTCGTAGCCAACTCTTGGGTTCTTCACAAAATCTGTACAGTTACGGGGAGATGGTGGATGTGTTTATTAAAGGAAGGTTAATCAAAGATATTTTCAAAAATTAGGTGGGCGTATTTATTGAGAGGTTTACTTGTTATAAAAATCTAAATGAATCTTTATTAATAAAAACTATTTAAAAAGGTTTATTCACGATTTAGATAGGCGCAAATACAACGAGCTCATGGTGTGCATAAGTGCGGGCCGATCTGATTCAACCCAGCCCAATATTTTCCCCAATCGGGCTGACCCGGCCCACAACCACTCCGGCTCGTGAAGAACGACTGTCCATCAGAGACAAGAGAAGAGACAGTCGGACCGGAGAAGAACATGATCCATAACGTCCTCCGCGCGCGGTGGCTTCAGTCGGTGGCTGCGGCGGCGAGAGGCTGCTACGAAGGCGGAGGAGGACGCGTCGACGGGCCGGGGGAGTTCCTGCGGCGGAGGGTGGCGGAGCTTGAGAGGAGGAGGAGGAGGAGGAGGGACCTGAGCAGGGAAGAGTTCCGCGTGGAGGTTCCGGAGTCACTGGGGTACCTCGACACGGTGACGATGCCGATGATCCTGACGGGCGTCGCCATCGCCCTCTTAGCCAAGCTTCTCATGATGGTGAGCACTGAGCAGATCCGAAACCCTAACCCTAAATCGTTCCTTAATTTGTCTCTCTTTTACTGTTTTTGATATCTGGAATTGTGATTTGTTAGAATTCTGATATGCTATGGAGACCAATTTGAGTTTCAAATTCAGTGATATATCACAAAGATGTGATCTTTTTTTTTTAATTTTCTCTCAATTTTGGGTATTGGCATTAGGACAATATGTAAATTTCGGTTGAATTATTAAATGCTGTATGCAAATATGCATTTCAGGTCGCAAAGATGTGATTTTTTTAATTTTTTTTTAGTTTAATAAATGTTGGTGATTTTAATTAAATAGTAAAATATGTAAAAAAATTGGTCGAATTATTAATTTTTTGTTGTATAAATCAATGTTAGCAATACTTGTTTAATTGGAAATGCATATATGCATTTCAACCCACAAAAATGTGATCTTTTTATTGTTGGTCTCTCTCTCTCTCTCTCTCTCTCTCTCTCTCTCTCATTTTAATAATATGAGAGCGAATGCCTACCATCCTCATTAAAAAACCCCACAAAAATGTGATTTTTTATTGTTGGTTTTTTATAATTTCGTTGTATTATTATATATTGTCGTGTTGATCAATGCTAGCAATACTTAAATAAAAGGAAATGCATATGTGCATTTCAACTCACAAAAATGTTATCTGTTTATGTGTTTTTTTTCAATCTCTCTAAATTTTAGTCATTTGTATTAGTAAAAAATGGTTGAATTGTTAAATGCCATTGTATCAATCAATGCTAGCAGTGTTCGTTTAATTGGAAAAGCGTATGCAGTTCAATAGTGCCTGTCTTCTCTGTTTTATACTTTTGTACGTGATTTTTTTGATATTTCTGCCTTCTTTGCTATTGCTTGATTATGATTTATGATAATATTTGTCATTTATTGAACATCTTTTTCAAATCGTTCTCTGTTTTTTCTTCTATTGCAAACAAAAAAAAAGTCTTAAGTTGGTCATTTGAATTGGAAAAATTTGAAAACTGAGAATGTTCTTGTACCATTATGGGTGGTTTTGTCAGTATGATGACTCGAAAGCGCAAGAGATGTTGGAGAAGAGGATAAGTAAATTGCCTGAGGGAACGGGGTCGGTCAGGATGCTCACCCGGGAAGAGTGGGACGAGATTCAGGAGATCAGGCCAAGGACGCCTTTCGAATCCAAGCTTGCCCGCCCGAATGCACGCATAAGAACTGGGGAACCACTTCGCGCGGTGAGCTTTCTGTGTTCTTTCATTATTCCCTGTTGATTGTTGTGGAAAGCTTGTCTTCTTTGGCTGAACCAGTAGCTGATATTTATAATCAATCAGAACTTTGTTTCACAAATTAGTTTGATGGAGTTGGTTTTTGTTGATCAGTGGATACACCTTAAATTCTTTGGGGAGCATATTTTGATTTGTAGTATTTCCATTGTCTCCACGGGCATATAATGGTTTTAGATTTTCCTCCCCTTTTAACTTTGAAATGGCAGATAATCACAACTATTTGAAGGCATCTTTTACACAATCAATTGATATAATAATATGTATGTATATGTGTTTGTGTGTATGTATATGTGTGTGTGTGTATATATATGCATGAATAATGTTACATACAGCCCCCATGTGTAGCCCTGTGTGCAATTCCATGTGCTTTGATTGTTGTTGTTGTTGTGTATATTTAATGTCATGCACCTTCATAAAAAATGAAGTATATAGCGAAATGAATTATATATCCCCACGTATGAAAAAAAAATTTACATGCTTAAGCATATACCTCCTTGGTGAAATGAGACTGCACAAGGGGCTGATAATGAGGACTGCACGAAAAAACGCCCATATGAATAAGTGTGAATGAACAGATACTTAAAAAAAAACATCACTTGTGATTTGCAGGATGACGTGAAGGATTGGACCATCGACGTAATTACAGATGCGCTAACAAGGGTTGAAGAGACTGCCAAGCTCTCTACCAAAGGTAAGTGATCTCAACTAAATGTGCCGATGATTATGTCGGTCGAGAATGCCACCATTTTTGAAGCTCTTCGACTTCTGATATTAGTGTTTAATTACAAACAATAGAACTTCCCCTTGATGGGTTATATATAATCAGATTCATGTATACTTTTCCTATCTGAGAAATCCATAAATCACCCTCTACCTATGTTTTCCTTTTGTTCATTCAGCTAATATGTGATTTGAGGGAGGATAATCTTTTATATCATATTCTGATTTCATCGATGAGGGTGTTGGGAATGTTTTTGCCCATTATATTTGCTGGTGCAGTACAGCAGTAAAGCTTTGAAGATATTGTTAGTGATGCAATGAGGTTGTTTAGGAGCTTGCATTTGAAAGAAAACCAAGTTAGGTTCATTGCATTGTTTTTATCCATTACTATTATGTAAACAGACCTTGTGATCTCATCTAATATGATATTGGTGTGATGTGATTATGTTTTTTTAGTAAAATGAACTCATCTGATATGATACTGATCTGATATGTCAGAATTTATGTTAGTAAAATGAGTGTGAGATATTAACACCACATCAATTATGTTTGTCTAATGTGTATGCTCTATTCGTTTTGTACAATATATACTTGTTATAAAAGAGCAAGGGATTTTCCTATTCTTCCTCCCATCATTATGTTTTTATACATTTAACTCACAAATTTATATAGTTTCTCTAAATTCTTAACTTTCAAATCATTTTATAATTGTTTATATTATTTATTTTCTCAAATTCTATAATTCATTTTTGTTCTAATTAAAGGCTGGAATAACATTTTTCATCTCGTTTTGTTTCCATTTTGACAAACATAGATAAGACAAATTGATAGATTTTTTTCTCTAAAATGTGGTTGAACACCAGGACCAAATATATGAAGACAACAAATAGATTCATAAATCAAGTAAATGGTCTATCATATTGAGTATCGATAAAAAAAAGTAGATTGATTCGAATTAAAAAAAGTGCACGCAACTTTAAAAGGATCTGAGACTAATAACTTTATTGTGTATATACTATAAGCCTCTAATAAAGTGTTTATTTTGCTAGATGAGGATATGCCCAATTATGAAAAATATAAGAAGGCATGCTTTGAATTATTAGTGGATTTTATTAGACATGTGCATACTTAAAAAAAACAAAACAAAACTTACTGAAAAAATGACTACAAAAATGATTATCCCATGCTTTTCTTTCATGGTCGTTGATAGACTTGTCATTCATCATTCATGCAGTTCTCACTGAGTATATAAAACTTCAATAATGTGTATGCCTTGGTAGATGAGTATATACTCGATTATAAAAAAGGGAAAAATCCATACAACCCCCTGAAATCTGATTGAAATTCATATAACCTCCTGATTTTTCTTAAAATCCATATAACCCCCTGAAAATACATACTAAATTCAAATAACCCACTGAATAAAATTTTCGTTAATAGATGATGAATATTTTGTGAATATTTCGTTTGGTTAATCCTGATTGAAAACAGAATATACTAAAAAACCATTAAAATGTGTTAAAAATGTGAAAATTTTTATGAAAATGATGATTTTACCCTCTCTTGATATTTTATAAAACCTTATCTAGAGGGATAAAATCATCATTTATATAAATTTTTTCACATTTTTAACACATTGTAAGGTTTTTTTTGTATAATGTGTTTTTTATCAGGATTAACTAAATATAATATTCACAAATATTCATCATCGGTAAACTTAAATTTTATTCAGAGGGTTATTTGGATTTACTAGATATTTCAAGGGGTTATATAGATTTTAAGAAAAGTCAGGGGGCTATATGAATTTCAATCAGTTTACAGGGGGGTATATGGATTTTTTCCTTATAAAATATACAAGGATGTATGCAACCAATTCACTCGATTATATATATATAAGTGAAATATTTCATTAGGATGTGTGTATTACTTAAAAAAAAAAAATTGTCCATAATATTTTTTTTTATTAAGAAAAATATTACACGTAAGTATGTTTGAAAGCATGATATCATTCCCACAAATCATATATTTTTTGTTTTTGAATTTTTTTTTATAATTTATTTAATAAAAATAGAGTCTGTTATCGTCACTTTTATAAAAATCAAAAGTAGGCTATAAGTAGGGCTGGTAAATGAGCCGAGCAGCTCGGGCTCGGCTCGCTCAAGCTCGTTCGATTAGACAAACAAGCTGAGTTTTAACAATTTTTAAAGTTCGGTTTGTAAACGAGCAGAGCCCGAGCCTAGACGAGGTCGTTTACTTAACTAAAAAAAGGTGAACGAGCCGAGCCCGAGCCGAGTCCGAGCCCAAGCTTATGTTACTTTCACATGTATAAGGTGTTGTGATTTGTGAAATGTGATTTCTCAAATGCTAAACAAAATTTTTTTTTTGGCTAAACGAGCCCGAGCGGAGCTTTGATTCGAGCTTCAGCTTGGTTTGTTTAACAAACGAGCCAAGCCGAGCTTTTCAGGAGCCCAACGAGCTGAGCTTGAACACAAAATGAAGCTCGTTCCGGAGCCGAGTTGAGCCGAGCCTGATACTAAACGAGCAGAGCCTGAGCAGGTCAAAGCTCGGCTCATTTATCACCCCTAGTTATAAGTCTAAATGGGGTTTTGTTTTTAAAGTTGATTAATAGAAAACTTACTTTTATGTTTTTGGAAAAGTTGTATTGAAGTTACATTTATAACTAAAAAGCGGAGTCACACTTTTCAATTAATCATTTAAAATTGAGTGTTTAGAATCACATTTACGGCTTTTAACTTCACTCAAAATAAGAATCACCCAATCTGTGTTTACAAACATCCCATTAGTTATTCATACAATCACTTTTTGTAGTTTTAGCAACTTTTTTTTTTGAAATGTAGATAATTATTTAATTAAATACATTAGATGACGGAAAAATTGAAATATATAATAAAATAAATTGAATGCATACCTTCTTATATTTTTTTAGATAAACTGTGTATAAGCACACATACAAACTTCTAGGAGACAGTTTTGATTTTTTTTAACCTGCATTCGATTTAGGCCAACATGAAAAATATCTTAGATAGTTTAGTATCGTAAAAGATGGTAAAGTGTAGACTGTGATGGGTTTTATTGATGGAAAATGACTATTAGATGGAGTTTATATTTTTTGTGTCAAAGACACTGTAATCCTTGTGACAGTCTATAAAGGGTTGCAACGTAAGCAGAATAAAAAATTATGTTATTTTTTAATAAACTTTTATCAATAAGAGTCTTATGAAAATTAAGTTCACTTTTCTAATAGTCTCTACGTGATAGTTTATTATTGATTTACCAAATGCATTTTTTATGTCTTTGACAATTTTTTTTAAATGATGTTAAAGACGTTTGAGTCTTTATAAATATTTATAAATTCATATAAGTCCTTGTAAATTTGAGACAGGACAATTATATCCTTAAAACATATAAAATGTCTAATACATTTCTATTGTTAAATTATTTTTAGCCTATCATGATTAAAATTAACCATAGATGTGATTTTACTATTATATAATCCACAATGCACAACATGGTGATTAACATGAGCTTTTTAACTTGTAGTGTAATCACCTCATCAAAATGTAAAAAAAAAATCTAAGTAATTTCTATAATATATTAAATACAATATATAAATAAAATTATCTTCACAATTACAATTATTTAAAATAGAAATAAAAAAATAATAATAATGGAATAGTATGTAACAATAACGTCAAAATCCACAAAAGAAAAAAAAAGTAAAAATGAGTTTGATTAAAGGCAAAATGGTAATTTAGAATGATATATATGTTTTTTCTATTTTATCAGTGATTTATATGAGTGTTTGATTTCACACAGATGAAATATTATGAGAATATATTATCAAATTGGATAAAAAGAATGAACTCATGGACTAAATTGACTTACCATAACAGTTTAAAGGACCTGTATGTCCGACTCTAAGGCCCCGTTTGGTTGCGCGTTGGGGCGCGCTTTTGCTTTTTGAAAAGCTGAAAAGCTAAAAGCGTGCAGCCAAACGGGACAGCTTTTTATAGACGCGGGATTCCTTTTAATTTTCCCCTCGAAATCTGTGTTTTAAAAAGCTCAGAAACAACGCTTTTTGATCGGAATCGATTTTTTGAATTGAAAAGCAACTTTCTCTGCCAAACATTAAACTCCTTTCAAATATTGATTCCTGATTTTAAAAAAAGCATCATAAAAAAGTCAACATAAAAATTTATCTTAAAAAGAAGCTTTATTCCAAAAGCTACTTTTCAATTATTGTTTCCAAACGGACCCTAAGTTTGCAAGGACTTATATGAATTTATGGATGTTTAATGGACTCAAATGTCTTTAACGTGTAATAGCGTAATTAGACTAACTTACTCCTGCCGAATAGTTTTTGTAAACCTACTCTTCCACGTGGCATACCCAGAGGGCCGTGCTCGCTTTGAGAAATGGAAACTCCCAGACCCAGACCATTCAAGCAAAGATAACACGTGTCGAGGGGCGGATCTATAGGTAGACTGGGCCGGGCTATAGCCCGGCCCAGATTTTTTAAGAAAATCCCTATACTCCCCTTAAACCCATATCCTAATTAACTTGATCTATAACAAACACAGATTTTATTTTATTTTGGTCCATTGGATCAGATTCTTGGGGGAGATGTTTTGTTGATTTTGAGAGAAAAAGGGTGTTGGGACCTTAGGATTGATGTGTGCAACAAATTTGGTGGAGCAAAATAAGGGTGTGAGGGATATGGAGAGTTAATTTGTTTCCTATAATGGCTGAATTAAAACTTAAACTATTGTTTTTATATTTTAAATGGATTAATTTAGTTGCAATAGGTGTGACACTTTGCTAAGTGCCGCTAATTAAATTATTTTGATCTTTGTTTTTTATTTTTTTGTGGCATATAATAAAATTGCCATAACATTTAAAGACATTTTTTTTTATTGTCACAAAAAAACTGCAGCTAAAATCACTTTTTTTGTGTGATTTTTAGTGATTTTATTTTCTCTTTCTAACATATCTATTTCAATATCTAAGTGTGACAATGGTTTTGTTTTTTAAAATAAATAAGGAGGATTTTTTGATTTATTTATATAAAATTTTACTTAGTGCTTTTTATTAGGCATAAAATTTTTTTTTATCAAAATTTAATTCAGCCCACCCCAAAATTATTTCCTGGCTCCGCCCCTCGTGTCGCACGACGCGCACAATGACGTGGGTCCCGCCAGATCTCATATCGTACCGGGAAACTAGGCAAGATTCATATTCCCGAAACCGCCCTCACTTTCCGTACTCAATGACCCAACTCTCCAGTTCCACCAACCGGTCTCAATAGGGGTAATTCAGTCACAACAAAATTAAAGCAAACCGTCATTAAATAAACCACGCCTCCCACTTCAGACTTTTCAGAGCTTCGAAGAGGAATTTCGGAGAAAAACTTCGATTCCTTTTTAGGGCAGAGAAACCCTAGAGAAACCCTAGATTTCGAAATCGAAATCCGTGAATGGGAGGCGTCGATTCGTACACAACGGCGGCGATCGCGGCCGCGATCGTCGCCGTGGCGGTGCCCCTGCTGGTGTTCGCTGTCGGCAAGAGGAAGGCCGTCAAACGCCGGGCGGTGCCGGTGGACGTCGGCGGGGAACCCGGATTCGCGATGAGGAACGCCGGGTTCGATTCGCTGGTCGAGGTCCCGTGGGAGGGGGCGACGACCATGGCGGCCCTGTTCGAGCAGTCGTGCGAGAAGCACCGCGAGCACCGGTTTCTCGGGACGAGGAGGCTCATCGGGAGGGAGTTCTTGGAGGGGAAGGAAGGGAAGAAATTCGAGAAGGTGCACTTTGGGGAGTATCGGTGGAGGTCTTACGGTGAGTCCTTCAAGAGCGCCTGCGACTTCGCTTCGGGGTTGGCGGGGTTGGGATGTGGTGGTGGTGGTGGTGGCGGCGATGATTGTCGGGCGGCGATCTTCTCGGAGACTAGAGCGGAGTGGCTCATCGCTTTTCAGGTTGAGTGGTTGTACTTTGGCTTGGCATCCTGTTGTGAATTGAATGACTTCGATTCGTGTTGGTTGAGGTTTGAGTGTTTTTTATTTTTGGTTTTTCATTTTCAGGGATGTTTTCGGCAAAATATTACGGTTGTTACCATCTACGCGTCTTTAGGTGAGGAGGCTCTGATTCATTCGTTGAATGAGGTGATTGTCTCTTCCATCTCTTACTGTGTTGGTTTAGTATTGGTAATTCTTGTAATTATTAGTGGGATTTAGAAAGAGTTTGTGTTTTCTCTAATGAATTTCAGTTTTTTCTCTTTTGGGTTCACTATTGTTTGGATAATCACTTAAAAATTGATTTTTTTTTTAATGACGCATTCATCGGTTTTTCAAAACATATTTTAGCACCTTTCTACAGGCAGAAGTCAATTTTTTCCAATTTAATTTTTTTCCCAATGCTACCCAAATTCTTGTTTATTGGTGGGATATAGAAAGAGTTTGTGTTTTCTCTAATGAATTATTTTTTTTGCTTTTAGGTACACTCTTGCTTGGATAATCATTTAAATATAGATTTTTTTAATGACCCATTTCATCATTTTTTCAAAAAATTGATTTTAGCATCTTTCTACACGCAGAAGACAAAAGGATTTTTTTCCAATGCAAAATCTTTCCGTATTTTGTTCCAAATGCTACCCAAATTTGGCTGCTATTTTTATTTTTTTGAATTATGGATTGGATTATTCATATTGATAGAAATGATGCCTCTTGTACAATGAGACATGGGAGACCTAAATGTTAATATGTGCCTTGTTTCGGTGTTTTTTTTTTTTTTTTTTTGTGTTGTGTATGATGCTTAGATCCTTTTTTTCCCCAGACAAAAGTTTCAACCTTGATTTGTGACGCCAAGCAACTGAAAAAGTTGGCAGCAATAAGTTCGAGCTTGGAAAGTATTAAGCGTGTTATTTACTTTGAAGATGAGGGAATTTCGCTTGATTGGGATGTTTCTGAGATTAATAGCTTGTGGAAAGTCTTGTCCTTCTCTGAAGTCGAAAGGCTTGGGAAAGAAAGTCCTGCTCAACCGAATCTACCTTCTAGTTCTGATACTGCAGTCATTATGTATACAAGTGGAAGCACTGGGATGCCTAAGGTAAGAGTCTTTTCCCATCATCTTCTGAAAATTGTAGTTTCCATTTTACAATCATGTCATCATTCTGAAAAATTGTAGTTTACATTGGAAAATTATATATATCCAGTTTTTATTAGCCGAAATGTCATTTTCAAACTCTGTGATATAAAAACTACTGGTTTTCAAGACAGCTAAGTAGCTAACAACAAGATTTCTGGACTTATGCTTTTTTCTCTGCAATGAGATGATTACAGATGCACTGATAGGAAGATAGATGATAGAGATTGTAAGCATGGGTTTTTTCTTCTTCTGATATTTTCTGGGAATTCTCCCACTTCACTATATTTAGGTTTTATTTTATTAGTTGACATCTAGTAGGATTCTCAATCTACTTGAAATCCAAATTTTGTCAGAAATTTATATTAAATGCTCCTTGAACATTGAGTTTATTTTGTCAGAGCATCTTAGAAGAAAAAGTATGGCTTGTTGCAGAGTTTATTTCTATAGCATTAAGTTTCGAGATTACAATGGACGCTAAATATATGTGCATCTAAAAGATTTACTGGTTTATCAACTTTAATTTGCCAAAATTAAAGAGATAATGTGTGATTGATGCATTTCAATGATGCAGGGCGTCATGATAACTCATGGTAATATTGTGGCAATTGCAGCAGCAGTAATGACCATCATTCCTAAAATTGGCCCTGGTGACATGTACTTGGCATATCTTCCCCTTGCCCATGTTTTTGAACTGGCAGCAGAGGTTAGAACTTTCACACGGTTCATCGAAATTAAAATTATATTATCTATCAATTGATAATTTAATGTATACTTTTGTGGTTGTGTAGACTGTGATGATATCTGCAGGTTGTGCAATGGGCTATGGTTCCCCTTTGACTTTGACTGACTCATCAAACAAGATTAAGAAAGGTACCAAAGGTGATGCCTCTATTTTACATCCCACATTAATGGCAGCAGTTCCAGCAATTTTAGATCGTGTTCGAGATGGTGTGCTCAAAAAGGTTGAAAACCAGCTCCCATCCTTGGTTTTACCAATGTTGATTTGGATTTCTTTGGAGTTTGAAATTTGATGCCATTGATTTGCTTCTTATGGTTGATATTCATAATCTATGTGCAGGTGGAGGAGAAGGGTGGTCTATCCAAGAAACTTTTCAATTTTGCATATAAACGTAAACTGGCAGCCATTGAGGGAAGCTGGTTTGGGGCTTGGGGTCTTGAAGGAATGCTGTGGGATACCATTATATTCAAACCTGTACGTTCCATCCTTGGAGGGCATATTCGTTTCATCCTTTGCGGTGGAGCCCCTTTATCTCCCAATACGCAAAGATTCATTAATGTGTGCCTGGGGTATGTGTTACCTGTAAATCGTTTTTGCTTCTTTCTTATTTTTGTGCCAAAATAACTCCTGGAATTTAACTGGTAGATTTTCATCATACAACAAAGTTGAATCTTAGTTTCCTTTTGCATCATGGGGATCCATGATGTTGAAACTTGTGGATGTTGAGATCCTCACTCCAATCTCCAGACAATCATGTCAAACAAGAATATTCTTCTCTGATATGGGAGCATGATATCACTCTGCATCCGATTTGGTACCATTTATGTTAAAATAATAATATATAATGTTCTTTGAAATCTTTTATTTAAACCTGTGGACGTATATCGCAAATTGGTTTGGACCATCTTTCAAGTTTCCATTGAAAAACCATGTGAGTGGTTCATTGAATGTTTTGGCCATTCCTGTGTGATATTCGAATCTTATAAGAGAGCAGTTGCGAAAGTTAAAATTGTATGGATTAATGATTGTTGAACTGTATGAATCTGAGTTTTAATTATTTTGTTACATAAATAAACCATCGATTTCCAGGTTTGTTTGATATTGGTGACTTCATTGAGTCCATTACAAACATCAATATTGTTAACTCCCAAAATGAGTACACTGTCACACTCATAAATTTTTTCATGAAAATTCCTGTCAGGGCTCGAGTAGGGCAAGGGTATGGCTTAACTGAAACATGTGCGGGAGCAGCATTTTCCGAGTGGGATGATTCAACTGTGGGTCGTGTGGGTCCGCCTCTTCCTTGCGGCTACATTAAGGTATTTAATTTTTGTGGTCAATATGGATCAGAGCATATATTATTAGCTCCCAAACAACTCGTGTGAAAGTTTATTTTTGAAATATATAACTGTAATGTGGAATTTCTCATATGGCATGTCTATTATCTTAAAGGCAGGGCCTAAGGTTTTTCGCCAAACATTTAATTCCATTTCACATCATGGTGGGCATAGAATCACATATTTTGGGGGAATGATAATTGTGAATAACAGAAAATATGATTATGTGAGAATGACCCTCACAGTATTATATGATATTAAAATTTATAAGCCAAAATCAAGTTAGAGGACAGGTTGCGTTCCATTGTGTGTTGATGATAACTCATTTGGCATATACAGTAAATATCACACACATGAACACTTTTCTCATGATATCTCACCAGTGGAATGATATATCCTTTGTTCATTATTCGATGATATACAGTAAAGATCATGCACAGAATGGCCCTCTCAGTTGATGACATGTCCTTTGTTAATTATAAGGTGGTATTTCACTAGTGGAATGGTTTATTAGGTGAACCATTTTCTTATGTTTCCTGACATCCTTTGGAGATCAGATTGCCAATTTTGATCTGTGGCTTTTATATCATGATGCTTATGTGGTTTTTTCTGTATCTGTAGCTCGTATCTTGGGAAGAAGGGGGGTATACGATGTCTGACAGACCAATGCCTCGTGGAGAAGTTGTGGTTGGCGGATCCACTGTCACGTTGGGTTATTTTAACAATGAAGAAAAAACCAACGAGGTTTACAAAGTAAGCGTGCTTACCTTTCTGTTCATGTATTAAAGTTACCTGTATGAACCTTGTGATCCTTGATGCATGGAAGCTTATACATAGTTGATGTATATCCTTGGTGCATGCATGATGCATGCTGGATACTACATGGAAGTGACAAGTGGATATTGAATTATACAGAGTACCATCATGTACACGAATGCATCCAATGTATAATATTTATTTGAAAAAGGTATATAATATATTTATAAAATAATATTACAAACCTGAATTTGTGCAATATGTACAAAATTATCCTTGAAACCTTATGAATTTCATGCCTTTATATTTGGGATGGAGATGATTTGATTTATTCATATGGTTTTAGAAATGCTAAGCCGTGAGCCTTGCATCTCATATCTGTGTGATTTATGCATCTGGGCCTCATAGTTTGTGACCCTTCCAATTTTTCACAGGTGGATGAGAGGGGAACTCGATGGTTTTATACAGGGGATGTTGGACAATTTCATCCTGATGGTGTCCTCGAAATCATAGATAGGAAGAAGGACATAGTGAAACTCCAACATGGCGAGTATATATCCCTTGGAAAGGTACAAGTGGCCGAGAAATCTGATTTTCATTGCCCTGTTCATCTTCTCTAAAATAATTTAGTTAACTCTGATATTTGCTAACAGGTTGAAGCAGCACTGATGTCAAGTGAATATGTGGAAAATATCATGGTTTATGTGGACTCATTCCACAGCTATTGTGTTGCCTTGGTTGTTCCACTCCACCAAGAAGTTGAAAACTGGGCTCACATTAATGGCATTTCATTCAAGGATTATGCGGATTTGTGCCAGAAAGATGAAACAGTTCGTGAAGTGCAGCAATCTCTTCTTAGGGTTAGTATCTTAAAATGGTTGCACAACTTGATTTTCTTGTTATTGACTCTTACTCGATTATAATGATACATGTAATATCCTCCCTGGAAGTGTTTTTTTTATCCGCATTGATTTTAACTCTAAAAGAAACTTAGTCTCTTTTACTGCAAATAACTTTTAACTTCTGATGTGTGTTGATCCTTTAATCAATTATTAATGTGTGCGCGCGCGTGCCTGTATGTGTGTGAACATATTAAGTGTGAATAGATATGGAGAAAAAATTAAGCATGATCATTCCATTTAAAATTTTCTTGGATTGCATGCTTGTCTAAGAATCATTGGCTTACAGCGCAATTTGTTTGCTAATCATCATATCATGTAAAGGAGTAGCTTCATATTACAACTAAGAATTAATAATTTCTTTTCAGAAGAGGACCGTTGGAATGGAAAACATTCCTTGTCATAGGCTAAGAAATTATCTCTAGGTTACAGTGTTGTTCATATGAACCAGATGTATAGAGAATCATGTATTATCTTCTTCTAATCATTGCTTTAGATTTGATGTCAATAAGAAAAATAAGCTGCCTATTGCAGGATTTATGAGAATTTTATTTAGTACATTCAAACTTTTCAGGAAGAATATCTTTAAAAGTACTTCTGTTGAAAAATGCAGGCAGCAAAAGCAGCCAAGCTTGACAAGTTCGAAATCCCTGCAAAAATAACATTGTTGCCGGACTCATGGACACCAGAATCAGGACTGGTCACCGCAGCTCTCAAATTGAAGAGGGAGAATTTGAAGGCAAAGTTCAAAGAGGAGCTTCAAAAGTTATATCAATGAGTTATTTTTTCTTTGGATTTTAGGTATTCCTACTTTGCCTCAACTTATAGTTTGGTGTACCTCTCATATATGCATATGAACTTTTTTTTTCATATTGAGCATGTTATTAAATGCTAATCATCACGACATATTTATGCAATGTTAGTGCTATTATTTTGTGTTGAAAATGTAATAAAAAACTAGAAGAAACTATGACACTGAGTGTTAAAACATTCACTTGAATTATATGTTAATTTAAGAGTGGGTTTCAGATTGAATTTTGATCAGAGTATTGAAAATAGCTTCTATGGTGTGATTGTTGAACTGCACCAAGCATTGGTTGATGGTAACAATGCCTTTATTTATTTAAATTTTAATTGTGATGTTTGTATTGTAGTGATTTTTATTTATTTAAAACTCGCTTGAAATTTTTTTTCTCGATTATGTAAGATATATCATTTTGGAAGAGGTTTGTGGTGGGGGGGGGGGGGGGGGGGAAGGGGAAGAAAAAATTAAATACTACAATAGTGGCTTGAATTTAATCGAAGTTTATGGTATTGCTACCACAAATTGTAGCTAGTTTGTAACAATTATTCTTGTCTGTTATGTAGTTTAACCAAAATAAACTTGTTGATATCAAAACGTATAGCTCATTTTATGATCTATGGACCCTTAATGTCAGGAGAAATAGAAGTATTTCATGGTCTCTGGACTTGTGTGTGTATTGATTTGAGAACCAAGTTGCAACTAGGTGAAACAAGTGATTTTTGTTTTTATGAGGTTTCGTTAAAGGGTTTTTTTATTTTTAAGTCTCCGTGAATATACGATCTAGTGTCTCTCTTTTTCATATTACAGATTAAGTTATTAATTTAAATTATATATTTCTTTTTGCTCCCTCTTAGAGACTAATAAGAAAATCAAGTGATTTTAATGATAGGTCTCTTAAAGGAACTAATAAAGAATGCATCTTTTAAATCTGGAGGCTTAAATTGTAATATGAAGAGGTGAGGGATCGATTACTAAATTATGTAGTTTATGAAGACTTAAAAATAAAAAACCCATAGTTATTTTGTGCATGATTGTCTTATAATTTTTTAAAGGGTTAAAGATATTTATATCCATGTAAATATGGGTATTTTCATAAAGCGTTAAAGACATTTTATGTTTCTCTAAAAGTTCGGATGGCCATGGGCCTAGTTGGGACGGGTTATCTTGTCCTAAACTTGTCTTATATCTGTGACGGGTTTAATTTTTTCATTTCAAATAAGTCCTGACAAGCATGTAAAAAATTCAAACATGCCTGACCCGTCCTATTTAAGTCGGGTTGGGTTGAATCAAGACAGGTTTGAGAAGAAAATTTTAAAACATGTTTTTATGTAATATTTAATCTAAGTTAAAATTTTAAATAAAATAAATATTTATTAGAATAAATCATACAAAATAAGAAATATAAACTTTCACAATCTCCGTAACAAGTTGCAATATAATGTTTTAATTTTTTTTTAATACCTAAAGATAACCCGTGTATATTTTTATGATTTTAAGTTTCAATTAGTATTTGAATTTATTCATTTTTATTTTTTTTATATTTATTTTGGAATATCAAATAACAAATATAAATTATGTAATTATTATAATAAATATTTAATCTAAATATTAATTGTAACGTTTCAATACTTTTTAAGGCAATGTTTCTTCAGGTCTTCCTCCTCTTCCCAACAATATCATACACGAAATTGTGTTTTAGCTTGATTAACTAGCATTGAAACTCGGCTTATTGACAATACCTACATTTCTCGGAAAAAAAAAAAAATTGAAACGTTGGTCCTTGTAATCTCTTATGCATTCAGTTCCCTCACAAAAATCAATTTTCCAACCGCCGATGCTTGATCTTAGCCTATTCTATAGACGTCATTCGCTCGAATACTGTCACCACGGTAACACCAGTTATATCTATCATTGAATGACTTCAACTTGGTTTTAATGGAATTTCACTTCGTCTGGAATGAATCAATCTACTCATTAAAGGAGATATCAGTTTAGTTATTGGTGCAATAATTTATTTGTGATATCAGTTTAGTTATTGGTGCAATAATTTATTTGTGTTTAATAACAACGTAAATAATTTTGTTATCTAATTTATTTATGGATATCCAGCATTTTTTAATAATAAAAAAATTAATTAAGAAAACAACACAGAAAGTAGCATATGCACTTACTTTAGTCAATTTCCCCCAATTCCTCAATAGTGTTTACATGATTTATCCATACCTAGATCACCAAAAATGTATAAATTGATGTATTTAAATTATAAATACCATCATATAAGAAAATCTAAAAATTAAAAAGAACAAAAAAATGAAGTAAAATTTACTATTGAATATACTTATTTAAATGCAATTCTCTACCATATCTTGCTTCGATGTTAAAACAAACTAAAACTTTCATGCTGCATCATAGCTATAAATTTAGACCTCTTGAGGAATAAATAACCATTGTGTGAGGAATGAAATAGAAGATGCATGATCGAAATAATTAATTCTACTTGCAATTTTATCACATCTAAAGTGTGAAATTCAAAAATGTTTTTTTTGTGAGTTGTGACACAACCCAAATGAGTAAATATGGAATAGTGCTTCAGATAGGACAGAAAATGTTACAATTAGTACATTTTATTAACCATTGTAACAATAGTGTTCAAGTGTGATTATTGCTACATAAGACCATTAAATAAACAAATTTATCATACATGACAATAACTTGACTTATCATAAATATCAGAATTGACTATCATCCATTATGATTTATTTGTGATATATTAGAATAAATAACTATTATATTTAAATATTTTTTTAATTTGTACTAGATTCTGCAAAATGACTTTATTAGGTTTTTAATTGGGCTTAATTGAGTCTATATTATAGGCAGAACCTTTCATCGTTTTTTTACTGCAATAACATGTGCATGAGACAAGCCCAAAGCACCAATTAAGCACACGAGATGTGTAAGTAGATCCAAAGAAGCCACAATAAACAAATAAAAGAGACAATGAGAGATAAAGAAAGAGTGCTGATACACTCAATCCATTTTACAACTCATTTTATAATCTCATACAATATGATAGTGTAGTATACATACTACGCTATCTTCAAGGGTGGAACCAGGATTTCATATGAGAGGGAGTAATACAAATTCAAAATCTAATAAACAATTTGAATTTAATATAAACTAAACGAGTTCATAAGTCATTTATAATAAACTTATAGATAAGTAAAAAATCAATAACAGACAAAAAATCAATTTTTTTTTCTCTAGAAATACATTAATGAAGTTTTGTCTGATGATCATTTGAAAAATAGAAATTATCTATTATCGAATCTAAGAAAATATTTTTGGCAAATTCTTTTTAATGTAAACAAATATAGAAAAAAAATTGAAAAAGACTCTGAAAAAGAATTTATAAAGAATTTTCGGGGACTTAAACCGAAATATGAAGAAGTGAGGGATCGATCACTAAATCATATAGTTTTTTTATGACTTAAAAATAAAAAAACCCTAATTTTTGTAAAGATAATTGGTGGAATCTACGGACATTAAAGTTATACACAGGGCTGAACATATCATTTTTCATTGGTAAATGTTAAACTCTGTTCTTTTTACGGTGCAAAATGCAAGCGACACATGTTTTCATTTTTTTAAAATAATAATATCGTCTTGCTTATATGTTATGATGAAAAGTATATACCGCTTTATTTTATTTTTTTTTACAAAAAAAATGTCAAAAAGCTAATTTTTCAATGGAGATTGGAGAAATAACTTCGAGCAATCCTAATTTTTCACATTTCAAAACCCAGTTTTAATCTCTCAAACCCATTTTTAGATGTTTTAATTAAGACAGCTAATTTAATTTTCATATAAATGAGTCGTGCAATGTTGGCCCATTATCTTGAAAGGTGATACCAGTGCTGACTCATCATAAAAGTACAGCCTCTTGACAGGTGGACCACAGATCATGTGTCGGGGACTTGAGCGAGTCTTTAGCCCTAGTTTGGATAGATAATTAAGTTAGAGTTTTATAACTATTATAATATAAATAAAGATAAAATAATTGTTTATTTAATTGTGTTTTTAATAATTCACATTGGAAAACATAATAATAAAATTTTTATTGTTTGAAAAAAAAAATTGTATACTAGATATGGATAAAAATTTATAAAAGATGAAAAAATGAAGACAATTGATTAACAATGGGCTAACGTATTTTTTTAGATTGAATAACCTGGAATAATTTAATTAGAAGGGTTGTTGAAACCATATAAGTTTTTTAACAATATGATTTTTGAAATAAACATGTGATTTTGAAGTTCAAATTAAGTTTTTTAACATAAAATTCACTTAACAATGTATGCTTAAATATGATATCACATGCTACTTTTGGTATAATATTTGTTAGTTATATTCTTTTAATAAGATTTTTAAAAAAAACTGAAAAATTAATCAATTATAGATTTTATCTTTTATCCAAGAATATATTTCATTTTCTAAATATACATTCCTTCTGCTTCATAAATTGATTAAACAAGAATTAGCTTTGAATATTAAAAAAAACAACTTAATTTTTTAATATATATTTTATTATTAATATTTGAAATTTTTTCATATATAAACCTCAAAATTTCCATACTGCCAAAATGTCTTCCCTTAAACTCTATTTTCGAAATTACTCTACAAAAAGTGTTTAAATTGTACCCCTTTTGAGGGATATTATAGCACAATATAAATTTTTACAGTTATGTAGTAATACCTTTCAAAACATTTTTCAAAACTAAAGTTAATAAATAGAAAATAGTATATACTCACATTTATCAATTTCCTCTGACATCTCAACATTTTCTTTGTGTGCTCCTCGTACCTAAGTCACACAAAATGGGCAAAATGATGAATTAAAATATTAGAAAATCCAAAAGAAAAAGTAAAAATGATATAAATCATATAATGAATTGTGATTACCTATACCCAATTCTTCACAAATAGCTTGCATAAAAATAAAAGTAAAATCTGAAATCACAAGTAAACTACCTGTGCCAATGCATTGGAAGTTCTTTACAATTTATTGGGAGATAAAAACAACCATTTTGTGAAAGGTAGGACTGAAACATTATAAACATGACCTAAAATAAAAATTTCTCAGTATTTTAATTAATCTTGTCGAAAGTGTGAATTTAAGATGAACAAAGGGATTTTATCATGCAATCTTCTATAATCAATTATATAAGTACGACTGATTAATACGCGAAGGTAGCTTTCCCAGCTCGGTCATAAGGTTAGCCACGGGGAGTCTCTCCAATATAAAAAAAAAGAAGAAAAAGTAAGACTGATTAACAAAAAAGGGATCTTAATTACTCTATAATTTGAATATGTTTAGCTTTATATACCTAACTAAATTCAATGAAACTTAAAAAGAAAAGAAATCCTTTGAATTTTCCATGAAAATATTTTGATGAAATCAAATGTTATCCTATAAAGACCATCCAAATGATCTCAGAGGCGCGCGGCGAAAACACGAGGGTGGAAATTGCTTATCTGTTTTTATCTATACGAATAAGGATTGCATATAATAACACCCATTTAATTTATCAGTCACTTTTAAGGAGCATTAATGGTATTATTTTTATTTTTTTGAGATATATATTTTTCCAAACGGAGTATATATATATTTACAAAAAAAAAAGTAAATATATTAATGAAATTGAAAGCATATATACATTAATACGTTGTTGTAATGTAATCATTTTGTAGATGATAAAATCCACGGTATACACCTCGGGCTCTGACGTGCACCCGAGATCGGACTCTCCGAGGACTAGACAAATAGACAAATCCGAGACGAAGGGATCACACCACCTAAGAACCGTGTATGTCTGAGGTGTGAAGACTTTGTCATCCAAAGATAAATATGCCTGGGGGATGCGGAGTTGCGGAGGCCATACCAGACGCACATATTTGATTCATCTTAGGAATATCAAAGCAAAATACATCAAAGCATGCTAGTATGCTTAGCATTACAGGACAGCTGGAGGCAGCTCACCAAGTTGACTCGATCAAAAAGAAAGGAATTAACCCATTTGGCAACCACATATTGGTTCCATAGAAAATTCCTCCACATTAGTAAGGTATTAGCAGTCATTACACCATCGTTAGTCTATAAATAGAAGGGTATCCCCTCTCAAAAGGAATAAAAGAAAAATCCCTAAATATTTTCATTATAGAAACTTTGCCGAATCTTGTCTAATAATTCACAGATCTCCAAGTTAATTCGAAGTCTATACCGCAAGGTTCTTGGATTGCAAGTTCTCGGATCCGGTGATCTTCAACCCTCCACATATGACATATCCACATATTTAATTGATTCAATATTGTAAAATGGGTGACTCTATTTTTTAAAGTGAAACTGAATTCGGAATTTTTTTTTAGCATTGATTCATTCAGATCGATTTGCAGGTCATATTGTCACGTTATTAATGCGGTGTATAAAAGGGTCAAACATGGTATATATTCCATTACAATTTGTAGGAGTACGCACATTATTTTTATGAAAAATACATTTTATTGGTTAAATATATACTTTTTAAAAAATTAAAATGTTTATGGACTGCAAATGATGCTCTAAATTTGTTGAACGCATCATTTATGACCTGATCCAAACTTGACCTACTTGGCCCATCTTGCGAGTAATGATGTATATGTTTTTATGTAAAATTCTTTTTTTCAATCTCATTTCTAGTCCACACATTTTTTTATATATTTTTTTTAGAAAAATAGTATAGATGATGTATATGTTTGTATAATAAATGAAACATATACTTCAATGAATTGCATGAATTCATTTATTGAAAATATAAAAAATTTCTAAAGAAGCAGATACTTCATCATTGTGAGTATATGTGCTAATTAGATATATAGAACTGGAATTGAGGCTGAGAAATAGATTTTGTGTAACAAATCTCAAAAATCAATTACCAATATAAGCACAAGGCTCTGTATATAAAATTGTTTTTTTTGTTGCTATCAATGTATTCCAAACCCATCAAAAGGACTAATCATCTAGGTGTTCACACTGGCCCATTCAGAGGTATATAAATTGTTAATATTAAGAAGAAAATTTTCTTCTCTCTTTCACTCAATATTTCTTTTCCGTTTGGGTTACTTTGCCTTGCATGACACAAACATGATTACGAACTCTAATTAAGCTTTCATTTGAGTTAATGTAAGTTATCTTAAATAGATAATTACTCCAATACAAATAATGAATCTATAATTTTTTGTTTGGTTATATTTTTTGTTATTCTCATTTAAAAAATATAATAATAAAATTTTTATTGTTTAGTTGATCATGATTAAGTTGTAGGATGAAATGTAAATAACATATGGATTTATAAGAGGAGATAGATAGTTGATTTGACATGTGAACTTCTCTTACGCTAATAGAATAAATTAGATGGAATAATATAACTCTATGAAAACTTGGTATATCAATATCAAACTTTTTTATTCCACCATGTTCCCCACTTATTCCAGGGTTCAAAGAGGGGCTAATTTTTTTTTTTGTTTTTTTAATATTTTAATGTTGTTATGATTGTCGCTATTAAATTTTCAATTTTGTGATTAATTATAAAAAGGAAAATATTCATATAACCTCCTATAAATTGTTTGGAATCCATATAATCCCCTGACTTTTCCTAAAGTCCATGTAAACCCCTTAAAACACCTATATAAATCCAAATAGCCTATTGAGTTAAATTTTCATTAATGGATTAAGATTATTCTGCAAATATTATGTCTTGTTAACTCTAATTGAAAATATAGTATTCCAAAAACCTCCTAAAATGTGTTAAAAAAAGTAAAAAATCATTTGTAAATGACGAATTTACTCTTTTTGGTGGAGTTTTATAAACTATTTGAATGGATAAAATCGTCATGTACATAAGATTTTCCATATTTTTAATAAATTATAGGGGCATTTTTGTATGTTATGTTTTCAATGAAGGTCAAAAAAATAAAATATTTACATAAACTTTAGGAAAAATCAGATACATGGATTCCAAAGAGTTTACATGAGGATATTTGAATTTTTTCCTTATATAAAATCAGTCTCCATCAGATGACCCAATCTTGAAATTATCATTGAAGAGGACTTTAGGGGCTGGTTTCACATGTCAACTAGTCTTTTCTTTTCCCTTTTTTGGGCTTTGGAACTTCGGAAAACAAAATTGATTAAAGAATTGTTTGCATTCAAATCATGATTGATTATTTTTATGTTATAATCAGATGAAAAATGATACACTCAGCCTTGGGTAATCCCCCGTCTGCAGTCCTCTTAATTTTTATATAAAAAAATTATACACTTATAAGCAAATACTGTTATAAGAAGTGATATATATATTAAAATACACTAGTATATTTTTTATTTAAAAAATATATTTTTTAATTTTCATACAGTGTGATAGTATAGTGCTACACAATATATAATTTATACATACGGTTTTCAGGACTGTAGACAGGGGATGAAAAGTGGACTGAGTGTAACAATGCTCTATCAATATATCCCAACAATATTTGGATATAGTCTTACTGAAATATTACTTAAAATTAATCTTCCTAAAATAAAAAAAAGGAAGAAAAAATAATAACCCCATGTTTCAAGAGACGAACAATAAAGGTAGATCACGGTGGATAAGGTGAAATAAAAGAAAAAATACATGTTTGAATAACATGAATAATGTATTTTATGCAGAATAGGGGGAATAAAATTATATTGATATTCTAGGTTCCCTTGTTTTTTCTTATATACCAGTACTATAATATGGTATTAGAGAGTAAAATTAGATTACAAATATATAGAAAATCAAGGACATGGGCTTGTGTGAGTAAGGAAATAAAAAGGGCGCGGTCATAGTCACCCCACAAGCTATCTTACTCATCTCAGAAAGAAATTGATTTATCTCATATCTAATTCATCCCACGAGTTCGACATAGACGATGTCTTCTGTGTTTAAGATTGTTCGACATGGATCACGTCGATCGGGAACCAGAAACCTTATTTCCAGTTCGACATAGACGATGTCTTTTATATTTAAGGTAGTTCGACATGGATTATATATGTCGATCGAGAATGATAATGTACGTATGATGTAATAATTTTTTTTGCTTTACTTTAATACGCGTGTATATGATAATCTATATTTGTAACGCCCAAGGCTTACAGAGCAAGAGATTGTCCGCTTTACCCATAAATGGATTCACGGCTTTAAAACGCGTCTTGGTGTGTAAGAGCTATGCTAACATATAAGCACAGACTATCTCCTCCCATTAGACGATGTGGGACTAAACACCAAACCCTTACCCTCACTCAATCCATGAGTCTTTTGGGACTGTTGGCCCTCTCCCTCAATGGGCCGGGTGTCACAATCACCCCCTCTAATAGGCCACACGTCCTCGTGTGGGGGCCGCACCCACATCGCGAAATGGATGGACTCTGATACCAATTGTAACGCCTCAGGCTTACATAGCAAGGTTCTTAGATTGCAAGTTCTCGGATCCAGTGATCTTCAACCCTCTACATATGACATATCCACATATTTAATTGATTCAATATTGTAAAATGGGTGACTCTATTTTTTAAAGTGAAACTGAATTCGGAATTTTTTTTTGCGTTGATTCATTCAGATCGATTCGCAGGTCATATTGTCACGTTATTAATGCGGTGTATAAAAGGGTCAAACATGGTATATATTCCATTACAATTTGTAGGAGTACGCACATTATTTTTATGAAAAATACATTTTATTAGTTAAATATATACTTTTAAAAAAATTAAAATGTTTATGGACTGCAAATGATGCTCTAAATTTGTTGAACGCATCATTTATAACCTGATCCAAACTTGACCTACTTGGCCCATCTTGCGAGTAATGATGTATATGTTTTTATGTAAAATTCTTTTTTTCAATCTCATTTCTAGTCCACACATTTTTTTTTATATTTTTTTTAGAAAAATAGTATAGATGATGTATATGTTTGTATAATAAATGAAACATATACTCCAATGAATTGCATGAATTCATTTATTGAAAATATAAAAAATTTCTAAAGAAGCAGATACTTCATCATTATGAGTATATATGTGCTAATTAGATATATAGATCTGGAATTGAGGTTGAGAAATAGATTTTGTGTAACAAATCTCAAAAATCAATTACCAATATAAGCACAAGGCTCTGTATATAAAATTGTTTTTTTGTTGCTATCAATGTATTCCAAACCCATCAAAAGGACTAATCATCTAGGTGTTCACACCAGCCCATTCAGAGGTATATAAATTGTTAATATTAAGAAGAAAATTTTCTTCTTTCTTTCACTCAATATTTCTTTTCCGTTTGGGTTACTTTGCCTTCCATGACACAAACATGATTACGAACTCTAATTAAGCTTTCATTTGAGTTAATGTAAGTTATCTTAAATAGATAATTACTCCAATACAAATAATGAATCTATAATTTTTTGTTTGGTTGTATTCTTTGTTATTCTCATTTAAAAAATATAATAATAAAATTTTTATTGTTTAGTTGATCATGATTAAGTTGTAGGATGAAATGTAAATAAGATAATTTATAAGAGGAGATAGATAGTTGATTTGACATGTGAACTTCTCTTACGCTAATAGAATAAATTAGATGGAATAATATAATTCTATGAAAACTTGGAATATCAATATCAAACTTTTTTATTCCACCATGTTCCCCACTTATTCCAGGGTTCAAAGTGGGGCTAAATTTTTTTTTTTTTAATATTTTAATGTTGTTATGATTGTCGCTATTAAATTTTCAATGTTGTGATTAATTATAAAAAAAAAAAAATTCATATAACCTCCTATAAATTGTTTGGAATCCATATAATTTCCTGACTTTTCCTAAAGTCCATGTAATCCCCTTAAAACACCTATGTAAATTCAAATAGCCCATTGAGTTAAATTTTCATTAACGGATTAAGATTATTCTGCAAATATTATGTCTTGTTAACTCTAATTGAAAATATAGTATTCCAAAAACCTCCTAAAATGTGTTAAAAAAAGTAAAAAATCATTTGTAAATGATGAATTTACCCTTTTTGGTGGAGTTTTATAAACTATCCGAATGGATAAAATCGTCATGTACATAAGATTTTCCATATTTTTAATAAATTGTAGGGGCATTTTTGTATGTTGTGTTTTCAATCAAGGTCAAGAAAATAAAATATTATCAGAATATTCCTCGTCTGTTAATGAAAATTTAAATTAAGAAATTATTTGAATTTATATATGTGTTTTTACAGAGTTACATAAACTTTAGAAAAAATCAGAGACATGGATTTCAAAGAGTTTACATGAGGTTATTTGAATTTTTTCTTTATATAAAATCAGTCTCCATCAGGTGACCCAATCTTGAAATTATCATTGAAGAGGACTTTAGGGGCTGGTTTCACATGTTAACTAGTCTTTTCTTTTCCCTTTTTTGGGCTTCCGGAAAACAAAATTGATTAAAGAATTGTTTGCATGCAAATCATGATTGATTATTTTTATGTTATAATCAGATGAAAAATGATACACTCAGCCTTGGGTAATCCCCCGTCTGCGATCCTCTTAATTTTTATATAAAAAAATTATACACTTATAAGCAAATACTGTTATAAGAAGTGATATATATATTAAAATACACTAGTATATTTTTTATTTAAAAAATATATTTTTTAATTTTCATACAGTGTGATAGTATAGTGCTACACAATATATAATTTATACATACGGCTTTCAGGACTGTAGACAGGGGATGAAAAGTGGACTGAGTGTAACAATGCTCTATCAATATATCCCAACAATATCTGGATATAGTTTTATTGAAAATATTACTTAAAATTAATCTTCCTAAAATAAAAAAAAGGAAGAAAAAATAATAACCCCATGTTTTAAGAGCAATAAAGGTAGATCACAATGGATAAGGTGAAATAAAAGAAAAAATACATGTTTGAATAACATGAATAATGTATTTTATGCAGAATAGGGGGAATAAAATTATATTGATATTCTAGGTTCCCTTGTTTTTTCTTATATACCAGTACTATAATATGGTATTAGAGAGTAAAATTAGATTACAAATATATAGAAAATCAAGGACATGGGCTTGTGTGAGTAAGGAAATAAAAAGGGCGCGGTCATAGTTACCCCACAAGCTATCTTACTCATCTCATAAAGAAATTGATTTATCTCATATCTAATTCATCCCACGAGTTCGACATAGACGATGTCTTCTGTGTTTAAGATTGTTCGACATGGATCACGTCGATCGGGAACCAGAAACCTTATTTCCAGTTCGACATAGACGATGTCTTTTATATTTAAGGTGGTTCGACATGGATTATATATGTCGATCGAGAATGATAATGTACGTATGATGTAATAATTTTTTTTGCTTTACTCTAATACGCGTGTATATGATAATCTATATTTGTAACGCCCAAGGCTTACAGAGCAAGAGATTGTCCGCTTTACCCCTAAATGGGCTCACGGCTTTAAAACGCGTCTTGGTGTGTAAGAGCTGTGCTAACATATAAGCACAGACTATCTCCTCCCATTAGGCGATGTGAGACTAAACACCAAACTCTTACCCTCACTCAATCCATGAGCCTCTTGGGACTGTTGGGCCTCCCCCTCAATGGGCCGGGTGTCACAATCACCCCTTCTAATGGGCCACACGTTCTCGTGTGGGGCCACACCTACATCGCGAAATGGATGGACTCTGATATCAATTGTAACGCCTCAGGCTTACATAGCAAGAGATTGTCCGCTTTGCCCCTAAATGGGCTCACGGCTTTAAAACGCGTCTTGGTGTGTAAGAGATGTGCTAACATATAAGCACAGACTATCTCCTCCCATTAGGCGATGTGAGACTAAACACTAAACCCTCACCCTCACCCAATTCATGAGCCTCTTGGGACTGTTGGGCCTCCCCCTCAACGGGGCGGGTGTCACAATCACCCCCCAAGTAGGCCACACGTCCTCATGTGAGGCCACCCACACCCACCATCGTGTAATGAACAGGCTCTGATACCAATTGTAACTCCTGGCTCTTGGGTGATTGTGACGTCTGGCCCAGGCCCAAGAGTCCCAAGAGAACACACCAAGACGCGTTTTAAAACCGTGAGTCCATTTAGGGGCAAAGCGAACAATTTCTTGCTGTGTAAGCCTGGGGTGTTATAATTGGTATCAGAGCCTGTCCATTTCGCGATGGTGGGTGTGGCCCCACATGAGGATGTGTGGCCCATTAGGGGGGGTGATTGTGACACCCGGCCCGTTGAGAGGGAGGCCCAACAGTCCTAAGATGCCCATGGAGTGGGTGAGGGTGAATGTTTGGTGTTTAGTCCCACATCGCCTAATGGGAGGAGATAGTCTGTGCTTATATGTGAGCACATCTCTTACACACCAAGACGCGTTTTAAAGCCGTGAATCTATTTAGGGGCAAAGTGAACAATTTCTTGTTGTGTAAGCCTGGGGCGTTACAATATTCATGTAGGTGTAGGGAGATTGTTTTTTGTGGTGTCGTCAATCGACAAAAACATTGGAGGGTTGGAATGTGTTGAACGAATCATTGACCTTCATGAACAAAGTCAAGCAAAGTGATATGTGGCCATTGGTTATAATATATCAATCACAAACAATGTGTATCTCACTTTTATTTTCTAGATTCATGATATAAACATGTTGGTTATTGTATCACAAACATTATAATTCAATAAGATTTGATTACATCAAAGATTTTAACTCTTTATTATGAAAGTAAATCTAAGTTGTCAATATAAGAGTCAACCTGGTATTAATTTGTCAACAGTAACTACGTCGATCACATATCATAAATTTATGGTCTCTATTCGACATGATCCATGTCGAACCAACTTAAACACATAAGACATCATCTATGTCGAACGGGAACGGGCTAAGGTTTTTAATTTCCAATCGATATGATCCATGTCGAACCACCTTAAACAAAAAAGACATCGTCTATGTCGAATTAGAATTAAAATGAGACTAAGATTTCTGGTTCCCAACGACATGATCCATGTCAAACAATTTTAATTATAGAAGACATCGTCTATGTCGAACTCGTGGGGTGGATTAGATATAAGATTTTTATTAAAATAAATGAGGTGGGTAGGATACGTAGTGGGGTGGCTATAACCGCGCCCAATAAAAAATATCAATTCTAATTTCATCACTAAGTATGAGTTCGAATTTGATATTCTACCCAATCAATCCAGTTGGGATAATGAAATCCACAATATAAATCTTTTTTATACATTTTATAAATATTAATATATCTTATTTATTTTTATTTATATCTTATTCATAATTAAAAAAACATAAAATTTTGATCCCTATAAATCATTCTCTTACATTTTCTAAATATTTCTACATCTTACTTTTTTATGACTTATTCATAATTAAAATAACAAAATTTTTAGGAGAAAATGCATTTAATCTCTTGAAAAATTATAAATATCCATATTGACCCCTCATTATTCTAAATAACCATATAACCCTCTGTTTTTATGTGGTTAATTCAAATCCCTCCATACCGTCACCTTGTTTAAATTGAAGTGTCATTAACCTAATTCAGCATAATAAAAAGACTATTTTACCCTTATTTACATACCGTACGTATTTCAGCAATTAAGTAAACCAAAAAATCCCAAATATATCACATCTTTCTCAAGCTCCGTTTGGGAGCACGTCTACCAGCGTCTGGGTTGGTTGGACACGGGGGGACTTACATTGTCAGGAATCATTGTTTTTACGAAGTCTGAAAACCGCAGAAAAATGAGCCGAAAACAAATATGACAAGGTAACTGTGGGTTATCTATACAGCGACAGAAAATGTTGTTTGTCTCCGCGCTCGTGTCCCAGGCACCTGCTGACTCCAACACACTCCTAAACGGAGCCTGATTGTCTCCCAAGTCCCAATCTGTCGTAAATGAATAAGTTACTTGGCCCACGTGGTTAGGTTGCTTGGTGCAGAGAGGAGGAGAGGTTGAGAGAGATGAAGTTATTGACATCATTAAAAGATAAATTGGCCCTCGGTTTGGGGTGAAACATAAGCAAGGAATAGGGAAGAATACTGAAGAATAGTAAAAAAAAAAACTATTTGTTTTGCTATAATTAATCTTAATAGCTATGTCTGGATAAGCTAAAATAAGACATGATAACTATTCTCAGAAAATACTATAATTGTTTATCAAGACTTATCTATATCAATGGATAAAAATATCATTCTTTGTCATTTTAAATTTTTTATCTCATATAACACACTCTACACACATTCCAAAAACTATCATATCTATCATATCACGCACACCTCTCATACTTACTCCCAAACATAAATAATTTATGTAAGGGTATAATTGTCATTTAAAAAGTCATAAACTCTTGTCCATCTTTTATCTATCACTTATCTTTACTTTATCCAAGGTGAACCAAACAATAAAAAGATCATTTTTATATTTCCAAAGGAGAATAACAGAAAGGACAATCAAACAAAAATTTGCCTATTCAGCATGTATTGTTATATATCTCAATATAGTTATCAAAGGTGAATAACCTCATGTTACACCCCAAATAGGGGGTTAGCCTTTTGGAAGGAGGAATCGAGTTATTTGGATAGACAAGTATACCAATATATATAGCAATTTTACAGGAATAAGATATTTTTTTATTTGTTTGTGTTTTCAATTATTCTCATTAGAAAATGTGATAAAGCAGTTTTTGTTATTTGTTTGAGCTGGAATGGATTAAGAATAAATGAATGATAAGTGGTGAATATAGAGTTTATACTTTCTAAATGTCATTTGAGATATGAATAAGGTGGTGTAAGCTTATATTAGGGGGACTCTGGAATTGTTATACTCGTTTATACTTGTTTCTACTAGAATTGTTATATCAGTTTATACCGCTTAAACAAATAGATTCTCCCCCTATCCATGTTTATTCTGCATTATACTTGCCTTATACTTCATCCACACGGGGGATTACACTTTTTAACATAAATAATGTTACGTATATCATTTTTTTCGCCCCAATTTCAGTTTACAAATGTTTTGAATTTTTTAAACATGACAAACCTCATATAATGAGTTACATACTTTTATAAAAAATGAAACATATGCTACAACGAATTGCATGTATGTATTTATAGAAAATGTTAAAAATTTCTATCGGTGCATATACCTCATTAACGTGATTATATGTTTTGTTAATTTTCTATTGATGCATATAGGATGGTAATTGGGGCTGAAAAAAAAAACTGAGTGTAACATCACTCTTTTAATATAATATAATATAATCATAAAAATGTTTCAAAAGTGTCATCACAATGTTTGTTTGAAAAATAATTAAAGACGAATCATCAAATTCGGATTGAAAAAATGGAGTTTAAAGAGGGGAAAAAATGGTTCGGGAGAAGCATATTCGGGTATTTTTTTTGTGGTAGGGACATTTCAATCGAAGATCATTTTGAATTTTTGTTGAATTTTTAGGGGGGTAGTCGATACGGACTTTGATGGATTTCTGTTGATATTTTTTAAGTGATGGACTTTTGTAGACTTTTCAGACTTTTACTTACTTTTACAGACTTTCGTAGATTCTCACAAATTGACTCTCATGGACTTTCACAGATTTTTGCAGACTTTCACATATTGACGCTCATGGACTTTCACAGACTTTTACAGACATTTGCAGACTTTCACATATTGACTCTCATGGACTTTCACAGACTTTCACAGACATTTGCAGACTTTCACAAATCACTCTCATGGACTTTTACAGACTTTCAGAGATTGACTCTTTTCACATGTGGATTTCTATTAATAAACACAATAATGCTTTTGAAATTTTAAAATAACAAATAAAGAATTCAAATATTAAAATTCAACATGAATTATTTATACCCAACATAAAATGGAATTTAATATAGTAAATATCAATCTTCACATATCTAAAATGCATATTGCTAGAATGCCATGATAAAGACACCATTTTTAACTAGATAATCTTACATTAGTTCACCATGAATATTGATGTCATGATCATCCCACATACGTTTAATTATATTTAATCGCCAATTATTGGCATCTTGACGTTGTTGCTCTTGAGTTTAAACTTCCGGAGGGTCTTCATTATCCTCTCATTGTTGCTCATCAGTTAGAACATTTTAAAAATATATATATGCATTTATATCATACAATAATAGAAACATCTTTAAGGAAAATCAAATCAAACATTATACGTATAATCAAATATATGATAAATCTATATTTTAAAAAATAATTGTGGATAATCTAGACATATATTATATAAAATAATCTATCATTCTCATATATTCATCAAACATATGAGATGATAGGAATATTTCATACATATGGACATTCATAAAAAACGATGATTAATAAAGAAAAAAAAATGTGAATAAAAATATAAAAGGCATGAATAAAAATCATAAAGGAGATTTGTTAAAAGAAAAAAAGAAGAAATATTCACAATGTTGGAATAAAAGTCCATGAGAATCCCACCCATTTGGGTGGGATTTTGAAATGATTTTTTCCTTTATATTTTTTTCTCAAAAGTCAACAAGAATCTATCACTTATGAAAGTCTTCACAAATCCTGTTTAAATTGAATAACACATGACAAAATGTCTACTATGAGAAGTCTCAATCGAAAAACGCTGGACTTTTTATCCACGAAATAATGTCTCAATTGAATAACACTAGACTTTATATCCACAGAATAATGTCTCAATCGAATAACATTATACTTTATGTCCACGAAATAATGTCTCAATCGAATATTGCTAGACTTTTTGTCCATGAAATAATATCTCAATCGAATAACTCTGGACTTTTTGTCTACGAAATAATGTCTTAATTGAATAACGCTGGACTTTTTGTCCATAAACCAAAGTCCTGATTGAATAACATCAGATTTATAAATCTATGGACATGGATATTTTATCCATGAAAATCCTAATTGACTACCTTTCTATTAGGGTTGTTTTTTTTCATACATTCAGTCCAAGTGGATGGAATATTTCTAAATATTAATTGCGGGACTTAAATGCTTAACTATAATAAAATATAAGCTTTTGTTTGGTTCAAGAATAAAGCTTATATTAATTGAAAGAGTGATGATACTCAGGCCCAACTCATAGGCCCCACTCACAGGCCCCATGAAATGTTATCACCTTATTGGTTGGCTTGTTGACTTTTGAAAATGAGTAAAATGATAAAATACTGATATGCTCTTCATTAAAAATAGATCCTATTAATCCAAATCCCTTTTTTCTCTTATTAATCTTTTACATTAATTTAAATTTTCCTATTTTGAAAAATATATCACACTTTAAAATTTATCTATTTCAAAATTTGAAATTTGAAATTCTTATGAATTTTACACCAAAACTTACTTAACTTACACAAAAATTACCTAAATTATTTTTCATCAAAATTACACCAAAACTTATCTAAATTACACCAAAATTACCTAAATAACACTAAAAAAAACGTTTCAGTTTTTTTTTATGATTATAACTGTTACAGAATATAACAGCGTTGCATAAATGTAAATGTAATAATCTTATGATTGTATAACTATGCTGTATAAATGTAACAAATATATAAATCATTACATGTATGTGATTGACTGTTATATTTACAAATATAACAAATACAAATCATTATGTGTATGCGATTGAATGTTACATTTACGAATGCAACAATAATATACATTTACAATTGTAACAGAATGTAACAGTGTTGCATAAATGTAACAGTGATGCATACATGTAACCTAAATATGTGAATGTAACAGTTTATGACATTCATGTTAAAAAATGTTGTAGAAACAAAAAAAGAGGAGAAGAAATGTAGCAGACTCCCCTGCAAACCAAATAGTCATGAATAATACTATGATTGATCATTGAAATATTCATGAATCCGCATGTTAAATAACATTATGTCATTACAAGTCTATTACATTTCAAATGTAAATACAAAAAACAATACACACATTTACACGACTGTTACATTTCAAATGTAACAAAATAACAAAAAACTGTGTATTGCTTAAATGTGTCTCTTTCGCATCAAACTGCAATATTCATTAACTGTTACATTTATAAATATAACAATATTAATCATTACACAGTTTTCACAATGTAAATACAACAAAACAATACCTGACCTCACTTTCAATTTACTTTACCTTCTCTGTCTCCAATGGCAACCTCGCTTTTGTGGTTATCTCGGACAATCCGTCATTTAACGATAGGAAGCTCTCTGTCAGTTTCAATGCTTCAAAAGTTGGAATCGACGTCGACGGGGTCGTCAAACCACATATTCACAACCGTCAATTTGGAGGTGAACGGCGGAGAGAGACTGCATGCGTGGATTGACTACAGCAGGAGCTCAATAAGGCTGGAAGTCCGCTGAGCAAATCCTACATGTCACGATCGTTTGAACTATATAAAAAATGGAGGTGAACGGCGGAGAGAGACTGCATGCGTGGATTGACTACAGCAGGAGCTCAATAAGGTTGGAAGTCCGCTGAGCAAATCCTACACGTCACGATCGTTTGAACTATATAAAAAATGGATCTGCAATTGAAATCAGAAAAAAAGATTGGCAATTAATGATTCTCCACATTGTGAAATCCCATTAATTGTTGACGCCAAACAAAACGGAAGAAATCATAACCGCCGGGTTTCCCAAAACAGAATTAAGGGTATAATAGATAATTTACACTTGTCACATCATAGGGCATGTGAAATTGGGGCCTAAAAATCATTATTCTAATTGAAAAGTTAGTCAGAATAGTTTCAAAATAGGTTTTTAGAATACTGGAATAAATGAGAATCTACATGTCATAATTAATTGATATAAAATGGTATAATGATTCTAATGAACCTTTGGAATTAAGTTATTACAGGTTATTCAACCTAAAAGAATATGTGAGCTCACTGTCAAATCAATGTCATCACCTCTTATAAATCATCTATCATCATTTTTTCACTTTTTATAAATTCTTATTCACACGACCACAACTTATTCACATTTTATCAAAACAACAAAATCTTTATTCTTATGTTTTTCAACTAGAATAATTCAAAACATAACCAAACAAAAAAACTATTTTATCCTAATTTATACTAGAATAGTCATAAATTTTATAATAGATTGATTTTCTATTCAAACAGAGGCTAAAAGTTTATATTGATATTTAGAAAAATAAGAATAAATATGGATATTTGCAATTTTTTTCCAAAAATTCTATGGATATATTTTTCAATAAAAATAGTTAAATAATGAAAAAAAAAGGTTAAAGACATTTAAGTCTCTACAAACATGAGAAAACCCATATAAGTCCCCATTAAAATTGGGACAGAAGTATGAGTCCCTGAAAACTCAGAAAAATCCAATTATCATCCCTGAGTTAATTTTCCATCCAAACTTAACGGAATATTCTCAGAATATTCCATCACATATAATTGTGTAGACATTGAAGTCCTTATAAACAGTCATAAAGGTAAATTGGTCTCTGTAAAAGACAAAAATACCCTTGAAGGATTTTTACATTTAATTGTGTAGATATTGCAGTCCTTATAATCAATCATAAAGACAAATAATATAATTTATTTATTTATTTTTTCATCTTCTATCCTATCAATCACACTCTATCTGAATATCACAATTTGGATGTAAAAACAATATTTTAACCGGTAGAATGCATTCTTCACGGGCATTTTTATCTTTTAGAAGGACCATTTTGTCTTTACGATTATTTATAAGGACTGTAATGTCTATCCAATTAAATGTAAAAATCTTTTCAGGGGCAATTTTGTCTTTTGCAGGGACTAATTTGTCTTTATGATTGTTTATAGGGACTGCAATGTGTACACAATTTAATGTAAAAGTCTTTCAGGAGCAATTTTATCTTTTGCAGGGACTAATTTGTCTTTATGACTGTTTATAATGACTTCAATGTCTACACAATTATATGTGATGGTATATTCTAGAAATATTCCGTTAAGTTTGGATGGAAATTTAACTCATGGATAATAATTGGGTTTTTCTGGGTTTTCAGGGACTTGGACGTCTGTTTCAATTTTAGTAGGGACTTATATGAATTTTTTTATGTTTGTAGGGACTCAGATGTCTTTAACAAAAAAAAAAAAAAAAAAAACATTTTATCCCAAAAACAGAGTTCCTCATAAAGAAAGACCAGGGAAAGAGAGAAAAATATCACATTATATTAAAATCTGTCCCCCCGCCCCCCAAAAAAAAAATCTCTTTTTTAAAAGATCTCTCTTATCAGTCTCTCCATCTTTTCATTCAATGATTTCGTCATTATCCAATCTTTCGTATCTGTAAATACTCCGACCGAAGCCGTTCTCGGATTGGCGAGAGGCAGTGAAGAAAGACATGGAAGCGACGTCGATGAGCGCCTCGTCTAGGTTTTCAATCTCGAGAGGCATCTGTTCCTCCTCCGCCGCAGCCGCAAAACGCCGTCTCGACGTCACGCCGGCCTCGGGCGTCATTGGATGGCGGGGACTGTCCCAGCGGGTGCTCCGTTTCGCCGTTCGGTCTCAGCGGGTATGTTTTGTTTGTTTGTCTCGAAAGTTTGATTTTTTTGTTAATTTTGGTGTCTTTAAGAGTGATTTGAATGGTTTGTGTTGATTGGATGAACAAAGCTGTCGGCTTTTGCTTGATTGTGCCCAATGTGGGTGGAGAAATTTTTTCCAATTTTTTTTATAAAAATTTTGTATAATTTTCTTGGTGATTGGGTTATATAGAATGGAATATGATTGTGAAATTAATTTTTTCATGACTATCTGTGCTAAGAAGAGGTACTGATTGTTTTTTCTTTCTTGAATGTGTAATGGACAAGGTTTTCTGTGATTGAACATTGAGATTGATTTACTTGACAAAAAATGTGTTTTTTGCACGAGTGGGTACACTCACTTAGATGGAAATTCAAGAAGTTTTAAAATGTTCTTACATTGTATTATGTCAAGAGTTATGTATGAGTGTTTGTTGTTCCAGTCTGAGGGCAAGGATTCACCGGGTATACCATCTCCAATGAGTGATTCCATCGCGAACTGCGTTGAAGTGAGGGAGTGGGAAATGGGGAAGACGATCGATGAGATTGCCGCGAGCCAGGGAATCACGATAAGGAGGCGCCCACCTACTGGCCCCCCTCAGCACTATGTGGGCCCGTTCGAGTTTCGCTTGCAGAATGAAGGGAACACACCCCGAAACATTCTCGAGGAGATTATCTGGAACAAGGATGTGG
The DNA here is from genome assembly GCA_030737835.1 of Acorus gramineus. Classification (NCBI taxonomy): domain Eukaryota; kingdom Viridiplantae; phylum Streptophyta; class Magnoliopsida; order Acorales; family Acoraceae; genus Acorus; species Acorus gramineus. The sequence goes on from CM060850.1 coordinate 6,900,974, forward strand.
AGGTTTCACAGGTATGATAAAAAAAAATTGACTTGGAAAATGAATGACTTGTTTTGGTTGTTATTCAACATTTTTTTATGACAAAAGAATTTTGTTAGATGAAGGAGAGAAGATCTCTGGTAATGCTGAAGAAGGCCCTTGAAAATGCTCCACCTGTCAGGGACTTTGTCGGAGCTCTGAGGGCATCCTATGAACGGACAGACATGCCTGCTCTGATTGCTGAAGTGAAGAAGGCATCTCCGAGCAGGGGAGTGCTACGGGAAGATTTTGATCCTGTGAGTTTTCTGATCTAGTCTTGTTTATTGAACCATGGTTTGGTTTATCTTCATAGATGAATTTGAGCAGATGTTTAATTGGTTTGTTCCTACATGCGGAGAGGAATAGGGCTATACATTACATAATATTACATACTTGGAGCTGGTGTAGTGGTTGAAAATTGCTTGCATGCTGTGAAGCATTATCTCACTGCCAGTACAGATCTCAACATTGTGGCTGAAGATTGTGGTGTAGGTCTAATTCTCGCAGTTGATATTTGCTGAAATAGTATATGATTTGAATGGAATATGCCAGATTTCCATATCAGATTATGTTTTAAATTTTCAAATCCTTTACTTTTATGTTGGCATGTAAGCAGAAGTTTGATGATGAAATTGTGTCAAAACAGGTCCAGATAGCCAGCGCATATGAGGAAGGTGGAGCAGCGTGTCTCAGTGTTTTGACAGATAAGAAGTATTTTCAGGTTGATATCCTTTATTAGGCGTGGTGTTAGAAACATAATGCTGCTGACATATCCATAATTATTAAATCTGATCTTATTCTCATTTCATTTCCTAAGGGAAGCTTTGAAAACCTTGAGGCTATACGCAATGCAGGAATAAAGGTTTGCCTTACTATTTTTCTTGTCCATGTTCTGTATTCTATTATATATTTTTAATCTGGAAGGGTCATGAGATTCATTTTCATCATTATTCTCTTTATGATTCTAATTGGGGCGAGAAACTGCAGTGCCCCCTTCTTTGCAAAGAGTTCATTATTGATCCATGGCAACTGTATTGTGCCCGGAGCAAAGGAGCAGATGCAGTTCTTTTGATTGCTGCGGTTTTGCCTGATGTTGACATCAAATACTTAACCAAGATCTGCAAAATCCTCGGTTTGGCGGCACTTGTTGAGGTTTGTGGATTTTTTAATTCTCTGCATATTAATTACTCATTATTGTTTTGGTCTACAGTTCTTCTGGATCTTATAATTTTAGGCTGATTCCAGCAGTACTCAAGCATGGTATTTCTTTTGTACTGGTTGGCATACTGAAAAGAATAAGTTGTCATTCTTTTAAGCTTTTTGTATTATCAATTTCAAGACTCACCTGTTCTTTGTTATTTGAATAAAAATTCTATGGCTCATCATTAATGAAATAATTGTTGTTTCCTTCTTTTTTTAAAGGTGCACAATGAGAGGGAGATGGACCGTATATTGGGAATAGATGGGATCCAACTGATTGGTATCAATAATCGTAACCTTGGTAAGCCGTGTGCTACTCTTCAATTTTTATCTTGCTCTCATTTTGAGGAAACTACCGTTTCATAAAACCACATCTTGAGAGCCTAGTTTAAATTATCTGGTTCTATTGAAGTTGAATGCATCTTTTTTTTTTTATGGCTGGTTCTATACTATGCAGTGGTTCTGTCACTTTCTGTTATAACTATCAAGTTTTGAGAACTTTTCCTTTCATCCGTATCATGTTCCGAAAATGACATTTGACCATTAAATTTATTATCAAAAGAAATTTATAGCAATTTTTTTTTTGGATATTTGGTTTATTCAATGTGAATTTAATTGCTTGTTGATCAAGTCATCAAGGGATACCTACCTCAGTGAATGATAACACTTTTATCATTTCCAAAAGCAAGGGGCATATGAATTCTTCTATATTGTTAATGGGTGCATGCTTGATCTTCCTGGAGTTCAGGAGCTCCTTAGTATTTAATTCAAAGGGTCAATGGACATTTAGGACAAAATTAATCTGCTGCTTGTTTGGTGTGTCTCAGTGGTTGAAAACTGTATGGGTGTGCTATTACACCTGAACTCCAAAGCCATCCATTTGAAATATATATATAATACAACCCTCAGTGAGATTTGGCATCTTATCTTATTTCCTTTTGGTTTGTCTGTAGAAACATTTGAAGTTGATATAAGTAACACGAAGAAGCTTCTCGAGGGAGCACGTGGAGAAGCTATCCGTGAAAGAGGCATTATTGTAAGTGCTTTTTCAAATAATGTAAAATGTGTTTATCTTAATTTTGATGAGTTCTATTCTATGATTCTTCATAATGTTGCGCTTTACCTGTGTGCTTATTACAATCTTGTGCTGTCAGTATGTCACCGTTATTTGTTTGTCGACATGTTACATATGTTTAGTTTTAATTGTTTATTTATTTCCCAAACAAAATTATGCTCACTGAATATGTTAATCTTGGTTGCAGGTGGTTGGAGAATCTGGACTATTTACACCCAGTGATATCGCATATGTGCAAGAAGCTGGAGTCAAAGCGGTATGTGGAAAGAATCTATGCTTTACTGCTTTTACATAATTGATTACATTACATCTTAGGAATCTTCATTTTCCTTCTTTTCCCTGTCTTTTTTGCATGATGCATTGGGAGAATTATGAGATGAAAAATTGGATCCAGCTGGATTGGGGAAGTTTCATATAATGATAGGCATCCTTTTTTTAGACAGGCACCCTATGCAATGAATCTGACTTATAATGGTTCTTGGATTATTTTCCTCCTGTTATCTTTCGGCTGTGTACCACCATCTGTCTGTCAGGGTTAATTTATAATTGCAGCTGCTTGGTGCTTTTGGTGGCATGCATTTATATCCCGATAGTAATTTGGAACTGTATTAACATTTTGATTCATATAGTTGTTCATACCATCATGTAGACATGGATACGTGCATGACAGATTATCAAACCACATGAACTCACAGTGATAACTATATTAGCATGAGAATTCATATTAATATACCATTATTTACACATGGATGCATGCATTAAAAAGGGAACTGTATCTCTTGCACTCACAGTATTGTTGGCGGTCCACCATGTAGGATTATTGTTCATGTGTGCATATGGTTATTTACTCATTGCTGAGTAATACTTGCATACCTCTGGAATCCACCACATGCATTATCATATGCATCCTCAAAAAGAAGTCCTCAAAATCGTAGTAAAGAAGCTGTATTGGTATACCGATATTGTAAGTTATACTAAACCACCTACCAAAAAAAAATAAAAATTGGAGAGAGAATCTATGGCATTGTGTAGCCTGAGTTGAAAATTAGGTAGATTATTTATATTGAAATCAGTTGCATTCAAAGCCAGCACCGCCTCCACAGGGCCTCATGTATAAAAAAATTGCAAGGATGGTAAGCAATGCATCACTGATTTTACCGATCTGTTGATGGTATATTTGTGCATGTATTCATACCGAAATGTACAATATTTTCTTGCACTTATTATGTATACAGTCTCATTTTTGAAGTATCGTTTGTGTGTTCCCTAATTAACTTTAAATTTCACACTTTAAAAACACTTTTTAACTCTTTTTTTGTTGCAGGTTTTGGTTGGTGAGTCTCTTGTAAAACAGAGTGATCCCAGCAAGGGAATTGCAGGGCTTTTTGGTAAAGATATCTCAAAATGAACTGCAACTATGTATTAAAAAAAAAAGCTGCAGTGCCATGTGTTCTGAACATCTGATCATTTCCATAATTTATGATAACAGCTGGTGAATTATTACACAGCTATGGTTCTCCGAATACCATGCAATAAAGACCTATAGCCAATGTGCATTCATTGAACCCTTCATTGGGTAAGATTTTTTATTGAGAATATTATTTCAAAGCAGGGTGAAATGGTAGAAACTGTTCTTATGATGAGTTCCCAAGGAGTTTCTTGAAGAATTCATGAAAATTGAAAAGCCTTCATGAGAAGATTGATCTAGTTTTTTTTTTTATATTAAAACTGTCAACTTTTAATAAACTCAGGTTGATAGAGTATCCTATGATTTCTTTTAGGGTTAAAGACATCTAAGTCCCTATAAACATGGAAAAACCCATATAAATCCCTACTAAAATTGAAACAGACGTACGAGTCCCTGAAAACTCAGAAAAACCCAATTATCATCCCTGAGTTAAATTTCCATCCAAACTTAATGGAATATTCTCAGAATATTCCATCACATATAATTGTGTAGACATTGAAGTCCTTATAAACAGTCATAAAGATAAATCAGTCCCTGCAAAAGATAAAATTGCCCCTCAAAGACTTTTACATTAAATTGTGTACACATTGTAGTCCCTATAAACAATTATAAAGATAAATTAGTCCTTGCAAAAGATAAAATTGCCCCTGAAAGATTTTTACATTTAATTGGATAGACATTACAGTCCTTATAAATAATCGTAAAGACAAATTGGTACATGTAAAAGACAAAAATGCCCCTGAAGAATTTTTACATTTAATTGTGTAGAAATTGCATTTTTTTTAGAGGGTATTTAATTTTTAAATTGCAATGTCTGCACAATTAAATGTAAAAATTCTTCAGGGGCATTTTTGTCTTTTACATGTACCAATTTGTCTTTACGATTATTTATAAGGACTGTAATGTCTATCCAATTAAATGTAAAAATCTTTCAGGGGCAATTTTATCTTTTGCAAGGACTAATTTGTCTTTATAATTGTTTATAGGGACTACAATGTGTACACAATTTAATGTAAAAGTCTTTGAGAGGCAATTTTGTCTTTTGCAGGGACTGATTTGTCTTTATGACTGTTTATAAGGACTTCAATGTCTACACAATTATATGTGATGGAATATTCCAAGAATATTCCATTAAATTTGGATGGAAATTTAACTCAGGGATGATAATTGGGTTTTTCTGAGTTTTCAGGGACTCGTACGTCTGTCCCAATTTTAGTAGGGACTTATATGGGTTTTCCCATGTTTGTAGGGACTTAAATGTCTTTAACCCTTTCTTTTATTGATTTCTGTAGGAAGGATGACGGTGCCACCTAAGTGGTCCTCGGGTACGTTTTCACTAGTAGGATATTGTCCAAAAGAAAAATTTTACATAAACGCAGTCCATAGTGTTTTCATATATTTAAGATCATATATACGAGGTATACAATCTAATAAATTGAATTGAGTGATATTATTTATAAAAAATATGAAATTTTCTAATGAGGTATATATATCTTATTACAATCGGCGGAGGGAATGTACAAGGAAAAATCCAAATAACCTCTTATAAATTATTTGAAATTTATGTAACCTTTGATCTTTCTTGAAATTCATATAATCGTTTCAAAACTCATATATAAATTCAAATAAAAATAACACCCTGAGTTAAATTTTTGTTGGTTAATATAGAATATTATGTAAATTCTGTTAAAAATGTGAAAAATTCTTTGTAAATAACGATTTTATACATTTGAATATATTATAAAACCTATCTGGAGGGGTAGAATTATCATTTTCAGATGATTTTTTGTATTTTTAATACATTATAGAAGGTTTTTAATATATTGTAATTTCAGTTAGAGTTAAACAAACAAAACATTAACAAAATATTCTTAATATGTAAATGAAAATTTAACTAATGGGTTATTTGGATTTTTTTTTTTTTTTTTTAAGATAAGCATCGGCCTCAATTGCATGTTCATAACTATTGCATTTATTGCATGCTCATGCCTTAGAGTTTTTTTTTTTTGGAAAGATAAACATGAGCCTCATTGCCTGATCATGCCAATTGCCTTTATTTATTTATTATTATTATTATTATTTTGAAAGATAGGCACCCGCTTCAATTGCATGCTTATGCACTCATGCCTATTGCTTTTTTTCTTTTTTCTTTTGGAAGATAAAAGCATTAAACTAATTTGAGTTTCTATTCACTTTTTGTAATTGCATACTATATGTACACACTCATTACTCCGGCACAAAATTTTTTAATAGATAATTAACATTAACCAAAATTAAGATACAAAATTATGACAAGTCTTGAGTTTAAGTTTTAATACTGTATCTTTTATTTATTAAGCAAAATTTGTTAATCCCCACTAAAAAAAAAATAAAAATAAAAATAAAACAATAATAATAAATAATATTAAGGCAAGTCCCCAAAACAGTCATGATTCTATTAACACGTGTAAACCCCTCCAAAAATTCGAAATCTGTACAAAATATTCTGCGGTTCGTCTTCCAAAAAGCAAAAGAAGAACCCAAGAAAAAAAGCTGATTTCCCCCCAACCACCCCTAAAAAAACATTCATTCCCCAAAATGCCCCCCAAACCCCACCTCCGATCCCCTCCGCCGCCCGTCTCCGCCGTGGAGTGCCGCTCCCCATTCGACAACGCCTGGTACAACGTCTCGGTCTCCTCGGGCGGGCGAAAGGGGAAGATCCGGATCCGGTACGACGGGTTCCCGGACTGCTACGACGAACACTTCAAGGTCTCCGATTTCGCGGGCCCGGCCGAGCTGAACCGGTTCCTGGACCGGTTCAGGCCGGCGTCGCTGCAGCTCCAGGACGGCTGGTGCCGGGAGGGGCTCGTGGCGGCGGGGGACGTGGTCTGCGCTTGTCGTCAGTCCGGCGAGGCCGATGTCCTCTTCTACGACGCCGTCGTCGATTCAGTGAGTCTCTCTTTCTCTCTCTCTGATTTGTAGGGACAATTTCTGTAAATATTGGTTGAGGAGGTCGGACTCTGTCCCTGATGAGTTGTGTCAGTACAGATATTTGTGACTGATTGACTGTTTTTTGAGGAAAAATGGATGAATTAAGTGTCTCTGATTCAATTGTTGGGTTAATCACACATGAACTGTAACATAATAAAAATATTAACTACTTTTACTTATTAAACAAATTTATAAAAAAATATAAAATATTTTATAATATTTCTTTAGAATTGTTAAGTCTTAAATCTTAATGTTTTTTAAGCTTTTATACATCTTAGCATGATTTTATTAATAAGCTCTAAATTTATACAAGTAACTAAATATTATTGGGGAAATTAATTCCAAGTCCTCCGAGAACACCTGAATTTTTTTAGGTCCTTGGAACATCTGGACTTCTTTTTAGACCCCCAGATTAGTATGGTAGCTAAATTAAAATGTTAAATAATAAAGGAATGCAACTATTTTTTTCGGAAGATGACGTATCCAATTGACCCACTTGTTCTTTTCTGTTATATAATGGTGGGATGAAAGTGCGAGTTTATAAAATTCCTTTAAAGTTTTTTAAAATATTTATTTGGATATATTTATTTGAAAATTGATTTTGCTGTCTGACAATTTGTTTTAGATGGAACCATTGTCACAAAATACGTGTTCTTAGCTGCACATTTGTAACTGATACTAGGTGAGTACCATAAATATATAGAGATAATTAAACTGTATTTTATATTAGTTTTTATAAGTAGTATGAGAAACACACCATTTTTTTTTTTTTATGTTGAGTTCAATGACAAGGATGATAACTTATATATAGGGCTACATTTTTTAAATTATGGATAAGAATGTGGAAATTTGTGCTAGACCTGGGTCAATGCTCAAACCTTCCCACTCTACTAGGATCTTTAAGTAAATTTTTAAGGGCATGCATTATAGTTTATATATCTAAAGACTGCAAGGCCACTCTGAGAAATATTGGTTTCCGAAAGAGATGAATTATGATACGCCATTATTTGTTTAGGAGAACTTGCACTAATTTTATATATTTTAATTTTTAATTTTAAGAAAGTCTAGCGCAGTTGATTGTCCCTCATGATGTTTCTTGTTCACTCTACAATTTTTATACTTTTAACATTGATCTCTGATGGTGTAATTTTTTCTTGTTGGAAGGTATGCTATTCAGAACACCAATTCCTTGAGGGGGAAGAGATTTGCACATGCACATTTGTGGTATCATGGCAACATGGGTCAAATGTTGGCCTGAAGACAACTATCAGAGTGGAAAATCTGTGCCTTCTGCAACATGGAGATCCAACAATTGATGCCACATTACGTTCTTTTGCGAAAGCATGGAAGGAAAAAATTGACTTGGTGAGCTAGTGTTCTCTCTTTGACCAACAAGGGATGACATCTGTTTAAAGTGGTGGCTTGCCTTTTATATTGGAATCTAATAAATCTTGTTATGCACAGTCAGGGAGTGACTGTAAGGTGAGGTCTGATTATGATATGTAGAGATGAAACAAGTTTGATTGGTGTTGACTGTCATTGTCGGTTATCTGAAAGAAAAAAAAGGACACCATTAGAATGAGTCTTGAGTTATACCTAAATTGGAGCTCAACTCTATTTTTTTTCTTCTAAGTTATGCATGCAAAAACTTCTTGGGACGATTGATCCATTAGACTACATAGGACCCAATTTTTGCCTTTTTGGACTGAAGGCGGTTCTGTTTCTTTCACCTTATGTACATATCTGACTACGACTCATTGTGTTATTTCTATAGGGGTTTTATCAAATAAGTTGAATGATGAGGTAACTGAGTTCTACCTTTCTTTTTGTAGGACATGGAAAGATCAACAAGGTTGGGCTCTAAGAAGCCAATGTTCGAAGGTTTAATATTCTCTAATGACTACTTTAGAATTTGCTAAATTGAGGTGTAAATGATGTAAAATGATTTATTTTTCACCTTTGAACAGGAATGAACTGCAATGGAAAACACAATATTGAACAGGATGTAGATTTGGGTGGTGGATTTTCACATCACAAAGACTATTATTATCCGATGAGTGACCATTATATTATACTGGTTGAAAATTTGGAGAAGGATATATTCCCATGGACCATCAGGGATTTTATATATCAACACACATCCATTTTGTCTAGAGTCTATGTGGTTCCTGGCTTAGTGTGGGAAACATATGTAAGAGGAGTAATCTTTTTGGATAGTGAAGAGAAACTTGAGAAGTTGTTTTGTTTTCTATGTAATCCCACTCATCTCATCGTTTCTTCAAGGGGAAGGTACCACTCATCTCATACGCAACAATCTATGATAGTTTTTGAGTTTTAATTGTGGAATAGGTTTTTTACATTATTCTATACTGGATTTTGGCCCTGTTTTATTTCAATTTTTTATTTTTTTTTGTGAAGGAACTTTTTGATGCATGTTATTCACAATGATGAATGACCATTTGATTTAAACTTGATAAAATCAATCATTTTCTGACTTGTACTAGTAAGATATCACTGTAATGGAACATTACCTATCCAATTTACATTTCTATTCATGATGTTTTTATAATGTTTATTACTCATTGTTGCAGGCCATGGGTGATAAGAGAAAAGAAATGGAGTTTTAGTTTAGTGGGATGTGTGATACCAAAAACTGAGGTTAGCAATGTCATATGATGCACTAATATGAATTTAATCGAAAGAAATATTTCTTTTCATTATTTTTTTTTATTGAACGTCTATCTCAGCAAACAATGTGGTAGAAAATATTCGTCTTCCATGGAAACTTCTTCGCATTTAGAACACTTTAGTTTGTTTCAGTATTCCATTTGAGCATCCATCTTCTTTGCATGGAATTTGTGCCCATTACCTTTTGAAAGAGAGACTATGCTTGTAACTTCTATTGTGAAATGTAAAAATGAAGTTTCTGTTATTTGGTTGACCAGGGATAAGTTGTGAATAAAATGTGAATAAGATGTGGATAAAGATTTATGAAATATGAAAAATAATATGACATGTGAGTTCCCTGATTTATAAGAGGTGATGATATATGATTTGACATGTGAGCTCCTTTATGACAGTGAAATGGTTTGGGTGGAATAACACAATTCCAAGGGAAGACCTGGAATACCAATACTAGTTTATTCTCGCCTAATTCTAACATTGCTATACCCACTTATTCTTAGCAAACAAAAAGATTTTTGGGCTTATTCATCCCTCTCTTTCAACCTATTCTGCTACCCAAACAGCAGCATAAGGTCCCTTTGGCAGTGGGTAAAATTTTTAACCTAAATATACCACAACGTAGGATATTATAATACCCATGAACTTAATGTACTTTTATCTTTGTTGCCTAAAGTCTGTTACTTACATCTTCCTTTAAATACCAATTTAATCCCTAAGTGATAAATAATCTTTGTTAATACTTTATGTAAGGGTATACTTTATTTATACTAGTGGATGAATAAATCATGGACTAGTGAGGATAAAAAAATAACATTCAAATAGCCAAGAAATTATTGACATTTTTAAATTGTTGCTAAGTTGTATTAGAATATCATTTCAGATTTATATCATAATTATATCTGTCAATATACCACTGCCAAAAGGGGCTTAAGTTTCACCTGCAGAAATACCCATAAAACAGGTTCGAGTTTCAGAAAACTTGATGTGTTTATGCAGGATTTTATTTTCATGTGTATATCCATTCCCTATTGATTCCCAAAGGTTAGTCAAAAGTTATTCACTATTCCAAAATGCTATATTTTCAGTTCTGTCTATCTTTGATTCATCATTGATATATCATCTCATATTTTCTAGGGAAAACCATGGATCAAAGACCAAGAACTCTGTGAAAAAATACAAATAGTTCATCAAGGATCTGAACAGTATGAGAGAAGCAGACAACTGTGTGAACTATTTATCGAGTTTCAAGAGCATGTCCAAGGGCTTTATGAAACATTGGCATCAAAGGAGACCCAACTCATTCGATCATTGCACGTGGTGCAATGAGAGATTTCCTGTGCAAACTTTTGGAAGCCCTCTTTTGTATCTCGCTCATGAAAACATGAGAATGGTGAATAGGTACTCTCATTTCCAATTTTAATCTTCAAAAGAATATGTTAGGAAAAGTCATTGCAGCTCTTTTTGCAGCTCCCAATATGTTTTGAATATTTTTGAAGGTATATACTTGTCTAGTTGACACATACCTTTATAAAAACAAAGCATGTACTCACATATTTGAATACATACCCTTTTTGCATTTTCATAACCTTTTTTGAGTCAATTTGGGCAAGCGTTTTCATAACCTATTGTATTAGTGGAAAGGGACTACAGGAATGTATCAGTGCCTTTCTTCAAAATCATCTTTCATAATGACATGCACATAAACTTGGTTAGACAACTTGTCACATAATTCTTCGAACTATTCACTAATTTGTGTATGAAACATGTACTTTTGTTTGAAGTTTAATTCTTGTTTAAATCACGAACAATTAAATGGTGCATGCATTAATCAATAATCCATGTATTGAACAAATTAAAACCATTGGGCTTTTTTATTGGATCAAATATGATACTATGCTTCATGCATCCAACTTTGTTCAAAATTCGCCAAATTTTTCCTCTGATAATCCTGTTCAAATTTCAGGTGCTGGTTGTAGTGTCCATGGTTGTGCATAGAACATGAAGCCTGGCTGTTTTTTGGGGATACAAGAGAAAGTGTTGCACATGCATGCCGTGTCATTTTTTTACTCATCTGAGGTACATTTTGTCACACAAGGATCTATTTTGGTGGGTTATATATAGCATGAAATAGTGTTTTTTTTTTTTTTTGATACACAAAACAAGCTGTTGCATATATGAACAATCAGATTTTGTTGTGCCTGCATCATGTATTCATGTGCCATGTCATAATCAGTATCTATGGTCTTATAAGTTCAGCTTTAATGATATTTTGTTACACTTAAAAAAAGGTTGCAATTAACTAAATGGTCCTAAATCAAGCCTGCATTTCAGAATTAATGACCCTAATTTACCTGTTTGCAAATTCACTCAATTGAATAAAGTTCTATTTGTTTCAGAAATCTCCACCCATCTAATATTTGCAGAATGGATGGATCTGTATCATTTTAATTTGTTCTTTTTTTCTATGACCTTACAAGGGATTTAACAGGTGGTAGAATTATCCCCAAACAAATGACCACCTTAGAGCTTCTATATAAAACAACTAAAGTGAGCATTGAACCTCATTTTTTTATAATTTTTTTTTCTAATAATGAGAGAGAAGGATAAAAAAATACACACATTTAATTTTTATGTATATATTTTCTTGCAATATCATTTGTACCTCCACTTGTGATAGGTAACCTTTTTTTGTTGTGGGGGTTGGGATGGTTGTGTGAGTGTATTTTATCAATTTGTCTAGAGTGTTTTGCAATGCGTTTAGTTTAGCCCCCGGTTGAGTTGTGTCATAAGCTATTCTGTTATGGAAAACTATTCCAACACAGATAATTGTGTTTTTAGTTATTTTGAAATATAATAATAAAATTTTTATTATTTGACTAAGCAAGAATAAGATGCGAATAATGATTTATATAATAAAAAATAAAAAAATAATTTGACTTTCTATAGTCCTTGGTGTAAGAATTTTTTTTTCTTACATTTGTTGAAAATGATTTCATTCAATACGAAATGTATGCATTTTTTTTAAATTAAAATATACATCTTAATAGATGATATTTATTATTTTAAAAAATAAAAATACTATAATATAAGTTTTGGAGTGAGAAAACGACAGTACATTTTCCCGATCAATATGTTTACCTATCACATTTCAAAAAAATAATAACAAAAAAGAATGGGTGATTTGTTTGATGTGAGGTTGATCTGTTAATGGGAGCTATGAAGGCTTCTCACTGGGAGAGGGTTTTGTCAATAAAATATTAATAACAAAAAATGAAAATGGATTTTTAATAAATCATTTTTAATAAAAAAATGATTCAAATATTAATAACAAAAAATGAAAATGGTTTTGATGATTTTTAATGAAAATGGATGTTAGATAGAATGATGTTTTTTTATAATTGATCCATATAAATTTGAATCATCAAATTCACCCAACTTTTTTCATTTATGGGCCGTTTGGACAAGGACATAAGCTATTCTGGGTTTAATGTCTATTCCAGGAATAGATAAATTTTTGAATGGAATAAGTGATTTTCTGTTTGGATGTGTTTTCAGTTATTCTCGTTGGAAAACGTAATAATAAAGGTTGGAGTGTTTGGTTGAGGTAGAATAAGATGAGAATAAAGTGTGGTTGGTGGGTTGTAATATTTCATATTGATATATTTACCCTCCAGATATTTATTTGTTATGGCATTTATAAAAAACTAGTTTTTGTGATTTAAAAAAATTAATATGTGCACATTCTATGTAATAATGGCATGGATGCATTACTTCAAATAAGATAGCACATTTTCAATTTAAATCAGAAGAATCTATAACCCTAGTACGTACTGCGTTGAAGAAGACGACCTGCTCTTTCTTTTTCTTTTTGGCATAAAAGTGAGACTACAGGGGAGATGAGATGGTGATTGAAGGGAGATGCTGTAGCAGGGGCAATATTGTGAAGCTTTTTGGGGACAAGTGGGTCCACTTACACCTCCCATCCACTATTCTTTATTTCATGATAGGAGATGGTATAACTATCCCACTTTATTCCCTCTTATACCTTAATATCACCTTCCCAAACACCAAAAATACACTTATTCCCGCCTATTCCCCTTTATTCCTTTGTAATTCTTATAGCCAAACAGGGCATTAGAGTATGCAGCCTGATATCTTGAAAGGAATTCTTTTTTATTCTCTATTTTTAAGATCATCCCCCTTTGTGGAAGAGGTGTTCATTTTTTTTTTTTTTTAGTTCATCCAACCTACCACTAATATAAAATATTTAGTTGAATCGAATGCTTTCACCAAATTTATTTAAAATTGAACTGCAGTTTTTTTAAAACAATCATATAAGTATGCATTAGCTTATATGTATGATTTAAAAATGAAAATAATTCATTAAACTAAAAGATTAGGCTCCCCTTTACACGCAAAATTAGTGGTATGTAATCAATCGTGGATGCAAAGACATTTGGTGTCCTCCTTTTCGAGTGCGTGTTGTGATAAGAAAACTGAAGTGATTGGAATCCTTTGGCCTGCTTTTGGATGCAAAAAAGAAATGTTGTTTTTTTTTTTTTTTTTTTCTTTTTAAGATTGTGCTTCATACAATTTGATCCATTGACCTCTTTTATAAGGACAGAAGGTGTTTACTGACTTAACTAGAGCTCAATTCGATTTAATAATACTTTTTTTATTCATTGTAGATTATGATTTTAGAATAAATAGTTATCATGACAATTTCTATTTGATAATTATTTTTTATTCAATCATCGTTATGTTGTCCTCATTATAGATGTGAGAAGTTGATGTCAATGAAACAAGAGTACAATTTAAAATTTAGGCGTTATTTTGGATTCCTATTTGGACAAATTCTACAGTTCAATCATTAAACGCAGATCCATACTTCTTTTTTCAAATGTCACATTTACTGTATTTTCATTGTTCACCATGTTATCTCCCGCATTTGAGAATTTATCTGAGCAATGTTTTTTTAAAAAGACAATCGGCTTTTCAAATCTCTCAGTCCCCACCGCAGTGCCTCAATCTTGGAATAGTTTGTCAACACTATATTGCATCTCTCTTTCAATCCTGTCCCTTTCTGTAGTCTAATTAAAAAAAGTAACATAGGACAAAATTCTTATGCACAGTGAGCGGCCATGTGACAACTCTTATGAAATTTCAGGAGGATTCTACGAGATATTCCAACTACAACACTCTAAAATAAATGAATAAAATAAATAATAAATAAATAAATATCACATAATTGATTTGGTCGTGCTATATTATTTATTGAAAACTGTATTTTTTAAAAGATCACATCATAATTCACACGGTAAGTATGTATGATATTCCATTTGAAACACCAAATTTAAAAACAAGCAATGAATTGTCAAACCAGCCTCCTCAACAGTTTGTAACCAACGAACCCAACCCATTCTCCAACCCATCGGCCATCACCACAAAACAGCCCAACCAGCCCGCCCAAACACCTCTCACTCGACCCGCCTTCCTCTATCGCCCCTCGCGCGGCCCGGCCCGCCTCCTCCACCCTCTCCACCGCCACCCTCCCCTTCTCCCCCACCATCAGCTCCCTCACCATCCTCTCCACCTCCTCCGCCTCCACAAACCCCCTGCGCTTCCCATCCCTCGCGTGCACGCCCACCCAATCCCCAGCTCGTCCACCACCAACCGCGCGTTCATGAACTGCTCCGCCATCATTGGCCACGCCAGCAACGGCACGCGCGCGCACACGCTCTCCATCACCGAATTCCACCCGCAGTGGCTCATGAACCCTCTCACACTCTCGTGTCTGAGCACGCTCACCTGGTCCACCCATTCGTGCACCACGAGCCCGCGCTCGCGCACGCGCGCCTCGAACCTGGCGAGCCCTGGCACGGGCCTCCGCACGACCCACATGAAATCCACGCCCGAGTTCTCCAGTCCGGCCGCGAGCGCGCTCAACTGGGTCTCCGACACCTCCGCCTGGGTCCCGAACGCCACGTACAACACTGGACGGTTCTGCTCACACTTCATGTCAAGCCAGCCCGACCACTCGGTCGGTGCGCTTTGTCGGGCCGGCGCCGCGAGGCAGAGCGGGCCGACGTTGTACAGCAGCGGGCCGAACCTCTCGTTCCAGTAGTCGACGTACCGCGGCTCGAGCTCGTAAAAGCTGTTGACGATGACGCCGCGGCATGGTGAGACTTCCAGCCCACTACTGATAACGATTTCTTTCAGCGGGCTGACCGGGTCGGGGTTATGGAACGGCGGGCTGAGTTCGGATTTCGTCAGCGTAACGTCCGCGAGCGGACCTCCACCCGCGCCCAGACAGAACGGCTCGTCGTCGGACGCAACGGGCGCGTGGGGTCGATCGACGGCCACGACGCGCGAGGCCAGCGTCGCAAAGTTGCCCATCCCGTAAAACGCGAAGCCGGGCACGCCAAGCGCGGATGCGGATGTCTGCGCCCAGCCGAGGAAAGAGTCCGCGACGATGAAGCGGACGTCCGCGCGCTCGAAGTGGGGCTTGAGAAGGCGGGTCGCATCGATGAAGGGGAGGAAAAGGGACATGGAGGGGAGCTTGTCGGTGCTCTCGATGCCGGGCGGGAGGCCATCGATACCGGTCGGGAAGGGGAGCTCTCGACGATTTCGGCTTGCGAGGCGGAGAGGGAGGCGCGTATGAAGGGGGAGTTGAGAGGGGTGGTGAAGAAGGTGATGGAGAGGTTGTGGTGGGTGTGGAGGAGGTGGGCTAAGTGGATGAGTGGGATTGTGTGGCCTTTGGACATGAAGGGGAAGATGAGGACTTTGGGTTGCTTACGAGGTGGCGGTGGAGATGTTGTAGATGCCATTTTTTGTGCTCTCTAAGCTCTCTTTTTAACAAACATGACTCCCACTCTCTCTCATTTGTCTGACAGAGATGACACCAGCAACCGTAAATAGTGGGTTTTTTTAATCATTTGATTTAATCTCTTTTTGAAGGTTTTGTTAGCTCAAATACGTATCAAGCTTTGAAAAAACAAAAAAAATTTAAAGAAAATATAGGCCTCTTATAAATTAAAAAATAAAGTTACATTGTTCCAAAATTTAAAATAAAACAAGAAGAAGGAAAAACAGGAGAGAAACGTCTAGGAATGGAAGACTCGGTTCATTTTATAGTTTAAAATGTAAACAATAAATATATATTTTTAAAAAATTATATATATGATCTAATAAAATATATATTTTTATAAAAGTGAAATATATTTTAACGAATTAGATGATTTTATTTACGAAAGTATGAAATTTTTTCAATGAGATATATATAGTATAAAATTATCATTTGAGACTGTAAAAATTTAACTGAGGACGTAAGGGCCTTTATTGAAATTGCACTAATACAAACTTATGATTTGAACAACATGTTTCACAAGTGTCTTTGAACAGCAGATTTCACATTTAATATCCCACTAACGGACTATATTTGTTTTTTTTTAAGGTTAATTCTTGATGTGCTCGCCTGTACGCTTCATATCATGCCTTCGAAGAGTAATGTCGACTGATCAAACATTATGTCTGGTCGTGCCTAAGACTATTCGCATTCGAGGAGTAAGGTCGACCGACCAGACCTCATGTCTAGTCTTGCCTTAGACTACTTGTTTTCGAGGAGTAAGGTCGACCGACCAGACCTTATGCCTAGTCGTGTCTTAGACTACTCACCTTCGAGGAGTAAGGTCAACCGACCAGACCCCATGTCTGGTCGTGCCTTAGACTACTCACTCTCCAGGTGCCCGACCGCCCAACTAGACACTAGAACTAGTCATGCCGGTACATTTGGGAGAGTGATCATGACCAAGGATTAGAACTCGAATTTGCGGGTCCCACGGTAGGCCCACGTCCATCCTGGTGTGACACATTACCCCTGATATGACACGTGTCGTGGTGAGGATTTTTACCTCTACATTAATGATAGGCGATCGCCTTAGTTTTATTCAAAGAAAGGGAATGCTCAATAAAACATATATAATTGAAAAACAGTCCAAGCCTAGAGTTTCAAAGTAAAAGAGATGTCTACTGGCAGCCCTGAGCTTGACAAACTGCTCAATGTAAAACTACTCCTCAATACATAGTGTACCACCCACAAAAAAAACCTGCCCTGCTCCCACACAGTGCACCCCCCAATCCTGAATCAACTGTGTGGCCATGTCCCAGATATTTTCTTCATAAACTGCAGTCCTGCGAAACACCAAATGGTTTCTAGCGATCCACATTGCCCACTATCGGACTTTATTTGTTAGCAATAAAGAACTGTTGGAGAAAAATATTGTATTCTATATAAAATTTGATAAAATTGTTACATTACCAAGTAAACATAAATTGCACATTACTGATTTTGCTACAAAACAAATTAGGGCAGATGAAAAAACTTTGTCAGTTTCTTCTTCATCATAACTTGGTTCAATTGTGTCAATTGACTCAAAACTTTGTAAAATCAATTCGCCTCCACATGGTTAAAGATCCTAATATGTCAAATAAAAATAATTATAAAATAAAAACCCCAAAACTGCATCAACATCAAACTTATATATTAAAAAAATTCAAAAATAAACTTCTACCCAAGAAGAATATACATAATAAAAATTGAATAATATGATAAATAAATGTTCATCTTGCATTACGAATACAAATTTTACTCCAGTAGTTCGTTGTTGCCAACAAATAAAGTCTGCTAGTGGATATTGAATGTGAAACCTTCTTATGTCCTCAGTAAAACATAGTCTATTTTCACATTCCCAAATGATAGTTATACAATAGTTATATACTATATATATTTTATCAAATTGAAAAATCTTCATACTTTTTTGTAAATGAAACCATTTAATTAGTTAGAATATATTTCATTTTTATAAAAATTCATATTTTATTATATTATATATATAATTTATATTAAAAAAATTACAGTTTGTTTTTTGAACTATAAAATAGACTGAGTCTCACATTTCTCAACCTTTCTCTTATATTTTTTCTTTTTCTCTTTGTTTTATTTTAAACTTAAGACTAATGTAACTTTATTTTTTTGAGTTATAAAAGTTCTGTTGTTTTTTTTAAAAAAAATATTAAAAACTTCATATATTTTTTAGTTAACAAAATCTTTTACAAAAAGATGAAAATAAAAAAACATTTTTACATATGGTTGGGGTCGGATCTATCACTGTCAGGTGACATTATTTTATTATTTAAAAAAAAAACATCAAATGACCGTCCAAGCATTAAATTACCGTCCAATTTAAACTATATCGATCCGACAGGGTTCCGCGTGGACCCGCGTGGTCCGCAGGGAATCAGTTCCAATATGAAAGAATATACTATATTAAACAATTTTATATTATGTTTTAATGATGTGACAATCATTAACAAGATTGTAATTGACAAACATTGGTCGGTGGGAGGGATTTAAGGCCCTCTTCCCCGTGAATGTTATTATTATTTTTTTGTATTAAACATCCTTGATTTTCAATTAGACACTATAATCTAGAGGCCTAATAATATAGACAGGTAGATAGACAAATGAAACACATCGCTTATGTGTGGTTTTCTTTAAAATAATGATTTAGATTTCAAATGACCAAGATTTATCAGTAGTGACACTCCAAGCCCCTTGATATTTGAAAATAAACTACTCAAATAATAAAAAAATAAGAAGGAAAAAAAAGAGAAAAGCAAAATAAAAAATATATATTTTTTACTTATCATACCAAAAGTTTTTGAAATATCATATGAGTTGTTTCTCACATTTCTCGGATCATTCGATGCTTTCAAAACATAAATAATATAATTGTTGAATAATTGCCTTAAACAAGTATAACAAATTACCTTTTTCAAATCTCTTTTGAATGATACAATTAATTTTTGTGAATATTTTTGTCAAAAAATAATTTTATATCACTGAGACATTGAATGTGTGTGTGTGTACATACATATATATAATTTGTACTTTATATTTCATGTAACTTTTTCCAAGCCCCCTTTTTAAAAATTCCTCAGTTTGCCACTGGCTGTGATCGTTTTATCTGTGAGATTTGTGTGATCTATTTTTTTATATTTGGATGTATTAATATTTGTGAGAGAAAATCTACTGATTTTGAGGGTTAATTAATTATGTTGATTGATTGGTTAGACCGATCAACATGTTTGGTCTCTATTGTAACTATGTCCGGTCTCTATTGTAAGTTTGTAACTATGTCATTGTCGCACATGTCTTATATTATTATTATTGGTATGATAACATCTTATTAAAGTGGATATTAATCCATCTATAATAAAGTTGCATTTCAAAATAAGTTTAAAAAGGAAAAAATAGTTTTTTAGGAAACATTTTTTTTTATTATTATTATTTAATAATTAGGAGCAATTTCTCGGTCTTTAGAGGCCATTGGGATCGGATCTCCTGTGCACATGACACAGAGACCTCTTGTAAATGCAAATCACTGGGCGACGCGTGGATTGAAGGAGCACGTGAGTGCCATGTGAAGGAACTAATGAGAGGGATTTGAACTGACGCCGTCAGCCTCTGTTATAGCACCACACGTGAGCGGCACGTGATAGAACATCTCACTGTCTCCATTAAATCTCGTGAGTCCCTCTTTGATTTCATTTTTTTTTAAAGTGATTCTTACGGGTCTCTGTTTTCATTTCATTACCTTCTTTGAAAACCCTAGCCATCATTGTCAATCTCCTCTACCACACCGACCCAATGCACCGTCGATTCCTCCGCTGATCTCCTCCATTACCGACCCCCTCGATACAACTAACCTAGGAGTTTAAAAATAAGTCAAGATGTTCTATGAACTTAAAAATAATCCAGAGATTTTCGTGGAGACCAAGAATTAATTTCTCCAAAAATTAAATATAACAAGGTCAAAATCTATTTATATATATGATATTTATTTTTATTTATTTATTTTGGAGTGTTTGGAGCATGGAATCTTTTATGTTGTGTTTGGCTCTGCGTTCCGTCCGCAGTGGAGTCGATGTGGGTCACGTTGTTTGACCGGATCGACAGCCAACATCACACATACAGTTACATGCAACAGGTATCATAGTGTCTTTAAGAGAGAGAGCAACAACAAAAAAAAGGCCTTTACAACATCTCTTAATTCATTATCAGGTGCGCGCGTGAGATCTCGTCGTGCCGTGGTATCATCGTAAACAACTTTTACGAGCTCGAGTCGCACTATGTTGACTACTTGAACGAGAGTTTCGGCCCGCCTCCGTACAAATTCGGCCCGATCTGCCTCGCCGGGCCGGCCGGAGAAAGCGGACTGACTGAGTGGTCGGGCTGGCTGGACATGAAGCGGGAGCAGAACTACCCGGTGTTGTTCGTGGCGTCCGGGTCCCAGGCGGAGGTGTAGGAGATCCAGTTGAGCACTCTCACGGACGGGCTGGAGAACTCGGGCGTGGACTTCATGTGGGTCGTGCGGAAGCCCGGGCCGGGCCTCGCCGGGTTCGAGGCGCGCGTGCGCGAGCGGGGGCTGGTCGTGCGCAAGTTGAAGGACCAGGTGAGCGTGCTCGGACACGAGGGCGTGAGAGGGTTCGTGAGCCACTGCGGGTGGAATTCGGTGATGGAGAGAGAGTGCGCGCGCGTGCCGTTGCTGGCGTGGCTGATGATGGCGGAGCAGTTCATGAACGCGCGGCTGGAAGTGGACGAGCTGGGGATCGGGCTTCGTGTGCGCGCTAGGGGTTCGTGGAAGCGGAGGAGATAGAGAGGATGGTGAGGGAGCTAATGGTGGGGGAGAAGGGGAGGGTTGCGGCCGAGAGAGTGGAGGAGGTGGGCCGGGCCGTGTGGAGGGCGATGGAGGTGGGCGGGTCGAGTGAGAGGTGTCTGGGCGGGCCGATTGGGCTGTTGTGTGGTGAGGTTGGGTTGAGTGAGCATTGATTACTTGTTCACACAAGTATAAATAAGTGGTGTTTCATGAGCAGACTGAATTTGGTAATGTGAGATAGAATATCCTGACAAGTCTCACGGATATTTTTAAATGTGTTTTAATTTTTAAAAATTAACAATAAACTTCGTCTTTTGAAACACATATTTAATTTGATGACAGATGTATATTGTTCTATTTTGAATTAAGTAGACTCTTATTTAATAAATATAAAAATTTAATAACGGAGTGATGTATATATCTCATAAGATGACTATAGAGATATATAAAATGTTTACGGTATTGTTTACGCGGACTGCGTACAACCAGACTCATTTATTTTTAGAAGATGCACTTTTCATAATAAAATATGAGTGGTGATACCCAGGCCCCAAAATATAAGCCCCACTAACAAGCCCCATGAGGTGTCATCGATTATTATTAGTTGACTTGTTGACTTTTTAAAAATGGTAAAATGGTAAAATACAAATATGTCCTTCATTAAAAATCTATCTCATTAACCCAAATCCCCCTATTTTCTCTATTCGGTTATTACCTTTTCATGTGAATCTTGAAATTCATTTAACCATTTCAAATTTTGAATTTTAAAATCCTTACCTAAATTACAATTGAACCTAAATTACACTAAAAAAGTTGGATATTTATTGTATTCAAATTTAAATAAAAAAACACATATGGTTACTATATGAATTAGTTACATCAAATACCTTTATTAAATATTTACATCTCTCACAACGATTTGTTACATTTACATCAGAACTGTTACATTTACATAAATATAACAAACAATTTCATTTTCCTACCTAAATATTTTACATTCCATGCAATGTTTAAACAATTTAGAAACAGATTATATTTTCAATAGTCAGTTACATTTTATAGAAAATGTCAAACACTTTTTTTATTATGTGATACATTTAACAAACATATGTATTTGACTGTTACAGTAATAAATGTAACAAATATAAATTACTATTTACATTGAAACAAATGCAATACACGAATGAATGTTACATTCATAAATGTAACAAATATAAATCAATACATGCATGTGGTTGACTGTTACATTTACGAATGTAACAAAAATAATACAGATTTGAAAAATTACATTGTCAACAATGTAGCAGTAACATCAAATAAACTACTCATATATAAAATGTAACGGTATCGAGTGTTACATTTAGATATTGAAACAAAAACAAATCAAAATGTGATAAATGACATTCAATACATGAAAAAAAATTGTGTTTAAATATTTAAAACAAAAAGCAAAACACAATTTTTTTTACGAATCTAATAATGTCAAACCTGATCCGAGAGACATTGATGTGAGATCCAAATCGAAAAAAAAAAAAACGATTTCGTGCCTTCTCCTCAAAAATAGAATTTTCGATTTGCTCCCACGTATTCTTCATAAACAAAATCAATTCCGTAATGTAAAACCTCCTCATTTCACATACAAGACATATTTTCAATTGTTTCAACATCAAATGTTTCTCTCAAATATTGTTGCAATAATTTAAGAATCCATTAATGGTGAATAAATACAGAATTTTCAGAATTAAATGATACTCCACAATCATAGGGATACATGTTAAGGTAGTTATCAAGTAAAGGGTATAATAGATAATGTACACTTGCCACATCATGGGGTCTGTGATGGGGCCTGAAAAGTTGGAGTCTAGGAATCATTATTGATAAAATATATATCAGTATCAAAACTATAATGTGATATTTATTTATTTATTTATTTTGGAAATGTTGTAGTATATGGAATCTCTTAGAACCATCGCACGTAGAACAGTTTGTGTCTACATGTGCATGTCAATAAAAAGTAACATTTAGTTCATCTAAGTAGATAAATTAAGGATTGTAATTTTTTTTTTCGTCTATTGATCTAGATAAAACAAATATTGTTATATAACATTAATAAAAATACTTACATCACCGCCCCGTCCATCTTTTATGTTTATCACATATTTCACTGAGTGACAAATTGATAATTGTAAAGGAGGCACAACCCATACCAAATGGTAGCCAAAGATAAAAAAAAAAAAAAAATGATTTGTATAACAATATTAAGTTGATAAATTTCAAAGATATAGTATGTTAAATTACGTATGTTCTATGATGCTTTACATTGTGAATGTATCAGGATCCGGATTCTCAGGCTAGGCTCAGATGGTGAGTTTTTATCATGATTTTATTTTATTTTCATATAATATAAGTGTGTGTGTGTGTGTGTGGGTGGGTGGGGGTATTGTTACCCGCCTGCCATCTTTTTATATTTCTACACCCATCCTTGGAATTTTTTCTTACAAAAAATATCCAGACTGGTTACCAACTCTATTTAAAACAAATTAAAGAGGGACTAAACTAACTTAAAAGTCAAAATAATTGTTGCAACAACTGTTATTAAACACGAATAACAATTATATTCCATGTTAATTTTTTAATTGTACTACTGCACAGGGAAAAAAAAGGACATGTTATAGGTTAAAGCGTTAAACACACCATTCCATGTTTTGACATGTACTTTTGCCTGCGTTGAATCTGCCTCACTGATATGGGGGTGGCCCCACATGTAATGTAGTGACTAACTGAGTTCATTGATACTTATCACTTTTTTTTTTTAATTCAAATTATTATTGACAATCTAACTCATCAATAACTTCATCAACTTACTAGTTCGATCATATCCAATCTAGATTTTATATTTAAAATCCTTAAAATTAGTCAATGTTATTATGTTACCCTAACAAATATTAGATATGAATCATTCTTCACCTTTTTTGTTTGATGATTTATTTTTTATTAATATAAATTATTGTTCTATTTAAAAAAAAAAAAAGTTAGTGTTATTTATAAATATATAATAAAAATAGATTTTTTTTAAAAATTTAAAAAATTAATTTTTTTAATGAACCCATCCATAAACATTCTTAAAACACATAATAATACTGATAATAACAAATCTTTTATTTCTTGAGTTTATTATGCTGGTTAACAGTAAGCATTGGTACCGGCCCGTGAATCTCGGGCCCATGCCTGTTGGCTTTTCTTACCAATGAGCTCGGGCCTAACAGGCCTGTTGGATGAAAGAAAATGATATGTACGACCCTTTATGCAGCCCCAATTATAGTTTACACTCGATTTAAAAAAAAAATCATACACTTTTATTTTGAATTACATATAATTATATAAAATAAAATATATACTGAAATACATTAGCGTATTTTTTTTCACATTGAATAATTGATAAAATGTCATGCATCATACACTATGATAACGCAGTATATACTATGTTACCATAGTGTGTGGAGCTGTAAAATGAACTGAGTGTATCAACGCTCTTGAATAAAACCTACATCTGCATCTTGCCGATAGGCTTAGACCTGAACCGGCTGACCCAGGCTTCAGACCTATGGGCAGGTCAGCGGATAAAAAAAAATTAAATTATTTTTTTATAAAAAAAAAAAGAGGGATATTTGGTGTGGAGGTAGCCCTCCCTCTGTCACACATTTATTTCTTTGATCTTTTTTCTCCACATGCAGAATGCGTGGATCACCAACCTGTGTGTTCTTGTTTTTCTTCACATGGAATTCAAAATGATACTACCATTGTTAGAATTTTTAACAGCAAATCTATCGATAGTACACCATCATCAATCTATGTATACCGTCATTAAACTTATTTTTCAAATCTCATCCTCTCATATCGCAATCTAAAACTCTGATACACTATTGGTGATACATGCATTCTGCATGCGGAGTTAAGAAAAAAAAAACCATATAAATGAGTCTCGGTTGTCTTCATTGGTGAGCATCAACTTGGTGCTTGGAACTCCCTCTTTTGGGGGAGGGGGGGTTTGGGATCTCCACCTTAAAAAATAAAAAAATCAGAGGGGAGAGGATGGCACTTTCTTTAATATTTGCATAGGTGAGGTGGCATTTTCTCTGTCACTCATTTAATGTGCCGTAGAGAAGTTAAATCGTGTGGCAGAGAGGAGCCCACCACCTCCTAACTGTCGGTAAAAAAAAAAAAAAAAAAGTTTGGGGGGGGGGGGACCTGCCTCCTTTCCCACTATTGTTTGGTGCCCACGGGACCACAGATCGAGTCCATGTATGGACCTACGGGTTAGCTCAAATGGGTCCAGTTCAAGTTGACCCATGATCCGGGTCAGCCATTCAGTTGCAAAATAGGCCAAAGAGTAAAGTAAATTGGCTGATTTTGTTGTTTTAATGTTTGAAATACCCCGTCATAATATATGTCAGAATTGTTGGGAAGGTTATTCGTAGAAGTCATCAACAAACACGAGATCGAACACAAGAATGAAAGATCACATCACGCGAAGAATACAAGATATACGTGGTTTGGTCTAGGCCTACATCCACGGGACAAAAAACAGATAATCCACTTTGATAGTTGAGATACATTAAGAGACTCACAAACTCTCTCATGAAGTTACCTTCTCTTAGAGCCCTCTCAACCTTCCCTTAGGATCTCTACAGTGTATACATTGCCTGTCTTGCCATGAAACCCAAGAAGATATTTATGGAGATAAATAATTTTTTCCCCAAGTAATCTCCCAATTAACAAAAAAATATTGTTCCATTAATTGGGAGATATTCACTCTCCTAATTAACAAACAAATATTGTTTTCTATTTTAGGAGATTCACTTTAAATATTAATTAAGATCAAATCTTAAATAATATTCTACTTATTAGGTGTCCAACCTAATATGGTTTCATCATGGCCATCCGATGTGATACACCGGATCGAGACATAATCCCAACAAAAAATAAAATAATATAATGACACGAGAACCATAGGCAATTTGTTCGAGGAATATATATTTGAATAAATATATAGTGAATATTTTTTCAAATGTACACTATATTTGAAAATATAAAAACATCAATTTGTGGTGTGGGTTGTCCTTGTAGGATACAAATATTTTATTGTTTGATAGTTTAATAAATTCTAAATGTTTTTCTTTTAAATGTTTTATAATGTTTGTTTCTTCAGTTATTTGTATCTACCTCTGAGTATATGTGTGTTGCAGGGCAAATGATATGAATCCCAGTAACTACATTCGATCGACATCCCAAGCATGGCAGAAAGAAGTAAGGAAAGCGATGGAATGCACATCTGTGGATGTGGGATTGAAACATTCTGGTTTGTTGTGATATCATTGCAAGTTCTGTTAGAACTTGCCTCTCACACAGTTTGGTCCACCCACCATCTTAGTTTGGGAGAAAAACACAGTATGGGATGTTTTATAACAGCCGCTGATGTAAATTTAGTTCGGATATGTGATTTGTTTTATTCATCAGAATTCCACTAGCAGTCGTTCATTCAATCATGAAATTAAAGTTAACAACAGTTTGGTTGACTATTTAATATGTTTATAATTACTTGTTTATGAATCCTATTGCCACAAGTAATTTTGTTATATGATCAGTTGTTTTGTTTTTAAATAGAGTTTTTACTTTTAACTCTTTTTTTTTTATAAATTTTTATAATATAATACATTTTAAATAGAAAACCAAACTTGTTAAATTATTATGAAACAATGCAACTAAATTATTTTGCATCAATAAATCTCAAAATATGTTAAAGATTATAATGTGCACCAATGCCCAATAGTTTTTAATTTTTTTAAAAAAATCTCATCAGTTATTATTGTTGAGTGTACTCCGTAATTTAAACTGTCCATCCATATAGATATTTCATTTTTACTTCAATAATAGCATTCACTACAACAATTGAACCATATGTTGGGCATCATACAATTGGTATTCTAACATAAATAGAGAAAATCTCGAGAAGAAAGAAAAAAATCAGAAATTTTGGTTTTTTACATTTGGACCTTTATGTTATAATTATGAATGTGTTATTGTACCTAAATCATTTGACATGAAATATAAAAAAATGGTTACACTTTATTCATATGCAGTTGCACATGCATCAACTAACACTACAAAGTAAATAATCTTAAAATATTAATAAGAATGTGAAATCTATAAAAATTCAATTATAATTATGAAATATTAATATATAAAACTTCGGGTGTGTCATTGTAATATTTATCAAACAGTCGATTCTCTATATATGTTGTTATATATATATTAAAAAATATAGAGAATAATATCAGCCATGTATTGCACTGTGTTCTATCAATATATAATTATTTTTTTTGTGTTGAGTTTTTCTCAAATGATATCTAATCTTATCGTCTCATATTACTCTAACAAAAAATTACTTTAGAATTTTTTTTTTACTTGCGTTGTTCAGATTATTACCGTATTTACTTTTATTTTTCTGGTGTGTTCTCAACCATTTGTTGTTATCTTTTTTCATGTGTGTGTAAAAAATAAATTTAATATATATTTGAAAACAATTAAAATCACTTTCAAATAATTCTTTTTTATTAATATTATTTTTTAATTAGATGATAATGTGAAAAATATATGTTTTAAAGAATTTTATTTCATATTTTTCCTTCCTATAATTTATTTAAATTTCTTTTTTAAATTTTTTTATAGTTCACTTTTATCTTTATCTCAAATGATAATCCTCTAAATCGATTCATTTTTATGTGAGGCAAACCATTTTAATTTAGTTTAAATATCTCTCACTAATTAAAAGTTTAGGATTATTTGATTATTTTGAATCGATTAATTATGTATAAACATTAGCTTCATCTGCTTAGATCATTTTTTATGGGACTAATGTGATTAAGGGTGGTTTGCTTTCTTGGTAGTTGTATTTTTTGTCAACTTTTAATATTTTTCTATATTCTTTTTAGAAAAAATACGTATGAAACATTATCTACTATGAATCTATAATTGTTTTTTTTCGCGTTTGACACCATTATTTTCATTATTTGATTAGGTAAACTATAAACATTAAATTTTTTACATTTAAAGTTAATATTATAAAAATGTTATTATAACTAATTTATTTGACATTACACATATTACATTTTATCTATGTGCATTGCACATATGCAACAACTAGTATATAAAAAGAGTATTAATATAAAAAGACAACCAAGCATGTTTTTTTTTTTTTTTTTTTTGGGTAAGTCAACAAACAGGTGAGTAAGTCAGAACCGTTGTGCTATGACCACCGGCAATACAACCAAGCATGTTCCCCACTGCGTAAACAAGTGATTAATGCTCAACCCATCCCCTTCTCCAACCCATCCCCACCACACAACAGCCCGACCAGCCCGCCCAAACACCTCTCACTCGACCCGCCCACCTCAATCGCCCTCCGCGCGGCCCGGTTAACTTCCTCCACCCTCTCCGCCGCGACTCTTCCCTTCTCCCCCACCATCAGCTCCCACACCATCCTCTCTATCTCCTCCGCCTCCACGAACCCCCCGCGCTTCTTCCCATCCCTCGTGCGCACGCGCAGCCCGATCCCCAGCTCATCCACCACCAACCGCGCGTTCATGAACTGCTCCGCCATCATCGGCCA
Source organism: Acorus gramineus (assembly GCA_030737835.1). Lineage (NCBI taxonomy): Eukaryota > Viridiplantae > Streptophyta > Magnoliopsida > Acorales > Acoraceae > Acorus > Acorus gramineus. Next base: position 6,929,776 of record CM060850.1, read on the forward strand.
TGCCAGCAACGGCACGCGCGCGCACACGCTCTCCATCACCGAATTCCACCCGCAGTGGCTCAAGAACCCCCTCACGCCCTCGTGTCCGAGCACGCTCACCTGGTCCACCCACTCTCGCACGACAAACCCCCGCTCGCCCAAGCGCGCCTCGAACCCGGCGAGGCCCGGCCAGGGATTCCGCACCACCCACATGAAGTCCACGCCCGAGTTCTCCAGCCCGTACGCGAGCGCGTTCAACTGGGTCTCCGACACCTCCGCCTGGGTCCCGAACGCCACGTACAACACCGGGCGGTTCTGCTGCCGCTTCATGTCCAGCCAGCCCGACCAGTTGCTCGGTACGCTTTGTCGGGCAGGACCGGTGGGGCAGAGCGGGCCGACGTTGTACAGGAGGAGGCCGAACCTCTCGTTCCAGTAGTCGACATAGCGCGATTCGAGCTCGTAAAAGCTGTTGACGATGATACCACGACACGACGAGATTTCAATCGCGCACCTGATAATGAATTCGTACTGAGGGTCCGCCGGGTCAGGGTCAGGGTCAGCGAAAGGAGGGTTGAGGTCGGATTTCGTGAAAGTCACGTGCGCGAGTGGATCACCACCCACGCCCAGCGAGAACGGCTCGTCGTCCGACACGACACGCGCGTGCGGTCGATCAACGGCCACGATGCGCGAGGCGGTCATCGGGAAGTTGCCCATCCCGTAAAACACGAACCCGGGCACGCCGCGCGCAGAAGCGGACCCCTGCGCCCAGCTGTGGAAGCAGTCCGCGACCATGAAGCGGATGTCCGCGTGCGCGAGGAGGCGCGCGAGCTCGCGCTCGAAGTGGGGCTTGAGAAGGCGGGTCGCATCGATGAAGGGGAGGAAAAGGGACATGGAGGGGAGCTTGTCGGTGCTCTCGATGCCGGGCGGGAGGCCATCGATACCGGTCGGGAAGGGGAGCTCGACGATTTCGGCTTGCGAGGCGGAGAGGGAGGCGCGTATGAAGGGGGAGTTGAGAGGGGTGGTGAAGAAGGTGATGGAGAGGTTGTGGTGGGTGTGGAGGAGGTGGGCTAAGTGGATGAGTGGGATTGTGTGGCCTTTGGACATGAAGGGGAAGATGAGGACTTTGGGTTGCTTACGAGGTGGTGAATTAAGAGATGTTGTAGAGGCCATGCTGTCTTTGCTCTCTCTCTCTCTCTCTCTCTCTCTCTCTGACACTATGATACCTGTTGTAGATTGCAAATGTTTGTGTGGTGTTGAATTTTTATCCGATCAAACAACGTGACCCACGTTTGATAGAAACTTTGGCCGATTCGGAGGAGTTGAATGACCTACAAAAAGATAATAAACTCTCTGGTAATTATAATATGAATTTTCTTTTCTATTTATCTTTTTTAGTCCATATTTATAATAATGTGTTATATATCAAATTGACATTTTTATATTTAATGAGATGTTAGTATAAAAAGACATATCATATTTTTTATTAGACTTTAAAGCTTTTATTTGACTGTGACCATTATAAAATTTTTTTATTGATATTAGATTGATCTCTAGTGTACTGTATGGACGTAGGTAAGGTTTGTTAAACCACACAATTTTCTGTGTTATTCAAATAGTTTGTTTAATTTTCTTTTAATCAATTGCATCCTAAAATCTAGAAATAGTAACATAATGAATATAATCCGCTTCTTGGGAGTGTTTGGATGTGTTTAGGAATTCATTTTATTTTAAAAACTAAGTTTTGCATAAAGTTGTCTTTTCAGATATATAAAAAAAATAATTTTTGAGCACTCATTTATAAAATTATATCTACAGCTTTTAATTAAACTATAATTTTTTAAAATTTAAAAACAGATTTTGAAGAATCAAAACCTAAAATCTTTCCAAAACTCAAATCCAATTTTTAGATGCGGTTTATTGACCACATTAATATTGACAGATTCAAATTATTAGGCTGCTTAATCACAGAGATCACTATGTTTTGTCATGCGTCGATTGCCACGTTCTATTGTAAGTGGTATCTGATAAGACTCTTCAATGTATTTTCCACCGCCGAATCCATGCCACCGCTGATTTATTAAACTGAATTAGAATATTAGATACGTGTCCTATTGTCCTTAGGGAGTAACAAACATCAGTGGAACAAACAAAGTGGCCTGTGTGGATGGATGACTCAATAACATGGTTGAAGGTGGGCTTCACAAAAGCCAATCCCAATCAAAATCCATCCATCCATAGCTCCTCCTCCACTCACATAGGCACGCGTTCTCTCCCCTCTCTCTCTCTCTCTCTGTGACTTTCTCCGTTGAATCTCTGTATCTTGCTCTGCTTCTCCAAATTGTCCTCAATGAATCAGTGGGTGTCTCAGAATCCAATCTCAGGTGCCACAAATTTATCCTTCTGAGAGATTTTTTTTATATACCCACTTCAGATTTCGTTGATTCCAAAGTGACCCATTTCAAGATCCCCTTTTTAAATGCTTGATTTGGTCTCCTTTTTGAAATTCAATTGAACCCCAAATCGGAGAAGGCTTTATATCAAAAACCCACATCAGATTCTCCATGGACACTCTTCTGAGAACCCACAACAGGCTTGAATTGATTCACCCACTTCACAGGTTCTTCGAAAGGCACAACCTTTCATCCTCCCCAAGGTCCCAAACCCAAAAATGGCACCGTAGAAGCCTCGCCGGCGCCAAAACCTCCGGCAAAGCAGCCCTTTTGGAGCTCGTGCCGGAGACCAAGAAAGAAAACCTCGAATTCGATCTCCCCTTATACGACCCATCGAAGCGGCCCGTGCTCGACCTCGTCGTGGTCGGCGGTGGACCCGCCGGTCTCGCAGTCGCGCAACGGGTCTCCGAGGCCGGCCTCTCGGTGTGCTCGATCGACCCGTCTCCGAGGCTCATCTGGCCGAACAATTATGGTGTCTGGGTCGACGAATTCGAGTCCATGGGACTACTCGATTGCCTTGACACGACGTGGTCTGGCGCGGTCGTCTATGTTGATGAAACCACGGAGAAGCGACTGGATCGCCCTTATGCGCGGGTGAACCGAAAGCAACTCAAGTTGAAGATGATGCAGAAGTGTGTATCGAACGGCGTCCAATTCCACCAAGCTAGGGTCATTAAGGTCGTCCACGAAGACTCGAAGTCGATCCTAATTTGCAACGATGGCATGACGTTGGAGGCGACCGTTGTGCTTGATGCGACGGGGTTCTCAAGATGTTTGGTTCAATACGATGAACCGTATAACCCCGGGTACCAAGTCGCGTATGGGATACTCGCGGAGGTCGAAGAACACCCGTTTGAATTGGATAAGATGGTGTTCATGGATTGGAGGGATTCACATCTTAAAGGCAAGAGGGAGTTGAAGGAGAGGAATGACAAGTTGCCCACATTTTTATACGCGATGCCTTTCGATTCGAAGAGGATTTTCTTGGAAGAAACTTCATTGGTGGCTCGGCCGGGGCTAGCCATGGAAGACATTCAAGAGAGGATGGTTGCAAGGCTAAAGCATTTGGGAATCAAAGTGATGAGCATCGAAGAGGATGAGAGGTGCGTTATTCCGATGGGAGGTCCTCTCCCGGTGCTCCCTCAACGGGTGGTGGGTATAGGTGGAACTGCGGGTATGGTGCACCCATCGACAGGGTACATGGTTGCGAGGACTCTTGCAGCCGCTCCAATAGTCGCAGACTCGATAGTACGGTATCTAGGGTCCGAAAAAAGGCTTATTGGGGATGAGTTTTCCGCGGAGGTGTGGAAGGAGCTTTGGCCCATAGAGAGGAGGAGGCAGAGGGAGTTCTTCTGCTTTGGTATGGATGTATTGCTAAAGCTTGATTTGGAAGGCACGAGGAGGTTCTTCGATGCGTTCTTCAATTTGGAGCCTCGTTATTGGCATGGGTTTTTGTCGTCAAGGTTGTTTCTTCCTGAGCTTTTGTTTTTCGGACTCTCATTGTTTTCTCATGCGTCGAACACTTCTAGATTGGAAATCATGGCTAAGGGAACGCTTCCTCTGGTAAATATGATCAACAACTTGGTACGTGAGAGAGATTAGGATGCTTGCACTTGTATTATTATTTCCATTTTGCAAACGTAATGTTGATTATGTGACTAAATGTTTGCACCTATCACACTCCTTGGTGTAACTTGATTTCACACGGTTGTTGATTCTACTGTTGGTCTTCATATACATCAAGCTTTGTTCACATTTGTGTTTATCTAGTATTTCTACAGTAGCCTGGGCCCTGGATTATTTGAGTTATGCATGGTAATCCATATATGTACCTGCTCACAAGAATTATGGTTGTTCGAATTTAAGCCTCCTGCATCTCCCTTTTTTTTCTTGGTTGGAAGTATAAGTACACATTTTCTTTTATGTTTCTGTAGTATTACATAAGTCTATTGGAACATCATTTGCATAAATACTAAGTTTTTCATTGATGGGAGCTGGTATTTCTCCATCCGTGGTTTGTCATGTCTCTGTTGTATAGATCACACAAAGAAATATATCATATTCACTATGGCATTTAGTTTTTGAATTTTGATCAGTGACTACATTAATTCTTTGTATTTGGGTTATCATATTAGCAGTCAGATTTTTTTTTTCTTCATAGAAACTCCTATAAGAAGGTATATTGTGTATACCCCAAATTATCGATGCTTGTCGATTTCATGTATATTGTATATCAAATATTAAGAAAACCTTTATATATAGAGAGGGAATGCACTTCAAACACAAGTAAATTAGCATCTCTGGGCAGTAAATATGCATTATAAACATGTCCTGATGTTGAATGAAGCCATACATACTTGTTGTAGAATTGTCTCTGGATACTAGCTGTTATTTGTGTTTTATGAAACCCCTTTCATTTACAGGATGTTCTGCGATCTTTGGTCTATCCCCTTCAGCACCAATTCAGTCCTTGCAGTGCCAGTGGCTGTCAAAATTGTGATGAAAGCCCTCATATAGAATGTGTGCCAGTCTAGCAATCACTGATTGAACTTAAATTTTCCAACTTAGACTTTCATACACTCAGTCTATTTAGCAGTCCCATATGTATACAATTCCCTAGCCGCCTATACATTCTAGCCTATACACTCCACTAGTGGGGTGTATATTACCCTAGTGCTATATATGCTCAATCAATGCAGTGTATGAATAGTAATTTGTTTTTTCATTTTTTTCAAAAAAAAAACATTGATTTATCTAGGTATATATTTTATTTTTTATAATAGTATTTATTTTATTAATTAAATATATATTTTAAGAAAAAAATTAAAATAAACAGACATGCACACAGGGTTGGATGTATTGTTTTTCAACTCAAATAGTTGCTTCAAGTTGTTTCATGATGTCACATTTGCAGGATTAGAGTATCTCACCCCATGGGAAAAAAAAGTTGCTCCTTCATACTATAGAGGACCCACAATATTGCACTCTAAACCCTCATATAATTCCTAGAAAAGAGAAAATCCAATTTGTTCCACAGGAGCGGAGCCTCAAATCTTCTCCATTTTTTTTATTTTTCATTTATATACCAGTGTAGTCCACAATTAAAAAATGTGTTTTTTTTTTAAATTTAACTATTACCAAATAAAAGGAAGAACAACAAAGAAATGAACAACAAAAATAATACTTAATTATGTATAAATGCTTAATGCTTGCTTTATTGAATGGGCATTTATGTCATTTTAGGTTGTGTCTGGTTCAATACGTTTTCATCACTTATTTTGCTTAATGTTTTTTTTTCAACACTTATTGGTTGTAACGGGACGTGGGTCGACCTAGATTCAACTCGGATCCGATCTGATAAAAGGCATAAATAACTGATCTGAAAGATCTGATAATTAAAATTGGATCGGGTTCCAATTGTTGTTCAACGGGGATGGGGTTGCGACCCGATTCTATGGACCCGATTGATCCAACCTACATATTATGTGATTTTTTTTATTTATGTTCTAACACAACACTCATGATTCAATCAAACATTTATAACTAAATGTTAAATAATCATTTAAAATTTTAAGCATTTGAAATATTTTTACAACATTTTGAATTTACTTAAAAACATAATAATCCAAACATTATTCTAAATGTTCTCTCATAAAACCTTAAAAAAATTAAAATAGTGAAGAACTATTCATAATACATTAAACACTATTAAAAAGAAAAAAAAATGAAACCATTATAGGCTCTTGAGAAATTCTTCGACCTCTCTTTGTCTTACCTAGGCTTGTTAATGGATCGACTCGAGACCCGATATAAACCCGACAATCAAACGGGTCGGGTCCGGGTACACCTCAACCCGACTCGGACCCGACCCGTTGACAGGCCTATACCTATGTTTGGTTGGAAACCACATTAAGCATGGGATGGAAAATTAAATTATTCTAAAGTTTATGACTATTTAAGTATAAATAAGGAAAAAGTAATTTTGTGTTTGGTAGTGTTTTGAATTATTCTTGTTAGAAAACATAATAATAAAGTTTTTGTTGTTTGGGTAAAATGTGAATAAAATGTGCATAATGATTTATAAAAGGTAAAAAAATGATGATAGTTGATTTGACGGTTGATTTATAATAAGTGGTGACAATTGATTTAAAAATAGGTCTAAATATTCTTTTTGGTTGAATAAACATGGAATAACTTAATTTCAATGATTGGTTGGAATCCACGTACTGGTTTATTTATTATAACATAGATTATACCACAGTTTTCAATGCATCCAAACTAGGGCTGCAACTTGAGTGGGTTGGGTTCAGGTTGACCCCAACCCGAACCCAATCCGAATTCCAAACTATTCAATCATAACCCGACCCAACTTGATTTTTAACCCGAATTAGACCAACCCGAACCCAATCCGTAATTAAATAAATCAACCCGACCCAATCCGAATTGGACCAACCCGACCTAACCCGAATTTCTAACATAATTTGCAAATTAAATAAATTAACCCGATCCAACCTGTTAGATTAACTAGGTTTACCTAAAATTTAGACTACCTAAATTAAAAGCTACATAATGAACGGCTATGATTTTTTTTTTAACTATTAATTTACGGGTTTGAATTGGGTCGGGTTGTGAGTGAGGTCAACCCGAACCCAACCCGATTTGTAAGTCAACCCGAATTGACCAACCCGAATCCGAATTTGATTTGATCAACCCAACTCATATAAAAATCGGGTTCAACCGAACCCAAGTTGCAGCCCTAATCCAAACAATCAAAATGCACTATTCTGCTTTTATTCAAGGTTATGCGGTCCTCTATTCCACACTTATACCCGCCCAAAAATCAGCGAAATCGACCAAGCTTCCGCCCTCTTGGTTCCCCCTGCGAAAAGACCAAACAGTCCCCCCCTAATACCCAAAATTACAAAGGGTATTTAAGCCAACTTTTCACCTCTCCCTCTCTCTCTGTCTCTGTCAATCGAAACCTAGCTTCTTCTCCATCTCCATCGCCATGGCTGAGGAGCTCTGCAGCCACTCCTTCATCTGCTCGACTTCGTGAGTTCCCAGCCGCCGTCACGTCTCGATCGCTCTCCGACCGCCGCCTCTGCAACTGTCCTCGACAGGCGTCGACAAGGTAATACCCCAAAGCGATTGTTTATCTTCACATTTGGGTGGTTTGGGCACACACATCACTTCCTCTCTGATCACATGTATATTGTTGTTGTCCCGGACATCCTGGGTTGTCTAATGGGTTTGGTTTTGTTGTTTTTGTTCTTCGAAATGGTATTTTTCATTTTTCATTTGAGGAAGATATTTTGAAAGTGGGTTGCTTTTTCAAAAAGGGTCTTTTTTTTCTATGAAAACAACACCAATTGGCATGAATTATTTAGTTACAGTTCTTCAATGATTTTCTAGGAATGCATGAATGAATCAATTGGGTTTAGTGTTCATGTTGGCCTTAGTGGGTTTCTTTCTGAGAGGAGGACATCTTATATTCCCATATTTTATTTCTTCATGTTCATACATATTGGATATGTTCTAGTAACTAGCATGTGGAGAATACTTTGGTGTAAATGTATTAAAATCCTTTGTACAGCTAGAAGAAATCCAGGCCCATTTTTAAGTAGCAGCAATTCATTCAAATCTGATCTAGCAATAGCATCAAAGAGTTATGTAGTGATCCATAAAGGACAATGCTTTCCTATATGAAGAAGCATATAATACTGATGTTCTAATAGCCAAAAAATCCGTATCTTTTGTTTTGTTACTGAGGTTTAATAATTAAGATCTTATGGTGGCCTTTCATGATCAGAAACAATAACTGACCCACCTCATTGTCTGTCCTTAGGAGAAAACAAAGATGGGAGAAGATGGTTCTATGTAAAGCTTACTTTGTCTCCCAACCTTTCATGAAAATAGTGTCTTTTCCTTGGCATTATCTTTCCCCCCACACACATTCAAAAGCTCTGTTTTGAATCCCTTCTCTCAAAGACAAATAATGGCTTCATTGGCTTTGCTCTCAAATCTAATTTTTTTAACCCCTTCTCAAGTCCAACAGTCTATATGTACTTTTTTTTTCTTGAACCTGAGATTTCTCATTTCCTTTTGATACTAGACCATATATAAACAATATAAATGAATTTCAAATCAAAAGATGTTATATGTCCTTGTGATATCTTTATGTATTGTGTGCAGATATCTTTTTGTATTGTGTGCATGCAGAAGCTCTTACTGTGAATCTACATAATTGTTTGGCTCTCCCCTAAGCATGGTAGATTAAAACCAAAGCTGGGTGGGTAGAAAACCAAACAATTGTGATTCTGTTCTTTGACTTTGTATCATTGGTGAATAGGTTGGTTGACATTTATGGTCTTCGTTTTTAGGGAAGGTCTTTTTAGGAGAGGTTTAAGAGTCTCACACTGGTCAACTGCATCAAGTATAAAATATATGTCAAATCTGATATTGTAATGAATGATCTCATATCATTTCAATGATTTATGAAGGTAGATTATGGCGAAGGCCAATCATGGAAGGGCAACATGGACTCCCGAAATGAAAAAACAATTCATTGATTTATGTTTAAAACAAGTCAAATTAGGTGGTCAGCGTGGCTCCAATCTAAAATCATCTGCATGGGCGAAAGTGAGAGAAGATTTTAACAAGAAGGTAGGGGTGAATTATGAACAGAAACAATTCAAGAATTTTTGGGACATGCTGAAAAAACAATGGAATATCTGGAAGAAGTTGATTTCCCTTACTGGCATAGGAAAGGTTGCCCAAGGACAAACAATTCAGATGGAGCCGGAGAGATGGAATGAGCATATTAAGGTAATCATGTACATTTATATTATAATTCATAATGCTTGGGAAGTACCTAATAAATTTTGATTAATTTCAAATACAGGCTAATCCTGATGCGAGACAGTTTAGATACAAACCCCTTCCTTATGCTGATAAACTGGAACAACTGTTTGGGGGGGTCACGGCCACAGGAGATTACCAATTCACTTCGGCTAATGAGGACAACCCTCTTGATGATTTCGGTAACTGGCCATCCACGTCCCACAACCCCTCCCCGACTACGGAAACATTCTCCCCTCCACCGGGTCCTCCCAACCAAACGGATCTCGACCCTGTTCATGTTCAGTCTGAGACAGACTACGAGGACCTCATGTCTAACGTCAGACGCAAACGCCCATGTCCCCCCGAACCGACGAAGAATCAATGTGATGCCTTTGTAGAGAAGATTGATGGAGTGCTTGATAAGATTCCCAATTCTGCTACTAGTGCTGCAAGCTATCACCATGGTCCATTACCCACAGTAGCTGATTGTTATGCGTCCCTCCGACAGACCCCAGGGTTTGTGCTCGGTACTCCGCTCTATGTATTGGCTTTGAGATACATCAACATTCCCAGTAATCGAGAACTGTGGATGCTGGAGCAGGATCCAAAGACAAGAGTTATGTTGGTGCAGTCTCACTTTAGTAGTTAGATGGGATGAATATGTATCTAGGAAACTATGGATGTTTATGTTTACGTAGGAAGATACGGTTGGATGTTTATGTTTATGTATGAAACTGGATGATTATGTCTATGTTTATGTGGGAAACTATGGTTAGATGTTTATGTTTGAAACCGGATGATTATGTCTATGTTTATGTAATGAATGTGTAAATGCTTATGCTCATTGATTTATGAATGTATGGATGCTTAGAATGTGTGGATGCTTATGTTTTTTAATATAGGAATGTAGGGATGCTTCCTAATTATCTATGTATTTTTCCATACATATCACATATCATTTCCCAACATAAATATATCTCTGTGATTCACAATCATTATCTCATGTTACGTTTGCACAACTTGTGACCTGGTTGAGATGTCATTTGGCTTCCCAAAATCGTCCCAACAAGATAAGTTGTGTCTTTGGACATAGTACATGTTTGTTAAAACTTATAAGATGTGGATTATAACTTTTAGTTTAAAATAAGCAGTTGTTACATGCTTGTTTAAACTTATTGAAATTTATTTAAGTTAAAAACAGCTTTAAAAAGTCATAATTTCTAAACTGAAAAATGGATGCTTTTAAGATTATAGCTTATAAAAGACATTAAATTTTTTTTATTTTGGACACTCAGGCCCTTAATATTTTTTACTAATAATATGTATATCTATTTTTTTCCTATTACACCAAAAAACACTAAACTACCTTTCATTTTCTCAATTTTTTTACTATTACAAAAAATATATTATCAATTTTTTTTATAATTTCATCTGTCACTTAATTTATTAAAATTCTACAATGTAATATTTAAAAATTATTGTAGTGGTTTTGAAATATTATTTATGTTAATTTAATTTTCTTTTAAATATTTATAAAATTAATTTTATATGTAAAATTAACTTATTTAATCAAACATAAATCATTTTTTTACTTCTATAGTGTAGGGCCATTTTTGATAATTGTACAGCAAAAAATTGTTTTAGAACTTATTAAACAAACATCCACTGCTGCTTATTTGCTGTTTTTAAACAGTTGCAACAACATGTCTACAACTTATTAAAAAAGTTATAATTTATAATCTATAAGTTATAATCTATAATCTGTAAATTTAAGTTGCAACAAACATGATAATAGAGAGATATGATCATCCCACCCTCTTATATTTATGGATGCTTATGTTTTGTATTAGGAATGTGAGTCCACAATATACCATCCTCTTTCTCATTGATGTGTATTACATACACCAGCACTTTGGTCAACGAAGAGGACAAAGAGTAGTGCATACTTCAAGTTTGAGTGGGGCTCTATGTATTTGAAATATTCAATGGCCATCCACGCCTATGTCTCGAATAATTACGCATAGAACAACATGTGTTCAAGAGATTGATCTTATTCCGAAATAATGGTTAGCTGGAAGACACGAGGCACATGATGATCGAAGAACAAGTTGCTATATTCATTCTCATTGTTGGACATATGCGAGGAACATATATTGTCAAGACCAATTCCAAAACTCCAGGGAGACCATATCATATCTCTTCAGGAAGGTCCTAGCTATTAAGTTCTAGGAACAGAATTATGGCCGATGGTTTTTGAGGTGTCTTGCGAGATTGGTAAGTCATAGACAGTGTATAACATGCATCCACTCTTCTAGTTCTATCCATATGTTTATTTTCAATCGCTAAATTTTGTGGCCGATGGTTTTTGAGGTGTCTTGCGAGATTGGTAAGTCATAGACAGTGTATAACATGCATCCACTCTTCTAGTTCTATCCATATGTTTATTTTCAATCGCTAAATTTTGTTGTCGTGCATGTATTTAGGACCATCGCCATTCTTTCATGTGGGTGGACTCATTGCATAGGACGCACGGACTCAAGGATAACCAAGTGTCAGTTCAAAACACGGTGGAGAAGGCCAATGCAGGTCCACGACCAACGGGAATACTCATCTTTGGATGCCGCGCATGCTTCTGTTGTATGCTGATGGTGTTTATCATCTTCTTTTTACTTGTAATCCTAGCTATTAAGTTATTGTAGAAGTTGCATTACCCCTTATTATTTTGTATATATTCAATGTCTCGTAGAGTTGTATTTTGGATTGGGGAATGTTGTAATATTCTCAAGACCTTTATTGTATAATGGCATGATATACATCTCTTAAACTATTAGGTTATATTTGTGAAATATTCAATAGTCCCCATGCTATGGAAGTTTGTAATTACCAAGTTTTCGAATGTGATTTATACACTACACTCACCACTTTTTAAATAGCCATATTTGACTTCAAATTATTGCTTAATCTGTATAAGCTTTCATGTGGCATTTCATTGTTCAAATTTTAAATTAGTGGTACATATATTTCATAGAACAAATAAATACTTTTTTAATAGAAAAATAGGTACATTTTCAAGTATTTTAATCAAACATCAAAATAACATTCAACACTTATTAAATAGATCAAAATATATTTCTAATAAACACTATTGTTAAATGGTAAACCAAACACATTTATCTGAATAAATTTTTATATTTTTTGTTGAATGAAATAGGTTTTTTTTCTGAACTGTTTTAAATTATTAGCGCTTATATAATCCGCACTTAAATCGACATTCCACCAAATCAAACACTAAGGAAAAAAATTTAGAGAGGAAAGTTGGAGAATTCATTAGAAAATAAAGAAAGAAAATGAGAGAGAGGTTTCTCAATTTTCAAGAAAAAAAATAAAGATATGGATGGGAGATTCTTTAGGCTATGAAAAAGGTGATACTATTGGGACTTGCAACTTAGGGAGGAAAAGTAAGTTGTGTCTTGTCAGGTCTCGTATTTGATACATATACATACAACACATAAAATGTTTAATAAATTCAAGTTTTATAGAGAAAGATTTGATGAGGAAAAATACTACCAATTGAGACTAAAATGCCCCAGATTGGGGGTAAAATGCTTAGCATGTTAGTCTGTGAAAATTTTAGTCACGTTTCAATCTCTTTAGATTTGATTGGATCCCATTTCTGCTAAGGGAGGCTCTCTTTTTGGGTTACCCCACTCACCACCTTTACATAAAAGTCCACTCCAAAGTCCAAACTTGGCATCCTCTTTTTCCAAACTCCTTTTTCTGCTGAAGAGAACAGCCACCATTTCCTTTCCCTCTGCCGTGTTTAACCTGATCACTACAACCTATTCGACGAATTCAACCGGTTCCAGCAATCCTCCAAAATCTCCGCAAATGTCGAATTCCGATGATCGTAAACCCCCCGCCCACGTCGCCCTCCTCCCGAGCGCCGGAATGGGCCACCTCGCACCCTTCCTCCGCCTCGCATCCGTCTTATCATCGCACAATTGCGAAGTCACCCTCATCACACCCCGGCCCACCGTCTCCGCATCCGAGTCCCGCAACATATCCGCCCTCCTCTCCGCCTTCCCCCACATCCGTCCCATCGAATTCCGCATCCCCCATTACGACGCGTTAGGCGCCGATCCCTTCTACGCACACAACGAGGCCATGCGCGCCTCCGCGCATGGCCTCCTCTCCCCTCTCTTGTCTTCTCTCTCCCCCCCTCCCTCCGCAATCGTAATCGACATAAGCCTCGCCTCCGCGTTCATCCCCGCTTCGAAGAAACTCAACCTCCGCGCCTTCGTCTTCTTCACCTCCTCCGCGAACATGCTCTCCCTCTTCGCCTACTATCCGCGCGTGATCGGTGCTGCGCGCGCACATTGCGCGCACCACTTAGACATCCCCGGCCTGCCCCCGTTTCCGCGCTCGTCCGTTCCCCCGGTCCTCGACGACCCGGACAACCTCTTCACGAGGCAATTCGTCGAGAACGGGCGCGCGTTGGTGGACGCGGAGGGGATCGTACTGAACACGTTCGAGGCGCTCGAGGGGGACGCGCTCGCGGCGCTGAACGGGGGGAGGGTGGTCCCGGGACTCCCGCCCGTGACGGCGGTCGGGCCATTGGAGCCGTTCACGGGCGGGGGACTGTGCGCGCGCGTGCGCGGGTGGCTCGACTGGCAGCCGGCGCGGTCCGTGGTGTACGTGAGTTTTGGGAGCCGGGCGGCGATGTCGGAGGCGCAGATCGAACAGTTGGGGATTGGGCTTGAGAGGAGCGGGTGCGGGTACGTGTGGGTGGTGAAGACGAAGGCAGTCGATCGGGAGGAGCGGGCGGAGGAGGCGGTGGAGGTGAGGGAGAAGGGGGTGGTGGTGCGCGAGTGGGTGGAGCAGGAGGCAATACTCGCGCACGAGGCGGTCGCGCTGTTCGTGAGCCACTGCGGGTGGAACTCGGTGACCGAGGCAGCGTTGCGAGGGGTGCGCGTGCTCGCGTGGCCGCTTGGGATGGACCAGATGTCGAATGCGGGGATCGTCAAGAGGTGCGGTTTGGGGAAGTGGAGGAGGGGGTCTTAGGCCTGTCAACGGGTCGGGTCCAGACCCGGACCCGACCCGACCCGGACCCGATTACACGTGTAATATACCCGACCCGATTTGGACCCGACCCGAGTTGGACCCGACCCGGCGGACCCGAACAAACAAACGGGTCGGGTCCGGGTATTAAAATATGCGCATATATTATAAGACCATTAATACTAGTTGATACATAATTTTATTTCTTACTTAACTTATTTTTGTATCTACAAGTTCATAAATCATAATCATAACAAACCTATAAATCGGTTTGTTTTGGACAATTAATTTATTAGCATTTGAATTTGTGTGATTAATTAGTTTGTTGCATGATTTATGTTTATTATTTAGGTTAATATGTTAGTGTTTATTGTTTTGAATGTTGTTTAGGTTAATTATGTTTATTATTTAGGTTAATATATTTTTTATGTTAGTGATTATTGTTTTGGATGTTGTTTAATAATTCATTTACTTCTTTTGAATTGTATAAAATTATATTCAAACATAGTCTCATTAACAATAATGTTTTATTACAAAAAATTTCAAATAGAATGATAATGCAAACAAATACAAATACATGAGCTCTTCTCTATTTTATTTTTTTTACCCAACCATCCGGGTCGGGTCGGACCCGGACCCGACCCGGGTCCGACGGGTCCGGGTCCGGGTCCACATTTCTCCGGACCCGCCGGGTCTTGGGTTGGACCCGGACCCGCCGGGTCCTGTCACGGGTCGGGTCCGGGTCCACCCCGACCCGACCCGGACCCGACCCGTTGACAGGCCTAGATGGGGTGGTGGTAGGGAGGGAGAGGTGGTGATTGGTGGGGAGGAGATAGGGGAGGTTGTGAGGGAAATGGTGGCGGAGGGGGGTGGCGCGGGCGCGAGGGCGGGGTGGGCGAGCGTGGGGGAGGAGGCGCGGAGGGCGGTTGGGGTTGGTGGGAGCTCATATGAGGGGTTAGTGGGGTTGATTGAGGAGTTTGGGAGAGCATCATGTGAGGTGCGCGTGCACGATATTTCTTTTTTAAATCATTTTCATCCCTTATGCAAATTCATATTCAAATTTTATTAAAAATTTAAGCAAAAATTCATTTGTGTTATAAATTTAAGTAAAAGAATAAAATTATATATATCAACCAAAAGAGAAAGATGAGAGAGAGAGAGAGAGGAAGAGCTTTTTTTTTTTACTTCTTAATTGAACTAATAAATGAATACAATCCAGGCCTATATTTATAGGCATTAAAAGATAGCAACAAACAAGATTTTGAGGGGATTTGGTTTTATCTATCCTTTGCAAAGTAGGGTTGAGTCTTAATCTTTCAGGATAAGTAATGACAAAGTCAAAGTCAAAGTCAATGGTAGTCATCCATATTTACAACACTCCCCTTTGGATGACCATCAACCATTATATTATACTAAGGTAATTGCTTTATTAAAACCTTGCTTGGAAAAATCCATTGGGAAAAAATCAAAGCGAAGGAAAAATAATACAATTACTTGATCTTAGTAATCATTAAAACCTTGTTAGGAAAACTCAGTGGAACAAAACCTAGACGAAGGAAAAAAGTACAGTATGTAAAAGATGTCCATGATTGAATATAGTCACATTTATTAGTAACTCCCCTTGATTTAGGTAAGTCTCAGACTGTCTGATGATTAAGTCGACGTATGCCAACTTCATGTACCATCTTCTGGAATGTTGATTTTGGCAGAGCTTTAGTTAAGAGATCTACAAGATTATCACTGGAGCGGATCTGTTTGACTTCAATTTCATGATTCTTTTGGAGTTCTAAGTCTGATAATTGGGCTTAATGTAATGATCAGGAAAATGTGCTCTAAGTCTGATAATTTGAGCAAGTAATCTAGCAAATGCTAAATTACGAGTAGAGAGTAAGCAAACTAGTGACCAACGAGTAGATGCATCAATTAAAACAATAAAATATTTAAAAGGTCCACTATGAGGGTGAATTGGGCCACAAATATCACCATGAATTCTTTGTAAAAAGGATGGAGACTCAGATGCAATTTTAAGAAAAGAATGTCTAGTGATAAGTTTACCTTGTAAGCAAGGGGTACAAATAAAATCACTAGATAGGGTAAGGTGTTGGTTTGTTATAGAGTGTCCATTAGAATTATTCATAATCCTTCATAACATAGGGACTCCAGGATGACCCAAACGGTCATGCCACAATATTAAGATATTTGGATCATTGAGCTTCGGGCTCATGACAGAGTGTGTTTCTACAACGTTAAGTGTTGTATGGTATAACCCCATGGATAGTGCAGAGAATTTTTTAAGTGTAAGCTTTAGGCTTCCAACACTAGAAGTAATGCAAAGAAATTCTTTGTTACCTTCATTGTTTGTTTCAATATGATATCCGTTCATCCTTATGTCTTTAAAACTAAGCAAATTTCTTTTAAAATTGCTTGAATATAGTGCATTTTGGATGAATAAGTGGGTACCATTTGGTAATATCACATGGGCTCTTCCAGAGCCTTCAATAATATTAACTGGTCCAGCAATGGTGGACACCTTAGCTGCATTGTATACCAAATCAGATAAAAACTTCTGGTTTTTCAGAATGGTATGAGTTGTTGTACTATCTACCAGACAAATGTCATTATTTGTAATGACTTCCCGATCCATGCCTTTAAAATTGATAATAAAATTCAGTCATTCAAAATAAAATAAACATTTTAATGAATTAACCATCCAAATACAATAAAAAAAATATCACGAGGCAAATAATAAAGATAAAGACATTTCAATTCTAAATAATAATGTCAATATCTCTAAACTAAATGAAGACATATATAAAATTTAGGTCCTCAGGACCATTGAATCTTTAGATTTAGCCATCTATGGCACGCCTTTGGAAATATGACCACTTTTGGTGATCATAACACTCGTTCATGGAGTTTCACAAGTTCAATAGATCTTTCTATTCATTTATTTTTCAGGTCATCATGATGTGATGCTTCAAAGAAAAAAAAATTAACAAGCATCGATGCAGAATGAATAATAAATGATATAATATGAATGTAGATGAAAGCTAATATCATGTCAACCCCTTTATCACCCAATTTATTTGTGAGAACTTCTGATTCTACACATAAAATCAGAACTTTTAATTCTATACAGGTAATATTTGAATATT
The DNA here is from genome assembly GCA_030737835.1 of Acorus gramineus. Lineage (NCBI taxonomy): Eukaryota > Viridiplantae > Streptophyta > Magnoliopsida > Acorales > Acoraceae > Acorus > Acorus gramineus. The sequence continues at coordinate 6,947,258 of CM060850.1, forward strand.
AATATTCAATAAACTTCAAAATTCTAATCATAAATATCAAGTAGGAAGATGCAATAATAAATAACAATTAGAGTACTATTGCGTGGAAAATACACTTAAAAAAAAATTGTATGAAAACTAAATTACATACGGGTTGCATGTATGTAAGATTGCAAAAAAAAAATTGCGTGGATTACTATATTTTGTGTACGGGTTGCATGGATGTATATATCTAGATTAAAAAAATTTGCATGGGTTTTCTTTGAATGGAAAAATTGCATACATATTTGCATACGGGTTGCATAAAAAAAATGACATAGTTGTTCATTGCATTGCAAAACAAAAATTGCATAAATTAATTCTTATTGCATGCATGAACCTTATCTAAATAACCCATAACCATCCTTCATCTTAAACCATACGGGATGTGGTTATATATTGGTATATAAAAAAAAAATCATCCGTCCCGTGGATATAGAAAATAAAATTGAATCTATAATATAACATATGATGTGAATCTAAATAGAGAGCATCATTTAGATTCACATCATGTTGATAACGTGTTATAAATTTAATTAAAAAAATACAATTATATGTACCAACTAAAAGAGAAATACGAGAGAGAGAGAGAGAGAGAGAGCTCAGTATTTTTATCCAGGTCTATATTTATAGACATTAAAAGATAGCAACAAACAAGATTTTTAAGGGATTTGATTTATCTATCCTTTACAAAGTTAAAAGGGTTGAGTCTTAATCTTTTAGCCCATATTTGGTTAGAATAAATTGGAATTAGTCAGAATAACCTTATTATGGATGTTTGGATAATTGGAATAAATGAGAATTTGTATGCCAGAATTAACTAGTATAAAGTAGTATACGGATTTCATCCACCCACTAGAATTAAGTTATTCCAGGTTATTCAAACCAAAATAATATGTGGGTCCACTGTCAAATCAACTATCATCATCTCTTATAAATCAAATGTCAAATCAACTATCATCATTTTTTTATCTTTTATAAATCTTTATCCACACTTTATTTATATTTTATCCAAACAACAAAAACTTTATTATTACGTTTCCTAATGGGAATAATTTAAAACACAACCAAACACAAAATCATTTTATCCTTATTTATACTAGAATAGTCATAAATCTCATAATAATTTAATTCTTGAACCAAACATGGGCTTAGGATAAGTGATGACAAAGTCAAAGTCAATAGTAGTCATCCATATTTACAACAATTTGATATGATGTGTCCACAATTATTATTTGGTGTTTTACTCAAATATTTTTTAAAAAATGAACTTAAGAAGAAAATAACTTTTAAAAATTTGAGTTAATGTTTAAATCAACCATTTCAGTAAAAACTTGATTTGGAATGAGTAAATGATTTGATAAATTTTTGAGTGACTTTTTTCAAATTTAAGTTTGGGTTTATATATATATATATATATATATATATATATATATATATATATATATATACACACACTTATATATATAATGTAAGTTTTATATACATTTTAATACATTTATAAAACTTACATTTTATAAATATAAAAAATGTAAGTTTGGGTTTACATTTAAATACATCTTATTATATATATATATATATATATATAAAATGTAAGTTTTATCTAGGAAATGAATTGTTTGAGTATCAAACATGAAGTGCAATAAAAGAGTTCTATGTTTATAAGGGTTTAAATTTTAATTGCAAATTGGTATGAATTGATACTATTTAGTATATGTAGCATTGATAAGTAGATTTCGTATTCACTGGTACTAATTTGTGTTAATTAATATGAATTTATTGGTACCAATTGGTACAATATTGCATGTCAGTAAATATTCATGTTAAAACAATATTCTAGAAATCTTTATCATAATTTGTTCTAAAGAGTTCATATTCTATTCAAATCTTGAGTGAATATTCAAATATGAAGGATTTATTATATTTAATATTTTATTTTTAAAAAAAAATATTTACAAGTAGAAATAAAAAGTTATTATAATTTATAATAAATATACATAATACAATATTCACCAAGGTTAGTAGGTCATATCTAAAAATAATGACGTTATAAATATTTGGGCCCCAATAGATCTTTCTGAACCGTTAGATGTGCAATACATCATTCATTACGCGTATTATAAATCCATCTCCACCGTCGAATACTCACGTCCAAACACATTTAATTAACTCCTATGAACTGCCACAGCATCCATGAACCTCATGGCTCAAAAGAGACATAGCGTAAGTTTACAAAAAAAAAAAAATACACGCACAATCATATGAAATAAACTGGGTGAATTGCCCAAATACCACCCCTGCAGCCAAACCCACAATATTTTCTATGCCCCACCTTTTAAAAAAATATTTATGTACCTCTACAGCAAACCCGCATATATGTTTTCTATAACTTAAAAAAGACAATGCAATTTTGTAAATATCATCTGTAAATGCATTATTATGTAATGATAACTTGCAAAATACTATAAAAACATACAATAAATATATATATAGTTCTTATATTGTCATAAAATACACACTTATTTTTAATTTATTTGAGTGTTTGATTAATTGTTGCATCTCTAATATAGTTTGAACTGTGCTTTAATGATGTACGCTTGCTAACTCAAAGGTGTAACGGTGGATTCGATTTCAACCAAAGTGACATGAAGACGATCAAATTAAATATAACATTTTAGTTCATTAGGGTAGGAAAATAACATCAAAATGCAAGCATTCGATAAATCCAAGTGTTTTCATGTATTTATTGTGATAAAATATTTTTCAGGTGTTATGCATTAACATATATTTTTCTAATGTTTTACAAGTTAGCATTTTTACAGAAATTACATTTTGTGTTCTAAAAGTTATAGAAAACATATATGCACTTACAGGGGGGAAAACTGCAATTTCGTGGAGCTGGGAGAATTAAAGGGATGAGGGTAAAAAAAAAAATTAGATGTTTGCTACAGGGGTACAGCAAAAAAATTTTAAAAGGTGGGGGCTCAAGAAATATTGAGAGTTGGTTATAGGGGTATTTGGACAATTAACCCAAAAAAATAAGATCAAATAGTAGTCGCATCATAAATTACCTCAGGCTAGAGTACAACTCAAGTGGGTTGTGTCGGGTTGAAGTTCAACCCGAACCGCACCCGAAGCTCGAAGAAGTCAACCCGAGTCTAACTCAAACCGATCTTTAAACCCGACAAACTCAACCTGGAACAGCCATACAGGTTTGATATCCTCACTCAGATTTTAGGATGGGTTTGGATATGATTCGGGTTGGGTCATGTCAGAATTGGATTCGAGTTTGACCTCTATTTGTGAAATCTAACATGTTAAAAGTATTAAAGGCATGTTGTAGCACATATGCTGAGTAAAATCCAATCAACACTAATATGTCACTAATACATGTCATGGATGTATAAAAATGTGATGCACAAAAGCAGGGAAGGAAAAAGAGCTCAGCTTAAAATGATCCTCATGTTATACAATATACACAAGTGCAATAAAAACAACAAAAAGAAGTGCAATAAAAACAACAAAAACCCTTCAAATCAGAAGATATTCCCTATTCACCCCCACTCTCTCTCACAACACATCAAACCACACCAAATACACATAGCAACTGATACTCTGATATAATATGCCACAATTCATTAACTAAACAAAAGCTCCGGCCTTAGTGAAATCTTTTGTGAAACCAAATGCTTCCTACGACAAGGCTCTTATAATATAATTCAAGTGAATTGTTTTTTTTTTTTTCAAGACTCCGCCGGAGTGGCTTGAATGCAACAGAACCATTTCTTCTGCAGATCCAATTCAAAAACTTAAATGAGTCAATTTATAAGGGTTGTTTTTCCACAACATGTCAATTTTGAGTAAGCATGTCAGTTATCTAAAAAATATCAACATTCACTCCAAATCCATATATGAAACTGGTTATATAATCAACTGGTTAGTGCGGATATGGATATTATTGTATTTGCTTATTCAATTCAATTATGCTACACACAAACATAAGCTTGAAAATTTATATAACTATTATATTATCTTTGTATGATATATGAAGGAGACGATAAGTCCGTAAGTCTTGATTTCAATGATCTCATATCTCTATTATGTCACTTGAACTAGTGTTCATACTTAGACATATTAATTATCCGATAAATATCTTTATCTACTCCAAATCCAAAAAGATCCAAACTCTAGTAATATCCAAATCCAAATGATTTAAGATAGTTATCTATATCTGATCCGTTGACATACTTAATTTAAGGGTGAACTAGTCTTACATGTGTGAGTTTAAGATTGTGTATGGAAAAAAAAAAACAGATGTAAGCAAAAGCAAATCGTAAGGAAAAGAAAGCTCACAGCAGTGGGTTTGGTGGCATAAGATCCAGGTTTAAAGGCGTGATCTTCCTTCCCTGGGGAGTCGGGGCCTCGTGCATTGCCGCCTGTTTTCTTCTCATCTCTGGCCTTGTTGAAGATCACGGTAAAACCTTCGGCTGAAGCGGGGTCATTAACATCCCACTCCCCGAACTTTGGTAATGGTCGACCGTTGTCCTGCTGCAATTCATAGATACAACTTCACGTAAAAGTCCAATAAACATGATTTATAGAAGTTTGATTATATAAATTATTCAATTACCAAGTGGTCAAAATGTCACAAGAAAAAAAGAGATAGACAGACAATGCTGACAAAGATGCAGATGCTTATATGCTGGTACAATGGAGCAAAAAATAAAACCACAGGATGGTGCTCCAAATCTCCGTGAGAATTAAGATAATGGGGGTGAAAGCCATACGAGAAGGTCTCAAACATCACTCCATTAATTATAAAAGGGTAAATCCCTTGTGTGACAGAAGATGTACCTCTAAAAAAAGATATCATGTTTATTTCTTTTTCCCCTTCCAAATTCATTTCAGTCAAAACCAACACTTAATTAGTTTTGACAAAGATATAATAAAGGAATGAGGTTTGCATTTGAAGACCAAAGAAAAACACAATAAATATGCAATCAATAATAAGGTAAGCCTAAGATTCTCCAATATAATAACCATCAGCCCATCCTAAGACTTTATAATAAAGGAATGAGGTTTGCATTTGAAGACCAAAGAAAAACACAACAAATTTGCAATCAATAATAAGGTAAGCCTAAGATTCTCCAATATAATAACCATCAGCCCATCCTAAGACTAAGACTAGTATAAAACATAGAAGCTCAAAAGAAGAAAACTATGAATTGATCAACACATTAAGAAGAACAGGACACATTATATTAATACATTCTCAACATAATAAACTCAACCAAGTTGTCCTGTCACCAATAATGTGCAAAAAAAGTGGAGCAAGGTACCACAGTAATATATGATTTTGTTTGAAATAATCAAAGAGAAGAAATAAATGGAATAATGTGTATTACGTAATGGAGGCCGAAAGGTCCCTTATATAGTTACAAGATGTACAAACCCTAAAACAGAAAAAGACCAAAATACCCATGACAAAAATTCGAGTCGGGGACGCTGCCCCCGAACCCCCGTATGCCCACAATCGGTGATTCCCCACATGGGCCTGTTGTTGGGCCTATTCCCTCCGGCCCGGGGGGGGGGGGGGGGGGGGGGGGCTGCGGCCCATGGGGGCGTTGCCCCCCACCCCCCGGCCTCCGGGGATAGGCCCAACAACAGGCCTATCCAATAACTCCAATACTCCCCCTCAAGTTGGAGCGAAGATATCAAGCAAGCCCAACTTGATCAAGCTAGAACGAAGAACAGAGGGACCAACGGACTTGGTGAACATATCAGCAAGTTGCTCATTGGAAGAGACAAATGCTGTGTCAATGGCGCCTGACTGTACTTTCTCTCGAAGAAAGTGAATGTCAACCTCAATGTGTTTGGTCCGCTCATGAAGAACTGAGTCTGAGGCAAGCATAATGGCAGATCGGTTATCACAAAACAAAGTAGATGAACCAGCTACAGGGAATCCCAACTCTGTCAAAAGAGAGCGCAACCAAATGATCTCACATGTGCCTTGGGCCATGGCACGATATTCTGCCTCAGCAGAAGAACGAGAGACAACACTCTGATTTACTTTTCCAGGAAATAAGGTTGTCCCCATGGAAAGTACAGAAACCGGAGGTGGATCGACGATCAGTGAGTGAACCAGCATAATCTGCATCAGTGTAACAAGAAATGATAGGCTGAGCACTAGTAGCATAGAATAAGCCAAGACCTGGGCATGACTTCAAGTATCGAAGAATCCGGTAAACAGCATCTAGGTGAGAAGTCCGTGGGGCATGCATGAATTGACTCACCACGCTGACAGCAAAAGTCAAATCAGGTCTAGTATTCGTCAAGTAAATCAAACGTCCCACTAGACGCTGATACAAAGAAGGATCTGGTAGAAGGTCGCCTGATTCAACATGAAGGCGATGGTTCTGGTCCATAGGAGAAGTGGCAGGGCGACATCCAAGCATACCGGTATCCTCAAGAAGGTCAAGAGTGTATTTTCGCTGGGAGAGTGAAATACCATGGCGTGAGCGAGCAATCTCAATCCCCAAAAAATACCGAAGAGGACCTAAATCCTTCACATCAAACGCATGTCCAAGCTCAGTCTTCACTCTAACAATGTAATCAGCATCATCTCCTGTGATAATGATATCATCCACGTAAACTAGAACAATGGTGCACCGTCCATTACTTCGACGAATGAAGCAAGTATGATCAGCATGACAACGAGTGAATCCAAGAGAGAGAATGATTACACTGAATCTTTGAAACCATGCTCTCGGTGATTGCTTCAGTCCATATAGAGACTTGAGAAGAAGACAGACCTTCCCGGAATACTCCCCCTGAAGACGAAAACCAGGCGGAGGATCCATATAAATTTTCTCTGTCAAGTCGCCATGAAGAAAAGCATTCTTCACATCCATCTGATGAAGAGGCCAGTTGTGACAAGCAGCAAGAGAGACAAGAAGCCGAACAGTAGTCAGCTTGGCAACAGGAGCAAATGTAGCATGGAAATCCTTCCCTGGAGTCTGAGTGAAACCTTTTGCAACAAGGCGTGCCTTATAGCGCTCAACAGCCCCATCAGCCTTGTATTTTACTGTGAAAACCCATCGACAGCCAACAGTTCTCTCCCCTGGTGGAAGATCAACTAACGCCCACGTATGATTTTTCTGCAAGGCATCCATCTCTGCGGTCATAGCGGCGGTCCAAAGAGGATCCTGTAATGCCTCAATTACAGTACGAGGAATACGGATAGACGATGTAGCAGCTAGGTAAGCTCTGTAGGAATCTGAAAGTCCCTGATAAGAAACAAACTGGGCAAGAGGATGAGCAGTGACACAACTCCGACGACCTTTGCGAAGAGCAATAGGTACATCAGAGTCAGATGGAGGCAAATCAGAAACAGAATATGGAGTGATCAAGGAAGAGGATATACCTGAGTCCGAGGAGGATGTCGACAAGTGAGCAGGAGAGAGAGGTGGTCGAGGTCTACGAGTGTATACAATAAGAGGAGACTGTGGTGGTGATGACTGTGGATGGAACGACTGTGGTGGTGGCGACCGTGGCTGTGGCAAAGGCAATGGCTGAAAAAATGATGCCGGTCGAACTGGTGAAGAAGAATGTTGCAGAACCGTGTCAGAAAAATATGGCACATCCTCAAAAAATGTAACATCAAGGGAATGGAACAATCTCCGAGAAATAGGATCATAGCATCTATATCCTTTGGACATGGTGGAATAACCAAGGAAAACACAACGTATAGACTTATCATCAAGCTTGGTGCGTGAAGGCCCCCTATCCTGAACAAAACAAGTACACCCGAAGACTCGAGGAGTGATGGGGAAAAGAGTACGACCAGGATACAAAACATGGAAGGGAACTTGACCTCCTAAAGTACGACTGGGAGTCCGATTAGTAAAAAAGGCAGCAGTGAGGACTGTCATACTCCAATAGGACTTTGGAACACTCATTCCTCGAAGGAGACAACGAACCACATTCATGAGATGACGATTGTGTTCCGCCACCCAATTCTGCTCAGGTGTGTCAACTGTTGAAGGATTCCCAACTCATTCAGATGAGACCGAAAAGAATCCGAGACATACTCCCCCCCATTATCAGACCTGATACTCTTGACAGTAATGTTAAACTGTGTTTTAATCATGCGTAAAAAATTAATACACTGAGAGGATACCTCAGACCGAGATTTAAGAAGATAAACCCAAGTATATCTAGAAAAATCATCAATGAATGTCAAGTAATATCTATGACCACCAAAAGCAGTAACAGGAGAGGGACCCCACACATCAGAATGAATCAAATCAAACAACCCAGAAGCTTTATTCATGCGAGAAATATAAGTAGTACGGGTATGTTTAGAAAGCTCACACACAGCACATTGAAATTTATGAGTCTTACATGAAGAGCGAAAAGTAGGAAATAAAGAACATAGATGCTGAAAATTGGCATGTCCTAAACGAGCATGCCATAAATCTAGAGATTGTAAAGAAAAACTATGCGAATGATCGGTGGACAAAATGGAAGCATGGGCCGTGGTGGGTGGTTCTCCGAAGACGTAAAGGCCATCTCTCTCATACCCCTTGCCAAAAATCCTCCGTGTACTCAGGTCCTGAAAAACGCAATGATCAGGGTAAAAAGTCACTGAACAGTTCAAAGCCTTAGTCAATTGGCTAACAGAAAGAAGGTTAAGAGCAAGATTGGGAACATGTAACACAGAGTAGAGGTGATGTCAAGGGAACAAACAATCGAGACTCACCAGACATGTGTTCAGTAGCGCCTGAATCAATGACCCAAGTAGGAGACCCTGATTGGTTAACATGGTAGGCGGAGAGGATACCTGAGGTAGAGGAAGAAGCAGCAGAGGATGTTGGACCAGCATTAAAGAGACCAGCATGAGAGACATGAGAGGCAAGACTCTCCCGAACCATAGCATCAATATGGTTCTGAATATTACGCATATCAAAGGACCCAGATGGAGCAGAGGGGGCATCACCCGGAACCGAGGCATCAGCAACAGCAGCACGAGGGGTAGACGAAAGAGCTCCAACATTGCGAGATTGCATCAAGTGTGGGTACAGAAGAAAACATCTGACTTTTTCATGCCCTGTTTTCCCACAGTGGCCACAAGTCACAATATTGCTACGTCCATGTCCACGACCACGACCGCGACCCCGACCACTATCCCCATGGCCGCAAGAGTCATATTCAAAAGTGGCCGCCAATGCCATCTGATCACCGAGGGTTCCAGTGGTCGCTGAGGAAGAGATCTGACGACGGTGCTCATCACCCTCAATAATAGCAAATGCCTCGAATAGAGAAGAAGTGGTGTGGTATTCAAGATCTGAACACGAAGAGATTCGAACTCCGATCAAAGGCCCACAAGAAACGCATGTCTGTTGGCGTTGTAGTCAACCAACCACAATCGTGGCAGCCTCCTTAGGCAACTCCGAGAGAGGCTCATAGTGGGCAAGTTCCTCCCAACGAGCCTGCAGAAATCCAAAATAATCGGTAACTGATTGGGTACCTTGGGTGGCCTGAGCAATATCCTTGTACAACTCATAGATCCGTGAGTCATTCCTGGCATGACCATAGGTCTTCTTCAACGCAGCCCATAGAGAGTCGACCGTATCATGATACATGAACATATTGTAGATCCGGGTCTCCATGGAGTTGAAAAGCCAACCTAGAACCGTACAGTTGTTGATCTCCCACTGATTGAAAGTCGTATCGGTTTCTGCTGACTTGTTAATGGTGCCAAGAAGAAGGCCTGACATACCTCGACTACCCAAATATAATCGAACAGAACGCGACCAGGACGGATAATTTCGTCCATCAAGAAGCACGGTGGTAATCCGTTGAGCATGAGAATTGTGCCCTAACGGAATGGTGGTATCCTTGATCTCCACACCCGACAGTGGCGTGGGGTCCTTCGGCGTTTTGTCCATTGCGAACCTCAAATCTCGACCCGAGAGAGGAAAAGATAATAGAGATCACCACGATCCGTGATGGAAAAAAAAATCGTGAAACCCTAGGGTTTCTTTGTGGCTCTGATACCAAGAAGAAATAAATGAAATAATGTGTATTCCGTAATGGAGGCCAAAAGGTCCCTTATATAGTTACAAGATATACAAACCCTAAAACAGAAAAAGACCAAAATACCCATGACAAAAATTCGAGTCGGGGCACTGCCCCCGAACCCCCGTACGCCCACAATCGGTGATTCCCCACATGGGTCTGTTGTTGGGCCTATTCAATAACTCCAATAACCTCAAATTTACAACATCAACTGAAATCCTTTTTCATTTGTTATTTAATGTATCTTAGGAAAGAAATCCACCAGAAAGTAAAAAGTCACATGGAACTATATGACATGACATAAACCTTATAGAACTATATGATATCACATGACTCCTCTTTCTGTAATATTTAAAACATGGAAATCATGCAAACATATGTATCATAAGCATAGATTTAAGTGTGGCCACACACGCTGGCATGTGCGGCTGCACGTGCTGTTTTAGAACCCCACGGCATATGATTTGACATGTGCAGTTTCTACAGTGAAATGATTCAGAACAACCCAGATTCCGTTCAGGGTTTGAATGGTAGTTCAAATGTCTAAAAAATGCACATTCTAGGAACGAATTCCATTCAAATGGCATTCGAGCGTTCGAACTCCGAACGGCATTCAAACGACAGTTTAAAAAAATAACTGCATATACAACATATGCGGCCACACATGCGGTTGGACCTCGACCGCACATGCGGACCGCATATTACTTTTAAACATTGATCACAAGTATTAACACAATCACTCGTAAATCTGTTTTTCAAGGAAAATGGGGAGCTCCACTTATTAAAAAATAGTGGAAAGCCTTATCCTACAGAGAACACAGTCACAGATGCCAAGCTCCCCTTGTATCAGAGTCCGGATAGCAGAGATCATCATAGTCCCTATTAATAAGAAAATATCACCAATCTTGAAGAATATATACTGTCAGATTCCAAGGAGATGGGGGCAACAGGATTAATGCCTCCCTTGCCTCACACCAAATACAGAACTTCCTATAAAGAAACTAAACATACTAAACAGTACCACATTGGTGGAACATAACAACATAACACGACAATGGAAATTGAAGTTTTCTTCTTTGTGATCAAAGCCACTGCTTAGCTTCCATTATGTGAAATGTATACAATTCAAACTAAATAAATAAATAATTAACATCTAGTGATAGAATATCATCACAAACACCTTCTCAATGTTTTGGAAGGTGACCTAATTACTAAACAGAATTTCTGGAGTAACCTTTAGTTCACCAATAATCTTGCTAACTTCTTAGTTTGCTGAACACGTAAAATTGCACATCAGTAGGACAAAGGATATATATTCCTTAAATTTTATCAATTTGCATCTATGTATTTCATTTCAGTTGTCTAAGGATAGAAAATATGAGACTATAGATATCTAACAGCATTACTTCATTTAAAACAAGAAGAAGAAAAGAAATTGAATCATAAAAGCAATTCATGACTAATGGAACTATGGAAGACAATTAATCAATAACAAGCAATGAAGGCAATAAAGCAATAAAATGTATTTCTAAGAATTGCAGTGATAAACTATAAGATATAATCATGATCATCTGGCAGAGATACAAGCACACATAACCCATGCAAACCTAATAACTTTGCACCCAAAACATGTTCTGCTGCTTCCACAAATATGCTCCTTAAGTCCAGGCAACAACCTCCCATCAACTGATAATAGTTTCACAAACCTCCATGGAAAATGGTGTCAACAATAGGAAATGAAGCTCCTTATTCGCTTTGATGACGACCCTTCAATGAAATCACTGCAAGCATACATATTTATTTTCCTTGTAGAAAAAGGATATGAGAACGACTAATATGTTCTCGTTTATTTTCCTGGCATATAGAGCATGCCACATTGATTGCATGGTACATGTAGGGAGGAGATAAACCATCCAATTCTACAATAGTGACTGGCATGAACTAGAGAAACATAGGCACTCTTAAGGAATCATAAGAATCCTGTTCAAATGCAAGCATAATTAGTACAAAATGCATATATTGAACAAGAAATAAGGAGACACATCAAAATGCATACAATACATAATTAAAATGTTTTCCAAGATTGACGTATAATGGATTGGAACAGGAAGCTTATTTGTTTCTATATGGAAAAAAAAATAGAAAAAAGAAATCCGCAAAACTAGCAAAAAAAATTCTTTTTGGTGGAATAAAACAATATCTTTTCCACAAATAAGCGTCAGCCGGTTATCAAACATAACAATAAAGAAAATGGCATCTCTTATGCCATTATTTTTGTAAATGTTTTTTCCATCAACAGGAGGAAGATCCTAACCCAGGGACCCTTGGTATAGAGGGAATACCTTTAGCAATCTACCAAGAGGTGGTCTGAAATAGCGAATAAATGAGCTAAGACAGGAGTCACCCACAAGTTATGATGCATGGACACGTACATGGGACACAGACGTGACATGATGCGGACATGATGACATGGCAAATCTTAAAAAACTAGGATACAGACACGGTAAAGACACATTAGTGTTTCAAATTATCAAAATTAACTCAATTAACTTTTTAGCATCATTTGGCTTCCATGAGCATAAAACTTACAATAGTTATCAAAAAAAGTTACAATTTGGTCCCGCATAAGTATCCTGAATAAACGCTGTGTTCATATCGCATCCAATCCGTGTCCAAAATTCAAAAAAAACTTATAAAATTTAATTTCGAACACATATGGGATGTGCATGACACATGTCGGGTACGGACATAACATGTTCATTTACCCCACAAGTACACAGAACAACTATATCATACACGACATGAGCATCGTGCAACACCTCACATAACATACAACAGAATTCTACATAAATCAAGAACAAATCAATAAGAAGCACCAAACATCAAGGTTGATAAAATAACGGTAAAGTCTCCACATTTATTAATATTCATAAGATTGTGAACAACGAACATTAAAAGATTATGCCCATCACACACAAAACATGATTCCTTAAACATGCGAATACCACTAAAGAATCCAATCATTCCAAGATCACCAACTCGCAAAACCTAATATCATAAACAACATATCCACATTAAACACAACACGGTTCATTATTTTCAATCAAACAACTTCTGCAATCAGAGATCACAATTCATTTATTAAAAAAAATCACAAAATCAATCGAAGAACCAAACACATAACAAACCCAAATTTTCAACACATCAAACACGAAACGGTTCAATAGACCAATAAAAGATCAAAAAAAAAAAAATCGAACGAGAGACAAAGAGAGATGTATTGATTTCATACCGACATGGATTTCAAGGGAAGCCGAAATGATCTGCGAAAAAAAAATGAAAACGCGAGAGATCAAAAAAAAATATTGAGAGAGAGAGAGAGAGAGTTTTATTTATTTTTATATATAATTTTTATTATATTATTATTTATTATAATTTTTTATTCTTTCGTGATTTAACGACGACTTGAGGCCGTGATTTCCGCGAAGGTCTGATGACGGAAACGGAGACGGAGTGCCATGTCAGCATGTGAGAGATCTCTGTTGGTGAAAGGGCTCTCCACTTCTCCGGGCCGCTTTGGATTCTAAATGGAATTGGACAGTGAATTGTTGAATAAAAAAATCACTCTCCTATATAATCCAATTATGTAGTTCAACTTATAAATCAAGTCTAATTAGATCTGGATTAAGAACTTATGTGACTAACACGGAAATATGTAAAAGGATATCCCTTGCGAAATCAAGACATACATCTCTCACCTAATTTGATTGTCTAAATTCACATGATAGACACCACACAAATGTTAAAGATAATCATTTGAGTGAATGATCGAACCCCTTCAATAGTAATAATAATGTTAGAAGTAAAAAAATTACATGTTTCACAAGACATATATCTTGTTGGACATTCGTTTTTCAAAATCTAATTAAAGGTTTTTTTTTTCCTTTCTTTAAAAATGAGAACGCTAAAGCCTTGAATAAAAGTTTGGAGTTAATATGATTCCTAAAAGACAAGATCCTTGAAAAAACTATCTAAACTCTATCTCCAAACGGTGCCATTTCATGACTGAAAAAGTTATGATCCATTTGGTAAAGTAATAAAAACAATTTAAAAAATGGTGAAGGGATTCCTAGCAAATCAGATAAAATACCATTTCATTTATTTCAACAGCTCATTACATGAGCATTACATAAAATTAAATAAGTGAACAAAAAAATCACATAAATCGACCATTTATTCACTTCGCCACCGGTTTCACCATCCCATTCTTTTTTCAGAGTTGGAACAAAAAAAAACAGAGGCCCCATCTACATATAGAGAAAGATAAACAAAATTACATAAGATTATAGACTACACCCAGCCATTTCAAATGGTGGGGAACAAAAAGGTAAGAAAAGAAAAGAAAAAGAATATTTTATAATTTCTTGAGTGATTCAATGGAAACTCCCAACTCATGTTGCTGTTTGTACAAAAGGAGTTTTCCATGGCTGAAAATATTTCCTCCTGAGCTGACTTCAGCTTCACCTTCTGAGTTCCCCAAGTATCCACCCATTTTTAAGTGTGATGATGTTAAATATCAATCACATTTGACTGCATCTGAATCTGCCCCCAAAAAAAGCATATGATTATTTAGAAAAATAGAGCACACCTCCATAAGTATTGATATAACTACAATGCATGTGGAGCTCACCTGCGGGGGGCAAATCGAATGAAATGATGGTGATGTTCATTTACAGTGTCCACAGAGGACATTGCATCAACCAAAGCCAAAACCTTCACTAGCTTCATGTATGGCGAGTAACAACCGTTCTCGCAGTTGTTCCTTGGTAGAATACTCGGGGATGTCTAATTGGTTAAAACTGCAGAGTATATTGAGCCATAATGAGTGACATCTATTATACACCCTAACAATTTTGACCGGATGATATAGAATTAAATAATAAATTGTTAAGAGGAATTAGGAATATGATGAGCAATCCATACCAAGTATGGGCAGATGGCAGTCTTTCAGGAGCACCATATGCTTTGTGAATCTGAAACCTCTGGGGACCAGATATACCTTGTAGTGCTTTAAAACCTTCCAATGGAACCTGAAACAATCAAGCAACAAATCCAATGAACCAACAAAATAAAGAGAAAGGGATGAACTATGTTTAACATTTCAATGAGTTCTATGATTCAACAAGAATTATTAGCATTTTAATTCAATCAAGGAGTCCAGATTATGTAAATAAGATCCTGTAGGCTAAGTTTGAGAAATAATGGAGTTAAAGATTTGGATTTTACATCCCAAATGAAGAGGTTTAGTTTGTTTTTTTTCCCCATGAGGTGCTAAGTGTAAGAGAATGAGGATGACTGGTTTGTGGAAAAATTAGAAAGTTCATTGTTATAACAACAAATACTAGAAGAAACTTGAGTACTTGGAATAAGAGAGAAATTACAGATTCAAATTTTGAGACAGTATAGACATCTTAAACCACATCTAAGAAATCTGAGCACATTATTCACCTCTCACTGACTGCACATGCAACAGAGAGAGCAGATTAAGGTTCACCTTAATTTTATATGGATGTGCCCCTCGTTTACCAATGATGGTACATATAGGAAGAGGCATGGAGGTTGTACGAAAGGTTACAAACATAACACACTAATGACAGGAACGAGTAACCACACCTGCTATTAATATGTGCATGAAACTCACAGCGAAAACCACCAAAGCATAAGAAAATAGGCCAAGTGGTTTACTAGGTAAGAACAAAATCACATTACAAATATACATATTGTCAAGAGTTCAATATTGCCTACTTCACAAAATTTCTATCCAGTTTCATCTTTGAAGCACCTTATATGATGGGAAACTCATGTTCACAAAGATAACTTACACTGCAAACGAAGTCTACCTATACATCAACACTGAGCTTCATTTTTATGTCACATTATACCGAATATATCTATATAAAGCATCACTTATAAAGACCCTAAAACAGAAGTACATATATTGATCCAAGACAAAAGCATGAAATATGTTATTGTTACCTTTGAAGTTCCAGTTACAAACTGTAGCAACCGTGCCATGTCCTCCTTGTTGAATGCCTTGGCAACCTCCCAAAACCACTGTACAACACTGGATGCAGCCGTGTAACCAGTGTACTCTGTATTTGCCTGCAGATCATCAACTGAAGTCCAAGACAAACAATTGAGTGTATAACAATTAAAATAGGATGTTCGACAAAGGTAAGAAGTGACAAACTTACAGTCGATTTCTGGAAGGCCACTGATTAAGAGCTCCAATTCTTTATCATTAAAGATAGAGATCAGTTCCCGTGGAACTAATTCATTGAAACCTTCTAGGAAGCAATTGATTTGAGGCCGAATAGCATTTGTGAGAATATGTTCAGCCACAAGGTCTACATACTCATGCTTTGTCTCTTCTGTGACCCTGATGTTCCTTCCTCCAGGTTTCAGCTCATAGTCCATTACCTATTAAAAAATAGTGAATCAGAATAAGTACCCCAAAAGAACAATAGAAACAAACATGGAGAAAACAAGATAACAACATAGATTAAGGATTTAATAAATTTATAACAATAGTGCTCATCACCAGCTTCGGAATTTTAAATACAAGACTCATATATAGGTTGTGTATCAGAAGATTCCTCATATGGCAGTGAAGTGCTTAATTTGCATACCTCAGTTTTTTCATAAAGGATGTGTTTCTCTTCATCAGCATCCATGCTAAATGTCAAATCGGGAATCTCACTCACATCATTCTGTAGAAAATGAAATAAATGATTAGAACTGTTGTGACACATCATTTTATTTTATTTTTTGGTAAGAACTGTTGTGACATATCATTGACACTTCTAATACTTATATGTGGAATCACAAAAGTGGAAAGGATACGCTAGTACTGTAAAAAAATATAATAATATATACACACAATATACTCATGCTTTTTCAAGTCAATACATTTATCCATATATATCATATAGTTAACTATCAAGTTTATCATGAAATATTGGTCAAGAAGATGGCAAGAAATCTCGAGAAGCCAGGAGAAATTTTAATTCATATGAAGATGCTCCCACATCACCCTTTAGATACTTCCCAATTCAAATAAAACTGACCGGAATTTTTTGTTTCTTTTTAAAAAAAAAAGATGATATCAAGTATGCAAGAATTTATCATTTTGCAAATACAGTTTTACAGTGAATTGGGAAGATGAATAATTGAACCAGAACAGACTTTCAATTATGTTTTGCCACAAACCTCAAGCATCCACTTCAAATTCTTGTAGTAATCAGGATCAACAGCCTCTATGTCATGATAAGTCACCTTCACACCAAGGATGTGCTTATAAAATGACCGAGTGAAGTAAACATCCAAAAGTTGCCCATCAAAGAGTGCTTTGGCAACCTGTAATATAACCGTAAAATATGAAGCAACATGGAATTATAGTTCAAAGACAAAAGCCCACATTAGAAGCGGCAAGAGTTTATGAAAATTACCACCCGGCCAACAAACTTGAAATACGAAAGATGCTCGGTTTGGTATACAGAATTGGGATTTGGTTGAAACGTTGTATTATTTCCCACAGTAGTAAAAAGAAGTGCTCCTTTGTCAAATATAACCCGTGACAAAAGTTGATACCATTCCCTGGTCAAGCCACCAGCGTCAATCCCCTCTTCCCCTTGGAATTGGACAGTCAAACGACCCTTGAGGTCCTGGGTAGAACGCATGCGCAGCTGATTGTAGGAATCCTCCAATACATATGCCCGACGAACACTTATGCGAAGAGGAGCAGAAGGGTGCTGCTCATGTTGTTGCCTGATCTTTGATCGAAAGTATGCTCTCTTATTATCAAAATCTATGAGTCTTGGGGCCTTCAACATAATCGAAAGTGACTTCTCCAGCAATCCAGGATTCTGCCGTATGAAAGCGTTTAGGAGGCGGCGATGCTTGTCAGCGAACCTTGCAAAAGTCATAGAGCCATCGGATCGTTTTTGGACTGCTACACAAGGCTTGACAGATGATGCTGATGAACTCCCTGCACATTCCTTGACTTCCCTAGCAGTCACATTATTATCTGTCTGCAGAATGAGATGGTTTGTCTGTAGCTTCTCAGAGAGCACAAAGAAAGCCTCTATGAATGGTAATAAGCGTTGGGTGCCAGGAGGAAGAGGTGGAGATGAAGAGGAGGCACCTCCAATAACATCTCCAATGTTTGTACTTGACATGGGAGAAGTGAAGGTCGAATTCTGCCCCAACTTAGTTTCCATCATGGTTATGCAGTCACTTAATTCTTGCCATAATGGCTCAAGTGCTCCATTTAACTTCCACATAATAGTCTGCTCTTCTTGTTCACCCTCGATTTCTTGCTTCTTGATTCCATCAATGGCTGAGGTGAGAGCATGGAGTGCTTGCAAAACGCGCAGAATTGCAGACCCAGCCATAGAGCCTGCACTCAATCCCAGCATGTGTGTGCTCCGCAGAGTGACAAGTTCACCAACAGCAGACCCACTCAAATTATGGGCTAAATCAGCTAGCTCCGAAGCAAAGAATTTCCGGTGGGAAGCAGCACCAGAGGCCAATTTTTTCACCACCTCAGCAGCAAGTGTATAAACCTTCTCCGAGAGGCTGATAATAACACTTCAATTAGTCATCCTGTGAACACCAATTGACATATAGGTGCCACAAATTTGCTAGCAAATATAGAAACACATTTTTTTATTATTATTAATCAAGCAATGAATCGAAGTGTAAGTTTCAGTGCACTCAAGTAAGCCTGTTTTTGTGTGTGTATCTGTGTTAGCTGGGTTTATGTGTGCATGTCATCCTGTGAACACCAATTGACACAAAGGTGCTGCAAAATTTGCTAGCAAAAATAGGAACACGTTTTTTTAATCATGCCAGTGAAATTGAATTGCAAGTTTCAGTGCAATCAAGGAAGCTTGTTTTTGTGTCAAAGTTGGATGGGGCTGTGTGCAGTGTTTGTTTTTTTTTTTTTTTTTTTTTTGGGGGGGGGGGGGGGGTTTGTTATGAACAAGAAAATTAAATGAGAGATATTCAACTCATATCAAACCCTCGAATGAATCAAAAAAAGATAAACATTTTAGGATCTGTTCATTGAAACTTTCCCTGAAGGCCATTCAAAGAATCTTGGCAAACAACCAAATTCATAACTTTCACTTACTAAAACAATGTATTGACTATTCCAAAAGTGAGAATTATGAGCTCAAATTACAGGACTAAGATAACATGGAATTAGTTTTTCTCCAGCTTTACAACACAGTCATAGGAAGACGGCATCCATTTATCAGAAACCAGTAGTTTGGCTGAGTACTTATTTTCAATAGAAAATGCAAGACATCTAATTAACAGTATCAAGGTGCAACAGAGAATGAAATAGCAGAAGACTCTAACAAGAAAATGGTTCATAGCATATTGTTCATGGAAATTACCCTTCATGTGCAAGAATATTGCACAAATTACGTAATTCAGACTCAGGAAGCTGCAGGAAAATGTCATAAAGATTGACATTTTCCTTCCCACTAGAAGAGGGAGCCTCAGTGCTGCCATTGTCTTTCTTCTCATCGTCATTCTGTTCCGAAGCAGAAGATTCTTTCTGAGCATCCTGCGGTGCTCCATTGACCGACTGGGCAGGGATCCCACCTGGAGTTGATAAGGACTCTGACAAAGGCTCGAAATCGATCTTTGAAACAGCACTGTTGACCACTACTTGGACCAAAACCATGACCTGCATCAGAAAGTTGCAACCAGAGGTTTATTTTCATGGCAAAAGTGAAACAGTTTTTTCCTCAAATTTGCTCTGTTACCTGTTCAAGATGAGCATTGCTGCGCAAAAACAGTGGTCGATTCAGGAGCTTCAGGAATAATATCAACGGTATGTCACCTTTTTGAGATGTTTCTAGACCTGACCCGCTCAATCCTTCAACAGTCTTCCCCTTGTCTTTCTCATTGTTTTCATGCCGGGTAGTAATTGCAGATTCCGGGACCAAGGAGGAATCAAAGTAGAATAGAAGATTTGCAAAAGAAGTATGATTTGTTGCCAAACATGTTAATACTTCTAGAATTCGGCGTGACACCAGAGGTGGTAGACCTTCACAATAATATTAGAAAAAGGAACAGGTTATGATGCCATTACATAAAATGACCAAATAATTTTGAACAGAATCGTGAAGTTTAAAATTGATTTAAAAAAATAATAATAATAAAATAAAATAAGAGAGTAGATATATAGATACCATCCAAAAGCTGTGATCGACCATAAACAACATTCCACTGACAACCATAGAGCCTCTGTGAAGTGGGAGTCACTGATACTGCAGCACAACCATCAGCTTCCGGCCTAATCATGTCAAGTAGAAGAGATACCAAAATCGCACGTGTGCCCCTATGTGCACATAGATTCAACAAAAGTCTTTGAAGGCAACTTTTCGCAAGGAGCTGTGCTCACAATCAATATAAAAAGTATTTAATTAAATATAAAATCGAAGTTAATTAAACATTAAAAAGGTTGGCTAAGCAGTCACTAATACATAAATAATGGGCCAAGAAGGAATAAATCAGCCTTTTTTTTCTCTTTTAGTTCCTTCTTAACTTTTAAGACCACTGCCTAAGATCAATAATGCTGGAAAATCATTTAATCTGAGATGCAATGAATTTATAACTCATATATTATATTAAAGAATGCATAATAAATATGGTCCTAAAAAAAAGCAGATTGCATTGAAATAAACTGACAATACACAAAGGCAAATTCAATTGCAATGGAAGTAAGATCCACTGACAACAACTGATCATGGATCCAATAAAACTAAATGCCTGGAGTAAAACTGTTTTTAAGAACGGTGAGAAATTCACCTGCGCTAATCTTAAGAGTCTCAACAATGCTTTCACAGCACTTGGATCCAAAAGGGGTGTTCCTTCCATTTCTTTAACCTTCAAGCTGTTTGCAAATGCAGAAACAGGCCTTCGACTTATTGAAGCGCCCACTCCTCTATCCATCACTGCCTGCCTGTCAAAGGCTATACCATTCCTCCTCCCACTAAGCCTCTGGCTGCCTCTGAAGAGCCTGTTTGCTCTAAGCATTTGGGCCTCAGCAAGCAGAGGTGAAGGTAATGCTGATAAAAATGCTTCAGAGGAGCTTAAGAGCACCTAGAATAAAGTAAAAACATAAGTCAAAGTGACTGAAGAAACGGCCGATGGCAACAGTAAATCATATCAAAGTACCTCTTCACGAAGATCAGGAGGAAAAGTGGCTAAAATTGAGGCATTATCCATATCAACCGGCTGCCCTTCAGCTTGCTGTGACTGAGAAATCCTTTGTGCTCGCTGTTGTGCCAACACCTCTGCTTGGATGTCTGGAGGAAGAGCAGCTAAGAATTCAGGATCAATATCTTCAGCAGAAGGTGGTGCATAAGTTCCAATTTGAACAGGCTGAGCTTGCTGAGAAGCTAATACTTCTGCACGCAGATCC
This sequence comes from Acorus gramineus, assembly GCA_030737835.1. Classification (NCBI taxonomy): domain Eukaryota; kingdom Viridiplantae; phylum Streptophyta; class Magnoliopsida; order Acorales; family Acoraceae; genus Acorus; species Acorus gramineus. The sequence goes on from CM060850.1 coordinate 6,968,856, forward strand.
TCCGGAAGTGCTTCCAAAAATGTTGGATCAATAGCACTGGAGTTGGAAGTCTCATTGTTAGCATTGGCATCATCTGCCTGCAAAGCATCTTGAGGAACTTCAGTGTTTTGCTCTGCTGGAGGCTCATTGCTCTCTGCTTGATTCCCAACAGCGTCTAAGCTATCCATATCGACATCAACACTAATATGAACAGAACCACCATGAGCATCACTAGCATCTGGCAACTCCGAATTTGAATCAATACGTGCATCACTACTTGAGTATATTTCAGTACCCAAATGTCCATTAGTAGAATTACCAATGAAGGCCATATCATGGGTGTTAGGAAGCAATTCAGAACCATTTTGTCCCAAAGGATCCACTGCTTGAAAACAGGCAGCTAATCCAGCAAGGTCAGTGGCATTCTCCAATTGGTCATCAGCCGGCTCATTTCCTTCCCTGTTGGGCATGCTTGCACTAGCATTACACGTGGTATTTAGCCCATCAGAATCAGTTGACAAATATTCCTGCACCCGATCTTCCACTGCTTCATCAATTGCAGGTTCAACATTAATGCTTTGATCACCTTCCACACCTGGACGCTCTTCTTCAAGTGCAGAACTAATTCCTAGCCCTTCTTGAGGTTGATTTTCACTTTGTGGGATGACCATGTTATTGGTTACAACCACTGGACGACCATCATCGATCGAGGTGGGTGCATTTAGATTTTCTGTCTCCTGTCCTACAGCATTCTGTGAACGACCATGCAATGAAGGATTATTGACATCAACAATGCTGCGCAGCTGAGAAATGAATTGTTCTTCTACTGCTTGAGCAATTGCAGCAGCTTGACTGCCTGCTTGTGGCTGACAATCATCGGTCCATCGACCATCACCCGTTCCTCTTCTTCCAGTGACATGCAAAGGGTCTGCACCGAATGAAAAATCAAAGAAAGATGGAGCTGAAGCACCAACCCATCGATCGCCAAAAATATTTGCTGCATTTTCGGATTGCACAAGAGAATCAAGCATGTAAAAATGAGCCAAATCAAACCCACCAACAGACGAAGCTTCTAAATCTCTGGAAGAATTCCCAGAAGAGGACCACGTTGGAATATTTTGATCCCCAGACTGAGAGGGTCTCAAAAGCAGTGGATGTTGGAAAGCACTCCCTTCCGATCTGTCAAGGAAGGTCCTATTGCTGTTGTGACGACGCCGCTCCACAGTCAAAGACCTGCGCACACCAAATATGTCTTCAACATTTACTCCTTGAAATGGCTCTGCTGCAATATCAATGAACCCATTTGCATCTCCGGATCTTCCCAAAACACGTAAATGATCTAAACCTTCAAAACCTCCTCTCCACCTTACTTCTATTACATTATTCTCATGGAAGTCATCATCTTCCTCATCGACCATGTCATCATTATAGTCATCCCCTAGACCATTCTCATCATGATCCTCCACGTCGGTGTCCGCTAAAGACATGAGACCAGCTCCCTCTTCTGCAACATCTTCGTCTTCCTCGTCATCATCATCATCATCATCTTCATCCTCGCCATCGTCCCCCATGTCTTCATCATCATCACCTGTATCATCATTTGTCCTCTGCTCAACATGAAACGGTATTCCAGCCCTGTCAGCATCATGTAGCACGTGACCTTCAACCATTTCTTCCTGCATAAAATCTGATCCATGTTCCATGGGGAGGTGGGCAGCATCAGTATCTTCCATGTCTACTCCCATGCCCTGTGGCTGATCAATGTTCACATCATGATTCCTTTCATCAAGAGAAGAACTCTGATGTTGCTGTTCACTGGGGACAGCATCAGGCTCCTCATGTTGATTGCTCGCATCTTGACCATGCTCCGGAACTTCTCCGGCTGAGACTGGATTTGTTTGATCTCCGCTTCTTTCATTTGTACCAGAAGACTTTTTCTTGTTGGGTCCATCTAACTTAAAGACCTGTTCGCTGGCATTAGCAACTCTAGTTAAGCTCTCCAAAGCTTTGAGTATCAAATCCACAACCTTAGGAGCACCAGGGTGATCAAGATCCATAACCTGAAGCATACTGGTTAAAGATTTCACCATCCCACCATCTATCATGGTTTTTGCTACATCAGGTGAGCATGCAGGGCTTGGTAAGTTACTGGCAGATGGGTTTTTGGATAAAATTGAATTCACCAAGTCAATGAAAATTAGGACCCTTTTGTTCGGCAAGACAACATTCTTAGAAGAATTGCTCTCCGAGTTTGCAAAGGATGACAAGGCCTTCACAATTTCATAGATAACTCGTCTGCGCCCTTCACTAGAGCGGCCACAAAGAACGACCAAGAACCATGATGCTTTGTCAGACAATTTTTCCTTCCACTCATCAGTAGCATCAGAACTTTTATCTGAAGATATTGGAAGCAAATGATTCAAAATGTGATGCAATATTCCACCATGTCCAAGACCATCTGCTTGATTGGATATACGGAGCTGAGAGGTCTCAGAATCACGTTTCAGGACAACTCCCATCGCATGCACATACATGAGAAGAATGTCACTCATCAACTTGAGGACAAAAGTCACCTTCGCTAGCTCTGCAGATCTTTCAGAGACGCTCTCATAATCTGCCTTCTTCAGGTAATCAACCTTTGATTTACCTTTCTCCTTCATAGAGGATTCATCAACTTCCATTGGGGTTGACGAACTGGCACATTCTTCCTGTTTTTTGGGTGATGGGTAATTCATAATTATTTCCAAAAGCTGATCTACAACTTGAGTCATGCTAGGAGGGATCCTTTTATGACCTCTAGAACATTTATTTGAGGCATCGTTTGGCTTAGTTTCAGGCATCCGGATAGACTCACTAGCAAAAACACCATGCTCACCACCAGGAGTTTTTGACTTCTCCTTATCCTTCTCTCGTTCTTTGGATAAGACTACATTCATCCTCCCCCCATTTGAGTCCAACTGGCAAACTGCAGCTGAAGCTCTCATAAAAGTCACAGGGTCTCTAGCTATTACAGGAGCCAGAGATGTCAAAAACGTCCGAGGAGTTAGACGACCACTATGGCGGCTAAGAACACCAGCCAAGGTTTGACGTATCTCCCACTCCATTGCAGTCTGTAGCGTTTGAGGGTCTTCAAGGAGGTGACGGATGATGGAAGATGCCAAGCTGTCAAACCCAGGAAAAAAACTACTTCTTGGAAGATTAAGAAGGGCAGCTAAACTTCCACTTTCAAGGAACTGCATGGCTATTGCATGTGTTTTAGTTAACCGTGCACATAGCTGAAGAACAGCCTGCATTACCACTGCTGGAACATGTTGCTTAATAAGGTCACAAGCAACTGCTAAGGTCCTTTGACTCTCTTCAAGACTCAGTCGACCAGTAGATTTTCCCAAAATCTTCTCAAGGGCACTGCAAGATTCTTTATGTTGAGCATCTGACGAAGATTTAAAGTCGACATCAGATTCAATACTTCTCAAAGAGGCATCCCCTGCTGATGAGTTCGCTAAAGATCCCGAAAGAACACCTTCGGCACTCTCTGAAGGAACTTTTGTTTTGGGTTGCAGCATATGATCAAGGATAAGCAACAAAGCACTCATGCATTTTGTGGCTGAAACCCCTTCTCTAAGATCCTTTCTCGCACTAAAGTTTGATAAGATATCTAGTGCAGCAGAAACAATTCTATTCTCTGCAGCAATGTCCCGTGTACCACTGTCCTCACTGAGAAGCAAGGCCCAAATATAGGATGCTGAGAATAATTTACCCATCTCGTTAGAAAATTCCGATGAACAGAGCTTTAGCTGCTGGATAAGAAACAAAGCAACTTTTTGGCGATCTTCTCCTTTGTTCCTATTGCAGAGAGTAACAAGTAGATCAGTCAATGGAAAGGCCATTGAATCACCACACTGAAACAACCTCATAGATGCAGCAAGAATATCATCCACTGGAGGCACCGCTACTCCTGCCAATTCATCTTTTGTGCTATCTTCAATATCTTCTTTAGATGTTTCCGATGAATTTCCCAATGATAAGGCAACTGCCTTTTTCATATCTTCATTCTCTTGCAAAGATTCTTCAGGATGGCTGAACAACCAGTCTGTCGCCAACTCGATGCTATTTGATCCCACATGTCTAAAGGCTTCTTCTGCCCGGGCCCTACTGAAACCCATTTCAACCACTATAGCAATAGCACCTTCATCAAGAGGAGGTCCTGTGAGACGCTGGCTAGTGCTGCCGGTGATACCATTGCGATTCGGTTTTACATCACCAACACCAGAGTATATGTGGGTAATGACAGAAACCATGGAGGTAATGAAAGTTGGATGGCAATTCGGGAACATAGTGTGATTCCACACAGGGAGTATCACTTCAAGAACTTGAGACTGCAACAGGCGAATAAACAAACTAGCATCCTTTGGAACAGGAAACAATCCAATTGATAGTTCAGGTGCAAAGGGCTGGACAAGCAGCTCAGCATGAGACAATGAGGTTTGAGATAACAACAATGAAGGACTGACAAAATATTCCAGTAGACGACAATAGCTTTGTAAAGTATCCAGCAACCAAGAACTATGAGATAGCTTGTTCCCATCAACAGCTTTACCCTGATCGACATCAGAGGTAGAAATATAGTAAGATGGTGTCCAAAGCAACTGACTGGTAGCCCCATATGTAGCCAAAAGCTCCTTAAATGTTCCATGAACATAAAAACTATTCACCAAGACAGTATTGCATGAACGCCGTCTACTGTCAAAGACGAGTGAAGCCATGTCATCGACAACCCTTCCAAGATACCGACACTTCACAGAGAGTTTCATTTCAAGGCCTGCGGTAGAATGGCCAGAATAACTGAGAGCCTCATGAAATATTTTTGCAAGAGAAGCTGCAATGCTCCTGGAGGCTGAGGTCGAGTCAGCTCGACGACGAGGACCCATGAAACCTTTTGCAAGAGTACTGTGGAAAGAACGCACTGCAGAGGCCAGTTTGTTCAGAACTTCCGAGACAAGAACATCGGGACTTTTCTTCTTGACATCTTGGAGAGGAGACATTTCCAATGAACTCGATGAACTATCCAAATCGATGTGTGAATCAAGTTGCCGACTGATCCTCCCACCCCGTGAACGTGAGAGACCATGCCGACCATGTCGGTGCATGCCATCACCGGAACGGATAACCGATAAAAACTCCTGCTCACTGACTTCACTCCAATGATGCATGGAACCATGCCTCACTGATGCAGGATTCATATAACGGATGACAGGAAGAAGATTTGCATCATCATCACTCTCCCTTCCAGCAGAGTTAGAAACTGTGGCTTCTGGAATCCCAACTTCTTGCTCTGCATCTCGTTTCTCATCCGCCTTGGAATCGCTGATTAAAGAAATTTGCCATTGTACCTCCTTGTATGCTCTCCCCAGATAATTCAATACATCAGCATCTGCTGAACCCAGTTCAGAAGTCATGGTAGTTGTTCCCTTCAACAAAAAATTAGAGAGTGATAGCAAACCTTCTAAACTAGAAAGACTTTTCAGCACTTTCATTTGTTTTGCACCTTCCAGCTCAGCAAGCCGAATTCCACTGACTGAATCCAACAATTCATTTGCGAACATTAATTGTTCCCTTAAAAACGAGCATACAGCCTGAGCAAGTGTGACAGAATGTTGAGGTGAAAAGTTCTTGAATGCAACAACACTCTGACCAATAGAGACCAAGTAAGGCATCAGAGGCAAAGTAAACAACTGTAAAACAGCCTCTACACCTTTTTTCTCAATGAACAGACGACAGGTATCAGCATTTTGCAGGACAGCTTCAAGAAGACGAGCAACATTGCTTATACACTCCGGAAGAAACGACTCAACACTAATTGACGACCCATCAGAAGAAGATGACTCCAAAGGCTGCTCAATACTTCCCATCCTAGAGGATTCTGCTTCATCTTGTGAGACAAAACTTCCCTCTTCTTGATCAGTTTCCATAGGAGTAGCGGCAGAGGACGTTGAAGATTCTATTGAGGAAGGAAAAGGCTCAGCTTCAGATCCAATTTTCAATATGGTATTTAAGATTTCTATCAGCATATCCACTCCAAGACCACGTAATGAGGACGCATGCCGCATCAGTTCATCCAAACCTGTAGACAATGATCCTGGGGTATCACCAGAAAGGGCCCGTAAATATGTTCTGGATGTAAATATCTTCACAAAGCACCTAAGAGCATTACGATCCTTCACAGCTTGAAGGCCTGTGTTATTCAGGCACAGAGCATCCAAGCATTGTGGTATGCAGGAAATTGCCTCTGCAGAACAAAGAACACCACCCAAAATAGCATCTAAAAAGGCAGAAGGCAAATCTGCAGCTTCTAAGACAGGAAAACAGGTTGGGTCTTTGTGGATGAGATCACTCATGACAGTTGCTGCAAGAGAAAATACACCACCACCAAATTCTTTTGCTCTTCTGAAGATAGTGCAGAGGCAATGAGGCAATAAATTTTCCTCTGAGCCATAAACACGACCAGTGTTACCAGGAGCATATGTTCCAAGAGAAATAGCACGTAACAATGCCTTCATCAGTAATCTTCGATGATAAGTAACCAAGGCTTCAGAATAGAGAGGATGAGCATCTAGCTCATCAGATGAATAGAGGATTTGCTTTCCCTTCCTGCTGTAGTCTAATTCCTCTTCATGTTTCTTCGGACCATTATCCACATAAGAAACTTCAACTTTTAGGCGTGCAATGGTATCATCCAAGCCCCCTAAGTCTCTGAATAATGCAGCGGCTGGATTACTGTAGTCCATAAATGCCTCCAGAATGTGAACAGCATTACTAACCAGGTGCAAGTGTTGGGGGTTTGTATCCTTAAGGAGAGGTAGAAGCGTAGGTATCAATCCTGCTTCTCGCAGAGCTGTACAACCGGAAGAAGATGAAACCAGGATGGTTACAAGAGATAACAGTGCCTCGGCAAATATAATTGACCTGCTAGAATCATCGGCAGCAATAGAACTTATGGCCTTCTGCATGAGACTAGGCAGAATTCCTCGGTGACCACCAGATGTCACAGAAGTCAGAACCGTCGATTGGCGCGTCCGATCTTGACAAAGTGCAACCAGTGAGAGAACACCCAGAATCCGAATTTTCTCAGGGACTGCATCTTCATAGCTTAACAGAGATACAAGTTCATTAACAAACTCGGGCTCATTGTTGAAAAATGACGCCAAATCATCAGCATCTCCACTTGATTGAACAAGAACCATAAAAGCATATAATCTGATACAAACGTATTGTTGTCGTGTGGGCAAAGAACCAAAAGCTCTTGCAAATCGCAATCTTGTCAAAAGGGAAAACCGCAAATTGGGGGGAACTTTATACTCTGTCACTAATTTATTCAAAAGTTCAAGATCAGTCTCAGAATAAGAACTGATGTTTGGTAGATGGATGACTTGTAAACCCTGGTTCAGCTGTTCCACACCTTCGATTTCTTTTGATGTATCGTCAACCTGATAAAATTGAAAATGAAGGATGGATCCTAGCTCCTGCGCCACAGGATCACACCCACTCTCTACAGAGCACGCAATCAAACCTACACCTTCTTCCTTGGCCCCCCACCCTTGAGAAAAAGCAAATAACTTTGATGTCAGAGTGGCATCTCGTAAAGGGCATCTTCCTGTTGTTTTTTTCAAGCATGCAGCCAATGTCGTTAGGCTGGCCTCAACTACATCCACATCCGTTGAAGCAAGCAGAGATGAAAGATGCTGCAGCATTTGAACAATGATAATATAATAAGCTGAATAACAAATTTAAATATAGAAGAGTTCAAAACTAATGAACTCAAATAAAAATGAAGGCAAACATCTCACCAGCTTCTCTGAAAAACTAGACTAAAGGCCCATGCAACAGATTCAAAAACATAAAGACAAATTTCGCTAAGGTCTATAGTGGAACCACATATATAAAGGGGGAGAGGGGGGGCACCTAGATGATATGAGACTTACCTCATAAGAACTATAAAAATGTTTGTTTGTGCAATTCTCCAAGATGATCCTTGAAACCCGAAGGATTTGAAGAATAGCTTCTCTAGGAAAAGGGGGATCTGATTCCAAAAAAGTGTCTTCAAGTTGTAGATCTTTTCTTGGTCTTACACATTTTTCAAAGTATGTGTCAAAATGAGTAAAAAGATCAACCCAGTGATGGAAATCTCCCTGAAATAAGATAAAAATTTATGTTACCAATTAGAAAGCTGTGCATTGACATCAAATAAAATGTTTTCCACATTTAGATGGAATGACAGAGAAACCTTATCATACTCCCACGTGAAACCCTTCAACAGTTCTTCAATCTTTTCAAGAGGAGCTGAGGTAACATTGTTGATGAAGGATCTGATTTTTGGAGGCTAAAACAAAAGAAGCCAAGAAAGGGGCTTAGAATGGTCAAATGTAGATACCTACATATATAACAATCAAGCAAGCAAACAAACTACACAGAGTATGGAAAAAATAGAGAATTCAAAAGCAATTTCAAATACATATTATTCTTTAATAATTGATAAGCCATGAAAGCAAAAACTAACTACAACATTTGGCATTAAATAGAATAGCATAACAAAGAATGCAACCATCTTCAAGGCAGATCCAAATGCCGACTTCCCAGTTCTTCCGAAGTCAGCAATTTCTGAGCTGCAGCATAACCAGTTCAGACTTATGATGCAGGGAAACAGCTTGGACAAATCGAAAGATACATCTTGGGACTGACATGAATTTTATAGAGAATAAATTCTCCACAGCAACAACGACACAATAAAATATTCATGAGTCAATTACTCTCCTCAACCAAGGATCAAAGACTGAGACAACTTAGAACTTCCCCAACTGTCTGCCATTATTTTCCCAACACGGAAGAGAATGCACCTTGTTGCACTTTTCTTTGCTTGCACAATTCAGTGTAATATCAAAACCGTAAATCCTGAAGAAAAGTCCAAATACTGCTCTTCAACGCAAGCACAGATTACTATTGTTAAACAGAACACAATTCAAGTACTCAACAAAAAGCACTCTAAGAAAACTGGAAACAGCCTCCATATAGCACTAGTTCTGAACGTAAACTGGGTCTGTTTCAGGATTAACCAATCTTTAAGTAAAGACACCACTGTAGCCCACGCATTCTCAGCATAACTCTTTCCCATTACATATCTTCTCCCTAGATAATCAGGCATCATAGATGTGGAATTGCTTGTCTTGCTCCTGTTGCCCTTCATTCTATGTCTCTGAAAGCTCAGTATCATGGTTTGTGTTGACCTGAGCACCACACACTTACCCCAAGCCCTCTCAATTTTCACCCAAATGCTCAAAAGAGCACTTGATAAACAATGTGAAGTTGTTTCTGAATCACATCAACACAGGTCACAAGAGTGCCCCTCTTTCCCAAACAACTGAGTCTGCCTTAGTAAGAATTGTGTTCAAACTCATACACCACAAGAAAGCCTGGACCTTCAAAGGTGTATTAACCTACCTGGAGACATTTACTGCGATACCACCAGTGCATCCAAAGCCAGAAATTTATGAAGAGAGTTCACTGAGAAGCCCAGATCAGTACTCTTCCTCGTCTTCATCTTACAAGACAACTTTTACTCTATGGAGCATGGACAAAGACAAGACACGATACGTACATGACACGGAAAATCTTAAATAATTAGGACACAGAATAAATAAATTATATATATGTTTTTATTATGATTGTTTAGAAATTGTAGCATGCATCCTATAAAAAAAATTAATATAATCACAATGGTGTGACAACTATCAACTCTATTAAGGATTTTAGCACCATTTAGTATCATGAGAACAAGTCCATGAAGGTGGTTATAAATCAATGTTAGTGTACCATCTGTATCCTTCAATATTGGTTACTAGTTATAATTGACATGTGAAAGTATAGATGCACTCCATCCACATGTTTAAACTTAGCTAATCGATTGATTTATTGACAAAGATGTCATCAATCATATATCCATCCAACAATAACTTATCATTCTCTTTGCACTGTAACTACATGGATCTTTTTCACCAACATCCAAAAAAGCAACCTTGTTCCTCAACTTCTCCTGATCAATTTACCAGACAAACAATCCTCACCTATCTTATTCACCGGAAAGCATGAAACCACAAAAGCAAAACCAAATATACCATTTCTGCGATGCCACTGAACATCAATTGGATTACAACCAACACTTTCAATTTCCGAACCTTTGCTTGTCAATCACTTGAAACTAGGATGAGCCCTCAGAATTGACCTATTGAGAAATTGTTTTACATTTACAAAATTATAACTATCAATTAAATTTCTCATTGGAGCTTGTTAACTTACCCTATTTTTGCATAGCACACCTACATTTGTCCTCATTTAACATTTTGTTTAAAAAAATTCAAAAAGCATTGTACACTAACCTTATCTTACAGCATTGCTTGCTTGTTTAAATTAGTTATCTCAAATAAGGTTATAACTTCTAACAGATTCCTGATGGCTCATTGTATTAATGTTATTAAATACAAACCAAAGAATTGTCCAATAGAAACAAATAAAACCAAGAAATAATAATAATAAAATAATAATAATAATAATAATAATTGTCAAATGGAAACAAATTAAAATAAAACAAATAATTATTAATTAGAAACGTATAAAAATAGAAACCTACCTCAAAACACAGATAAGTTCCATCATTCAAAGTAAATGGAAATATAAAGTTAAAATCATCATGTAACACCTAGGACCCATTGTTCATACTACTAAAAGAAACAGCTTTGATGCAAAATAACAAAAAAATCCAATAACCATCAACGGAAAAAAAAAATTTCTTTCAAACACACCAAAGACCGCCCATCAAGAATCAAAACCTCCAAATTTTAAGTGAAACTAAAAGAGCACAAAAAATTCGGACACCCGGAAATTCAATATAAAAGAGTGAGCCCATCATCTTCCCTCACCATTTCGAAAGCCCATCTCCTCTTCAGCTTTACTCGAACATTATGAGGAGACATCAATTCTGAACTGATATATTGGGTAAGTATTTTACATTATAAAAAAAATTCCTTTTCTCTACTAAACCAATTCAGCAAGCAGCATTCACTAATCATATCCTATAGCAAAAATTGCTTGTTTGAATTGGTCATTTCATAGAAAACCATAATTTCCAATTGTTTCATGATGGATCACTATTTTTACACGTCTTTAAAGATCATTCACTGCCAGAAATAAAACCAAAATATTGTCAAACATAAAACACATAAAAATAAACACACACTTGAAAAACACAGTTAAATTTCACCATTCAAAGTAAATGGAACTGTATACAGTCAAAAATCATCATTTAATACTACTAAAAGTAACACCTTTGATGCAAAAAGTTAAAAAAAAAAAAAACCAAGCAAAAAAAAAAAATTAAAAAAAAATCGCATCCCAAAAAAAAATTCATTTCAGTCACACCAAAAAGGAAAAGAAAAGAAAACCCACCAAGAATCAAATCCCCAAAATTTCAAGCGAAACCAAAAGAAACCAAAAAAAAACAGACAAACACCAATATAAAAGAGTGAGCTTTTCATTCATCTCCCCTTACCACTTCGAAGGCCCTTCTCCGCTTCAGCTTCATCTCGAAATTCGCATCCCCGATTGGGCACTCCGTCGAAGGGGAAGACAATCCGTCGACACCCGATGATCAAACGAAGTGGGGGCTTCTGCTGCGGTGAATCGGATCGATGTGTGGATGTTTTAGATGGAGAGATGGAGACAGAATTCTGTTTGGATGATCAAACTAGGGTTTTTAAAAACTTCGTTTCGATCGATCAGAGAGAGAGGGAGAGAGGGAGAGAGAGTATAGAAACCTTAAAGAGGAAGGGAAGGGGAGTTCCTGTGTTTACAGGAGAGAAGGGGAAAAAGATCAGAGAGAAAAGAAATATAAAATAAAATGTTTATATATTATTTTTTTTTTTTTGATAAGTGTGAATGAATGATTATAGTGAAAATCCATTAAATGTTGGGATTATAAGGAGAATAAGTCTTGAAATAATTAATTGGTAATGTTACACCACTTTAAAAAAAATTAAAATATGATGTGATTTATTTTCATTTTAGAGGATAAAAGAAGTCTGTGGATTATGTGTCTTAGTTTACTTTTGTAAGATGAGATAAAAAGAGTCATGGATACTGTTGCAGCATTTAAGTGAAATAATGAGAAGGTTGGTTATTATATTCTGTATACTAGTTTTATATATGTGTCAAATACATGTGAAAATAAATGTTTAAGATGTAATTGTAATATTGAAATGAATAACATAATGTATATGACACATTTATAGAATATTGAATTATCTAAAAATCTTATTCTATTTAACATATAGGATAATAAATTTATATATACTAATATACTTTTTATATTATAAATGAAACTAATGTAACAGATATTCATTGGAATTCAACTGAGATAGATAATTTTTAATTTTTAAAATTTGAATGTATTAATATGATTTATTTAAATTTGATTTTAAAATTTTCAAATATATTCATAATTTATCTAAATCTTATATTTTTAAAAATATATATATATGAATAATTGCTAGATAAAAACAGAAACAAAAAATGGCTTCATTTTTCTTTAATAAGTAATAAATAAATGAGTTATACAAATATTTTTTAAAAACTATATATCTCATGAAATATAAGATTATACAAAAAAAAAATTGAAGAGAATAAATTCCCATAAGCGTAACTATTTCTAGACTCATGATAGTAAATTTAAAATATTCTCCATATGATAGCAAATATATTCACAATTTTTGAAGATCTCTTTCTAATATTGTTGATGGTAAAAGATATGAAAAAGCGTTGATACACTCCATTCTGTTTTGTTGTTCTGTCTACAATCGTAAATGATTCTCAGCCACTTTAAAACTGTAACAAATGCAATTTACATTGTGATAACACAATGTATATTATATTATCACAGTATACGAAAATAATAAAAAATTTTAAAAAATACATTAATATATTTTAGTATATACATAATTTTTATAACAATACATATTTCAATGAACAAATACGCAATTATATTTTTTTTAAAAATGGTAAAAACTACATATGAATTGTAAGAAGGCATTCACTGATAATATTCATTGTATGATCTCTGATCAATAGATGTCACCCATGAAAGGGTTGGATCAACTACTTCATGTACATTTTGATTTGATTTCATAATGTTTGTACCTTTAGTTTAGCTGTGACAACCATACAAATGTACAATAATTTTATCAATTCAATCCATGAAATTATTTGCTTCATAATCAATGACTAATTTGCAAAATATGATTACTATAATGATTTTAAATAAAAATAAGATTTTTACATATATATATATATATATAGCTCCTTAAAAATCTTGTATCGTCAAAACATATTCTCTAAAAACACTATTATTATGAATATCCAAAAAAGATTAAATTATACATTAATGTCCTTTTGAGCAGTGTATTTACAAGAATACCGCTCAAAAAGAATTCAAGTACAATTTAAATTTTTGAAAGGTATTGTTAGAAATATTAATGTAATAAGGATACTCTAATAATATGATTTTTCAAGAAAAAAAAAAAAAAACTTTCTATAGGATGGAAAAACATTTATCCCTCGATTTGAATATTCATTCAATACATATATAAACAATGAGATTGATAAATTTGGAATAAATTATACTATTTGTTTATTATTATTTATCATACTTGACCTGAAATAATAAAATCGTCCAACTTATTCAGCTGGATCAGTTTTCATTCCCTTCCATTCTTACCTAAAAATAAAAAATTTAAATTTATTCTCACCAAAGAACAAGTGTCCAAGTTTTGATTTTCTTCCTTTTACCAATTTTTTTTTTGTTGTTTTGATTTTTTTCCTTTTATCAAATTAAAATGCAGGTGTTTAATTATACAATTGAATAGTTTTTGCATTTGTAAAAAGCTGGTTCTGCAATCAAATAATTTTGTATTCACAGATTTACAGACAGATTTTAAACAAATTATGTTCAAAAATTATGATTAGAGAAAGTTAAGAGGGAGATAACTCTTTACATAAACAGTTTTAAATTCAACTTTGATAGAAAATCGGTTTTACAGTTCCGCTACCAAACGCTACGGTAAACAGATAGCGAACCGATTTCTGACACGAATACCTTCGAATGCAGTCACATGGAGACACGTAACCCAAATTAAGAATTCAGAGCTCCTTTGAACAGTGAAAAGTGATTTGGATGACATTAAAATATTCTTGATTAAATGCTTGGTCGCTGTTACAGTGATGTTTACAATCCCACCACCTAAGTCCACCAGTAAATCAACATGTCATTTTCATTTATCTCATAAGTGAATCTACACAAACCATTAAAATATATATCTCATACATTTTATTACATAAAATATACTCTTTACACGAGAAAAATAAAAGATATACTCTATTACGTAAAATATACACCTTAACAGCATGAGAGAGAACATAACATTATCCAGATAAGAAATAAAATAATAGTGTTGCACACAAATCCTATTTAACAATGATGAGATGAACCATGTAATTTTTTTTTTTTAGTATACGTTACCAATACAACTAATTCAGTATATACTCTACCACGAAAATGTAAAAAAGATATATATACAATCAATTCATACAAGTATGTATTTGATTTTTATAAAAAAATATACTTCATTAGCGATGCTTGCTTTTAAAAAAAAATTAAAATGGGGCTGCCAAAAGGGATGGGCATACCATTATCCTCACTCAAAACACATCCAAGCTAAAAGCAAACAAAATTTTAAGAATAACTTTTATTGAGTAAGCATGGTACAGGTCCCAGCAGTTTTCTTATTTAGTTATCAAACATGGCCAAAAGGCTTGGGTGCCTTACTTCACCTAGAACAAAACATGGCAAAGTGGAATAACTTAAAACCAAGTTGAATAACAATCCCATTCCCTGGCCAGACAGTAGGTGAAAGCTTCACTTCCCAGTCCTACAAAATGGGCAAATATTAGGTTTTAGACCAAACCAGGGGAGTCAGTTCAGACAAATACTGCATCATGTTCATCAAACTAAAGACAATAACCACTCATCTAAGTAAACCTGTCAACGGATCAAATATTTAAGTATTTCCTATTCTAAACTATTTGAATACAAATATTAACATTTAAGTTTTATTTACAATTGGAAATGGTCATTATGTGGATAATTGACATGCCTAAATGATGAATACTAGTTTGGGTGGTCAGGTGACATATTAGGGATAAGAAGAAAAAAAAATCAAATTAAGAGTCCAAGACTTCTAGTCTTCTTCAAAGATCATACAAAGATAATACAATAGTCATCTAAGTTTTTAAGATTATGACTAATCATGCAAAATAAGTAAATTTAAACATTATAAAATGCAGACATACATAATTTTAAATATTTTTTCAGAGAGGATACATTGTTATCCATATCCACCCTGAGGATGTTTGAATATCAAATAATTTCTGATTTTTCATAATACAAATTAGGAGCAGATACATATATTTCTTAGATAAATTGATAGGCTTACTATAAAGTCATACATAAATAATGCGTTAACAAAAGTTCTTATTGAACTAAAAAAAAACATAAAAAGAAGAAAGATCTAACCTGGTAAGTTGAAGATATGCTTATATTGTTCTAAAGAACCAACTCATCCTCACAACGATGAACGCACCATTCCTGCGAGAGGCCTGCGAGTAAACAAATTCATAAATCATTCACGTGTTTGAGACGAGAGAAAATTAAATCACTACCCCCACCTGGAACCACATAATTCCATTGCCAAGATCCTCATAGCACTTGTTACTTCAATCTCATGAAAACCAGTGTATGCAAGAACTCAAGAAACATATACTAGGGAGCACAGAAATGACGTTTATTTTGATGGCTGATAAAAATCAACATCAGGGTAGTGCACTTCACAGATAATATTAATTTTGGTGTTCCAAATTCATCTGATTAAAATAGGGTGAATTGACTCATAAATGGTGACTTTAAAATAGGGTGAATTGACTCATAAATGGTGACTTCTCATAACCCAATATGACTGAATCTTCTGGTCATATGTTCCCCTGACAAGCAGTTTACATTTTATACTCAATAGGAAAGATTTGGTTGTTTATAAATTTTGTCCCATAACCTTAGTTTGAGGATCTTGCTAAATAATAGGTTGTGGTTTACCTTCTCCCAAAGTGCTCTAGTGAACTAGATGACTCAAGTGAACTTCAAATTTTGGAAAAAGAAACACTAGCAAGGCAATACCAAACAATGAGTGAGTTTGTATATTTTGAAGAGGCAGTTGCTACGAGGACAATGGCAGGCATCTGTGTCTTACCAAATTCAAGACGCTTACATGAGCTCTACAGTGAGAGCAGAAGCACCCCCTCCCCCATTGCACACACCAGCTACTCCATATTTACCATTTTTGTGCTTCAACACCTGTGAATCAATAGATATGCTAAACATCAGTGTTAATGAATAACAAGACCTGACCTGGAAACAATCCCAAACAAGCATTTGGAGTGTGTAACAAATCAAAGAGTACCAACTCAAATTAAAAAATATCTATAAGACAATTGGTCTGTTTTTACACCAAATATATATGCCATCATATACATAACTGAGGTTGTTTAAAAGAACAAGATTATAAAGGAAGAAAATCAATATCGTAGTTCGTCGATGTGCAGTCATTAGAAGGATGGCTCCAAGAAGCAGGGAAGAACAAAGAGAAGTAGATGGCAACTAAAAATGGAGAAGGGGCAAAAAATTTTAAAATTTATGATGAAGTTGGATGGTAAGAACATGAGTGGTAAATCCCATCAGAATGACCTATAAAATCATTCTACTATTTACACGCTACATTAATTCAATTTTGATTCTATAATATTGTTTACATGTTTGGCCAATAGATCCCCATGGTCATTGCCAAAAGAACAAACAGTTGGAACCAAGTTGTTCCATTTCTTATGGCTGTTAGACATTTTCCATAAGTGAACAAGTATCAAATTTTACGAAAGTGTATCCTAGTGCAAAAGCCATTTTTATAATTCCATATAGGGATGACATCTAAATGTTGCAGATTCCCAAGTCAACAAATGAAACACAGATGCTTCTATTGAATGACAATACAAAGAACAGAACAGAGCATTAGTGTTAATTGTTTTCTATACCTTCCCATGGGGGAAAGTTTACCCATGCTCAGACTAAATTCTTTAATTCCGTACACCCATAGAAATCATTAACAGTTGCGGAGTTCAGAAGTCAACTAAATGCATGCTCAAACACTAGACTGTCAGACATGAGATGAAGGAACACTTACCCCCAACAAAGTAACTATTATGCGGGTGCCACTGCAACCTAAAGGATGTCCCAAGGATACAGCACCACCATGCACATTGACCTTATCCTGGATAAAAAAAAGGGAAGAAGATTAGTTATGTAAAAGAAAAATATTAAAAAAATCTATGGACAATTACTGCCATGTAACAAGGTAACATTGTTGGAGATGTCACTGTTAGAGCATTAACAAGTAATTAAATTTTGGAGCAGGACTAAGATGCGTTTTCTCATAGAAAAAAGATGAGAGGCTGCCATCTTGAAAGAGCATACCTAAACAGTAGCAAATATAAAGTGATTCAGAAAGTAAGGTAGGCACTGGGTAATCATATTTGATAGTGTTTGATAACAAAGAGCAACAAGATGCATCCTTAGTTGGTTACTGTGCAAAACATATAGCTTTCCTGGACAAACGCTCCTCAGCATGACACCAACAATCCATTCTCATAATTCACACTCCATTCTCATCATTACTACTGGGAATATAGTGGTCACTATCAGAAACCAAATTTTCTTATAAAGTTTGTTCCAATTTTTTGAAAGACTCCTTCATAAAACCACCAAAAGCAATCAAAGAGAAGTACATCATCCCATTCTTTTATTCAATTGGAGAATTTTATCATCACCTTATCATGTCAAAATCACAATGCATACATTCAGAAAAATCATGTCAAATATAGATTTAACTCTAAAAAATATGACATTCTAGAAGGGATGCTCACAGGGGAAAGCCCAAGCAGCTTCTGGTTTGCAAGGGCCACAACCTGCAACCAAGCATTCAAATAAATTAAGGACTCCATCGAAATATACATGCACTTTGGGGAACTTTGATCCACTATTAAAATAAAACATATGAAAGCTCACAGAAAACGCTTCATTAATTTCATAATAATCAATTTGAGAAGCCTCCAAGCCAGCATTTGAAATTGCTTTCGGTATTGCAAGTGCTGGGGCAGTTGTAAAGAGTTCAGGTGCCTGCATTGCCAAAATCTCATGTCAGCACCAGGTAAAACATAAATTGAGGGACATCGAAGAATACTGTAAAACCCTGTAGCTATCATTAACCCCATAGTCGAGGAGGTATTCAATTAACTTCTGATTTTGAATATTTTGAACATGAACCAAAATCTCTTTCTATTGCAATTTACCTGAGCCGCATCAGCATATCCTGTGATCCTAGCAATGACACGCAATCCTAGCTTTAGAGCCTTTTCTCCGCTCACTAACACTAATGCAGCAGCCCCATCACTGTCCATGGAAGTGATCAGTCAGAACCAATGAGCTTAAATATGGCAAACCAACTGCCAAACACTCGTATAGATGCAACAGAAGAAGAAAAGAAGAAGAAAAGTGAATGCAACTTGTTTGAGTTGGTTCCTAGTAGAGTTCATTATATTTAGACTAGAAAGAATTGAATTAAACAAAGTATTGATAAAGAGGCCAAGATGGTGTAGACCTTATACTAGATGAATTTCCAGCTGTAATAGAGCCTCCAGTGTCCTTGAAACTTGGCCGGAGCTTCTTTAATTTCATGGGATCAAACTGGTAAGGAAGAAAGAGAGATAAATGCACATGATACAAAACTACAATTTTAGATCAATGCTTTCATGCAAGCAATTATATCAACTAGATGATCAGAAGCACAAAACATAATGGAGATGCCAGATATTGATAAAATGATAATTCACACAATTGACAGATATAAAAGCCAATGGCAAGCAGCAACTGACCACACACTGAATTACATTCTACATCAACATGTTCAATTTAAATCAAAGGAGATGAAATTATGGTTGGTGATGACTTTAGATAATATGTTTTCCTTAGAAATCACACAGTCAGGACCAAGTTTTGATTAAGTGGAAAAGATGCAAAGTGAAAGTCATGATATTTCCAAAAGCATAGGATAAAACTTCAGCAAAACGACACAAGTGAAAGAGGACACAAAAATTACCATATCATTAATTCATCCCAATAAACTGTAAGAGCACACCAGAGTTGTAGAAATGAGTAATTGCTATGAAAAGTGTCAATACCTTAGCAAGGCTTTCATCCTTGGCAACAAAAGTAGGTGGTTTTCCTCTTCCACCAGGCAGTTCAACCTACATGGAAAGTACTATAACAAAGGAGGTACAGCTTGTAACATCATGCACAAATAAATTTTTTTACAGAGTCGAGGTCTACCGGTACTATCTCCCATGCAAAGGCACCCCCATTCTGTGCAGCAATTCCACGCTCATTGCTTTGAATGGCATAAGAATCCTGCGGTATTCACATAATGTATGACAGTCAAGCAGCTTCCAGACAAGCATTCAATATATATTAGAGACAAGATCAGTTTACAGATGGTATTTCCTACATGTATCCATGGTGCACACGGGATAGTGACAGAATTACTACTCAATACAAGCACTGAACTGCTGCAAATTACAAAGAAAAATGACGCAAATAGTTTCTCAAAAACTCAACAAAAGCCATGTAGCCTCCATTAGTATGGAAATTATGAATCTGTAAAACGTGTGTGGTGTTGTGTTGACTAACACAAGTTGCATAGTGCAAGAATAAAAACTTCCAAAAGCATAAAATACCTGCTCTTCTCTCGTTATTGCATGTTGATCTGCACATAATTCACCACACATTCCCATTGCATAATCATTATAAACATCCCATAGACCATCTTTAAGCATTCCATCAACCACAGAATCATGTCCAAATCGAGACCCTTTTCTGCATATACAGATGGCATTTACACAGTTAGTCAATGTTGTTCACAATTAAGTAAAATTTTAAATAGTATTAACAGTGGTATCGATTATCAGCAATCAACAATATTAGTGTGCACACACAAACATGATGGCAATGGTGTTATTGTTACTGCAAGATAGTCATAAAGATTAGCAATCTAAGGCCACAATAAAAAAAAAAGATAAAATACTTGATTTCGAGGAATGTTTTGGACGCGGAAGAGTCAAGATGAAATAACTTCACGACACCCAATAAACATGAATTGGGACTTCATATATTCATCTTCCAACTTAAAAAGACAAAATTCAGCATAACTCAACATGCCACATATTGAAAATATTAAGAAGTTACCAGTCATTAGTGAAGCATCAAAGAAAAGGACACTGTCACCAAAGATCTTGCTAGTAACTTTATGAACTACAGGTTTTAGTAAAGGTTGAAAATCAGTGTTGTGTTCGTTTTACGCTCCCTTCGAACTCTCATCTTAATTCTCCTTTGTTTTGTATTCTATTCAAGTTTTTATTTTGTGTTGGTGTTACACTCCCTTTCAACCACCTCATCTAAAATCTTGTTTTTGGTTTTGTGTTCTTCTCAAAATATTTCACATCATAGAAACTTATGCAAGAAAACAAAGGACTCATGACTAAACATGAATGACTTATTTTGTAAAGGAAAAAATATTTACCTTGCTTCAGCCAGATATTTAGGTGCATTTGACATGCTTTCCATTCCACCAGCCACTACAATATCATTGACACCCAACTGAATGCTTTGGGCTGCAAACATTGTTGCTGAAAAAAGAATAGTAACCATGTTATGTTGTTTCCAGCTTATTTAATAAACGACTTGTCTTATAAATTAAGAAGGTCACCACCTTTCATCCCTGAAGCACAGACTTTGTTAATAGTGGTGCAGACCACTGTATTTGGTATTCCTGCACCTAAAGCAGCCTGCCTGGCTGGAGCTTGCCCCAAGTTAGCACTCAAAACATTTCCAAAAAAGACTTCTTGCACAAGAGATGGATCAACATTGGCCCTTTTAAGAGCGGCTACAGGTAAACATCATAATCTATTCAGTAAAATATTGCAAAAGTGCTATATTTCTGTCACAAAAGCAAATATACATTAAAAATAATACTAATAAAAAAGAGGGTTTCAAATACATACATTCAATGGCTATTGATCCAAGTTTTGTCGCTGAGAAGGATGAAAGGGAACCAAGAAAAGCACCCATTGGAGTACGTGCAACACCAACAACACATACATCTGTCCAAAAGTAATCAATGAAAATAATTAGACATGATAAAAATCTTTCACCCTTACATAATTTTCAACCTAGATATACATGCTGCAAGCCCCAATATTTTCGTCATACAGGATGATGATATGGATATGCATATAACCATGTGTGTGTAAGAACTAAGAGTTTGCTCATCAAAAAAGTTTTACGTATCCACATTCCCACACTGCACATAGCCTGCATCTCAATTTTTGGCATTTAAGGGGAACCTGCATTTATTCTAATGTAGTAATACATTCCCACACGGCCACACTGCACATAGTCCTGTGTCCTGTTAAGCCTTCGGAAGAAGCATCACATCCTATGAATGAAGAGAAAGATGTCCTAACCCACAAGAAAAGGCGGAGTTTCCCTTGAAGCTCTTGGCTGAAAGGGAGTTAATAAATAGGAGACTGACCAATTCTCTTCCTCATCATACAGCCCATAAAGGACGTCCCCGGAGTGAGTCCTTTTTCTCTGTTTCCTCTTGTTAATTTTTTTTTTATCAAAGAACATTTTTGTATGTTGTGTTAACAAAGTCCTTTTTCCTAATATCTGTGACCAAATGCAATTGCCATGTCATATATGCTTGTTAATATTTGTATATACGTAATGAATATGCAATATGTATTCTATGAATAAAAATATAAGTTCTTCTATTAGTGTACTGTGCAATAACAATTGAATTAAACGTAATTTCTTCTACTAGTAGGCACAAGAATTGAATTATGTCCATGATGACAAAAATACCTCTGGGCTTCAAATTTTCGGATGAAGCGGCAGGAGACATGGTGTGTGCCTTTATGAACCAAAAAAGCACAAGATCAATAAACCCAACAGATTCAGATAACCAAAAGAAAATCATAGCTTATCAGTCATATATCAGCAGCAGCACAGCAGGAAATCAGAACACACTTCCTATATGGTTAACAAGAAGCATGCCTGATGTAACAAAACAACCCCACTTCAATTTTCCCCAAATCATACTGTTTTTACAAAAAGAAATTTATTTTGAACCTTTCCCACAGAAAAATTCACACACCAAAATGAAATCTTTTAAAAAATTAAAAAAACTTACTTTTTAAAAAAATCACAATTTTTAAAGATCCAAATTTACACAGTGATCGTGAAAAATCTTCTACTTTGGTGCTGAATAATTAATATAGCATCTGGAAACATGTTTAGTTTATTCTTCCTTTGGGGAATCAACTTAACGCAAATGTGTTCCAAAGGCCCCAAATGGTCGCAGCCTTTTAAGAATGCTAAAAGCAGTTTTTAGTTATAAATGGTAAAAAATGAGCTTTTCATAAAGAATAAAGTTAAGAACAGTCCCGTGGACAGTCCGCAGATGTTTTGTTTTTTTTTAATTTAGTAAACCTCATCTCATATATTTGGATGAAAAGTGCATACCGCTCCATAATGAATTGAATGAACCATTTTTTAAAGAATATAAAAAATAATAATGAAGTAAATATCTCACCAAAGGAAGTATATACCTCGCTGGAAGGCTATGGAAGTATATGTACAGTAATAGGCTAGTAATAGCGCTCTTTCATAAATCTAACAAAAGTATTCTTTCTCTAATTTCAAAGCAGCTTTAACTGAAAAGTGGCTTATAAAACAAATTTCTAAGTCTCTACCTAAATTTTTGTAAAAAAAAAAAAACACACAGAGACAACTCCAAAAAATCTAAAAAATCAAATTTTGAAGTTTTGGATGCCATAAAAATCTCATTTTTCCGCAGATCATCAAAATTAAACAATAAACAGAGCTCAAATCCAACGAAGATCCACCTTCATCAACTTCCAAAAGAAAGAGAGAAAAGAATTATTTCTGAATCAATGAATCGTTCAAACTAAAAATCGAGACAAAGCTCAAGACTTTCACGAATCAGAAGCAGGAGATCATAAACGTGAAAAAGCAGTGTTGATCTTTGAAAAGGACAAAGAAACCAAAGAGAGATAACAAAAAAGATCGACAATTTACAATTCAAATCGGTTGAATTTTAGGTTTACATTGATTTCTTCCGATTAAAAAAAGGAGAAGAAGAACAAGAGGGCTTAAAAAGGTTACCTTCTTCAGAGACCCCGCAAGAGACAGAGAGTGAGAGACAATCAAATAAACCTTTTTTTTTTTGTTTAAATAGAGCCCGACATAGAGATCTGGTCATCAATATCGGCGGTTCAGGTTAAAACTAAAATTGAAATTATGTTTTTTTTCATTGAAAATTTGAAATGATTTTTTTAAAAAATAAAATATAGAAATTCAACCTTAATTATACGAAGAAAAGGAACGCCCAAAGCATTAAAAACATATAAAATTGAAATGATGTTGGATTTGTGTTTGTTATTTTAAAGGGTGGGTTGTGTGAACGGAGCGGATACAGATTGGATAGAGTCATATCCATATTCATATTAGAATTAGATATTCAAAAAGATATCTATATTTAATAGATATATTTAAATTAAATATATATATCTAATTTGAAAATCCAGATTCAAATTTGAATAATTATCTAAAATATTTGAAAAATAAAAATAATATATCTAACATATGAAATATGTACTAAAATTTAATTATTACCTGATATGAAACATAAAATTATAAAAATTATAAGTACACTTGGTTTAAAGTATAATAAATAATAAAAAAAAACTCATACTAAACCTAAAAATATAAAATTATTGATATAATAAATAATAAAATAAAATAAATTCAAGAGTAAAAAGTCTTAAAATATTTTATCAGTTTTGATTTACTATAAGAACAGGTCAATTCAGTCAATCAATAGGTGATCTCCAGTGAGATCGATCTCATTGGTTATTATACTATTACATTTTGAGTATAAATAAGACTAAAATTTAGGGTCCATTTGACAGAGCGGTTCAGACTAGGACTGTCAATAGAACAGATACGGATCGGATAGGCCCATATCTATATCCGTATCCGAATCGGATATTCGAAAAAATATCCATATCCAATATCCGACAGATATTCCAAAACACATATCCGTATCCAATTCAAAAATCCGGATATAGATTCGCATAATATCCAAAATATCTGAACCAAATTAAAATATAAAGAATTTATAAAATCTTAAGTCCTAACTTGATTAAATAGGTATCCATCAAAGACATAAAAACACACATCCTAATATAGTTAAACAACTATCCAACATGGTTAAATAGATTTATGTTTTGCCCTAGATCATGAGCCATTGAATTTTCATCTAAGAGTTGAAAAGAGTTCTAACATATATAAATAAAATAACAGTTCAGATACAGATATTGTTCGGATAGGATATAGGCTATATCCGATTCGATTTGAAAATTTTAGGATACGGATAATTTTGTTCAAATATGGATACAAATTTTTAGATGTCGGATATTTTTTGTATTTTCGAATACAGATTCAAATTAGATACAACTATTTTTTTAGATAATTGACATGTTTAGTTGGAACGCGTTGGAGAGGACGCTTGAACAAACAAACCTTTCTCCAACTTGCGTTGTAGTCCTTTGTCATTTACTGTGTTAAAAAGGTTTTTCTCAGTGTCTCCCCCAACCCCTCCCCCCTAGGCCCCTACCAATTAGTTGACCAGCCTGATCCGCAGTAACAGATAACCTGAGTTTGTACAGTGAAACGCCTACGTATCAATGTATCATCAGTGCCCGAACAAGGAACCCGTCATTCGTGACGTCAAACGAGAACATCAATCTGGACCGCATAAATGATGGAATATTGGGATGAACGGTGTGTGATCCATTATCGCAACTGCACTTCGGCGCCACCTTTTCAAAAAAAAGATTCACAGTTTACACGTCACTAATATATATCAGATTCTAGAGATTCGCAACCAAAGATAGCTCTGTCCACGTCAGCATACACGTGCGTACACGTAAAAATAAGTACAGCCTGTCAAGTATCTCGAAACGAATATCCTATTAAAAAAATAAAATAAATAAACACTTATAAATTCACTTAAATCCTTGTAAATTTGGATAAGACATACATGTCCCTACAAACACAAAAAATATCATATAAATCTCTAATATTAACTTCTATTAATTCACCTAGAGTTAGAATTAACTATGAGTGTAATTTGACTATTATACCCTCCAATCCTAAAAACATCTTTTAATATATTATCAAATATTTTAATTTATTATTCTAATCATACATATATAGAGAATAAAAGTTAAGAATTTACTATATATTCAAGTTATGAAATATAAAATGATTATTAATATATATGGTATACTAAATACATATTTATATTCGCTACCCTACGTAAAACTATAGTCCGGATCTAGTTAGGTCTGACTTCGATCAATCCATCGGTATCAAACTGTACAATCACTCTACTATTGGATACTGATGATATTGATCAAACTCAGACTCGACCGGATCCAATAGGAGAGTGACACAAATATCCAACAATTGACTGTGCAGTTTAATTAAAAGGTTGTGTAGTTTGGTTTATAGGACGTTCAGTTCGATACTCACTGGACAGATTTAAATCAATCCTAATTAGAATGAGATTATGAACAATGGAGGGATTGTCCTTGATAATTCTGTGTAAAATTATGAATAATGTAACTACTGTCTTTGACTATCCCATTAGTCTAAGCATATTTTGATTTTTTTAAAATACATAATTTTATAAATATATATATACTTTCTTACTATATTATATGAGTCATAATACCCAGGACCCATAATATAAGCCTCACTCACAAGCCCATGAGATGTCATCATTTCATTGGTTGGTTTTTTGGTTTGTTGACTTTTTCAAAAAAATGGTAAAATGACAAAATACAAATTTGCCCTTCATTAAAAATTTGTCTTATTAACCCAAATCCTCACATTTTCTCTATTGTAAATCTTAAAATCTTTACCTAATCTTAAAATCTTTAAAATCTTAAAATTATTTAGTTTGTTTACATTTATATTCAATCTTATCTTATTGATTTTAAGACTTAGTATTTTCTGAATGTTTATCAAACAATTTAAAATAATTTGAACGTTTGGATATTCTGTTTCACCAAAAAAAGAAAAAGATCGGACAGTTGTTATTCAAATAGTTTGAATAACAACCGTTCGATCATTACCTAAATTTTAAAATTATTACTTAAATTATAATTGAACCTAGATTACACCAAAAATTACCGAAATTGTTTTCATTAAAATCCTTCAAACAACTCATTTTCTCTAGGTAGTTATTGTATTCAAATTTAAATAAAAAACACATATAGTTAACATATGAAACTGTTATATTTTATATTGGTAGTTACAAATACATTTCTTAAATGTTTACATCTCTCACAACGATTTGTTACATTTATATAAAAACTGTTACATTTATATAGATGGAACAAACAATTATATTTACCTAAATGTCAAACAGTTATATTTACTATTTAAAATTATCTATTTCAATTTCTAGTGCACTGCCTTCCAAAGAAAATGTATCAGAATCCTCTGTAAAAGTATGTACTTCACTGTTACATTTATACGTCATTTCTATTTGCATTGTTAAAAGAAATGCACAACATGAGATAATGTTACATTTCAGAGTGTTACATTTATGAATGTAACAAAATTGTGTAAATGAATATCCGAGTTCGGGAGTCTAATATAAACATCACA
Source organism: Acorus gramineus (assembly GCA_030737835.1). NCBI lineage: Eukaryota > Viridiplantae > Streptophyta > Magnoliopsida > Acorales > Acoraceae > Acorus > Acorus gramineus. The sequence continues at coordinate 6,995,905 of CM060850.1, forward strand.
CGAACCAGTAATAATTAAATGTAACAATATCAAAATTACATTTATGAAATTATAACGAAACAAATATAAAAAAAAGTGTGAAATAGTGATCAAAACATAAAAAAAATTCATTTTTTTAATTGAAACATGTAACATAGATTGAATATTTGATCATCAAAAATTTAATTTCAAATTCGATGTGACTTTCATTCAATAAGATAAATAAAAAATAAAAAAAACAATTGTCCTACCTGATCCGAAAGAGAGATCAATTTCGGGACTGCTACGAATAAATTATAGGGATTAATGATTTTACACAATGCAAGGAAGAAGAAATACAATAATTAATGAAATCTCCACAATCCTAGGAATAAATTATATTGAATCATCATATACAAAATGTAAAAATTTATTAATGAGATATATACCTTATCTTAAAAACATATACCTCATTGAATGACTAGAGACTAATAAAAATATATGAATTGTCCCACGGGCATAATATAAAAATGCACAAATTATAACTCGAGCTTTACCAAAAAAAATTAGACGCCAGCAGACAATTTTTCTTAATTTCAACCATTTATTATGTTTCATTTTTTCCATAGTTCCATTTAACTCAGTTTCCATAAATGTGCATTCATGTGAAACCATTCATGTTAAACTATATTTCATCACATACCAAAATGTTTCTAAATAAATGACACTGAGTGAGTTATACATTTGAATCTCAAACCCGACTCACATCTCCATCAAACCAAGGTGATTGGCTTTGGTATAATATTTAAATAATCATACCGTCCGAATAGAGTCGGATCAGGTTACCCACATAACTCATCCCATTGCTATCTCTAAAAACAATCCTACAAAATTGGGAAACTTGGAAAGGCCAGGGCTCCTCTATGTTTGAACAACTAGAACAACATGAGCTTTACCAGAAACAATTCCCCTCACACAGTTCTTGACCTCTTCTTATGTCTGGATTCATCACTCATCAAAGAATTCAAGATCCTCTCTATCGACGAAACGCGATCCGATTCCAAGCCCTTCTCCCCATCAATCTCATCCGCGCTTCTTCCAGACTCCCCCGCATTCAATTCCTTCTCAGTCTCAGGCGCGACAACCTCCCATTCGATGCCCATCGCCTCAGCCTGATCCGCGAACAAGGCCTTCGAAATTCTCGACCCACAAATCCGTTTATATGTCTCGTAATCACCCGCCCGAGTGTTGCCGCCCTCCAACACCTTCAAAAGCGGATGCAGCACTGACACGACGTTGTTTGACTTCTCCAAACTGTTCCTCACCTTGAAAAACTCTGCGACGAGCTCTTCCTTGCTGAACTGAACCAGAGCTGCAGTTTTATCCAAGAAGCAGATCATCGTGACGGAGTCCCAACCGAAGGACTTTCTCATGTAGTCCTTCAGCTCAACTGGTTTTAGATTTGATGGGAATCCCCAGATGACGACGATGTTCTTCAAGACGAGCTTTGGGTATTTGCTGTAGCTCGGGTCAAGGATCACAGTGTCCGTGCTTAGATTGAGGATTGTGCTTCCGCACCGGGTGGTGTGTATGAGATTCATGTGGTTTTGGAGCTTCTCGTGCTCAGCGAGATTGGCGGGTGCTGAATGGAGTTTGAAATCGATGCCTAGCTGACTGCATGACTGGGCAAAAATGCATCCCGTCATGAAAGCGTCATAGCCAGCTTCGTGCTTGGCGCCTGAATTGGACCTGTGAAGGTTAATCAGAATCTAAGATCGTGTTTGGAAACGATTTGACAAAGAGCTTGTCAGTTGAAGAAGATTTGGAAATTAGCTTTCCACGAATCGTGCTTTTGTCAGATTCCCAAAAAGCTTTTTTTTCTTTTTTTATAGCTTGGGACGCGTTTGGAAGGGAGTTTGGAAAGACTTTTTTTTTTTTACTTAAATCAGCTCTTGAAAACAATTTCAGTAAGCACACTTTTAGAAAGTTGTTTTTATAACTAAAAGCTCTTTTTAACTTTTGTCATAAGCGGGGACCATTGGGGATTTGAAAACGAGTTTGGATTAAGTATGATTCCTACAAAAAGCAGACTCTCCAACAAATGCTGCCGAAAATTTGTTTTTCACATTCTCCAAAAGTTGGGACCACTCAGGGTGTTTGAAAACAGGTTTGGATTGAATATGATTCTTCCAAAAGCAAAACTTTCAAAAGCTGCCTAAACCTATTTCCAAACACTATGTTTTCTTTGATATAATGAATAGTACTATAAAAGTAAAAGATTTAGAAAAATACCCTGCTTCATCTGTCTGAACCTCAACTTTCACGTACTGGCGTGGAACTGATAAAGTAATCTTCGAATCAGAAGCAACATGTGGGCATATGAGGGCAAAGGCTGAAGAAAGCGATTTACTATTTCTCTTCATGAGATTCTGACTGATGAGGTCGGTCTTTAGGAGGTGCTTTGTGTCGATGATGTGTGGGAAGATTTTGTGCACCCGGTTTGAGAATTCGGCTATTGTGGGAGGAAGAGGGCCGAAGAATTTACTATATATGTGTGCAACATCTGCATGCCACAACAAAGAAGGTTGAGAAGCATGTCACGTGGATATATAAGAGAAAGGATTGGAGACTCTTATTAAAAGAAACCCAATTTTTACGGGGAAAAAATACCTAGAAAACAGTTGTGACCAACAACCAATTTTTGTTCTGAAGCAATTAGGTCTACAACATGACGGAATGCAACAGCTGATTGTACCTTTGCTTCTCTTTCTTTTCGCAAGTCTTCCAACACCTCTTCCTGCGGAGTAAAAGCCAAGATCAGGAAAACAAGCTATATTTCTCAACATGTTCCAGACTAATCAATTTACAAAGTTGCGGATACATTATTAAAAGAATGCTTTAAATGAATAGATACTTAGAATTCAACATGACTCTATTTATCAATTTTCTTCCCGAGGCAGCATTTGGAAACGAGTTTGAAAGCTTTTAGAGAACCTGCACTTGCGAGAACCGTACTCAATCCAAATTCGTTTCCAAGCCTCCCAACGATCCCAGTTTTTTTTTATAAAGCAAAAAACAATTTTTCATTATAAAAAATAATTCTCAGAATCTAACAAAACTATGTTTCCTAAAAAAAATTCAAAAGCTGCTTTGAGTGAAAAGTAGTTATTCAAACTCGTTTCCAAACTCAGCCTAAGGAAATCACTGGCAGCCAATAATACATTATAATAACTATACCCTATAAAAATGTTATAAATGGAGAGAAACCTAGAATTCAAGATGATTCATGACTCTTACTAAGATCTTGCATTTATCAGATTTATTCAAAGGAAATCACTGGCACCCAAGAATAAATTATATCTGAACTCTGTAAATCTCCACATCCACTAACATCAACCCAACTATAGAGAGAATATAAGTGAGAATACTATAATGAAGTCATTTCGCACCATGGATGACAACTATTAGGCTACAGTACTGGCTTATTCCCCCATTTCATTCCTCCAAATCAAACACAATGTTTTGTATATAATATCTAATTTGGAGAAAAAGTTAAGCCATGAAGCCTCGAGGCATAATAATCATAAGCAGGTACAATAAGATTGTTAAAGATTAGAAGTTTATCATTCCATACCATGAGTAATGCCTTGTCATTTTCAGAATCTGTATACACTACTTTCTTCTTTCCTGAGATTTCACCATCCGTGTGGACCAATGCTAGATCGTTGAAATGCTTCCGTATGACCTGTATATTTCAAAATTCATCCATGAAGAGCATATCAATGCTGCAAACACCAACATATAAAAATGTAAAATAAGATGGAGGTATATGTTTCTGAAATTACAAACTAGTTACAATTCATATCCTAGCAAAACATACTATAAATAAAGTAAGATGGTCATTTCCTTTGGAGAAATGGCCCACAATACAAATATTTCATAAACAATTTATACAGTGACGACTCGCATGTTCATAGTCCAAAAAAGTTGAAAACATAAAATTTGAGGTTTGCATTCTTTTTGATAAAATATCATGATTATAATATAATGGAATCATCAAGAAAGAAATATATACCAATTTGATCAGTCTCAACTGGTGAGAACTGAATCCATCTAGTACAACAGCTGGTCGCATCTTGTAAAAATCTGTTTGAAGCTTGAGCTTAGAATCTTCAGAACTTCTGTCGAAATTATTCTCCCCGCTAGAGCTCTGTGCTATCCAATCTCGCCATTCAGAAAATTGGATCTTCATCCTCTCAGTGAAAAAGACATCTGAAGTACTTGAAAATGATATATCTCCATCTACAGCTTCTTCTGAATAGCATAAATATTTACGAAACTTGTCCTCAAGCGTTGAATATAAGCTACGCACTTCAGCTTCTTGTGCTCTAGATATGTATGATATTCCTGCAATACACCCAATTCAATATATTACATAAGGAAGTGAATGAACATAACACCGACTGTTATCGTGGTACTCGGTATACTAATTTTGAACAGAAACTCTTCTAAAAGAAATGACCAAATAACCAATCACAAGTAGCCAAGCTTTTTATAGAAATCAATAACCATGTTTTCCACCAAATTTTCTTTCATGTCTCATAAAATTCTTATTACATGATTCAATAGCACAAGAGATCATTGCACCCCAAATTGATATCATGTGTTTGTAATCTATCCTTGACCTAAACAGCCAAGCTGATTGCAATTGGGCAAACATGTGTCCATATTGACATGATTATCAGATAGAAAAAATAACACAACTTATACATTACAAAAAACAATCAACTCTTCATTTTTAAAGCAAATATATTATATGTTCAAATCATAAGTTGTCCGTAGTTACACAAATTACAACCACAATAAAATGCAGGAAAAGCATTGATGAGACATGCACATGGGATAAAATAAACACCTTCATATATGCAAGTATTGAAATCGAACTGGTGTTTTGCCAAGAAATCCATTGAACTCGTTTGGCAGAGGAACTCATAAGAGGATCCATCAACAGGGAGCTCCTTTCGAGGAAATATATAAAAATTATGCCTGCAAAACACAAGAGAGCAAAGAAAACGATCAATCAATTCACAACATATTCCATGCTTCACCGTTTAAACAGATAGAAGAACAACATTGCATCACACAATGAACAGAATAACCAGAAATTCGAGTTGAATAGCACCACCAAGCTCATAAAAGACACAACTTCATACCACAACATTTTCCATGCTTTTTCATTAAAATACCGCAAATAGACTTTTCAGAACAAATGAAACAGATGGAAGAACAACAATTCGTTAGCTGATGAACAGAAAAACAGAAATTCGAGCAGAATAGCACAACCAAACTCATAAAAAACACAACTTTATTCGTCCAACGAGTCCCAAAAGCAACTTTTGGTACATTTCCAACATCTAATGAACTGAAAAACAGAAACTCAAGTTGATTAGCACAATCAAGGAGTCCCAGATCAAGTTTGTTTGCATCATCCGATGAACAGTAAAACTGAAATTTGAATTGAATAGCACAACAAAATTCATAAAAGACACAACTTTATTTGTCCAATGAATCCCAAAAGATTCTTTGATACATTCCATCACCCAAACAAAAAAAAACAGAAATTCGAGTTGAATAGCAAAACCAAACTCATGAAAGACACAATTTTATTCATCCAATGAATCCAAAAGCAACTTTTACTATATTTCATCATCTAATGAACAGAGAAAAACAGAAATTCGAGTTGAATAGCACAACCAAACTCGTAAAATGGAAAGAAATTATTCGTCCAATGAGTCCCAAAAGCAACCTTACATTACATCATCCAATGACAGAAAAACAGATATTCGAGTTGAAGAGCACAACAAAACTATAAAAGACTTAATTCGTCCAATGAATCCCCAAAGCAACTTTTGATACATTTCCATCATCCAATGAACAGAAAAACAGAAATTCAAGTTGAAAGGCCCAACAAAACTCGTAAAATATACAACTTTATTCATCCAATGAGTCTCAAAAGAAACTTTTGATGAAAGCTCTTACGGGTGGGCGATGAAGGAGTCCTTCGAAGGCTCCCACCGGAAGGGGCAGACGCCGAACTGGAGGACGGCGAACCTCTCGGCGGAGTCCTTCACCTTCAGATACCCCACGTCAGGTCCGTCGAAGTCGAATGCCTCCCTCCACGGTGCGCTCATCAGCCCCGTCATCTCCAGATCCACCGACACGAAATCCGAGGCCCTTACCAGCCGCCGAAGCTCCTCCATCGCCGCCGCGAAGTTCTCCCTCGTCACCCTCTTCACCGCCGCTCCGCCGCCGGAGGCGGCGGCGGTGCAGAGGTGGCGGGGACGGAGGGTTAGGGTTTTACAGATTGCCCTGAACAGACATTGTTTCCTCATTTTTTTTGGTCTTTTTTGTCGCTCATTGAAACGTTTGTTTTGAAGGGGGAGGAGAAAAAGGTCCACTTGATGGGTTTTAATTACGTTCGTCTGATTGAAGTCTAACACTGATCAGGTGATATATTCCCAGAACATGAAAGGGACTGTTTGGGTAGTGAAATAGGAGTGAATAAGCCCCAGACCATGTTTATTTAAAGAGTGTTGTTACACTTAAATTTTTTTCATAGTGCAAAACACAGTCTTATATACCACATTAATAACCTAGTAAAGCATATGACTTATTAGATATTGTATATATTATATTAAATATTTTCTTACACTTATTAAAAATTGGTTCATTCAACTCGAATGGAGCGATATGCACGTTTTATCAAAGCATATACCTCATTGGATGATGTTTACTATTTAAAAAAAAATGAAAAATATGTGAGGTCTGAGTTTTGGTTGTTAAATGTGACAGAGTCTTAACATTTTCCTTGTTTAAAAAGAATAGAGAGAAAAAACTATGTTTAAATAGGTGATGAAAAATTAATATTCATAGTCTAAATCCTCTGATTATGTTATTTCATCAAATAGGCATTGGCCCAGCCCGGCCTGTTGAAACCGGGCAGCTTGGGCCAGGCCCGTGGCCGGCCCTGGGTTTTGGGCCCACTGGCGGGCCAGCGGCCCCCATTTTAAACATGTTATATCTTTTTATTTTTAATTTTAAACTGTTTATTTATATATAAATGTTAAAATAACACAAAATTAAAGGTATAATGTTGAGAAGAAAATATATACATTTATTGAATTTTTAAAAATGAAATATAAAATGAATTAATTACTTGAAAAATTGAATCACTATATGTATCTAGGTTGGCACCTACACAAATGTCAATAATTTGCATGATTCAACCACAATTCAAAAGTTATTTAAAATTATTGAAAATGAGACTGCCCGGGCTGGGTTTTGGCCCTACGGCCTAGGCCAGGCTTTTAGGCCTAACAGGGACCCTTAAACACAATCACGTGAAATGATTTTTGTTGTATAAATAAGTATTATGTATATAGATAAAAAATAAATCATTTTTCAGTTTAATTATGTTTTTAGTTATTTTCGCTAAGAAATGTAATAATGAATTTTTTTGTTTGGTTTGATCTTTGATAAATTGAAGATACAAAGATAAAAAAATATAATGATTTCTAAAAAAAATAATATTTTATATCTGAGCATTATAAGATGTGATTACAAATGATTTAACATATGAGTACCTTTTATATCAATAGAATAGGTCGAGTAAGACCAATACCTGACATAATTATATCCATTTATTTTTACAGACAAATAGATTTTTTATGCTTATTCACCCATCTCCTCCAACTTATTTCCCTTCTATTCCATTACACAAACCAAAGAGAGTCCATACAAAAGCAAAGGATCCAAAAACAAGGAAAGACCACAACAGCAAGACCTCCTTCACAGATAGCAAGATAAAATAAAAAAAATCATAAGAAACACAGTTGAGAAGCTCAAAAAGATAAGCTATGAAACTAAGAGCACTTGGTAAAGAAAGGATACCTCTACAAATCTGTATACGTTATCCTATGTTGATTCTACAATATTATAAAGTGAAATAACTAGATCAAAATATCCAAGTTTTCAAAAGATTTTGATCACTAAATGAATGCGAACTTTACAAACACCCACAGAATGCATAGGATCAAAGAGATTTCACCTGTACATATCCTTCCATTTCTTTAAAAACATAATCATCTAATCAATGATTATCGTGTAAAGTGATCTTTATAGCATCAAACATCCATATAGTCAAAATCTCCACACCCCCCAAAAAAAAAAAAATCCCTGTCATTGAGATGAAGATGGATTTTGCATGTTTTCGCTTCTTCGCATTGGCAGCTTCATCGATCGTTATGAACGCAATGATCTTCCCCAGCATTACCAAAGGAGCCCCGCCACCTGAGTACATGATGTTTGTCTGCCCGTTCGTGGTCACTGGTGTCTCTGCAGAGCTTGTCTGGTGCGCTTTCACTATGAAGAGCGAAGTATGAAACATCTCTCATTCATGTCTTCCCTTCTTGAATGAAATTAAAAATGTGTTTTGTGACTAACTTTTGTTCTTAAACAAGTAGTATAGCCTTTTTTGGTGATGTCTAACACTGAATTGCTGTGGGAACATATTATTGAAGGGTTGAAGAATCTTATGTTGCACACATTGTTTCTCTTGATGGATAAAAAGAATCACTTGAGATTTGTATTGTACAACATTGGATTTATTCATCTTTTGAAGGGAATGTTTCGTCCATCAAAAACATCTATCAATAAATGTCAAATGTTGTTACATAAAGTTAATTCTATGGTTATCATATTAAGGGTTTTCAACTTTTTTGTGGACGCATGTCAATCACATCAATACGTGTATGGATGGATGAAAGTCATTCGTTTTGGATTTTATTTGACAATTTTGAATGCAGAATATCTAGTCATATCTTTCATTTAACAGCTATGTTTGTGATGTGTCTCATTTTTCTTCTACTTTTGTTTGATCCCCCAATTAAATCCAACATATCATATTTCATAGACTTTTTTTATTTATCATGCAACACATATCCAAGAAGAGTTTTCAAAGATAAAGTACAATTGCCTTATAAAATTTATACAAACACCAAACACTAACCAACACACAAAAAGTGCTCATAGCCAACCTAGCAACCTGTTATCAAACTTGACCTAATGTTGTTAGGCAAAGATAGAAGGTACTACAAAGAGGTTGGGATCAGGAAGAATTATGCATGTTACTGTATCTTGTATACAACATTTTTCGATGAAGTCATCCTTTCGCGAAGCTGTATGCATTTTGATTGAGTTATTCATTGATACTTCCTTGTTTCTGCATTAATATACATCTATATGACAGTATACTTTGTAGACAGATTGATATGCTCGCAAAACATTCAGAGATATAGTCCTCAAGAATCATAATGTAATTTATTTATTTATCTAAAGCATATAAGAATCTTTTGATAGATATTTATTAGTTAGAGGAGCAAATTGATAGATATTGTGTCTTATGCAACCCAAAAAATATGATGGCAGAATAAGAAACATACAACCAAAACATAAATTGTCTTGATAGCTGCCATGAAAACTATCTATTCTAGAGTAGTAATCTATCTCGCATAAGACTATGTCTCACACCAAACAGGGGCTAAAAGCATGGGAGGTGAAGGGTGGGTGAGGTAGCAATCTCATTGTGGCAAGAGGGTTATGTCACAAAAGAAATAGTGACATTGCAAATGGGCGGTCTTGGGTTGTGTAACATGGGGTCGGGGTTTCCCCATCTTGAGGCAGTGATTGGGATACATCACACATGAGAAGCTATTGGAGCTCTTGATGGAGGCGGCAAAGAAAACTGGCGCATTAAAGGAAGGTTCAAGTTCCAGTCCCAATCCTTATATATGAGGGGTCTGAGAAATGATTTTGTAGGGAACAATGTCAAAGAAAAATGAATACATATATTCCACAAGTAGTATGTAAAGCTTAATATGAAACTATGACCAGGAAAATAGAAACGAGAAGGTACCTTAGCGGAGTGCATCTATTCCTGGTAGATACAGAGCTATCTTTCATCAAATTTCGGTCAGTACACATCGGAAAGTCAGATTGATCCGGACAGCCTTTGCTTTCGCACGTTTGGGCACCGAATGGACCCAATCTCGCTGGGTATAGCCTCTCATCACCAACAATGATCCATGCTTCAGCATGAATTGGTGCTGATTCGGGGATTTGGTTTTCAATCCTTTGCTTGTACTAGCTGGTGCTTTCTCTGCTCAGACAAATCAATGAAGAGTGTTTTTGTCAAGGAAAACTGACATCTCAGGCATAATATTTGGTCGTTGATAAACTCAAGACATTCCTGCAGATATCAGCAGCATATGAGGTCTCTTATAAAGTATATACTCTACTATTGCAGTATATACCCAATTAAGGAAAATGCAAATATGTATGCATTTCCCAGACATGTTTATATCTCTCTAGTCTCTAATCTTCATTCTCTACCTGATTATCGTATAAAGCTTGGTTGGAGAGTTCATCATCCTCAGCCCTGTTATCTGATTCTCCTTTATTATCCTCATCCATGTTACTAACTCCTTTCTCATCATCCTCGTCCATGTTATGGAATTTGAACATAACTCTTTTTTTTTTTAAAATAGAATCTCTTTATCCATGAATTTGTTTTTATCTTTGAGGATTTTATTAATGAGTAATGGGTATATTCTATTTAGAATTCTCAGACATTAATCTAACAAGGTATTAAATAATCCATTTCTGCTATACCTGTTGGTCCAAATCATATTGATTCTGCTGACGGGCATAAAAAAGAGCTTCATTTTTTAAAACTAGCTATTCTATTGATGTATTGCAGTAAGTTGTTTTCTGCATTGTATTTCTGGTGCACATTTCCACAGTTATCGTCATGGCATATTTTTACATAGCTGTATTATATATCAAGACTTAACAAAATTATGGAATCTCGCTTTCATTCGAGTATGTACTTCACTTTTTGTGAAGCATGCATTTCATTACATAATTATATACTGCAAAAAAAAAAAAAAAATCAAAACGTGTTTTTTCTCCAAAAGTGACTCAAGCATGACTGTGCAACATTTTCCTTTAGTTTTTCAGCTAACTTGCAGAAATTCCAGTGATAAACATTGTCCTACCTTGGGATGTTTTGCTTGGCTTCTTCCTTAATAGGAATTCCCTTTCACAACCAAAGGAGACCGATGCGATTTCTGGAGTAGGTCCATAAAGTTTCTCATCATCAGCATGCCAGCCCACACAGTCAGAGCCGCATTTGTATCGATTCAAGAGCAAGCTATTAAAGCTACTCCCCGGGAGACCTTCATGGACCTGTAAATGAGAATATATGGAATCAATTGAAAAAGAATATGAAACATTACTTGTGCAGATCAAATAACCAAACATGCCACTGATATATTCAGATGAGTATCCTTACTTCCTCCAAGATGGCTTTAAGTGGAGGAAAATCATCCCATGAATACGCATGGGGCTGATATCCACTGTACCTCAATTCTGGCAGCCCTTCACTTGCAACATAGCATGTGTCTCTTGGCTGCAGGGAAAGATAGATCATTAATTGGTAGAGAAAAAGGGTATAAAATTTGCACCATGAAAAAAGAGACTTCCATTTTGACATATAGATGATTCCATAAAACAAACTTCACTTGAAATACAATCTGGTTTAATAAAAATGTTAATTCTAAAATTTCATTAAAAAGCAGAAAGACTTCACTTAACCTATATTTTATTTAGAGTTTAGTGGTTCAGTGTTAATTCTAAAATTTCATTAAAAAACAGAAAGACTTCACTTAACCTATATTTTACTTACAATGTAGTGGTTCAGGTGACATATTTGCAATATACAATTCACATTTCTGGACCAGGATTTTGAATTTCTAGCATCATTCAAGGAAAATGCTTAGCATTCACAACTATTAAACACATTCTGGCGCTTTTCTTTCATTTTACAAACATTTACATGGATGTTTTACAAATATAATATTGACATGAGTTATTAGTATATTTCTATTCATCTAATGATTTGATCAGTCAGGTCGCATTTTATCTAATTTTGAAGAGAAAATCATCCATAGTATTAGAATTAAATGAATGACAGGAATAATACTTGTCCTTGTAATAATATCACACTATAGAGGTTGTGAGTGGGAAACTCACGGGAAGGCAGACACGTAACACAACATCTCAAGGTGTACTTACACAGTCATACAATCATCAAATCCAACACAAGGAGAGAAAAATACAACCTCAACTCATGATCAGATCACCATTCTGCAGAGTTAAGGCTTCATGAACGTACATAATATTAGATACATAGTGAATATGTGAAACCCAACTGAATCAGCCAAACCCCCACACCCCCACACCCAACACACACCCAATTTGCATCCGGTCCAGTGAGCTAAATAACAGTAAGATTAAAACCACCATCCTACAAAGTCCAACCCATAAACTAAATCAGTTCACAACACACTTGGGGTTAGCTCGTTGGCTAGAGCCATGGGTCTACTTCCCATAGATTTCGTGTTCAAATCCCCCAGACTTACTTGATGCACAAGGAATAGCTCACAGTGCGTCCCCATGTACGCGTACCAATGTGCGCCCAAAAAAATAAAGCATGTGCAGCCATGTGCGACACACACGGCTGCACATGCTGCAATGTGAAAGACTGAAAGCCTCCAAGCGTTCGAACCCCGTTCAAGCTTCGGGCATTTAAATCCCATTCTTTTGAATGCCTCAAGTATGAGATAAACCCCTTTCGAACGTGGTTCTTCCCAGGCTTCAGGCATTTGAATGGGAACAAGGTTCGTCCCAGCCTTCAGGCGTCCAGACCCCGATTGAACGGGGTTTGTATTCTAAAATGTTTTTAAAAATAAAAACAATAGGTTCGAACTACTATTGCACACCCAATGTGCGGTCGCATGTACATTACCACATATGCAGTCTACACATTCATTTTAAACATTGGCACAGGGTTTGTGAGAGAATTTGTCCATTTGAGGGTTTTTTACAACTTGGCCAGTCCGAAGAAAAGAAGAATGAAGGTTCTAATGAGTAAATTGACCCATGCATTAATTGATATTACCCAAAAGATCCCAATTTGACTGAACTTTTGCAACATCTAATCTCCCCCAAATCAATAATTTCACCCATTAAAGCAATTGATCAAGAAAGAAAAACCCAATTTTTTTTTCCAATCCAGACAAACATCAACAGAAAACACAAACAAAAACGAAGAAAGAGAGAGTTATCAATTGAATCGAAGAGAGAGAGAGAGAGAGGAGACCTGAAGGCAGGACCGGCCGAAGACGCGAATGGAGGGTCGGGTCCAAGGGATCCGCTTGTCCAGGTAGTCGAACCACTCCCATGAACGGTCCGGCGAGAGGAACCTCGCCACGTAGACGACATCGCTGCCGTCACCCAGATCGATCACCGTCCGGTTCTTCTTCAGGTGAGCTTCATTAGGGTTTGAGCTTGTAGTGTTCGTGAAGCCTGACCCGCCGATTCTTCCCAAACTCATCGGTTCAAACTTCAAACGGAGGGTTTGGGTTGGCTTGGGGGCGCTATGGTTAACGAGGATTTCTTTGAATCTGGGCCGTTCAATCGGAGTCCGGATCCACTTAGAACGGGCTTCAATCAGTTGTTGTGTCAGTATCGAACAACGTATTAATTGAATTATATACCCATTAATCGAATTGTACAATCAATTTTTTAATACATATTTTATTCTGAGCTGGTTTAGTAAGGAGATAAGTGGTGAAATAAAGGGTAGTTATAGGGATAAGTTAGTGGAATGACAGTTTAACCCCATTTGATATAAAAAATAATCATGATAAATTATGGACAGTTGTTCCAATTTTAAAATAAAAATAAAGATATTTTATTCTACCTAAAAGTTGGGATATCATTTATCTTCACTTTTTATCCCAGTTTTGACAAATGTAAATGTGAACAAAATTGATAGACTTTTATTTTCTAAAAGTAGAACAAATTATTCTCAAAACTTTAAAGCCTTGCCAAACTAGCCCTTATTGAATATTGATGGTATTTAAGAATCCATGTTTTATCCGATAGCTGACTAGATATAATAGGAAAGTGAAATGTGTACCCAACAATTGACTGTGTAGTTTAATTTATAGGTTGTGTAGTTCAATTAATATGTTGTATAGTTCAATACTGACTGAACTGACTGAAATCAGTCCTGACTGGATCCGGACCCGTTCAATCGGTGTTCCTTTTCATTTGAGAAAAAACCCACTAGAAAGAATGATTTTGTATATAAAATAACTTTATAATAAAATTTAATTATTAGGTTTTTAATGTTTTAAAAGTATATTTTTATTATAGGTGAATTAATTTTTTAAATTAAATATGATTTTTTGAACTGTTTCAAAATATGTTTTGACTTTTTCTATTTCTGGAAAAATAAAAACCACTTGAATGATTTCAAAATATGGGGTGGGAGGCAGTTAGGGACACCGATGTAAATAATCGTTTGGATATGTGTTTATTTTTATTTTAGTTTTTTTTAGTGTAGAATCCATCCAAATGCTGCCCCAAAAAGGGTGCGATGGGGATATTGAGATTTTATAAAGCTGATTGGATTTTTGAAAGCATTATCTGAACAAATTTTTGAACATTTGAAAAAATTTGCAAAGAAAACATGTGGAAGGATCATTGACAAGCAAAAGTAGGCACTATTTAGATTAGCATTTGACATTTAAATAGCAAAATTCGCCCAAACAAAAATCCAAACCATAGCTTAATCTAATCTAATTTTGAAAAAAAACTACAGACATTAAAATAGATTTTACTTTTAAAATGATTTTTTAAGAAACCCAATAAAAATATATTTCATAAAAGTTCATTTTAAATGCTATTTTAGATAAATTAAAAAAAATTAAACTCATTTTCAAATATTGTCTTTAATGTGCCCTTATTTTGGATGGATTTATTTTATAATAACACGAGAAATATTGATCACATTTGATTAGTTGTTGGGCAATAGACTTTTATCTGGACTCACTTATATATATATATATATATTACATCATAATAAATTATATTAAATTAAAATTATATATATAATTAAACACAATATAAGAATAATCTTCTTAAATAAATTATATATATATATATATATATATATATATATATATATATATATATATATATATATATATATATATATATATATATATATATATATGTATATATATATATATATATATTTCATAGTCTCTAACCACTACAATCGATAGTATACTAAAAACATTTCATGTGACATCTTTAGTTTTCCAATGACACATCCATCTCCAAGACAAAGCTTAAGAGAAAAATTCTTAATTTCCATCACTTTCAAATAGTACATTTTTGCAGCTGCAGATGCCTCAGTTTCCTTGAACTGGGAATGTGATGGTAACTGAGAATTCATGCACTCTGATTGCATTATTTTGTCATATATAGATACACATATTGCACACTAAATGCATTTTTTTTTTACATCCATTTGTACCATATTTGTTTTGCTGGGTATGTGATTAGAGAAATAAGAATCAAATTAAAGACCAATGGAAAGTAACCTCAGCAATAGCTTAAGAAAACTGGATGCATAAAATCATACACAAATCCTGAGCATCAAGTAACTTATGACCTGTTGAAACTTGCAAGATTTTGTATATATGTGGATTATTTACATATATCCCCTTACAAAAAATATATAATCCTGCAATAATATGGACCTAGTGTTAAATTAATTATGTAAACCTCCATGTACGCAACATTACGAAAATATATATATAAGCAAGTGCGAATAATTCCTTCGAGAGCGTTTGGAATTACAATTTGGGTGACTATATTTTTCTAGGGTAAAAAATGGTAGATGTGTTTTTAAATGCCGAAGAATGATTATATTGAAAAACATGATCAGATTTTGAATTATAAATGTTACTTCCAAGCAAATTTTTAAAAAGCAAAATTTTTTCTTGAAAAATTTAATTTCAATAGCGAAAAAAAATGTTCTAGGAATTAAACTGCATTTTCAAATGCATCTTTGTAAGAGGACAAATATAAATATAACCATTGATAAAATGTACTATTAATAACCTACACTTGATGGTTAATTGGCTAGCTGGAGTCATTGTTTTGCTTCTCTAGAATCTTCAAACTTTCCTAGTGCATTAGTTTTGTGGGTGATCATGTGAAACAAACAAACACACAAAAAAAGTCCTAAAATTTTCATGAAGCACAAAAAGAGGGCTTCAAATAATATCTGCCTTTTAAATAAGAAATTGGAACATTAAACTAAAATAAAACTGTGTTAATATAATTAATAGTATATATTTAGATATGCATGCATCCAACTGTGTTGTCACCCACCAAAAAAAAATCTCTGTGTTGCAGATTTCCACTTCATCATTCATTTCTTGTGAGCCCCTACTAAAAACATCCTCTGAAAAACAAACAAAGCCCTCTATGAAAGGCTTCTTGTGCATATAAGGAAAGACTTACCTCTGATGAAGAAGGAAGAAGTGAAGACAACTGAGGCCTGGGGAAAGAAAGCTAGGGCTCAAGAAGAAACCCTAGATGATGACAGATAGATGAGAAAGCACATGCCCCACACAGCAAAACCTTTTTTTTTGCTTGTGTTGGCTTGTGCTCTCTCTCTTCTGTCAACATATACAATTCCCTCCAACATATCCCTGTATCAAAAAAAAAAAGGACATTATTATTAACAATACATGCATTTGCAATGGAGACTACTATACATGCATTTGCAATGGAGACTATGTATGGAAATACATTCATGCATATATGGTGGTTTTATGTATGAATGGGGGACTATACAATAACTTGCCTGGTTATTTGATAGAATTTAAAGACTAGCTCTCCATGTGTATGGTTGTCAATGGCATTTTGCATTTGGAGAAGAAATTTAAGGAGTGCTATTGATTGATATTACCATTGTAGGAAAAAAAAAATACAAAACAAAAAGATGAATATTTTGAATCAAGGAATATTCATTATATGAGCTTTGTTAGAGAGAATAGATAGAAAGGACAGAATGTTCAAAATTCAAATCATGCAAAACACGCTAATTAAGTACTTAAATACCTTATTGATTCTTTCTAAAATAATTAAATGGTATTTTCAAGGAGATAAAAAATAAAAATGGAGGTGGGTTATGATTAAAAATTTTATTTTTTTGTAATTAATTCTGTAGAAGAAAATCAACAAGAAAAAAAGATCTAACCAAATTAAAAAAGAAAAAAGAAAAAAAGACCATGTTCGCATGATTTTTTTTTCCAAAAAATTGAAAAACTATGGCATGCAATGCCATCTCCATATCTTAATAACAAAAATTTAGAATATATCATACAAAAAATACATTTTTTTTTATAAATGTACTCTCAATAAATCGCAAGACCACCAAAAAAAAACCCCAAAAAGGTTCCATTTTTTCCTACATCAACCACACAACAACAAATAAAAAATTTATTTGTATAATTATAACATAAAACCAGAAATAAGAATCATAAATCAATAAACATGACAAACATCAAAGAAAAAAAAATACAATGAAAAAAAAAAGCAAACAAAAACTACCACAAAAAAGAAGAAGGGCATGATATATTTCATGCATTGAGAAATATAAATGAAATGAAACAGTAAAAAATGTGTGCTCCACTGCTTATGAAAGCCTAGGCCACCGGCTACAACCGGTTTATTACAGGCTACAACCGGTCATAGGTTCCTCCAAACTTAGCTGGTGTAATTAATGGCCTGAAAATATACTGAACAAAAAAATAAAATTAAAAATAAAAAATGTTACATTCAAAGGTCCAAAAACGGTTACTTTTGCAGAGACTGAACTGCGTCTTTGTAAGAACTATAAAAGGTCCTTAAAATATATAGTAAGTATAAAGGGCCAAATCCAAATAACCCCCTGTGAACTGTTTGAAATCCATATAACCCACTGATTTTTTTTAAAGTCCATATAACCCCCTAAAAATACTTATGTAAATTCAAATAACCCCCTGAGATAAGCTTCTGAATTCTGGTGACAGATGAGGAATATTATGTGAATATTCTATTTGGTTAACCCTCAATAAAAACATGGTATACTAAAATAACCCTACAATTTATTAAAAATGCGAAAAACATTTTATAAGTGACGATTTTTTACCTCTTCAAATAGATTATAAAACCCAACTCGGAGGGGTAAAATCGTCATTTACAAAGACTTTTTCATATTTTTAACATATTGCAGTTTTTTTTTGTATATTACGTTTTCATCCAAGGTTAACCAAACAAAAAATTCACATGATAATCTTGATAATCTTAATCTGTCAACGAAAATTAAATTTAATGAACTATTATGATTTACGTATGTGTTTTGAAGGGGTTATATGAATTTCAGGAAAAAGCAAGGTGTTATATGGATTCCGGGCAGTTTACAGGGGGTTATATGGATTTTTCCCTATAGTATATTATAAATATGTTGTAATGAGTGATGTTTAAGTGATTTATTTATGACCGGATGTGGCAGGTTGGTGGACCTATGTCGTGGGTTATTTTAGACCGTTCGATTAGATAGCGGACACTTGATCAACGACAGGTTTTTTTTTTCTGTTTTGGGTAACTCGAAAAAGGAATTTTGAGCAATGGTGACCGTTGGATGAAGAAGGGATGGCCAGGATGGTGCATAAAGATAGCAGGATAGTGGGATTGTGATATGGATATTATTCTATGGGTAGTGGCATGAGTTATTCTAATCGATAACCATTACAGCACAAATAATTATATAAGTAGAATAAATTATTTTCTGTTTGGTTATATTTTTATTTTTTTTTAATTTTTTTTTATTGACTATGAATAAATTATCGATAAAAGATGAATAAATATAAATAATAATTTAAAAAAAATATAAAAAATGATTTTGTGGGGGTTAAAATCAGGTCATCCACTCTTGGGCCGGATTAACGTAGATCCGGACTTTTAATGTAGGTTCGAGAAAATGTTGTTGCTGACTCCTCTATGTGACGATTCGAAGTAAGCTTCTTCCGCTCACCGTCCTCCTTCTTCTTCGGCCTTTGAACACCTGAAACTCACACCAGTGCGGTGCCAGCTAACGCCCCTCTGACGCTCAAGTTCGTTGTTTCTCCATGAGCAGTGAATCTTAGAATTCTTGAGCATAAGTAGGGGAGAGAGTACATGCCTTAAGGGGGAGGAGATATCCCCTTTTTATACTAGAGAAAGGGGAGTACCGAGCTTAGCTTTGAGGAGTGGGCATATCGTGGAATGGAATCTCCACGTGACTCTAAGATCTGCGGTCATGTATCACCTAGGGATTGCCATATTGTAATTGATTTCCTGACAACTAGTCATTTTTCAACGTCAGAGAATATTCCCTTGGTTCACCGTTATTTTATAGAAGTGGATACGTGGCCGATCTGCATTCCAGTTCGGGTATTATGGTCTGGACAGCTCATACTTTAGGTCAGACTTTTTGTAGTCGACCATCTTGACTTGGTCGAGCAATATCATTTGTCTGTCCTTAGTCGGTCAGTAATTAAACATCTGATCTGTGTGAGAGTCTGACTTGACCTGGTCTGATGAGGAAGATGGGCCTGCATAAATCATGAGGTAATTTGGACCCTTGGGCTCTCCCATTCTAGATCCCTTATCAATCATAATGGACGTATCTACGCTTAACTCTCATACTTACGTAGCCTTATCCCTTATTCCATTTTGTGATGAATTTGGTCTCCTACATATATGATATCAACTTATTTTCATATATTCTAACAAAATTATACCCACTTACACACATGTTTATACGACATAGTCCACCATTTGTAACTATTGTCAAAGTTCTATAAAATTATTTTTTAAATAATTGATTGCAAACATGTTATATTTTTTCAACTTTTAACTTTTGATTCTCATATTCAAATTCACCGAAACAACATTCACTCGCAATTCAGTGGTTGTCCAACTAGCTATATATTCCTTCAATAAAGGTATATCAGACGTGGTGGTGGGGATAGCATGTGGGACTATCTCTAACAATTTCCTTGTATAAAAAGTTGAATGAGAATAAGTTAATGTAATTTTCCTATTCAATTGTATGGATAATGACAGCACAACATACATATTTCTCTCCAATACATAATATATGCCATTCAATTCTCCAATACACTATAAGATGATAAAAATGCTGACACATTTTTCTTGCCAATATCATGATTAGAATATAGTCTGTCTCTGTAAACATGAATAATCAAATTTTTGCAATAGCCCTTCTTGGCCTAATTACTGAGAGAAAAATTGTGCTTCTAGTGAATCTTTTTTGTGAACAGATACTTCCACAGACCATTTGTTTTGTCATCACCACCAACATTTTATAAGAATCCTAACTCCATCACTGCATGTATACAATTTATCTGAACTTCTGACCCAAGTGTGCAGTTCTGAATTTTTCTGATTGGCTGGATCAATAAACTCCCATCTCTTTTTCTCTTTGGAAAGAATCAGATACAGTGATGATTACCAAGGAAGGCAGATAGTTTTATTGTGATAGTACTTAAATTAATAGTCAATGCCAAGTGAAGATGCAACACCAATTTTCTATAGAACCCTTTAGAAGAACTCTTTAGAAGTCTTTTTCTCTTTGGAAAGAATCAGATACAGTGATGATTACCAAGGAAGGCAGAGAGTTTTATTGTGATAGTACTTAAATTAATAGTCAATGCCAAGTGAAGATGCAACACCAATTTTTCATAGAACCCTTTAGAAGTTTTGCTTTGAAATTGTTACAGGTGTAACAGGAGTACATAGCAGGCCTGAATATTTAAATTCACTGCTGAAACACTAACAAGAGATAATGTGCATTTTGGTGCCAATCCCAATATTATTACAAGTTGGGAATGCAAATCCCAGATGTGGAATTTGATACACATATTACAATATCAATACATGTAAAAATATCTTGTACAACCAAGATTGAAGAAAGAGTACTCAGAATAGATATACACAGGCACACAAATTAGTACTCTTCAAACATACACAGGCGCACAGATCTTTTCATTCCACGCTTTGCGTAACAATGTTTCTGCACCACGATCTGTTCTGCTGAACTGCAAAAGAAACCAACAAAACATAAGCCACTAGGGTTGCTGCATCGTAATTGAAAGAACAATAATCTTAACTGCTGAAACAAGTTACTATTTTTGGATGTTTCTTGCTTAGATAACATATACTAGATACAAATCTTAGCACATCAAAAATTGCCTCTAACAATCCGAAACACAAGTTTGTTTCTCTGACTAGTATGATTGAGGCATGCAAGATAGATGGCTCTGCTGACTGATAAGCAATGTATAATGTATCCTAATTTCCGTCACAAACTGTTTGTTTTGAGTAAATAAAAAAACTGATAGATACCCCTAAATATGCTAGCATAAGCTCGAGCAATACCAAAGGGAGCTGAAAAATAAAACAAAGACAAAAACAATGATGATAGAGTAAGAAAAAATATAACCAAACAGAAACTATTTCAAGAATTATCTATCCTAGAGTTATAATGGATTCAAAAGCAGACTGTATGATGGAATAGACTATTCTTAACACTGTATGATTGAATTATGAAGCCAAGTCGAAATAGTCTCTCAAAAGGCTGCAACTTTGCAGTTTATATGGAACAATGGAATTAGAAACTATGAAACTCATTGTTCTAATAGAATTATATTTTCCATTTGAATGCACAACACTATCCAAGCATACCATATATAGAATTTATAGCAGATAAACTAAACACTGTATGATGGAATTATGAAGCCAAGTAAAAAATAGTCTCTCAAAAGGCTGCAACTTTGCAGTTTATATGGAACAATGGAATTAGAAACTATGAAACTCATTGTTCTAATAGAATTATATTTGCCATTTGAATGCACAACACTATCCAAGCATACCATATATAGAATTTATAGCAGATAAACTAAACACATGTACATTAACCACAAAAATCAAACAATCCATCAAAGCAAGCTCACCTCAAACAATCTTCACCTCATACAGAGGACTCGACACCACGCTCTCCTCGCACTCTGCGATGATCTCCCTTGCATTCAAAGGAAGCAGACTACACGAAAACGAGGGGCACGGCTTCTCCCTGGCCACGACAGGCACCTCAGCCTCACAATTCAGTATCTGCAACACCCGCCTCATCGAAGGCCTCTCCCCACAATCTGGGCTCGCACAGCTCAGCCCAACAAGCAACAGCCTCATTGCCTCCCTCGCATCGAACTCGCCCCCCAACCGTGGATCGATCGCCTCAATGAGCCTCTCCTTCGACCGAAGCCCCCACACCCAATCCACCAAATTGACCGTGGCATTGCTCCGCGGCCCCTCCCTATCAATCGGCCTTCTCCCTGTGGCGACCTCGAGGCACACCACGCCGAAGCTAAAGACATCGGTCTTCTCCGTGGCCTTCCCGTACTGCAAGTACTCCGGCGCGAGGTACCCCATCGTGCCCGCAGTGAGGGTCGACACCGGGCTCTTGTTGTGGTCGGTGAGCCTCGCGAGCCCGAAGTCCCCCAACCTCGGCTCAAACCTCGCATCGAGCAAAACATTGCTCGTCTTCACGTCCCGGTGCACCACCTGCTGCTCGCATTCCTGGTGGAGGTACATCAGCACTGATGCGACACCGATGATCACATTGTACCTGCGCCGCCAATCGAGCACTTGCGGGGCCGAATGCAGGGCCTGGTCGAGGTTGCCGTTCGGCATGTACTCGTACACAAGGAGGAGCTCGCCCCGGTCCGCGCACCACCCGAGGAGGCGCACGAGGTTCTTGTGGCGCAGATGCGCGATGATCGAGAGCTCCGCCATGAATTCTCGCTTCCCCTGGTGCGCGTGCTTCGAGCGCTTCACGGCGAAGGGGGGCACGTCCAGGTCTGATGATGGAGGCGCGGTGGCCCTGTATATAAACATCTCAAAAATCAGGATATCAATTTATCCAATCCGAAAAATATCTGAATTATATTACAAAATTATATATGCTCGTACAATATATTGTTCAAAATTGTTATTTTGTATAATTAATTAGAGTCAGTGTATGAAAGAAAGAATAAATCTAAAAATCGCAATTTTAATTCCTACCCAAATTAGTAATCAAATTTAAACACGTTAATTATTCAAAAAATATCTATATCCGACCCGAATCAAATAATTAACATACGTATATGAATGATTAGGATAGGATACCTGTATACCGTGCCGAACGCGCCGCTCCCAATGACCCGGCTGAGGTGGAAGTCCTTGGTGGCGGAGCGGAGCTCCTTGTAAGTGAACTCCCTCGGCCCTTTCAAGAGCTCGAGCGGCTCGAAAGCCTCCTCGCACTTCGACAACCACCACCGCTTGATCGCGAACATCGCGAACGCGATCAAGACCGACAAGACGAAGAAGGCGGACCCGCCTATCCCGAGCCCCAGACCGAGCTTCGGTTGCGAATTCGACTCTGAATTCAAATCGGGTCCCGGCAGAATCAGAGTCCGAGGCGGCGATGGCGGGGCGGAGACGTTCGACCCAAACGTGCGGAAACTCCAATTGTCGATCACGTGGAGCTCGGTTGTGCCAGCGGTGGACCCGGCGAACCCGACGAACATGGACCCCTTGAAGAACCTTGAGAGGTCGATCTTGGCATTCAAGACTGGATTTTTAGGCCGGATCGTGGAGTAACTCAACCAGACCGAGAAGGTCTTCGCGTCGTCATCGTATCGAATCCACGCATTGATGTGGTTCCCGAGCCTGAGATCGATCCCGTGCGGCCCGAGCTCGGAAGACTTGAAGGAGACGAGGCTGCCGACGTCAAGGCCGACGTGGTTGGACCCCGGGTCGAAGAATTGGGGGTCGGCGCGGGTGTCGAATTCGACGGCGATGAAATGGGGGTCAAAAGAGGAGGAATTGGTGAGACCCAAGAAGGGGCCGGAGGCGCCGAGGGACCAAGTTTGGGAGGCGAAGAGGAAGGCGAAGCCGCCACCGGAGATGGCGGGGGTGGGGTTGGGGAAGGAGAAGGAGAAGGTGGTGGCGAAGGAGGGGGAGAGGAGGATGGGGAGGTTGAAGAGGGCGGCGCCGCGGGAGGAGCAGGGGACAGGGGATTGGCGGGTGAGGCCGACGGAGCCGTCGCGAAGGTAGGAGTCGCCGAGGAGGGTGAGGTTGCGGAGGGAGAGGGAGGGGAAGACGAACGAGAAGTCCGCGGTGGCGGAGGGGGTGAAGGCGAGGGTGAGGAAAAGGAGGAGGAGGGGAATGGTGTGTTGTGGTGACATTGAGGGTTCTTTGATGTTCTTGAGATGAGATTCTTGGAAAAAAAAAAGAGAGAGCTTTGAATGAAATTATGAATGAAAATGAAATGTGGGTTTGATTTTAAGGGTTGGGAGGTTTGAAAGGATAAGGTTTGGTTTTTGTTGGGAGTTCTTGAGATGAGATTCTTGAAAGAAAAAAAAGAAAGCTTTGAATGAAATTATGAGTGAAATGAAGAAATGTGGGTTTGATTTAAATGATGGGGTTTGGTTTTTGTTGGGAGTTCTTGAGATGAGGTTCTTGAAATGAAGAAAGATTGAATTAATGGGAAATGAAAGTTTGTTTTTGGGGGGGATTTGATCTTTTTGTTTGTGTATTAGTGGATAGGGTTTGGGTTTCTTGGGAGTTCTTGAGATGAGATTCTTGAAAGAAAGAAAGATTGAATGAATGGGAAATGAAAAGTGGGTTTGATTTTTTTTTTTTTTTTGTGTTTTTGTATTAACGGAGAGGAGGGTTTGAAAAGATTTGGCTTTGCAACGGTAATGTTTGAGTGCTGTTTTTTATTATTATTGTTTTTGTTTGGTCTGATGGTGCGCGGGGTTATTGATCGGACGGCTGACATATTTTGGCATTACATCTGCGTTTGTCGTTTTTTTTTCTTTCTTTTCATATCTACCCCTAGAATAACATCATTTTGTAAGATTAACCCTAGTGAAATATTATTTTCAATAATATTCCTTGATTTAAATTGTGTATAAATGCTTTGCTGAGGGATATTATTATAAAATTTAAAGTATTTATATTTTGCATAAATATCACTAAAAAAGGCGTGGATGTACAATTTAATCGTTTTTAAGAAAGACTATTTGAAGGATATTGATAGTAAGAGAGTTTCAAAGGGGGTAAATTGATAATATAAAGTTTTTAAGGGATATATATGTAAATATCCATTTTCTTTTTGAAAAATAATATATAGTTATATAGTGAAATACCTCATGATAATATAATTTCATGAGAATGAAATAAATCTGTCAAATAAATAAAATAGAGATACGTATGCACATCAAGATGATCTAAAAAGCACCACCTCCAGTCTCACACAGCTTGGTCTGTTGGTTAAGAACACCCTCTTCTCAATGTGAGACAGAAGGTTAAATCTCGCTGGGCGAGAAAACAAGATGTATTTTAGCCCTTTTAGGCTGTGTCATAGGCTTTATGCCCTGTTTGTGGCCCATGTGACCGACCTAATACTTGTAATATTAATTAACAAAGGGACTCTGTAGCCCCTGAGAGCCTTTCTTAAAAACAAAAAAATGCACCACCTCCCATAATCAAAATGCAACAACCAGCAATTGTAAACATAGAACAACTCCCCCCCAAAGAAGCACCCACAAAAAAAAACACAAAAACAACAAACACAACAAAGAAAACAAAATCCCATCAAACTCCATCAACCCCACAACATAACCCAAACCCAAACTCATCCCAAGCACCCCAAATTTCACTTATAGGGTGGTGGAGGCCCATAAGCCTCATACCCGTCGGGCCCCGGCCCATGAGACGGGCCCACACCGGGTACATTCACATACCCCCCTCCTCCGCCTCGACCGCCATAAAACTGTTCCCAAACAGGCCCATAACCCCCAAACTCATGGGCCGAAGGCCCATTCAAGGACCTCAAAGGCCCATGAGCCCTTCTAGGTGGAGGCGGTGGCGGAGGTGGGTGGAGGAGGCTAAGGACATGTGGGTCCCCCCGGACAGAACCCCGGAGATCCCCCTCGACCTCTCGGTAACGACGGAGGTAGAGGGAGAGGGGGTCGACGTAGTCGTCGAAGCCGAGCTTTGACATGGCCCAGAGAACGTCCTCAGCGGTGACGGTCTTGCGCTGCTCGGACTGGCAGCGGTCGTTGGCCTCTCCCGTGATGAAGCTGATGTACTCGGAGACGCACTCCTGGATGGTCTCCTTGGCGTCGTCGGAGATCTTCGCGTGCGCGGGCAGGACCTTGCGCATGATGCGTATCACGTTCGCTATGGGCATGAACCTGTCTTGCTCGCGCACGCACGTTGACGCGCCGTTGTTGTAGTTGCTGTCGTTGTTGGTGGTCTCTGATGGAGGGGTCGATTGGACGTCGAGTTCTTCAAGAATGTATTGGTTTGGTTAGTGTGATGTAATTTGAATGCAAGTGACTCACATAGGGCTGATACAATCAGTCTGCTCAACGGCTAGAATATATTTTATTTTATATGACAACATCTACGGTAACGAAAGAACATGACTTTTTAAATAAAAAAAAATGAAAACTAGAGTCTACGAATCAACGGTTATCATCACATGGAACTCTAAAATATATCTCTTGATACAGTGTAAGTGACTAACGAGATATATCTCTTCATATCGTAACATAAGTGTATAAGCACCTTTTTTGTCACATACGGGGAAAATTTTGTTTTTGTTAACATTTTAGTTAAATTAATAGAGCAAAAAAAAAAAAAAAAAATCAATATTTTCACTATATTAAGAAAATCAAAGAAAATCATTATTGAAATATGTTGCTGTCCAATGTCTAACTTAATTTCTCTGTCAGCCTAACAAAATGGATTTTTTTTTATTATAATAACAAATTAAATTAAGAAAGGGGCGTTGCTAAGCGCGGTCCCCAGTCGATAATATAATAATGCAAATACTTTTTAAAATTTTTAATGATAAGATATTTAAGACTTGATAATTACGCAAATATTTTTTAAAATATTTCATTTTTTTAAATTAAATTTGTATATATTGTGATAATGATGATAATAATATATTGAAGATGTCATGTTTTAGTTCTTATCAATTCATTCATTTTCATGGCTCACTAAACGCATCATGATTCATCAAGACTCTCGGGAATCAATGATTAAGACTGCGTTTGACATTCTAATGTGAAATGATTTTAGTTTTTTAAAAAGTTAAAAGTCAAATATGAATTATCAAACGTCTCAATTTATATGAAAAGCAACATGTAAATTTTTTAAAAATGTACTCATCATTATATTTTAAAATACCATGTATAAAATAATTAAAAGCTAAAAGTAACTTTTTAAATTGTGCTTTGAAATGCACCTTAATCATGATTAACTAGCCAAATTAAGGACATGCAAAGGCTGAAAAAGAAAGACATTCAAGGAAATTCCATATATACCCCCCCTGAGTGCATGCACGCGTCCTATACTCCTATGGCATTAAATGATTGCCATGCAAAACTTACGACGCCAGCTTTAAGTACAGACATAAAAATGAAAAGGGAAAAATCCATATAACCCCTTTAAAACTGTCCATAAATCTATATGATCCCATGACTTTTTTTGAATTCCATGTACTCATTTGAAAACAATTATGTAAATCCAAATAGCCCCTTAAATAAAAAATTTGTTAACAGAGCATGATTATATTATAAATATTTTGTCTGGTTAACCATGGTTGAAAATATATTATACCAGATATCATCTACAATGTGTTATAAATGCAAAAGGCTTTCATAAATGATAATTTTGTCCATCTTTATAAGGTTTTATAATCTATCTGAAAAGGTAAAATTGTCATTTGCATAGAGTTTTTACATTTTTAACAAATTGTAGGAGATTTTTTGGATACTCTATTTTCAGTCATGGTTAATCAAACAAAATATTTATTGAATAATTATTTTCTATCAATGAAATTTTAACTCAAGATGTGTTTGGATCTACATAGGTGTTTTTAGAGGGTTATATGGACTTCATGAAAAGTCATGGGGTTAAATAGATTTCAGGCAATTTACACGGTTTTATTTGGATTTTTCCCAAATGAAAAATATTACATCTGATATAGCAAGTTTTAATAAATAATTTTAATTTTAGCCGAATTCATATGCATCACACACACACACTTCACTCAATGTGATTAAAAAGAGCTTGTATAAGCGAACCGAGCTTTGGTTAAGTCAACAAACACCTCTTATCTTGATGGTGAAGAGGTCAATGGATCAAATCATGGAAACACTTTATGAAAAAAGAAGTAAACTACCTGAAAGTTTAATCATGAAAAAAATTAAATAATCTCTTGTAAAGTTGTCTAATTAAGTTTGTAAAATTGAAATGCTATTATCATATAATATTTCATCCAAACAACTATTAATGTACGTGTATGGGATCAGTGTATGCATGGATGGATGACAAATGATGTATGACTTGTTTAGTACATCTACTTATATAAAAAATTTCATTAAACTTTCTACAAAAATACAATGAATATTAAAATTATGATTTTCAGTTTCTTCTATCTGAACAATCATAACAATAAGGGTCAATTTATTTAGCTTTAATTATTAGTTTAGTATTCATTCTCCTACCACTTGGAACACCAAGATAATTTAATGATGTTTGTATTCAATCATGTGGTTAATCCTGGCATTCTGAGAAGAAAAAAAATAATTTATCTCTCTCATATAATCTACTGGTTAGAATTGGATTCTTCACAAAAGGAAATTCTTTTTCTTGACCATAATTATTAAACTGACCTGTCACGCATGTAACCATATGTTTCTTAGAAATGAGTATCTAGGAAATTAAATCTTATCCCTAGCTAGCTAGAAAATCATGGTTCAGTAAAAAAAAAAAAAAAATTAAAAACCTAACAGTTGGAAATACAAGAATTTGTGGAAACTCCATAGGGGTTATATCAATTTTGTAATTCTGCATGGAGTTAATGTTATATATAATAAGTTACACGCAGTTTACACAGAAAATCTTTATACCACCATAACCATCGAGTAAGGTATATACATCCTTAGATGAGTTATATATTTTTAAATTTATTAAAAATGACTCCATTCAATTCATTATAGAACGATATATACTATTCATCAAAACATATATCTCATTAAACTTACTATTTAAAAAAAATCAAACCATGTACCCCATTTGGATTGAGGAATTGAGTTATTCTAGATAGGTAACTATACCAGTATAGATAATAATTCTACAGAAGTAAGAGATTTTCTGTTTGGTTATGTTTTTTTATTATTCTCATTGAAAAACGTAAGAATAAAGGTTGAGTTGTTTGGTTGATAAAGAATAAAATATAAATAAAGTGTAAAAAAAATTGATTTGACATATAAATCATTTGATGTATAAAAGGTGTTGATAGGTGATTTGATGTGATAAGGTGTAAAAAGTTGATTTGACATGTGGGCCCATGAGAATAGATAAACTGAGTATAGCTTATCATAGGGGTTACTTAGAATTGTTATACTCTCTTATACTCGTTTAAACTGGCTTAGCAATACTAAATTATACTCTGCAAATAAATAGTCATTTTCCCTATCCATTCTTATACCACCCTTATCCAAGGTTAACCCATTACCCAAACGATGTAGTAAAGATTATCTTTGAGACTGACCCTGACATTATTCAAAACAATAAGAAAGATGTACACCCTGTGAGTAAATGCATTTATATGAAAACTCGTAAACTAAACGTGAGTCTGAAAAATAAACTATGTATGAAAGCTCAAATATTAAATGTACTATATTCATCCAGGTCCGGATCAGAAGATCCGTTCCCCACTCATCCGTAGCTCAAATAAAATCACTCACAACATCAACCCCACAAATTTTTCTTTTTTTTTTAAAAAAAAAGGAGAAACAAAATAGATCAATCTGATTCAAAGATGAGCAATGCAGGTTTATTTTTTTATAGATCGGTGTCCCCAAGATTTAATCAGTGATCATCTTTTAACAAACTTTTCCAAAGCTCGATTCAACATGTTAAAGAAGCTCTAAATGAACATTTATATACAAAGCACAAAAAGTAGTACATATATACACATTACCAGAGCTGGTCCTCTTCAGCCTGTTCTGGTAACCCTGATAGCCCCCACCATTCTCCATCTCTCTCTCTCTCTCTCTCTCTGTAGTGTTTTTGTGTTGTGTTTTTTGGGGGAGCTGTAGAGGGGGTTGTACTTAAAGACTTACAGGTGGAGTCCACGTGGCAGGGGAGGCGGTGAAAACGAAGAGGGAGAGCTACTGCATGGGGTGGTGGAGACCGGCTGTTGCCGGTGGAGGTTTGACTAATTAACGTCGGTTTCTTTTCTTTTCTTCTGTCTTTTCTTTTTCAAAAAAGAGGCTAGTGCAGTTTTTACACTTGGATAACCTCCCTCTTCACAAGAGTTATTAATGTTGCTCGAATTACTAAAACGGTCATCAAAACAAAGTAAGGCATTGATGATGTAATTTTGGAGAATCCGGATCTAGTCAGATCTGGTTCATTGATAATTTCACAACCTATGAATTAAATTACATGATATATGAATTGAACTGTACAGAGAGTGATACTGTATTCAACAATTGATTGTGCAATTCGATATTGATAGTATTGATAGTACCCAGACCTGATTAGATTCAGATCCAATTTTGGGCGTTGATAGACAAATTACATGTTTCAAAAGCGAAGATTCACAATCATGAATCCAAACACATTTTCAGTATTTGACTCTTCAAAACACCTTTTTATTTAGGTATAAAAAAAAATTTAGTAACTGAAAAGCTAACAAAACAATGTTTTTTAAAAGCTGAGTTACAGACGCAAGATTTTAAAAATGTCAAGGTTTCAGCCACACATCCAAATCCATTTTGCAACCTAAAAGCGGTTCTCTAGCTGACTAATTATGAAGTGTATATTGTGATAATACAATATATATTCTACTAATGCATTAATGTATAAAATATTAATTGTTTTATTTTTTTAAGAAAAAAATATGTATTAATTTATTTAGGTATATATTTCGTAACAATATGCATTTGATTATCAATACTCTAAACAAAAATCATAGCATCGGAGCTCCAGCTAGGGATGCACACTGGGATTGACATCATTTTCCTATAGTTTAGTTTTTTTTTAAAGAGATAGTGTGTATACTGAAGAATAGAGTAACTGTGAACCTAAATGATGTAAAATTGTTTGAGGATGTATTTAGAAGGATCTGTGATTAAAAAGTGAAGATACACCGTCATAGTGGAGTGTATGTTCTATTAAAATTTTATTTTAAAAAAATAAACGTATATACTTATTTATCTAAACATTTTTTACTTTTCATGATAAAATGTAATTCATTAAACAAGTAGATATTTAAATATATAAAATAAAGATGCTGGGTACTATAACCAAACGGGTCAAAACATGCCATTTTCCATAAGAGTTTACATGCAGCTAACCCAATCATTGTCACAACAAACCCTAATCAACCCTTTCAAAATCCACTCCCACCACCTCCATCACTTCCTGGTAGGGTTGGTAAATGAGTCGAGCAGCTCAGGCTCGACTCGGTTAAAGCTCGCTCAGGCTCGTTCGATTAGACAAATGAGCCGAGCTTAAATAATTTTTAAAGCTCGGTTTGTAAATAAGCCGAGCCCGAGCCGAGACGAGCTCGTTTACTTAACTGAAAAAATGTGAACAAACCGATCCCGAGCCCGAGCTTATGTTACTTTCATATGTACAAGGTGTTGTGATTTGTGAAATGTGACTTCTCAAATGCTAAACAAGATTTTTTTTAGCTAAACGAGCCCGAGCCGAGCCTTGATTCAAGCTTCAGCTTGGCTTGTTTAACAAACGAGTCGAGCTGAGCTTCAACCGAGCTTTTCATGAGCCCAACGAGCCGAGCTTGAACACAAAATGAAGCTCGTTCTCGAGCCGAGCAGAGCCTGATACTAAATGAGCCGAGCCTGAGCAGGTAAAAGCTCGACTCGTTCAGCTCGTTTACCACCCCTACTTCCTATGATTTCTCCTTCACTTAAACAAGTGCATGGCACGTGCCCCGGCCCACAGAAAAGGTCATCCAACACTAGACTCTAAAAAATAAAAGTTGGTTAAATGAAGACAAGGAAACAATATTTGCTTCAAGAGACAAAAAGCTTTAATAAAATTTCACAAATCTCCACATATTTCTCTTTCAATTTGTCTTTGTTTGGCAGATGCACCACACGTGCTTCTCCATCCATAACAGCAGTTCCATGTAGGTTGATTTTAAAAAGGGCAGTCTATTTTGCAATCTCAACTGGAACTCAGAGGTGATCTTCAATCATCAATATATTTTACTATAGAGTGTATAATGTTATAATGTAGTAAGTTATCTAAATGAGTACTTAATTTTTTTTAATAATATGTATTTTATTAGATAAATATATATTTAAAAGGAAAAATCAAAACGATCGGGGCCCTGGACATTGGCTGCACCAATTTTCCTTTTTAAAATAATGGGTTATGGTGAAGAGAAACAATTTTTTTGGTATTTTTTGCATATTAACCGCTGAAAATATCATTTTATCAAAATACCCCTGGTGAATTAATATTTTGCATAAAACAATCTCCTTCCTTGTGGATAGGTTACCGTACTGGCCTTAAATGTAATTTCCAAAGCAACATATTTCCCAGTGTTCAAAAACATGAGCTTTCCAGTCAATAATAAAAACACTTCACATTTCCCTCCAACTATAATTTTTCCAAGGCAACATCATTCCCAGAGTTACAAAACATAAACTTTCCCAACCAACCTTAAAAAACACTTTCACATGGACCATTCTGCACAGTTCATGACTGAGTGTTGGTATAACAAAATTCACTCAGTTCTGCTTCACAAACCTGCCCTCCGATTCCAGTGCTACGAAAATATATACACATCCCCAACCACCATCCAAAACATCGTGTTCAGGCCAGTTTCAGTTTTTAGAACTCTTTCAGTCTTTTTGAAGGCATCCCCTGAAAACTCGCATCCTCTGTGCACCTCTCCAACAAGTTTCCTCCTTTACTACTGGACACCAGTCCAGGGGCGTTGAGATTTACCAGCCCATCGTGCCTGACAAAATTCGTTGACACTGCGACAGTGTTGACTTCGGATCTTGGGAGGGACGCTCTCTCGAGGACCACGTATTGCCCGCAGCACGAATCTCGTTCTGCCATGTCTCGGAGCTTGCTAATGACAGCGTCCTTGTCGTGGCGGAAGCTAGTTGTTGAGAGCTGTGAATGAATTGTAAAGTTAATGCTAATAAAAAAATAATTGCTTTCTCTAAATAAATGAGAGTAACTTTGGAAGGCCTTAAAAGTTAAAATGTTGGAAATATTAACTTTGTTTGCATTTAACTGCTAGTCTGAAGGACGGACTCTGATAACTTTATTTTTTTGGGTAGATATATGTTTTTTTTCCTGGTTAAAATCTTTTCCTATCAGCAAGTGTAAATCTCAAAATAAAACTTTTAGACTATTTTGATAAGGGGATAATTAGTGGGATAATGGATCTGTGAAGCGATAACTTACCTCGTTTGTTACAAAAAAACAATCTGAATAAAGCGGGGACAGTTGTCGTGATTTGGAAATGAAGACAGAGATTCTAGAATTCAAAAATCGGGTATGGGAAAGAGAGATCTTTTTGGTTCCTTTTTTTTTTGGCACATCTAAGTCCTAGTATCTCCCACTGATGTGAAAATAAAAAAGAGGACTGACAATTCCAATTCATGCCAAACTTATTTGAGAAATGACTACAAAATTTGAAAGCATGAGCGAAAGGTGAATGGCGGATCACAAGATGGAAAATTGCATGAAACATATTCTTGATTTGAATGAAATAACCATCCAAGGGAATGGATCTCAGAGTTTTTACCTGGAAATTTACAGACCATTCTATGGTGCTCCAAGGGCAACCGCAACCCTCTCCAAAGTTAAGTTTCAGCAGCATTTTAAAAGGTCTCGCTCTCGTTGTCTCTCTGAAATATATTTTTTTTTTTTCTTTAAAAAAAAGGTTGAAATAGTTGACAGTGATATTTCAAAAAAATATCATGTCAAGTGAAACTTTGATTAATAAAAAATACCTTTTCAAACAGAATGGTTGCTTGTCTAGATGGGCAACTTTCAAGTCAGGCCTCTCTGGAAAGGAAACCTAATTATGAACATAAGACTATTTTTCAGAGAGAGGCATAAGGAGGCTTTCAAAAAGAATACAGTACTGCTTAATGCATGTATCATGTATACAAACATATTATGATGCAAACGAACAACGCATGATCTTGACAAAGGAAAGTATGGTTTTCTCAGTTGCAAGAATGTATTTTAATTAGATCTACTGTGCGCTTGGGAACTTCCAAATTTTGGAAGGTGCATTAAGCGATGTGGCAATCAATAAAAGCCAAAAACAAATATTAAATTGTATGGTCACCACTTTATAAAGTATTGAGAACATAACAAAGTAACAACAGATTCAATATAATTTACACAAAATCCCAGTCTGTTTCTTACCTCGACTGATTCAACATATGGCAAAATAACCTTTTGTCCATGTACACTACCAATCCTGAGTGCCCATTTCACATATTTATTTTCTGTTAAAAAAAAAGGAAAAGAGTAAGTAAAGAAGGGCAAATTGCATTATATACAACTAACCAAAGTTTCAGTAGAAACTTAAGCATGCATTGATCAGGGGAAAAAGGTAAATCATATTCTATTAATTAATCATAGTGTCAGTAGAAGTTTACTCTCTTAACCAATCAGTGTTTCAGTAGAAGTTTATGTATACATTGATCTGGGAAAAAAAAGGAAAATCAATTTCCCTGTAATTAGTCAGGATTTCAGTAGAAGTTTATGCAAAAAAGATGATGTAAAGAAAACAACATCAACAACTCTAAAACACTAAACAGGGAAGAAGAAAAAAAGAGTGAGATAGTGCAATCTTACTTCTAGGCTTTTGAGCAAGGCTGAGTTGGATGAGATCAATGTGGACATATGGAGGAATCTTCATATTTAGATATTGCATGACACCTGCCATGACCTGTTCTTGTTCTAGTTAACATCAACACTGTGGAAACATAGCAAATCGAAGTACATGACTTCTGGAATTTAACATTAGATGTTCAGTACAAGGCAGCATGTGTCATAAGCATATTTCTATAGCATCATGCGGAAACATAATCACTTACAGCTCAAATCCACCAATGTAGCATCATTGAAACTGAATCACTTGCTAAATCTACCATTACATTTTACCATCTATTTAGAACATTAATTTACAACACCCAACATTCTCCCAGTCTCTGTGTTACAAGACCAATATCCTCTACCAATCCCTTCAAAAAATCTTTGCCCTTTAATTGGTGGTGATCACAACAAAATACAACTGGGTATTCCACCACATTTCCAAAATGTTTCCATACTGACTGCAAAATTTACTGGCTCATCTTCTGTCGAACTCCAGACTGCAAATTTTATGCATCAACCCAACAGTTTCCTCCAAGCCATAACCTTTTAACAAAAATGACCTTCAAGATCCTGTAATGTTCTTTAAGAAAGTTCATAAATCACAATTTCTTGCAAACATGAACTAATGGTTCTCCAATACATACTCTGGATATTAAGTTATTTAACTAAATTTCTTAGCTAGCCATACTTTGAACAAAACTTAAAAAGGGAAGAAGAAGTAAATAATACCATATCTACACGTCCGTTAATCACCAGACTTGCTTTCTTGTCCTTTGGAGTCTGCTGAAAATACAATGGATGTCAGTTTCTGCACAAAGCCTGTATGCAGTGTGTGGGCAGAATTTGCAGAGATGGGTCAAAGAGTTAAATTGATTAAAAATTATACCTCATTCATTTCCCTTCATTCAGATAATACATTTCTGTCACAAAAGTTTCACATACATATAAAATAGAAACATAAACATGAAGCCAAAGTAATCCCCAAGAATAAAATTTTTAACAATATAGAAGTCTGTTGAAGCCAAAGTAATGATTGTGTTTTGTTGGCAACGTTGACGTAAAAGTATAAAACAAGTTTGTGAGTCATATATTGTATTATTCTGTGTAAGAAAGTCAGTTGTGTCTCAAATTGACATAGAAGATGCATAAAGAACAACTGAAGACTCTGCACATACTCTAGTCCAGTCAATAGAACTCACTCAGGTAATCAATTGCCCTGTTACGACATCATTTTAAGAATAAGTTCAAAAATATTGTATCCCTGTCCAAACATATGTTCCCCAAAAAAACTGTACTTAGTACAACCCATAATCAGATATCATATGCCACACACAACCCTTCGTGGCTAGCCCAATCAGTATCTTGACACATTTGTGTAATGCAAAAGCATACATCTAGCATATCTCATATTTGGAAAGAAAATGGTTGTTGATTAGAAAGCTTGGGCTACCCAGAAAATTTTAAAAGTATGCTGGAAAGTACCTGAAGGTTTACAATGACAACCCTTCCCCCTCCACGGATACATCTTAAAGGCAAGTTGCATGCAGGAGTAATCTGCAAACTGCATATGGTAAGCAGATGTATCACCATCTAGAAAACATTTTTTTTTTTTTTGGAAGAAAGAGGTTGGCATTCGCACCATCTAGAAAACATGAATAAGAGATTAATACAAAAGCAACTCACAAACATTATCAGCACACTTTCACAAGTCAAAGTGCAGTACAATCTCTAAAAAATTAGTTATGTTTCACAGATTAACAAAATTATTGAGATATGTTGTACAAAATATTGCCATTAATCTTCAATATTCTCTCTAGGCATTCTTAATAATTAAAGGAACCAAAATTATGCTAGAAACATTGTACCTAGTTCCTAAACATAATATAACATCAGCAACTTTGCATTGTTCTTCTGCAGGGATCATATCCTTCTCCTGTAAAGCATCCTACAAAACAAAAAAAGGATTTTTAAGAAATGATACAATTTTAAGATGTATGAAATGCAATATTTTAAAAAGAATAAACGAAATACTCGCAGAACTATCCAAGTTGGCAGATACCTCCCAATCAAGAACTGAGTCCTTAAGCTTGGCTCTACATTTTAGATCAGAGCAGCGTCGTGCTGTCTCCTTCATGCCAACTGTTTCTACCTCAAAATCTCGAACATATCTTCATTAACCAAGCAGCTTCACTTAATGAGAACAAAATGTGACAAAAAAGACTACCAGACATTGATAGTGTGTTATCAAGCTCGTGCTGAACCAAAGACCCATTAAAGGATCCTTGAAAATGTGTGGCAAATGGTTTTATGTAAGGAGTGAACAAGTGATGGTGGATGCAATGACCCCACGTATTCATTCCACTAAGAAGAATAGATAAATGGTTGCATTTATATCACCCAAACAATTCCAAGTGAAGTATTCCTCAAAATTTTGAATCTTCTGCACTCATTAGGAACACCTGATTCATGAATTGAATGATCACATCTTGTATATGCATTGTTCATCCTCAGAAGGAATCATCCAGCACATTCATTAGAATTATTCCATTGGAAGAGTGCACCAGTGGCCATTGTTTAAGGGCATAAATTAAATCCAATCATATTCTGAGGTTTTTGAGGTCACTGCAACTATAAGTTTTCTTCCACAATATCAAATATAGTGATTGAAAGTTAGAATCATACTCAATTCCACATGATGGGCAAAATTCTTTGAAGGAATTTCCATGCAACTCAGCAAGTTTCTCCCTTGGTATTCCGGATCGAAGATGGAGACTATCCACATTCTGGCAAATGCAGTTTTTGAATTACATTATGAAACTAGGATTAGGATGTCACTAGTACAAAAAGTTTGATAAACTATATTCAGCATACAAAATTCAAGATAACTCACAAATAAGAAAGCAACATGTAACGCACGAGAAAGTAAGCATAAATTACTTGTCATTCATAATGACAATCTGGTTATTTAAAATTTCATTATATAGTATAATTATTCAAAAAAAGAAAAAAAAAGAAGAAGGAAGCAGCACCACAAGTTGGACTATGCCAGGAGCAACCATCTCTTTAATTAGACTGTTCAAGACCCTGTCAACTCAATGGCATCCATGTCAGCATGCCATATGGAGAAAGTCAGGCTCCTCTATAAAATCATTTAGGCTATGTGGAGCAAATTTTCCCTTATTGTTATTAGCAATATTTTTTCCAGGCTATTTTGAAGTAAAATATTTCTACTGTTAGCATCTATCGGGCTCTTATAAATTGTAAATATGAAAAATTTATTTCCACCAATATCAAAAGCCCTTAAGGACCTTTGAAAATCTTCAAATATGCCGACTTCATATGTTGACATACACCAGTTGCATGGCAGATGTAGACTCCTATAGCACCATGTAGACTGGTTGACACAAGTCAGACGTGCAGAGCTTTTGTATCACAGGTGCTACAGGGTTGTTACAAATACAGTTTTCAAAATAATTTACTGATATTATTACATCTAAGCTAAAACTATAAATTATTCATCTAAGGAGTGTATCGCAATGATGGCAGAAATTATTCATCTAAGCTAACACTATAAATTATTCATCTAAGGAGTGTATCGCAATGATGGCAGAAAGCAGTTTTATATTATAAAACATGACTGTTTTAAGAATAAATATTCACATACCTGGCTTATCACAAACTTTAAGATTCCAGATCTTTCCAGTTCGACTAAAGCCATATGAGTCAGGCTAGGCATTGCGCGATGAAATGGCAATGATGCATCAGGCAAACGCTTGCCCTCACGCTGCAGCATGAATGGAATAATTGATAAACCATCTGGAGGCTAACAATAACTCTGAAAACATATATCATTCCAAAATACAATATATGGAAAAAGGTGGCAACTTATTCCTCAACATAAAGATAATTGATGACATTGATGACCCATTTTCATATTATATAACATAAATCGAGAATTAAAATAGATGTACCACGCTATACCTCTAATTTGGAGTACAATACAAAGTGATGTAACTACAAAAAACTTTTGGGCATTAATTTTATCTCATTCCATGCTCCGGTGTCCATCTAACCACAGAAATAAATTACAACTTTCAGAGAAAGTGGTAAAATCTGTATTAATGACAAAGCCTCTGCGTGTTCAATATGTGACAAAAAAAATTAGATGATTAAAATATAAATGAAAGAGCAACATAATTTTATCAAGTTCTAAGCTGTCAACCATTTACTACTGCATAAATGACATGAATATGTGAATCAGATTTATACACAAATATGGAATGTCAAACGGTCAAGAACCATAGCATTTGATGCACTGAACAGGTATAGTTACTGAAACTCTAAAAAGATGTCTTCATGGATTTATGGTCTATTATATGAATAGTTAATATGATATTAATATTTTCTGTCTGATATAATCATCCAGTTATGCAGGAATACATATGTTAAATGTCTAATAGTAATCATACACTACTGCAAACCCTGTAAGAGAGCTGCCCTTGCCACAAATCATCTAATTTAGTACAGCTTTAAATGTTTAAATATATCTATTACTTATGTTAATCTATATTTGCATGTGCATTCAGTCACAGCTCTAATCATGAGGAAAAGAATGGGAAATTAAGTAATAAATCCATGGACCTAGAAGATACGAATCTCAGTGACTTGACATACCCAATTCCTCATCTTCTACCTGTACCCATCCTTACCATGTTTTAAGAAACATTTGCGGCGTGATTGACAATTGAAGTCACTAATGAAAGAAGTAGCACTGTAGAGAAGAGATATTAATCTTCCGTGTTTGGACATATATTCATCCATATTTGATTATGCATTGGAAAAATAGATGGGAAATTTAGTAGGCGAACATGCATGTATCTCAGTCTAAAAAAACCTTTATAGCCACTAATGATCCAATGATAAAAAATAAAAAAAAAACACACTTATTCAACCTGAGTTATGGATGATATCTCACTAACCTGAAGTGTCCAAATACCTTTAGGTCCCCGAAAATCAGGAATCCCACAAGCTGTAGATATCCCAGCGCCCGTAAATACCACTAGATGTTTACTCTGCAAAAAAATAGTAAACATAAAATCAAGACATTGCCAAATGCCACAAACTAAATGCACTGTAGAAAACAAAATGTTAGATTGATCATATATGTCAAATGGAATCCAAACTTCAGTGCTCGAAAAATCTTGACCTTATGAATAATCATCGCTAGCTCTTGAATCTGCAATGCAAATGATTAAACCAGATCAGTGAAGAAAAGGAAATTATGCCCTATTAAACAAAAGACTACAAACGATTCAGTTCCTTCTTTTTCTGACCGTTTCTTCTAATTTTTTTTGGTTCCTTGATGGTAGTTTTAGCTAATCTTCACTGAATAACATGTGATGAACAAGTTACACCGCATTCAACAAAGGGGTTACACCGCATCGCAATTTAATCAATCAAAGTTACACTGGCACGCCATAATTCGTTATCAAAGACATATTTCGAAACATAATTCATCAATTACTAAAAAAAAAATAGAAGCTGCAAACTCAAAACAATGATAACAATAAATTTGTGTGGTTCGATATAACAGTCAGAACAAAAATGATAACTTTCAGAATGCAAGCCAAAACTTCTTCTTTGACCAATTATTATTAATAAAATATAGAAGGAAT
The DNA here is from genome assembly GCA_030737835.1 of Acorus gramineus. Taxonomy (NCBI): domain Eukaryota; kingdom Viridiplantae; phylum Streptophyta; class Magnoliopsida; order Acorales; family Acoraceae; genus Acorus; species Acorus gramineus. Next base: position 7,036,587 of record CM060850.1, read on the forward strand.
ACCTAGCGGACAGAAATTAAACGATTTGATGCAACAATAACAATGTCCAGAAGCCAGATTCCATACATAAAAATCAACACCATGAAAACGAAATCCTAAAACGGGACTAGGAATCAAATCACATTAATCACAGACAAACAACCACATCTATATGATTTATCATGAACCCATCATGCAGAATCACCCATTAAACACATACACACAAACATGTCCAAAGCAATTTCAATCAAAACCCAAACTTTAAACCCAAGATCGCAATAAAAACCGAAACTTTAAACAATCCAACATTCCAAACCCCCAAAAAAAAAAGGACCCACCTTTCCCTGTAAAATATGGGGAGGATCGAAAACCTCAGACATCCCAACTGTTCCCACATCCTCTCTGTATGACAGCTTCTGTGCGTAACCCAAAGACATGATGGTGCTGTCTCTCTCTTTCCCTTCTTTTCAATCTCTCTCTCTCTCTCTCTCTCTCTAAATAAAGCTATAAAGCTATGGCTTCCTCCTCCCCAGTATGGTATGGGTTCTCTCTCTCCCAACACCCCCTCCCACCAAAAGACCAAAATGCCCATGTTTTGGGACTCCCCTTTAAAGGGGATCAATGTACATGTTGGGAGAAAATTGAGAGATTCTTGGGTTGGGTCACTGTATCGATATAGCACCGTTGGATCGGATTCTGACGATGGAGGGATTACTTTTATTTATTTATTTTGGGTGCGGATCACGTGCAGAGCTAGATCAGTTCACTGTTTTTGGGAGAGAGGAGTAATGGCTCTTTAATGTCAATGACTTGTGTGTATTTTTTTTTATTATTATTTTGTTAAAAAATAGATACACCTTGCTATTATCACTTTTATAAATAGGAGATGAGAGAACACAGAAGAAGAAAAGAAAAGAAGACATAAACAAGTAGTGAGAGGGGTGGTTTGTGGAAGCACTCAGTAAATGGGATTTCTACCAGAGACTCCACACTCCTTATCCATGCCACTACATTGTGATGTCCAATAAAACTACTGTAGATATTAAACCAATTAATCCGTTGATCGTTTGAATTCTGGTTTGATTTATCCTTAAGTCTGGTGATATAAAAACAGGTTAAATTCAATCAACACATCGATTAAACGGTTGGTTTTTCAAGACTGACTGCGGACTGATTAAACTGAGTGATTCTTTAATCATAAAAGTTTGGATAACTTACTTATTAAAATATGAAATATAATTGAAAGTTTTGATTTCATATGGCAAAATTGTGTTATGATATTAAGTAAATGCTTAAAAAGTAGTAAAATTAAGATTACTAATTATGTAAAGACTTTTTAAAATATTTTATATTTTTATAAATTTATTTATTTAGTAATAATAATTACTATAGTTATTATGTTACTATAATGACATTGTTCAACTTTGATTGATCCAAATTTCCATGAAAACCAGTTTTGCAACAGCACACCAAATGCACCCTAAAACATTGATTGATGTAGACAATCATTCATGCATTGCCTTGTATATATTGTTTGAACAGGATATGTCATCGTATTTTTTTTTTTTTTAAGAATGTTATTATTTTTTAATTGACACAAAATTGGTGAATTTGTTTGTTACTACATCATTTTTATTATATAAAAAAACATATATATTCAATTCCTTCAAATATATATTTCATGGTTTATAAATGTATTACATAAGAATTATTTTCAAAAGAAATAAAAACATATTGGACACTGTAAAAGGCACAACCTAACCTCATTTTTGGGCAAGTTTGTGTTGGGGGTATTAATGGATTGAATATATATTTTTATTTATTTTTTAAAGCATGTACAACCCCCGTAGAAGTAACAAATGGTTACACAGTGGTTAAACGGGGAATATGATTTAATCTGATTAATTAGTTTTTTTTTTTTCCCTATCCTAATGCATTTATTTTAAGGGAAGGTGAGGGACAATTTTTATATTTTTTAACAACATCCAATTGAAAGGATTTAAAAATAATTTTTATCACCTCAGGAATCTTAAAAAAAAAACTTAAAAAATTTCATAGACCTAAAAAATAATAGATTTTTACCTAATTAATTTTCCCTTTGTTTTACTTCTTTTGTATTTATTATTTATATATATTATATATAATATTTTTTAATATTAAAAATAAACTATTAGTCTCTAGGTGATCACCAACCCCCAAACAAGCAATAAAATCCAGCTTCTCAAATTCTTTTTTTTTTTTTTTTTGTTCATTTTAAAAATTTAACCACAGATCACTATAAGTAATAGAGACAACAAAACTATCAACAATCCAAACTCAAAAGATGAACACTACTACTATGATGCATTGCTTACATTTCAACTGAAATTCACCAGACACTTGTAATTCACATAACTAAGAATTTATACTTTCCCACACCATATGCAGACCCCGGACTGGAGAACAAAGAACCGATGAAGAGAAGAAAACAATTCACATCAAAATCAAATTTTATAATGACGCGAACTCTGAAAAACCACTCAAAATCTACAGCAGAGAAGTCCGATCTTCCAACCCCGGTGCTTCCTATAATGCCTCCGCTCGGCTCTTGCCATCTTTACTGGGCTGCTGTTCCATTCTGAATGCAATCTGTGGATATTCAATTGAAATAAGGGAATATACTCTAACAACTGAATGTATTCACAAATGGGCAATAATTCGCGCACTCGTAGGACTTGTTATACAAAGATTTGCAGTCAAAAGTAGCTAATACAGCAAATTGGGATTAGAGATTCAAAAGAATAGGAGAACATGCAAATCAATTATGACAAATGAAAAGTTTCCTACCAAATTGCAGTTGGGGAATATAACTTATATATGATATGAGTCCTAAAGCATAACATCTTATAACATACCATTGACTAATGTGGAATATGTTACCATCCTCTAATGTAAGTAGCATTTAAACAGGTTTGGATGATTCTACTTATGTAGGAATCATATTTAACTCAAATATGTGTTTGAATGCCCCAAGTGGTCCCAGCTTTTGAAGAACAAAAACCAACTTTAATTAAGACAATGATTTTCAAGAATCTAACAAAAAATGTGTTACGTGAGAATCTAATATCAAAAGCAGTTTTCAGTGAAAAGCTCCTTTCCAAACCTGTTTTCGATCTAAACAACCCATGGCACATTACTAATCAAAGTAGTTAAAAAAAAGAACTATGACAGCATTGCCAAAAGTAAATTTGAGAATCTATAATTCTACACACAACTAAACTAGAAAATGTGGGGTTTGAATTGAAAGAAAAGAACACGATAAACATAGAGATCCTAACAGAAAGATCATAAAATTTATATGTGGGGAAAGAAGTTGAAACCACTCTGACCATATGGTCTCGCACATTACCATTGACATTTAAAAGTCACGCAACAAAAGATGGAAGAATACAGGTTACATTCTCCAAAAAATCTAGCATGTTTCATTCACATTTTCCTACCACCACATCCCAAAGATAAACCTTATTAAGGACATTACAGCCGTAAAAGCAAACTCATAGTAAAGAGGTTTCTTCACATATCCTTTTATTGTCCAATTTCAAAAATCTAACAACATATTCAAAACTATCAAATAGTTATTCATTCATAAAACATGAACTATTGGCGCTCAACAAGTGGTTTTGCTACAATATATAATATTGTTATTCTATGAATAAAAAAAGCATTAGCATAAAGCAGGTCATATAGTGTGGCCATAAATTCGAACTAAAGCAGATACTGGACTTACATCGGGAATGCAAAAGAGCGGGTGCTAGTCGTACTGCTATCAGATCGAAAAGAAATGCTACCAGAGTACGGTATCTGTCCTGAGCATGATATACGACCGGATAAAGATGGTGCTCCAGAAAAACTATCTCCATGACCATGGATGTAAAAATTTCGCGTAGAAACACTTGGGACATCCAATACAGTCTCTTCAACTCCGGACACTTTTGGAGTCTCACAAGACTGCTGATCAGCAGTGTCCGGTCTTTTCTCTCCATCGCTGGTTGCAGTTGGCCCAGATTCACCCTCAACACTAATGGAACTTGCATCCATAGATTCACTGGTTTTGTCGGCCTTTTCACTCAAAGGCACAGCCAAGGCTGTTGAATCCACCTCTCCAGTTGAACCCTGTGGTCTTAACATCAGCACAACCTATCATATCCCAAAATGCCTAAAACAGCTCATATGCAAGAACAATGAATTCAAAACACATAGAGTTGCCGAATTAGTAAAAAATAGTAATAATAATAATCAAGCTGCATATCACTCTAATTTTTTTTATAAAACCTGTTAGCATCCTTAAGAAATTATTCTATAATTATATGATGGGCAAAAGACAAATCAAATGAGAGATATAGTGGGCATATTTTGAGGAAAATTTCAATTGCCTTTCTGGATTCCCTCTTTTGAGGTAAAAGGTCATCATCACTCACAGCAGTCTCGCATATAGAAGGGCGATGTGAGGGAAGAGGCTAGATATGAAACTAATTCTTGGTTTCCATTAAATCAATAATAACTGATATAATAACTTGGCCCGACTCAAGAAAATGAAATTTTGATGTTGAATGGTATGAGTATATAACTATAACACGTAAACATGCAGGTTTGTGTACATAAATGGTATTATAATGATGTAGGAGCAACAACAACAATATTTTCTTAGCTAGGTACCTGATCAAATTGTAGTTGTTCATCATTGTCTTCACCAAAACTAGGCATATTGGACAACAAATCGGTCAGGTCCGACTCCCATGGAGGAAGAATATTTTCAACAATAGCATTCTCATCAGAAATAATTGAGTTATCCAAGAATGGATTGAACTTGTCCCTACTTTCTTCTTCCGAACTGTTAGGGCTGCATGGCAGTGCGGCTTCTCTATCAGCATCCAAAGCAGGTTGGTCATCTGTGGGAAGAACTTCCACTCCCCCACCAGTCATTCCGCAATTTGCTTCACTTTTATCCAACTCACCATCTTCATCAATCTTTGAATGCAGCATTCCATAGCCTCTATCATGGTTCACTTTTTCAGTATCTAACAATACTTTGTCAGGAGAACACACACCTTCGTCGATACATATGTCCTTCACAACATGATAAGCACTCTCTTTGACACAAATGATCTTTTCTGGCAGTTCGCCATCTGTGACTGTTTTATCAGTGAATGAATCCATTGTCTTCTCATTCGAATTGGAATCATCTGTAGGGATAGATTGAGGAGTCTCATGAGACACCTCACTTGAGATGCCATTACTCTGAATTTTCATGTCTGTGCAGTTATCTATGCCATCCTTTATGGTTTCAATCTTCAACTCCATCCCGATGTCATTATTTTCCTTCAGAGGTTCAGGCTCCAAGCCATTTGCACCACATTCGACAGTCTTGGATGTGGGTTCATGCACAGGGGAAGAGTGGAGATGAGTTGTTCCGCTATCTGCAAAAACATGCAAATTATTTTAATCGAACTTCTTACATTTAGCGTGAAACTAGAAGAGCAGTTTAACATAATCATACAATATCTGAGCTTAACGCCTTAACTATGGATACTTTTTTATGTAAACAAGCAAGGAGTAGTTTCACACCACTGAATGTTTTAGCTTAAAGCAATGTTTACAAAGTCGGAGGTGGAGACAGAGGCAGTGACAAAAGGTTAGGCAGAGGGAGGGGTAAGCCTCCCAGTTTTTTAATATATATTATTAAAAAATAGAAAAAAATGAAAAAAATTCCAATAAATAATCATAGACCACAATACCATGACATGACAATGGCACAATTAAAAATTTAAAATTCAAAGTTCTCCAATGGATATAAATAATTGTCTATCCCTCTATCTTTATATTATCTAATATATAAATCTCTATCTAATAAACATATAAATATTGGATGGAGAGTTCATCTTCCTATCCATGTTATTAACTTCTTTTTCATCATCATCATCCATGGCATGAAAATACAAATCAATGAATTTTTTACTCACATAAAAATGCTATATCTATGAATTAGAAGGATTTGTTATTAATATTTTGAGGATTCCTTCCATTCTTGGGGAAAAGAAGAGAAACAATTAGACAAAAAATATGAAAAAGATGCATGTATGAAATACATGTGCTTCTAACAAAGGCTTGCACCGCCAGGAGACTTAAGCCTCCTCCATTGCGCCTACGAGCTGCAGCTCACCTCAAGGCGTACACCTCCAACGCCTTTGAAAACACTGGTTTAAATTTTAAAGGATCTGTACACTATATTAAGAAAGATTGTAATATGACTTCAAATATTCCAACAGATTAAACATTCATCCATCTTTCCAAGTGAAAGGCATCACAAATATTCTGAGACTACATCGTGGGAAAAAATAACATGGAAAACTAAAAAAAAAGGTTGAAGGGTTAACACAAGAATTTAAAATAGTTAGATTACCCAGACTCAATGTTTCATTCAACAAAATGAATTTATTAATCAATATGTCCATGATATGCAACCCCATGCATCAATTCTGCACTCTGAAATGAAAATAACGTATGCCCACATTTTTGCCGGAAGTGGGAAAGAGTACGAATGTGTAATAAATATACAATACAAAGAAAGGAAGCCTTTATGGCCATTATATCAATTTTAGAACAAGCTTGATTGACTCTAAAAATGTAACTCATAACTTAGATACCAACAAAGCAACCAAATAACAAATGTAAGAATTTCCAGGATGAGTCGATTAGAGAGAAGTACCAATTCTCATGCTTCAAAACAGTGTGCTGCGAGCAAAGTAATCCATATCAATACCTGACTCAGCAAAACTTAGCAATTCAACCATTCTACCTGTCATATAAACCCATATAACGAAGATTGTAAGAATCAAGTTCAATGTAACAGAAGAAAATCGGTGCTGAACTTAACTTCAACAAGAACTTCGATATTCAGAAATATATACCATCATTGATAGCGCGTTCTGGATACAGAACAGCTTTGTCTTAATGAAATGAATCAGATATTGGAGGAGAAAAATAGACCATGGAAATGCTAGGCCTGTCATACATGAATGAACAAAAAAAACTCCAGCTAGAATTTGTATTAATAAACGCTATGCATAAGATCATCTTTGCAACAAGGAAACTTTCATTTTTGAATAACTGCAGTAAACCAATAAAAAGAGTTGGTTTAGGTGCAAAATTCAGTTGGGTGCATTAAAATCTAAAATAGCAATAGCTGAACAAACTTAGACTGACTTGTTATCAGAACATTCAATATTAAACAGCATACCAAAGCAAAGAAACAGTTATGCTGAACAGTGAAAAGAAGAAGCAACCTGAAACAGAAAATTGAGGGGGAAAATTTAGATCTAAAAGAGAAACTATGAATAACCTAATTATGGGTAAAAATAAGGGTAGTTGAGAATAAAATTGTTCCAATCCAAGCAATTCAGATTCTCAGAAACCCTGCTCAAAACAGCAGCATAGGAATCCAACACAAAAGAAGGCCAAAATCATTCCACAGACCCATCAATATTGATGGCTAACCTAATTCATTTTATTTTATATTAAGCAATAAACAGCTGTAGCGGATTTTCCCTAATCTGTACCATATAATGATCTATTCACAATCACTACACTTTCAGATAATGAGAAAATAATAAAGCTAAACTTTGAAGTACCAACACCTTCAACAATAGTCAGGACACCAAATAAACACAGAGATCTTCTTTTTGTCACACATCAACCTTTTGTGATTCCCCCTTTTGTCAGATAAAGTTAGATTAAACTCAAAGGGTATGTGCCAACACAAACTTGTGGGGAAAATCTTAATTGGGTAACTCAGATCAACTAAAAAAACCCATTAAACTACAAAAAAAAAAGAATGACAAAAAGTAGCTCAAAATCTGAATCACATCCTCCTCAAAAGGGGAAAAAAGCAACCAAAACAATCAGTGGAATCCAAAGAACATAATAAAAACCAATTGAAGATCTGTCTTTTGGGCTAAAGTTCTCACCTTTTAATCATTTCCTCTCTTTCTACTCAATACCCATAATCCCTTTTACCTTCCCCTGCAACAAAACACCACAAAAGATGACAGATAGTCACTCAAATCCGAAACATACAACAAACCCTTCTTAAATTAAAATAAAAATAGCAATAAAAAACAACCCCAACAAATCAAATCCTCCAGTCCTTGAAGAACACAAGAAACAGAGCAAGACTAAAGAGTGAGAAGGTAAAAAAACCAATTGAAAACATTATTTTCTTGCATAGTCAAAATGTGCTTTTAGAAAGAGAAGGGGGCATTTATTTAGAGGAGCAGATTCTGATAAAGAGAGGCAGGTCATGGCATTAAATACAATGACAGGGTGTTGAAATAAATACAGCAACAGATCGTTTTGAATGCCCCTTTTTAAAACCGCCCCAAAGTCGACCCACTCAATACATATAGCAAACACAAACAAAAGTAAATTCCTCTATATATTACAAATAGACCCACCACCAAAGGAAGAATCAATGACCAATTCCAAAACAAAATATTGAATCTCCTAAAAATCAGTTTTTGTTATCAGAATTTGAAAGGGTCACCTCAAAATAAAATTTTGTAATGAAAAAAAAAAATAAACCCAACAAAGATATCTCTTGTTCTATCCAAAATGATTTTTCAAAATCGGAATTTTTTACGACCCAATTCAAATCCATTATAAAACTCACATCTTTCTCTTCAAAAAGGACTCTAATAAGAAAATAAAAAAATACCAACTTCAAAAAAATAAGATTTTGATTCGATTTTAAACAAAATGGGAACTTCCAGTGACAGCTCTACCTCCAAATCTCCTGAAAATCAGGTTCTTGTTATAGTATTTTCAGAACTTATTAGAATATTTCCATACACTCAAAATCGAATTTTCGGAATGGATGACAACCCAAGAACGATTTCGCGTGTTCTATTCAAAATCACCACTCAAAATCGGATTTTTTTAAAACTCATATGGAATCCATTAAAAAAAAAAACACTCACCTTCGAATGTACTCTCTCTGTATAAACAAACATACTGATTGAAATGTAAGTCAACCTCTCTCTCTCTCTCTCTCTCTCTCTCCGGGCGAAAGTCAGAGAGGCAACGCCGCAATGCTCGATCAGTCCTCTTTTTTTTTTTTTTTTTTTGAGGAACTCTATTTGCGAGTGTAAAAAGAAAAAAAATTCAAATATACCCCCGTTACATTCCTTATTTATTAAAATACCATTGAAAACTTTGTAAGTTGTGCATCTGAGCTCCTGTGGTCATCTTCTTGTTAAATGTTATCGTTAAAAATCCTATTTTTTATAGTTAAAAATGGCTGAGAAGTCATAAATACCCCCCCTGTTTTCCCTCTTATTCAATGTCCAAGGTTTTATATTTCGCTTTCTTGTGTTTGAATTCCCATTTGAAAGCCTTTTTTAGAGTTCAAACACATTTGAAACCATTTTCAGGGTCCAAATCTTTTTGAAAATGAACAATTCATCTCAAGCATCCTCTCAAACAGGTGTGAAAATGTTATTTAGGGTAAGGGTAAGTAATCCTGGTATTCAACGTTGACGCATGTAACGGAAGGGTACTGGTACACAGCTTATTAACTTTTCAGGGATATTTTTATAATTATGGTTTCTTAGGGGAAATTTGATAAAATATAATATATCAGGGATATATTTGCAAAAAATCCAAAACAAACAAAAATAAAGGTAGTTGAGACTCGAGCGGGACCGATTTGAGAACTTTCTGTGTTTGTTTTTTTATTATATTTTAAAAAATTCGAATTGTAACTTCTCGAGCTTTGCCACCTTTTAGCGTTGACATGTTTGAATGGGCATAAAAAAATTGTCAGATGTGCGTCCGTGAATTTATCCATTGTTCGGTACTTTATGACGTGTCAATCTATATTATTGCCACGTCAACAAGGACGTCTTTGGCCGTGTCCTTTGCAATAGTGCGTAGCGTGAAAAGAAAGCTCGGCTTCGAAATTCCATATGTGCCCCTCATTCTCGGTTTTCTTTAGACGGGAAGATGGTGTAATTTTGTGAATGGTGGAGGGTATTTGTACTCCAAATTGCATTGGTTGTAACCATAGGCGTGACGCAAGCGTGACGTCACAATACGTGTAATTTTTTTTATTTTATAAGTCTTTTAATATATTTTTTACATGTAGATTCTTATCACCCTATAATTAAGTCTGTCACTCGGATAGATACGAATCAAATATGTTAATATTGATATTAATTTAGATAATCAAGTAATATTTTAAAGATATGTCAATATTAAAATTCAGATTTTTAAGACTTATTCTCTTTTTCATATATTATACATTGAAAATTTAATAGTATTATAATATATTATCATTATGTTTAATCATACAAGATAAAATATAAGTAGTATATAATTCATATATATATATTTTTATAATATATGTCGGGTACGGATATTTTTCGGATCAGATAGACTGATATCCATATTGGCACTCCGGATATTTGAATATCGGATATTTCTGATTTTTCGGATTCGGATTTTTTTTTCGGATAATTAACAGGCTGACCTAAAACCATTCAAAAAAGAGTCTTGCTATACAGTCTCCACTATTTAGGTCTCATTCACAAGTCCCATGAGGTGTCATTATTTTATTGGTTGTTTGTTTGACTTATAAAAAAGGTTAAGAAGGCAAAATACAATATTACCCTCATTTAAAACCTGATGATTTTCTCCCTGATTAAATCCATCCCCACCTTTTTCGAAAAACATATCAACACATTCAATTTATTTCAAAAAACTTTTTTTTTTAGAACCAATAAAAAAAAAGAAACCATTAAAAACAGAACCGAAATTCAAATCCTCTAGGGTTTCTTAAAAAGAAACTGAAAAACGAAATCATTCAAAAAAACACATTTCATCAAAGACACTAAAAAAAGATCAAATTTTTGTTTGCAACCTCTCATTCAACCAGAAAACGATGGTGATAAGGAATAATCAACATTTTTTTAAACACTATTGTTAATTTGTAATCTTTCAATTTCAATCATCAAACGAAGTATCTGTGATTGATGTAATTTTTTTTCCAATAAATGCAGAAATGAAACACAAATTACAGTATAAAATTAAAGTTCAGAATAAAATTCAGTTACATTTGTAAAATGTAACTTAATTTTAACAATAAATTGCATTAGAAGTCAGTTACATTTGTAAATGTAACTGACTTTATTTATATAAAGCAATTAAAAGTTAGTTACATTCCACAATGTAACTGACTTCTAGATATAATTGTTAAATAATTTAAAGATCAAATGCTCCAGATTTAAGGTTGTCAGATTTAACATCTAGCACCAAATTCAAATTTTTTTTATATAACAAATGCAAAACAAACAAAAAATAAAAGGCCATACCCAAATCGACAAACATTGGAAACGACATCCAATCATTCAATTATGATTTCCGATTTGATCGGAGGCTGAAAAGTTCTTCGAAAAACAAATCAATGCTTGAAAAACCTCCAAAACAATCTTCTAATTTGGTTCTATGTGTTCTTAAAAAAAATGTTGTAAAAGAATTATCGAATTTAACATTTAGCATCAAATTTAATAATAAAAATGGTAACAAATGCAAAACAAAGACTGTAACCGAAATACAAAATTTATTTTAGGTGGAGAAGAAAAAAAAAGCCGTAGATGGGATGGACAAATAGATTATGTTTTTTTTTTCATCTTATAAAGCAAAAGAGAAAAGACTATTAATTACCAAAAATCATGAGATTTGAGCCTCAAAACAAATTCAAAAAATCATGACACATCAACTATTGTAACCAACTCCTTGATTATGAGGAGTAATTATTGAAAAAGACAGAAATGACAAAATATGTATTAAACCTTGTGCCACCTCATGGGGCCTATAAAATGGGGCATGTGAATCATTATTGTTCAAAAAACGTGATGACAAATCCAATATTTTTCGACTTTCAAAATATTAAACTTGGAATAGATTGGAAGCTAGAATAAAGTAAAAAGAACCTGGTACGATTTATGAAATAGGCTGGTATTTAGATGTAAGTATAAGTTGGAATTGTGTGGTATAGCCATTTCACCTCCCCCTGGAATTAGACTATTCTCATAAATGGATCCCATTGTCATCACTTCTTATAAATTAGGGATCCACATATCAAATTATTTTCTCACATTTTATAAATTATTATCCATACATTATTCACATTTTATCTACAACTTATCTTATCCATAGTCAATCAAACAACAAAATCTACATTGTTACGTTTTCAAACAAAAATAACTAAAACACAATCAAACAGAAAATTACTAGTATAAAAATTTATTTTTAGAATAGTCATAAACCTCATAATAGCTTATATCTCTTTGTTCCCTTAGCAAAAGAAAAAATAGTGTGGCACAATTATGCTATGATAAGTTAATAATTAGCCTTTTTTTTAGATATGTTAATGAAAAATATATGTATTTTTTATTTCACCTCCAGATAACTCATCCGTTCTTATGCACTCACTCTGCATAAGAACGGATGTTGTTTTAGATTTTGATAGTTTTAGAACACACTCTTCTTCCTTAGGAGCATAATAGCTTCTCTAAACAATTGGGCATTAAAAAATCTAATTGTTAGTAATTTTATAATTGAATAATATATTTTTATAAAAAATATTTTCATTTTCTAACTATTTTAATTAAAAAAAAACTTAAACAATCTTAAATAAAATAAAAAATTACAATTATAACAGTCAAGCCCCTTATTTTAGTGAAATCCAAGTTACATCTCTGCTTTTAAATTTTAGTGTGAACTACGTTGTTGCTAACATTTAGGTTCCGTTTGTGCATGCGTTAAAGGACTGGTGGAGTCGGCGGACCACCATGGACGTAAACACGCAAACAAACATCATCGCAACATTGCGTCGATAACACAAAATAACATTGTCTTTTATTGATTTCAATCGGTTTTTTTGCGTCCCCGGCTCCCCCAAAACATTGATTCCCCTCAACAACCCCCCCCCCCCCCCCCTAAATTCTAGGTGTGGGACAATTCAAATGTGATTTGATTCCACATCCAAGGGAATCAAGTTTTGTGTAGGTAGAAATAATAATAATAATAATAATAATAATAATAATAATAGAGTATCATTTTCATGTCTCATTTTACTGAAATCTACTAGCATTTTGAAATGTGTTTAAACGTGTTTTTGCTTTTTAAAAAAGTGAAAAAGCAAAGCAAATGTGTTTCCAACCGTCACTCAGAAATCAAACTTAATTAATAAATTATTTACAACTTTTAATACAATAAGTGTAATTTTTAAAAAGTGCAAAAAATGAGTCTTTAAGGAATCGAGTTTATGCAAATTATTTTATTCAAGATAATACTTTTCCAACGCGTTTTCAAATGCAGAATCATCTGATGGCGGCTTTAAGGATGATGGGGTCTGTGATGGAACTAGGACATAGCTTTCATATGTCATAGTGTAGTGTTTATCAAATAATATATGATGAACAAGTCAAATACCACCAATACCATAGAAATGAAAACATAAAATTCAATTGAAGATTTGGAATTATTGAATGAGTACCATTTTTTTTTGTCGAATTACCTAGATTTTCTAGGTGTGATCAGATTAAAAGTTTAAACGTCAATCTATTAAAGAATATTTCTTTTTATAATGATAGATTATCAGAAACTGTCATATCATGTTTTTTCATGCTTTAACATAAATAACTTTTTTAACTTGATCGTAATTAAAAATTATTGTCTTTTTCGACAATCAATGTTAGAGTACTGGAGTGGAGTATAGTTTTTTTCACTTGCTGATAGACCTCCAATTCATTGCTAGCCAACATGTCTCCTTAGTTGGAGTGGAGTATAGTTTTTTTCACACTTGTTATTCCGGTGGTTTGTAGAAAGAACACGTTTTTCATTTTATTTTTTTAAAGTATACAATATTAAAACAAATTGCGACTGAAGTGAAGAAAGACCAGCTCATTTTGTCATACTTAATGTATTCATAAAAAGTGAAATATAAATTCAAATGAATTAAAAACACACATACAATTTTATGTTTTTATATTAACATATAATATTTTAAAGATTTCATATACTGTGTTAAATAACTTGAGGTTTTTAAGAGTCGCTTTTTCCCATCACAATTGCTTTTTTTTAAAAAAAACCTAGACCCTTCACTATACAGTCCTAAGAGAGATGATGTAAATGACTAGAACATCTACTTGTCTATTTGGTGGGGCATTCTAATTGTACGAAGGGGAATATCCTTTCCTTCAAAGGGGGAGAAATTGATGGCTCTTGTATATGAGACATTCATCCATGATGTATACATCTCACATTGGGAAAAAAAAATGCACAACAGTGTTACCAATTAAAAAAAAAAAAAACAAACAGCATGAAATTAGAGGAGGACTAAGAGCTCAGTCTAAATCCAATCCAAGAAATTGAGTGAGGTCAATAACTCAATTCAACATGAATCTCAAACTTGTGGAGGTTAGATTGAACCCAAATCATTGATTGGTTTTGGTTCAGTCGAAATTAAATTAAGGTTTAATTTGAATTGTATCAAAATTTAATAACTTTGGTTTCAGTTTGATTTTTATATAGTGTCATTTAAAATGTTTCAATCTCTGTAATGCTTACAACAAAAATACTTTGTGTCTCAACATATAGATGGAAAACAATGGGTGGCAATGGAGATTGTGAAGATATAAGTGTGATAGATTTAAGGATGATTGAGATACCATCTTGAAGGTTGAACAATTTAGATATGACTTGAATACTTAAATTTATCACTTTATATTTTCGTCGACTGCATATAAGGACTGTGTGTAACAACACCCAATTTTAAATGCATATGGTTGTTAAGCATTAATAAGGTTTTTTTTTTTTTTTGTAAGGGATAAAATTTCATACCATGAGAACAACCCTACCAGCATTTCCATGGTTTTTTTGACAAAGAAGGCCTCTATTTTTTATTTTTAATCTCCCTAACATGCACTTGATTTAATGCCCAATTAAAAACAGGTCCAACAAGACAAGGCCAAAAAGATCTGTGTGTTTAAGCATGATGGGATCTTCCAAGTGGGGTTATAAAAATGGCTCTCATTTGTTTGTTGGATCTGAATGCATGATCCAATGCTATTGGTGAGTATTTATATAATGCACATTATCTTATTGGTATTATAATGTAGAAAGTTTTGTCCCTTATTGTATCAATCATGTGAAATGATTTGGAAAACCTGAGAAGGAATCCCAAGAGAATAAAATAAAGGTAAAAATCCATATCCCACAACCCCCCTCCCCAACCCAACAAACAACCCCAAAATAATCTTTTGATTTTTCTTAAAATTTATATAACCTCTAAAAACACTTATTTTAATCTGAATTAAATTTTTGTTGACAGATGTTAAATATTTTATTTGATTAATCCTGACTAAAAAATATAGTATACCAAAAAAACCTTACAATATGTTAAAAATAACCTATTTGAAGGGGTAAAATCATAATTTAGAGAGGGTTTTTCCCATTTTTAACACATTGTAGGAATTTTTTTGGTATACTGTATTTTTAGTCAGGGTTAACCAAACAAAATATTTGTATAATATTCATTATCTATCAACAAAATTTTAACTCGGGGTGGGGGGGGGGGGGAGCATTTGGATTTACATAGGTGTTTTTAGAGGGTTATATCATATATGGACTTTAGAAAAAAAATTAGGAGGTTATATGAATTTCGGGCAATTTACATGGGGTTATTTGAATTTTTTCCTAAAATAAAATGCCCAATTGTGTCAAAGTTTCCTTTCTTCAAGAATGTTCACATGAGCTATAATAAACCAGAAAAATTTGTCTAGTAAAGACGTATTAATATAATTTTTAATTTTTTTTCCATTTTTGGATAATGAAAATGTTATTCCCATAGATGACTAAGAAATTGAACTTCACAAGAAAGCTTAAATACTTCATAAACTGAAGTGATGAAAGTGGACACAACCTTGTTCCTTTTTTTTTCTTCTTTTCTTTCATAAGCGTTGTTAACCACTTGGTAACGAATATATGAGTTAATAAAAATTGAAATGTCAAATGTAATATCTATAATATTTGACTCTGTAAATATTCACAAAGGTAATCAAATATTATATGGAAAATTGTAAGATCATAGACTCTGTTGGATAGGTTTAAATTTCAAATGTAAAAACTGTCACATTTTGTCCTACGTCACAAACCTAAACATAGATTTATATCCTCTAAAATTAAAATTTTAGTACATTTTGGAATGCGATTTAAATGTGTCAATTGAAATTACGGATCAAGAATGAAATATTATAAGTGGTTGAAAAATCACAAATTTTTAAAAGGGAAAAATCCATATAACCCCCTGCAATCTTCATGATATCCATATAACCCCTGTAATCTCAATATATCCATATAACCCCCTGTAAACACACCATAAATGCAAATAACCTCCCGTGGTTAATTTTTTTTTTTAACAGAATTCAAATATTTCGGACATATTGCGTTATCTAAACCATGGTTAGTAAATATGTATTCTTTTAACCCTCGAAAAACGGTCAATACTTAAAAAAAACCCTCATATTTCTAATTTTACACTATTTTAGGGGTTTTTTTTGAAAGTATTGACTGCTTTCAGAGGGTTAAAATGATACATATTTGTTAACCATGGTTTAGATATCTCAATATGTCCGAAATATTCCAATTCTGTTAAAAAAAATTTAACCGTGAGGATTATTTGCATTTATGGTGTGTTTAAGGGGGTTATATGGATATTTTCCTTTTTAAAATTGTGAGAAAAGAGGATAGACATGGGGATAAGTGAGAGACAAACAATTATCGACTTAGTTATAAAAAATAATTAAAATAAATGTGAACAATTATCTTGATTTGTATATAATAATGATTTTAAGTTTTATCCAGAAGGTGGAGTAACATTTATCTAATTTTTTCCTTTTAATTTTACAGTGTGAGTATGAATCAAATAAATAGATATTTTATCTTTTAAGATTAGAATAACTTATCCCCGAAATATCATCCTCCTACCAAACTATCCCTAAACTTGTTAAATACATCTTCAAAAGCATCCTTTCATCTGTTCATACGTATACTCTACAACAATGAATATGCACTCTCTATTTGGATATTAATGGTTAAAAAATTGTATATTATCAATTCAGGCTGCATTTTTTTTAAGAACAATTCAGTCTACAAAATTGAACAATATTTCCTTTGATTTGGATTTGGACTTGAGTGAGGATAGACTCAAAGCCCATTAATTTTGTCTAAAAATTGGCCAGCATAAGGTGAGGCCCATGGTGCTCCCTATGAACCCAGTCATTTATTCAGTTTTTTTTTTTTGGGCACTTTTTTTTGAATTTTTAAGATTTATGATTATCTGATGAACCACGTGATTTTATAAAACAATGAAACATGTACTCGAACAAGTTTATATGTATACTTTTTTTTTTCTTTCTTAGGACCGGTTTGGGAATGAGGTGGGGTGTCTGCGGTGATGGAACACAGGGGGAGAGACTGGAGGTGGGCGAAGCAGTGCTTTCATGAGGTGGAAAACGCAAGCCAAAACAGGGAAAATGCGAATAAGACAACATTAATCAGTGTGTTTGACGCAAGTGTAAAAAACGTCTTTGTCTGCGCATTAGCGTCTGCCGACGCTTAGCATCGCCACCGCTCCCAAACTCAACAGCCAACCTAACCCTTTTAGTGAGTATGTAGGTTAGAGGGAAATGGAGACTGTGGGGATGATCTTGCTACATACTCTCTTGCAAACCTAATGTGCTCTGGAATCAACATCCTTGGCATTGTTGTAGTGATCCTCACAAAACAGAAAATTTAAAAAAAAAGGAAGAAATAAGTGCCAACTAAAAACTCTTTCAAGAATAAGACTTGTCATCGAGTTTTTATTCCTTTTAACAAGTTGATAAAAATACCTTCTATTTACTCAAAAAATCTGGGACATAGTGTTTCAACACTAAGACTCTGTTTGGGACTGTCATGGGTGACTTCGCGTTTGAAAAAACAAGGGAACAGTAGAAAAGTATTGTTTACAGGGCTTTTCAAATGCATAGCATTTTTATTTATGAACATTGTTTTTCTAGTTCTAACTAGACCTGTCAACAGATCGGGTCGGGGTGGATCCGGACCTGACCCGTGACAGGATCCGGCGGGTCCGGAGAAATGTGGACCCGGACCCGTCCGACCCGACCTGGATGGTTGGGTAAAAAAAAAAAAAAGAGAAGAGCTCATGTATTTGTTTGCCTTATCATTCTATTTGAAATTTTTTGTAATAAAACATTATTGTTAATGAGATTATGTTTGAATATAATTTTATACAATTCAAAAGAAGTAAATGAATTATTAAATAAAATCCAAAACAATAATCACTAACATAAAAAAAAACATATTAACCTAAATAATAAACATAACTAACCTAAACAACATTCAAAACAATATTAACCTAAACAACATTCAAAACAATAAACACTAACATATTAACCTAAATAATAAACATAAATCATGCAACAAACTAATTAATCATACAAATTCAAAAGCTAATAAGTTGATTGTCCAAAACAAATTGATTTATAGGCTTGTTATGATTATGATTTATGAACTCGTAGATACAAAAATAAGTTAAGTAAGATATAAAACTATGTATCAACTAATACTAATAATCTTATAATATATGAGCATATTTTAATAAAACAATCGAGTCTCGAGTCTAACGGATCGGGACGGGGTGGACCCGGACCCGACCCGTTTGTTTGTTCGGGTCCGCCGGTTCGGGTCCAACTCGGGTCAGGTCCAAATCAGATCGGGTATATTACATGTGTAATCGGGTCCAAGACCTGAACCCGTTGACAGACCTAGTTCTAACATAGCCGTTTTTCTATTTGGATATACGGTGATGTTAGACGAAGGCCCCGTTTGGTTGCGCGTTAGGGCGCGCTTTTGCTTTTACTTTTTGAAAAGCTGAAAAGCTAAAAGTTGCAGCCAAACGGAGCAGCTTTTTGTAGAATCGGAAGCTGGATTCCTTTTAATTTTTCCCTCGAAATCTGTGTTTTAAAAAGCTCAGAAACAACACTTTTTGGTCAGAATCGATTTTTTAAATTGAAAAATAACTTTCTCTGCCAAACATTAAACTCCTTTCAAATATTGATTTCTGATTTAAAAAAAAATATATTAAAAAAATCAAGATCTAAAATCATCTTAAAAAATAACTTTATTTCAAAAATTACTTTTCAATATGTGTTTACCGAAGTTTTATGTCACATAATTCGTCTCACCGCAGATCCTAACCGGGCCAGCCACAAAATTAGTTATTAAACATTTTTTAATTAGCCTCGCCCGCCGCCGACGGCCGGCGAGCACTCCACCTTCAAAACCCAAAAATAAACTACTCCTCAACTTCTCGAAATTTACAACTTCGCCCACTTTGACAACTCATGTAATAAAAAGCTCCTTCACATCATTACAGTGTCAATTCCGTAATAAAACCAGAAAACAGTGGCATTTCAACTCACACTTTCAAAAAGACGTACTCCGTCCGTAGAGAGAGAGGAAGAAAAAACGCAGGTCCTCTTTGAGTCCTCTTCAAGTCCTCACAAGCGATTCAGTGTTTTTTTAGGGTTTCTACTCTCTCTCTCTCTCTCTCTCTCTGGTCAATTTGTTCTCGAAATCTGCGACAATGTCGGAGCAGAACGGGAGGATCTCGTCCTCGTCGACATCTCCGACGAAAGCCCACGCCAATGGCGGAAGCGTCGACAGTGTCCTCTACAGGAACCTCGTCGATTTGGTCCCCCTCGTCGAGTCTCTCATGGTACCTCCCCTTCTCTCTCGCTCTCTGATTGGTGATACTTTTTTATTTAACAAAATTGAATTTTTGATGGGGTTTTGTTTGAAATGTATGAAGGATCGGAGGGTGAATCCGTCTTACTCTCGCCGTTCGTCGATGATCTATACGAAGACGCCTTCGCGGGAGTCTCTTTCAAAGAAGGCATGATTTTTCATTTTATTTCATTTTGTTGATTATTTGTGTTGTAGTTGCTTAGATTGATCTTATGTCAGTTGGGTTCTGTTTTTTTTTCCTGAACATAAAAAATGGTTCTTTTATTGATTTATTGTGTGAATATTAGTAAAAGATGTCATCTTTGGTGGTGTTCATGCAATTCAGGTGCATTGTTGTTATTTGGTGGCATTGCCTTTCTGAAATTTACAGAGGTTTTACATGCTTACTGATTTTATGGATTATAATTACTTTGATTTCTTCAATCACATCACTATTTCAAATTTTTAGATGGGTGATCAGAAGGGCAGGACGACAGGTCAAATGAAAAAGCGAAGAGATGCTGGAGATAATGAATTGAGCAAGCACATCCATGGGGACAACAAAGATGTTGGGGCCAATGATTTCTCGCTCTTCTCGTCAAGGGCACTTTCTGTAGAAAAGGACAGTGAAGAGCTGATCATGTTGAGAGGTCAGATGGAGGAGCTGCGGAAGAAGCTGTCGGAGAAAGATGACACCTTGAGATCAGCGGAGGATTCTTTAAATCAGATGAGTTCTCTTCATGCTTCCATTGGCGATCTTAAACAACAGATGATGGAGAAAGACTCGATGATCAGAACTGTCACTTCACAGCTCTCTAATGCCAGGGTATTTATTTGTGGCTGAAATGTCTTTTTTTTATTTTCCTTTTTCTATATGGTATTTTCTTTCATTCAGAGATGCCTTCGTTCTCTATGGAAAATTCTAGTGTTGGTTAAGTGCATGAAAATGCAATATCAAATAAATATGCTACAATACACCAATTCTTCATATGTTTCTGCATACATTTGATTTAAAAATTTGGACCTTCATCCATACTATATAAGGGACTGATTAGAAAAGCAGGTAAGGAAATAATTTATATGTTGTAGTTTAGCACTTTAACTGATCTGATATCTATGATTACCAAAGAAAGTTCATCAAGTTTTGATTGGTCGTTTTTATTGTAATAATAGTAGTCAATTACCAATGAATTTTTTTTTATGTGTGTTATTTCTTGAAAGGTAAATTTTTTTAAGATCATTTATCTATCAGCCTCCATTACCAGTTTTGGAGGCTAATGGGGACTATGATGCTATTTGTTTTGCTGGAAGTCCATCGGTATAATTTGTTGCAGCTGTTCTATTGAAGGATGGGGATGATAACAGAAATAACTTAAATTTGTTTAACAACAAAACCTGGTAGTTGACCTGGAAGATCCTTCAAAAGGAAAGGGACTTGGATTTTCTTTACGTGAATCTGAGTCTAAACTCAGTGATAGTCAGATTTGTTTTTTTTTTTTTTGAAGATTGGTGCCCCCTGGGTTTGATCCCCTAACCTCCTTTACGGGTGGGGGGTGCTAGCCGACTTAACCATAGCAGTTCACAATAGTCAGATCTGATTGATGGACTGAATTCAAGATATTTTCCCAATTGGATTCAGACTTTCAATAATCAGATTCTGAACTGAACTTTACGGGTGGGGGGTGCTAGCCGACTTAACCATAGCAGTTCACAATAGTCAGATCTGATTGATGGACTGAATTCAAGATATTTTCCCAATTGGATTCAGACTTTCAATAATCAGATTCTGAACTGAATCAGAACCAAATTTGGGATGTGAACCAATGGAATTGGATCTTTATGATTGCATTCTCCTATTTGTTTTCAAGGCTATGTATTTCTGATTCTGAAAATGTAAAACTCCTACACACTTCAAGGGTATGGGAATAGTCATTTGTCATCGTAGTTTATTGTTTGTTTATTTGAATATCTATCGAGTTGGTTCTAAAGTTCGGTACCTCAGAATTAGGGTGATCTCCAATCTAATATTCATCCTCCCTATGCACACACATATTTTTATAACATATATCTTTGTCTTGTGGAAGTTGAAACTCTCCTTTTGCAGAATAAGCTTGCTGACAAGCAAGCAGCCCTGGAGAAGATAGAATGGGAAGTGACTACTACAAACAAAAAAGTGGAGAAGCTCCAGGAAGACCGAAACTCTCTAGAATTTGAAATGTCTTCATTTATTCAACTGTTTGAAACCCTCTCAGAGTGTGATTCAGTTACATGTCCTGAGGATTATGATGCATCCATCCATCAATTCAATCGGGTTCCCTATATAGTAAGTGCATTGGTCTCTCTCTCTCTCTCTCTCTCTCTCTTTTTATGAATCTTCAATCATTATGTAACCTAGGAGGCTGTCTACTACTTATGCTTGAGTTGTGACTTATGCTTTAACTCTTAACCTCTGTTTTTTCCTTGAATAAGGAGGTGGATAAGGGATTAGGGGAGATAGACTTAATTATGGGAAAATATGGTTGTTTAGCATGGAAATTTATTATAATAGTTAAGGTAGAATAAATTCTCATACATGGGGAGAGAGAATTATTCTTGCTTTCCCATCCCAAACCATAACTAAATTCTAATAAGAACAGAAAGGCTAAAAATTATTCCAAACCAATGAATAACTATCAAAAAGAATTCAATAACATTTTTAAAGAAATGAATTATTCCAAGAAATTATTTTTAAGAAAGAAAATATTTGGAAGAAATGAATATAACTATTTCTTTCAAAAAAGAAATGAATAACTATAAAATACAAAATCATCTAATTCTTTTGTATCCATGTATAATAATTTATGCCTGAATACCCCATCCACGAGCCAAATGGGAGATTAGAGAGATCAAGTTGCCTAACTTTCAGAAATATAGACATAGTGATGTGGCAATGAATATATGTATTCTCTATCAGCTGCATGTGACTCTTTTGCTTGTGACTGCATGTGAGAGCACACCATCTTGATGCTATGGATGTTGTGCTTTAAAAAGATTGAATGAAAAATTAATGTTTTTCACTCTTTGCATGCTTTTGTAATCACAAAGATTTCCATATGTGCATATAAGCATAATTGTTCCATTAACAGGCTGGTGGTTAAATATCACCGCTCATGTATTTTCTGCGTTCAATGGAGCAGGATGATATCAGTGAATCAGAAATGCAGGAAATAGAAGAGGCGAGGAGATCATATGTTGAAGCTTTGGCTGTTGCAAAAGAAAAAGAAGATGAAGAATCATTAGCTGGTGCAATTGAAGCCAGGTTAAGGCTTCTGTCTCTCATATTCAGAACCAGCTAAAAAAATGTTGGTGAGGAACAATTGCGAACTCTGCAACCACGATGTCTTAGGTTTAAAGTCAAACTCATAAAAAAATTCCAAATTCCAGTACTCAAAATGCTCTCTCTCTTCTTTTTTTTTTTTGTATAATGTGTGTGGTTATATTGCAAAAATCCATATTTATCAGAGAGTTTGGTTGTGCCTATAGTAAATGCCCATGACATAATTTGCTCAAAGTTCCTCCAAATTTTTCATTATTTTTATAGCTGTCTGGAGTGGGGTTCAATGATTGCTTTCGAGTACACAGGTGGGATTGAAGCTTGCATAGTTATCATCTGCATGAAACTGTGAATGAGCTTTTCAAAACTCTCATCATAATTGATACTGAGATGAATCGTATAATTTTGGATTTAAGTTTGTGTGGAATTTGTCACATCTTTGTTGTAACCAATTTGGAGAAATGAATACAGAAAATCCCTGCCATCATGATTGTGTATCCTAAGATATTTGTTCCAAATCTATTTCTTGGGATTTCCACATAAATATGTCACATTGCGCTTATAATAAGAGAGAAGCTGCTTAGTCCACAATTATCATTATAATGTACCTGTCACCCATTATTTATCAGGAACCTTTAATTGTTAACACTTGATCTTTGTTGAGCATCTTCAATCCTATACTTAAACTTTTACTCAAATTTAAATTTGAATAAAAATCACCGAAAAACATCTCCAACTATTTATCCATGCTAAATTAAATTTTTACTCAAATCTTTATTCAAATCAAGGGAGACTGAAATCTTTACCCAAATTTTCAACGGCTCTTTTTTTCTTTTATCTCCACATTCTTCCCATGATGTTTTTTTTCTTCAACTCCACCTTCAACTTTTAATGAAGGAGAATAAATCACAAGAAATTTTTATTTTATCGAGAATGGAAAATCTCTTGGAACCCAAAAAATAAAATAAAATAAAATCATGTGATTTTCTTTTTTCAGTTTTCATCTTTGTTTTTTTTTTACTTCTTATTTTTACATTTTTTTTTAAATTGATGATTATGCTTTTTACTTTTGAATATCTTAGAGGGAAGATCACGTTGTTATGATTATGATTTTTACTTTTGAATATATTTGAGGGAAGAATTTTTTTTTTTCTTTTTGAAAAATGAAAACCGGTGGGAAATGAGGGAAGAAAAATTGAGTGGCAAATATGTTTGGAGGAAAGACTTTGAAAATGTTTATAAAAAATATTTGGGAGAAGATGAAATTTTTTTTAAATATTTAAGTAAAACACAAAGTGATGATAGCACCATATCAAATTAATTATTTACTCTAATTTTAAGTAAAATTTGGGTATAGATTTGAGTAAATGGAAATGTCCTAATGGTGCAAATAGACCATAAAATCTAATTTTATTAAAACACTTGTGTTAAAAACCTCAACCCAAAAATGTTGCTGGAAAATTCTAAGTTGGTGCATCTGTATCCCTTTCTGTTCTTGGCTAAGTCTGTCAATCGGACAGATATGGATCGGATATACCAATATCCATATCTTAATCTTCAGATTCGGATACGGATATTAATTTTTGGATTCGGATCTCTTCGGATATGGATCGGATGCGAATATTTTTTGGATAATTGACATGTTTGAATATTAACATTAATTTGGATAATCAAGTGATATTTTAGAGAGACATCAAAATTAAAATTAAGATTTTAAGGCTTATTATCTCTTTTAGATATCATACATTGAAAATTTAATAGTATTATAATATATTATCATTGTGATTAATCATACAAGATAACAATATGGACAATATATAATACAAATATATATTTTTTTATAATATATGTTGGATACATATATTTTTTAGATCGGATAGACTGATATCCATATCCGCACTCCGGATATTCGAATATCGGATATTTCTGATTTTTCGGATACGAATTCAGATCGGATTTGGATTTTTTTTAGATAATTGATAGGCTTATTCTTGCCTCGATCTGGATTACTTGGGCTAATGAGACACTGTGAAAAGTTGAATATGTCCTCCACTAAAACACTATGTAACAACCCAGCAATGGTAAATTGTAAGGGTATATCATTTCACACCCACTTAACATTGCAAAAATGAAGCCCCTTGGAACATCTTTGATGGACGTGTTAATTAATCCAAATGTTAAAGTACAATATCAGTATTTTATCCCTCAACTAGACCCTCATTTACTACATTCTCATTTAGTTGATTGTTGTTGTTCTAATGGACTAGTTAAATAACTAGCCAAAATAATAGTAGACCCACATCTCCACCCACCCAAACCTCTCCACCCACCCAAAATATAATATTTTTTTGAATCTTTTGAATGGTAGGGCCTAGATTTGACTAGCTAAAGCACTAGCTGCAGTTAGCTTGAAAAATAACATATGACATATGGAACCCACATTTAGTTTTCTTTTAATACTTCCATTGGAGCACATTTTTACATGTTTTGTAAAAACCTGACACTAACTAGTTAGTTATCATGTCCATTGGAGATGCTCTTAGCTAACAGAAACTGGCGACGGGCACCAATGCATTATTCTTTGTGCATTGATATTTTCTGATTTATTCTTCATGTTTATATAGTTTCTTCAACTCATATTTCTTTTGATTATGGGTATTTTTAGATCTTCTGTCGTTCTACTTAGATGGGATACAGTTGATGTTTTATGAACCCTATTTTTAAATCGAGTAGAAGTGAACTGCTTTTGAAATATTCTGTTTTCATTGAATGCAAAAGAAAGAATTATCACGATATTCGTGAGGTGGATTTCCAATCCTTGGTGGTCTTTTTTTATACACTTAAAATTTTTCAGGGGTGTTTTTACACTAAGGTTATTAAATTTTATGAGGGGGTTATATATACAAAAATCCCTAAAATACAGTAGTGAATAGGCCTGTCAACGGGTCGGGTCCAGACCCGGACCCGACCCGACCCGGACCCGATTACACGTGTAATATACCCGACCCGATTTGGACCCAACCCGAGTTGGACCCGATCCGGCGGATCCGAACAAACAAACGGGTCGGGTCCAGGTCCACCCCGCCCCGACCCGTTGGACCCGACTGTTTTTTTTAATATATGTTCATATATTATAAGACCATTAGTATTAGTTGATACATAATTTTATTTCTTACTTAACTTATTTTTGTATCTACAAATTCATAAATCATAATCATAACAAGCCTATAAATCGGTTTGTTTTGGACAATTAACTTATTAGCTTTTGAATTTGTATGATTAATTAGTTTTGTTGTATGATTTATGTTTATTATTTAGGTTAATATGTTAGTGTTTATTGTTTTGAATGTTGTTTAGGTTAATATTGTTTTGAATGTTGTTTAGGTTAATATTGTTTTGAATATTGTTTAGGTTAGTTATGTTTATTATTTAGATTAATATGATTTTTATGTTAGTGATTATTGTTTTGGATGTTGTTTAATAATTCATTTACTTCTTTTGAATTGTATAAAATTATATTCAAACATAGTCTCATTAACAATAATGTTTTATTACAAAAAAATTCAAATAGAATGATAAGGCAAACAAATGCATGAGCTCTTCTCTCTCTTTTTTTTTTTTTTTTTACGGTCCGGGTCCGACGGGTCCACATTTTCCAGGACCCGCCGGGGCCGGGTCCTGGGTTGGACCCGGACCCGTCGGGTCCTGTCACGGGTCGGGTCCGGGTCCACCCCGACCCGACCCGGACCCGACCCGTTGACAGGCCTAGTAGTGAACCATCTGCCCAGCAATGCTCATTCATATGGAATACTGGAACATGTAGAGAGCAAGTCCCTGGCTGGAAAACTAATAAATGAAGATTGCTGTTTGGATGCACAAATTCTCACAATAAATGTATATTCTTTATATTGTTTTGAAGAATTCATACAAGAAAACATCAAATATTGCTAATACCAGGTCTTCAAACATCACGCAAGAAAATGCTATCAATCTGTGAGTCCTGGGATAGGGTTATTCACCCCATTCAAGCAAAGCAAATTTTTCGGCATGGTTTAGGGTGAGTAAGTTACAATATTCTGTGACTCATTTTTTAAATAAAAGAAAAATCTTCACTTAGAAGTATTGTTGAAAACAACAGCATAACTTTTTCATATTAGTTCACTTAATCAAAATTTCATGAGATTCAATAAGAATAATAGAAAATTGTTTGCATTTGTGATGATTAGAAGCATATTAGTAGTAATCCTCTGGTTTTCCAACTCTTATGTTCTGTTCAGCTAAGAAGCCTAGAATCGCGTTCTTCTGCCAGCTCTTGAAGTTCCTGCATTCACAAATGAGAACATAATTGCTCCATTAAATGCTGCTTGCTTAAAAAGTAAGTAAAGAAAATTTTAAGATTACATTTTACACTTCTTGAGGGAACCTAATCTTGAGGCTCCATGTTTATTTTTTATTTTTTTTGCCTACTCAAGGAGCATTGGAAACGACTTTGATCAGCTTTTGGAGATTCTTGTTTTGCAGAAATCATGCTTAATTTAAACTTGCTTCCAAACGCCCCAACAGTCCCAACTTTTGACAAAAGTGAAAAACAACTTTTCAAGAATCTAACAAAAGTGTGCTGCTTGAATAATTATCTTTAAAAGTTGCTTAAGTGAAAAATCCCTTTTTAAACTTGTTTCCAAAAGGCATCCTCAAATCAATAACCAGAATACTATTAAACCTTTGATAAAGAGGGAAGAATTACTTTTGGTCGACAAATGCGAGAATCTCTCCACCGGGAAAAGCCAATTTGGTGGCCTCATATGCAACTTTAATGGCTTGCTTCCATGTTCCACCGATGCTAGTTGTGCCATTTTGTGATTTTGATTTACCTGGATCTTCCATTGGTATTGAATATCCTGAAAGCAGGTGACCAACCCAGACTCCATCTTTCCTGCATTTATTTCCAAGTAAGAGGGAAAATAGAAAAAAAAAGAGATTTTATTAGGTGTAACTTACAGATAGTGCACAGAATATGTTCATGATTTTGAGAAGCCTAGAAGAAAATATTTACAGGATTTGATCAAGGTATTAATCATAGATATATAAGATAACAAACTCAAATATGAGAATATAGTTGCGAGAACAAACTTCAGTTGAGGTTCATGGAGAACTTATATGACATCTCTGCATCATATGACATCTATCGATTTATCTTCAGATGCAATTTGTGTTGGATCACACACATTTAGAGAATCATAACATCTTTTGAGGAAATTTAACAAGGGATAAAGAATTGTTGAGGATTTTTTTTAATGATAAATCATGGTGATGGCGGTTCAATATAGCTACAAAAATGACTGAATTAGTTTATAAATTTTCATCTTCGGTGTAACCCAGTTTGCAGTAATCTCCATAAGCTGTTCACTAACACTTCCCTTTGGAATGACATATCATGTTGGCGATGGAACTGAAGGCATCGATAATACGAGCACTGAATAAGAAAATCCAATTGGAATCATGAAGAGTCATTCCATCCATAACTGTCCTTAAGAGAGATGCATTGCTATTGATAATAGTTAATATTGGTGTCCAAATGATCACATGAACTACATGGATAATATTAAATGTCAGCTTTTCATTAACAGTTGAAGGGGCAACTAACTACAACTTACAGAACAACATCCATTTGTCTTGGTACATAGTGTCCACCTCCCAGACCAAGAAGCACTTTGTTTTTCTCACTATTCCTGCTTCAAGCAAATAAGATGAGTGCATTATTGCCCCCAACATAAGAAAAGCGGACTATTTAAATACTTAGAAAATGCTGAACTTCAGACAAGGCCAAGAGCTCTTCCAATTCAAATACACAGGGCTCAAAAAGATGTAGCAAGGATAAATATACAAAAAGATCACCTTTTTAAAAAATTTAATAAATAAATGTATAAATTCTACACGCTTAATCGGGAAAAGACAGGGGGGGCTTTCCCGCATAACAAAACGCCATGACAATTTCAAGGAACAGAGGATAACATGAACCGTAAATGCGATGTTATCCACTATCTAAAGTGCAAAGAGACTAGCATTTTTTAAAAAATAATTGTTTAGAAATACAAGAAGAAAGACCATCTTCATACCCGTTCCAGTTTCCTATACCACTGCCTCCTCCAAGACCCAGTCCTTCCCATAGTAGCTGCAAGCATCAAAATAGGTAGATTGAATAAACAAAAGTATGATGTGGATTAGAAGGCAAAAACATAAAAACGTAAAGCATTACGTTACTATATGTAGTCAAATGAAAATGATGAGAAAAGTAGCATAGATGTTTTCTTGTGAAAGAGACCATATCATTATTGCAGCAGAGGAATAAATGCGTAGGATGGACGATAAGTGATTATAGTACCATACTGCATTATACATTGGGTGGTTTAATATGTACTCCGTAAACAATGGATGCAGTTCCCAACTTATCTTGTGCCGTGGATGCTAAAATAAACTTTCAAATCATGCAGTAACATGTAATTCAAGATGATCCGTCCAAGACATTTATCTAGTTGTATTTTCAAGAGGATTCACGAAATACACTAAACAAAGGTCAGATATGAAATATCGTGTAGAATGAAGACAGGACAGAATATGCTGATAATAAATCTACAGACATTTCTCACAATTTTCTTTCCAATAATTTAATGTAGTGGACTGCAAAATACTTAAATAACTAATGTCACATGAAAGAACATCAAGTAGTAAAAGATTCTAAACCAAAAAGAATTGGATATGAGAATATGATATAAAGATTACATGAGAAAGAGATTTCTGAAGTATCGGAATGTTTCAAGCTAGAAGTACTGATGGTATCTAAATTTGGGAAACACAAGTACCTCAAATCAATTTCATGTCTTAGAAAGGCTAGCTAAGGATAAGTCCTTCATTGAACATGAGAATATGTTTGAAAATTGTTATATAGGTTAAAGTGATGGCAATCAAGGACAGGTCAATGATGATCCAGTTATCCTATAGTCATAAAGATTCAAACTATAAATGGCATAAATACTCAACTAGAGCCACAGCCTGAGCAGCATCCTGTCTCTTCCAGTATTCCTCAGTGCTACCTAGAGTAAATAAATAACAAGAGGAAAATGGTTAACACCTACCTTGTAACATATGAAAAATTATGAATCATAGGAGCTAATTGACATGGCTTGAAACTCTCTTTCATGAGTTCAAGGTTAAAAAAAAATATAAATAAATAAAAGACAGCAAGCCATAAAAATGCTGTTATTCTATCAATACAAATTTCAAGATAACATAAATGAAACCGGTATCCTTGAAAATTACATGAAAAAGAATGACCAAGAAAATTCAGATATAAGATTTTTACGTTTTCCTCTGCACAAATATTTATCGTTTCGTCTGTCGTGAAAAAGAAAAGTTGAAAAAAAATTATTAGCTGGGAAACTTAAAACCAAGATGGGCCTTACATGATTGTGCTTATGGATTTCCTTGTCAATGTTCTAGGAAATATGATAGAGGCAAATGAAATGCAAAAAGAGGAACATGTGCCTGACTTTATCTTGCTCAATTTCTTTTGTGTTCTTTGTAACAAAAAACACAAAACTAAATTATTTCACCGAATCCTTATTTCTTAAATTCAATAGATAGGATGATGGTTCATTAAAATTATGATCAGCCATTTAGGGTGTTGAAAGTAGTACTTTGTTCAATTGCCAAATGTGATAAAAACTTTTTGACAAGATCATAACATTGATGAATATCTCATATGTTTGAAATTTATAGCTAAGCAAGATATTATACGATTGTTATGACACAACCAGTTCAGAAAGTTACTAAGAGGGAGTTAACTTATTGTTTTTTTCATTTAAGCAATTCAATGCAAGTGAAAATATCATGGCTCACGGAAAAAAAAACTTTCAAACATAATATCTAATTCACATAAAAAATGCAACATATAAGTTTATTACCAAAAATAATTTATCAAACTGATCTATGTGACAAAGTGGGCTGAGAAGTCTCACCAATCTCAACAAACAAGGTCGGGGTGTCAACAGTGGGTCCATGATGAGTACCCTCCAAAGTAACCTGTGGCAGTGGAATAAAAGGACAGAGGTCAGGTCAATATTGATAATGATAGGCCAATATCTATATCCACGGAAAAAAAAGGTTAGTACTACATGCAAAAGTAACCTGTAATTGTTTCCAATAAGCTGCTAAATCAATAAACCAAGCACAAGCAGTCATCATTTAGATATATGGTACAAAATGTCAATAGGGTAAAATACTGGATCTATGCTATAAATATACTACAATTGCGATACACGCTCTGACTGATAGTCTGATACTCAGTAGCTCATGTATAACTGTAACTATTATGATGAACCATATAAATCATAGAACTGATTCTCACAGTTCTTTAAGGATTCAGTATCTTCAATTTTCCAATGAAATGAAGAGTAATGCTTAATAGAAATATATATAAATAACTTATGCAGTGAAATCAATAATCCTCCTCCCACTTGGAGTACCAAACACATTCCAATGCATTTCTAGAGAAAATCTTATGCACCCATGCTGCCGTTCAATCACAGCTAAAAGGAAAGACTAAAAGTATGAACCCAACATGTGCCTTGTAGAAACATATGAACTGAACATACCTCAAATTCAGGAATCAGGCCATTATTTTCTGCTATTTTTTTCAAGTGCCTCAGCCATGGCCCAATCCGAGGATTTGGTGGGCCTGCCCATCCGGGCTTCCCTCCTTGCAGAGGAGTCTCATCTTCACGCAAATGAGGAATCCCTGGAAACATAATTCACATATACCAACATATAAATAATTTCAACAAAGCAAACTCACAGATATTCAACGAACTATTCATCAATTACAAGCAGATGCCAAATGCCTAATACCAATAGGATGGACAGTCAGAGCAGGCCGATTGGAAACTGCCGTGTGCTTGCTGAGGAATATGACCTCATCGACGACCTCCCCTGTCGCCTCTTCCCAACGCTTGTCCAAGTAATCCTCAGCTACTATGCTGTTGTCGTGTTTTAACAACCTCACATCACCATTTACAAAACTTGGTATATCCTATACAAAGAAAAAGAACATTTATATTGGTTAGACCTTTGAAATCATTTTCAATTGATTTTAAAAAATATATATTTTAGAAAAAATTTCAGATCATTCAAAAATTCACCACATATTTTATTAGTAAAGCATGTGTCATGTAATGTGGTCACTCATCAAAACAATAATAAGAATATAAAATCATCTGTGAAAACCCAGCCATTATAGGACAACGCCATTATAATTCCATGAAACTAGAGAAATTTAAAAAAAATACCCAAATGAAATATTATCATCAAATTGAAACAAATGATTCAGAATGAACATAAGAAAAAGAAAGATTTCATTTTTTGGATTAAATTTTAATATGTGGGATGTATAATTCACAAAAAATTAAAAACCTCACGAACCCACGATGGAAAAATCAGTGAATGAACATAACCTCAAAAAAAGACCACTTTTTTTAAGAACAACAAATGCTTAATTTCTCGCATAAACACAAAATTCAAAAAAAGGGAACATTGTCTCCACTAAATTGACAAAATGGGTTAACAAAATCATGACCATTTGGTGATAAAATCAGTGCCCACACACACACACACACAATCCATCGTTTGAAAGCATTTGATCCTAACAATACATGGAAAGCCAAAACGTGGTGCGCGAGCAGACCTGAAGGGGAGGGCCGGGATGCCATCCGGGCATGGCAAGGAAGGCTGAGGCCGGGCCCACCGACGCCGGATCCACTGTCGTCGCCACCACAAGCTTCACCATCCCTCTCTCTCTCTCTCTCTCTCTCTCGCTTTTCGTTTTTAGCTCCTGTTCGTCCCTTCTATATAAGGCTTTTGGTCCTCTACTATGAAGTGTGAACCCCTTTGTTGTTCCTCTATTTATAAAGAAGTCCCTGGTATTTCAAGCCACCGTTTAGAGTCTCGTTCATCAGCTCATCTTTCTCTTCGGTCCTTTCCTTGAAATCCCCTTGGTATTTCTATATCTATAGTTAGTCCCTGATATTTTCATACAGCTCCACATTGCTTCAACTATGTATATTTTCGTAACGACGGAATTTTTTCACTTCATCTGTTCATGGGCAGATGGGTTTGTACGAGTATATATTTTATGTTTGTAAATATAAATGACTCATTATATAAAAATATAAAATACCAAAACACGTAAACCCTACTAAAAAATTTAGTGCAAGTATTCTCATAATATTTTCTCATTAAAATTTGAACATTTCAACTGTGTTTATGCTTTTCAATGATATATATTCGATAATGTTACGTACAACAGCTTTTTTTTTCAGTCTCAATTTCAGTTTATATGTGTTTTTACTTTTTTTAAAATAATATACATTATCTAATGAGGTACATACTTTTATAAAAAAATGAAACATATACTCTAATAAATTGCATGGACACGTATATAAAAAATGTAAAAAATTTCTATTAAAGCATATATCTCATTAATGTGTTTATCAACACATATGAGATTGGAATTAGGATTAGAAAAAAAAGTGCGGAACAACACTCATATTTATTTGTGTGTGGATTATATATTGTTGAGAGATGTAATATTTATTTATGTATGGATTATGGATTGTATTTATGAATTATGATGATAAATCAATTTCATATATTTTCAAGGATTAGTGATCGATTTTGTCTTTTGTTGTTCTATTAGAGCTCGTTTGGATAGAGGCATAAGCTATTTTGGGGTTTATACTTATTCCAAGAATTGTTGACTTTATCAATAGAATAAGAAATTTTGTGTTTGGTTGTGTTTTCAGTTTGTCTTATTGGAAAACATAATAATAAATGTTGGAGTGTTTGGTTGATGAAGAATAAGATGTGAATAATGTATAAAAAGTTGATTTGACATGTGGGCTCCATTGATGTATAAGAGGTGATGACAGGTGATTTGATGTGATGATATGTAATTTGATAGGTAGATCCACTTATACCAGTGGAGGAATAACACAATTCCATAGGTGTACTTGGAATATAAATACCAATTTATTCTCTCTTTATTCCATATAGCTATACCCTCTTATTCCCTCTACCCAAATACCTTTTTTTGCATTATTCTCCTTTATTCCTCCCCCATTCCACCTTTATTTCTCTTGCCAAACAACCCCTTAGGATGTGTTCTACCATTATTCAAGTGGTAACATAAATACTTCTTGAAAATCGTACCATGTTTTAAAAATAATCAAGATCATAGTTTATTTTCTTTCTTTTAAAAATCACTGGTAAATGTATTAGATTATATATCAGTTTGTTATGATATTAACTTATTATTATATTAGTTTGTTAGTATGTTATACGTGTAACACTATTTTGTACTATTATACAAAGGGTTTTAGTTCCTCTCTTGTAGAATAAGAGTTTTAGGTTTCATTATGGTTTTCTCTCTTATTTCTACATACTATCAGAACCACCTCAGAAACTCTAGATCTACATAAGTGTTTCTTCTTCTTCCCCGCTCTTATTTGGGAGTCTTCAATCAGAGCAGGGGAGAACTTTTGACCGTCTTAGTTGTTATCGTCGTCGTCTTAGTCATTGTCATTGTTGTCGTCTTTATCATCTCCGCCATCATTTTTTGCATTGTCACCGTCGTCTTCATCGTCTTCGTCATTGTTTTTCCATCGTCACCATCGTCGTCTCCGCGTCTTCATCATCACTGTCGTCGTCTTCGTGCGAAGTTCACGTCTGTGTGAAGATCCCAAAAAATCCGCGTTAAGTTCACGTTGTGGAAGTCTGTGATGATCCTTTGAAGATCTGTGTGATCCCTGAAGATCATGCAAATCACGTGAAAACCCCGAGTTCCAAAACCGCGTGAAAATCACCAGCGAATCCCGAGTTACACGCACAACGTCGCGTGACTTCGCGTGCAGTTTTTGCGGACCTGCCAACCCGCCAGCTCGCGGACTCTCCAGCCCGCTCGCCCACGAACCCGACCGCGGAGCCACCAACCCAACCCGTTGTTGTTGTCACTAACAAGCGATGTTCCTCACGCCTCCGCGCCCGTCCTCCATCAAGTTCATGAGCTATCCTCGTCGTCTGCGAGCTCTCCACGAGAGCAATTTGCTCGCCTCCTGTGCGCCGTTGTCGTTCTTCTCTTCCTCGGGTCTCTTTCTTCTTTGAGATCATGTTCGTAGCGCTGTCGTCTCTGTGCACTACCGCCGTCGTCGTCGTCATCTCCGCGTGCCGTCGTCTTCACGCGCCGTCATCGTCGTTCTTCTCTTCTTTGAATCCCCATCTTCCTTGGGATCCTCCATCGTCGTCGTTCGTCAAGTGGCATCTTCTAAACGCAGCATTGCTATCTCCGCACACGTCTTCTTTGTATGCGCTCATCATTCTTCTCTTCTTTGGATTTCCTTCTTCCTTTGAAATCCACTCTCACTGTCGTCTCTGTGCGCCGTCGTTGTATTCGCGCACCGTCATATTTATGCGCTGTCGTCGTATTCGCGCACTGTCATCTTTGTGCATCGTCGTCCTCGCGCACCGTCATTTCCGTGCGCCGTCGTTGTATTGGTGCACTATTGTCTCCGTGCACCGTCGTCTCCGTCCACCAACTCCGACTGATTCAACAAGCGGGAGCGACTCCGACTGATTCAAGAAGAGCGAGAGCGAAATGATGGATTCCAAAACACAACTCAAAAGTTCCCTTAGTTTGGGAGGGGTCTTAAATAAGTATTAGGATATTTTAATGATTTTAGTCTAATGATACTTATGTTTGTTGAGATTTTAATTTATCATATTTATGCAAAGTCTGAGGGTACTACCCTTCAGAGTTTAGAAGGGAGTGTTAAATGTGTTACATTATATATTAGTTTGTTATGATATTAGTTTGTTATGATATTAGCTTGTTATTATATTAGTTTGTTAGTGTGTCACACGTGTAACACTATATTGTACTATTATACAAAAGGCTTTAATCCATCTCTCATAGAACAAGAGTTTAAAGATTTCATTATTGTTTTCACTCTATTAAAACAATCCACATCATAGTTTGTTTTATTTTTTAAAAAAATCACATAAATACTTCTTGAAAATCGTACCATGTTTTAAAAATAATCAAGATCATAGTTTATTTTCTTTCTTTTAAAAATCACATGGAATACTATCAAAATAATTAATATACACTCTCCAATAATGTGTCCATTAATAAAATAACCTATGTTTACTTGCTCCAGTAAAAGTGTGTTGGAAACTTTTACAAAATCATAACTTGGGACTTCGTTATAATTATGAAATTCTAATGGGGTACAAGGTATGTTTCATGACTAAAAAGTAAAAACGATCACGACGCTTCCCCTTAAACGGTGCCCCGCGGAGGATCGTATCTCGGGGGGCTTATTGTGGAGAAGAGGATTCTGGACCGTCCGATCTCATCCGCTCCGCTTTTACTTGGCTTTTGGGCTCCGTCTGATCAAATCGAGAGGACAAGAACATCTGCTGTTACAGACCCACCGACCATAGTCCATTCGGTCAAGCCCACTGTAAAGGAGCACACAGGATTGATGATCCAACGGCCCACAATAGACGAATCCATCCGGAGTGCTGTTACACTCAGTTTTTTTTCTCAGTCCAAAACACAGTTTTATATACCACATTAGAAATCCAGTAAAACATATACCTAATTAGATGTTGTATATATCACATTAAATATTTTTTTACACTTACTAAAAATGAGTTCATTTAACTCGAAATGAAGCGATATACATTTTTTATCAAAGCATATACATCATTAGATGATGTTCACTATATTTAAAAAAATAAAAACATGTGAGGTCTGTGTTTTGATTGGTGAATATGACTAAGTCTAACATTTTCCATCCAAAAAAGGTTGCTGAAGTTCCTCATCCAGCTGTCCTTCCTGTGCCCCCCCCCCGGGGTCACGGAATAGGAGAGGAACAAATCTAAAAAGTTGTTTATTTACAAGGAAGAAGTGAGTGTAATCATGTTTTAGGGCTGCAACTTGGGTTTAGTCCAACCCGTACTCGATCGGTGGAATCTGAATTTTGTGTGGTTTGAGTTCTAAAAACTGGGTTTGGGTTGATGAATTTGGGTTGCGTATAAAATTGGGTTGGATTCGGGTTAGCATCATAGACAATCCGATCTAATTCAAACCCGTAGTAGACACTCATATGATATTCTACATGGGCTATGAGCCATTGATACTTGATTATTTATTCTAAATCTCCACCATTGGATCACAAATTTATGAATTGTTTTTTGTTAAAAATATATATCATTTGTTTTGGGATTTGTGTTTGTAATCTAAGCTTAAAAATTGGGTTGCGCGGGTTGGATTGAGTTGTCACATGTTAGAGTCATCAGGTTGAAATTCGGGTTAGGGCTGAACACCTTGAACTTCGGGTTCCTACCCCGCACCCAATCCGCTTAATTGTAGCTCTAATTATGTCTGAATAGGTAAAAATAAACTTATATTTGAATTCCGAGTACTCATTTCATACAATCAATCCCCCAACAATTCCCATCATAGATATGAATTTCACTGAAGAGCCCAGCTAATATGAAATCCACCATGATTGCAAGCATGCGAATGCTTGCCAGGATTTTGGCTTCTTTCAGGTCAGTATTGTTTGTAACTTCCAATCCAGTGACAGGGTCTGTGGTTGTTTCTTTTTTTTTTTTTTAGTTAATTTTTATTTTTAGTTAAATTTTATTACGAATAATGTTAGGGATAGCCTTATAGACAGTCTCCCGGATTGTATATGTTTTAATTTTTTTAAAATAATAGTTTTGTTTACAGAGATATATGTTTAGACGAAAAATGTACATCGTTTTATTGGAATGAAATGAATATATTTTTAGTAACTTCACGGTTCTCACATAAGAAAGTATATATCCTATTGGATGGTTATGAATGTACATGAAATTTCCGTGACATTGTCTGTGCAAACTTCATGTAATGACGCTTTTATATCAACAAAAGTACATTGTTTCTTTGTACATATATTTTGTGTGGTGGGGTTAGAAATCTAGCTCTTCCTCAATAGTGTTACAAATAATATCCTAACTAAAAAGGAGTATATTGCTAAAAGTCACTATTAGGGTGTTATTTTTTTAGTTTTTCTATTTTCCCATAAAATATTCCTAGTTTTTTTTTTAATTTGATAATTTACTCTTCTGAGGTTTACTTTTTGTATATATAAATAGAGCATTTATTCAAAATTATATATAGACCGAATGACCAAAATGCTCTAACACGTAATACATAAATTATAAAAGTCCACACAAAAAAAATTGCATAGGTGTTGTTCAGTGACGGCTTCAAGAATTTTCATAGATGGAGTCATTAAAAAAATTAAATATTATAAAATTTTCAAAAGATCTACGCTTTTCATATGTTTATAAAAAATAGAATTTTTTCTATTGAATATAGAACAACTTACATTAATAAAAAAATAAACCATCAAAGAAAGAAGATCAAAGATTTCCAATGCATAAACGTTTACAATTGTCCTCGATGAGATTTCATATTTTGAAATCGATGCATGATAACTTCATTATCAACATTATCAAATACGTTTTAGCCTTTTAGGGGCTCACTTTTTTATTTTTTCTAATGGAGCAATGGGTACAAGGTTTTTAATGGGTATTGGGTAACACTCAGAAAATTTGGGCCGGTTTGTTTTTAAAATTTTTGATGGGCTAGTTTAGTGGTTTGTTTCAAAAAAGTGCAGTAGGTCATTCTGAGTCAAACATGATGGGCTATTTGTTTCTTTTTTTTTAATTTTTTTTTATGGAATGCCACTTTTGTTATTCCACTTCGGTTATAAAAAAATAGCAGAATTTTCTTTTGCTATTCCACTTTTGTTGTAACTCTTTGATTGTATGGAATGCCTAGTTGGGTTGTCTCTCAGCTAGTTGCATATCTATTTTATTAGGCTTTAGCTTTTTATGAAAGGCTCCTGCCTATCTTTCAATAAAAAAAAATAAAATAAAATTATGTGGTCATTTGACATCACCACTCAAAGGATGGCACGGCCCTTGGTTGCTCCATTTCATTCCAGCAAACTAGCCACACAGCTTGATTAGCGTTATTTTAATATTGACAAATAATGTCTTAACTATGGAGGAATTCTAATGCTGTAGTACCTCTATCAACCTGACAAATGATGGTTTGGTTTGTAAGCGTTTTTTTTTGTTTGTTAAACACTCCTATCAACAGGAATGAGACGCAAACCCCAGATTCTCCCTTCCAGTGAATAAGAATTTGTTTGCCAGATGATGATGATTTTGTTGTTGTTGTTGTTGTTGTTTATGAATTGTTTTGAGTGTTTTTAGATTATAAACCATGGAGTGGTTGGAGATGTGATGGAAAAGATGCATGGAGTGGGCAAGGAGTTCTTTGAGATGCCAGTGGAAGACAGGGCTTGCCTTTATTCAGAGGACCCTCCCATTTGAGATATAGTGAGGGTGGCAACCAGCTTCAACATAAACAAGGAGAAGGTGAGGTCTTGGAGGGACTCACTTAGGCACCCTGTCTACCCTCCAAATGTACTGTGGGACAAAGGACCCAAAAAACCTCTCCTCTATAGGTAATCACTGCCTCACATATAAAACGTTTTGAAAACACTTTTCATATTCTCCCCAATTGATCATGTTGTTTTAAGGAAGAATTTGTTAGAACCACCCCCTCCCCCCCAACAACAAAAAAAAATAGAGTTATTGTTAAATAATTTTGATTGATTAGCTTATTTTTATGTGTTGTAGTGATTATTTAACAAAAATGACTAAAAATCAATTAATAAAAATTTAACATTATGTTTGGTTTGAATGTAAGAAATCTTTAGTGGTATATATTTTGGGACCAATAATTCTTATGTACATTTTATATCTAGAGAAATCACAAGTGAGTACTCTAAGGAGATAAGAACCCTGGAATCCAAGCTTCTAGGGTTGTTCTCAGAAGCCCTAGGCCTTGAAGAGGACCATCTATACAAAAAATTTGGTGAGCAGCACCCACAAGTGATGAGCCTCAACTACTACCCTTCATGTCCAAGGCCAGAGCTCACCATAGGTCTTCAGGGCCACTCTGATGCATCTGGCTTCAGCATCCTCATGCAAGACTGCTTTGGCCTCCAAGTGCTGAAAGATGGTGGGTGGATGGATGTGGATCCCATCCCTAATGCATTTGTGGTTAATGTGTGGGTGATGTTTTAGAGGTATTTATTCTAATTGGAGTCTATGAATCTGGTTTTTCTATCTTTTTTGAAAACCAAATATGATAACATTTGAACTGAGATTGGACAGCTTTTGGACATTTTGTTCTACTAAACTCAGTTTCCAAACCCTCCCCCAACAATCCAAATTTTATAATTTTTTTTTTCATAAATCTAATATAAAAAAATGGTTTCTGAAACACTATTTTTAAAAGTTGTTTTAAGTGAAAAATTGTTTTTCTAACTCGTTTTTAAATGTTGCTTAGATATTTTCTATCTTTGAATGATACAGAAGGCTTGATTAACTGTGGTGACCTTCAATCACCTCATGAAAGGCGAACCTACAGCCCCTCTGAAGGCATTGGTCGACAACGAACATCCGGCGATGTACAGAGAGTTCAAGTTCGAGGAGAACTTTGAATTCTTCTTCAGCAGTTTGTTGACAAGGAAGACTGGAAGAGCGCTCTCGAGCCATTCAAGAAACAGTGAGTTCAATTTCATTAAAAATTGGTCAAGGGCTTTACGTAGTTGAGTGATCTATTTTGCATGTTAGTGATTTATGTTTTAAGATATAATTCAAGGGGGGGAAATGATTTTTTTTTTTAAATTAAGGACATTAATAGATGGATATAATATTAATAGATGTATATATGGAATACACCATCCAAAGAAGAACATAACTTATCAAGTTTTCAAAAATATGTATTAAGTTTATAATACCCACATTGTCGCATAATTAGCTCAAATCTTACTTAATCTGTTACCGTGCTGGGAATGGGGTCCATCCTCATGATGAGGTGACATGGTGTATGTATTTACTTACTTGATGCATGTGCTAAATTCAATGCTTTGAGAACATGTGGTTTTTTCTTGAACCATGCATGAACTTAATGAGAACATGTGGTTTTTTCTTGAACCGTACCATGCATGAACTTAATTAGTGTTTTCTCGTATGCTTTGAAAGAAAATGACTTCTCGTGCTTCTCCATGCATAAGAAGAGGTGTTCCTATTAAGTCGTGAAGAATACCAAATGACATATCCTCTCTATATAAGACAGAAAGAAGAGAATAAAAAAGATGAACATTCATAAATGTATTTCTGAATGCATGATAATCACAAAGTAGCAGGATGGTGATGATGGCCTATGATTTGGTATAGATACCTCTTCTAATAAGGAAATTGCCTGATGGGACCTGCTCTATTATATTTTCCCTTTCTTCCTCTATATCTCCTCACCCCCATTAGAATTATATTTCGAAATCAGAAATGAAATCGTGGTAGCTATTTCTATTATTTTCAAAAAAAAAAAAAACCTTCCACTACACAAATGAGTTGTTAGTGAGATATTCATCTGATAGTTGTTATCTTGAGAGTGTTTTCCTTTCATCTGGAAAAGGGTTTCTATGTTATATTGGATGTTTTCTTGTAACTGTTATTCTTACATTTTCTTTGTTGCTCATCTTTCTTGACATACCATTAGTGACTGAAGTCAAATAGATTTTTATAACTTGCATAAATTGGTGCTGTAATCACAGTAATTTAAAATAATAGTAATGAAAAAATTGGATATTGTCCCTAGTGGTCATAACACAACGGTTCATGGCTTACTTGTGTTAATGGTAGATCTTGGATTCGAGTCTTGACGCTGACTTACCTACCTGTTTGTTGACGATTATTCAAAAGAATTTTCCGTGGGACCGAGGCAAATAGATGGAGGTAGTCTTCCCAACTCAACCGTAAGATCAGCCACGGGGTCCATCCGATATAATATATAGAGCCCGTCTATCACCACCAACCTAAATCCTCTTTCCCCCAACCCAATAAAAATTTAAAACATCTTGTATTAGACATTTATCCCACCAATTTTAGTTGACACAAACTCAGTCATACTGGGGTGTCTAACATGATACAAAGTGTGTTATCCAAAAATTTTCAATTGCAATATTTTGACGCGACACACCTTGGGTCAAAGTAAGTTGTACAGTTCGACATACTCTGAGTCAAACCATAGTGTCTACTATGACCCAAGGTGTGTCGTCCAACACTATTCAATTGACAATAATTTAATTTTTTTATCTATAATAAATATCATAAATACATAACAAATAATATCATAAATAAACAAAATTCACGTACATAATTACATAAGTTAATTCACATACATATCATGTACATTCACAAATCTAATATTTTTTTGTCGTAAATGAAAACATACTATTGACGTAACAGTTTTTCTTGTTCAATATTCACACATCCAAATTCAACCAACGAACATATCTATATTATATTTTAGCTTTTAAACAATGTATTAAGTAAAAAAATGTATTAACGTGGATGTGTTAATTAATTGAATTTGGATGTATACATTTTCAACAGGGAAGACTGTTATGTTAATAGTATGTTTTCATTTGTAAAAAAAATAATGTATTGGATTTGTGAATGTGCAGGTTGGATATGTGAATGTTGAATTAACTTATATATGACCATGTATACGAATGTTGTTTATTTATGATATTTTATTTGTTGTGTATTTATGATATTTATGATAGATAAAAAAATTAACTTTTTATGAATTGGATAGTATTTGATGACACACATTGGGTCATAATGGGCATTCTAGTTTGACTCGGAGTATGTCAAATCAAAAAACTTATGGTGACTCAAGATGTGTCACATTACTTCTAAAATATCGTAATTGAAAAATTCTATATGACACACCTTAAGTCATAGTAAACATCTTAGTTTGACTCGAGTATGTCAAATCGAACAACTTATGGTGACTCAAGGTGTGTCGCATAACTTTTAAAATATTGTAGTTGAAAATTTTTGGCTGACACACCTTGGGTCACATTAGACATCCCAGTATGACAAAGTTCGTGTCAAGTGAGGTTGATGTGATGAGTGTCCAAAATAAAATGTTTTAATTTTTTATTGGGTTGGGGGGAAGAGCAATTGGTTTGGTGGGATTAGACCGGCTCTAATATATATATATATATATATATATTAATAATGGTTTTCATTATCAGCAAAAACCAGTCATAAAAGAAGGAAAAAAAAAAGAATTGGTGCTACCCAGGATCGAACTGGGGACCTTTTGCGTGTAAAGCAAACGTGATAACCACTACACCACAGCACCCCAACTTGTGACAACTTGTGAATGAATATATTTTATTTATTTATATATATAAAATATAAACTATTTGTGATTATATAATTTTTTTTTTATAAAATAAGGAACATTAAGTTTTAAATAACCCATGAGTTTACCGATATTGATATTTAAATTCAGATACAGTGATATTTAAATACAGAGAATATTCCAGTTTAGATATCTTTGTATTAAAAATGGATACAAAATCCCCAATGATCATAACAGAAGAGTTTAGGGCTTAACGATGTTACAGATAGGTCATCGGTTTGAGTCTTGACGCTGACTTACCCACCCGTTTGTTGATGATTATTCAAAAGAATTTTTTGTGAAACCGGAGCAAAAAGGCGTAGATAACCTTCCCAGCTCGACCGTGGAATCCTCCGATATCAAAAAATATAAAAAAAAATGGATAAATTTTTTTTTTCATTTACATGTGAACGTAGACATGAACGTGCATGTAACATATTAGATAGATAAAAGAGAAATCCTATTCGCATCCCAGACATTCAAACTTCGAACATCAAACAGTTTCTGTTTTTACACTTACAGATTTGGGTGTGGATACAGATATTTTTTATTAAAAATAAAAAATAAAAAACCAGTATTGAACACAAAGACAAAATCCACTCTACACAAAATCAAACCTGAGCACTGGAAAAAGAAATGTCAATCAATAATTGCAGAGAACTTTTTAATGTTCATTTGGATAGGATTCTTGAAACAATTGATTGCAGATTCATTTATTACAGAGATCCTCCAACCAGTGCACATC
Source organism: Acorus gramineus (assembly GCA_030737835.1). Classification (NCBI taxonomy): domain Eukaryota; kingdom Viridiplantae; phylum Streptophyta; class Magnoliopsida; order Acorales; family Acoraceae; genus Acorus; species Acorus gramineus. The sequence goes on from CM060850.1 coordinate 7,080,948, forward strand.
ACAGGCAGTATAAAAAAAAAAGGAGCCTGTAATCAATAATGGAGCAGACAACACATCCAGAAACAACAGCTTTCATGGGTACAACAAGAGGCATTGGAAAAAAAATACATGAAAGTTTTATCTAATCGTGACAAAGCAGTAAAAAAAAAAATTTGATCAACATCAATTTTTACAACACATTGTTTGGTTTTATCTATCCTATAGTGAGAAGTAGCCACAAAAACTAAAACATTAGGTGCCTGAGATGAGTTCCACAAGCAATTGAGTAAGATCTGTGTCCCTATCAGTTCAAATTTGGGAGAAAAGCTTTTAGTATGTGAGGAGGTCCACTGTTGCCTCGCTCTGTCTCGGGTTGCCATTGTGACTGCAGAAAGAGGTATGAGTTGATAATAATAATGAATAAAAAAAAAAACAGCGCAATCACTTAGCCAATTTGAAAATATGGCAAAACTATCAACAAAAAAGGACTTTTTAAGTGCTAAATATGTTCTCTATAGGATATGCACGGGCGCCAGTACAACATATATTTTAAGAAGAAGCCACTTTCATTTGGGATAAGCTAATGCATATGGATGGAGAGAAACAGCATAATCTTTGAGGTCATATTCATCTATACTATTTGAGAATCATGGACACACTACTCAAAAGTTGCAGAGAAATGATACTATGATTAAGTTCTAGCTGGAGATGGAAAAAGATAATTTCCTTAGAGGGAGGTATTCATAAAGAAAGGGTTTTTAAGAGTGGAAGGCTGCAGAATCTTCTGATTGCCTACCCTATGTCAGGTGGTCAGACTCTATCCTCCCTCCCTCTTTGATTGGACCTTCATTTCCCCTTCTACTGAACATCCACTGCCATCACCCACATTCCAGGAAAAAGAAATACATATAAAATAGTTTGCAGCACCATCCTCTATGATGGCATAGTACATCAGCACTTACATGATTCCAACATCAACTGGTAGAACAGAATTCTTGATAAAGAATTACCCATTATCCCCACGCAATATAGTTTACTAAATGTATTGTTCTAGTGAAGTAAAGGATGGCCAGGGTACAAACTCATGTCCTAGGCTAAGGAATTCCATATTAATAAACAACCAGGGTGACTTCCACAGTTCCACCGATTGTTCAAAATATTGATTACCCCCCAAATCGATATATCGAAATATCGATCGATATATCAATTTGCCTTTTTCTTTAGGATGAAAAATGGAAAAAAACCAGAAAAAATGTGAAAAAAAAGGAAAATGAAGAACAATAATTTCATATAACATTTATGAATATTTTAAATAGTTTTGGTATGAAATAAAAATATATAACTACAACATGGAGTGACAAAATTACAATTTATACATTAAATTTGAGGAAAGTTATTTAAACATCCACCAATATCTCCACCAAGAAGGGAAATTTTTGGATTTTTGGATATTTTTTTTAACGGTTTTTTGGGCTTCTTTTGGGAATTGGGATTCAGGGATTTTTGGAAGAAGTTGTTTGCTAAAATGTGAGAGTAGAGATTGTATGAGAGTGATTGAATGGTAGAGAATATGTTTTTGAGTTGCTGTGATGAAAGTGGGAGTATTTATAGAATTGGGAAACAAGGGTTAAAATAAAAAAAAAGGTTTGGGTGGGGGGGGGGGGGGGTGGTGTTATGCCAAAAAACCATCAAACAATGATGGTTTGGAGCCGTTACCCCAATGGCTTTATTGGCTATAAAGCTGTTGGGGCTTTAAAAAAAAAAAATTAAAACACAGTCGGGTTAGGATGGCCACCCGACCTAAATAGTCGATATATCGACAATATAGCGAGACGTCATTGCTGGTTTGCTATTTCCTCTCGAAATACACCGATTTTAGCGTTTTATTTTAAGAACCGATATATCGATCGACATATTGATATATCAAAATCAATATATTGACATATCAAACGCTATTTAAAAAACTGCTTCCACCACCCTATTTTCCAGTCCAATTCATATCATCTGGATAGACATGCACATATTCAGAAATTCTGTAGAGATTTTGGATGCAATAATGGATATGTGACCTATATTCTTACTTGTTTCCACCCGAAGGCATGTATCAACATGCAGCAATTTAAAGAGGCAAAATATAACAATCAAGCAACATCAAACTCATAACCTCCCTCATGAGGAGGGTGCGCTTCTTGAGCTGGGGCCTGAAGGTGGTGGGTTTTCTTTTGTTGGGGGGGTGGGGGGGCAAAGGTGGGAGAAGAACACCTATATTTATATTTATACTAAAAGGGGAACCCCAAAATACAAGAGGGGCAAAACAAATCCTCTAACAAAACCACAAACTTACCCCAAGGACTTGCATAACCCACATTATCAAAGCTAAAAAAACCGAGGAACCCGCCACCCTCATCAAGGTCAACAGAATCTGCCCCAGAAAAGTCCCAAGTCTTCAGCAAGGAAATGATTCCATTACATGCATTCTTAGTATATCCTCTCCCTAGGGCACAAAGGAAGTTAACATATGCAAACGAGATGGACAGGGATGATTCATTGTGGGCTACTCTATATATCCAGGGGTTTTCCAACTATTGTCAGGTTCCTTGTCACCAAGAAAAGGGATGATTCACTGATACTGGTCTAGTATACAATTACTTCGCAAATAAAAACTTCCCAGGGGAAATTTAACATACTGTAAGCAAATTGCGAGAGCCAGACATGTTGCCTGATTTATACTCTTATTTTTACAAATTAATACCATGACTGAAGGCTACAAAAAACTAAAATGTCCCACACATGATTTAATCAATTCTTTTTATAGCGCAGAAAGTTAGATTGCCTCTATTGAATGTATGGCTGGTCTTATAGGGCTTGGCATAACAACTCCCTACCAGAAAAAAAAAAAGAATTTATACTCAGTCCATCACTTACTAAGTAGCTCATTAATTGAATGTAATACTAATATTTAACAGATAACTTGTGTCTCCCAAGATTTCCATGCAAAGGACACGTCATTGGCCTAAAAATAAAATAACCCCTATGACTAAACATACGAAACCATAACACCTATCAATAATCTACCCAAATGATCTATGTGACTGCAAAAAACACGCTTTTGAATCTTTCTTTATAGCTCCACACTGATGACCCTCAAATCTCCAGATTGGAGGTTCTATATTAAATAAGTTCAGTTTTAACACAACAGAAGAACGGTAAAAGGATCTGATCTACGTCAGGATCCCATAGTCCACAAAGAATTCATTGAATCCACGAAAGCACTAAAAAGGGAGATAAATTTATTGATTGATAAAAATTTGTCTCATACAAAAGGTGGCGACATTTTTTATATGCCACAAATACAAAACTTGCTCGCTAAAACATACTATTAATGGCATAATTATTTAAATATATTATATGCCACCAAATACAAGACACTCATATTGAAAATTATTGAAACTATTAATATAAAAAAAACATATATGATGAAAATCCTAAAGATCCTATTAGGAACCTAAAAATCCTAGATTCACATTTTATAAAAAAAAAATGATTATTATGATATTAAATAATAAGATTTGTCTATAAATGACAAAATCTTATAAAAATTTATTTTGAAGGTTGATTGAAATCAAATATTCAGCAATGATTTCTTTCCAAATCTGTTCTACTTCTACATCAACTTTCTTTTTTTACTTTAGTTTCATTCTTTAATTCTTCCATTCAATCTTCTACTTGATTGTACCCAAATACTCTCCAAGCGTATGTGAGACTAAAAGGGAACCAAGTTCAGACTCCTATCAGAAATTAGTAAGATACTATTATTGTTAAAAAATCATAAATGAAACTAATACATAGATGCATCAAGGGAAGACGTTACACACAAAAGATATGAAAATAGTGCTGTAATAAATGGAAAGAAATTACAAGGAAAGAAAATTACTGATTAAGAATAAAGAAAGAATGAGTGACCTTGGGGGAAAATGTTACTTGTTCATCTTGACAAGATGGGCATGCCCCAGCACTCTTAGTAGGTGATAATGATGGAGCCACTCACAAGATGACACTCAAGCACCACAAAGCTGCTATATTCTCCCAATTTCAATCAGATGACAATCGGCGCCTCTTTGTAAGCTCGACATCCCGAGACCACTCAGGCTGATGCCCCCCCTCTGATACCCTTGACTTGCTTCCAGACCTCCTTGATGATCGCCCTCTTTCCCTCTCATCATCATGATCCATCTCACGCTCCCGGTTCCTACGATGATGATCCCCATGTTTGTCCCTTTCATCTCGATATCTGCCCCTTTCACCTCGGTACCGGTCCCTTTCCCTTTCCCTCTCTCTTTCTCGTTCCCGATCCCGATCTCTCTCCTGCTCTCTGTCCCTCTCCCGTTCCCGCTCCCGTTCCCATTCCCTATCGTCACGTTGTGGTCTCCTCTTTGACAAACCATGACCCATATCTTTCTCCCTATCTTCTTGCGGGTACCTCCTCTCAGAACCGGATGTCTCTCTCCCCCCATTAGATCGGCCACTATCACCACCCATCATGTCATTGCTTCGCTCACCATACTGATAGTCAGAAGCCGCATCCTCCCCACAGCTCGACTCCCCGGCCCTCCCCACTCCCCCACCCTCTTCCCCACCCCACCCACCTCCCATGCTGGGGTTTGTCCACATACCCATCCCTTGCCCATCCATCCCCGGTCCTGGCATAATCCCCATTCCTCTCCCAAAGAATGCCTGGTTCACATGTGGTGTTACCCCACCCAAACCCATCCCTCCAGCCCCTGCGGCCATAGGAGGGAAAGGTGACATAACCGCAGGGAATGGGGGCCCTCCACTCACCACAGGCGGTCCCCCAGGGAACCCACCATACCCACCCATCCTCCCCATTTGAGCTGCCGCTGCCGCCATTCCATATGTCGGTGCAAACCCCATCGTCTGTGGTGGCATCATATGCGGCAAAGCAGGTGCTCCAAAACCACCCCTCCCACCCGCCCCCACGCGATTCCATACGGGACCCATCTGCCCCCTCCCTCTGCCCCACCCCCCACCAGCACCAGCACCCCTCCCATAATTCCCACCCGTAATAGCCCCGCCACCGCCACGCCAAGAATCAGAATCACCGACCTGCCTCCCCTGCTGGACCTGCGACCCATTCTGGCCAGGCGGTGCCTGGTTCTTGCTCATCCTTCCCTCGCCCATCCGACGGATGTTGTTGGGGGACGCAAAGGTCACCACGCATGACCTACCATTGAACACGTGCCCGTTCATCCCTTCTTTGCAGGCGGTGGCCGCGGCCAGCTCAAAGAAGTCGACCTGGCAGTACCCTTTGGACTTCCCACTCACCCTTTCATCAAAGAACTTCACCTCCTTGACCTGCCCGTACTTACAGAGCTCGCGCTCAAGGTCCGCGTCCGTCGTCCACCAATGAAGTTCTCCCACAAATAACGTCGTCCCGCCACCTCCCCCACCCCCATGGGCGTTTGATTGCGGTCCTCCTGGCCTCGCGAAACCCTCGTTCGAGTTCTGCGGGGGATAATTAGGTCGATCAAATTGCCTCTCGTTGGGCCCAAGATCGACCCTAAGCCCTCCTCCGCCCGGACCGTCGCCGCCGGAGGAAGGCATCATCGGCGGAAATGGCTGCGCCGGAGCTCTCACGCCGGCGTAATTGATGCCTTGATTGACATCCGGTCTGGCGATTTCGACCCTCGGAACTACCGAAGGATGCAGAGGCGGCGGAGGGACCCCCTGGACCTCCGCCGACGGTGGAGGACCCCTATCAGCGAAGCCGGGCTGGTTGTTCCTCTGTAAAGACTGGTGGAAGCCTTCTCCGACGTTGACGTCGTTGTAGAGGTCGTCGTAGTCTTCGTCTTCCTCCTCTCCGATGAATCCGTCGTCGGCGTTGCCTTCCATGTTTGATTCAAGATCCACAGAAAGAAAGAACAGAAAACCCTAGAACCAGTAGATTTTGCGATTGTGAGAGAAGATGAGCTTCGGTTTGTGGTCTGATATCCCGGCAGAACAGTGTAAGTGCGTAAAATCCAGCCTACGTATTAGCATATCATTAATTAACGATTGGATCACGTTTAACGACACAAAAATCATTAACCCGCGCATAAACTATACATGCGGAACAAGTTTTCAAAAGACGAAATATACGAGGGTACTCGATTTTTCCAAAGAGGGTAGTTTCGTCATTTCAACCAAAGTATAAAAGATAATCATGTCCTTTAGATTAATCAATGAGGACAATTAATTAAGTCTTTTTGGATGGCTTATCGCTCCCGCCATATTTTTTGAAAGGGAAATCGAAACCTTTTCTTCCCCCACCCCCGTTAAGCGTCCGATCCACCGTCCATTCTTCCAATCCAACGGTGAAGACTCAACGAAGGCCCGGACTCTCTGCGACACCTATTCAAACAGTTGAAGCTCAGCTGTTACAACGCCCGAAATTGACACACTGAAGTGATATAAAACCCAGGTACAAGTCGTCGACATGCTTCCGACAAAGCCCGATATGTCGCCGATTCAATCCGACATGAATTGCCGGCGAAAACCCGGTCCTCCACCCCGGGAACCTCTGCTTCTCCATGACGTGCACCGCGTATTCCCCGCTCGAAGCCTCCGAACAACCAAACACGAAACAATCACAACAATTCATCGATGCCGGCTCTTGCATTAGGCGTAGCACACAAAGCCCGCCGTGCGAGACCCCGTACATCAATGCCTCATCGTCGTCGTTTACGGTCTCTGATGCCAATTGTAATTCTACATCTTCTTTGGAAGATGGGATTTGGGCCATCTCTTCCTCGAATCGATTCTCAGCATTGGATTCGGATATCCGATGCTTCGCACCAAGCGTTCGAAGGCATGACATCCGAACAACATCGACGATCATGGTTTCGATTTCACAGAAGTTGTTGCACTCGTGGTGGCACTTGAACCACCTGCGCGCGAGCCCCGTGAACCAGTGGATGATCTGGGCGTCGTCCTGGAACGCGAGCGAGGCAACCCGCCTCGGGATTCCCTCCCGGTTGATCAACCCGTATCGGAAAAGGCTCCTCTGCATATAAGCCACCGGCGCCTCCACCTTAAGCGCCACTGGTTCTCCGTCACCCGAGCTCGGGTTGAGCAAGGCGAGCGTCGCGGATGTCTCAGACGAGACATACTCGCGCACCCGTCTTTGAAATTCGTAGTGCGAGTCGACCAGATCACGAGGCAGGGCCGGTTCCGCGATGCGCATGGACAAGACGGCCTCCATGCTTTCCTCGGACACCGCATTCGTGTCTCGCAACCAGACTTTCAGCAACTGTTTGAACCAATGCTCGGTCTTCATCCCTTCTTTGCGGTGGCATGAAATCTTGTCCAACGTCGGCGTGCTTAGGTTCAATTGCTTGATCTCCGATTCTTTGAGCCTCCGCAGACCTCGCGCCAACCATTTCTCACCGATTCGGGCCGTCCCGCGCTCCCAAATCTCCTGCTTTTGTGAACCCAAATACCGTACCTTGTCTTTCAGCTTATGCACCGCTCGCACCGCCTCGCGCTCCTTCGATTCCAATCGAATGGTCACACCAAGGAACTGCAACCTGCACGCATCATCCACCACTGACACCTCTGCGTCTATAAAGAGCGAATCAATCAAGAAGCTTTGGATTTCCGCCTTCAATTCGAGCACATCGCATTCGGACCCCGAGACCGCGATGAGGACCTCGTCCATCCAACGACATACGTGGAGCTTCGTGCGGGAGGTCTCCGCATCCTCCGTTTGATCATCGGAGTCTTTGATTTGCATTCGGAACCAGTGCCGGAGATCGGATGGCCTGTCGAGGAGGCCTTCATATCGCAAGCGAAGTCTGAAAAGCTCGCGATCGAGGACGCCCAGATAGACGTTCATCAGGATTGGTGAAAGCGCGCCTTCCTGGGGAAGGCCTTCGCCTTTTGGGAACCCCCCGAACTCCAAATTCAGCGCGTCGTTCTCAAACATCTTGAGCACGAAATTGAACAACAACACGTCTTCGATCCTCTCCTCCATCATCGACAACAGCTTTGACACCACGCGGGCATCCGCTTTTTTGTGCATTTTTATCGACAGCCATCGATTGGGACCACGGATCTTCTTGCGCACGTACTTCAAGGCGGACCGGTGCCCCCTCCCGCTCCGACAACCGTGTGAGGTCTTGGAGAAGTGCGGCCTGTAGACGACCTCGAGAGCGACACGGATCGCCTCCTGAACGACCCTTAATTTCATGTTCGGGAGGACTAACTGATCGAACATCGTGGTATTCGCTTGAATGTCGAACTCGCCTCTCGCGAGCTCCTCTGACATGGATGCGAAGCAGAGGCCGCTGTTGTCGTGCGATCGCAGATCAATGTTGGAGTTGATTCGAACGCAATTGTATGCATTGCGAAGGGTGTTGGGGCTCGAGATGACTTTCATCATCAGTTCACGGAACTTCCCGTCCGAGAATTGGGCCTTCACTCTCTTCTTGATGCGGAGTTCGATCGATCTCTTGAGTTGCATTCGCGTTTGGGGCGGTCTTTCTTCGATGCGGGCGGCGGAGGATGTCTCTGTGAGACAAGCCAAGGATTTCGCCAGTGAAACATGCGGGGCGCTGCTGTTATGTGTGTCGCTAGTGCGCTTCACATCGTCATCTTCGTAAGAGCTCAGTGTGGAATGAAATTCGCAGAATCGAAAGCGTTCGACAGAATGTCCTGTTCCATAGCAGCAACAGAAACTCAATTTTAGTACTAACAATGGAAGTAACAGCAAACACAATCAATGAACTGCGGCCTATCATTCATTTTGTTACAAGATGAACATCATTTCAACCTGTAAATCGAATTCAATGTGCAGTGTTGCAATAAATTTTAAAACTCCTGCTTGTTTCGCGAATGAGCAAGTGGACAAGTGGAGAACAGACTTCATCTTCAAAAATACATGTTTGTTTAATAAGAATAAACTGTAATTGTCATGTTTTATAAGTTAAAATAAAAAATCTGATAACTAGTGGAGAAAAATATAGGTATTCATGTTTATCCGCCCAGCGCGGGTTCTTCCAAAATTCTGTGTTCTCTGTATTATTTTTCCAACGTTTGAAAATCAACAAAAACATGCTTTTGGAAAGCCAGTCAGATTTTCAAAAGTTAATCTTTTCCACTGCACTTTCATAAGGTACTTAAAATATATAACTACTATATTCTAACAATGATAAAAACAAAAGACAAAAATTTATCGAAACCTAAATAGGAATAACTATTTCATACCCGAATAAGCTATCTGCCAATCAAACAAAAGAAGGAGAGCTCACCTGCGCGAACGACACACAAGGTTCTCCACAAACCTCGCACCGAAAAGCCTCCCTTCCTCACAACACCCAACATAATCTACGACGATATAACATCGTAGTTAAATCATCACTTCGTCATTTCAGCGAATACATTTCATACACGAAACGACATCTCTGAAGAATTTCATCAAATGTTTGGCGTGCATGCAAAAAGCTAAGGACTTCTCACATCACACGACACGCACAACAAGGCGGGAAATCAAAACAAATCCCGTGTTTGGGGTCTGGGTTATAAAAGACCCACAGTTCCATTCTCAACCGTCCAATCGGTAGGGATTCATCAATTCAACGGACGAGATTATCCCCTAATGCGAAACCAAACGTCCCTTCGTGTGTCGATCGCAACGGCTAGTTTTTCCATGGCGACCCTCTCCAACGGTCACATTTTCAAATCACTATATAAACCCCCATCTCTTCAGTTCTCAAACAAATCTCTCTCTCTCTCTCTCTGTAAAAATGAATCGCCTTTTTGTGATTGCTCTGCTTCTCTTGCTCTCGTCGGGCTCCGGCGATGCCCAATCACCGGCATCATCTCCGGCAAAGCCTCCGGCGTCGTCACCCCCACCGAAGGCCTCCTCTCCAGTTCCCGCGAAGGCTCCGACAACCGGATCTCCGTCGCCATCTCCGAAGTCCGCTCCACCTCCTCCGGTGGCACAGTCTCCGACGCCTGCTGCGACACCTCCTGCGCCGGATTTGGGGATCCCCTCTTCGCCGAGCGTGTCGATCACACCGTCCGCGGCGGCGGCGGCTGCGGCTGCGGCCGGGTCGTCGCCGGGGACCGCGCCGAGCCCTGACTCGGCGGGGCCGAGTGCGTCCGGGGCGGGGGTGAGGTTTCGGGCGGAGACGGTTCGGTTGGCGGTGGTGGCTGGTTTGATTGCATTGGCTGTTGTTTGATTTGGGTTTGATTTAAATTAGGGTTTGGTTTGTGATTCTTTTTGGGGATTTGTTGTATTTGTTGGAATTCTTATTGAATTTATTTTGATCTGATTATTGGGAGTGCTCTTGTATCTTGTTCTTTTTAAATCTCTTCTTACACTTCACAAAAAGTTCCTTCAATTAGAGATAAGAATTGAATATTAATATTTGAATTAGAATCTTTTATATTAAAAATAAAAACATATATTTTTTATTATAGTCTAAGCAAGGAAATTAGTTGGGATGGTCAGATAAGATATTAAAGTGATTATTTAACTTCTGTCAATTATGATTTAATTAATTATACATGAGAGTTTATTCACATATATAATGTTTATATCATATGTAAATATTTTTAGAACATATATATTTTTTTTGTTCTTTTTTTCTCCTCTATTCCTCTCATCCCTGATCAGGACGTTTTTTTTTTATTTTAGATTTAGAAATGAAAATGGTTACATTTGCCTCAAAAAGATATTTTGATATATATAGACATATTTATAAATAATAAAGACTTATGAGATATGCGTAGGGGGTTCATTTTCATTGAGTAAAAACTGTACTGAATTCGCTTTGATGTGTTGCAATTCACATGTTCTGTTTGCTTTAAATAATATTTCCTTATACACACATAAAAATATCTCCTTTCAATTAGAATATGTCACACATGAAGAGAATCTAATAGATTGAATTTGGTTGTTTTAATGATCAACTTTTCATTTGATTCTATCAATTGACTTATGAAATTAGGGTCCCCACATATTCACAGCTGAGTGAATAATAAAGACTTATGAGATATGTCAACAGGTTTCATTTTCATTGAGTAAAAACTGCTACTGAATTCACTCGATTTTCTGTTTCCACCAAAAAAAAATAAAAAATTCACATATTTCGTTTGCTTTAAATAATATTCCCTTATACACACATAAAAATATCTCCTTTCAGTTAGAATATTTCACACATGAAGAAAATCTAATACATTGAATTTGGTTGTTTTAATGATCACAACTTTTCATTTGATTCTATCAATTGACATCTGAAATTAGGATGACCAGAATCTGTTGAGTGAACTCTGTGAAGATGCTAGCATCAGGGGGATATGAATAAAAATGGATAACCAGGATTGCCTTCATAGGTTGTGGATAAGTATTGCCACATCAGATATGAATAAAACTTATGTTCTCATGTCTTTGTAGGATCAATTGCTTATTCATATCCACCCACTTGGTTGGATCTATTTCAATTTTTTTTTTCCCTTGAATTCTTTGTATTCATCAAACTTTTTTCACAGTATAAGTGGATGGATCATGTATACAAATACAATCGACTTCTTGAATAGCTTATTCAGACATAAATAGTTTACATTTAGAACCACATCATTGTTTTGTTTAAATAAATTATTTTTCTTCTACGTTGAAAACGTATGGGAGGATGCATTGCAGTTTATCGCATTTTGGGGGTGTGAACTGGCAGGTGCGTGCTCGGTGAGGATGTCGGGAGGAGCGTTGGTGATCGATCTAGGCTAGTCAGTCTGGGGTAACCATCTTGGAGGGGACGGGACCCTCTTTTGTTGATATTTTATTCTCTCTTGTTATATATCTCTCTTGATCTTTCTGGAGTGATCGGATGACGCATACCTCTGGTGCGTTAATAATGCTCATCTCATTATCTTCTTCTCCCTCTCTTTCCTTGTTTTGAAGTAAGATTCATATTTATAATATCTTTATAAAAGTTATATAATTTAAGTTTTATCAAAAAAATAAATTATTTTTCTTTAAAATTTGTTTTAATATAATTATAATTCTAAAAGAATAAATCAGAGTATCAAAACATAACTATTTCATTCATGCAAAATTAACATTTTTTTTTGTTTTAAACTTTTCTTCATCCGACCTCTTAAAAAACTTTCATTTATGCAAAAGACATTTAAGTCCCTACAAACATGGGAAAACCCATATAAGTCCCTACTAAAATTGGGACAGACGTACGAGTCCCTGAAAACTCAGAAAAACCCAATTATCATCCCTGAGTTAAATTTCCATCCAAATTTAACAAAATATTCCTAGAATATTCCATCACATATAATTGTGTAGACATTGAAGTCCTTATAAACAGTCATAAAGATAAATTAGTCCCTGCAAAAGATAAAATTGCCCCTAAAAGACTTTTACATTAAATTGTGTATATATTATAGTCCCTATAAATAATCATAAAGACAAATTAGTCCCCGCAAAAGACAAAATTGCCCTTGAAAGACTTTTACATGTAATTGAATAGACATTACAGTCCTTATAAACAATCGTAAAGATAAATTGGTCCCTCTAAAAGACAAAAATACCCTTGAAGAATTTTTACATTTAATTGTGCATACATTGCAATTTAAAAATTAAATACCCTCTAAAAGACTGCAATTTCTGCACAATTAAATGTAAAAATCTTTCAGGGACAATTTTATCTTTTGCAATGATTAATTTGTCTTTATGATTGTTTATAGGGACTGCAATGTGTACACAATTTAATATAAAAGTCTTTCAGGGGCAATTTTGTCTTTTGCAGGGACTAATTTTTCTTTATGACTGTTTATAAGGACTTCAATGTCTACACAATTATATGTGACGGAATATTCTAGAAATATTCTATTAAATTTGGATGAAAATTTAACTCATGGATGATAATTGGGTTTTTTCTGAGTTTTCAGGGACTCGTACGTCTGTTCTAATTTTAGTAAGGACTTATATGGGTTTTCCTATGTTTGAAGGGACTTAGATGTCTTTAACCCTTGAATAAAATGTGAGCTGTGACATTAAACACTCGTACAATGAGTGTCCTGCTATAAATGTATTAAAACACATACTTATATGGGAATATAAACAAAAAATTGAATAATTAAGCTGATGATAGCTATAAGCATGTATCTCGGTTGGAATCAATTTTCAGTTACATTTTTTCATATAAACTTCTCTCAACAGTATTGCATGAAATTTTTTTTATTGATTTTAATACATAAACAAAAGTACGAAACAAAACACTGAAGTTTAAAAATTGTTAGTGTTGAGAATATGTATAAGAGATGTGTGTGTGATATGATAGATGTGTCATGTTTTTAGGATGTGCATGATAATGTAAGATGATATTATTTTTAAATTGACATAGAAATGTATTTTAATCAACATGCATATGCTATTCATGTATAAATAACCAAGCCCCGTTTGGAAGAAGAATTAAGTTATTTTGAAATTTATGACAGTATAGTTAAGGAATAAGTGATTTGTTGCTAGGTTGTGTTTATTTATTCTTGTTAGGAAATATAATATTTTTTATTGTTTGGTTGACCATGAATAAATTATAGATAAAATGTGAATAAAGTGTGAATAAGAATTTATAAAATATAAAAAAATGATTTGACACGTGGACCCTGATTTATAAGAGCTGATAGACACTTAATTTAATAGTGAACTCACATATTTAAATGTGTTAAATAATCTGAAATAATTTAATTCTAGAATGTAGCAAAAATTATTATACCATTTAATTCTAACATATAGATTCTCATTTTATCACTATTCCATCTTATCCCCATTTATTTTACCCTCAATTCCTCAATCAAGCATGAGTTTAGAGATTATGCTAACTTATTCATATATAACTATCAAAATTACCTCAGTTCTTGGATTATTCCACATCTTGAACAGGAAAAGGTTGCCCAAGTCAAACAATAAATGCCCAAAAAAAAGAGTAAGGTGGAATACGTATTCCACTGTTTGGATACGACGCCTGTATAAATAGTGGCATGAGTCCCCACTCATATCTTTCAAAATCCCTCCCTCCTCTTCAGATTTTTTTTTTATTCTTCATCTCTCCCTCCCCCACCCAAAAATGGCAACCGGCGGCGTCTGCACCAAATGCACAGAACGGTGGAGCCGATTCACGAAGGAGGGGCATCTATGGAGCATCAGAAGGCGAAGACATACGAGAGAGGCCTCCTCGGTTTCTCTCACTAAAAAGGGTTGCATTTTAAGGTCTGTCAAGACTTGTTTTCAAGAACATTGGAATATGTGATTTGTTTTGAAGTTTGAGTCCGGATCCAATCAGCCTGAGTACCATCTGTATCGAACTGCAGAGTCGTACCATCAGTATCGAACTGCAGAGTCAATGAATTAAACTGTACAGAGAGTGACACATGTATAAATAATTGGTTGTGCAGTTCGATTCATAAGCTTTATAGCTCATGATATTTATGGTATCAGACCTCACCGAATCCCAACTCTGTTTTGAATCATAAATTTTGAGCCTTTATGTACTCGGTTAGGACTGCAAGAATGACTGAGTATATCAGCGCCTTGCGTAATTCCTTTATCATTGTAAAAAAAATAGTAGCTTTTTGAATAACATACAATATGAGATGAAGTGGCTGAATGGAGGAAATTCTTGATGTAGAGCACTGAACAAACTCATGATTGAAAAAAAAAAGAGATTAACTGGATTTTTTTTTTTCCTTTTTTTTTCTTTGTGTGTTTTGGGGTGGAGGGGGGGGGGGGGGAGTAAGGGTGTGAGTCCAGAAGTTATCATTTTGTGGTTTGTTCAAAAAATGTGTTTTATTACCATTGTTTATCTTTTTTGGGGAAGTTTATTGTTGCGACTATATATCTGTTCCCTCTTATGTTGTACAACTTGGTGACTTATTTTTAATAGAAGCTAGTCATTTTCTGACTGACAAAAAAAGTTTGTTACATTTCCTGCATGAGGTGAAATATTTTTTTTGGTAAATATGTGCATCGGGAGCTCAAGATCTATGGGAAGCATATCCATGGCTCTAGCCAGAGAACCAATCCAATGAGGGTTGAGGTGAAAGATGTTTATGAAGCTACTATGTAAACACAAACTTAGACATTATGAAGCTCACTATAATCACATTCAACGACCATTGGATGCACGTAGAATCTTATATGCCATTTAAATTGTGGAGTTTGTAGTTTATATGCACAATTAACCATGACTGGTATTTTTTCCACAAAAAAAAATATAGTCTTATTGTTGATGTTTGATATTATATTTGATATTTCTTTTTAAATTGACCATGATTCATTATTTTAGTGTTGGTATTTTATAACCACAAACTATGTTCATACTGTTAATGTTTGATCCTTTCTTTTGATCAAAATGGACAATTTGCTATGCAGCATTTCTAACCAAGGGAAATCTGGGCCTTCGATTTTGGATTCTTCAAAGCGAAAAGGAGTCCCAATTTATGTGATGATGCCAACTAACACATTTAGAATTGATAGATGTGGGGTTGCAAGGATTAGAAGGTACGGTGGCTAACAATTTAATATCTTGCCCGTTCAATCTTAATGATTAATTGCAATGAATTATATTTAACTGGTAGTTTGATGCACAGAATGTCCCTATCACTGTATGCATGGACGTATGGTTTGTCCATATGAGTGGCCACATATGTGTGTGTGTGTGTTTTTTTTTTGTTGTGTCCTTCAGAATTGTGACTGATGATACCATAATGCAACGCTCATTATTGTTTCAGAGTCAAGGCACTAAAAGTGTCTTTAAAAGCGCTCAAGTTAGCAGGTGTTCGTGGAATAGCAGTTGAAGTTTGGTGGGGAGTTGTGGAGCGCCACTCACCTTTTATATATAACTGGTGTCTCTATGAAGAGCTTTTCAAGCTAATATCTGACTCAGGCCTGAAGTTACATGTTGCCTTATCTTTTCATGCAAGCTTGCAATCATCAGTGAATGCAAAATGTTGCATCAGTCTCCCACTCTGGGTTGTTGAGGTTAGTGTTTTGATGTAGAGTACAAGCAGAAGCTTAATAGCTTTCCTGAAACTAAATATTAAGTTTATACTTCTACTTGATTGAATGCATTGTTAATTAGATACAAAAATACATTCATGTTAATATGTGGGTTTTCTTTTTCCAGATTGGTTGTCTTAATAGAGATATATACTATCAAGATCGAAATGGATTGTTGAATGATGATTATCTCACATTAGGAGTGGATCAAGTTCCTTTATTTCACGGTCGAACTGCCCTTCAATGCTATGCAGATTTTATGTCCAGTTTCACAAATAAATTTGAATCGTTAATGGGAAATGTTATTGAAGAAGTGAGCATAGGTCTTGGTCCTTCAGGGGAGCTAAGGTATGCCTTTCGACACATTAACTAATTATTTTGATTTTCAGATTTGTTGCAAATTTCATGTACAAGAATAAAAGTACTGATGCCCAGAGCTATAATGTGGTTCAAAAACAGCATGGCATGGCTTTGAACAAGTGTTTCCCCATTGCTTTAGTTTCATGTTACCTAGATCTTAGACATTATTAGTACATCAGAAGATGCTCAGTTGCGCTGCTAAAGACAGGCCATATAAAGTTGGTAATTGGTTGATTCAGACTTATGTTGAACCTTTCATTTACATTCCGTATGTGTGCATGTTAGATTACATGTAATCTTTGTATATGAAATTCCATGATGTAGTACTTATTCTTGAAAATGTTACTTGATCCATACTTGGAAATCGCTCCATTCTATATTGTCCTTGTACCCCACTGAATGGCACTTTAAATGTGTCAAAGAGTGGCATACTCCTTTTGTTTTAGGAAATACATCAACATATATATTCCATTTACCTCATGACAAGTCACACAAGATCAATTGCCTGTAGAAATGCAGGACTGCTATTCTTCTACGATTCCACACAAAATCAATGGCCTGTAGAAATGTTGGAATGCCATTCTTATACAACTCCGTAAATCTCCAAGGGACCTGTATGTTGCATCACACTTCACCAAACAATTTCATGTAGCAATTCAATATTGCCCACCAATTACTTATCAAAATAACACTGGATATGTTTGAAGGTATTAGGGAAAAAAAACACTGGTAAATCAATTAAATCATGTTGTCTTATGAATGATAATTTGCAGGTACCCCTCACACAACAGTGATGGCAGGTGGAGATTCCCTGGGATTGGTGAATTTCAGTGCTATGACAAATATATGTTAGTTCAGTTAATAAATTATTAAATACCATGCAAAACTTGCTTTCTTGACTTGAATTAGTAAGTTGGTTTTTTTAAAAAAATCAGGATGGAGGACTTAAAGATGGCTGCATGCCAGGAAGGTAAGCCTGAATGGGGATGCAGCGGCCCTCGGAATGCTGGTAGTTACAACAGTTTTCCATCTGGTGTTCCTTTCTTTGAAGGAGGAGTCGAGAGCTTTCTCTCTGATTACGGCTGTTTTTTTCTTGTATGCATTGCATTTCCATTTTTTTCACGCTACTGTCATGTTAACTCAAGCACCGAAGATTTATTTATTTCCATCGTTTATACAAAGAAGTCCATTAAATGCTGTAGTGGTCAGCATTTTCTAGAGCAGGAAAATGGTCATTATGTACCATTTTGCAGGATTGGTATAGTGGGCGTTTGATTTGCCATGCTGATGCCATTCTTTCTGTCGCGGCAAACATATTCAACAAATACCATGAAAGAAGTGAAAACCCTGTTCTATTAGTGGCAAAAATTGGTGGAGTTTATTGGTGGTATCTCTCAGTTTCTCATGCGGCTGAGCTTACAGCAGGTTATTATAACACAACTCTTAGAGATGGTTATGACCCTCTGGCTTTGATGTTATCACGGCATGGAGCTGTCTTGCATGTTTCGTAAGTGTTTCTGTTGAAAGCTTTTCTCCCCCTTTTTTTTCTTTTTAGTATGGATTAAGTTTATAATTACCACGAATCCTAAGTGTAAGTGTTTATATGCCTGTTCATACCTGTTTTGGTAGCTGCTTAGATATGATTGATAGAGAAACGCCATCTGCCTATCTCTGTAGCCCTGAGGGCTTGCTAAAGCAGGTATTCCTTATGATTTTATAAGTTTAATGATTTGCATATTTATATTTTATAATGTTGTATTTGTTACTCAGATAAGGGAAGCCTCAGGGAAAAGAAAAATAGAGTTGACTGGCCGAAATGCAAATGAAAGATTGGATAAGGTACAGTTGCTTCTGCGCTGCTGTTTCTATGGTCTGCTAGACTGTTATAAAGAGTTTAATATGCAAGTTATTTCATTTTGCATGATATAAGACTACCATGGTGCATCAGTAATTTATTGAATAAGATACCATTTCTTTGAACTTTGCTCATCTTAAGTCATCTTTACTTTAACAAAAAACTTCGGTTGGTAGACCACAAATATAATTTCATGAGAAATTCCATCAATCTTTTCATTTGCATTCTTACAGTATAAAGGAAAAATTCAAGTTTCATTTTCATATCTGATGTGGGACTATTGTTTCTGTGTTATCTCTCACCTGAATATCACATCAACTCAAGTATCTCTTTATCGCTAAACCGCTACCTTAAACTGAGATATGACAGAAGATGATGTAGTTTATAGACTTACGTTGCTCATCATATTTTAAGTGAAACAATGCCCAAGGAATTGGAAGAGGAGATGATGTAGTTTATAGACTTTAATGGACTTCTTCACTGTGTGCTTTGGAAGCTTATAATGCTGAAGGATTCTTCACTGCATCTGTTGCCATATGTTTGCTTAACTACAAAAGAAAGAAAAAACCAGCTTTCTTAAATATCTAAATCGAACTTATGTCTATATCAGTTAATCTCTCAATTACCCAGTTATTAATTTTGTACCTTTACATGCCAGGATGGATTATGTCAAATACTGGCGAATTGCTACCATATGCAGGAAGATGCTGTACGATCATTTACTTTTCTTCGATTGACTCCCGAAATCTTTCAAGTCGAAAACTGGAACAACTTCACGCTCTTTGTGGAACAGATGAATAATAAACTATAGGTAGAATTATTAAATGATGTTTCTTCTTTTTTACTTTGCATCATTTGTCCATAACATGATTCATTACTGTGCATTACATGTAAATCATTATTCAAGCTAAAGTCATTGATTAATAATAGTAAATCTGAGTTACTTAGAAGTGTTCTATGCAACAAAGGTGTCTTTTGGAAGAAATAAAGAGAGATTTGAGTCAGATATGATTTGAACATTATGTGCTAAATTTCAACACACTGCTTACACTGACATACTTGGATTGTGGTATCTTCACAAAAATGATTTGGGTTGGTGAATATGTTATTGGAAATTCTACAGGGTTGGTCATGGTTATACTTGATATTCTGGAAGATGTTCAGATTAGGATAAGATAATTAAAACTAATAATTAACATGTACTAACCAATTAAAAAATCAATAATTTTTTTCAAAAACACACCCCATCAACTTGTCATAAAAAAATTTGAATGGGGTTGGCTGTCCCCACTCCCCATTGAGGCCAATGTGGCTCTGCCCATGCCTGTAATACCTATATTAACTGCTAGTGTGTAGAATCACACACTGTCAGAGAGTTTATATTTTATGTCAACAACTTCTATGAATTTCTTTGTACCATATATTTGTCATGTTTATCATCTTTGGTGTCCAGTCTACCCCATTAAAGTTTATGTTAAACAAGTGATACTTACATCCAAAAGTTTTCACTTTATTAATGCTTGTTGTTTGTCTGTCTCTTGTCATGGTGTTAGGCCTCACTAGAGAAATAAATTCCCTTAAGAAGGACCTACCAACAACCACATATATGTAGCTCTCCCCCTCTTTCCATTTAAGAAATGCTTCTCTAATTCACTAATAATGTAAGACAGATAGTCTTCTTACAATGACCAGATACCTAACAAATTTTAATTTCTTGTCTAGTTTTAAGTATTAATTATTTTTATATCAAGACTTGTATAGAACTCTTATGGTTAGTTTGGAAATGAGATAATTTAGTATTGGAATAAGATAATAAGTAGGGGGAGAACAATTTATCCCGTTGTTATAGAAGAATTAATCGGGATAAAGTGTGGATAGTCGTCTTGATTTTAAATAAAAATAACAATATTTTTGTTTTACCTAACAGTTGAAATATTATTTATTTATATTTTTTGTCATGATTTTGGTCAAATATAATTAAAAACAAAATTGATGAATTTTTATCTCTTAAAATCAGAATAACTTATTTTTAAAACTTTAATGCTAAATCTGCTCAGTACCGGAGTGTCGGTTAACACTCCAATAATATGCAATAATATGTGTGTGATATCATAAACTACTCAATTAGACAAACCAAATATAATTGTCAATCTAAACCTCACAAGCTGGCATGTCTCCCTTTCATTAGGATTTAAAACTTGCAAAATCAGAGTGATTAGATTGGATTTCAATTTTAAAAGATGGGTTTCATTAAAGTTTAGTTTAATATAAAAAAAATTATATATTATAATAAAGAGAACAGAAATGTAGGACAATTCAGCTTCAGCACAAAAAAAAGAGAGTATACTGTCAATACATTTTGGGAGGTGATAATTTAATAATTTATTTTTCGCTCGTGACCAATTGAAAAAGCTTTTTGGAGACTCCTGAACCATCCGATCAATAGGGTTTTCTGTCGTCAAGTGGGTCCACAGCAATGGACGGTCCACAGACAGGCAGCGGAAACGCTAGATTGTCGGTTGATGCAATGTACACGTGGCAAAATGCGGTAAGACGAAGCCTTCACAGGCTGTTTCGGTTGAGGGGGACACCTCAATTTGGGACCCACAAGGAACTCAATCTTTTTAGGAAGGGAAAAATCCATATAATTCCAAATTAATCTTAGTTAAATCGGTATTTGTTCCTATAAAATTCTTAAATCACGTAAATCCTTATATTTTGTTGTAGTTAAAAAGAAAGAATATTTTAGAAATATTCCATCGAACTAATGGAATATGAAAAAATTATATTAGAATAAGTCTCCGAGAAAATGTAAAAATTCAAATAGGTCTTTTCTTTAACCAAAATGCTTTTGGGATTATAAAATTTTAAGGCTTATATGAGACAGATAACGAGAAAAATGTTAGATAAAAGGAAGGGCACTTTGATAATATAACATGTCTAACTGGGGTTAACTACAAGTCTGATTAGTTGGGGTGCCAGCAGGGGACCAAAACATCAATATAAGACAAGGATTTATGGAGATTTAAAGATTTTACATGGATTAAAATTGATTTAGCTAAGATTACAAAGAGTTATATCGATTTTTCCCTTTTTAGGAATCACACTTGTTATTTAGTTAAAACAATAGGTATGTTTTTTTTTATAGTCTCAAATGCATTCTCATATATTTTTAATTTCACTCATTGTATCGTGGGATATGCCATGTTAAAAAAAATTCACATTTACTAAAAAAACCATATATTTTTTTTATATCATTCAATTCATTGAAATATATACTTCATCTTTTATAAAAATTACATACATCATTAGATAAGGTATATGATTTTAGAAAAATACAAACATGGGTGGATATGTTTGAGACTGCAAATGTGACTGAGTATAACATTTTTCAAGTTAAATTATTCATGGAGTTTGATCATACATAACACATGCCTATAATGGAGCCTTCTTTCTAAAAAAAAAAAAAAAAAGTGTTATATACCATTGCAGTTACACAGCTCGATCGATCCATTTTAAAACCTTATATGCAGTCTTATACGTGCAATAAGCCACATACATTTACTAGAATGTGATGCTTCGAATGTTACAATTATGTCATTTTTTTTTGTATTCTCTCAATTTTACGATATAGACGCTTATAACCTTCAACTCTATGCCGACCTCCCCCTCTATGCCTGCAATAATGATGTCTTTGGCATTATAACCCTTACCACAATGATGTTGTCCATAAATCACATTATTTCATGGATTGGATTTCACTGGACAGTCTACACCCTCATTGCTCATTGCGTGTGCTAAGGGTAGAAGTTATATAAACGTAATAATGGCAATGATCGATGGTGGGTGGCGGCAGAAGAGGGCGGTGGTAGGCAGCGGGAGTTGGAGGAGAGCAACGAGAGAGAGAAAGAGGGGGAGGTAGGCGGTGAGTGGCAATGGGGTAGGAGAGAGAAAGAGATCGACCAACCGCCCTCCGCTACCCGTCTCCTCTCGCCCTCCTTCCCATTGTCCTCTCTCTCACACACTCTTCCCTCTTTCCGGCCACTGTCACCCTCTTTGCTCAATATTCCAAATCTCCTTTGCCAACCATCAACATCCTTTGCCCAGTATCCTCTCTCTCTCTCTCTCTGTTTCTTTTTTTCTCTGTTACACCACGTACCCAAAAATAAAATTATGAGTGACATTTTCATAATTGATGATTATAATCATTAGCTTTTACACCATCGAGTTGGGACAGTCTCATGAATCCATATATAAGGGAAGATTATTTTTTATGACCAATTGTCCATCTAATTTGTATTGCTATAAGTTAATAAATACATCCAGAGTATACAATTATGAAATTATGTTTGGAAACAAGGCAAAAAGGGAAACCACATCCAAGTGTGGCTGCATCTTTTACACCAAGTTAGTAAGAACAGAGTGTTAATTCTTACTATATAAACATTCATTAATTTATGGTATAAAAATCCTCCAAGTTATAGTTTAATAATCGTGCCCTTTTTTTTTACAACCAATAGGTTTAAATTCCGGTTAAAAAAAATGTGTACTTTCTCAATCAGTTTAAATGATACATATATATATATAAGGATTTATTTTTTTGACAGAACATTTGATGGAGTAGAGGATTTGCTGAAAAGTGAAGTGTGAAATAAATTACATGGAAAATTTACTACAGCAGAGTATCTTAAATCATTGGTATCTTATTAGTATATCAAAAGGATTGAGTGAATAAAAACAAGCGTCTTAAATCAATCAGAATAAGACTACACAACTAGCTGCATGTGATTTTTAAGGACCCATAAACCTCCTTGGCTCCTTACCTTTTCAAAAATAGATAAATAAATAAATCCTTACCATAAAATTTCAAGGAAAATGATGCATTGGCCCTCATACAGTCCCATCTATAACCCTTATATATTTTTAAAATATATTTTTGCATAATAAAGTTCATACTATTATAAAAATAAAATATATACATCAATAAATCAATATATATTTTTTTCTTGAAAAAAAATTTAAAATTTTCATATACTACGTACATGAGTGAAGTATACACGACACTAGGACAGTGTATAGGCAGGTGGCTAAGGGACCACCACTTAACTGCAGACGTATGGGATTATAAAAATGATTGAATGTAATTTTAATGTTAAAGCTAGAGATGAAATTGGGTGACTCTTCAGCCAGAGGTGCGGATTTGCTCCCATAGCTTGTTTCCAATTTCGCGCTCATGTAGTTTATCATCATTAGAAAAAAGTTATGAACCAGTCATATAAAATTTGATCAATTTGTTGACCACAATTAATTTGAACTAATGATAAAGATATATATATCTTATCAATTTTGGAGAGTTAACAATCCTTTTTTTATTATTCCACATTAGCTCAGGTCACTAAACAGGGTATAAATTAGGTTATTAAAAAACAACATTATATAAACCAAACCCTATTTCTTAACTAGGAATATTGTTGGAGCATTTGGATATGAGTTTAGATTGAACACGACTCTAGTAATAATATCCAAAACTTGTCCAAACATGTTTTAAAACGCAAAGTTAGTGATTATTAACTTTTGAGATGAGATCCAATTAGTGTTAAATCTCATCAATTTTATCAGTCTCCTAATCTAGGGTTGACACACATTTTAAAGAATCCACAAAACCTTGTCAACCTTCAATTACGAACTGACACAAGTTATGGGGATCCAACACTACCTAAATCCCGCATCTCATATTGTTTACGTTGTCTAAACCAATTTAATTCACCAAGTTTATTATAAGATCTTTGACATACCTAACCCTAACAATCTCCCACAAGTCAATTTCCTTATATGCAAGTAATATGCACATATACAGTATAGAAGAAAATCACATATAGACAAAATATATATGATAACTTTAAATTTGAGTGTAACATTTTTCTTATTATAAATCTAAATATCAAAATCCTCCCCCAACCCCCAAAAATCCAATAAAAAAGAAAAGAAAAGAAACATATGTCCAATGTGCTGTAAAACAGATGCATTCCACCCACACCCATATTCCAACCCCCATCTCTCATCCCTGAATAAGACCACATACCAAACCAAAAAAAACACCCCAACACCCACAAAAACATAAATCTCTAATTGCACCCCAAATTCTACTCCCCCTTAAATAACCCCACTCAAAACCCTCTCCCCCCACCTCTCTTTCTCTCTCTCTCTCAATGCAGGCCATGAAGAACCACCACCACCTCCTCCTCCTCCTCCTCTTCATGGCCACCACCACCACCACCATCAACGCCGCCGACACGCCGGGGACGCACAACATAACAAAGATCCTTGCTCAGTACCCACAGTTCTCGACGTTCAACCACTACCTTACGGCGACGCACCTGGCGGTGGAGATCAACCAGAGGCAGACCATAACGGTCCTCGCCGTTGAAAATTCCGGCATGGCTTCGCTGCTATCGAAACACCTCTCGCTGTACACGATAAAGAACGTGTTGTCCCTGCACGTCCTCGTCGACTACTTCGGCGCCAAGAAGCTTCACCAGATCACTCATGGCACCGCCCTCGTCTCCTCCATGTTTCAGGCATGCCTTTTTTTTTTTTCAAAAGCTATCATAGCATTGTTATGCTCAGTCTATTTTACAACTGCTTAAGTTTAACATTTTTTAAAATGTTATGCTATTGACTAGTGTAAAATCTAGTTATTTCTGCTGATTTGTCAAGAGGCGATTCGATTAGATGGTTTAGCGTGGTTGATTGAAATTATGAACGTTAATGTAAGCATGTCGTGTTGCTTTTGTAGTATTTGGGTTCGTAATTGATTTTTCAAATTGGTCATGTTGATATTGACGTTTCAATGAGCTCAACTAATATTGATAGGTTGACATAGGTGTTCCCTTTACAAATAGGTTGATTTTTCTTATTGTTGTTGATGGGATAATATATTAGCATAGGTTTCATGGATTGATTTTTGAAAATAGACTGTTGATATCGATATTCCAATGAGTTCAACTAATCAGAATTCCCACATCTTCACGTATTGATTCAGAGTCATCCTCTCTTCATTGATCTTAGTACCAAGAAAAAAACACTTCCCTATTATCAGAATTCATTATTGATGTTGATATTGAATTATATTATTCTTAATTATTTTTATAAAATAGACCATGCTGATGATGTTGCTATTATTTTTTGGGGCCCCCAATGCTATGATCTTTTTTTTTGTCCTTTAAAATTTTACTTTTTATATGTTTATAAATGAAACCCTTTATCTTTTCTAATAATACAATGAATCTTTTCTCTTATTCTAACAATATTCTCATGTGCCCCAGGCCACTGGGGCGGCTCCAGGAACTACAGGTTTTGTGAACATCACAGATCTGAAGGCGGGGCACGTTGGTTTCGGGGCGCAGGACAGCGGAACCCTTGATTCCCGATTCGTGAAATCGGTGGTGGAGCACCCCTACAAGATCTCCGTCATCCAGGTCACCTCCACCCTCGCCTCCCCTGAGGCGGAGGCGCCCACGCCGTCCCCTAGCCAGCTCAATTTCACAACATTGATGACCAAACAAGGTTGCAAAAAATTCGCCGATTTATTGTTGGCGTCGCCGGACGTGGAGAAGACGTTCGAGGGTGAGATCGACACCGGGCTCACTATTTTTTGTCCGGTAGACACCGCCGTTTCCGCGTTCATGCACAAGTTCAAGAACCTCACCAAGGATCAACAGGTACTTCATCTTTCACTGTCAAGGGTCATGTAATGTCCTTTTTTTTGCTTCAATTTCAGCTTATAAACCTCATAATCTCACATTAATAAGTTATATACTTCATTAGCAATGTTTTAAATTTTCTATAAAAAAATAATAATACACAAATAGTTATATTTGAAAAAAAAAATTAAAAAAACTTCTTGTTTTGTGTATATAATGCACAAATAGTTATTATATCGGGATAAGTTAAAATACACTCTAATGATAATTTTAATGAGAGAATTAATGAACTATCCATTTATTGCACACTCTAAAAAACACTGTCCCAATAACTAATTATGATCTAATAAGAAAAATATAATCAAATGTCTGATCACTTAGTGACAAACAGTGTACTTTTGTGCCTAACTTGTATTTTAATTGAATTTGCTTTAAAAAATATACTTTTCCATATCCACAGGAATCTGTAGAGGGAAATATATATATATATATATATATATATATATAACCTGGTCAAAAAACAATAAAAATAAATAAAGGCATGGTGGGAGAGGGCCATATTCCCCATGCATTTTTTGGTAAGATGGGCCATTATCCACATGCTGAAAAAAACAAGTTTCAACAGCAAAGGTCCCCTGGGGTCCTACTCAACAGACTGGAATGAAAACATGATATGAAACAGCCCACCAGACAAGGAAAAAAAAACAATTATTTGTACAGCCATTTTTTTTTAGTATGCATGGTGTCCTTTCATATACAACTTGACACACTTGAACTCCTTGAACAATTTGTAGCCTAGTTTCTAGTTTAGAAATGATCATTTAACCGCATATGCATTAATGTAGTGCAGTGTATATTGCACTATTGCAGTGTAAAAAGTTGAGATGGGCCTTTGCTAAATAAATCCAAAATACTTAACAAATAATTATTTAGTCCAAAAGTTAATAATCTTCGTTGCAATCCCTTTTGTCATTTTGTTTTGTAGTCCTCGCTCTTGATGTACCACGGGACGGCGGTGTACAACTCATTTTCAATGTTGAAGATGAACAATGGCATCATGAACACTCTGGCGACCGACACGGCGACGAAGAACCACCTGTATAAGTACACCATCCAGGATCACGGCGAGACCATCACCCTGAAGACGAAGATTGTCTCCGCCACCGTCACTGGCACCCTCTTCGACGAGCAACCACTAGCGATATACATCATAAACAAGGTCCTAGAGCCGAGGGAGCTCTTCAAGGTGCCTGAGGTCGACGCACTCGCCCCCGCCCCGGCCACGAAGGACCGCTCAGCCTCGTCCACCGCCGATGACTCAGATGGGTCGTCGGATGATGATAAGGCTGCGGACGCAAGTGGGGCGGAGGAGGTGAGGAGGATCGGGGCCGCGGTGGCGGTTATGGTGGCCGTGGTGTTGGCTGTGGCAATTTAATAATGGTTTTGAGTCATTTTTCAAAAAGTATCTGGATTATATTTTGTTAAAATGTGATTGTTTGGTGAGGGGGAAGTAAGGGGGTGGTTGGATTCACTTTTATGGATGGGTGGAGGGGCTTTTTTTTTATTTTTTTTAAATTTTTATGCTTCATACTTTTGTGTAATTTGGAGACATGTTTTTTGTTTTTTTGAGTGTTTGTTAATATATGTAATAACTTGGTTTTTTTTTATTTTTATGTTTTTTGGAAATTAAATGTTGGGGGTTGGAGAGTTGTTTTTAATGTACAAACAGAATAAATTAATAGATTTATCTCTTGAAATAAAATCCAAAAATTGTGCAATAGATTCATGTATGAAGTACTACAGTCTACATATACCATAGAAATAAAAGAATTCAATCTCAAACCTTGTTCACTTGGACTCTATTGATGTATAAGAGGTGTTGATAGGTGATTTGACGTAATGAGATATGATTTTTTTTTATGTGAGAGTGGGCCTCACTTATCCATGGGAATAGATAAACTGAGTATAGCTTATTTTAGAGGTTACTTAGAATTGTTATACTCTCTTATACTCATTTATACATGCATAATAATACTAAGTTATACTCTGCAAACAAATAGCCATTTTCTCTATCCATTCTTATACCACCCTTATACCCCCCTTATTCCAGCTTAACCCCCCATCGAGAGGGGGTTGAAATTCTTATTGTATCCTATCCAATGAGATTTTGAAAAATTCAAAACATGAGTTTTTTATATAAATTAAATTTTGTGTTATTTTTTTTTATCTTGACATTGAGGAAGTCATGTATCTTATACACTGGGGCTAATCTTGTCTTTCATTTGATTGGACCGATGACCCATAAACTATAGTAATTATCTTTTTATTTTATGTGTTATTTATTAACAATAAAACTCACATGTTAAATAAGAGTGAAGATATATATTAGTATTTCATTGGAGACCAACATAAAATGATGATACAATTCGAACACTCACTGGATTTCATCTCTGATCAACCCACCAAACGTACCCTAACACTTTTTTTTTTTTATTAAGATTGGTGCCCCCAAAATTTGATCATTGGTCATCCATTATGAAGAGGGAGTGCTAACCGACTTTCTCAAAGCACGGTTCTAACTTACCCTAACATGTGAAAATCATGAAAATCTGTAGACGACATATGTTTTTATTTTTAAAAAATAGTAACATCATCTAACAATATATATATTTTGATAACAAATGTATATCACTTCATTTCAAATTGAATGAACCCATTTTAGTAAATGTAAAAAAATTAACGATGCATATATATCTATAACGATATGTATGTTTCACTGGATTTTTAACGATACGTATAAGATTGTATTTTAGACTGTAAAAAGAACTGAGTGTAATAGTGCTAAAATTAAACATTAAGGAAAAATTTGACTGCTGTATTTGTTAACCCAAAATGCAGTTTACACCTTTTTTTTCCCTAAATAACATAATCATTTAATGAGATATGTATTTTTTATAACAAATAAAGTACATATATGTCGAGAAGTATTTGCGACCCCAAAAAATTAGCGTAAAAAATATGGGCATTTGCGACGGTTTTGGCTATCCGTCGCAAAAAAAGCGTCGCAAAAAATGATTTTTCTTGTAGTGATATTTTTTAATAAATTATATTGACTCATTCATAATATTTGAAAACCAAAATTTTAACGAGATATATAACTTGTTAATTACAGTTATTGATAAAAGAAAGCGGAACATAAGATTAGTAAAAAAAAAAAGGATTTTAATTATAAATAATATTGATCGAGGCTAAAGTTAAGATATAAGTTAAGATAATATTTCTTTGCATGAATGCTGAGGATTCTATGAAACGGTGATTGTCTTCGAGAATACAGTATCAATCATAGAAGTAGCAACACTTCAAAATATGAAGATCCTAGAAAAGACACAACTAATTAAGCCATTGTGTAGGTGTGGCATAAAATGGTACTCAATATTTAGAGTGGCAGACTACATATAAGGTGAACTTTTCTAAAGTGAATAACTGAAGGGTGAACATAAAAGACCAACAAAGAAAAAGTTGTTTTGAAGGGTAGGGTTAACTTTAAAGACCAACAAAGAAAAGATGTTTTTGAAGGGTAGAAAGTCTTTTTTTTTTAGGTCGACGTGGACTTTGAAGGGTAGAAAGCTTACTTACACAACTAGGAAGTGTGTTAGGGCCCCACTTAACGATAACTCCTGGAAAAATGAAAAATGATATGTTTAATTTTATATGCAGCATCATATGTAATCTACACTAATTTTTTAATAAAAGATATACGTTTATCTTTTAAAATACATATTGTTATATATATGAATTAAAATATACACAGAGATATATTAGTATATATTTTAAAAAAAAAGAAAATTCATATAACCCCCCCTGTAAAGTGTCGGAAATCCATGTAACTCTCGGAATTTTTCTGATATTTATATAATCCCGTGAAAACACCTATGTAAATCCAAATAACCTCCTGAATTAAATTTTTGTTGACATATGAAAAATAATTATGCAAATATTCTGTTTGGTTAACCTTGATTGAAAACACAGTTTATCAAACAAACATACAGTGTGTTAAAAATACAAAAAATCATTTACAAATGATGATTTTATCCCTCTGGATATTGTTGATCTTATAATATATTCAAATGAGTAAAATCATCATTCACAGAGAGTGTTCCGCATTTTTAACATGTTGTAGGTAGTTTTTTGTATACTTTGTTTTCAGTCAGGTTTAACCAAACGAAACATTCACATAATATTTATCATCTGTCAGCAGAAATTTAATTCAGGAGGTTATTTAGATCTACATAGTTTTTTTAAGGAGTTATATGAATTTCAAGAAAAGTCAATGGTTAATTACATGGATTTCAGACAGTTTATAAGGGGTTATCTAGATTTTTCCTTTTAATAAATTAAAAAATTCCATCCCCATAAATTCTTATACTCTCTCCTCTATCACAATGTATACTGTAGGGGTACAACTTTGGTCGATTAAACCGAATCTAAACTGATCCAAACTAATTTTTTCGGGTTTGGGTCAATAATTTTATGATTTGGTTTGAGTATGGATTGAAAAATTAATAAACCGATCTACATTGGTTTATGTTTAGTTTTACTTAAAAAAAAAACTGAATTAACTGAACAGAATCCAATTAAATTTAAACATATGATTATTCACAATCAATATTCTTTTAGATAATTCTTTTTATATTAAAAAAACTATATTGTTATACCATTAATATTAATAAAAAATTAAATATACTAATTTAGACAATCAAATATAACATTTTGATATTAATGTAAAATTGTAAACCAACCCCTCAAAAAACTCTAACCAATCTATCAATCTTTAACTATTGGATTCAATTCGATTTTGGATTTTCAATTGATTTCGGTTTAGTTTGAGTTTTGGGTTTACACATGAATGTAGTTTGATTAAATTTGGAATTGTAAAATTTAAATCAAATCGATCAAATTGCACGCTAATGTCAACTGTTGTAGATGGAACTATAAAATATAGTGGAATATAATAACGCTCTAGAATAATAGAGAAACAGGTGTCTTGATGAGAGGTTTGGACTTCGGAGGTGCTCTAGACACTTCTGCACTAAAAAAAAAGGGTTAATGCTCCAATCACCAACTTCAAGATATTCACACAATAATAATAATAATAATAATAAGTTTATGCTCGAATTCACATTAGACGGTTCAGGTGAGGCATGAATAATCAAAACGAATAAACAAATATATTATTCTCAGTGTTTGAGGAGAAACTGCATTCCCTCCAAGAAAGAATAAAATTTGGCCTCCCAATAAATTGACTTCCATAATTAATAACAACAACTTGAAATGATTCCATTCGCAACCACATAATATAAACAAACACTCTCCACATGATATAAACACTCTCTCTGTATACATATCTACACCTTCATTCATATCTTCTTCTCTGAAGTTGGAGAAAAAACTCAAAAAAGAGACCTTCTTCTGTCATGTCTCACACGCGCTCCCCACACGTGCTGATCCTCCCCTTCCCCTTAATGGGCCACGCGATCCCCTTATTGGACCTGGCCCACCAACTCACCCATCGTGGGCTCTCCGTCACAGTCCACGTCACCCCCGACACCCTCCCCTTGATATCCTCCTCCCCCTCCTTCCAAACCCTCCTTCTCCCCATCCCTGCCGCCGAAGTCGCCAATGGCGATTCCTTCATGGCCACCTTCATCGGCACGGGCTCCCTCCATGGCCCGATCCTTCAATGGGCCAAGGCCCATGAAAGCCCACCATCACTAATCGTGTCGGATATCTTCCTGGGTTGGACCCGGAGACTCGCGGGCCAGCTCGGCGTGCCGCGTGTGGTCTTCTCGCCATCTGGAGCCCTCACAATCTCGCTCATCAACTCACTTTTTGAACATTTGCCTAAACGGGCCGGCCCAGTGGGCTTCTCCGGCCTGCCGGGCTCCCCGACGTTCCCGTGGTACCAGCTGCCTCTCCTCATCAGCGACTACAGAGAGGGGGACCCCACGTCGGAGTTCATGCGAGACGGGATGCTCGACAACGTCGCGAGTTGGGGGATCATCGTCAACTCGTTCGCCGGGCTCGAGGGGGAGTATTTGAGGCATTTGGAGAAGAATTACGGGCCAGGCCGGGTTTGGGCTGTTGGCCCGTTGGGCCTTGGTGGCACGAGTGAGAGGGGCGGGACGAGCTCGGTTCCGGTGGATGATGTGCTGAGGTGGCTCGATGGATGCCCAGACGGGTCGGTGGTGTACGTGTGTTTTGGGAGTCTGGTCGCGTTGGGTTCGGATCAAATTGAGGCGATTGCAGCCGCTCTGGAGCTTAGTGGGGTTCGCTTTTTGTGGGCCTATAAGGCCCGCAATGATGGTGGGCCCGAGGGACAAGTGGGGGAAAGGGGATTCATTATACGTGGATGGGCCCCTCAAGTGGCGATACTGGGTCATCGGGCAGTCGGATCGTTCCTGACGCACTGTGGTTGGAACTCGACGTTGGAGGCTATCACCGCGGGCGTGCCATTGCTCGCTTGGCCGATGGCCGCGGATCAGTACTTCACCGCAAGGTTGCTTGAGGAGCTCGGTGTAGCAGTTCGAGTCTGCGAGAGGACTGGCACGGTCCCTAACTCGGGCGACCTGGCTCGTGCTTTGGCCGAGTCCGTGAGTGAGGCATGGCCCGAGAGAGTTCGGGCCAGGGAGCTTAGGGAATTGGCATTGGGTGCTGTCAAGAAAGGTGGGAGCTCATGTACAGATCTTCGTCTGTTTGTGGAGGAGATACAAAAGTTGACTTACGAGAAATATAGTGATAGGTTTTTGTTGGAAAAATAATGTTGGGATAGTCTCTGGGACAATCTAGTCCGTATATGTTCTGAGTTGTTTTTTAAATAATAAATTTTATGTATGAGATATATGTTTTGATTAATAGTGTATATCGTTCAATAAATAATTGAATGTACCAATTCTTAACAAATGTAAAATAAATTAATGAGATATATTTTTCATTTAAAATGGTATATATTTCATTGAGTGGCTATGAAGATATATGGATTGTCTACCGCGTATAATAGCGCTCTTAAAATAGTCATGTTTGACACTTATCTTGACACTTGGATTGCGTTTCGTTATATGGTGTGGAGGCAGTTTTCTCATTTGCAATTGGAATAAAAATCTTTAGGTGGCTCAGAAATGACCATGTAGTGCATCTATTGATCCTTCTCATGAAACTGAGTTAATATTTCTTTATTGTATTTCATACATCTTCAAATTAGGGTTAATAAGCTTTAGAGGTGGAAACAAATATTTCAATCACATCAAACACTAAAGTTTAATAGCTCCCACCCACCTCCACCGCCTCCGATGCCGTCTTCACTCACTATAACAAGGTATATACACATCGTTCAAATTTTTTTACACATTTTCTATAAATGATATCATTCAAATCATTAGAATTATAAACTTTACTCTTGATTTATAAAAGATACACACATTATTAGATGAGATACATGCATACGTTCTATATTGTAAAATATAGCATTTTCCCTTATTATTGCATGATATCAAACGAAGAGGTGGTAGAAAATAATTTCTAATCATGTCAAACAATGAAGCTTAACAACCTCTCCAACGAACCCATCAAGATCCCCATACGAGCTCCCACCCACTTCCACCGCCTCCAATGCCTTTCTCCCCAACTCCCTCCCCCTAACCCCCATCTCACCTCCTCCCTCGCTCACCGCCTCCTTCACCTTCTCCGCCAACTCCCCCACCTCGGGCACTGACTCCTCCCCACCTTCACACACCCTCACCGCCACCCCAAGCTCCTCCACGAGCAACCTTGCATTGTAGAACTGATCGGCCGTCATCGGCCATGCCAACAGCGACACCCCCGCTGCGATCCCTTCCAAAATGGAATTCCACCCGCAGTGAGTCAAGAACACCCCCACTGCGTCATGTCTTAGTATCTCCACCTGCGCAACCCACCCCCGCATCACCACCCCCCTCCCCGCCGTCCGTTTCTCGAACCCGTCAGGGAGGGAATCGCCATTGGAGGCGGTGGGGGCGGCCTTCAACGCCCATAGGAACCGGACCCCGCTCTCTTCCAAGGCTGCCGCGACTGTCTCCACCTATAATTAAGCTTGTCAATTATCTTTAAAAAATTTATACACACTCCAAATCCGCATTCGAAGAATAAGAAATGACATGATATTAAATAACATTGATATATCTGATCTGAAAACATATTGGAGAAACAATATATGTTTATATTATTTATTGTTTAATACATTTTGTCTTGTATGATTAATCATCATCTTAAAAATTTAATAACTTATTATGTTATCTTATTGCTAAAGTCTCAATTTAATTTTATCGTTTCTCTAATATGTTTCATAATCATCTAAATTAATGTTTATTTTTAGATACGTAACTTTTCTGAAAAGAAATGTTTTTACTCTAAATTATCAAGCCTATGTTTTTGTAGTTGAATAGAGGGGAATATGAAAGAATAAACCTAAAAATTTATTTGTTTGCAATGATCAAATGGATATAGCTATAAGAGAATATGTGAGAATAAACCGGTGTTCGTATTATAGAACACCAAAAATTGTCTAATTTCACCCAATCTATTACACTGATATAAGAAATTTACATATAAAATCACATATCATCTTTTATAATTCAAGAAGCTTTCATTTTCACTGTTTTTTAAATCTTTACCCACGTTTTGTTTATTTTTTATTCATAATTTTTTCATGATCAACTAAACAACTAAAATTTCATTATTATTATTCCCAACGTGAGTAATAAAAAATAAAACCAAACAGAAAAATTATTCATTGGCTATCAATATTAATACAGTTATCAAATCCAAAATAGCTTATATCCCTACTCAACCAGAAGCTAAAGATCGAAACTTTAGTTTTAATGTAGAATAGAGACATTTAATTATCTCATGAGCATCCAATCCATTGATAGACTAACCTGATGCGCAAACAGCTTCTTCATGCTCCCAAAACACACATAGACGACCGACCCGACGGGGCACCCATCGAGCCACCCCTTCACGTCCTGGCCCAACCCAGCTCGCTCAGGCCGGACTCCAGCCACACTGAGCGGGCCCACGGCCCACACCCGATCGTGACCCAGGTCCCTCCTCAAATGGTCCACGTACATCCCGTCCATCCCCTTAAACGAGTTGACGATCACACCCCAACTCGCGACATTGTCGAGCATCCCCTTTTTCACGAATTCTGAAACTGGGTCTCCCTCCCTGTGCATCCGATACAATAGGGAGAGCTGTCTCCAAGGGTAAATTGGGGAATTTGGCAAAGACGGGAAGCTGACGTCATTATTTCTGTCATTAAGACCGTCAACAAATCAAATAGGGATCAAATATAGATGTTTTTATATAATTGACATATTTAAATATCAACACTATTTTGAATAATCAAGTGATAATTAGAAAAAGAAGAAATCAATTACAGGTCTCTCAAGCCACCCGTTTATTATTTTTAAGTCTCTAGCACTTTTGAAGTTATTTTTAGTTCCTTAATCCGTAAATCTATTTATTATGAGTCCTTCAATCTATTTGGGGGTTATTTTTTTTCCATTTCATTTCATTTTTACCCCTCAATGCCCTTTGTATTTTTCATTTCTTTGCCCCACTCTCTCACCCATCCACATGACTTGGATGCTCTCCCATTTGGAATTATCTCCCGTCACATTAATTGTCACAACACGAAGAGGGAGTCCCTTCTCCCAATTTGATCTCGTCATGTCAACCGCATGAAGTAAAAAATATACCCAGTGACAATGATAGTGTACCCAGATAAACTACCAATGTACCCCATGAGCATAACAATGTATACGATATCGATCATGGATTACAAGGGTAAAATGATCACATTTAATGGTGTTACTAACTGAAAACATGTGTGGGGACCTAAATAAAAAAGTTTTACCAAGTTGGGGATTTAAAAAAAAAACTACAAAAGTATTAGAAACCTAAAAATAATGTGTAGATGATTTGAAGGACCCATAATTAATTTTTTTCTTAAAAAAATATAAAAATCAAAATTGAGAATTTAAAGCTTTTTTTTTTTCTAGATATCTTTAAAAACAAAATAATAACATGTTATATAAGAATTATAATTAATTATACATGATAATAAATACAAACACATATAATTTGATAACATATATTTATGAATATCAGATATTTTTTATTTTTTGAATAACAGATAGGTTTACCTTTCGGGCATCTCTCTCCACAGGCAATGATTAAGAGCCTGAGGCAGGGCTCCGGAGGGCGAGAAGACGACACGTGGCACGCCGAGTTCTTCCGCGAGTCGACGAGTCCAGCCGAGGAAGAAGTCCGAGACAATTAAAACGGGAGGGGCTGAGTGGGCCTTGGCCCATTCGAGGATGGGCGCGTGGAGGGAGCCCATGGCGACCATGGTGTCCCGGAAGTCGTTGGACGGTTGGGATTGGACGGGGAGGGGTAGGAGCAGGGGATGGACGGTGGGGGATGAGGAGATCAAAGGGTGGAGGTTGGGAAGGTTTTCAGGGGTGGAATGGACGGTGATTGTGAGGCCGCGGAGGGAGAGATGGTGGGCGAGGTCCAGCAGGGGGAGCATGTGCCCGGAGAGGGGGTGGGGGAGGAGGAGCACGTGTGGGGCACACGTGCGAGACATGGATTGATTTCTTTGGTCACTTCTGTTGCTTTTTTTTTTTTTTTTTTTTTTTTGGAGGAGAGAAGAGTGTTTGATTGAATTTTATGGGACACGGGGGCTGACCTAGAGGGTGACGTGATGTTTATTTTAATACTTGATCTTGATATTTTTTTTTCTTTGAACTTGATTTATTTTTATTGATTGTATTAGGAGATTTGAAAATATTGAATTTATTTTTAATTTTTTAAATATTTGTATGAGTATTTCTTTTCTAATATGTTTGTTTGGGACTTGATTGATCTTTCAGTATTTGTTTGAATGAATTTGGGTTAGATTTGGTGGGTTCAATAAAGAATTATTAGAGATTAGTGTTTCATTTAGTTGCAATGATTTTTTTAATTTATTAGATTTGGTTAAGACAACACATTAAAGTCATGGATAATGTTAGATATAGCTTCAAATGCTGTCTTACAGTAGTTGTAAATTTTTAATGAGAAAATTCAAATATTGATTTATTAGACACTACAGTAGTGTTTATTAGACAACCCTGACATTAATGTAGTGGTTGTCAAGTGCATGGCTATAACTAACATTATTATTTTGAAAAGTAGGTCCCTTGACTTAAGGTTGAGATATATATTATAGGAGACTATAGCTAACATTATTATTTTAAAAAATAGGTCCCTTGATTTAAGGTTAAGATATATATTATAGTCTCCTATTAAAAGAAAATGTCGCGTTCATTGACCTGATTAAATATTTTGTGATTCACATGGATCGAGGGGATTGGTCTATCCTTGATTGAACCCACCAAATTGTAGGGTTTATGATTATTTAATAATAAAATTTAAGTAACTTGTTGAAGTGAAATGACAACTTTATTATTTCGGCAAAGAAGGACAACCGACTGATGCGTAATGATC
The DNA here is from genome assembly GCA_030737835.1 of Acorus gramineus. NCBI lineage: Eukaryota > Viridiplantae > Streptophyta > Magnoliopsida > Acorales > Acoraceae > Acorus > Acorus gramineus. Next base: position 7,118,494 of record CM060850.1, read on the forward strand.
AAAGGTGATGACTGAGTTTTCATCTAAAAAAACACTTATGTCATGTTCCACCTAGCTAGTGGGCAATATACTCATCAATTAGTTTAAGTTCAAATGTTAAAGCAATATGAGAAAATAAAACTTGAAAGATCTTTTTTTCTCATCTGGAACAATGGAAAACTGACTCTCTTGAAATGAATAATATGTGAAAGATTATGTGACATGTTGTGCGTTACTTTAAAAAAATAATAACAATTTATGTTTTACCATGATAAAATATGAGTTTATTTCATGTTTTATCCCGTGTGTATATTAATTAATAATTATATTTTAGAAGTATTATTGTAATAAATTTATCAATTTATGTATCATGGACACTAAATATTATCCTATTATTCTAATGATCTACTTATATTCTCATGTACTTATTTTTATTTACATATAATTTATCATAGAAGGGTGTTACCAACCCTTCTATGCTTCCACATCCTCCCCCTTCGCACTTTCCCTCACTCTGATTTTTATTTTGTTAGGGCGCTTCCCTTGCCCATGGGGAGGTTCGCAAATCTCTTGTGGGTGCCCTCTATGTCTTTGTATTCTTTATAATTTTGTTTTGGACCATTGTAACTTCAATTTTTAGGTTATAAATAGACTACCTTTCTGCTCAAAAAAAATATATTTTGAATTTTTTAAAAATTGTCACATTAGCCAAATCAATTGACTTGCTTTCTAGTCCAAATTGATGGCTTGCCGGTTTATCAAATATTCGGAATATTTAGACAATGACAATGATACATAATTGTCTTATATTAGGCATCTCAACATCAAAATACCATGACCACTAATATACTATGTTATACAGGCGTTTTATAGTCATCATATAACTAATTCAATATATAAAATTGTTATGATTTATTATTTTAATAAATATATCATGAAAAGTGAAAAATAGCATTCAATTTTACATTATATATATATAATATATATGTTTATTAAAAAAATTAGGATTTTTTGCATATATACCCCTGTTAGGATCTCCGTTTACAGAAATATCCATGTTAGGATCCTGATTGCAAAAATACCCCTCCTAAATTAATAAGCAATGCTCAAATACCCCTTCGTTACTCATCATTAGCAAAACAGAATTGACCATGATTAATTTGTTAACCACACATGTGGAGATTACCTATCTACCCATAAGTAATATTACCCTTACCTGACCTGAATATTCTCTCACTCTCTCTTAAAAACCCTCTCCTTTCTTCTCCACTAAACCCTAACCCTAACTCCTCTCTCTCTCTCTCTCTCTCAACCAAACCCTAGGCGCCAACCAAATCCACTCTAAATCGAACTCAAATCAATTTCAAACACAACTAATACTATTAAAGCGTCCACCATTTTCAAAAATCAAATTTTTTGTGAGGAACATGAAGAATAACTTAATCCCTAATGAGGACATTTGAAAAATTGCTTTCTCTTGCTCCTTTCTTTGTTTGATGTTCCTATTCTATATGGTAAACCACAATAAGAATTAAGGTTTATGTTGGGACTGTTCATGGAACTATTCATTGGGATTTTGATTTAAGGAAGAGGAAACAAGTGACTAAGAGGAGAGAGAGGCTTGAGCTAAACAAGGAGGGAACTTTTTCCTCTACTATGAAGAGGAAACACATGAGTTTTAGTCAAAAATTTTGAAAAAATAGAGAGAAAAAAGAGAAAGAAGAAGGAGATGGGTTCAACAAAAAAAAAAAGAGTTAAAGGAGGGTATATTCGACTTTTCCATACACTTAACAGAGGGTAATGATGATTTTTTAACTAGAACTCGCGGATCTTAACCACAGGGGCATCGGAGCACTGTTTATTAGTTTAGAAGGGATATTTTTGTTATCCAGATCCTAACAAGGGTAATTCCGCAAACGGGGATCCTAACAGGGGTAAATATATTAAAAAATCCAAAAAATTATGTGCTGTTGGCTCTCTTTCTGCGCACCGTGTCCAATTGGTCGCAATTGCTTACCAACCACTGATTTTTTTTTCTTCTCTTTTTTAGTCTGCTTGAAATCAGATTGTTTTTACATTGTTGAAATCAGATAGTGATATGTAGATGTATAAATAAAAACAAGTTGCTCTTTTAAATAAACAAGAAGCTGATGCGACGTTTTGCTTGAATGTTAACACCTTTTACTCTGTTCTTTTGAACAAGAGCCTTATAATAATAATAAATAAATAAAGGGAAATTATCATTTTTAGCCCCGGAAAAATGAATATTTACAAAAATAGCCCCCCCACCCGAATATTTGCAAAAACTAGCCCCGCAGGTATTTTACACTGGAGACGGATTATATATAATCCGTCTCCAGTGTAATCCGTCTCCAGTGTAAATGGTATGGATTTACACTGGAGACGGGTTATATATAACCCGTCTCCTGAAGACGGGTTATATATAACCCGTCTCCTGGAGACGGATTGTATATAATCCGTCTCCAGAAGACGGATTATATACAATCCGTCTTCAGTCCCTTTTTTTTTTTTTTGAGTTGTATACAACTTTGGCTATCTCACCTGTATAAAAATTCTTGCTTGAACATGCATAAATAAGAATGCATTGATATTTACATAAATCCATTGTAATCACTTGACTCCTGTTTCTAAACACCAATGAAAATACACAAATACAATACACAGAAATGAAAATGCATGAATTACAGTCATCCAACAGAAATGAAATGAAAATATTCTCAGAAGTCCTTTCTCAGAAATCAATACACAGAAATGAAAATGCAGAAATAAAAGTGTTTTACATGCAACAGAAATACAATCATCCAAATATTCTCAGAAGTCCTTTCTTTTTGGCTTTTCTCGGAGCAGGAGGTGCTGATGAAGAGGGTACGTCAGTTGCTGTGGATGGCGGCACACCTGATTGTGGTGGAGTGGTAAATTGTTCGCCCGATCCCCGACTGGCAGTAGTAGAAGAAGTACACCAAACCCTACGTGGTCCACGAGTATATGTCTGGAGTGTCATCTGTGGAGCTCGATCAGGAGCTGGGGCTGGTTGTTGTGGTTGCTCATCGATCTCTGCATCCAGTCGTACATCATTGAAGAACTCGTCAATGGTGAATTCCGTGTGAGCGAAACTATCATCTACCACATCCTGAGAATCATCAGCATCTGTAGATGCACTGGGGGTACTCGAAGGTTGTCCCATGTCTCCCATCATCGCATCTGCATAGTCCCGTGCCACCGCAACTATACGATCCCACTCACCGCAGTTGGGGTATAAGACCAACCCCCTTGCAAGCACCTCGGTGATGTTCTGTGTAACTCCCCCCTGTTAACAAAAGTTTCAATATAATAAGTTGTTATAAAATCATTTATCACTATCTACAAATGTAACACGCGTTTAAAATTCTTACCGAATTTGGTGCGACATAGCCTGGATGGTACTGTGGGGGTGGTGGAGGTGTGATATGTCTGACTGTTCTCTCCCAGTACCACTCCATATATCTCCTCGAACTCCGGGTATCAGGAAATTGGTGGATGTGATCCAATCGTTGGTCCCAACGCTCGATATAAGACTCGTGAAAAACACACCAATTCACATCCTGTCTACCTCGTCGGTTTACCCGGTCGATGGCCTCTACATCAGATGGAATGTCCTGATGCCATCCAAATTGACGTGCGACTCGATCCGGCACGTGCATCTCCACAATATCAAAGCAAATGAGTGGGACCCTAGCCGTCCACAACTCCATATGATCCAAACATGCAGGTGGTAGTGTCTCATATGTCCCAGCATAAGGCTGCCATATAACCTACCAAAAACCAAATATATAATTAGTATGACAATTAACGTAGAATATATCATTTGTCAAATATATGGCTAATTGTATAGTCACCTGCGACTGAAGCTGATAGTCCAGTTGTGCTCTATAGTATATCAGAACACGCGAATTTTCATCAAACCTCTGAGTCACATTCCACCTGAAATTTCGAATTTAATGATATATGATCTTCTATGAATTGACAAAAGAAGATGAAAATATTGACATTACCTTGCTCCCAAAGGTCGATCTCCAAGAATAAAATCCGGATCATTCAATGACGGTCGTCCCACATGTAATCTCTCCCACGACCATAGCTGCATTGGAACAAAATCTTTAGTAACACAAGAAAAAAAACAAATTTAGTATGTATGGATGAAAATCGAGGTTTGCATATTACCTGTAGCAAAGAATAAAAACCATGAGATCCTGCCGAGATCCTCTCTCCAAGCACACTACCTCTGTACAATGCTCTATATAAGTGGGCCAACGCAGCTGCACCCCATGAATATCGACCAGCATCCTCAAAATCTCTGAATAAAAGAAGGTAGCACGCATGTATCTTATTTCCTGTGCCATCGGCGAAGATTGTTGATCCAAGCACAAATAAGATGTATGCACGTGCATACTGCCCAAGGATATCGTCGTCCAATTCAACATCTGGTACGATGCTGAAGGTTTCTTTAAGCCATGACAGAAAAATTCTTCCACCCTTGATCTTATCTGCAGGGGGGCCAACACCTAACAGCTCCTCACAGACGCTGGCCCAATCATCGTGGTCTGTGATACCAGTCACGGGCTTGCCATCAATGGGTAGTCCAGTCAGAATAGCAACGTCCTGAAGTGTAATTGTCATCTCGCCCTGTCGCAGATGAAATGTGTTGGTCTCTGGTCTCCATCTCTCAGTCAGTGCTTGTAGAAGTCGATGATCTGATCTGGTATACCCCATCTCTGTCAAATAATACAATCCTGATGCCCTCACGTATGGCTCGATGCGTGGATCCATGACCCAGTGCCGCAATGCCACCATGTGGATAGTAAACTTGGAGGAGTCGGTCTGTTTAAGGAAATTATATATTGAAGTAAGAAAAAAATCATATATGAAGAATAACATTAGAGAAAAACACAGCATTGTCATACCTTGCCCTGGAATCCATGATGAGACCTATGAGATCCCTGAAAATACAGCAAATCATCCACGACGGGTCCATGCCACTCACGGATGTCCATCACCTGTAATTTGAACACAAGTTAATATCTACTCAAACAATTGAACACAAAAAATCATATCACAATCATATTTAACATCAATTACCAGCATTTGTATTCCTACGTGGACATTTATTTTTTCTATGGCCTTTCTCATGACATATTGAACATGTATATCTCAGACTTGGATCCCTGGAGTCCATATGCATACGTCGGCGAGTTGATACAGGGCGCCCCGCTTGTCTCCTAACATTTGGTGGGATGAAGATGGGATCGTTTTCCGTAGGAATCGGCCAACGACTTTTATCATCAACGGAGTGGAATCGGGGTTCATAAGTGTGTCTATATGACTCTGAGGAAAGCCAATGTGACACATATCTCCCAGGACTAATACGAGCATACCCACATGCCGCTATGACATGTGCACATGGATAGTGAAACAACTTCGGAACATGACATTGACATTCTGCATTGTCAGGATATAGGAAAACAATGTACATAACCGCATTCTTGTCTTGGACATTGAATTCTGATCTATCAAGCCTTCTTACTAACATCGCCCTTGCATCATGTGCAGTTCTCTCCAAATGTTGCTGCATAGATGGCACATGGTCACCTGACATGCTCTCGGCCGATTCACGCCTTGTATAAAAATACTCTGACACTCGTATGAATGTTTGTTGTAATATGGCAGTGATTGGCAACCCTCTTACACCTTTCAAGACACTGTTCATGCTTTCAGCTCTATTGGTGGTCATCGTGCCATGACGACGGCCATCGTCATAACAAAGGGCCCATGTTTGTGGAGGGACTTGATCAAGCCATGTGCGAGCTTGTGAGGAGGCAGTAAGAATCTTTCGCATTTCATCAGCAAATTGATTTGGACATTTCAAGGTGGCAGCCCTCCACACCTGGTCACTCAACTCCTTTGATTTTACATGTTTTTTGAAGTTGTCTATCATGTGTCTCATACAGAAACGATGGTGCCATGTTACATTGCTTGATTCCTCAATATCCTTCATGCCTGCTATGATGCCCAAGTGCCGATCAGATATGACACACAAATTGTTTATACCACCAACAGAAATGTACAAGTTCCAAAGGAAGAAGGTCCAACTGCTTCTGTTCTCAGACTCAACTATAGCAAAGGCTATCGGAAGCAAACCATTTTCTGCATCGCAAGCAGTGGCTATCAGGAGAGTTCCTTTATACTTTCCATACAGATGTGTTCCATCGATGCAAACCAATGGACGACAATGTTTGAAAGCCTCTAAGGCTGGACCGAATGCCCAAAAAACACGTTCAAACTGTCGGATCGGTCTGCCCATGTTATTCTCTTGTATGACAGGGCCTTCGAAGAACACAGTTGTTCCTGGATTAGACCTCCTCAAGGCATCAACATATAGAGGCAACTCAGCATATGATTCCTCCCAATTTCCAAATATCCTCTCCATAGCCTTCCATTTGGCACGGTTTGCTTTTGAGTATGAAATTGTGTAGTGATGATCAGCACGTATCCTGTCCATTATCTCGGTAGCACTGATTCTCAAATTATGACGAATCGTTGGCATAATCAGCTGTGAGATATAATCAGAACTAAATTGTCTGTGATTTGAACTGAGAAGAGGATCGGAGCATGTATGAGGAACTCTCAGAGTGGAAATCTTGAACATTTCTGAACCACTAACCCTCCTCGCATATAATCTCCAATTACATTCATCATTTATGCACTTAACGGCGTATTTTTCTGCATTTGATTTCACCACATGACATTGTGCGCATTTCTTTATGCTCCAGGTTCGGACAGCATTAATGAGTGACTTCTTATTCGCGAAAAGCTGACCAACCTCAAGTTCATTACACGAAGAAGATCCGATTTCATAAATGCATGGATGGACATTTTCAGCCACCGCCTGCTCCATAAGCTCACGTGTAGGAAACATTTGAGGAACACCATATTCACTGATGGCAGTTCTCCTCACATCATGGTCCTCCTCACTATCAGGTTCCTCTGCTTCTTCTTCTTCTTCGGAGCCTTCTTCATAATCATCCTCTTCTTCTTCTCCCCAATCTTGATCTTCTTCTTCTCCCCCTTCTTGATCTTCTTCTCCTTCATTGTTCACTTCAATTCCTTCACGAATATCGTCCCAACCCATGTCATGAAATGGGGACCTATAAATGCAAACACAATATACTTACATATATGAATACACCCACCAAAAACATCCTATAAATTCACAATACTTACAAATGTGGTATATTCACACTCCCATAGGCATTGGTCGGTGTTGCTTCAATCATATTCTCTTGGGTGCACGGAACAAACGACGACGATGAAGGTTGATATGGTTCACGAACAATGGAAGGATATGAATCTTCTGGATCATAATTCATCGCGCCACGGCCTCTTTGTATGATCTCTTCCTTCTCTAACCATATTTGAATGATATGCGCGTGCTTTGGGTACATCATTATCATAACTTTCACTCCCATATCTTCGAGAGGGGCACCCAAACACTTTCCGTCGTGAGTTGGATGCACAGCAGTCATGGACAATTTGTAAAGACTTGGATCGGTCTCCGTCATATGGTACATCATTTGGAGTAAATCGACATAAGAGATCTTCTTATTTATGATGGTGGTTTTCATGGTACCTCCTTCATAAAATGAACTACCTTCGCTTCGAATAATCCTCCCGTTAAAAGAGAACATTAACGGGACATCGGATTTCTTTACCATCTAAACCATAAATTATTCAACTTAGTAAATATATTTCTAAATTCATAATAATAAAATCCATCCAACACATACACATTAAACACAAAAAACATTCATGCAACACATACAAAGCATATTTCCTAAAAATAGCCTTTAATTTTTTAAAAATGTTTACTAAGAGGCCATTGAATTATTTCCTAATGCCATACAATTTTTAAAAAAAATTACAAATTTTTTTAAGATTTAAAAGTTTATTTTGACAAATAAAACATTTTAAAATAACCAAAACCCTAAAAAAATTCGCATTTCACTTAACAAAACATCATAAAATCAACATTCCAATAATAAATAAATTCAACATTCAACATTTAGGATTTTTTTTAAAAACCCTAATTTATTCAAAAAAATCAAAACAATTGACAAATAAATAATAAAATTCAAGAACATTTAGGGTTTTGATGTTTACCTTCGGATTCAAACTTGTTTTTGATGATTTTTCGGGGTTGGTAACGGGTGGGTGGGTGAAAGAGGGAGAAAAGAGGTGAAAAAAAGAGTTTTTTAGGGCTTGGCTGCGGGGACGGCATATATATATGCCGTCCCTGGAGACGGTATATATATATACCGTCTCCAGGAGACGGCATATATATATACCGTCTCCAGGAGACGGCATATATATATGCCGTCTCCAGTTGTTTTTTTTGGATGATTGCCTTTTTTTTTTTGGATTGCAACACTGGAGACGGATTATATATAATCCGTCTCCAGTGTAAAATGCCTGCGGGGCTAGTTTTTGCAATTATTCGGGTGGGGGGGCTATTTTTGTAAATATTTATTTTTCCGGGGCTAAAAATGATAATTTCCCATAAATAAAAAAATTTGCTCTTTTGATAAAATTACAAATACTAGTAAGACCAAGGTTCATTGAAAGAAAATGGGGACAATTTAAGTTGTGTTGACTTCACTTCTTCTTAAGTTTCATTTTACAAAATTCAAAATCATTCTAGTGTCCTTTTTTATTCTTTCTTTTTTCTTGTTTTTTGAAAGAAAAAAGATATACTCAGACATATTTATCAACAAAAACTCAGACCTCACATGTTTTTATTTATTTTTAAATAGTAAACATCATTTAATGAGATATGTGCTTTGATAAAAAGTGCATATCGCTCCATTTCAAATTGAATGAACCTATTTTTAGCAAATGTAAGAAAAAATTCAATTAAGTATACATCATCTAACGAGGTATATGTTTAATTAAATCTGTAACGAGATATATAAAATATGTGTTTTGGACTGAGAATAAAACTGAGTGTAGCAGCATTCTTTTTGAAAACAAAGGCCCCGTGGGCTAGTATATTATATAACCACAAATATGTACAAAATTAACCACAGCCTCCAAGAACCAATGAGAACCAAAAAGAGAGGAGGCCAAAGCTTCATTAAACAGAAGCCAACATCTCCACCTTATGAAACAACAAATGAACCCCTCGGCCTTGCAAATGTTGAATATGATACCAATATGATTGTAAATGAGGTGGTCTGGGAGATTGTTACACAACTAAGTTTGTCAATTATCTAAAAAAATATCCGTATCTGAATATTCAAAAAATATCCGATATCCGAAAAATCTATATCTGTATTTGAAAAAATTATCAGTATCCAAAAATTTTCAGATCGAATACGGATATGCATGTATTTGATTCAAAAAATATCCGCATACAAAAATATTATTATTATATTATTTATTTAATTATATATTTAATATTTTAGGATTACTATGAGTTTTTCGTTTTTTATTTTTACTTTAAAGCATGCAACTGTTTATGTATATACTTATAATTTTTACTTTAAAGCAAGGTAAGTCAAACCCCCATGACCAGGAAAGTTTGTTTGATGAATGGAAATTCCAGAAAACTTGAAATAGATCAGCTTTGATAACTGGCCAGAAAGTCTTGAAGAATTCAATGGGGAAGCCATGGACCGGAACTCTGTTTGCGAGAATGGAGGAAATAGCCCGTTCTGTTTCTTGTTCAGTAAATGTTCTATTTTGACAAAGTTGGATTGTATTAGGGATATATATATATCTATCTATCACACATTCGTTTTTACAGTCTCAAATGCAGTCTCATATATTTCGTTAATTATTCAATGAGGTATATACACCTTTCATCGAGTTTATATCTTATTCGACGAGGTTAACTATTTTAAAATGATTATATTGTTTATGGGACTGTATTTGAGGTTGTACTTAACACTATCTTTCGTTTTTCGTTTTTTTTTTGTGGTTGTTGAGGCTATGGACAAAGTGATGTAGTATGGATTGTGGGGGAGCCAAAGGAGATAAGAAAACAAGTTGAAAGAGTCCTCGTAAGATTTAGGGCCATTTTGGGACTGCGACGGCGAACTTTGCATTTACAAAAGCGTGGTGGTGGTAGATATACGTTGTTTTCATAACTTCTCAAACGCTGAAATTTTTAGCCTCCGTTGTTTTTATGGTTCAAACGCAAACGCGGGATTTCTGTTTGGATCCATAATAGTGTTAGGCGAAGTTCGCCACTGTAGAATCTACCTCCCGCGGGTCCAAACTAGACCTAACTTTAAGAGGATTGTAACTTTTGATTGGGATGTTTAAATGTCATATATTACATATTAAGAAGAAGAAAAATTAAGACGTAAGCTCATTGCTGTGGGGATAACTTCGATTTTGAAATAATCCATATTTTTGACAAATACATACAGACAAAATTGATGAATTTTTTTATTTTTTAAAATAAAGATAAATTATTTTAAAGCCAAAGTTGCCTTAAGGCATGTTTGTTAACTCTGGATAAGAAGGAGATTCTTGTCCAGGCAGTTCTATAAAACATCAGTTGCTTTTGTGGAATGAAAAGTGTATTTGTATTTATTATTATATATTAAGGAATTTCATGCAATAAAGTTTTGGAGGTTAAAATGAAGAACCAAATTTCATTTTTCTACTCTCTTAGTGACAATGAAATTAGGAATGGAAAACAAACGAGCCCTTTATATGTTGTTAGCCTATTTTGTATTTGAACTATCCATGTTGCTTTTGTTTCTGGAAGCTATCAATCCATTTTATAACCTCATCAGTAGTCAAGATACTATCTCTCAGTAAAAAAAAAATTTAAAAAAATATTTTTAAAAATAAAATAATATATACAAATGGAAAATGATTAACAAGTCCCATTTCATAGGCCTCTCCCTTGTAAGCCCTATGACATGGCATAGATTGAATTATCCAAAATATCATTTAAGTGTGTTTGTTAATGTTCACCGTAATTAATGGGGTGGTTAAAAAAAATAGAACGCTAATTAATTTCTAGAATCACGCGTCTGGGCATTCAATTTTTTTTTCCTTTTTTGAATTTCAACATTTGAATCGTCCATTCATTTTCGTGGATTTTTTTTTTTTTTTTTGTTCAGGCTGTTTAGAATCGGTTTTATTCCTTAGATGATTATCTAAGCTTTTTATTTGATCGTGAAAATATCATTGAAATTTTTTTGCTACCATTTGAAACGTCTGCCAATTCAGATTTGGTGCATGTTTATTTGTATGTAGGGCTATAACTCGGGCGGGGTTGGGTTCGGGTTGACCCGACCCCAACCTGAACCCAACCCGAATTTCAAACCACTCAACCCTAACCCGACCCAACCCGATTTTCAACCTGAATTGGACCAACCCAAATTTCTACCATGATGTGCAATTTAAATAAATCAACCCGACCCAACCCGTAAGATTAACTAGGTTTACCTAAAACCTGGACTACCCAGATTAGAAGCTACAGAATGAACGGCCATGATTTTTTTTTTAACTATTAGTTTACGGGTTTGGGTTGGGTCGGGTTGTGAGTGAGGCCAACCTGGACCCAACCCGATTTGTGAATCAACCCGAATTGGTCAACCCGAACCCGATTTGGTCAACCCAGCCAATGTAAAAATCAGGTTCAACCCGTCGAGTTCGGGTTCAACCCGACCCAAGTTGCAGCCCTAATTGTATGCGTTTTCAATTATTTCATTTTTTTCAATTTTATATGTTAATTATGGCTGTTTTTATGCAAAACGTTGTTTTGAACACGGTACATCAGTTGTTTAACATTTGAATGTCAGTTATATATTTATCCCTTTTTTGGTCTTTTCTTTGCGGTTATTTTTTATTTGGCTACATTTTTGAAAATGTAACTAACTTATTAATTTTTTTGTAAATAATACTAGTTACATTGACAAATGTAACTAACCTTAGAGCAACGTAATTGTAAAACAAAGTTTCATTCCAAAATATCAATGACTCTTAATATGATCTTAATAAAACTCTGAGTTATATCATTCCATTTTTAGTTTTTTATGTTTATCTGATTTTTAGTAATTATAATTCTTCTAATAATTAGTTACATTTGCTGAATATACTTACATTCAGCATAACAGTGACATAAAACAAACTGAAAATATATATTTTATTTAAAAAATGCATACAAAGAAATTTACATTAACATAATATAATTACTATGAAGAGATGCTAGCTACATTGTGCATATTAGTAACAAAAAAAAAACATGTAATGATAAAGAAACATAAATCATAATATGCATACATACAAAACTAATAAATTATTATAATCATTGAAGAAAAGTTGGTTACATTCTTAAAAAAGTTACATTCAACAATAAATTGTAATACTTCGTTACATTTGCCGATCACTTATATACACCAGTAATAACTTAAAGTTAGTTATATTTACTACATGGTTATATTATATGTAGCAGTATTATTAAGCAAAATAAAAATAAATGTAACTGAAATCTGATTACACTCATCTGATTTGTCAGCTACATTTTAATAACAAACATAAATAAAATTTAATCATACAGTTCAATTTTCTGTAAAAAAAAAAAAAGTCAGTTACTTTTGGTAACTATTCGGAAAAAAAAACCCTAAAAAAAATCATATCCATTTAATCATAAGATCTTAAAAAACAATAGAGAGGCTTTCTGAAATACTAAAAAAGAGTCGCGTACCCATTTTTTGGTTGTAGTTGAAATCTTTGGAAGAACTCTTTTTTTTTTCAAATCGATTCTTCAAGGATATATTAGGTTTTCTTCGTCGTTTAGACAAAAGGGTTTTTTTTTTTTTTTTTAATTTTCGATTCACATTTGATTTTTGAAAACCCTAAATTTCTTTGAATGGGTTTGAATCGTCAAGAGGGACGGACGTGAGTGGGAGAAAAACCCAGAAACGAGGAGTGGGTTTTAATTGGGGGTATTTTGGTATTTAACTTTTTTGCCCTTTTGTAAAGAGCAACAACGAAACCAATTACATTTTGACAACTCAAGGGGCCTGTGTAGGCATGTCAACAGGTCGCAGGTCGACCCGGACCCGACCCGATAAAAGGCGTAAATACCCGACCCGATCCCATGGACCCGATTGACCCAACCCAAATATTATGTGATTTTTTAAATTTGTGATCCAACCTAACACTCATGATTCAATTAAACATTTATAATTAAATATTGATAATCATTTAAAATTTTAAACATTTGAAATATTTTTACAACCTTTTGACTTCACATAAAAGCATAATAATCTAAACCGTATTCCAAATGTTCTCTTATAAAACATTAAAAAATCAAAATAGTGAAGAACTATTTATAATATACTAGACTCTATTAAAAAGAAAAAAAATAAAGCAATCGTAGGCTCTTAAGAAGTTCCATAACCTCTCTTTGTCTGGCGCTTGTTAATGGATCGATCCGACCCGACCCGAATGATCCGACAATCAAATGGGTCGAGTCCGGGTTCACTCCGACTCGACTCGTTGATAGGCCTAGGCCTATGGGAGGGGCCTATATGTTGAGGCCTGTGTAGTAAAACTCTATACAAATTTATCTAGATAGGTATTTTATTTGTTATAAGAATATATAATTAGTTATATCAGTATGTATTTTAAAAAATCAAAACAGACCGATAGGTAGCCAAACATATCATTTTTCACATTTCATTAAAATCAATGAAATCTGAACCTCAAAGAGTCTCCTGAATGGACGGTGGAGAGTGGGCTTCACGTCTCTCTCCAAAGTCCATCAAAGACGTTCAAAACAGCCCGAATCAGACGCCACTTGTAATTCCCGAAATACCCTCAACCAGCGTCCACACCTAACAAAACATCCACGAATCCTGGAAGGGCATAACAGTCATTATACCGTCCGATCTGCGAGTCTTCGTTGTGTGCCCCTCTCAACCGCCAAAACTTTCCGTCCGAAAAACGAACTCTTCCATTAAAAGTCCCGAAAAAAATGGGGAAATATAGGGTTTCGATTTCCGATTAGAATGGTATCCGATGTTGAGGTCGTTCTCTCGGCCTTTGATGCTCTGTTCAAGCGCCAGAGGACTCTGCGTCGCATCCCGTCGAAGCCTCTTCTGCTCCCCTCCGACGATCCGTGCCGTTCGAAGGAAGGGCCGGTTTGAATCCCCTCGATCGCGATTCCTCGCCTCGAAAGGTTTGATTTTGATGTCGATTTGGGTTTTGTGATTTATAGTTTGAGTTTGTGGAAACTTCGAATTCGAGTTGATGGGATACAAATCTTGCTCCGGTTTCGTGTTTTGATGATAAAAAGTAGGGTTTTTTGGATTGGTTGTTATTGATACTTGCTTGGCTGGTTTCAATTTTGGTGAAAATGTGAAAATGGAGTTTTGATTTGTTGGTTGGTTCAAGCTATGATGAGGAAGAAACAAAAGAGAGAGAATTTTGATGGGGGATTTTTGTTCAAAAACCACTCTTTGATATTGGGTTGCAACATTGTCCTTGTCCCTGGATTTGTTAAAAGAAACCCATTTAGCAATTCTTTATAGTTACTACTGTGACTAGGCAAACTTTTCCGAACTATTGTAGCTTTGGTGCTTTCGGCATATAGATGTTACTAAAGCTGAAATTCTAATAGTTCTCTTGAAGTGTTACTGTGTGATTCAAAAAAATTTAACTCACTCAGGATAAGATTGTGTTGTCCTACATTTTGGAGTGCCAAATATCTATGAATTATACATTGTGTTCGACTTGTAATGGTATGTATTATATCATTGAAAATTTGAATAGTTGATGTAGAATGGCTGCCTAGGACGTCCCAACTACGTTGGTCTATTTTTAGTGAGGTAATATGGGGAAAGACTATAAGATTGTGGGAGCTTAGATGCTTCACTTAAAACAATCATAAAAAATATTTACAAATATGTCTTTCATTTCACTCACTCAAAAGAATTTAATCCTAACAACCTAACCACTCTAGTACCATTGCAATTTCCCTCCCAGTCATTCATAGATTTGGATGATGGGTCGTCTTTTGAATGGACAGTGAAAGATGCATTTTGCATGAGTAGTACATGTAATCATAAATAAAAAGATATAACCTTTTTTAATCTGAAAGAATCCTTTGCATTGAATCTATTTAAAGAAATCAAATGAAATTTTATTTAATTTGGCAATGTAGTTTGGATTTAAACCAATTTTGCTTACTGGCACATTTTACTGAGAAATTTTTGTACTTTTTTCTTCCATCAGGTTTTAAAATTAGAGCTGTGAGCTTGCTTGACATCAGAAATATGTCCGCCTCGCCAAGTCCATCTTCAGTTGTAGCACCCATATTAACAGAAGATGGGGAAGGAATGAAATTTCTCTCGGGGGTTGATGACAGATATGGAGGTGTCATTGTCGAGATGAAAGCACCTATGGACTCCGTTACCTTTGTCTCTTCTTTAAGGGCATCATTATCAAATTGGAGGCAGCAGGTGATTGTTTTAGTCTTCTATTCTTGTTTGTGTAGGAATGGACATTCTTTTCTTCTCTTACCTTGTTTTCTTCAACAAAAATACTTGATAAGATAAAAGGAAATATTGGCTATGAAAATCTTTTAAAAGGAAAAAGTTATCTGTTGAGTTTTAGATCTGTGATGGGCATGTCTTTTGCAGTCCAAAGTTAACATATGCATGCGTCCCTCTATCACATTAGAGTGTTGAGCCTTTTAAAGGCATTGTCCCCAGTACTAACACATGCTCTGGTGACACATAGACCAACAGTGATCATATTGATTTTTTTAATGAAATTTTATAGTAATTATCTAGATTTTTTTTTTTTTTGCAAGTAAGCAAAGTGAGCTGATTGTTGTTGCATATGGAGTTTAATTCTAATGATGTGGTTGGACCTCTTTGTTCATGTGGTAGCCATTTTTGGAATTAATTTTTTTCATTAATGAAATAAATGGACAAAGAACTTCATGATTAGACATTCTCAATTTCAAAGCAAATTCCTTCAATTTTAGATTGATGATACAAATATACCTCCAAAGAATGATAAAAAATAAGTATTTCTCATTTTTAATAGATGATTTCAGTTATAAAGCTTTAAAGGAAAATAAATAAGTTGATGTGTTGTTTGACTTCTAATAATTTTGTTTTTTGTTTTCATTCTCACAACTTTCCACATTCCCGTGTGGCTTACAATGTTTAAAACTCATGCACAAGTTGTATGTCGTATGTTTGATAAGTTATAGTGGTGCTCATTGTGCAACTTGTAAATATTGTTAATTTTGTAAACCTTTAACTTTTTGTTCATGTGTAAAGCCATATAGCAATACAAATTTACTTTTACCCTTTAAAAAAAACTTGTAAATTATGGATTATTGTATATCTTTCCTTAATCTATTTGCGAAGTGTTGTTTCATGCAAGCGAACAGTACCTGCTGAATCATCTTTTAATGCCAAAAACTAACTTGTCTCTAACGTTAATCTTTTCTATTCTATTTGATTTCTTTCATTACTATTTGTGGGTTAATTGATTTTTTTATTGGATTATTTCCTTCGAGAAGTCTCTTCTTTTGTCCTCTCTTTGTATTTATAAGAGTGTTGTGCAGGGTAAAAGAGGTATTTGGATTAAAATGCCCATTGGACTCGTGAATCTGGTTCAACCTGCAGTTGAGGTGACGTCCTAACTTCTATCACATTACTATATTATTGCTATCAATAATAACATTTTTATTTTATGCTTATATATTACCAATGTAATTTCAATTATAGACAAATTTATTTCTTCATCCTTGCTAAGAAGCAGAAATAACCTTTGGTTTATACTTTGATGAATGTTACAATGACAAATCATGAATTCATGATACTATCACAGTTACATAGTCTTATTGAAGTAATTAGACCAAGATAATTGAGCCATAAGAATTTTGTGGCCTGTTAATTTTGTAGGTCTAATTCCCTGAGTTGAATGTTGACTTTTCCTATTTATCATAAGAATGCATTCTGGCATCTTGTTGCCTTTCAATTTGACAGGGATGATCATGACGAGCCGTTTGTGATAATATGCAATGTGGCGAATGTCATGTGGTTATGTTTATGCCATTGAAGGCAACGCATCTCAAAGCCAAAGTTGCATTATTGATGTGTTGATTAATAATTATAACGCAATTCTTGCTCTTAGCTACTGAAAAGGACTAATAGTTCTTGTGATCATTTTTTTTACATACTATCATATGTTACCATTTTATATCTTGTGTTAGTCCATCTGGTCATCCCGTTTGTCTTGAATTTCTCTTGTTCAATCATGGATTCAGATTTTCCTTATTGCAGGAGGGTTTTTGGTTCCACCATGCAGAGGCTGATTATCTGATGCTTGTGTTTTGGATCCCTGATACTCACCATACTCTACCTGTAAATGCTACACACCGAGTTGGTGTTGGTGCTTGTGTGATGAATGATAACGGGGAGGTACTCCTTTTAGAAAATTTGTATTATTCTTTCCATTTTGTTCTGACTATCTTTGTTCACAGAACTTAATGCAAATGGGACCCAGTGAAAGCCTCATAATCTCGTCCTCTTTGATTAAGATTTATGAATAATGAATTTCATTTTAATTCTTTGAATAAATAATTGAATCATATATGTGCTTGAAATTCAACTCAGTTTTCTCTGGAAACTTAAGCCACACTATACTGAAGTGCATCTCAGTTTGCCCTCAATGTTGTCGATCATTTTGTGATGGTTTAGTAGTTTTGGGTCAGTAGGTGCTGGTGGTTCAGGAAAAAAGTGGCATATTACGAGGCACTGGGATTTGGAAGTTTCCTACAGGAGTAGTTGATGAGGTAATTTAGAATATTGTCTATGTGTCTCTGAGCATATGCATTCGCAGGTTTAACCGTTCTGACCGTTTATTCCTACAGGGTGAGGATATACATGCAGGGGCAGTAAGGGAAGTCAAAGAAGAGACTGGAGTAAGTGATATACATTGTTTACCACATCAGGTAGTACATGCAATTGGTTGAATACTTGATGAGCTTCTTTAATATTAACTATACTTTTTTTCAGGTTGATACTGAGTTTGTGGAAGTACTTGCGTTCAGGTCAGCTGTCAACTCGTTATCTTAGGCACATTTTTCATTACTTATAGATTTAATTAAAATTGAATGGTCATAACAATACCCAGCAGACTTTAGCTAGTATACTTTCCCTCTTTATCCCTTCAACCATTATGTATTCTGTTTGGAGAGGGAACTGTCTTTATTTTTTCTTCTTCTCCTTTTTTTGTTTTTTGAGAAAAGGAGAGGAGAGCTGCTGGCTCTATTTGTATGCAAGGAATGGGCTTTTTCTTTTATCTGTATACCTTTTCCATGTTCGCCCAGAATTGGTCGATGAATTGGAGTGATTATCTAGTTGAGAGAGGTGAATAAATATAAGTTTCTATATGTATGATTTGCGTAGTATAGATGTTATATAGCATAAAGCAATGTTATGTATTTCTAATTAAAGAAATCAGTGCTCCATTGATGATCGATACCTGGATTCTTCCTCTTGTTATTGAATAATCATCCATGGCAGATTCCAGTTTATCATGTGTCACTGCTAACTATGAAGCTGATGTTTTCAGATATATCATTTTTTTCCAGGAGGTTTTATGCACGATTTCTCTATGACCTAATTACTGTACTGTTGTCTATTACTCCCTATTTACAGCAATTTTGCCTATAGTTGTTTCTTAATGAATTTGTCATTGCAGGCAAAGCCACAAGGCTTTCTTTGAAAAGTCAGATTTGTTTTTTGTATGCTCATTGCGGCCGCTCTCCTTTGACATTCAAAAGCAAGAATCAGAAATAGAGGCAGCCCAGGTAATTATCTGGGTGATTATGAAAAGTTCTATTTGGAGCATATAGAGGGATTAGAATGAAAAGTTTTTAAACTATAATAGAGTAGTTATATTTTCTTTCTGGAGTGATGGCTCCTCTTGTCGCATGAGTTACATTATCTGATAAGTTTCCTTTGATGACTGTTGTTTCCATTCAGTGGATGCCATTCAAAGATTTTGCAGCACAGCCATTTGTTGAGAAACATGAGCTACTCAAGTATATGGTGATGATTTGTTCAGCAAAGAAAGAAGGAACATATGCTGGATTTTCACCTCTGCGTATAAAATCAGGCTTCTCTGAAAAGGACAGTTTCTTCTTCCTAAACAACAGGGATTTAACAGGCCAATAAACACTGGTATTGGGTCTTGGATCTGCTACTTTTGTATTTTATTTTATTTATCCATCTTATTGATTATGTGTAATTATTGATCCCATCCTTTAAAGGGCAGATCATTATGTGAAAATTTTCATATGTTGATATAGTCATGGTGCCGTGGCCTGGATAGTTTGCCAAATACTTCTTCTTGTTGCTTTTCCATAACTTGCAAATTGAAAAAAAAAAAAATTAAGTTACTGATTTTTTTTTAATTATTATTTTTACAGTGAAGGTTAGCTATTTGAGTAGGTTTACAACTTCATCTATAAGTATTGACATGCTACATTCTAGATGCTAATGGCCGTTGTTACATTAAGAGGAATTTAAAACTTAAATTCTATATGCCAATTGCCATTGTTACATCTTTCGACATTGATGCTGGGTAACCGGTAAAACTGAATTTTTTATTTTCCCAAAATACCTATTTGTTGAGTGATCGTCAATTCCATGTATGTAGACCATTATGGGATGAAAGAGACATTATAATAATTAAATATCAAAACCACTGATAACTTATACTCTATGATAGAGACTTAGAGACATTGATCACATTTGATGTGATCTTGTCATAATTTCTGAGAACCAAAGGAAACTGAGCTGAGAATAAGTGTCATGAAACCAATGCAGTGGTGACTGAAGCAAAAACTTTCACAGAATTGCACGAAGAAAAAAACACCAGTTGGCATCTGAATACAAACAAACTGACTGAAATCTCACAATGGCCTGTAGCCTTCCATGTGGCTGAACTCATGCCCAGGCGTCGCAATTCTCTTGAATTCGACAAACATTTGGACTGCATTCACATCTGTCCTTGTTTTTTCTTTTTTTAACAGATTCAGCTCCCCATCTCATTTTTCTCACCTGACTGTCAGGATGTCTGCATTGAAACTCTGCTTGTTGCTTTCACTCTTGCAAGTAGTCTCTACACCAATGTTTGCAGGTGCTCAGGACATATCAACTGCTCCACCATTTGCTTGTCTCAACTGCTCCCAATGTGATTGTCGTTCTGTCGCTCCTCCTCCACCAAGTTCTCCATTATATGACGCTCCTCCACCGCCAGGTTTTCCGTTATATGAAGCTCCACCTCCACCACCCACACAGAGTTACTGCCCTCCAACAACAGTCGTCCAGTGCTGCCAGTACCCCCCGCCAAGTCCGCATCCATACCTTCCATACTATAACTACTCGTGTTCGGATCCTCGTCGCGTGTCGAAGGACATCTTGGCCTTTCTTTTGTTCTCTCTTTTTTCACTGCATTTGGTTCTTCTTTGGTAGTTTATTTAATTTAGATCCATAGGGATATATGACATCCAGTTCTCCTCTGCATGATCCTCCACTGTAGAGGACATCTAATAAGATTTCCATGTTCAATTGTTGTTTTGTCTTTCTATCATTTTTTTTTTTTTTTGGTGATCCAAAGGAAAATGTTCAGGGTGGTCCTTACAATTATATATATGCAATTGGATGTCGAACGCAACTGTGATTTTGAATAAAATTATATCAATCTTTTTTTTTATTTAGTTTCTTCTCATCATTTCGTTGGAATGAACACTTGGGTTTGAATTCTACCAGATGCAGTCAATGGGAGTTGAAGAAATTTGTCCTCTTCTTTCTAGGTGTGTGGTGCCGTGGTGGTTTTTATATATGGTGCCATGCCACAATTTGCAGTTATGGATTTGTAGGCCAGTCACACACATTTTTTAGGGATAATGTTAGGGACAGTAAATCATGTGTTCAAATACACGCACTTACAAAAAAAAATGAAAATTAATTGTTTTTTCTAATTATTTAAGGTTATTTTACCTAAAGAATATATGAGTCTACTGTCAAATCAACTGTTATCACCTTTTAAAAATCACATGTCAAATCAACTATCATTATTTTTTCACATTTTACAAATCCTTGTCCATACTTTATTCATGTTTTATCAAAATAATCAAATCTTTATTATTACATTTGTCAACGAGAATAATTCAAAACACAACCAAACATAAAATCACTTATTCCACTACTATACCCACTTATGCTGCCATAAATGTATATCATGGAATAAGTCTTATTTTGTATCCACACATAATAACAATATATCATTTTGTCTCCCTAAAATAATATTATTCAAAAATAACTTTACAAGAAAGTGACTCATAGTTCACAGACTTACAAGATAAAAATCATAAAAGATTTACAATACCAAAGTTGAGAAGATGTTGAATTTGAACCAACAAACATAAAAATTTTCTGTTAAATCCATTAACACAAATGGATGTTCATTTTGATGTCCATAAGTAGCAGCCAGAAAAGCAGCTTCTTTACATTGCTTTTTTTTAAAAAAATGACTTACAAACCAACATAATGTTTACATCTCTTATTTCATGTCTGCACTTTTTGACAGAGATATAAATTAGTTACAATATAAATAGAGAGCCACAAGATACAACACATTCTGATGACATAGCTCTCTCCAAAAATCTGACACAAATATTTCTTCCAAAATCTTCCTGATGATCAACAATCTCCATCATTTGCGATCTCCCGAATTCCTAGTTTTCTGGATTGATTCACCCAAGCTTCTCACTGTGACAAATTTGTGTATCCATTTTGTCATGATGGAAAAACCATCTTTCCTGTAATTATTAATATATATGGATGGATGGGGAGTATGCCAAGCAAATATAATTGAAAAACATGTGTCACGTGCACTCATTTTCCAGGTGATGCAAACAGTAATCGATCTCTCTTACGATTCAAACCCCTGTCCTTTGGTGATGATATCTTCCCACCAACACATGCTTGCCTCATCATCTCTGCATAAACAAATTTTACAATCATCTTTATTGGAAATAATTTCAGTTGGACTATCAAGCAAGTATCGTGTTCTGACACAATTTACAGAGATCATTTGGATGTTGGAATATTATATTCCATTGTTGTGGAAGTTATCGGAAATGTACTTCCCATTCGAGCCAAAAAAAACTAAACCTATCTCCCTCTTGGTGGTAATTCACCTCCAAGAAAATCAAAGAAGTGTGGAAATGCCCACTACTAATCAATGGTTTGGTCATTGCATAACAACAGTAAATGGGCTACTTCCTGGGAAGTTCGAATCGCAAGGGCCAAGCACATGCAACCAAATGGATGTTAAATAAGAAATGCAGGTCTCAGACAAGCAGATCTTGTTCACAGTTCACAACTAGGTAATTAAGCTAAATTTTTGTGGAATTAACGAATCATAGGCTAGATTTCAAAGCATGTAATTCTCAAGGTATGACTCACCCCGTTCTCTCTCAAGTTCTTGGTCCAGCTCTTCCTTCCACTTCCTCCGCCTCTCAGTAAAACTTGAACTGTTTCACCACATGCAACAAAATTAGAAAAGTGTCAAAGGCTGAATATGTATGACATATCAGAGAATAGATAAATTACATGTTCTAATAGGAGATTTGTGATGTGAATAATCTGTTGAAGCATGAAAACCAGATTGGCAAGGGCGCTAGGACAGACATGCACAATCAGGTGTATCGTAAAGTGCAATTCAGTTTTAACTCCAGCATATTGTGGCATGAGAGGAGGTATTAAGCAATAACACATAATGATCAGAACAAGTCAAAAGTAAATTGTAGAGAAAACATATGACATGTAAACTTAGTATCCATGTGGTGCCATCCCCCTTAATTCATGAACAACATCCATCTTTGACTTTCTTCGTAATCTCACGTAGACATTATGTTCATGAAATGCTCCAGTACTAATGAGTGCAAAAATGAGCCAATTAATTGCAAAAGAATTAAATTTTTCAAACAACCTAAAAATGAACAAACCTTGGGCTGGTTTTCTCTTGTTCAGGGCATGGAATAAGCCCCCTCAATTCATTGAACCGTGGTGATGGAATTTCTCTCAATATTTGAGTGCTCTCTCTGCTGACATTGGATATACGCCTGCTACAATTCCCAGGGCTTCCAGTGTTCGCATTATCGAGCACTGTGACTGAAACTCCACTTGCTGCCCTGCTTGGTGATAACTTGATTTTGGGGGGTAATTTTGCAATGGTGGTCATCTTTTCCTCACAGGCATTCTCAACAACAAATGGAGTTGAGGTATTCAAGGTGTTATAGAACTCTTCATATAATGGTGTCTGCAGCTTCTTCAGATCCAGAGCCTGACATGAATGCAATATGCTAATGGTCGTTAAATCACTAGAGAACAGAGGATAAACTTGTCAAACTGCATAATGGTATATATCTGAGAAGAAGGGACATTGAGAAAAATGGTCCTTTTAACGAAATATGTGTATCATAAGTAGAAAGGAAACTTCAAACCTTCTCATCTAAAAAAGCCTTAATTTTTGACTCAGTGACTTCATCATCATCCTCGCAAACTCGTTCGCAAGGAAATGTGAAATCATTTTCCCCATCTCCATATGTCCGAGAACTGCTAACAGCACCACACTCCACGCCCATTCCTCTTTGATCAGGACTTGAATCAAACTTGCATGGCCAGCCATCCAAAGGCTCGGACATGGGGTTAAAACTCTAGATGAACAGAAAAGAAAGGAAGTTATATTCATCTGTAGAAGCCTTTGCAGTGTAGCATAAAGTAGACTCCTCATACAACGAAATGACAGCCGAATCATCAAGGCTTACAGACATTCACCTGAAATTCATCTTTGTCGGCATACTGACACATTTCATCATTTGAACTCATTCTCCATGTCTGTCCAGATTTTGCAAGGTTGTTAAAATAAGTCATTGAACAACACCCTTCTCCAGTGTTAGGAAAATCTTTTAAACCACTGGAGGTTGATGTAGCCCCCGTCATTAAATTAAGCCTGCAGGGGAATTATTAAAAAAAAACATTTCCAATAGTGCACAAAATATGATGAAATATGTGGGCAAAACCATAATCAATAAGGCTTACGGGTTAATACAGGATCCAGACGTTGGTAGCATACTTGTGGAATCCTCCTGAAAACAAGTATGATCAGGAGAATATGACAGCAATGATAATAAACTCTTAAATGGAAACACTGACCATAGGAGAAGAACGAAACAGGGAATGAGAACCATGACACTCTCCAGTAATGAAAGGATGCTGCATCAAATTATTCAGCTATTAAAAAATAATATAGAAATGATGGAATGCATGCCAGCATCAAGATTGACAAAGGTGTTAAATTTTTTTTTTTTTTCAAATTCTTATACAAGCAGCCATTTACATATTAAAATTACCTGCAAAATATCAGAAGCAGCTGGCCTTGAGTTTGGCTCCCTGCCAGTAATAAATAAATAAATTATTATATACAGGACATTAATAGTGGAACATGGCGGATAAGGCCCAAGGTCAGATGAGACTAAATCACATCCTAAGTGCACAAATATGTTTGAGCTATGAAATAAACTAATTAATGAACAGAAGCCCCGTTTTCGAGGTCTGCCTCTCTGAGAGGTCATTTTTCACTTTATAACAGAACTTCGTTACTTTTCAAGTTTATTGTGCAAGATGATTCTAGCAAGATTAAACTAGGACATTATGAGGGAATAATAGTGATGGTCTGCCTTGCTTACGAAAGAATATGGGCACTTCTCATATGAAAAACTAATTTCCACAGAAGATACTGAAGGTGACCAGATGCATTAGATTTGGAACTGACAATTGAGTAAAATTACAATGATAGCCCCATCTAATGGTAAAGAGTGATACTATCATGTCACCAACTTAGAGGAGTAATTAGAAGTAGAACTCAGAGCATACTTCTGCAAACATTTCAAAAGAAAATCCTTTGCCTCCAGCGAGAGATGCTCAGGTATAGGTGGGTGAGACTTTGTCGTCCCAATATGAAATAAAGCGGCAACCTGAAAATCTTGGTAAGTAATCCATGAGTATTTGCCTGGAAAAATCCAAATAAGAAAAATACTGACAAAAAGAGGTGGAATAAATAGACAAAATAAGCACCTCTTGATACTGCTGGCTCCAAGGAGGTTTACCCGTAGCCATTTCAATAACAGTACAACCAACACTCCAGATATCAGCAGAGCTGCAATGTTAATAATTAGATGATGCACGATAAAATAAAATAACCAATAAATGAGAAAATTATAACTATTAAAAAAAAGCACACACGCGTGCATGCATTCTAAATATTTTACAAATGAGTTTATAAGCTAAGTGATAGGACAACTTATATAAACATTTCAGGCTTTATAATGTTGCATGTGATGTTTAAAATATCAATATTTTCGATATTGAAATACCCCCAAAACGATATATCGATTTGGTTTTTTTTTTTTCTTCTGAAAATGGGAAAAAATGAAAAAATAGCAGATAAAATAAGATTTTTTTTTAAAACAACATGGAAATGAAGAACAATAATGTCATTAAAGGGGATTTAGGGGGGTTTTGGGAGAATTTGTTTGTTAAATGTTAGTAGTAGAGAGTGTGTAGAAGAGATTGAGTAGTAGAGAAGAAGACTGTTGTTGTTGTGATGAAAATGAAGGTTTGGAGAGGTATTATAGGATAGGGAAAGTGGGGGGTTAAAATTTTAAAAAAAGGCGGGAGGGTTTTTTTTAAAAAAAATTATCTGTTGGGTTTATGGATATATCGTCGATATATCAAAAATGTTCGATATATCGAATATTTATCGATTATGTCAGCATCACATCGTCATAGATTCGTAATAATCTCGCAAACTGATTCGATTTTAGCGATTTACTAGCCAAATCGATATATCAAGATATGGATCGATATTTTAAACATAGGCTGCATGTACCATAGTGAAGCACTTGCTTTCTAATTAGTGTGGTTATTTGCTGTCTTTGAAGAGTTAAAACTCAGTAATGATATGCAAAGGTCTGACCAGAACTGAAAAAAGCACCACGCAAGAGAAGTTGTATCTTTACAAACTATCAAAAACAGATGAAAGGCATGAAACAATCAGTTATTATACTTAATATAAATCTAAGTAAAAGTTTGAATACTATCTCTTACAAGTTGTGCCCTGTCTGCAGAATGACTTCCGGAGCCATCCAGTATGGAGTACCTTTCATTGACTTGGCTCCCGTAACCGTGGCCTATCATCATTCCAAAGTCTCAATGCATAAACACGGTAAAACCAAGTTGGAATACATGGAAAACGTAGAACGTCAACAAGAAAGAGAGATGATTTTTTATTCACAAATAAACAAGATGACCCATATATAGGCCCACACTTCCACAATAAGCACCACAACTGTTATCTATCAAAATAACCAGTAAATGCTACCAGTCATCCAGCACACAGTCAACCAATAAATGGATCCGGTGACTTTTCATCTTCTAGAATTCTTCGCCTGCTATTGTTAATAATCAAACAATTGGGATACTTCTTCCTCTTCACTGGAGACAGAAACTAAATTATTCTAATCGTCCGATCTATGATGCCCGGATATGGATAAATTAGATGTGGTTCCCAAAAACAGGGTTGATTCACCTACCAGTATCCCTTATCTTACGATAATATTGTTTGCATGAGAGGGCCACTGAATAGAGAAGAATAAATAAGGAACATTATCATAACATAATTGAAGTATTTTTCATGATTACCAAATGTAACCTTAGTTCACAAAGACAAGGTTTTCACCCTTCACTGGATTTACCGATTTTTTTAGTTAAAAAAAAAAACATTATCTTCGATCACCTTTTTCCATAAAATAGGATCTAATACAGTAAGACAAGGACAAGACATAGTATCCATCTGATGTCTGTGCCATATACCATCCCCAA
This sequence comes from Acorus gramineus, assembly GCA_030737835.1. Taxonomy (NCBI): domain Eukaryota; kingdom Viridiplantae; phylum Streptophyta; class Magnoliopsida; order Acorales; family Acoraceae; genus Acorus; species Acorus gramineus. Next base: position 7,145,532 of record CM060850.1, read on the forward strand.
AGCATCCCTATCCCGTGTCCAACAGCAATTTGGGTACACAAAGTACAAGCATCACCGATAACATAGAAATTAGCACAGCAGACAATTAAAACACCATTCCTCAGGCCAAAAAGAAACCAGGATTTATAGAAGAAAATTATTAAAAAGTGTAAAGAGTACCAGTTCAACAACTTGCTTAGATGCTCCAAAGTCAGCAAGCTTGATACAGCCTTTGTTGTCAACAAGAATATTAGCCCCCTAAATCAAATACAACAGCATAAACATGTGGCTTTTAGTCTTAAATGCTACATTAATTGGGAGTTCAAGAAGAAAAAAAAAGGAAAAATTACCTTTATGTCTCGGTGTATGATACCATTCCGGTGAAGGTACTCCAATCCATGCAACAGTTGCTTTGTGTACATCTTTATAACCTGCAAAACAGGATGGAAAAATTAAACCAAATATACAACATCAAATTTCTGCGACCCTTTTGCCCATAGGTTGAAGAACTGGGGACTTACAGATTCGGGAAAGGATCCAAACTTCCCAAGCAAGGATGAGATGGACCCACCCGGGACAAATTCCAAAAGTATGTTCAATGTCTCCTCCTCCCTAGCTGTTCCCAAATATCTCTGAAAACAAGAAGCAATTACTAATCTTTGTGCAGTAAAACCCTAATTATTATTTGTACATGCAAAAAAAATCAAAGAGACAGAGAAGAAGACTGACAACAATGTTGGGGTGAGAGAGGTTCTTGAGGAGCTTGACCTCTTCTTCAAGCTCCTTAATATGTACCTAAAGAATTAAATTACACCAAATTAAGTAGATCCCAATATATTCCAAAGGGACAGAATACCGCATTCCTCCCTATGCAAGTGTCCCAATTTCAGAAATAAAAATAAGCAAAAAATATCTCTAATTCTAGCAAAAAAAGCTGCAATCGTCACATCAAAACCCCTAAATTCCCCATTTTGAGATAGAAAGAATCACAGGAAAAAAATCTCCTTATTCTTAACGTGACACCCAGAAAACCAACGTAAAAGCTCTACTTCCTCTTCAATCTCCTTAACGTGAACCTTACAAGCCCTTCAATGTGAAATCCTTCCATTCAAACCCTAACCCCATTTTCAGAAACACAAAAGAAGCATAAAAATTTTCAATTTCCAGTCAAAAACAACAGATCACCACAGAGAGACCCACACAACAAATTCCAACCTCAAAAGATCACTAAAGGAGAGATCTCTCATTTCACCTGCGCTTTCTCCTTGGACGCGTTGTTCGCCGGGATCAGCACCTGCTTGATGGCGAGAAGCTCCCCAGAGTCGAGGTTCATCCCCATATAGACTCTCCCGAAAGCACCACAACCTATCAGTTCCCCCTTCCGCCACCTAATCGGGTGATGCCCTCCGCCGCCTCCGCCCCCACCCAACGGCAACGCCCTCTTCACCGATGTCGGACGCGGCGGCGACCTCGGGAAGAATCCGACCCTCGATTTCCGGATGCACGAACCGATCTTCTCCACGAGAGCTCCCCCGACTCCGCCGGTGTCGTCGGCGACTGAGGTTGGGATCCGGAAGACGAGGGACTTGCGGACCGATCCGAAGAGATCCTGCATCTTGGATTTTAGGGTTTCGTTAAAGAATCGAAGAGATCGTGAGGAGCGATTCTTCGAAACGCCGATCGATCAATCGTGTTTTTTTTTTTCCCCTTTTTTTTGTTTGGTTTGGTTTCTTTCGATATGCAGAGATCGCTCTCAAGGAGGGCTTTTTCATTTTGAAAAATATATAGCCGGATTACCGAAACTGCCCCTCTCAGCCGTTACTGCACCTCATTCTTGCGCACGTGTAGGATGGTCGTGGCACACGTCAGATATAGGGATCAAGTAAAAAAATAAAAAAAAGTGAGAGAAAAATAAATATATTGATGAAATTTGTGATTTTTTTTTTTTTTAAAAAAAATTAATTAGAGTCCACGTGGTTATGCATCTATTATTTTTACATCATTGAAATTATTCAAGTGTTTTTTAGGTTCTTAAAACTACAAAAAATTATTTTTAAATCCATGTTATTTAAATATACCAAAAATACCTCGTGTTAAATATTTTAGTATACTGTTAATATTTTTAAATACATTATTAACATTTGTATAAAATATCTTCCATCTAATTATTTTAATACAATGTAAACACTCTTAAATACATTGTTAAATATCTCAATGACATAACTATTGATATTTTCATAATTGGGCGGGGGATGGTCATGGTGAGGGCGAAGAAGGATGGAGGAGGAGGGGGTGAGTAGAGAGGGAAGAGAAATCTGAGGAGGAGGGCGAAGAGGCCAAAGTGGCGGGTGGCGAAGAGGGTAAGAGAGAAGATTGGGAAGGGACCAGGGCAGCAGAAGTGGTGGAGGTGGTCGGGGCCAAGGAGGGGAGGGGGGAAGTTTAGGTAGGGAAGGGGGAGAAGTTTAGGTAGGGAAGGGGGAGTCTGTGGTGGTGATGAAGTGGGGGGGTGGTGATGTGATTGGGGTAGGAAAGAAGGGGCCGTGTGGTCGTGGTGGTTGGGATGGGGGTGAAGTGGTGGCCATGGTGATGGTGGCCGCGGTGGTGGTGTGTGATGGTTGCAGCGACGGCGGAGGAGAGTGGAAGGGGTGGAGGGAGAGAGAAAAAAGAGAAGAAAAAGGGTGGTGGGATTGGAAGTTCAAAAAAAAAGGATACATATAGGAGTGGGTTTGGTAATCTCATAAATGTAGGTGGTGGTTTTAATAGGGTAGTAGATTAAAAAAAAATGATTGGTGAGAATATATGTTCCATCTTTTCTGGCCAGTTCAATTATTATTATTAGTGGTGCTGACCAATAGATTAAAAATGCAATAATACAATTTCAAAAAAATCTATAATACCAACACTAATTTATTATAACAATCAAGTATCAATATTACCTTTTTTTTTTTTTTTTAATAAGAATAGCGGGAATCCAAATATAAACCAACATTTATTTTTTTGATGTCAGATTAAAATCAATTTGTTATTTTGAGAATATAATTTTTATTCATAAAATCCCAACACGGATAGATGGTAGCATTAGTATTTGCTTTTTGAAAAATATTACACTCAATCTATTTTACAGTCTAAAATATATGTCATTCATGTTTTCATTTTTGTAAAAATCATATACATTATTTAATAAAATATGTATTTTTATAAAATGTGAAATATATACTCTAATAATTATATCATTTATAGAAAATAATTTTTTTTTAATGAATTATATAATTCGTTACAGTGAGTGAAGAGTGCTAATGAGATATATAGCACTGTATTTTAGATTATAAAAATAACAGAAGAACTAACTCTCAAGACATTTATCTCAACCTCCAATGGCTAGCTAAAAAATAAAAAAACCTTAAAAGAGATATAAAAATATTTTACAATTTGTATTTTTTTTCCTTTAAACTTAAAAAAAAAAACACCTACAATGTTATGTTAAAAATATAAAGGAGAAGGTCAAAACAATCATTATTGCATTCAGTTTTGCAATCTCCACCATCTTTTTAAAATATATATTTATTAAACAAAACATATTCAATTTTAAAATAAAAAAATTTCGATGAGATTTATACCTTGTTAGAAATAGGTGTTACAATGATTCTTTTGACATATATCATTTTCCTCTTTTTTTGAAAAATAATATGTTCATCTTATTTTTAGTTTCACGTGCAGTTTTTATTGATTTTTTAAAATACACACTTACTAAAAATTGTTACGGGAATTAAAATATTATATTATTTTTATATAAAAAAATTTATTTTAATAAAAAATTATTTTAATATATAATCAGTGTACTGCGCTATCGCATTCGTTAGTTTGAGCGCTCTTTGCCTTTTCCATTCGAAAAAGAAGTGTCCAGAGGCCCAGCTCGAACCAACACATACAAAGACAGACATATTGCAAAAACACCCAAAAATATTCTTTTTTCCGAAGACATTTTAAAAGAAGGACCTTATAAAACCGACATAAGTCATTCCTATATAATTCAGCCCCCGTCACTGAAACCTCCCCTCAAAAAAGCATTTCCACTTCTTCTTCTTTATTGTCTGCTCGACAAACCTTCCTCGCGAAGTATCGAATCTTCTAGGATTCCAAAGCCTTCCGATCTCATGCTCTTCTGATCGATCCGATGCAATCCATGGACGGACTCGACGAGCTCATCGAGGTCTTGCGCGATGAGAAGCCGCCGAGGGACCTCCTCCACCGCCTCCGGTCGGGGCGGCCTTGCGAGGGTCTCGAGTCCTTCTCGGCGGTCCTCGAACGCGGGATCGCGGCGGACGGTGTCGAGGGATGGGACCGTTCCACGGTCGCCGCCGTGGTGGGGATCGCGAGGTCGGTTGTCTCCGCCGCGCTGTCCGTTCCGGGTAACTGGAATCAATTTGATGGTTTTTTTGGACTGGATGAGTAGATGTTGTTTTCGTTTTGTTGATTTGTCTTTTTTTAACGTGCCTGTTGTGATCTTTTTGGGTGAATCTTTGTGGAGCAGTTGAAAATGTGGAGGATTTGGTTATTAGGGTCGTCGAGCAGTCGTTGGAGTTCTGTGTTTGTTATCTGGAGAGAGCATCCATCGGCAACGGCGAGGATTTGAATTTGGAGGTCATTTTTTTTTTTATGTTTTCGTTTTTCATAATTAGTACTTTGTCTCAATTTGTTTTTCGAGTTCATAATGTCATATTCCTAAAAATATTTATGGTACGGCCAAGGGTCATGGATATACAACTAACGAACTTAGGATCGGCAAGTAACAAGTTTTGGAAAGATTTAAGGTGCAGCTAGTGCTTTTTTTTTTTTTTTTAAACAGCGGTAAGCATTCATCTTCTATTCAAATCGGGATAATTGCCCAAATGGGAATACGAAGAAAGAAAAAAGGAAGCTCCAGTGGGGGAGAAAAAAGGTGCAGTTAGTTATTCAGGATACGAAGCATGAAAGAGATTGATGGAGTTTTCATGATTGGTAGAATGAAAGTTAGCACAGAAGAATTTGCATGCTATTTGGGTAGAGTTTTAGTGAATGGCCAATGCACTTTATGCCTCAGGTGCTCCTATACCAAGCATGAAACATAATAAAATTGTTTTCATGATTGGAAGTGAGTTTTGTTTCCACTTACTAGTGATAATTAATCATTTTAGTTAGTCCAGAGGAAGTTGCATGTTATTTGGGCAGTGTTTAATTAATGAATGGTACACTTTATGCCTCAGGTGCTCCTCTTGAAATATCATTGGAATTCTGAATGTGGGAATGAATTTGTTGATAATGCGTGATCTGATCATAAAACTATGGGCACGATGATCTAATGAAACAGACTGCAGAAAGACTTAGTACCCCAGTTTTTTTAAAAAAATTTATGCTGACATGTTGCTTGCGAATTGACATTTCTGTAGGACTTACTGATGTGTGAGCGGGAGCATAATCTTATACTATTGTGAGTTTTTAGTTTCTATAATTCATTTGGGTGAGATTTGGGCCTCAAAAGTAATTCAAGGGGTTCGAACAAAAAGATATTCCATACTATAACAAAAGATCTTACCCATGAGGTGGCCTATGGTTCATTTAGTACATTCTAATCAATTATCTTTGCTTTGTATTTGATGTTGCAATTTCATTTAATAAACCAAAAGAGATGTTTTGTATTGGCCATCAACCTTGTGTGATTCCGAGAATCCTATCATATGTCCCTATGTACCTTTGAAGCCTTTTCCCATCTAGTTTTTCGTTCTAATTAGAGATGAGAAGAAACATAGCCAATGATATTGTTTACAATATTGGCCCATTTAGCAGTGGTATCTTTTTTGTCACATTTTCTGTGCTTGAAGAAATAGAGGTGTTATTGTTCTTGTTTACATTATATTATCATGGGTGCTTCTAACATGCAGATATGGAATACCCAACATACCAGTGATAATTAGGCATACCATATTGTCTTTTATTCTCAAGTATTTTTGCCATGTGTGTACTTTTGTTCCCAGAATCTTTAATTTTGATGATAGGCTGAGTGGCTGGCTTTTGCTTCCAATCTCATTAATCTTAATTATCTGTTGACTATAATAATTGGGTATTTGATGGGACCAAGGGATGAATAAATATTGTAGTTACGTACATCTATCAATGACATACATGATTTGGTTTCTTGTTTATCTGTTGTATGCCACTCCCTTGTCCCATCCCATCTTATTTTTCATTTGCTTTTTCAGAATGATGTGATTCAGCTGTTGAAAGTGGCATCGATTGATGGAAGAAGTAATGAATTTGATATATCACATCTTATCAATATCCACATTGTGTCGCTGCGATCAATTCTACAGACACGAGTGAAGATGGAGACTGACAAGTATGTTAGATGCAATTTGCAAGGTACTGTCGCTATGTTACACTTATGCATTATACAGTTTGATATCTGGCCTCTTTGTGAATCTGAAACATGATTTCTATCTTAGGTACAAACTGTCTAAAAGATGCAAAGCCAGTGGACAGAGTTCTAATAACTCTAGCTACTGAGTGCCTGCAATCTGATACACTTGCTACTCGTGTCACTGAGCTTCCGTTTCACCAGGATTTGAACAGTGTGGTGTCTTTGGCACAGCACTGGGCAGTTGTTCATCTCAGATGTATACATCGCTTGATTAGGCTCTTTAATAAGCTCCTTCTGCCGCCAATTATATCTGAAGAACAATTGGATGATGTATTTTTCACAAAATTATCCTTTGGTTCCAATATAATTAAGTTGCTTGGAAGAATTTCAAAGGACATTCCATATGTCCATCCAGAGTTGTTGCATGCAATTGTAGATTGCATTGATACATTGTCAGGCTTATTCAAATTGAGATGTAACTTTGCTAACCATAGTTCCCCCAGGAAGGAGAATAACTTTTCGTGCATTGCTTTGCAACTGATGGAAGAATTTCTCGAGCTTGTTGAAATTATTTTCTGTGATGGGAATATCTTTCAGAATATCAGAACGTGTTTGGTTGCATCTATGCTTAACCTGTTGGATTCCACTGTATGGAGGTATGACAAAGCAAGCTCTCCCACTAGATCCCCATTGATCTATTCTTCTCAAATTGTTATATACCTTCTGAAGCTTGTTAGGGATGTCAGAGATCAGACATCTCACTCTCATCACTGGAAAGAACAGTTTGACATTGATCCATCTGGTCTGTGTTCTGATAATGGCACCAGTTCTCTGTCCTACCATATTCACTCGATGGAGGTTTGCATGCATAAGAATTATACATGTGATGAGCATCTGAGAATCTTATTTCCTGCATCAGAACAATGGGTGGATAATTTGATGCACCTTGTTTTCTTCCTTCACGTAGAAGGCGTAAAATCAAGGCCCACAGTTGAGAGATCACGGTCAAATTCTGGCAAAGGTTGTGGTCAACCGGACTTGGACAGCGTAGTCATCCATGAGGATGAAGCGCTTTTTGGAAACCTTTTTTCTGAAGTTGGTCGTCCTATTGGGGGGTCGTCGGATGTGCATGATCAGCCCTCAGTTATAGTTAATGGTATGGCTGGCAGTTGCCAATTACCTATCCAAGCAGCAATTGATCTGCTGAGTTTTCTAAGAGGGTGCATCTTCTCCCCTGAGTGGGAATCTGCTGTTTATGAAGATGCATGCAAAAAAATTGGAGAGGCCCATATAACCTACCTACTCTCAATTCTTCAATGTAGAAATTGTTCGTCTGACGAGAAAACTTCTGATTTTGGTGTGGCCTGTCAAACACAGAAAACATCTGCACACATCAGCGAGGCCTGTTTTGAATTGTTGCACACTCTTCTCTTGCAGCATGCTTTGTCCCATACACTTGAGGAATATTTTATTGATCAAGTTCTGAGGGTTGAGAATGGTTTACACATCTATAATGACTACACTCTTACCCTCCTTGCTCGTGCTTATATATGTCGTGGCTCGAGTGTCGGCCATTTGTCATTTAAAATTTACAAGAAATATGTCAATTTCATCCTTGAGAAAGTAAAGGTTATTCCCTCCAGTTTCCTTGAACGCAAGGAATTTTATGGGTCTCTTCCAGGAGTCTTTCACATAGAAATTCTATTGATGGCTTTTCATTTATCCAGTGAGGATGAAAAATCTGCTTTGGCAGAATTTCTTTGTGCTTCTCTTGAACAAATAACTGCTCCTCTCTCCGAATTTAATGGAACACATCTATCCTGCTGGGGTTTGCTAGTTTCAAGGTTGATCTTGGTGTTGCGACATATGATGTTGTACCCTAGGACTTGCCCATCTTGGTTACTTCTGCATTTGAAATCAAAGTTGAGGGGAACACCAGCTGGGGCATCACAATCTGATTCTCTTAATCACCCTCTGTCATCATGGGTATCAATGATGGTACCAAATATCATGGGTCATAACATAAATGAAATTCCTTCTGTTGGGGAATTGCTTCATCAACTGATTGATGTTGCTTCACCTTTTGTAAACTGTAAAGATGAGAATGCTCTGCAGCGTTTGTGCGTAAGTTGGGATGAATTGTTTGAATCATTGTCATGTATTCTTGGATTCTGGAGGGGTCAGAAAGCTGAAGCAATTGAGGATCTGATAGTGGAAAGATACGTTTTTGTACTTTGCTGGGGTACCATTTCCAGTGTCAGTTATATTCATCATCCCCCTGTGCCTGTGAACAACTCTCATACCCTTGATTTGTCGAAGACATCGTCTTTCTTTTTATTTGCCCATTTGCTTGTAAGCAGTAATAATGGTGTTACCTGCAAGGATGTTAACCTATCAGAAGTCATAGTTTGTTCACTGAAGCAATTGCACTCCATGCATCTTGCGGTAGATGATATTGCTTTACAAGATTGGGATTTTTCAAGGTACGGGACATGGTTTTCTCTGATACTTTCTTTGCTTGGTGTTGGCACCCATTACTTTGCCATAAAGAATTTTACTGTTGAAGCGGAACCTCATTGGATGGAACACTTGTCTGAGGATAGCCTAATTATTCCTGTTGCTGAAGATTTGTTGTCCAACATCTTCCAGGGTGATCAGGTGGGATGGCTATTCGAGATACTGTCATCTTTTCTGTGCAAGTATTTGCAGGTGCTACAGAAAGCTTTTCTGTCTACTTTTGATCGCAGTAGAAGCAATGCAGATAAATTCTCTCCCATGCTGCTGCTTAAACACACAGGATTTGACAAATGCAAACAGAATGAGCTGCTTGTCAAGAGTGGATGCAGTTCTCAGCTGGAATCTATTTGTAGTATTTTGCCACAATTAGATGGCATTACTAGCAAGGATGAGAAAGGCGGTCTTGATCGTGTGTTCCATAGGTGTTTGTTCCATGGTTTTCCCCTAAATTCTGAAACATCTAGCGGGATTCTTTTCTCATGTATTCTCTCCATAAGAGAGATTGTCCTTGCGCTAGATGGCTTGGTGAAGATAAAAGATGCAGGTGTTAAAATTGACATAGAGGTTGGGGTGTTGAACCAGCTTCTTCAGTCAATAATGTTTGTCAAGTCCGACAAGATTTTTCAATGTATATATGACAAATGTGAGCATATATATCACAATCTTAGTTCATACAAAGATGAATGGTTAGATAACAGCTCTCTGTTTGTACTGAAACAAATGGAAGGCTTTCTAGCGGAGATGAACTTGATGGCAGCAAATGATGAGGATTCTCATGAACTAGTGGTCACAAGTATTGTTGATTTCATTGAGGATCTGCAGAAGGACCAGTCAAAATCTAGAATGCTCAAATTTTTCTTGCTTGCTGAAGAACAAGATATGGAATTTTATGGGGGGCAGAATGGAAATATGTTAGTTCTCATAAATGCTTTGGATAAATGCTACTCCGAAACAGTTAATCTGAAGGTTCTTAACTTCTTTGTTGATCTTCTGACTGGCGATTCTTGTCCTAGCTTGAAAGAGAAGATTCTGAAGAAATTTATTGAAATGGATTTGTCTTGCTTGTCCTTTTGGCTGGAAAAAAGGCTATTGGGGTGCATGATAGAAGCTTCCCCAGGGATAATCACTGGAAAAGGATGTTCTGCTGCACTTAGGGAATCCACTATGAACTTTGTTCTTTTGCTTGTATCCTCTTCTTCTGATATTCTGTCAAAATCTCTGCACAGTCAATTTTCTCAAGCGGTGCTTATGTTGCTTGATAATGCATTTACATTTTATGATATTCACACAGCAAAGGGCTATTTCAGTTTCATGGTTCAGCTGTTGAATGAAGAATCATCTATGAAGCAACTTTTAGGGAAGACGGTTGTATTGATAGAGAAGCTAGCTGGTGATGAGAATCAACTGAATGGACTGAAGTATCTTTTTGACTTTCTTGGGATTGTATTGAGTGATTCAGGGACTAACAACAGCTCCGTGGATAAGAATTCAGGAAAGTCTTGGTCCACTAATATTTATGGCGGAGGATGTGTTGTTTCTAAACCAGTTGGATCAGGGAAAAATTCAGATGCATTGATTCTGGCCTCCAATCAAGAAACTGGTCCTGCATCCATTGATTGTGATGCGACTTCTATGGATGAAGATGAAGATGATGGTACATCTGATGGGGAGGTGGCCAGTGTAGACAAGGATGAGGAGGACGACTCCAATAGTGAAAGAGCACTTGCATCTAAAGTCTGCACATTTACATCTAGCGGTAGCAATTTCATGGAACAACACTGGTACTTCTGTTACACCTGTGATCTTACTGTATCCAAAGGCTGTTGTTCTGTATGTGCAAAAGTATGTCATCGAGGCCACCGAGTTGTCTATTCTCGTTCAAGTCGCTTTTTCTGTGACTGTGGAGCTGGAGGTGTCAGAGGAAGCAGTTGCCAATGTTTGGAGCCTCGTAAGTTAATTGGAAGCAACAATGCATCTAGTGGAAACAATAACGCACCTAGTCGTAGTATCAATGGCTTTCAGGCTTTTTTCCCCTTCTCAAAAATTGGAGACCAGACAGCAGAAAGTGATTCAGATTTGGATGATGATATTTGTTTGAATGATGATTCACTTAAGCTTAACATTCCTAAAGAGATGTGCGAGGGTCTTCCGGTCTTACTTGAAGATCTTGATATAGAAAGTCGTGTGCTTGAAATTTGCAATAAGCTTCTGCCAGCCTTGAATTGTAAAAGGGATTCATATCTTTCAAAAGACAAGAAAATAATGTTGGGTGAGGATAAGGTGCTATCACATAATGTGGATTTATTTCAACTGAAAAAGGCATACAAAAGTGGGTCATTAGATTTGAAGATAAAGGCAGATTATTCAAATGCCAAGGAACTCAAATATCATCTTTCTAGTGGTTCTCTTATGAAGTGTCTTCTCAGTGTCAACACTCGAGGTAGACTTGCTGCCGGAGAAGGTGACAAGGTTGCGGTTTTTGATGTAGGCCAGCTAATTGGACAACCAACCGTTGCACCAGTCACCCCTGATAAGACTAATGTTAAGCCTCTCTCCAAAAATATTGTTCGCTTTGAGATCGTACATCTTATATTCAACCCTTTAGCAGAAAACTATCTTGTCGTTGCTGGCTATGAGGATTGCCAGGTCCTCACCGTTAATCCACGGGGTGAAGTGACGGACCGTCTTGCCATTGAGCTTGCTTTGCAAGGTGCCTACATTCGACGGGTGGATTGGGTTCCGGGTTCTCAAGTTCAACTAATGGTTGTCACGAATATGTTTGTGAAGATATATGACTTGTCCCAAGACAATATCAGTCCCGGACACTATTTCACATTGCCAAATGACTTCATTGTGGATGCAGCACTTGTTGTTGCTCCTATGGGGAGGCTATTTCTTCTTGTTTTGTCAGAGCGTGGAAGCTTGTACAGGTTAGAACTGTCAATGGAGGATGATGTTGGGGCCAAGCCATTGAAAGATGTTGTCCACATCCCAAATAGAAATATTCAATCAAAAGGTCTGTCACTTTATTTTTCTTCCACATACAGGCTAGTTTTCTTATCCTATCAAGATGGGACTACTTTGATTGGGCGCCTGAATGCTCATGCAACATCTCTTACTGAGATCTCTGATGTTCTTGAGGAGGACCAAGATGGTAAACCACGCCCAGCTGGGATGCATCATTGGAAGGAATTGCTTGTTGGCAGTGGGGTTTTTGCTTGTTATTCAAGTTTAAAATCAAATGCTGCATTTACTGTATCATTGGGGACAAATGAAGTGCATGTGCAGAACATGCGGTATGCAGTTGGCTCAGCTTTGCCTTCTGTTGGAATCACTGCATATAAAACCTTATCCAAAGATAAAACCCACTGCCTTGTTCTGCATGAAGACGGCAGCCTTCAGATATATTCACATATTCCTGTGGAATCTGATTCTGCAGCCAATGTAAATTCAGGTCAAGCAAGGAAACTAGGGTCAGGCATTCTTGCTAATCAAGCGTATGCTGCTCTAAATCCGGAGTTTCCGCTTGACTTTTTTGAAAAGACGGTTTGCATTACGCCAGATGTCAAACTTAGCAGTGAAGCAATTAAAAACAACGATTCTGAAGCAGCCAAGCAAAGTTTGACTTCTGATGATGGGTTTTTAGAGAGCCATAGCCCAGCAGGGTTTAAGGTATCAATATTTCTGAGATGGTTATGTTGTCTTTACACTACTCAAAATATCAGTAATCGTGTGAGATACATCCTCCATGTCAGTGCTGACTCGAATTTTTTTCAACTTGCGGTTGCCTTATGTTATTTTTAGGCCAAACTATATACACAGTTCGCACATTACATTGATACTATGTTCCTACTTGCTGTGTGCATCTTTGTACTCACAATTTATAAATAAACCGTGAAAAGAAATGGAGTGTCGTACTAGACTTGGTTCATCAATTCAAGGATGTAGTGTTAGTGGAAACTTTTTGTTTGTAAATATTTATATTACTGGTTAAGTGAACTTTTGACTTCACCTGATTTGAGGATAATGTTCTCAAGTCAAGAAAAATTAAATGCCATACTTTATGTATGCATGCGCATGTGAACATGTTTTTTTATCTGTATTATTCATATTAGTTAATGGTGAATAATGCATTTGCTAATGCTTTATAACCAATATCATCAAATTTGTTAATTTATACAATTTTTTTTTGGTTTGCTCAAATCTTATTTTTGTAGTTTTAGGACATCAAGTCATTAACTATCCTGGGGGCTTCCTTTACCATGGTATGCTTGTTTATGTTTCTGTGTCTTTGTCATTTAATGAAGTTTGTACTTTGGGTATCTTTCTGAGCAGGTGACTGTCTCAAACTCGAATCCTGATATGGTCATGGTCGGTTTCCGTGTACATGTGGGCAATACTTCAGCAAGCCATATTCCTTCTGATGTTTCCATTTTCCAGAGAGTAATAAAGTTGGATGAAGGCATGCGGTCATGGTATGATATTCCCTTCACTATTGCTGAATCACTCCTTGCTGACGAAGAGTTCACGATTTCTGTTGGCCCAACATTCAATGGATCTGCTCTACCCAGAATAGATTCACTGGAAATTTATGGTCGAGCTAAGGATGAGTTTGGTTGGAAGGAAAAAATGGATGCTTTGCTAGACATGGAGTCCCAAGCGCATGGCTCTAATTCTGGTGTCCCACAGGCTCACAAGAAGTGCCGGAATGTTCAAACAGCTTCTGTCCAGGAGCAAGTCTTATCGGATGCGCTCAAGCTATTATCTAGGTTCTATTCAATGTGCAGATCAAAAGCTTGCTCAGAAATTGAAGAAGCAAACTTGGAGTTGAATAACTTGAAATGTAAGAAGTTATTAGAAAAAATCTTTGAAGGTGATGGAGAAACATTAGTGCAGTCTTCTGCTTGTCATGTTCTTCAGGCTGTGTTCCCCAAGAAGGAGATCTACTATCATGTGACTTTCTCTTACTTGTCTTTGGCATTCTTAATTTAATTTTTACGTGTAGAAAATCTGCATGTCTAATCCAAAGATTATCTCAGGTCAAAGATACAATGCGCCTTTGTGGGGTGGTGAATTCTTCATCAAAACTTGCTTCCAGGATAGGAGATGGAAGTCCTGCGGGAGGGGGGCTGATTCAAGAATTTGCAGCTCAGATGCATGTTGTGTCAAAAATTGCTATGCATCGTAGAGAAAATCTGGCTGCATTTTTGGAGATCAATGGTACTTTTTGGAACCTTGTTTTATGCCATTTCCCCAGGTGTATTTATGTCTTTTAATTTAGTATATCATATTGCTCATTAAGAAAACACATAAAATATGTTTTGTACTCAATTTGATCTAGCTGTGAATTTTCTTTGTCAATATCTGTTAATAGACAATCAAGTTAAAGGCAAGACTTTGTGATTTATGGACTACAAAGCATGATCTTGATGCATTTTATTGTTTATTAAAAGGATTTGGGGTAAAGGAATCTAGAGATCGAGGGGAAGACAGAAGAAAAATGGGGCATAAAGGGGAGGTGGGGGGTGGTGGTAAATATAAGATTGTATTATGTCAATCAACACTTACTTTCTCGACCAATCAGGCCCATATAAATGGACTTTTACCATGTTTCTCTTTCTAATAAGACTTTTACTGTCCTATCTTTATCAGAATTTTACTGGTACGAGGACTCCTAAAAGCCTTGCGGGTTGATTAAAATTCTAAAAAAAAAATCCCTAAGAATACTAAACCTATGGACCACTACATCATTTGACCCTCTACTATACCACCTAAAACTATTCATAGAAGCAATTCTATAAATAACAATGAAATTAAAATAAAAAAACTAAGACCACTAATATGACTAAAAAAGCTTAAAGAAATTAATGATGATAATAAAAAATCCTGGTCCTTGAAACAAAATACCCAAGCTCCAGTTTCTTCTCCTTGTTTCTTTTATTCTTGAACTGCATCAGAATTTTCTTTTATATGTACACTTCTGAATGACTGTCCCATTGGAATTATTTTTTTTATTACCATGACAGTTGCTGTATGTTAGTGCTTACTTTAAGCTACGTGTTTTCTTTTTCACCTAAAATATATGAAGATTTTCACATTATTTATATTGAGGTGTAGTTTTACCGAGTTCTTTTCTTATAGAATTTGGATTTGGTGGAAATTTTTTTTATTGAAGTCCATGATGACTAAGGAAAAAAAATTCTGATGCTGGTGAAGTTTTATCATGGTTATCTTGTTCTGTATCCTGGTATAAAACAACAATGTATCTGTTTGTTAATATTTTTTTCTTAGTTTTAAGTTTAATCTTGCACTGCTTCTATTAAACTCACATTGCCATTCTCCCACTAATTTTTAGGCTCGGGAGTAGTGGATGGGTTGATGCAAGTTCTCTGGGGAATTCTGGACGTAGAGCGACCTGATACACAAACTATTAATAGCATTATTGTACCCTCCGTGGAACTCATATATAGTTACGCTGAATGTCTGGCATTACATGGCAGTGATTCAGATGCACTCTCAGTTAGACCTGCTGTCATTCTACTTAAAAAATTACTATTTTCTCCCTACGAGGCTGTCCAGACTTCGAGCAGGTACTTAGTGCCATTGTATTTTTTATTTTAGTTTTTCACCTTAATTTTTTTTATTTTCTTCATTAAATATTTGATTTTTTTTTTTTGTGCAGCTTGGCTATATCTTCTAGGTTGCTTCAGGTTCCATTTCCGAAACAGACTTTATTAGCTACAGATGATTCTGTGGAGAATCCTATGTCAGCCCAAATTCCTTCTGATATAGCTGGTGCCACGAGAGGAAATTCACAGGTCATGATTGAAGAAGATTCTGCAACATCATCTGTGCAATATTGCTGCGATGGCTGCTCAGCTGTTCCTATTCTTAGACGCCGCTGGCATTGTAATGTTTGCCCAGATTTTGATCTATGTGAGTCCTGCTATGAAGTAATGGATGCAGATCGCCTTCCTCTGCCACATTCTAGAAATCACCCCATGTCTGCAATTCCCATCGAGATGGATTCACTAGTTGGTGATGGTAATGAGATTCAATTGTCCATGGATGAGTTGAGTGATGCGGGCTTATTGCAAGCTGCTGGTGCAATCAACTCACAGAATTCTCCTTCAGTTATTCATGTATTAGAACCGAATGAAGCGGGAGACTTCCCATCTTCCATGAATAACCAGAGAATAGTCTCAATATCTGCCTCAAAACGAGCTGTAAACTCTCTGTTACTCCGTCAGCTAGTTTGGGAGCTTAAAGGATGGATGGAAATAACTTCTGGACCTCGGGCCATACCAATTATGCAATTGTTTTATAGATTATCATCGGCAGTGGGTGGACCTTTTATGGACAGTGCACAACCTGAGAACTTGGATTTAGAAAAATTTGTTAGATGGTTTTTGGACGAGATCAACCTTGACAAACCTTTTATTATTAAGCCCCGCACCTTTTTTGGGGAAGTAGTTATTCTTGTCTTTATGTTCTTCACTCTAATGCTTCGGAATTGGCATCAGCCTGGAACTGAAAGTTCCCAATCAAAGTCAAGTTTGACGATTGATACACAAGATAAGGGGATTGTCCATCCATCATCCATCTCCCCTGCTCCATTATCTTGTGATGACAAAGATAAAAATGAGTTTACTTCTCAGCTGCTGCGGGCCTGTAGTGTGCTAAGGCAGCAAGCATTTGTGAATTATTTGATGGACATTTTGCAGCAACTCGTTCACATTTTTAAGTCCTTGCCAGCAAGCCTTGATTCTGTTTATGGCTCTGGATCAGGATGCGGTGCTTTGCTGACAATTCGAAGAGATCTACCTGCTGGAAACTTTCTGCCCTTCTTTTCTGATTCTTATGCCAAAGCTCATCGATCTGACTTTTTCATGGACTACCACAGGTTGTTATTAGAGAATACTTTCCGCCTTCTATACAGCTTGGTTAGACCAGAGAAACATGACAAGTCTATTGAAAAAGATAAGGCATCCAAGACTTCAGTGGGTAAGGATTTGAAGCTTGATGGATATCAGGATGTTCTTTGCAGTTACATCAGTAATCCAAATACAACATTTGTGCGAAGGTATGCAAGAAGGCTTTTTTTGCACTTATGTGGAAGTAAAACACACTATTACAATGTTCGAGATGCTTGGCAGTTGTCAAATGAAGTGAGGAAATTCTACAAACTTGCAAAGAAATCAGGAAACTTCCAGAATCTTGTTCCATATGAAAGAAGTGTTAAGCTGGTGAGGTGTTTGTCTGCCATATCTGAGGTAGCCAGTGCTAGACCTCGGAATTGGCAGAAGTACTGCTTGAGGCATGGGGAAATTTTGTCGTCCTTGATGCAAGCAATATTCTGCTTTGGTGAAGAGTCGGTTATTCAGACTCTTAAGCTTTTGAATTTGGCCTTTTACACTGGGAAGGAGATTGGCCATTCCAGGGTTGAGGCAGGGGATGCGAGCATGAACCCTAATAAAGCAGGGATAGAATCCTCAGAGCCAAGGAAAAAGAAAAAAAGTGATGACGGAAATGAGGGAGGCTCAGAAAAATCTTATTTGGATATGGAGCAGGCTGTTGAAATCTTCTGTGACAAAGATGGCAGTATATTGAGGAATTTTATAGATTGCTTTTTACTCGAGTGGAACTCATCATCGGTGCGCCTTGAAGCCAAGTGTGTTCTCTACGGTACCTGGCATCATGGGAAACAGTCTTTTAAGGAGAACACTCTAAGGTCACTCTTGACGAAAATTAAATATCTTCCGTCGTATGGTCAAAACATCGTGGAGTACATTGAGTTGATGACCTGGCTGTTGGGAAAGGTGTATGAGAACAGTTCAAAACACGATGGTGACCTTATCAGACAGTGCTTGTCCCCTGACATAATAAGTTGTATGTATGAGACTCTTCACTCACAAAATGAGCTTTTGGCAAATCATCCAAATTCACGTATATACAACACTTTGAGTAGTCTGGTTGAGTTTGATGGCTACTATCTTGAAAGCGAGCCTTGTGTTGCGTGCAGCTGTCCAGAGGTTCCTTACAGCAGGATGAAGCTTGAAAGTATAAAATCTGAGACAAAGTTCACCGACAACCGGATTATAGTGAAATGCACTGGAAGTTATACAATACAGACTGTGACTATGAATGTTCATGATGCTCGCAAGTCAAAGTCAGTAAAAGTTTTGAACTTATACTATAACAACAGGCCTGTGGCTGACTTATCAGAGCTGAAGAACAACTGGTCTTTATGGAGGCGTGCCAAAAGTTGCCATCTTGTTTTTAACCAAACTGAATTGAAAGTTGAGTTCCCAATTCCAATTACTGCGTGCAATTTTATGATAGAACTCGATTCCTTTTATGAGAATCTTCAAGCTTCATCATTGGAATCGTTGCAGTGTCCACGTTGCAGCAGGTCTGTAACTGACAAGCATGGGATCTGTAGCAATTGCCATGAAAATGCATATCAATGCAGACAATGCCGCAATATCAATTATGACAATGTGGATTCTTTTCTTTGCAACGAGTGTGGTTATAGCAAATATGGCCGTTTTGAATTCCATTTCATGGCAAAGCCAAGCTTCTCATTTGACATCATGGAGAATGATGAGGATATGAAGAAAGGCTTAGCAGCTATTGAAGCTGAGTCAGAAAATGCTCATAGGAGGTATCAACAACTTTTAGGATTCAAGAAACCCCTTCTGAAGCTTGTATCAAGTATAGGTGAGCATGAGATAGACTCACAACAGAAGGACACTGTCCAGCAGATGATGGTCTCTTTGCCAGGTCCTTCATGCAAGATAAATCGGAAAATTCTTTTGCTTGGGGTGTTATATGGAGAGAAGTGCAAAGCAGCTTTTGATTCTGTCAGCAAAAGTGTCCAGACATTGCAAGGGCTTCGTAGAGTTCTAATGAATTACTTGCATCATAAAAATTCTGACAGTGCAGCAGCCTCATCTACGTTTTCTATGTCAAGGTCACCAAATAATTGTTATGGATGTGCTATGACATTCGTTACGCAATGCCTGGAGCTGTTTCAAGTTCTGTCAAAGATTCCAAACTGCAAGAAGCAGCTTGTTTCTGCAGGTATCTTGTCAGAACTGTTCGAAAACAATCTTCACCAGGGACCGAAAACAGCTCGAACGCAAGCTAGGGCTGTTCTTTCTGCTCTGTCCGATGGTGATGTAGATGCAGTTTCAGAGTTGAATGGTTTAATACAGAAGAAAGTTATGTACTGCCTTGAGCATCATCGTTCTATGGACATTGCACTAGCTACTCGAGAAGATTTGCTACTACTTTCAGAAACCTGTGCTGTGGGTGATGAATTTTGGGAGGCTAGGTTGCGGGTTGCTTTTCAGTTGTTGTTCTCATCCATAAAAGTCGGTGCCAAGCATCCTGCAATCTCTGAGCATGTTATTCTTCCTTGTTTAAGGATCATATCTCAGGCGTGTACTCCACCAAAAACTGAAAATGTGGACAAGGAGATGGAAGGGGGTAAGTCTTTGTCTTCTCAGAATAAGGATGATAAAACTCTAAGTCCTTCCCTGTCGAATGTTCATTCTGGTGAGGGCAAGTCTCCATCTGAGTTATCTGAAAAACATTGGGACAGTTCTCGAAAGAGTCAGGATGTACCACTGTTGAGCTACTCTGAGTGGGAGAAGGGAGCTTCATATCTTGATTTTGTGAGGAGGCAGTACAAAGTGACTCAGGTGGTTAAAGCTACTTCTCAGAGGGCTCGTCAAGATTCTCAGAGATTTGATTATCTTGCCTTTAAATATTTCCTTAGATGGAAAAGGATTGCTTGTAGAAGAACAGGAAAGAGTGACTTTTCTACTTTTGAGCTTGGTTCCTGGGTATCAGAATTAGTTCTGAGTGCTTGTTCCCAATCTATAAGGACAGAAATGTGCACACTGATTAGTCTGCTCTGTGCACAGAATTCATCCCGACAGTTCCAATTATTGAACTTGCTTATGGTCTTGTTACCGGCCTCTCTATCTGCGGGTGAAAGTGCCGCAGAATATTATGATTTACTCTTCAAGATGACGCACTCTGAAGATGCACGGTTGTTCTTGACTGCGAAGGGATGTTTAACTACAATATGTAAGCTAATGACACAAGAAGTGGGAACTATTGCATCACAGGAGAGGAGTCTCCATATTGACATATCACAGGGATTTATCCTTCACAAGCTTATTGAGCTCCTCAGCAAGTTCCTTGAGGTGTCGAATATTCGACTTAGGTATGAATTTTATTTTTTTAATTTAGCTATTTGTTGTCTTAATTTTCTCCATCAATCTCTGATGATTGTTATGTTGGCATTAGATTTATGCAGGATGAGCTACTATCTGAAGTGCTTGAGGCTCTTCTTGTCATTCGGGGTCTCATAGTGCAGAAGACAAAGTTCATCAGTGACAGCAACCGGCTTCTGAAAGATCTTTTAGATAGCCTTTTGCTTGAAAGCACTGAAAACAAACGACAGTTTATCCGAGCATGTATATCGGGCCTTCGTAAACATTGGGAAGAGAGGAAGGGGCGGTCTGCTCTGGTATGGAAGGGTGTCTTTAAATTCCATTATTTTTTCCCTGCTATTTTTAAATTTTATTTTTCATCTGAAACCGTATCTTTTAAAGTAAAAACATGCTGATATGTTAGAATCTCATGATCTAGTCAAATCAAGTTTCACCGAGGATTATATAGGTTTGGTTTCACGAATATTTCTAGATGTGTAATTTCAATTAAAAGTCTTTCTCATAATCATCATTTTTAAATATATGACCTATTATGCATCAATCCTTGGGACAGCTCGACTAATGATAACCCATACCTTTAAAGTATTACTGTAAGGGTAAAGTACATAAGATTTTATTGTTGCCACATACTTATTCACCTTTATAGTTGGATTCAGTTTAATTGATTTTACTATTTGATCTCAGATTTTTCCTGCCCTATCTGAGTTATTATGTCAAAATGTTATTTTGATGATTGCAAGCTTATGAATCCAAGAACCATATATTGTAATCAGCAGATCTTATTGAGTTTTAACTTTTAATCTCTTACGCAGTTTATTTTGGAGCAATTGTGCAATATGATCTGCCCATCAAAGCCAGAACCTGTGTATCTATTGATTCTGAACAAGTCACATACCCAAGAAGAGTTCATCAGGGGCTCAATGACAAAGAATCCCTATTCCAGTTCTGAAATTGGACCACTCATGCGGGATGTGAAAAATAAAATTTGCCATCAATTGGATCTCATGGGTCTTGTTGAAGATGACTTCAGCATGGAATTATTAGTGGCTGGAAATATAATATCTCTGGACTTGAGCATTGCTCAGGTTTATGAACAAGTGTGGAAGAAATCTAATAATCAATCACAGAATGCTGTGACAAATTCAGCTTTACTATCTTCTGGTGGATTTACATCGGGGAAAGACTGCCCACCTATGACAGTGACATACAGGCTTCAGGTTTGTTGAGCATGTTTTGCATATTTATTTCTACTCTCTGTATCAATTTCTTTGTTCTTGATAATTCTGGTCAGCATCTTACTCGATAAATAATAGTTTATTAATGAATAAATTATTAAAAAAAAAGAGTTGATGTCTCTCAAAGATTAGGGTCACAAATGGACACTGCATTGTTTTAATTTTCCATCATGTGGTTTGACTTTGTGCTTGAAATGAAAGAAACGACGCCCATTGTTCAAATCTTCTTTTGGGCTACTATTGGTTGTAATCATGGTAGCAGGAGAATCCATTGCCATTTTAACAGTTTACAGAATTCATAAAAGTTGAATTGTAAAATGGTTGGCCCTAAGATGTGTGTATGGGCCCAATACAAACTGATTTGCTGTTGATAACTTGATATGCGTCTTGAGCTGCATCAACAGATGAAATGTGCCTGCTGGGATATGAATTGTGTGTGCTGCTTCAAGGGTCCTCATTTTGGGTCTAATAGTTAATCCACAATGATACAGACAAGGGATTTAACTTTTTTAAATTAGGGATAGTATTAGAATAGCCCCTCTGGATTGATATCTTGGATTCAGATTCTTAAAGAAAGAGGCAGAGGCATTTTGCATGTATGTGTATCTCTCTTGAAACACATTTATGTTGTTTTCGGCATATGGTCAGCTAGCCATGGGAATCCTTGCATATGTCTGTGTGTCTATGTAACTATCAGAATGCACACAAACATATTTTATGATGTAATGAAATGAATCAGGTTCTGGTGTGATATCATGGCGTTTTACTCACTTTTTTGGTTTCAAACTCATATCTGAATTGACTATTTTGCTTACCGGGTATATTTAGCTTATTGGGTAGTGCCATACCATTCTCTTTTGTTCACTAAATGATGTTAAATTATAATATTACTCTTACAATTTTGTACACTGGTAGAATGGATCAACAATATCAGTGCATGTGTGAAGCGTGGGTCAAATTCGATTCATGTTTTCCATTTGTTGTCCATTCAAACTTGAATAGGTCTTCTTCTTTTTTTATCTTGTTGCAATCAAATTTTATCATATGATCTCTATATTTACAGGGGTTAGATGGTGAAGCTACTGAGCCCATGATTAAAGAATTAGAGGAAGACAGGGAGGAATCACAGGATCCTGAGGTTGAGTTTGCAATAGCAGGTGCAGTGCGAGACTGTGGTGGGTTAGAGATCATTTTAAGCATGATCCAGGTCTGTGAAGTTGGTTCTTCAATTTTTAAATAATGAAATTTCATTCTTCGAGTTTGTTTCTGTTGTATCTCTTTTATTACTTGAGCACTATCATTTTCATAATTTCATGTCAATCTCGTTCAAGACATGTATTGTGATTCTTTCCAATAAAGATGTATCCACTACAGCATTCATCATCATGTAAAAAAAAAAATCATCTTGCCCTGTGTTCATATTAACATGTGCTTATGTGCACCTGATGAAGAAACACGTGCCCATTATTTTTAGTAACCAGTGAGTGGGAGAAGAAGGAAAAAACTGATTCTTTTGTTCAATGATATTGATAACTGTAACAAATTCAACTACCTTATGTTCTTGGTGTGTCAGTACCTTAATCTGAATCTGTATTCTGGATCCATGGATTAAACTTCAGAGAATACTTTGGGCTATGCCTCCATGCCTCCATTTTTCCTTGCCCATATTCAGACATCAATAATATTAGGATTTTAAAGGGGATCAAGAACATGTTGCCCTTTATGTTACAAAGAGGGATAGATTCGTCTTTGGTGGTATTGATATAGTCCTATATTTATTTCCGTCTTCTGTCATTTAATTGTCATTTTACTTTCCACCAAAAATAGATGAGGCTTTGCTTGTTAAATTACCTCTGTTACACCCCACCCACCCCAAAACAAAAAACTCTGTTGCTCTTTGAGTATTTGGGTCCAAGTATTTCTAAAATATTATTGAAGATGTCTGTTTATTATGTTTTTATCCCTTGTTATATGCTAAATATACTTGTTTTATGCTAAAAGAACATGATACTCGTGCAAATATTTTCTGTTTTCTTCTCTAATGTTTCATTTCACTTGACAGCATTTCCGAGACGAGGAGCTGAAGTCAAATCAAGAAGAGTTGGGTTCAGTACTCAACCTCCTTATGTACTGCTGCAAGATACGGGAGAACAGGCGAACATTGTTACAAGCAGGGGCTCTGGGGTTGCTCCTTGAAACAGCGAGACGTGCCTTCTCAATTGATGCCATGGAACCAGCTGAAGGAATCCTTTTAATAGTGGAGAGTCTGACAATGGAAGCAAATGAGAGTGACATTGGCATCACTCAGAGTGCGCTTACAGTCACTAACGAAGAGACCGGTGCTGGTGAACAGGCAAAGAAGATGGTCCTCATGTTCTTGGAAAGATTGTGCCATCCTTTGGGTCTAAAGAAGTCCAATAAGCAGCAAAGGAACAATGAAATGGTGGCAAGAATATTACCCTACTTAACTTATGGAGAACCGTCAGCAATGGAAGCACTTATCCAATACTTTGATCCTTATCTGAGAGACTGGAGCGAATTTAACCAGTTGCAGAAAGAACATGAAGAAAATCCCAAGGATGAGGACCTGGCCGAACAAGCAGCCAAACAGAGGTCGACACTGGAGAATTTTGTGAGGGTTTCAGAGTCCTTGAAGACGAGTTCCTGTGGAGAGAGATTTAAGGACATGATTTTAGAGAAGGGAATCACAGGGGTTGCTGTTAGGCACTTGAGAGAGAGCTTTGCGGTCGCGGGACATGCCAGATACAAATTGACTGCAGAGTGGGCATTTGGTTTGAGACTTCCTTCTGTGCCGCTGATATTGTCCATGTTAAGGGGATTGTCGAGGGGACACTTGGCTACTCAGACGTGTATTTATGAGGAAGGGATTTTACCGCTTCTTCATGCCTTGGAAGGGGTTCCTGGAGAGAATGAAATAGGTGCAAGGGCTGAGAACCTGTTGGATACACTATCCGACAAGGAGAATACAGGGGATGGATTCTTGGTGGAGAAAGTACTTGAATTACGTCATGCCACTCGGGATGAGATGCGCCGTCGAGCTCTGAGGAAAAGAGAGGAATTGCTTCAGGTATCTTTACGCAGAAAACTTAAATTTCACTTTCATTCATGGGTTTCCTACATTTCAAGAAAATCTACTTAGATTTTACTTGAATTTTTTAGGAATAGACTCTATCTAGGCATAATATTTATATGGAGATAGAGGAAAATTAGATGATTTTCTGTGTGATTGCTATTCCTTTCTCGATTTGGGTAATTTATGTCATTTGTGTTGGTTATATTAGAAAGTAGTTATAGGTTTGGATGGATATGCAGGAATAAACTATATTGTCTCTCTTTAAGAGGGTTTATTCTAACCTATCAAGGCATAGTTATTACATTTTATCCATGCTAAACATACATGTTTTTTTGAGAATTAAGCCTATTCTTCCTTCCAGGGACTACTTGAATCTTGCATAAACCAAATTATTTCTTAGTTGGATCACATTTGAATGCACCATTGACCATTCGTGCTTTTAAAAAAAATTGAAACCGTTGTTTTCTTTCCACTTTTGCTGGCCAATCAAAGTATATGGGAACTTACAGAAGATATTTTTTCTGGATTGGGTGGTTCCACTGTTTGAAAAAGGCGCACCTTGTGTTTTATTTGTTATATGTCAAACTGTTCCTTATAAAAGTTCAATCTTTTGTTCTGAATTATGATTAGGGGCTTGGTATGCGGCGAGAGTTGTCTTCAGATGGTGGCGAGCGTATCGTTGTATCACAGCCAACAATTGAAGGTCTGGAAGATGTTGAAGAGGAGGACGGGCTGGCATGCATGGTCTGCCGAGAAGGATACACCCTCCGACCCAATGACATGTTGGGCGTCTACTCCTACGGAAAGCATGTAAACCTCGGCGGTGGCAATTCAGGCTCTGCTCGTGGGGAATGTGTTTACACGATAGTGAGCCATTTCAACATCATTCATTTCCAGTGCCACCAGGAGGCCAAGCGGGCTGACGCCGCTCTAAAGAACCCGAAGAAAGAGTGGGAGGGGGCCACACTAAGGAATAATGTGACCCTCTGCAATTGTATTTTCCCGATTCGAGGGCCATCTGTTCCTGCGATGCAGTACCTTCGTTGTGTTGATCAGTACTGGGACAACCTCAGTGCCCTCGGACGCGCCGATGGGAGCCGACTACGGTTGCTGACTTACGACATTGTTCTGGTATGGATTATCTATCTTTCTTGTTTCTTGTTTTGCTTTGTTTTTTTTTTCCTCATATGCAATCTTGGTTAGGGATTACTTTATGCAGCGTACAATCTTGCATCATGATAGAAGACTCTTTCCCCTATTTGGTTCACGGATAGCTTATCTGTGAATGAAATAGGACAGAGAATTAGATGATTTTCTGTTCATTGTTATTCATTTCTTAGTTTAGGTAATGTGTATATCTTGTTAAAATATAGTTAATAGTTTTGGATATGTATAATTATCAGGGTTTATTTTAAATTATCAAAACATAACTATTATATTTTATCCATCCTAAACAAACACATTTTTTGGTAACACTTTTCCTTCCCCTTCTGCTGGAGAGCCCATGTAAGTGGTGTTTGGAATCCTTTATTCCTGTGGCCATTACTGGACAGCCCAAGAAAACTTCCCTTGTTTTCTCCTTCCCTTGTTTTCTGTGGAAGGATAGATTCTTCTTTTTGGCTAGTGTTATCTGACTGAACCTAACTTTTCCCTTCTCCACTTGCTTAATTGTGACGCCCAGGGCGTAATAATTGTCTGTTACGATAATAATGTATTATATTTTTTTTTCGGCAGATGTTGGCCCGCTTTGCTACGGGCGCGTCATTCAGCACGGACAGCAAAGGCGGCGGAAAGGAGAGCAACTCCTGCCTCCTCCCCTTCATGATTCAGATGGCTTCCCACCTCCTTGACCAATCCACCACCAACCAACGCAAATCCATGGCAAAATCCGTCTCCGCCTACCTATCAACCTCCACCACCCCCTCTGATTCACCAAGACCCACCACACCAACCGGTCTCCGCACCCCAACCACCGCCACGGAAGAGACCGTCCAGTTCATGATGGTGAACTCCCTCATATCTGAGTCCCTCGAAGACTGGACCCACCACCGCCGCGCCTTCCTCCAGCGCGGCATCTACCACGCCTACATGCAGCACGTCCACGGCCGGTCCTCCCTCCCGTCCGCTGTCCGATCTGCTGACCAGACGGCGGCGGCGGCGGTCGGGGGGTCCGACAAGCTATTCACCGCTGTCCATCCGATGCTCGTCTACACGGGACTGATCGAGCAGCTCCAGCGGTTCTTCAAGTCCACCAAGGCTGGGAAATCCGAGGCGCAGGCCGCCGAGCCTGGGGAAGGTGGTCTGGAGAGGTGGGAGGTGGTGATGAAGGAGAGGCTGGTGAATGTGAAGGAGATGGTCGGGTTTTCGAAGGACATGCTTTTGTGGCTGGAGGAGATGAACTCAGTGTGCGATCTCCAGGAGGCGTTCGACGTGATGGGCGCGTTGGGCGATGCTTTGTCCGGTGGGTTCAGGAGTTGTGAGGAGTTTGTTCAGGCGGCCATTTCTGCTGGTGAAAGGTTGAAGTGAAACTCTGTTATTTGTAAAAAGAGAGTGAGCATATTATATGATACAGATAGAATTGGTTGTATTGAATTTTTGAGATTTACATTTTACAATGACAGAGCTAAGCCGGAGTTGAATACATGGAGAGATGGCATCCTTGAAAGTGAAATTTGTGTTTTGATGTGTGAGTTGCATGTGTGTGTGTCGGTGTGATGTATGGTTATTCGCTCTGGATAGCAGTGGATAACTATCCCTGAAAAATAAATAATTTTTTGTTTGGTTGTTTGTTTTGTTATTCTCACTGACATTTTTATTGTTTGATTTACATTGGATAAAGTGATGATAAGTGATGGATTGGATAAAATGAGGATAAGTGGTGGATGAAAAATGTATAAGATTTTATAACTTTTTAAATGTTAACAATGTCCTCATATAAATTCTTTTGTGTTTGACAATAAGTGTATGAGATATGTAGGACTGCCTTTTAACCCTGTTAGAATGAGAGAATCCTTGTATTGCACTTAGAGTTTAATCCCTTTATATACAAGTACACATAGGATTACATATGTAATAACATAACACATATAATTTAACAGCCCCTCTCAAACTCATGGTGGATCATATAAGGTGAGTTTGCGAATGAGAAACTGAAATCGAGAAAATGGATGTGACTTCGTAAAGAAATCAGCAAGCTGCTCTGCGGAGGAAATATGCGGAAGCGATACTGTCTCTGCAAGGAAGTGCTGACGAACGAAGTGACAGTCGATCTCAATGTGTTTGGTCCTTTCATGAAAGACCGGATTGTTGGCTATCTGAATAGCAGACTGGTTATCACAATGAAGAGGAGTAGGACCAGTCATAGTGACTCCTAAGTCCACCAAGAGACGTCTAAGATGAACAATCTCCTTGGTGGTAATAGCCATGGCGCGATACTCAGCCTCAGTGCTGGACAGGGAAATGACTTCCTGTTTCTTGCTGCGCCAAGAGATGATGGAATCTCCAAGAAATATACAGAAACCAGTAGTAGAGCGTCTAGTGGTCGGATCTCTAGCCCAATCAGCATCAGTGTAAGCTCTAAGAACTAGAGTCGAAGAGGATGACAGATACAGCGATCTAGTGATAGTACCACGTAAATATCTAAGAATACGCATAAGAGCATCATAATGCACTGATCGAGGGGCCAAAACAAACTGACTAACAATGCTAACAGCATGAGCAATGTCAGATCTGGTGATGCAGAAATATACAAGCTGACCCACAATCTGTTTGTATCGAGTAGGATCTAGGAGAAGCTCATCATCTGTAGGACGAAGCTTCACATGAAGCTCAAAAGGAGTATCTGCACTATGGGTATCGGAGAGGGCAGCACGCTCTAAAATGTCAGCTGTATACTTCTGTTGAGAAAGCAGAATCCCACAATCACTTTGTACAATCTCAAGATCAAGGAAGTAGCGAAAAGTGTCGAGATCTTTCATCTGAAATTGTCGACTGAGGTGGTTCTTGACCAGAGTAATACCTGCGGAGTCATCGCCAGTGATAATCATGTCGTCAACGTACAGAAAAAGAATAACCCGGCCCTACGATGAGGATTGCACAAACATAGAGTAATCCTGGTGGCTCTCAACAAAACCAGCTACAAGAATAACGCTGTGAAAACGCTCAAACCAAGCACGAGGAGCATGTTTGAGACCATAAATAGCCTGTCAAAGACGACAAACATGCTGAGGAGAAGTGCTAAGACCTGGAGGTGGTTGCATATAAACAACCTCAGATAAATCATCGTGAAGAAAAGCATTATTTACGTCCATCTGAAAAAAGAGGCCAGCGACGAACAGCGGCAACAGCAAGAAGGGTGCGAACAGTAGTCATTTGAGCAACGGGAGCGAAGATCTCCTCATAGTCAATAGCATACTCCTGTGTAAAACCTCTGGCAACAAGACGAGTCTTATGTCGTTCAATGGATCCATCAGGGAGATGCTTGATCTTGAAGATCCATTTACAGCCGATAGGTGTAACGCCATCCGGAAGGGGAACAACATCCCAAGTCTGTATTTGCTCAAATGCTTGAAACTCCTCAGCCATGGCCTGCTGCCACTTAGAGTACTCGACTGCCTCTCGATAGGATCGGGGCTCATGATGAGCATGGATAGCGGTGAGATAAGCTTGGAACTGTGGAGAATAAGTACTCACGGATGCAAAGCCAAATCGGTCAGGTGGTCCAGAGTCAAAACTAAAGCGGGCAGGGGGATGAAGTTCACGCTGAGGGTAGCAAGTCGAGGGACGAGGATCCACATCAGAGGGAGGTGCGTCAACCGTGGAAGACGGAATATCAGGGGAGTCATCAATAGGAGAAGGTAGAGGAGACACAATAAGAGGAGAACTAGGAGAACTATGGGAGGTGGATGTAGGAGGTCCAAGAGAAGATGAAGAGCCAGGGGAATTAGCAGTAGGAGTGTCAAGAGGAGACTCAGGGAGAGCAGAACTAGGAGCTAGCTAAAGCACAACATACGGTCCAGGAAGAGGTAGAGACTCAATAGGAGAGACCTGAACAGGAGAAGGCACAGGAGGAGGGGAGGCAGTGGGTGTAGAAGAAAAATAGGGAACGTTCTCGACAAATGACACATGATGAGCGAGCCAAAAACGATCTCCAACAGGATCGTAGCAGCGATATCCCTTGTGTTCGAAACTAATCCCCAAGAATACACACTTGACTGACCGAGCCGCCAACTTGGTGCGTTGATGAGGAGGGGGAAGCACGAAACAAGTACATCCAAAAGTGCGAAGTCTGCTATAATCAAGTTTGAAAGAGTAAGGACGCTCGTGAGGAGTCATACCAGAGAGGATAGTAGAGGGAGTGATATTGATAAGATGAACAGATAAAAGAGCAGCCTCAGCCCAGAATGTGTTGGGGACTGAAGCAGAAAGTAAGAGGGAACGAGCGGTCTCAACAATATGGCGATGTTTTCTTTCAACAACACCATTCTGTTCATGAGTATAAGGGCAGGATTGCTGGAAGAGAGTGCCATGAAATTGAAGAAGAGAATGCATCGTGGAAGAGATATATTCTCGAGCACAATTAGACAGAAAGGTTTTGATACGAGTATGAAATTGGATGTGAATCATAGTGGTAAAGACCTCATATATCTTTGGGACCTCAGATCGATGACGTAATAAATAAATCCAGGTACAACAAGAATAGTCATCAATAAAACTGATATAATATAAAAAACCACTCTTTGACGTGATATGAGAAGGACCTTAGATATCAGAATGAACTAGCTCAAATGGACTAGAGGACTGATAATTACTAGAATGAAATGGAGTAGCAACAGATTTGGCTAGTTTACAGCCCTCACATACAGAAAGAGGAGAAAATGAAACACGACCCAAATCACCAGACTAAATAAGGTCTTTAAGACGAGACTCAGAAACATGACCTAACCTTTTATGCCACAAATCAGAATCAAAGTTGACGGTGCCACAGAAAACTGAGGGATCAGGTACAGGAAGATGAAGATACTCTACATAATACAGTCTGCCAATCTGACGACCAACACCAATCCTTTGCCCTGAACGTGGAGCCTGCACAAAACACCTAGAGGAGGTAAAAGTAACGGTGAATCCAGAACCACACAATCGACTAATAGACACAAGGTTCATGCAAAGGTCAGGAGCATGCAAAACAAATGGTAATGAAAGGCGGTCAGTGGGATGAGATGTGGTGGTGATCGATCCACACTGCGTGATGACTAAAGGAGAGCCATTAGCAGTATGAATCGAAGGTAAGTGTGAGGGTGCAGGTGAGCATGCAGTGAGGACAGAACTATCAGGCGTCATGTGATGTGAGGCACCCGAATCAAATATCCAATAAGCAGGAGTATCCGTAGTAGAAGACAAGGTAAAGGGAGTAGAAGAACTAGGAAGAGACTGCTGCAGAATCAGGTGGTCTATGCGCTGATTGATCTGGTCAAGCTTATCTGAGTGTGGCTGAACTGAGCCAATCGAAGTAGCAGTCGTAGCACCAACAGAATTAGATGATGTCCTCGTCTTTTCGGTCTATGGGGTTTCGTAGTAGGAGTGGCCCCTAGGATGCCCTCATAGATAAACGGCAAAGTGGACTTATAAGACACCACAGAATAGTGGCGTGTCTGAGGAGGACTTATAGCAGACTTTTTTTTTTTTACCAAACGATGATGTCGGAGACGAAAAATCGATCGAAACGGACCCCTGGAACACCTTAATCGGACTTCCGGGTAGGAGATGCTAGCCGATTTGGTGTTTGGAGATCCCGAAGCAGCGGTCGGAGGTGGCTAAGGGCTGCCGGAGGTAGTAGAGGGTGGCCGAAGGACTGCCGGAGGTGGTAGAGGGCCGCTGGAGGGCGGCCGAGGCAGCGGAGGGTGGCCGGAGGATTGTCGGAGGTGGCGAAGGGCGGCCGGAGGATCGCCGGAGGCGGCGGCAGGGCGGCTGGCAGTGCTGGAGGACGACAGTCGGCGGCGGCGGATGACAACCGGTGGCTGGGTGCATGTGCAAGCTGTCTGGCGCGGACTCGGGACAGGTGTCCGAGAGATCCGGGACAGGTGCCTGGGAGATCCGGGACAGCTATCCGGGGGATCCGGGACTGGTTTTCGAGACGCACTGGCGAGATGCGCTGACAGCTGGGAGTGTGGGTGTCCGGGAGCTGGCGAGCACGCGGTTCCGGGATTTCCGGTCGTGTTTACGCGTCGGGCATTGGGAGCGCGCACACGCAATTCCGGGGACATCGCGCCAAGATTCGCTGGATCGCGCGATTTTGCGCGTGTGGGTGTCCAACAGCTGGCACACATGCTATGCCAAGATTCCTGGACACGTTTCCAAGATACGCGAACGTGATTACACGTCGGGCACTGGAAGCGTGCACTGGCAGCACGCGGTGCGTTTCTGGCACACGAACGCTCGGGCAAGGGGACGTGCGGGTAGAGGCGCGCGCGGCTGGGCGATGCGTGGGCAGGCGTGCACGCGGCAGGCAACAGTAGGGCGGTGCTCGGGCAGGGACGTTTGCGGTAGGGCCAACACAGCGCTGGGTAGGTGCGCGGCGGGCAGGTACGCAGTGGGAAGGGCCGACGCGCGGCAGGGTGACGAGGGCAGGGCGCGCGCGGAAGGCAACAACATGGCCGCGCTTGAGCAGGGGCGCGTGCGGCAGGGCCAACACAGCGCTGGGCAGGTGTGCGGCTGACTGACAGAGGAAGCGCAAGGCAGCGCGCGCGGGCAGGGGCCGCGCAAGCAATTGCAGGGCAGCGGCAGGGCATGGCGGCGGCACATAGTGCACGTCGACGACAGAGCTGCAAGGCAGGGCGCACAACGGCGGCGACAACAGGCAGAGCTCAGCGACAACGTCGACGGCGGCGATGAAGGATTCCAAAAAATTCAGGGTTTTTGTGTTAGAATGAGAGAATCATTGTATTACACTTAGGGTTTAATCCCTTTATATACAAGTACACATAGAATTACATATGTAATACACTATGACATAACACATATAATTTAACAAATCCTTTTAAATTTTTTTTTTCTTTTTACTATAAAAAAAATACTTTCTTTGAAAATATCGATATATCTCACTAAAAACTTATGAAATAAGAAAAGATTTATTTTCCATAAATAAAAATATCTGGATTTAAATATTAATATCTTCTATCCTTGTAAAACATATAAACTGAAAAAGATAACAAGACATTTATGCCCCCGTTTGGTTTCAAGAATAGTCTCAGAATAAGTGGGAATTAATCGAAAAAAAACCTCAAAATGCGTGTTTGAAAAGTTAGAATAAATGAAAATAATCTATGGAATTAAGTTATTTCATGTTATTTAACCGACAAGAATATGTGAATTCACTATCAAATCAATTATCACATTTTATAAATCAAATATAACTATCATCATTTTTTTATTTTTTTATAAAATCTTAATCACACATTATTCAAATAAAAAAAAACTTTATTATTACGTTTTTTTTAACAAAAATAATACAAAACACAACAAAAACAAAATATCCTTTTATTCTTATTTATATTAAGATAGCAATGAAACTCGGAATAACCTAATTCTTTATCCAAATGTTGACAGTCATTGCCCAAAAAAAAAACTCGCGCGCATGTGAGCCCTCCTTAATAGCGATTGACAGTTGGACGTCGTAAACACACACACACACACAGAGACTGCGCGAGCGAGCGAGTGAGCGAGATCTGAAGCCATGGATCTCTGGAGCCGTGCGAAGGTCTTCGCGGAGGAGGCCGCGAAGAGGTCCACCGAGATCTCAATAGAGGCCGCGAAGAGGTCCCAGGAGCTCACCAGGGGCGCCGCCAGGATCTCCCAGGATTTCGTCTCCGAGACCTCCAAGCGCTCCAAGGAACTCGCGGTGGAGGCCTCCAAGCGCGCTGAGGCCATCACATCCGAGGCCCTCAAGATCGCCGGCGACATTCCCTCCCGGATCCCGATCCCGCCCTTGCCGTCGCCGTCCCCACCTGCGGCGGTGGAGGCGGATCTGGTGAGGTTAGGCGTGACGGACGAGTTGAGGGAGTTCGTGAAGGGGATCGATTTGAGTACATTCCGTGATTTCCCCATGGAAGGTCGATTCATCTCTCTCTCTCTCACGCGCGTGTGTTCTGTTGTTGAATTGGTGTTTCTTTGATTTGTAGATGAACCGGAGATGTCGGAGGTGCCGACGGTGTCGAATGTACGGCAAGATCTCACTGAGTGGCAGGCGAAGCATGCGATGCTCGTTCTCTCATCGGTCAAGGTATTGTCTGTCTTTCTTTTACTTGGATTCGTCGTCTGGTTCTCACATTGGTGAATTTTAGGCAAGATTTCTTTGTTTGTGATTTTTTTCTTTCTTAAATGCCCTTGCTGAAGTGAATTCTAGGTTACCAAAAAAAAAAAAAATTCTAGGTTTTTATAGTATGTGGTTTTCACTATTGCCATCCTTTTGGACAAGCTATGTTAGCCTTGTATTTGTATGTAGCGCTTCTTATGATCAATTATGGACAAAATTGTTGGTATCAAATACAGACTAACAGAAGTTCGCACGAAGCACTTTTAAAACGCCTAATAGAGTGATTTTTTTTTGGAGTGAAAAGTGGTTTCCACCAAACTGGACAAAAAGGAAAATAAGTGGAGAAACAGGACAAGGGAGTGGTAGTGTGATACATGAGAAATGGATCATGAATGTATACCAGCTTAAGATATCAGATAATACTCCACAATGAAGCGTCCTGCAGAAATTGAGATTTGATTTTCAGCCTTCAAGATATACTTGCTCCAGACCCTCAGTAGATAGAATAGATGAAATAAAGTGTTGTCAATGTAGGAATGTTTGTTTTGGAAAAAGCTAATTTGTGGTAATAAAATAGAATGGCGATGAGTGATTGATGCATCTATTTTTCATTAATTTTTAAGGGTATTTATTTGATTTGTAGTATTACCAGTGGTGAAAAAATCGTATAAATCCTAATCCATGTTTCAGGTGAGCTAGTTATACCACTGTTTGGGAATTAAAAAGGGCATTCTCAGAAATATTTCCCACATCTTTGTTGCCAAATGGTATTAGAATATCACTTCAGCTTTATATCATGATGATGCGTACCACAGCCAAAGGGAGCCATAAAGTATTAAGCGAGTAACGATCATATAATTATGAAATGAACTTGCCGTTAAAACTTGATATAAGTGGCATATGCAAGCAAGGGCGGAGCCACGTTGGGGCGAGTGGGGGCAGCTGCCCCCACTCAGTTTTTTTTTTATTTAAATTTATTATATACCCCTAAGTGAATCTTTAAAATTACCCCAAATCTATAATCTATATGCATACAAGGGCGGAGACACGTTGGGGCGAGTGGGGGCAGCTGCCCCCACTCAGTTTTTTTTTTATTTAAATTTATTATATACCCCTAAGTGAATCTTTAGAATTACCCCAAATCTATAATCTATATACATATATCATGTCTAAAGAGAGATGATGTAGATAGTTTCTCCAACCAGGGCCATTTTGTAATTTTGCTCTGGTCATTAATGCAAGCACACACGTGGAAAGGTTTCCATGGCTTGCTTTTTTTTTTCTCTTTTTTTTTTTGAGGGGATCAGAATGTGTGAAGTGAAATGGAAATGGTGAAGTGGTTCTTTTTGTAATAAGCCCACACAAAGGTGGAAAGGTTTGCATGGCTTGCTTTTTTTTTTTTGGGGGGGGGGGGGTTCTTTTTGTAATGGAAATGTCAAAGGTGGTTCTTTTTGTAATAAACCCACTTCACGTGAAGCGATCTCTTAGACTTGTTTCTAATATTTGTTTTTCACACGTGGATCTTTAGTATTTCAAACATGTCCATGTCCCTTTTTTTTCATGAAAAAAAAATGGAAATGCTAGAATTAGAGTGAAAGTATGGCTTGTTCAGGGCTTGATAATTGATTTTTTAACCGGGTCCTATGAGAATTTTTAAAGTGGGGCTTCATATATATTTACAAATTAGATACATAATATTTTATAATAATTTAAAAATCTAAAAACAATTAAAAAAAGTTAAATTTTAATTGAATGAAAATTTATATAAATCTAAAAAATACCTAAAAAGGGTGTGAGCATCATTTAATTTAACTAATGGGAAGGAGAGAGAGATTTACTTAGAACTAGACGTTGGAGAGAGATCTTGAAACTGAAATACCTAGAGAAAGGGTGATTTGTCATTATAATTTGATATTTGGGGAGAGAAATTTTAAGCTTGATTTTGAGAGAAAAAGTGTATTGGAAGAAACTAATACACTATGAAAAATCATGGCACATCACCATCTTTTTATTTTTTTTCCATTGACGGTTCTTGGAGTCCATCCCTAGGTTGGGGGCCCTAAGCAAATTGCCTTGGTCATTTCTCACCCTGGGTTTATTTATGAGATGGATGAACTCATCAAACTTGGCTGATGTGTGCTTTTGAGGTAATTTTTTTTTTTCTTGACAATCACTTCAAACCTCTTATTTCCAAAACATCAAAATTTGAATACCTAGCCAATTTATATATAAATTAATTGATAAATGATGTTAGAAAATCTCAAGATTTATAAATGAGCTTTAATGACTTTAATTTTTGTTCTTTAATTATTGTAAGAGTATTATTATTATTATTATTATTATTTGTACATCCCTTGTAATTTTAGGTTCTTGAAAAAAAAATTTAAATATTGTAGTTGAAGTTCGCCCCCCCTAGAGTGAATTCCTGGCTCCGCCACTGTATGCAAGGCAAGATTATGTCGGCATTTTCTTTACCTATTTAGATATGGTTCAAGGACAAGTTTAAAATTCAGATAACATGTTAAAAGTGACAAAAAAAGAGCTATTATAAATCATTGTGTCCAAATCACAAGTTCTTTTGATGGCAAGATAACAATCACTCTATTAAAAATTAAAATTTTATCTTATATATTTTTCATATTTTAGGTGGCGTGTAACAATCGCAAATTTCTATCATTGCAGATATCTTCAGTTCACTCATGTTTCTCTCTATTGAAAACGGAGGCATCTAATCTAGGTTTTAGTTGATTTTATTTTTAAAGAATTGATTTGACTTCTATGTTGAGACTTTAATTGCAGGAAATTTCAAAGTTCAGGTATGAACTATGTCCACGTCACATGAAAGAGAGGAAATTCTGGCGGATATATTTTGTACTTGTGCACAATCATGTGGCTCCGTAAGTAATTTATTTTTCCAATTGGGTTTAGTTTTCTTTGTAGATCATCTTCATCAGAGTTCCACTAATATTAACCTATTGTATTTGGATATTTATAAATATGCATGGTGTCACCTTTGAAAATAACACATGGAACATCTTAAAAGCATGATATATGATGCTCTTCAACAAGAAATTTACCATTTATTGTAAAATTGTTGCAGTCAATATTGACACAACTATACCAGAAACTCATGAATTGTCAACATTTGGAATTAGGTATGAAAAACAATATATGGAAGAGGGTATGCTGAAGTCAGCACAACGAAAGCAGGAGGATGAGGTAAAGGAAAATTCAACCAAAGGATCAATTTCAAAAACTGAAGTGACTGAAAAGCCTGAAACAAAGTTGCAAAATAGGACTTCAACCCCATCAACCACAGAGCAGGACCTGGATGTATTTCTTTTGGGGGATCTTGGAAGTGATGATGAGGGTCCAGGTATGCTATTCATATCAATATCCATTCTATTACTGAATAGGAGAGAAAAAAACTGCGCTCCCTTGTTGTTTCTCATTCACAATTTATTAAGCAGATTTGTAATTACAAACTCCTTTCAATTTTGATAGACGGTGGACTTTAAAAAGAGATGTATGTCTCAGCCACCTATTAAAAATTATATGTTACTTGACTGTATTGATGATCTTCTTGAATTATCCAGGTAATGATGGTGGTGATGACAAAGGCAATGATGATGATCTTGACAAGATGTTGGATAACTCAGTAAGTATAAAACTTCTCATGTATTCAATTTCCAATCTTTCTTTTGTTTGCCTAGATTCTTGTTATAGCCAACTAAGCCAAGACTGTGTTGCAACTTGCAATTCTTGAAACAATACCATCACCCACACAGGGCTGGCTCTTTGGCTAGAGCTATGGGTTTGCTCCCCTTAGGTCTAGAGTTCGAATCCTCCCAGGTTTACCTAATGCACATGGTGGGTGATTCTGTGCATTCAGGGGTGTTCCAACTAATGTGGTTTCCTTGTCACACACACAAAAAAAAAAGAAAAAAAAGTACACCACTCTCTCCATTCAGGGAAAGTATGAGTTGCATGTTGAAGATAACCAATAAACATGCAAAAGCAACCACCTTTTGAGGTCATCAATGGACATATTTCATTTATGCCCATTTATACTCACATCATATTCCACAATGGTTTTGCAATTTTCTTTAGGAATACAAAGCCCAACTATCATCGTGCTTGTAGGCCTTTTTATCTATTTTCACACCCATTCTAGTGTCATTTATCCTCCACTAGGCCACTAGTAACATACACTGCTAATTCTTTCTTTTCTGGCTTCGGCCACATTAATCTATTCTCCATTGACTAGTCTTTTTTTTCCCCTCTGCTACTCATTTTTGCTACACTTTATATTAATTTGGTGGTCACTGTTATTCCTTTCCATGGAGAGAGCTTACCTTATTTTTGTTGCATTAAAATCTCTTTATAAACTCATTCAATTCGTATTGGACTCTGTGCACACCTTATATGGAATACTTGAAAAGTTGTGAGACACATACATATAAATATAAGATGATACGCGTTCCATATATTCTATGTATGATAATCTGAAAATCTCATTTTGAATGTGTTAAATTGCTCTATGGACCAGTTGAATATATGCTTAGTAGAATTCAGAAGAGAAATCAAACTACAAAATTCTCATCATGCTGAACCTCTTTCTGCATTTGCAGGTCATATAAAGCGACGACGATAACAATGATAAGAACACAGCAAAATAGCATAGATGGAGAACAGAAATATCAGCCTGCGATGAGTTTAGTTTCTGGAAAAAGTTCTTCACAGTGCAGATTAGTTCGATCCATTTGTTATACAAAACAAATAAATATTTTGATTTCAACGTTCTTTAGGTTAAGTTTTGGTGGGTGTTTGTGATGGTAATATGTGGCTTATACTGGTGATATAAATTTGAGAGAGCATTTCATTGTACATATTATTTCAGTGTCTCATTTTGATTTATCATTCTTTCATTGGGTCATTGCCTTCAGTACTGTTTTTGTCTGATTAAGTAAGGTTTTTTTGAGACCTATAACTGTTTGATGGTGATTAGAATACATTTTCTGTTTGTTTTTCTTTTAACTATTTTTTATTGTAAAACGTCGTAATAAAGTTTTTACTATTTGGTTGATTATAAATAAACTGTGAATGAGGGGTGGATAATGAATTATAAAAAATAAATAAATCATATGAGCCCCCTAATTTATAAGATGCAATTATAAGTGATTTAACATGTGGGTTCTCTTGTATTAGTGGAATAGATTAGACTCCATTTCTGATTTGTGAATTATCGGTTGATAGGAAAACAAATATGAATTTCATTTTTTATTCAGATCTGGTTGGTGTATACGAGGTGAATTCATGATTTTTTTTCTTCTGTGCGATCTAATTCTGGTGCAAACAGAAATTGATACATCCAGGTTAGGTTTTTTCAGATCCCAAAAATTATAATATTTTACGATTTTTTAGTTTTCAGATGGATTTGAAAACAAACATTGAATTTTATTTTTGTTTCAGTTCGATCGGTGGAGAAGAAAAGAATTTAATTCATTTAGTTTTATTTGTGATCAGTTTGTGGTGCAAACAATGGTGATCCATTTAGGTTAGTTCTTTTTCGATCTGAATAAATTATGTTGATTTTGATATTTCATTATTCCTTTGAATTATCATATACATCTATTGAATCTGAATTTAATTTTAAATTCAGATACATGGCCTGTATCTTGATTTATATATATTGTTGTGTACTAGGTATGATCTGCATAATCAATTTATGATTGTGTGTTTGTGTATAATTATGCATAATGTGTCATTCATTATATTTTTTTGCTTTGTATCAGCATTATTCAACTCATTCAAATTTAAGATTTTCAAATACAGTGCACATTCACTTGTATGAAATGTGTATTTGATAATTCAAATTTCAGATACATCTGTATCTGAATTTGATATCCAGCCCATTTTGAAGGTTGTTATTTATATTTCTATGGATTTAATTAATGTATAGTTGATTAATATCTAATTGCTTATTGTTGGTATTTTGAAGACCTTTTATGAATTTTTTGTGCAGTGCTCAGTAGCATGTAGACCATAATTGTACATTTGAATTTTCAGATATATTACTGTATCTTAATTTGATAATATGTGGTTGATGTTCTGATTTTTCTCTAGGCAATGATAGTGATTTTATGGAGGACACATGCAAAGACTTAATTCATTTGGACGACATCAATGATTTATGTTTTATAGAAACTAGTTTGCCGAATGAATTGTTTGTTGTGGCTGAACAGCAAAATGTGTACGAGATGCAACTTGTTTTTGAAGATACGGAAATCGCGGCAACAAAAGAAACTACCGTGAAGCTTTAGAAACAAGTTGATGAACATGGTTGATTAACATGTTTTATACAACAATTTCAAATACAGTTGATTCATATACATAAAGTGTTTACAAAAACATTAAGGCATTTTCATTAAGGGATTTAGATATGTTTTATAGAACATGAGTACAACATTTCAGATACAGTTGAGTATTCCAAATTATAAGTTTGAAGATATTAATACACCATATATTTTGATTCACGGCACATACAACTTCTTAATAGCATGTAGTGTGACTAATGGGATCTCTGTTTCAACATAATTGCTTCGGATTCAGATATATTTGGATAACAGGTTTTCAGATACATATATAGTTGATTCAGATACATAAATTGTTTAAAAAAACATTAAGATATTTTCATCAAACCAATATATTCTAATTATCAAATATAAGATAATGATATATGATCTACATGAGTAGGTGGTCAGAGTTGGCGGTGCTCTTTTTATGTTTGGACTACACAATTTTATTCAACAAGGCCATGAAATTTAATGTGTAGCCTTCAAGCTTGTTAGATGCAAAATGAATTTCATTAAGATATTAGAAAAGGGATATTACATCATTTGTACACATGTATAACCTTCAGTAACAAGATTTTGGAAAGGGATGTTAAAGTGAATGGAACATGATCTAACTTTTCCATCACCTGTCTTTTAATATCAGAGCATTATTAGTTTAGAATAACATGATTGCAATGCCTGGGAGAGTAACATTTCTCCACTGGTTTCATCATATTGATGAAGCGGGGCTTACTTTCCCCCTAAAAATCTTACATGCATGTAGAGGATCAGTCATTGGAGTGAAATTGCAGTAAACAAAGTGAAATAAAGGAAAAAATTTGTGTTTTTTTAGCCTTTTTATAAATTTTATCTATATTTTATTCTCTTTGATGGCTTTGAGTTCCAGAGAAAGTCTTTTCCATCTTCAATTAGTCCCTCTCACCTAAGGATAATAGTGGGATCTTGTCCTGATCTGACCTATTTGAAAAAGTTTGTCACCCTAAATCTCAAACCCTAACCCGACCCTTCTTAACTCGAGGAAGATACGGGATGTGGAACGGGTTTAAAATTCAAACGAAAAAACCATCATGTCCCGTTTACCCTATGAAATCACTTATATATATCAAAATTAGTATAGTACATAAATAAAATCAATCTATCATATATTATTATTATAATTGATAAAATGCTTAAACATGCACTAAATAATAATATGTAAAATATAAAATAAAGATAATTATTTAGTTGATAAACTAAAAATGAATTAAAAATATTTGAAAAACTAGAATTTTTAGATAATTTTTTTTTCAAATGGGATGGGACAAGACTGGATTTGGATGGAATAATCAAAGGGGATGAATGAAGGGGTTTTGTTGGGGTTTGGAAAAGCTGCCTAGTTGAGAGAGAGGGTGAGAGGGAGGGTGAAAAGAGAGAAAAAGTTGATGCAGAAGCTCTTATACTTAACACAATATAATGCGAATCTATTATATCTATATATTAATGAAAAGTGTTTTCAATTGTACCTAACACAATTTTACACATTGATCTTTAATAAAAGTATATTATTATTCAAAACTAATTTTTAGTCTACTATTCTTATCGTAGAAACACTTCAGGGATATTTAGGGTAATCCAAACTATGTCATGTCATGAGGTTTACGAGGGGTCTACGAAATGGGGCTTGTTAATCATTTTCCTAAAAATAATAGTAATAGAAACTTTGCAATATGATTATCATTAACTATGTGCATACCTCAATCTCTTTGAGACCCATATATATTTTATTTTTCTTGTGAGAGGATTGTTGGTGTATCTATTTCAACTAAAGGAAATGAAAATAGACAATGTTCGAACTGGGGAAAGGAAAAATAGGAGAAACAAATCAAAGTGTAAAAACAAGCTAACAAGAAATGGGACCCAAACTTTGGGACCCATATGTTATATCCTTTACATACGTGATGCTTTCATGCGGTCCGAGTTTGTCTAATTGTTGTTGCATGCTATGTTATTTTTTGTGTGTTTTGCTTTTAAAAAAAAAGTATTAGTACTGCACTTATTTCTGGAATACATTGGTAGGAGATAAATGTCGGGATAAGTGGCAAGATAAAAAGTTAAAAGAATAACTAATCTCGCTATTAGGAAAAGAAACTAGGATAAAGTGAGAACAATTCTCAGCATTTTGGATTGAAAATTAAGATTTTTTTTTCCACCTAAAGGTTAGTGTACTTAGGATAACATTTTTCCCTGTTTTTTCTTGACCTTTACAATAGTGAATGAGGACCCTTAACTTATCTTCAAGATCTTATCCATTTGGTAAACTAGGCCTTGGTGTTCTCTATGTGTTATTTATCTGTTTATTTGTTTTACTTATTGTGTATCTTGGTGGATGCATAGTGGTTAGGCACTAATTCAGTTTGAATATTGTGTTATATATTGTGGAGCCTGATGATGTGCGCAGAGAATTGTTGGCACTACGCAGGGTCGAACGGGGATTTTTCATTAGGATCTAGGGTTTTTATCTTAGGTGTGACCATTGTAAAAACTTCTCATTGATAGTGGATTGATCTCTGGTGTGCTCCGTGGACGTATGCAAGATTTGCCAAACCACATAAATTTTTTATGTCTTTGCTTCGATTTGTTTGTTTATTTCTTTTGATTGATTGCATCCCAAGATTTCAAATCGTAACATATTGTTCCTCTAGATCTTGAACTACATCTCTATTTGAGGACTAATTGCCTGTTATTTTTCATTTTGCGATGTGGTATTTAACCTGCCTTTTTTTTTAATGCGTGGTGCTTCTTCGAACGAGGGTCGGTCACCTTTAGTTTTCTAAATGTGACTTTGAGGTTCTGAGTCTGTAATGCAATTACCCTTTTGGTCCATTTTCCAATTAAATCTGGGTCTTTAGAGAGATATGATGGTTTCCTAATAAGAATGTGGATGTTGGCCTGATTTGGAGTTAGCTTGGCACCACTCTAATTTGTTATGCTCTTCAAGTCAGATCTTTATGTCGTATCACTGCATCATTCAATGAGGAGGCTTCTGCACAAGCAGCTGCAGCTAGTGTGGAAATTGGGGGTCCAACCATGTAATGATTCTATATGCTTGCTGGTTTGGTTTCACTTCATTAATAGTTTGGTTTCCGAAATTTAAGGATGGATTGACTGGACTTGGAAAGGTACTCTCCATATTTTTTCGTTCTGTTTCTCTCTTTCTTTCAGTTAATAATCTCCATGCAAGTCTTTTTTTTCTGGAAGTAAGGGGCAAAATCTATGCACACACTTGAAACATTGTCCAAGAACCTTGCATATGTTTTTAACATTCCCTCAACAAAATTTTATGGTGATAATAAAAGCTCTTAGCAGAAGTGACCTTAAAAAAATTTGTGCTTCAGTAAAATAGTCAATAAAGGATGTACAAACCTCTATAACTGATGACCTCTTGCATCACTTTCCATAGAGACCTTGTTAAGATGGCTCATTCTATGCAAATAATATTTTTTTTAGTGAACTGACCAAATATTTTCTTGGATTAATCATATGAAATTTTCCTGCTCATAATTTCATTTTTTTCCTATGCCAAAAACTTGTGTTTGACATTATTTCTGGTCTTATTTGGTTTGTAGTAAGAAATTTTTGTTTGAGAAATTTATCTTAAATGAAATTGTTATACAAACTAGGGAAGTTTGTATGAAGCTTGTTTAGCGATCCAGGGAGTCATGAAAGACTGATAAGTAGATATCTTGATCGGTATGTTTGATAAGTAGTGAGGAATGTTCATCAAGCCAGAATGCATACATACATACATACATATGTATACATGCATTTGCACCAATTTATATATACCTTAGCTTCTAGTAAAATCAGTTCGAACCTATCATGATTGACTTTTTTTAACTTTTCAAGATGTGCCCTATAACCAACCCCGTATTGATTGTTAGAACTTGTTGCGGCATCTTGTGCAGCAAAGATATGATGA
Source organism: Acorus gramineus (assembly GCA_030737835.1). NCBI lineage: Eukaryota > Viridiplantae > Streptophyta > Magnoliopsida > Acorales > Acoraceae > Acorus > Acorus gramineus. The sequence continues at coordinate 7,189,621 of CM060850.1, forward strand.
ATGGGAATGCCCTTAGGAAATAGTTCTGGGTACATATTGTTGGTGGCAGATTTGATGATTTCGAAATTGTCGTTCAGATTTTGTCTTTGTCAATAAAATATAAACTCTTATCTATTCTTGGTAGAAAGTGATGGTAAGAGGTCGATTTCATAAGGAGACTATTATAGCAAACGAGTAAAAATAAGATATTATCAATTCTTGACAAAAAGTTTTAAAAACAAAATATCAATGATTGATTTAAAAAAACTATTATAAAATCTAAAGTTGAAATCAATATATAAAAAAAACCACTAAGGATTGGAAATCCACTCTATGAGTATCGTATCGTGAAGATTCTTTCTTTTGCATTTGATGTAAATAAAATATTTCAAAAGCAGTTCACTTCTATTTGATTTAAAAATAAGGTTTATAAAGCATCAACTGTATCCCATCTAAATAGAACAACGGAAGATTTAAATATACCTATAATCAAAAGAAATTTGAGTTAATTTCAGGGGGACTTGAAAATCAACACTAACTTATTCTCACATATTCTGAAATAGCTATACCCATTTATTCCTTGTAACAAACAATCTTTAAGCTCATTCATCCCTATTACACTCTATTTATATAGTCCAGATTCAGTCATGCTTAGTATCATCGATACCATCAAATATTGAACTGCTCTATCAATGAATCGAACTACACAGTTTAATAATCAAACTGCACAGAGAGTGATAACATACCTAACAATTGACTCTGCAATTCAATTCATAGACTGTGTAGTTCGATTATTTGACAGTGTAGTTCGATTATTTGACAGTGTAGTTCGGTATTGATCCACACCCTTATTTACAATACCCATAGAGAAGCTAAAATAAATTTAAGGAAATATCATGTACATTTTAGTCATTTAATTTTTGGCGCGAACGATGCCCTTCTTATGAACGTCGTCGACAGCAACGTCTCTCTCCGGCTTCCGAAAAAACACACGATGTTGCTATTTTGTAAGAGAAGGTCGATTTTACCCCTCTCATTCCTCATATTCCCCAACCTGTCCTCCTCCCCCTTCTCCTCCTCCTGCAAGAACCGCCGCCCAATCCCCACCGACCCTCCGGTCCCGAAGCGGATCCCCACCTCCGTCACCGTCCACGGCGCCACGTGGACGGACGACTACCACTGGATGTCCAGAACCAACGATCCCGATCTCTCCGACCACCTCCGCCGCGAGAACGCTTACGCCGACGCCTTCATGGCCGACACCGCCGGTCTCCGGGGGCGATTGACGGCCGAGATGGAGGGGAGGATCCCTCAGAGCGTCTCCACCCCTCCTGAGCGTTGGGGGCCTTGGTCAGTCCTCACTATAGAAAAACCCTAGATTCAATTGATATAAGCTTTGGAAACCCTAATTCATGTTGTCTGTTTTGGGACAGGTTGTACTATCAGTATGTACCGGAGGGGAAGGAATACCCCGTCCTTTGTCGGAGACTGGAAAGGCAGAGTGGTTGGGTGGGAAGGGTTTTGAGTTTGATGGGGAGAGAGGAGGAGGAGATATTGCTCGACTGGAATGAGATTGCGGAGCAGTTTGGTTAGTGTGTTTGTGATTTGGTACTTTTTTTTTTGGTTTTGATGTTTGTATCAAGTTTGAGTTGTTGATGAAATTGTTCTAAGATTTTTGTGAAAGAATTTGTTGGTATATTTTTTAATGTGTTTTTAGTGTTTGAAATTTAAACACTTTACCCACGTTTTGTTCGTGGATGACTTATCCGAGCATAAAATTTTTATATAGGGATAGGGATAGAGGAGAATTAAATTTTTTTTTTTTTTTTAGTAAAATTTTTCATTTTTTTTAAATCATACCTCATGCGTACCTTTCTTCAAAAAAGACAAACATATACCTTTAAAATTCTCATGCCTATATGAAGTATATACTCCAATGAAATGAATGATATCATTTACTGAAAATGTAAAAAAATTTCAATGAGGTATAACACAATCCTCCAATGAATTTTTAGGTTTCTTGAATTGCCATTAATGCCTCTTGCAATTTTCTTGTCTGTTTGAATTCATTTTTCTGATTTGAAAGTTAGATTTTGTACATTGATCTTTCATGTAGGATACAATCTAATAAGAGCAAGGATATAAACACCCCCCCTCCCCCTAAAAAAAAAAAAAAAAAAACTGTCTAATTTTTTTAATATGACAGCCATAATCTTGGTGTTTCTATCTGATGAAATTATATGGGGTTGTCAATATCTTGTACTTTACTGAATAAATATAATAGATATCTCTGTTAAAATTATCTTCCAAGTGAAGTTTTCTTTCACTTTGGCATACCTGTTTGATGAGATTTTAGTTTTTTTTCTAATGGCATTGATGCCTCCTGTCCTTTTCTTATCTGTTTGAATCCATTTTCCTGAGTTGGAAGTTCGTTTGTACATTGTTTCTTGCATGCAGGTTATGTTCATGTAGGCACATGTCGTGTATCTCCTGATCACAAATTCCTTGCGTATACTCTGGATATAACTGGTGGGGAGTCATTTGTGCTTCAAGTGAAGAACCTTGAAACTAAATCAATTATCATGAAGTCAAGAATTGAGCAGGTTGTTAGCTTGGCATGGTCCACTGACAGCCATTGGCTGTTGTACTCAGTTTGCGATGACACCCAGCGTCCATACAGGCAATTCACTCTCATATTAAATATGGATCTGTTTATATTAATTTGCATCATCAGCTCCTTAAGTTATGTTGTTTTGCAGGGTACTGTGCATGGAATTGGGATCAAATGTGGCAGATAGTTTGCTTTATACTGAAAATGATCCGCAATTTTGTGTGGACATTACAAGTACAAAGGATGGAAGATTTATAACGATAAACTCCAATTCGAAGTCTTCTTCTGAGGAAGGTCACCTACCTCTCATTCTTTTTTTTCGACGAGTAATATAATCAGTATTGGTATAAGTTTTTTCTAGTTCATTGTCCTTATGAGGTTGCCATCTTATTTTGGTGCAGATTTATGTCATAGATGGATCTAACTTACAGAATAGATTTTGGCCTGTGAAAAAGCGTGTTCCTGGTGTACAGTACTTTTTGGAGCACCACCATGGATGTTTTTATGTGCTTACAAATGCTCCATCTGAATATGCTGGCTCCTTTGCTGGACATTATTACATCGCCAGATGTAAAGATGAAGAATTACAGCTAGCCAGTTGGCATGTAAGTTTCTTTACTTGCACATAGTAGAAGGTCAGGCTCATAGCATTAATTGATGTGTCTATTTTTTTTAAAATATATCCGTATATAGTGTCATGTAACATCGCTGTTTTATCTATAACGATGATAAAAAAAATTGTTTGTAATTGTGAGTTTTACCTACTTCAGTAATGCATACTTCTCCGGGATATAGACATTATGTATATGTTGTGTCAAAGGCTATATATAATGCATCTCTCCTAAGAATTTTTTGGTTTTAAATGTTGTGATAGTGCAGAGAGAGATTGGTTTTATGTTTATTTGGGACCTGTAGTTGGTGTTGTGGTGCAATTTAAGTCTCATTCTTTTTATTCTAAAGGCTCAGAATTTTATTGAATTAAAGAACTTTTGGAGTGTAAATTTTCTTGTAGTAATAGGATTAGGAGAGATTTTACCAAAATTAATTCTCAAGAATTATCCCAAGGAGATGCTTACAAAGAAAATCCTCAATTGTACAAACTTCTATGGAATCAGGATTGTTTTTGTTGAAGTGAATGTATTTCTTTCTAGTTGTTTAACTGATTAATAAGTATCATTTCAACTGAAAGCGAAGATATTATAACATTGACCTGCTATGTTGTCCACTTAAGATACGTGGGCAGCCACAGGAAGCAATATTTCATGCCTCAGAATCTTTTTTTTTTTTTTTTTGAGATAAGGAAAAGCTCTCCAGCTGGAATTTATTGATTTATAATTGAAATGAAGATGCTCAGATTGATTTGTGGCAACTAGGAAGTATAGATTAGACATTTGTTTAATAAAAAAACATTTAGAATATCTATAATTGAAACATAAAAATTTATGGCCCATCCTTCACAACATCCATTGCACAACCTTTGACGCTGTCAGAGACAAATCTCTTGAGAATGATCAAACAATTGATCTTGATTCATTTGTAAGGGAATCTTTTAAATAATGATTTCATATTTTATTTCTTTAGTGGAATCAAAGAAGTTTCATGTTGTTAACGAGTTTTTTTCTATGCATTATGCTAAACACTTATAATTAAATAGTTTTTAAAAAAAACACTTATAATTAACTGATAAGAAATTTCTCCTGCTTGCTGCTAAGTTTGCATATTTATTTCTGAATCTTGTTTTTCCTTTTTTGGTGGAAGATAATGTCTCCGACTATTTATGAAATGGATGACTACATGACATTTCAGGATGTTATATTACCAGGCCAAGATGTGACATTTCAAGATATGGATATTTTTGATGGACATCTAGTGCTTTTTCTTCAACGCTGTGGTGTACCGATGCTTTGCTCCATAGATATGCCTATTGATGGCAACATAAAGGTATATGTGACGATCTTTTGTTGATCTTTCTTATGTTATTAGCTAATTTGTACTAAGATCTTGATGGTTGTTCGTTGACTTTTAAGAATTATAGATGCCCCCCTCTTCCCACCTGGTCCAGATTTTTTCAAACTCATATTACCAACCTAAATTGCAGAACTAATAGAGTTCATTTCCACACCTGCCAACTTGTCTAACTAGAGATTTTATTACTGGTTCTAGTCCCTGTAGGGACATTGGAGGAAGAAGCATGCAGTGATAGACACAGGGATCTGTCAAATCCCCATGCCCATTATATCTTCTGCTTCAGCTTTTCTTGATCATGCATATATGTGATACGCTATATGTGAATGCGGTTTCATATTCATCACCAATGTTAATATGATTGCTTCAATTTTATATTAAATGATTTAAACTTTTTGTAGAAACTGACAAATCTGGAGGATTTCAGTCCATGGTACTTTCCTGTGCCATCGAATTTGTGCAGCATTCTTCCTGGATCAAATCATGATTATATGACATCCATTTACCGTGTCGTCCTTTCATCTCCAGTGGTACTCGTTCTTCCTGTCTCTCAGCTTTGATATCATCTTCTATACATGGCTGTTGTTTTATTTACTGAAACCTTTGGTTCTGTGATTGTCAAAAGACAATGGAGAGCTTTGTTGCATCAGTTGTGTTGAAAGATATGCATATAGCTTAATTTGAATGGGATCTTGATTGATCTTTTTTTTTTTCATGGCTATTCATTTCTATTATACATAGATAGTTTTATTGTTTCTTAAAGTAGGCCCTTCCTAACCAAATAAGTTGCCTCGCATGCTATATAGGTAGATGCATCTGTGATTCCATATCTGAGTTAGCAAGATTCATACCTCCGCCTGCTCTTGCTATGAAAAAAATAAAGAAGTTTAGAAGATAGGGCATTGATATCTTTGATAAGCCTTATGTCATTCTTAAAGTAGGCCCTTCCTAACCAAATAAGTTGCCTCGCATGCTATATAGGTAGATGCATCTGTGATTCCATATCTGAGTTAGCAAGATTCATACCTCCGCCTGCTCTTGCTATGAAAAAAATAAAGAAGTTTAGAAGAGAGGGCATTGATATCTTTGATAAGCCTTATGTCATTCTTTTCACTCAGAAAAAACAAAAAGGCCTTATTTCATCCTTCTACTGTTGATGGTTTTTTTTCATGGTTAAAGGTCTCTGTAGCATCTGTAATTTTTGGACACATAGGGGAAAGATAATACATAGGGAGGTGACACTTGTTTGTTGCAACAAATAGATGCTTCATTAGCTTATGAATTATGCAAAGACTGTAGTTTGTATGGCATTTAGTTCTTCGTATATATCTTCTGCTTTGTAACAGATGAAATTACATTGATTTTTGGGGGTGGAACATAAGTAAAATGATGTGAAAACTTGTGTTGCGATTATTTGGCTGACTTCATGTCTTTCAGCAATTTAAGTATGCAGGTTGTTTCTTTTTATTTCCTCGACTTTATATTGAACTTCTTGCGTTTGATCTTGGCTTGGTAATATCATTTAGGTGGTATGGTCATCCAGGGTGCGACTTCTAGAATTTATGATTTTTCTTGTGAAAAATTGCAGATGCCAGATGTGGTAATTGACTATGATATGGTAAAGCGGACATTTAGCATCGTCCATCGGGAGGAGGTAGTAGGTCTGACTAGCAATGTCAATTCAAGTTCTGATCTTGCAAATGTGCAAACAACGAGCAAACATCTTCAAAATGTAGGAAACTCCCAGAGTTGGAGTGATTTTATAGGAGCATTCACCTGTGAAAGGAGAGAAGTTATTGCCCATGATGGTGTTAGGATTCCATTAACAATTTTATACTCTCAAAAAATTCTTCGAGATGGTTCATCTCCTGGGATATTATATGGTTATGGAGCTTATGGAGATGTTCTTGATAAAAGCTGGTGTTCTGACCGCATTAGTTTGCTTGATCGAGGTTGGGTTATAGCATTTGCTGATGTCAGGTACGAAGAACACCCTTTATTGATGCCAATTAGATTATACTTACTGCTACAAATTTTTCCATATCAACTTTTATGTGTCTATTTATGCATCCCCATTCATTTCAACATCTGCTGTTACTGTTAATAATATATTGGCCATATTGAATCAGAGATAGCCAGATAGGTTCAGGTAAGTGCTGGTGTATAGTTGGAAAGAGCACACATGCTTCTATATTGTGATTTGCTTCTTCCACTTCGGTTTCCTTGTTCATATCTGATCATCAGCTATGATGTCACTATTATAAGTACTTGAATGCTTCTGCAGGAAGGCTCTATTTTATAACAAATTTACAAAGCGATTGACGACAATCTTGTTACACTTCCCAGGGGTGGTGGAGGACAGGGTGTGTCATGGCATCAATCCGGTGCTCAATCATGCAAGCTAAACTCAATTTATGATTTCGTTGCTTGTGGCACGTACCTTGGCGATGAGGGTTATGTTCATAAAGATCGGCTTAGTGCTATTGGTTGCAGTGCAGGAGGTCTTCTTGTAGGTGCGGCAATAAATATGTATCCAAATCTATTCCGTGCCGCCATTTTGAAGGTAATAATACTGCACCTAATTATTTTGGTCACCTCATCATTTATTGACGAGGTACAGCTGACTGCTTTTGTGTTGCCTAGAGTGATATGATCATGAAAAAAATATAATATTCTCGAGTCTTCTGGCCATGAAGTTTCTGCTTCTTGATGTCCCCAGAGAGTTGAATAGGGAGAGAAATAAGTAGGGAATGATGTTGAACATGGTTAATTTGAGTATTTGCACATTTCGTATTTGGTGATACTATGGCAACAAAGAATGGCATCCAAGTATTGAATTTTTTTTTTTTTTTGACACGAAATGGTTGGCTTTCGCATTTGTATCGATCAAAAGGAAAAACCTAACTTACATCAACCCGTATGTAAAGAGAATTGATTTAGGAAATTATTAAATTGTTGGAAGCCAATTGACAGACAAGATAAACCACTCAGCCTAATAGGAGGTTCAAGTCTGAATACAAACTTCCTTATCAACTATCCCTGCTAGTAACATCACTACATGTCGATTTGAAATTGAAGTTAAATAAGAGATCTTTGTAATGCATCTGATGGAGGAACAATATACCTGCATGCTACAATCTCAGAGCTATAAAACTACACTTTTTTGGTTGGGAAGAGTGTACCCTGGAACAATCGAATGCAATTTTTATATATTTTTTCAATAATTCTTTTCTCATGTTGGATGCACCAGAATATAAGCAAAATGGGTTTTTGCTTGATTTTTTTGGGAAATAATGCCTTTCTGAAGATAATTTCCTAGATTTTCTTTGTAATGAGACAAAAAAAGTCTTCTTGCTTTCGGTTTTTGGTGTATATACACCAGAATACACTCGCGCAGAATAATTGTCTTGACTCAATGCAGGTGCCATTTCTTGACATTTGCAACACAATGTTGGACCCCAGCTTGCCTCTCACCATTCTGGACTATGAAGAATTTGGTGACCCAAACACCCAGGCTGACTTTGAGACGATTCGCAGTTATTCTCCCTATGATAACATACTGCCAGGGGTTTGCTATCCTTCAATGCTGGTCACAGCATCATTTCATGACTCGAGGCAAGCTCTCTCTCTCTCTCTCTCTCTCTCTCTCTCTCTCTCTCTCACACACACGCCCGTGCGCGCGCATGCATGCACGTACAGAGGCAATTATGTTATAAAGTTTTAGCTTTTTCAATGGATCTCTATTCCCTCGTCCACCCATCTCATGAATGCTTCTGAGATACAAAAGATCACTTATATTTGAACAGAAAAAGTCCTCTTAGTCCCTGAATCTGATTTGATAACCATTTTCTCATATCTGGGAAATTTTATGGTTAGATTTCCATGATGTCAGTCATCTGTTACTCATTTGCTCATGTTAAGCCTGACAATGGATTGGATACGGATCAATACCTTAATGTCTGTATCCTATCCTAAATCATTTGGATACAAATATTAATATTTGAATTCAAATCTTTTCATATTTAGAGTAGATATGGATATTTTCCAGATAAATGACATGACATGTCTAAATATGGACAGTAGTTTGGGTGATCATGTGACACCTTAGAGAGAGGAGAATTAAGATCGAGATTTCGGAGCTTCTCATCTCCTGCAAATAACAAAGCTAATACATGATCATGATAATTGGATTTGGACAATAAAAATACAGACACATAATTTAACAATGCATGTCTGGTTCCGATATCTTCTATAGAAGATATGTTAATATCCACACTCCGGATATTGGAATGTCAAATACCTTCTGATTTTTTGGATATGATTTCATAGCAGATAGGATACTTTTCAGAAAATTGACTGGCTCACGCGGTCAGAGATCACATTCTCCTCCCACTGCTTGGGAGCTTACGGTTTCATGTTCTATTTCACTCCCCGATGGGGGTTCTTTTCACCTTTCCCTCACGGTACTACTTCGCTATCGGTCACCCAGGAGTATTTAGCCTTGCAAGGTGGTCCTTGCTGATTCACACGGGATTCCACGTGCCCCATGCTACTCGGGTCAGAGCGTAAGCTAGTGATGCTTTCGGCTTAGCTCTTGTGTAAATTGTTTTTGAGGAAATAACTGGTATTACCAGTAAATGAATATTTATATACTACATCTAATACAGAATCTTTTCCCATAAGATGCCTATCATTGTGGTTTTAAACATTTGACAGAGTAGGAATTTGGGAAGCCACCAAATGGGTGGCCAAGGTGCGGGATATCACGTGCCCAAACTGCGCCCGTTCAGTCATTCTTAAGGTGAACATGAACAGCGGCCACTTTAGTGAAGGAGGCCTCTTCAAGCACTGCGAAGATACAGCCTTCAAATATGCATTTTTGATTAAAGCTATGGGAATGCTAGATGAGAACCAGTTTGAAAGTGATTCCTAGAGGACCAAAGTCACTGGCATTTCACATTATGTCCTGAATCGCGTACTTCAGCGGGACATAATCACGATATTATGCCTGATGACAGATCATGTGCTCTCAAAGACCAGACAGGTTCATTTAAAGAGAAACCAAGAAAGCAAGAGCCAGGTTGTACCTACAGAATTGCAGTTCAACAAAACTTCTGATTCTTGAAGCCAACATATCTTCTACTGGAGAGTTGATACTCATTGAAAGGTTACAAGGCCATATACACATGTGAGTGTCTCATGATGATGGGACCCTAAGATATAGGTGGTTTTAATGCAATGGGTTTTGATCTGGAGACCAAAAATTCAACCAACCTAAACCAATCACATAAGAATTTATCATTCTATCACTTGTTGTGGATGACATCACTTTTGTGACTGGGCCACCATCAGTTTTGTACCTTTTGTCACCAATTTGGTCTTGTTTTTTTGGTTATTAGATCATTATTTTTTAGTTTGCCGCTGTGACAAAAAATTTGACTGATTTGGTGACTTAGACCAGTCAAACGATGACATATCATCCTATCACTTTTTAGTAATAGATGCCATTAGTTTTCGATTTGTCCATATCAGTTTGAGTTAGTAAATTGGTTAGGTTTTTGGTTATCATATTATTTTTCTAATGCAATCAAGTTATATTTTCTCATATGTTTTTCATCCCTTCATTGAGATGGGGGAAGATTGGAACTACGGAAATGGAGTGTTGATGTATCCAATCTATTTTTTTTTTTTTTATTTGCTGTGTACTCTAAATAAATGCATATGCATATATACATTTATTTATAGGAAAATGAGCGAAAATTTGGAGAGAAAAATCAACCACCCAAAATTTGACAAAAAAAATTGATCCAAACCAATGAAAAAATGATAACACACACCCCACAAATGATGATAGAATGATATTTTATCATTGTGTTAAATGAGCTTGGTTAAAAAATTAGGTGATACAAATTGGGTCATTATATCATCACTCAAAATTTGGGGATGGGTGTAAAATTATTCACAGAAACGTGTGCCCTCTGTGACTGCTGTTATCATAAAGTGGAGGGCAGCCAATCTGTAATTCCTGCTTATTTTGGGTTGGGTACCTTAAATACATCAACTTAAATTCATTCATCAATGTAGTATGACAGGACAGCTGTGTGTGCATCAACTACCTTCATGTACTATCACCGAAAAAAAAAAAAAAACTACCTTCATGTACTGAGAGAGACCATGTTATCTCCTGCATGAGTTTTGTTTTTTAGATGCTGTGGAGCCTGAAATGTTTATTCAGCTTTGTTTGGATGTGCTTCTTCAATCATTGTTAGTAACACACGAGATACTTTGTACACACTTTGTTAATAATTTGGAAAAGAGTGCTCTTACACTCTGGTCTGTTTTGTATCCTTGTCTGTAGTCTCATATATTATAATAGCACAGTATATATTGTGCTATCATAGTTTATGATATTATATCATAGTATATGACACAAAAAGAAATTTGTTTTTTCAAAAAAAAAAATTATTGTATCTAAGTATATACTTCTTTTCATATAACAACATGTATTTTAATAGAAAAGTGTATAATTTAAAAAAAAAAAAAAAACAGTGTAGACTATGATTGGGGGCTGCACTTGGGGCTAGGCGTATCGGAAAATGATAGGGGTCATTTTTAGGGCTGATAAACGAACCAAGCTCGGTTTGAGCTCGTTCAGACTTGTTCAATTAGATAAACGAACAATCTTGAACAATTTTTAAAACTCGGTTCAATTTTTAAAACTTGGTTAGGCTCGGAACCTGAATCGAACTTCATTTTGTGTTCAAATTATGCTCGTTTGTATTATAAAAAACTTAGTTGAAACTAGGTCAACTTCTTTGTAAAATTAAAACATTAAACCAATACAAAGTTATGCTCGTTTAGGCTCATGAATTTGGCTCATTTATGCTAAAATTTTATTTTCAACCCCTAAAAACCCTAAAATAAAGAAGAACATTAGGCTCGTTGAGGCTCGTGAGCTCGCCTCAGCTTGACTCAGCTCATTTATAAACGAGCCGAGCTTGAACATGTCAAAGCTCGGCTCGTTCGGCTTGTTTATCACCCCTCGTCATTTTATTGGTAGCCTAAATTACAGTCCACACGTTTTTTTTAAATGTACATACTAATTATGAAGTATACGATTTCAGGGTATATAAATATATAACTTGAATGAAATATAAGATCATATGTTTCACTAATTTAATCTATATTTGATTAGTGAAGTATGCGAGGCTGTAAAATTAATGAGTTACAGTTGTGTGTACCAAGCACTAGTCTTATTGTGTATAGTGCTCTTTTCAATAGGAAAGGAAAATGATATGTTCCCTTGTATGTAGCCCTTTTAAAGTTCATATAGGTTTTTCATTTTTTTTAAAAAAAAATTCTTAAATTGAAATATATATATATTATTATAAAAGTGAAGTATATATTGAGATGGACCAGTATAATTTTTTTATTAAAAAAATAAAAATTAATTAATTTTCATTTCATACATTATAGTAATATAGGATACATTGTGTTATTGTCTATTGTAAACGCAATGTATAATATTTATCACAATATATAGATGGCTGAAATATCACTTTTGAATAACAGATGAGACTAAAAAATAAACCGGGTGAAACAACACTCAATAGGAAATGAAGTATGCACGTTTATTTATATAATGATAAAGTATATATTTTAGTGAGTTACATGTACTCCTACGTGCAAATAAATGCTTCATCCCTGTGTACTGTGATAATATTTTTGAAGGTATATATTTAATTGGAGTTCATCACCACAAAGTAAGCTTATTAATTGTACAGATACAGATCGGATATGCTAATATCTATATCCTAACTTTCAGATTCAGATACGAATATTAATTTTCAGATTCGGATATCTTCGGATATAAATATTTTTTAGATAATTGATATGTTTGAATATTAACATTATTTGGGATAATCAAGTGATATTTTAGAGAGACATTAAAATTAAAATTGAGATTTTAAGGTTTCTTATCTCTTTCAGATATCATACATTGAAAATTTAATAATATTATAATATATTATCATTGTGATTAATCATACAAGATAACAATATGGGTAATATAAAATATAAATATATATTTTTATAATATATGTCGAATACGGATATTTTTTTGATAGATAGACTGATATCCATATCTGCACTCTGAATCTTCAAATATCAGATATTTATGATTTTTTTGATATAGATTCGAATCGAATTCGGATTTTTTTTTTATAATTCACAGGCTTACCAAAAGAATGGTCAATGTTCCACCACTCATTTTTTTTGAGATTTTTACATATGTATACCCCTAAAAACCCTTACCACAAAGAATGGTCAATGTTGGCCACCACTCATTTTTTTGAGATTTTTACATATATACCCCTAATAACCCTTTTGAAAGATCTTCTCACGTGATTTAAAATATGGAAAAAATCCAAATAACCTCATGTAAACTGTTCGAAATCTATATAATCCCTTGAATTTTTCTAAAATTCATATATGATATAACCCTCTCAAAATACCTATGTAAATCCAAATAACATTTAAGTTAAATTTTCGTTGACAGATGAGAAATATTCTATGAATATTTTATTTGGTTAACCCTCGTTGACAACACAGTATGCCAAAAACCTGTATAATGTGTTAAAAATATGAAAAATAATATTTAAATGACAATTTTATCCCTTTGAATATAATATAAAACTTATTCAAAAAAAGTAAAATCATCATTTAGAAAAGATTTTTATATTTTTTCCACATCAAAGGGTTATTTAAATTTACATAGGTGTTTTCAGAGGGTTATATGAATTTCAGAAAAAGTGATAGGGTGATATGGATTTGAGACGGTCTATAAGGGGTTATATGGATTTTTCGTTAAAATATTCATATTCTATTTAGATATCCCTCAAAAAAAATTTTTTTTATGATAATACAGTTTTTTTTTTTTTTTTTTATCTCTTTCACACAGTTGAGAGATGTTTGTCAATTTAATTAAAACTCGGATAAAAAATTTAACATGATATTTTAACAATACAGGATTTATTGAGAGATATTATATTATATTTAGTATAGGTTTTTTTTATATTTTCAAATGTCAATTTTTTTAGAATGATAATATTCAATCAATTAAAGAATAACATTTTTCATAAAAAAAAAATGATTTGTGTTGTGCGCGTGGGAATGATTGCGGTCTAGCTAATCATTCCATTCTCTTTTGATTTATTTGATTATAGCTTCACTTCACCAAACTCCACCACGTATTATAACATCATAAAAAAATGATTATATATAATTAATTAAGGCATTATTAATATTTAATTATAAACCGTTCAAATTATTTGACGAAGAAAACAAAACCCGCGTTTTTTATTAAAACGTGACAACACGATTTCGGAGAGAAGCCGCTCTCGGTAGAACATCTGTCGCCGTAAATATATATATATATATATAAATATATAAAGCTTCATTTGTTTTCCATTTTTTATTTGTTAAGAATAAACGCGTCATCTTGAGCTCAAAATCGGAATAAGCGGTCATTCGGCATGTGAGCGCCGTTTTATATATAATATAAAGATAAAATAAAAGAATAAAAAAAACATCTTGTTGCTAAGCCTGTCAATTGGTTAGGTCCAAATCAAATCGTGGTAGACTCGGATCCGACCTGTTTAATTATCGGATCCTTCGGGTCGAGTCTATAGCGGGTCTTCGAATCTGGTCAATCAATTAACAGGCCTAGGTCAGACAAAGAGAAGTCAAATAACTCTTTAAGGGCTTACGATGGCTACAATTTTTTTAAAAATAGAGTTCAGTGTATTATAAATAGTTCTTCGTTATTTTGATTTTTTAATGTTTTATGAGAGAACATTTAAAATATGGTTTGGATTACTATGCTTTTACGTAAAGTCAAAAGATTGTAAAAACATTTCATATACTTAAAATTTTAAATGATTATTGAGTATTTGTTATATATGTTGGGTTGGATCATAGATGTTGGGTTAGATCATAAATAAATAAAAAATCATATAGGATTTGGGTTGGGTCAATCGGGTTCATCGGATCCATAGGATCGGGTCGGGGTGGACCCAGACCTGATCTATTTTGATTATCGAGTCCTTCGAATCGAGTATTTACACCTTTTATCAGGTCGGGTTGGGTCGGGTCTGGGTCAACCTATGACCCGTTGACATGCCTACTTGTTGTGCTTTTTTTACAGTTTAAATTGCAATCTTATATACCTTGTTAAAAATTCATTAAAACGATGTATATATATCTTCTTAAGATTTTTCATACACTTATTAAAAATGTCTCCATTCAACTTGAAATGGAATAATATACATTTTATCAAAACATATATTTCATTAGACGATGTTTACTATTTTTTTAAAAATGAAAATATATGTGGTTAGGGCTGGCTCGATATGTTATTAGGCTTAAGGCAATTAAATAATATTTATTTTAATTTAAAACGATTAATTTTTTACTTAAATATCATTCTTCTAGTTTTTTTAGATGTAAAATTACTAAGTTTTTATATTGAAGTTTTTATTTGAATCAAATAAAAGGTCTTGTTCCTTACTATCCACACCATAAAAAAATTTTCCTAAGCAACCAAGAAGTCGACAGAGGTTTTTCTTATAC
The DNA here is from genome assembly GCA_030737835.1 of Acorus gramineus. NCBI lineage: Eukaryota > Viridiplantae > Streptophyta > Magnoliopsida > Acorales > Acoraceae > Acorus > Acorus gramineus. The sequence goes on from CM060850.1 coordinate 7,204,805, forward strand.
AAAAAGAAATAGAATGAGAAGAAGAGTTTTTTTAAAAATAAAAAAGAAAGATTGAAAAGAAGATAGTGTGAAAATGCACTTTTTTAGGCTTTGTCCTTTTATATCCCATTTTTTTAGGATTCAAAAAAGTAATTAAATTCTATTGGTCGTGTAAATTTTTTTTTTGCTATTTTTTAAGTATCATAAAATGCTGTCAATTTTTTATTGGTTATTTTTTAATCATATCAAAATCACTATTAATTTTTTTAAAAAATAAATATTTTATTGCAATGTTTTAAGTTATCATTAGTCAATATTAGGACCTACTAATAAATTTAAAAAAATTTGGAGCCTTTGTGCATATGGGGACCTTAGGCAATTACCTAAGTTGCCTAATAAAAGAGTCGGCCTATATATGATATATGGTTTGGACTGTAAAAAAAAATTGAGTGTAACATTTTTTAAAAACATCACTACAGATAACAAATGATTAAGCAGCTTATGTGTTCACACTGTTCCTCACCTTCTTTGCATGCAATTTTTTTTTTTTTTCTGATGTTTTAGAAGTCCCAGAAATAATGATTCTCCATCGTGATGTTTAAGCCTTTGGATTTTTGGAACGTGAGCATCCTCATAGTTTGGCATGTGAAATTTTTGAAATGTAAATTCTGCCCGAACATCAATCCAAGTGGGCTAAATAATTATATTTTTTGAATAAATCAATTTTTATTTGATTGTATTATTAGTTATTCTTATGGAAAACATGTAATAATGAAATTTTTATTGTTTTGATCGAATATAGATAAATTGTACATAAAATATGAATAATATATAAAAAAATAATAAAAAAATTGAAATGTGGGAATATGTTTATAATAGATAAAAATGTGATTTGACCTTTTTATATTAGTGAAATAGATTAAACAAAATAAAAAAAAGTTATTATACCACCTAATTCCAGTCCCTTCCGACATAAAAAAAAAAAAAACATATTAGAAATTACCCAACTCCACACTTGTTTTTTCTTTGGAGTGTTGATTAGCGTCATCTACTTGTTATTAGGTTTTCTTTTTTGTTTCCTCTTCATGTAACATTTTATTTCAAACATTATTTTTTTTTTAAAATAGATATATCTATATTTTATTAAAAAAAACATATTTGTATTCCACACTATTCTTTAGCAATTCTTTCATATTCTACGATATTCCACATCTGCTTTCATTAATAGAGTCACGTCAATAACGTCTTTAATGATGTCATCTGCACAAAGCAATATCTCAACCGTCCATTCGCTGGACCATTGACATCCCCAAATGCGCCACTGAAACGCATTCAAATCCCAGAGCGTGCGAATCAATCTGTTGGTCTGTCATTTTAAATTTTTTTATCATTATTTTATACATACATCTCAACAAGATCTTATGTTAGGTCATTGGTGATCCTCAACCGTTTATTGTTTTACGTGTCACAATCAAGACCGTTAAAGGGGTTTCAGAAGGTGGGAGGCCAGTGGGGTTCAGTTAGAACATTGGCACTCCATGAGTTGGAAATGATTGGTGAGGGAGGGAAGGGGCCATTAAAATTGAGAGCAATCCATGGCCTAACCAATGAAAAAATCATGTATTGATTTTGTAAACCATGTATATATTATATATGTTTTCTTGATTTATGAATTTGATTTATTGATCATAGTAATGTTGATGAGATCAAACCTGATTTTGTAGGGTGTTAATTCCTGACAGTATAGATCACTTACTTGATTGGATGCAACTTGTCGGTTTCTACTTGGCTTTTGAAAATTAGAAAAATAATTTACTTCTTGGGAGGCTTAAACTTGTATTAAAAGTTCATGGATCCCAATTTTGGATTTGGATCTTATGTTTTTTTTTTTTTATATACTTGTATTTTGTTTTATTTTAATTATGAAGTTGTCACATCATCATATTGAAATTAGACGGTTGTAATGCTCGTGAAAGCTAAAAAGAAAAAATCTATCTCATTTAATATATTTGTACTCATATGATGTAATATATGATAATGTGACGGTCCCACAATGAGTCAAATAAGATACAAATATAAAAATAAGCAAACGATCTGAATCCCAATTTCTATTAATTCTCGTGAAACAAATATATTAATTATTTTATTTTGATGGTCCTTGTCATACAAAAATAGAAACACCCTCACTTTATTTAAAAACTTACCAACCACCAATTGCCCCCACTACATGCATGTTTTCTATTGGGCACTATCTAGGTTGAGGCTCCATTAAAATTCTTAGGTAAGATGAAACGTGTTGAATGTCATTGTTCAGGCATGACTTCAATGGGACATAATTTACATATAATCTGTATGGTTTTAATTTGGAGCATTCTATGTGTCACAACAGTGATAGTGATGTTGATGTTGATGTTGATGTTGATCATCATCTAAAAGTTTGCTTTTTGAAAAATTTAATTAACACATGCAATTGGTATTCTTATGTCTTGTTTCTATCCCTATCTTGTCATACTCCGATGGTGACAAATCCTGATAGTAATTAAGAAAAAGTTATAGTTTCATGTGAATAAATTGTTATAGTTATGAATGAATAAACTAACAGTAAATTAGTTGTAAATTTAAACCTCGATTTATAATAACTAAAACATAAAAACAAAATAATGATGACATTAGAAGAACTTATAACAATTTAGATATAACATGCCTTATACATTATGTTTGATATTTCTATATGTAAAAATAGGATAAGAGTGTGATCAAGAAGTTACACAAAGTCTACTGAAGTGTTTGCATCAGAACAAGTTTATATTTTGCAGGTTAATTTCTTTGACCATGACAAGAATACATCTTATTTTTATAATTTTTACAAACAAAAAAGAATAAATCCATAATTCTGTTACATTCTTTGCCACTCTGTGAAATTCAATTGTTGAAAACCAACTTGTAATAATGAAATCTTGAGTTCCTCTTGTCTCTAAAAAGAAAAAGAAAAAAGACCGAGAAAGTCATTATTTATTTATATTCGCCATAAAAAAAATCATTTTTAGAATGTGATTTAATTTATAAAACCCTAAAAATTCATATGTGTTTTTTAAAGTCAACGGTACATTTTTGGTCCTCTGTGAATTTTTTTGTCTACTGTTTTATATACACACACACATATAGGGGGCGATGGGGTGCGGCCGTGCGCACGGTGCACCCCATCGTGCGCCCCTAACATGGACCAGCGATCGCACGGTCCACGTTTTAAAAAAAAAAAAAAAACAAAACGAAAAAAAAAAAAACGTCCTCGTCCTCTCTCGCTCTCTCTCTCTCTCTCTCAAAACCATCTCTCTCGCAGTCCCCGACGACAACGACCGCACGGACTAGATTCCAGAGCAAATGTCAGCACCTCACAAACCGTTGCTATATTCGGCTTAGATTCCGGAGGATATCAAGATATAGGATGCACAGAAAGAGATATTCGAAACTATTTATCGAAAACTCAAAATGAAATGAAAGATTATGATGCAGAATTGTTTTTAAATCATTCAAAGAAAAAGATTAACAATACTTGAACAGAATAGCAGTCGAAGCCTGAGAGATGGAACTTCGGAAAAAAAAAAGATTAACCTGAGGCTAAGACAGGTAAATACACCAATAGGGAATAGCATTTATATTGTTTAAAATTTCTTATTTGCCGATTTATATCATTAAGAGTTTTTTTTACCATTGTATTATATAGAAAAGGAAGTGCTCAAATTAAACAAAGAGATATCTACTCACACCCAACTACCGACACAGACAACAAAGCTTACTATGCTTGTATTACAATGCTCCCTCCCATGAAGGACACACTGACTGCCCCAATCTTTAATAAACCTCATCGTCATTTCCTTATTTATATCGTTAAGTTAAACCAGAATGTTTAATATCCATCCATTTTAATGTATTTTTGTTTAGTTTTATTATGATATCATAGAAACATAAAAGATGAAGGAATCATAACCTGAATATTATTCTAACTGTGTGCCCTCCTCAACCCAAGAGAAGCTCCAAGATCTACACCTTGGAAATCAAGAAAAACCATTAAAAAAAAAAAAAAACACACCCACACCCACAAATTCATTCAACAAAGAAATCCCTGTTAAGAAAAAACACATATTCAGCCATATGAAATTCAACAAAAATCCTACACAATCACACATTCAAGCATATGAAATTTTGCTGAAAATCATACACATTCAAACATGTTCAGACAGAAATATTCACACAGATTTACAGAAAGGATGAAATTAAAAAAGCTATTTGAGGGAGAGAGAGGAATGACCGGAGGGTGGTCGTCGATGGGGTTGCAGAGGGGGTCACCGATGGGGTCGCAGCAGGGGACGTCGAGGGGTGGTCCGTGCAGTCGTCGACAGGGGTCGCGGTCGTCGTCGACTGGGGTCCGTGCGCTCGTCGTCGACGGGGGTCCGTGCGGTCGTCGTCGACGGGGACTGCGAGAGAGATGGTTTCGAGAGAGAGAGAGAGAGAGAGAGAGAGAGAGAGAGAGAGAGAGAGAGGAGGTTTTTTTTTTTTCGTTTTGTTTTTTTTTAAAAAAAAAAAAACGTGCACCGTGCGATCGCACGGTCCACGTTAAGGGCGCACGATGGGGTGCACCGTGCGCACGGCCGCACCCCATCGACCCCCTATATATATATATTTTATTAGTAAACTGTTATATATTATTGGCAGCATTTGAATGCACTGTCGAGTAGAGGCTCCTACACATTACATATCAGTACATATTTGATCCCTTGTTAATTTGTTTGTCATCATAAACAGATCCCCACCAAATAAATACTGGCCTTGGAGGGTTAAAATTATAAGCTTTCATTGAATTGTCTCAATCGAGATTCATTCAGAATTGAAAAAGACTTGGCAGTAGACACATGGGTTTTTTAATGGTATTTTTACACCCGATGCTGTTGCTCACAGTCTCATTTATAGTTCTAAAATATCGTATTTTGTAAGTAATTCATTCAGGGAGCTAGCTAATTGTCACATGAATCTGAATTTCATAGTTCAATATATTTGATTTCTGCCCAACGAGATACACACATTGTGAGATGGAAGTATACTTTTTATTTTTTTTACTTTTTCTTTTTATATATCATTTTTTATGAAAGTATATATATTATGATGAAATATGATATTTAAAAAAATAAAAATAAAAGGTGTAGACTACAAGTGAGGGCCGGGTTATAAATCAGACTAACATTTTCCTTTTTACATGGTAAAAGATGATAGGTTAGGTTGGAGTAACTCAAATTGAACCTAAACTCAAACAGGTCCCACAATGTCTCACTCTATAGTCTATGCCTACACCACTCCAACTTTTTTTGTCTCACGTTTTTACATCATAAAATTTATATCCGGGCGGTTTAAGTTGGATATCATGATAAAAAATTTAACTAATAGATTATTAATTTTTTATCATATATAAATGGGAAATTAGACTTGTAAAAAAACTATATAAAAAAAAAAAATCCAAGTCAGGCTAGGATTCAAACTCAAACATCAAAATATAATGCAGATTTTTCGGTGGTCGGATCATGTTAGAGCATGTTACATGTCACAAATAAAGCGCACCAAAATTCCATTCCTAACCTCCTGTCTTTTGAAATTTTTTATTCTACAGATAGAATCCAATTAGTACATGTATGAATGGATGACGCGTGTCTCGTATCTTCTGATTTAAATGAGAAGCTTAAATTGCTTACAAAACTCATATTAAATATTCTTAGAAACCCATTGCTCAATAATGTTACAATTTTAGAAGCATTTTTGTTACATAAGCTTAAATTGCTTACAAAACTCATATTAAATATTCTTAGAAACCCATTGCTCAATAATGTTACAATTTTAGAAGCATTTTTGTTACATCCATTTTGGTGCAGTAGCACATTAAAATGTTGAATCACATACGTTGGTATATGCAATTGATCTTAGATGGGACTAATTGATAACCAAACGAAGCAAAACCACCAGTTGGAGGTCTTCTTCCATGTTTTTCTTCTCTACTTATTTAGACATACAAATATATATCCATGCCATTTTAGATTTTTATAGGGCATTCTATTTTCATAGTTTGATTCTTTTGAGAGACATTATCATCATTAATTGTTATTTAACATGAATTTACTGTCCACGTTATTTAAATGATCTATTTTTTAAAAACAAGCGATAAAGACACACATTGTAATATCACATTTTTCTAGTTGACTGATAAATTCCCTAAATTATCCATGTATGCTTATGGATATTAGATTGTTCTTTTGAAGGCAGAAGTTGTTTGAATCTGTTTGACAATTCAAATTAATTAATTTTAGATGACAAGGCCAAAAATAAGTCACATTGAAACATTCCAAAAATAAAAACTTTAAAGGCTTTTTTCCAATGTATACACAATAGAAAAAAATCATTTGATACAAAAACTATTTTTGATAAATTATTATTTTCAGGAATACCTTTGAAGAATTTTATGATACAAAGAAAACCCAATATGTCACATCATATGTCGATTACTTCTATTAAATTAGAAATACACATTCCAAATCAATTTTTTATTTTTTAAAATATTTATTCACAACTTACTCATTTTTTATCACAACAATTGATTCATTGCCAACCAAATAATAAAAAGCTTTGTAATCATTTTTTTCAATAAAAATAATTAAAAACACAATTAAATAAAAAATAATTTATTATTTATAAAATAATTATTCATTTCAAAAGAGCTTATATCGCTACCAAGCTACCAAAAGGAGCTTAAGTTTTTATATAAATATCCCAAAAAATAGCACAACTTATTTTTTCTAGGAGTGTTGATAATTATAAAGTTTTAATTTTTTTTTTTTTAATAATACATGATTTTTGGAGGAATATATAAACATAGAAAAACATAAAAACAAAAGAAAAAAAGTGTCAATTTTTTTTTAAAACAAAACCAACACCTGACAGTGACCGTTTTGACACTCCTCTCTCTCTCTCTCTCTCTCTCTCTCTAAATAAAAAAAATAAAAAAAACAAAAAAAAAACTATAACACGTTTTAACGCCGCAGCCGAGTAGTCGAGACCGCCCGTGACGGGCACGAACCATCAAACCATGGACGGTGGAGATCACGGGATCACACGCGCTTACCCCCACAATCAATCTCAGCCGCACATCCAGTTCCACTGATGCTCTTCCCTCTCGATACCGACATGTTTCGTGACATCTAAAACCTTCTCCAAGAGAGGAAGATATACTGGGGAATCGGCAGTGTACTTCATCAAATCTTGGGGGCAGACATGTGTGGGAGCGAACATCAGTTTTGATAGGGGTAAACTAATACTAATTGATGAATAGTCTAAGTTGTTCATTTAGAGTTTCGGAGTTGGCAGAATTCTCTTCTGCTATTCCACTTTTGTTGTAACTCTTTGATTGTATGGAATGCCTAGTTAGGTTGCCCCTCAGCTAGTTGTATCTCCATTTTATTGGGTTTTAGCTTTTAATGAAAAGGCTTCTGCCTACCTTTCAATAAATAAAAAAAAAGAGGAGGAGATATTCGATAATTATTTATATTTTTATGATTACGATATAATTCAATTTTAACTTTACATGATACGAATTAATATAATTATATAAATATACATAGAATTCATATTTTTCCATTAAATATAGCATTAATATTTGTATCAATATCCGTAAATAAGTAAATTATAAGGAGAGTGTGGATCCATATATATGTAAATTTTAACTTTACATGATACAAAAAAAAAAATGGAGGTGAGAGAAAAAGTGGGGAGATCGATAGCATGGAAAAAGAAAAGGAGGAATTAATTACACAAGTATTGTAAAATTAATCATCTCCCAAAATATGTAATATAAAAAGATAGAAAGCCATGAAGAAGACCCGAGTGGCAGCAAACACTCCCCAACCCGGATAGATGTAAATGCCATTAATGAAAATACCAACGCTTCTAGCTCCTACTAAGATGCAGCCTAAATAAATGAAATGGAGAGTGTCGTCCCAAATATTCTCAATGTAGACAGGGGCGGCGCCACTCTTTCAAAGGTGGGGTCAAAATCAAATTTTTTTTTTATTTAAAAGCATCATTTGACTTAATGTTTGACCCCTTAAATTTTCTTTTAGACAACCAGCCCACAAAAAAATGTTAAAACCAAATCAGCCATTAAAAACCATGTACAGCCATTGCCCCACTAGAAAAAGAGTGATGTTACACTCAGTTTTTTTTTTCTTAATTTAAAATATAATTATATATATCTCGTTAAAAATTTAATAAAATATATATCTTGTTAGATATTGTATTTACTCTATTACATATTTTTTATACTTATTAAAAATGAGTTCATTCAATTTGAAATAAAAAGATATACACTTTATATTTAATCATATATTTCATTAGATAATGTTTACTATTTTTTAAAAAATAAAAAGATATTTGGTATGAGTTTTGGTTGATAAAACAAACTAAGTGTAACATTTTAAAAAACGTGGGACCTTAAAACACAAACACCACATTATAAAAAATAAAATAAAAATAAAAAATGTGGGACCCTAAAACACAAACACCACATTATATATATATAAAAAAAACCCACGAGTCCCTAGGACTCCTCACCGGCGAACTGGCTGATCACCTACACTGCTACACATGGATGGACCAATTGTCGCTGGTCATGTTCCTGATCTCCTCTTTCTACTCTGTTTCAGGTATCTAATTATAGATTTTGTTTTTTTTTTCTTCACCATTTTTGTATGTTAATATGAATTTCTACTATCACTAAATAATTGTGTATAAATAATGAACAAAACCCCTCAATAGAATGAGAGATCGGTGGATGAATGATTGTTTGGTCACATACAGTAAAAAAAACATATTCGACAAAGTTGATAATGAAGTTATAATGTAATAATTTTAAACGATGAAATCTCGTCGAGGACAATTGTAAAAATTTATATATTGTAAATCTTTAATCTCTTTTTTTTATGGTTATTTTTTATTAATGTAAACTATTCTATTTTTAAATGAAAAATTTATGTTTTTAATAAATATGTGATCAAAATAGATCTTTTGAAAATTTTGTGAATTTTTTTTTAATGACCCAATTTATGAAAATTCATAGGGCCGCCACTGAATGTAAAACCGCTGGCATGAAAATAATTACTCATAATCTTAAAAATATTTAATAGTCATTAAATCTTGTTTCTATGATCTTTAAAAGAAATGAGAAACCTAAAATCAAGATATTAGTACTTTATTTTTTTAGTTGCAATTTTCATTGTTGATACATTATTTAATCACTCAACCAGTGCATAGAAGAATAGATTTGAAATATGATGGATTATTGATAAATAAATCACAAATAATATATGTATTTGTAAGAAATATGTTAGTATAGTAATGTTAGAAATAAACTATAATATGTTGTTATTGACCTAATATGTTATTATTATTTCATCTATTATATTCCACTAATACAAAATGATCCACATATTAAATAGTTTTTTTTTGTTTTTTTATGAATTTCTATTCCCATCTTTTATATTATTTAGTTACAATTTACATATGATGAACCAACCAACCAACCAAAATTTCAATTTTACAAATTTTTTACATCAATATCTAAAAACACAAACTAACGTAACATGATTTATTTGATTTATTTAAATTAAAATAATTATATACGTAAGAAATACTTTATGGTATAACTAATTCAAGCGTCGGCAAAAGTAACCCCTCCGTGTTACGTATTCACAGCTTGCACCCGCGTAATTGACGATTAAATGATTTTGTCGGCATCTCGGACAATCGTGGCTGCCAAGCCAACCGGGGTCAAACCGACACGTGGCGGTACTCAGAAGCCTCGTCGCCATGGATCGTTCGGACAGAAATCCACGTGTCTATTGATCAAACGGTGGTGGGGGCCTCAGACAGGGCGATCGATAGACTCGGATGGTGGTCCCAGCATTCATTGATTGCGTGGTTGGTTTAACCTAACCATGGTTAACGATCTCTGGTTAACATGGTCTGTACGGATTAATTGAGAGGGCTTCGTATATTACGCCACCGACGCCTTCGAAAGATAGAAAAAATTAAATTAAATAAAAATAAAAATAAATACAAATAAAGAGAGGTTCCTCTCTCTCTCTCTGTCCCTCTCCAGCGATTTCCGTTTCTTATCCGGTGACATTCGCCGGAAAAGTGACCGTCACGACATTTTCGTGGTCGGAGAAGATTTGGGTTTTGGTTTTTTTTGGATCGTTTTGTGTTGTTTGTTGAAGAAAAGTTGGAATTTTTTTGTTGGTTTGATTTGATTTGTTTTAAATTTGGGTTTGGGGTTTGTGAACATCGAAGCGGAGATAACGAGTTTTGCGTGGAATCCGGGACGCCGACGTTTGTGTTTTGTTTTTAAAAGGTTTCGTTTTTGAGGGGCTCGTTTGGTCCTCCGATTGCCACATTGAGGGGAACCTGAAGTGAGTCGTCGTTTTCAAGGCGAGGGCCTCGATTTTCGTGCGCCGGGGGTGTTAAAGGAGCTGGCTTTTGGGGGATTCTATGAGGGGATACCGAGATGTGCCGGCCGGAGAAGTCCCGGGTCGTCGCTGATTACGAGGAGGGGAGGGACGAGGAGGGTTGTGGGAGTGAGGGTATCATGGGTTTGAAGTTTCCTTCGTCGGCGGTGGAGAAGTCGAGGGGGTCGTCGGTGATGATCCAACGGTCGCGGATGAAGGTCTGGATGATCAGAGCCACTACTACGGTGCTCCTGTGGACTTGCGTGGTGCAGTTGACGGCGTTGGGGGAGATGTGGGGGCCAAGAGTGTTGAAAGGATGGCCTCCTTGTTTCAACCGGCCGTCCGATTCTCCGATGGTGGTGGCGGAGGCCGTGGCGGAGGCGGTCACGGTGTCTCCGGCGCCGAAGATGGTTCCCCCACCAAAAAGTGAGTCTTATTTATTTGTATGAGATGAAAAGATAAATTTTTTTCCATTGTTGATGATCTCAAGATGGCAATGTTTGTATGCCACATGTGATTGTTTGGTTGAATGTGTTTTTGTGTGCATTTCATTTGAGCCCAGATGATTTTTTTTATATTTTCTTTCTATTTTAAGTAAATTTTGTTCAGCTTTAGTGGGGTAATTCTAAATTCTTGGTTGTTTTGTATATCTTTCATTGGTCTTTTTTGATGAATATGTTATAGCTTTCTTGTCCTGTAGTTCGATTGAGATTGTTAAGGTTGGAATTGTGGTATTTTTTTTTGTGTTTGTATGTTTGTATGTGTGAATATGCTGTTTGATTTTCGGGGATAACGGAATTGAGCGTTTAATTTTGTGTAGGAATCTACAAGAATAATGGATATTTGATGGTTTCTTGCAATGGAGGGCTTAATCAGATGCGAGCAGCGGTAAGATTCTGGTTATGCTTTGTGTTTATTTCTTCTTGTTTCTTTGGTATCGAGTCTTTTCCTGGTGAATGAGCTTGTAATTCAATCTCTGCAGATTTGCGATATGGTTGCCATTGCAAGATATCTGAATGTGACGCTTATTGTTCCTGAATTGGACAAGACCTCATTCTGGGCTGATCCAAGGTGGGTCATCGCCTTCATTCACTGTTGGACAAAAATCAATGAACTATTTCAATTTTAATTGCACATATGAATCTTGTTTTTATATATGTCTTTTTAACAAAACAAATTGTTGTTTTGCAAAACAGTGAGTTCAAAGATATTTTTGATGTGGATCACTTCATCACATCCTTGAGAGACGAGGTCCGGATATTGAAAGAATTACCGCCAAGGCTGAAGAGGAGAGCAGAGTTGGGGATGGTCTATTCCATGCCTCCCATTAGTTGGTCTAACATGTCTTACTATCTAAATCTGGTAATGTCTTTTATTTATTAATTAATGTTGTAGAACTATTTGGGTTAATGCTTTTTCCATCATTGATGGTTTATTTTAATGATATTATTGTCTATACTGATGGACCATGTAACTATGAACAGGTTCTTCCATTGATAAAAAAGTACAAGATTGTGCATTTAAATAAGACTGATGCTCGGCTTGCCAATAATGGCCTTCCCATTGAGATTCAGAGATTACGTTGCCGGGTGAATTACAGTGCTTTGAGATTCACTTCTGTCATAGAGGAGCTTGGTAGACGAGTTATTAGAATGTTAAGGCATAATGGTCCCTTTATGGTAATTCATCTTAGATATGAAATGGACATGTTAGCCTTCTCTGGATGTACTCATGGCTGCACAGATGAGGAGGCGGAAGAATTGACTAGAATGAGGTAAACCATTTGGTTGTATTAACTATTAACTCAATATGTAAAGTTGGTTGTGACTTGATTCTTACCAAAACTGATTACTTGTAGTCTTACGAATTCTTGTTTGAAGCCAAATTTTAAAAATGGATTTTTTTATAAAAAAAAAAACTTCCTCAACCAGCTTTTTCACAAAGGCTGCCCTGAATTATTTTTTCCATAAAAACACTTTTTTTTAGTTTGAACTCGTAAAAACCATAATTCATAACCAAAAGATGAAGTTCGAAAATATTATTTGGAACCGATCAACTAAAGTTGATTTTGCAAAACTTGAATTATTTTGACTATGGTTCCAAACATGGCCTAAATAAGTTAATTATTTTTCTCCAAACCTCTAGTCGTTCCAGCTTGGTGTGGGATAAATTGAAGAATAATTAGTAGAGTTTTGATTGACCCATTGTTATCTGATTGATAGATATGCTTATCCGTGGTGGAAAGAGAAAGTTATAGATTCAGACTTGAAAAGGAAAGAAGGCCAATGCCCTTTGACACCGGAGGAAACAGCTCTGATTCTTAGGGCGATGGATGTTGATCCTAATGTCCCTGTATACATAGCTGCAGGAGAGATATATGGTGGTGAGAGGAGAATGGCGAGCCTATCATCATCTTATCCAAATTTGGTCAGTAGTCACGGTAATCGACCATTGGTCTGTGTTACTTTTTGTGGTCTTGTTCGTTTTGCTGACAAGTTTTGATTTGCAAGAACAGGTGAGGAAGGAGACGCTTTTGGAACATTCAGAGCTGATGCTCTTCCAAAACCACTCATCACAAATGGCAGCATTGGACTATCTAGTCTCTTTGGAGAGTGATATTTTTGTTCCTACATATGATGGCAACATGGCCAAGGTTGTGGAAGGGCATCGCAGGTACTTTTCCAACCCAACTTTTCAATGTAAAGTTAAGATCATTATCATTTTTAGGAGGTGAAAAATGAATGAGTTTACTACCTCATTTTTCTAGTCATTTTCTTAGACTGAATTTGGCCTCGTTTTGGGACATGAAACTATGCTTACAAACATGAACAAGGCAAATGTGTTGCATTATGTGTTTATATATCCATATATGGGACCGTTCAGGGTAATGCCTTTTTTGTATTCTTTATCTATGCATAGGTGATGAATTTCATTATTTTTTTTGAAATTTCCGTTAAAATCTTTTATTTTAGATGTTCAACTGGAAGAACATGTTAATTCTCAAAAATCAGTAAATTATGTTGCTACCTCCACAGTCCACAGCCTCCCCCCCCCCCCCCCCAATAAATAAATAAATTAAACCTTTATTTGGTTCCTAGAAATTTCGTTTTGCGATCATTACTGATACTCGATTTAAATTTCTCTCCATTTCTTTAATAACCTCATTCATTCATTCATGCATCTCATCCCTTTCTCTTGTTATTCTTCATTGGGTGACATTTAAAAAGAAATATATCTTTTTGTTAAGCTTAACCAAAGTTTTTTGAATCACCATAACCCTTATTTGATTATTCATGCATCTTGTTCATCCTTCACTTGTTATTTTGCCATCAAATACAAAAATGCTCGCTTGTTAACATTTACAATCTAATACGAAATGTTTTTTTTTTATTATCAGACATCTGGGCTTCAGAAAGACAATTCTGTTAGACCGAAAGCCTCTAGTTGAACTGATAGACCAGTACAACTATGGCTCTTTGAATTGGGATGAATTCTCCTCATACGTAAAGGCAGTTCATGTGAACCGCATGGGAAATCCAATGAGGAGGGTCGTGATTCCCGATAAACCCAAAGAGGAGGACTACTTCTATGCCAACCCGAATGAGTGCTTGCCCTCATCAGGTCAACCATGGACTACTGCATGATTGTTATCATATAGCTTTTGAGAGGTTCATATTCTTATTAGATCGCCATTCGTTCATAAAACACAATGGGTAACATGGGCAGCGCGACATATATCAACAATGAAGCTTCAGAGGGGCAGCTGGTACATAACATATATAACTTTTTATTTATGTTTGTGAAATAAATTTCATTCTTGTATAGGGGGGAAGAGGGGGAAAAAAAGAGAGGAAGAGATATGAAGGTGTCCTGCCCATTGCAGGGAAATTTTTTTCCAGCTGCATGTGTACACCATTTAAATATTGAATTAGACATTTGAGTTGGTTTATGATCCAGGCTGATGAGATTTTGATGGAAGGTCAGTCTCCTCTTCATATGATGCTTTCCTTTTTGTTATATCTTCCTCCCCTTATGAATTATTTGTATTCTTCTAGATACAGTCCCTTGAGACCTTCTTGTGCTTATACAATCTCATATACAATGTTGAATTCTTTTGATTGAATTCTTTAGAACAGTAGAATCTGAAGCATCAATTTTAGTTGGGCTGATGCAGTTTCCTGCAGCCCTTTTTACATGAGATGTTCAAGAATAACAAGAATTCATCTGATTTTTCAACAGAAACAGAATGAGAGTTGGGAAAACGTAAAAAGTATTATTTAATTTGTTTGTTGGAGTGAATTGATGGGTATCCTGGGTAAGTGTGAACATTGTTTTTTGCAATACCTTTTCTTTTCTTTTGGTAACAAGTGAACATTGTTTTTTGCAATACTTGAAAACAAGGCCAGACAGTGCCTTGGGAAGGCCAATGACCAGCTCACCTGCTCCAATTATTATTTGCATATATTCTTTGCATGGATTATATAAATCCCAGATTCTCTGTGTGATCCAAGAAGTAAAAAATCAATGCAATTGTAGTGATAGGGTCCATTATAATTGGGGGTTGTTCCTTCTTTTTATTTACATTCTAAATGAAGTATATATATTTTTATTTTACCAAATAGGTTCATATGATTTATTAGAGAATATACATTAGCTTGTGAAAGTATATATTTAACTAACTGAAATATATACTTTTTAAAAAAATATGAAGACTAATGTTATGCACATTAAGCATAAATATTAAATTTCACATCAAACAGAGAACTCATGTTCGTATTTTTTGTTTAAATCAATAGCTCTGATATTCCTGTTTTACGTATCAACCTGTCAAAATCTGATTATTTAAAATAATGCCTCACTTTGGACTCAACAGTTCTACTTGTTGGCTTTGGGTATATCTAATCATTAATAAACAAAAGATGTATTGTTAAAAATGTATAAAAAATAGAGTTGTTTAACATAACAGTAATTAAAAAGTGATATATGAGAAAGGTATCAAGAGAAGAGGGGATCAGAAAAGCCTCATGTGATGTATAAGCACCAGCATGAGTAGATTTTTTTTATTATTTAAGTTGTTTGTTAAATGGTTTCTCAAATTCCAATGTAGTCAAAATGAGTCCATGTTCACTGACTAATGAACTTATTTTTACAAATCAGGTCATAAGGTGAGATCAGTCAATATTATTTCTTAATTTAGCTTTTAACATTAAAGAAAAATGTTAGGGGACAGTCCTGATAGTAGCCCAGTGCATATTTCATGTAATTCAAATATTTTTTTATTAATTTTTTTTATATTTTCATCTACAAAATAAAAAATTATATATGTACATCATTAATAAAATAAGACTGCGCATTGAACTACAAAAAAAATCATCTTTATTTAAAAAAAATCAGGAAAGAAAAGTACACTTATAGTCCACCATGTATGTGACTCATCATTTGTAAATAGAGAGTTACTCTTAAAACAAATAAAAAGCACATATTGGAAATCAAACAACCCCCCCCCCCCCCCCCACCCCAAAAAGGCAACCATGGAGCCAATTTCATGATTTTTCTTTTTTGTTTGGATTTTCTTCTGATTGATGATTAGTTTTTTTTTTTTTTTTTTTGAGGAAATCTTTGTGTCTAAAACAAATCATTATCAACCAGATCTAACCAGAAAATGTCATGATAAAACAAATCGAAGGGTTGTACTTGAAGACCCAAAACAGACTGTGGACTAAAGGCACATAAAACCAGTCCCATTTTTTTTCAGCTCCCATGATCAGCAGGATTTGTGTAATCTATGGCTTCTGATACACTCAGTCCCAATTTTAATTTTACTAAGACTTTATTTTAGAGTATATGCATCTTTATAGGGGTGTGAAACTACTGTGAATGTTAATCTAACCTCCTCTTGTGAATGTGAGCCTGAACTTGCTATATAAGACTCTCATGTCAACCCATTTATTTTAAGCTATGACAATAACTATTTCTATTTGGCTTTCAGTGTAAAGATGCTAACATCAATGATCAGACACATGGAATCTTGCAATCAATCATGCATCAAAAACTTTCATCCACAAGTCCCAATATCTTTTACAGATAAGACATGGATTGTTTCATTTTTTCCTTTCTCTGGTCATGGCTTGTTTGTAGGAAATAGTACTCCTTTTTTTTTTTTTTTTTTATCGCAGTGTTTGTTCTGAATCAAATAAAGAGGGTCATCACTATTTACAGTTAATATTTGAAAGATTGTCAAGTTTATAAAACAAGAAATTATGGCTTTTTCTTGATCCATGAATCTTTTATATTGTCTATTTGCGTGATGCTGTGCATGTTGCTTTTTAAAATTAAAGTTGTTTGAAATGTCACTCTCAATAGAGCTTTTTTTTTAAAATAAATAAATAAATTCAAGATAGGTTGGAGTTTAATCTAAACTCAATGTGACCCTCAGATTCGAGAAAGTCCACCCATGCCTACCTTTAGGTTTGGTTAGGGTTTTGATTGAGTTTAGATCTGACTCGGGTTGAGTCAAATCCAACTGGTCGAGATTGAGTTTGAATTTGATTTTCAATTGGTACTGCTATGCACAATTTGGAATTTATAATTGTCATAATAAAGGAATAAGCGAATAGCGGGCATTCAGGGTGTATGCAGACCACATGAAAAGTGACAGAAAGTGATGGAAAACAAAAATTTTCTTTTTTTATCATTCAAAAATCAAATTTTAGTGTTTGTGTCAAATAAAAAAAAAGATTTAGATCAGTGAGACATTTGAGAAAAAAAAAATAATGGAAAATGATTTTATCACTTTGTACTACATATATAAATACTTTGAAAGTTGGTCAAATGAAAAATATTTTTTACGTTCATTCACTTTCTCTTTAACTCAAATTTTTTCATTTTCTTTTTAAATTTGTGTACAAACACACTCTAGATAGAAAAAACAACATTAATGAAAATGGGAGGATGAGAAATGATAGATTTTAACGTAAAAACAAATCAAATGATAAGTTTAAAATTTTGAATGAACTTTCAATTTTTTCACTTATCCTACGATCTTGAATAGCCATACCCTTCAATAAAAAAAACCCATTCAAATTGGCTCCAGTTCATGTTGAACCCAACTTCTAAAATTCTAATCCGAAACCGTCCAAAAGTCAGTTTGAAATCCAAGTTGCACCCTTACTTACTTAATGAAGTACATACCATTATATATATAAAAAAAAATTGAAACTAATACACAATTAATTTTTCTACAAAACCAAAAGAATTTAGTCTGAGCACACACTGCACTTATGAAGCATATATTATACACTAGGACAATATACACTCCAGCAGTGAAGTATATAATTGATTGCAAGACTGTCTTTAGAGTGCAAACATGCTACAAATGGGACGGAGCGTTTCAGAACACTAACTCACACTGTGAATATGGATCAAAGATGGGCCGAACTTGAAAATTCACATCCAGACACTGGTCCAATGGCCTGTCAAATTTCATTAAAATATAAAGCCAACAAATTAAAGAAAGCCCAGAGGATCCCCCCCTCACTCAAATCGCATACGAGACTGCAAAAAGAAATGTGTATCATTGCTCTCACTTCTTATCAATGGTTGATGGATCAAAAGATGGGCCAAACTTTCAAATCAGATAATATAAAAAAAATTTACGTTATACACTATAATAATAGAATTTTATACATGAAGTATATACTGTGCTATCACAATGTATAAAAATACAAACGAGATTGCAAAATAAACTACTCAATTCCCTTTTAAATCAAATGTACATACACAACATGAAGCCCACAAAGAAAGAAAATCAAATGCACATGTACATACACAACATACACATACTCAGTCTGTTTTGCTGCCCCATACACTTTGATAGCGTAGTATATAGTGCGTTATCATAGTATATGAGGTTCTATCATGGTGTATGACACAATTATTTTTTTTCAACAAGAAAAAAATATATTAAAGTACAAATATCTATTTCATTTCATATAACAGCATGAACTTCAATGGGATTTTTTATATATATATAAAAAACCGGTGTGGTTTTCAATTGGAGTTGCATAAAGGGTTGAACATGTGAAATTGGGATTGCAGAAGGGGTTGCACATACCATATGTCCAACTCCCATCCAGTCCCTTATTCAACCCCTATTTACAGTCCACACTGTTTTTCTTTTTTTTAAAAAAAATTATACACTTTTTCATTAAAATACATGTTATTATATAAAATTAAATATATACTGAGATATATTAATATATATATTTTTTTACTTTGAAAGAAAAAAAGCCTATAAACCATGTTCGATGATAGGTTATGAAAATGAGCTGTAAAATTAGTTAGATTACAAAAGTTAATTTTTTTTTATATTACGTTATCGTAGTGTATGAGATTATAAAACAAGTTGTAAAATTGAGTGTTACATGCTCATCTGAACGCTACCACAGAAAGGTGAGAAAGAAAAGATCCCCCCCGCTCACCTCATCCAGAGGTGCTAAAGCAGCCCCCCAATTTTTCCCCTCCCCTTCAAATGGCTGCTGCTATTCTCCTCTCCTTCTCCCCAACCCTCCACCCCAACCCCCTCCACCACCACCACCTCCCTATCCCCACCACCACCCCCTCTCACCGTCTCCGCCACCACCTCCTCCTCCACTCCAACCGCCCCGACTCCCCAAACTCCCCCGCCGACCCCCCCGACCGCATCATCTCCGCCTTCTGTTACTTCTACCCCTTCTTCGACGGCGTCCAGTACGGCAGGTACCTCCTGACCCAGTTCTCCCCCCTCCAGACCCTCCTCCAACCCCTCTACCCCTCCATCAAGCTCTTCAAGCTCTTCCCCTTCAACGGCCTCCTCGTCTTCCTCGCCCTCTACTTCGTCGTCGTCCGAAACCCTAACTTCAGCAGGTACGTCCGATTCAATACTATGCAGGCGATCGTTCTTGACGTGCTCTTGATCTTCCCTGATTTGATCGAGAGGGGTTTCAACCCCAAGGAGGGGCTCGGATTGGAGGTACTGATGAGTGTTGATAGTACTGTGTTTCTGTTTCTGTTGGTGTCTTTGATCTATGGGTGCGGGTCTTGCTTCCTCGGGCAGGTCCCCAGGTTGCCGATCGTGGCCGAGGCCGCTGATCGGCAGGTGTTTTGAGGTTTTTGGATGATTGTTTTTTTGTTCTGATTGGATTTGAATTTGTGAGATGAAGTTGTGATGCAAAAAAAATGGCTTCTTGGATGGTCTTTCTATTTGGGTGATTTAGTTGATTAATCTGAATGGGGGTTTGAATGTTTGATTTTAACCACCCAAGTTGATGAGTAGCCTCTATTAGAATAATTGAATGAATCTTTGATTTAAACATGCTAGTTAAATAAGTGGCCCTTATTGAATGATTTAACATGAATTGATGTTCAATTTGAACTAATAATTCAATAAGTAGCCTACATTAGAGCATCTCCAACAGGCTCTCCATAAACTACTCTGTCACAATAAAGAGTATCGAATCTCTTCTCCAACGGTGTAGATTTCACTCCCCAACCATGGAGAGCCTTCCAAATTGTATTTTTTGTTTTTGGAGAGGCTTGTTGGAGTCACATAATGGTACATGGCTACTTATAATATAAATGATATTTTTTTCATCCCAAACCAGAGAAAGAGTAGAGAGCTTTGTCGGAGATGCCCTTATGACAGCTAAGCTAACATGAATGGATGTTTGATAAATTAGAAAAATGGCATCTTAGGTGGTCTTTCTATCAGGGTTTGAATTTTGATGGGTTTTGTATGAACAATGAGTTGTCCCAGTTAAGTCAATTAACTTTAATAAATGTTTGATTTGAACCAGCAAATCAATAAGTATAGAATAATTAGCATGAATGGACATTCGATTTGAACCAACAATCAATAAGTAGTCACTATTAGAACAACTGACATGGATGGATGTTTGATATAAAAAAAAAAAAAATGGCGTCTTGGGTGGTCATTCTATCTGGGTCTGGATTTTGAAGGGTTTTGTATGGTTTGCATTAGTTGGTAACTTGGTAGTGTTGAATCTGTTGGTTTGTCAATTGGGTTTGTTTGTGTATGTCTGGTTGTGGGTTTTATTTTCTGAGTGATGATTGATATAAAACCATAGATAGATGTTTAAAAAAAAAAAAATGGAGGCATGTGGAAAATGGGTATGCTTTGTTTAAGGGAGATTGAGATTTGAATGAAAGATTTTGTGATGGAAGCAATGACCAGGTTATTATACACTATCAAATTTCATTCTGATTTGTATGAATTACTTGTTTCATGTTTGTAAGCGTTCTTCTAGTTTATGTTTATATCTGCATGATTTTGTTTATTTGTGTTATTGAAATTTATCTTTATGTTTTTATGCTCTTAATTAACTAGAATAATTACAAATGTCAAAAAGTAGTTCACAGACCTACTTTTATAGGAAGGAACTACACTATCACCTCCAATAATAATAAAAAAAAAAGGTCGAAGAGAAAACTCTCTTCCACTGTTTTACAAGGATCACTCATAGCATCTCCAATGGAGAACTCTAAAATGGAGTCTCAAAATATATTAAAAAAATGAAAAAGTGAGTTTAGAGTCTCACTACTCATTCATCAACTCCAACCACAATCTCTATTTTCATCTCTATTCTATTTTTTTATATTTTTTAATAAAAATTAAATTTATCATATCTCTCTTATTTTTTTTTATGTATTATACATAATTGAGGTTTATTAGCGAAATTTAAAATCCGTAGAAGTTAATATTATTAGTTCCGGATCAAGTGACCAGTAAACTTATCAGTTATTCTAAACTGATTTCTGTACCCGAAACATCAGTATTCGTATATAGATGAAATATATGCATCCAAAAAACCTGTATTTGTATCTTATTAAAATATATGTATCCGAGAAACTTGTATTCGTATCTGATTAAAATAATATTAGAACATAAGTGTAAATAATAATTAATATAATATTAATGTAAAAAAATAAAAAATATATTAAATATATAACATTTTTAAACATATGTTAAACATATTCAATATTAGACTCATTTGAATCGTATCGACGACATCTATCCAACGGTATCATTTTTATGAAAATTAAACTTATATTATAGAAGTTATCAAACATTATTAAAAAAAAAATAAAAATAACAAACCTCCATATTTGGAGGCTCAAACAGTGAGCCTCCAAATATGGAGTCTCATTTAGTAGCCTCTAAAATAGAGGTGGCTTTTGGCTATCGGTTGGAGAGAAAAAATACTCCAAAATGAAGATATAGAGTATCATTGGAGTTGCTCTCAGGACATAAGAGTTTTTAAGTGGAAATATTTCTTAGATGATCCTGCACACTAAGAACTTGAACTTTTCCTCTTTTATAGACAGCTTTAATGGATTTTAAGTGCCTTGAAATTCAATGTCTCTTATTCTTCATAAGTGGTGGCTCTTTATTTTATTTTGTCCCATTGTGAATAAATCATTTTCAATTAGTGGGTCATCTTCTTTTTTACTTGTCATCATTGAGTAGAACATCTTCAAAAACATATTCCTTTTCTTAAAATGTTTTACAAAGACTATTAAGATCGTTGTAACAGAAACAATGACCAATTCATTGAATCCTATTGGATTTCATTTCAATTTAAATTTGTTGCTACTCTTTCTGTAGCTGTTGTGGAAAGGGTCAATTATCTACTTTGTTATTTTAATGAACAAAAGTGGTGAATCGTTTCACCATTGGAGTCTGATACATGAAAATGAAGTTGATAGGATTATAAGCAGATTGCATGCGGAGCTTGATTGTGTTTCTATCTAAAATGTAGGTTTTTTTTTTCTTTTTCCAATTATACTCACTATACACTGTTTAAAAATATTTATGGAGACTGATGGTGTGTTTGTGTACAATTTTGATGGGAAAATGAGAAAGTGAGAATTTGAGTTGAAGTGAAAGTGGTGGAATGTAAAAAATTTTCTCTTTGATCAACTTTCACGGTGTTTGTGGATGTGGGGGGGAATTTTTTTATCACTTTCTTCCAAATTCTTGAAAAAAATTTTCCTTCAATTGTTTGGTACCAAGCTACCAGCATTAAACTTTTGAATGGTCAAAGGAATATTTTCACTTTTTATTACTTTCCCTCATTTTCCATAGAAGAAGATAATTAGACTTCCAAAAAAATATTCGCATTTGAAATCAGACTTTATTCTTCACTTCATTCTACAATGTACAGCTATAAGTGTACACCTTTGCTTTTGTAGCAAATCAATTTTTTTTATGTATCAAAGTTGGTTGGGTAGTAACTTCTTAAAAAATAAAATGAATTCTGATTTCCCGAAAACCTTCTAAATGTTTTTGGAAACATATTTTTCTAATTCATGAAACATTATCCAAAATAATTATATTTTATCAGAATATTTTCAACAATCAATTGCTTCCAAAATTTCATAAATCTTTCAATAAAATATGTAATCATAGAATTTTTTTAGTGGAAAGACAATATATCCGGAACAAAAACACATTCATACATTTTATGAAGTTAAACTTTAATTGACATTGTCATGTTTGTAAAGGCATGGCAAAGAATATGCATGATAGAATGCTCTTTCCATGTTTTATCCTTTAAAAAAATGTTTTAACTTGTGAACCCAGATTTTATTCTCATGACTCCTGTCCTCTTGTCACTTTCGCATCCCAATTTTTTGTTGAAGTATATGATTCTAATGAAGTAATGAATTGATTTCATACAAGAGATCAATACATACTTCAGTGAATTCAATGCATATATTTTTATATATTAGGGATTCTGTTGCGGCAGTACATTTTGTTTTTCATTAATTGATATGCGCATGTTTTAATCAAGCATTATGCATGCAAATAAGAAATTGATAGTGAAGCCAACTTAAACTTGTACCACTAAACTAAATTAAGGAGAAAAAATTGTGATCAATTGAGAGATCTAATGACTAATTTAATCCCCTTTTGAGTTAATTATCAAATTGATTAAAATTTTACAAAATAAAATTTTGAAATATATGCCAAACATGCATTTTTGAACTTCACTTTGATTTTTATGTATTAGAGTTGAGGCATGGAAGGACACATTAATCAACACTTATTTTCCTAATTACAAGACCAAAATTGCTTGGCAGTCATTGCACTCAGTTCTCAAGTAATAAAAGAGGTTATTTTTTTATAACTATCTTTTT
The DNA here is from genome assembly GCA_030737835.1 of Acorus gramineus. Lineage (NCBI taxonomy): Eukaryota > Viridiplantae > Streptophyta > Magnoliopsida > Acorales > Acoraceae > Acorus > Acorus gramineus. Next base: position 7,228,519 of record CM060850.1, read on the forward strand.
AATTATCACTAAGGCAACAAGGGAAAAAATTAATTCATACATGTGTGACATAATGTTACACTGAGCAATTTTAAATTGTTAAAAGATTTCAAATCAATAAAATTAATAAATTCCCATTTTTAGCTAAAGATAGACCATGGTTATCATTTTTTCTATTTAAATACTGAAATTACAAATTACAAAGAAAACTGAATAGGGAAAAAAAAAAAAACCAATGAATTCCAGGCACGCACTTTTTATACTTTTTAGGGTATATTTGTCTTTTTAGTTTTCAAAATGGTGAAATGAAACTTGTTTTGATATATTTTTAAAAAGTGATTGATTTGGGTATTTCTAACTTTTAAAAAAAAATTTAGATATTTTCCCAAATATATAAAGTGAATACATGGATATGAATCAATTCGTTCGGTTAGAACTTAGTCTGGATCCAGCTTCGGTCAGTTCTGTCAGTACCGAACTGCATAGCCTTTTAATCGGACTATACAACTTATGAATCGAACTACCCAACCAATTGTTATGTACATATTTCACTCTCTTATTGGATTTAGTCAGTTATTGGATAAAATATGAATTCCTAAATATTATTAGTATCCAATAAGAGAATGAACATGTACATAACAATTAACTATGTAGTTCGATTAATGGATTGTTTAATTGAGTATCGATGGGACTGACCAAAGTCCAAAGTCGATCTTGATTGGATCCGGACTCATCAAAACTTCATCTGGGTTTGAATCCTACTACCAGGTCCACTAGAGATCAGAATTATTTGAAGAAATAACAAGATGATCAGAATTATTTGAAGAAATAACAAAGATGTTTCTTCTGGCTCTTCTCATCCATCAGAAAATAAAGAAATGATTGATATATACAAGATACCTACTTATTTACAAAATATTGTCTCAATTCATCCTATTTCCATCATATTTACCTATGAAAACACCCAAGTCTATAAAAAGAAAAGAGAAGGAAGAGGAACACAAATATATGGAGGACTACATCTCTGCTTTTTATTGATCTTATAAAGAGATTACATAAGATCTATTTATAGACTGAAATAACTAATTTGGATAGATACAAATCTCAACAGAGTTTATTGACTAAATCTTTCCGTTGAGATTTAATCTTATCTATTACAACTGAGTCAAACTCTTTATTCTTAATACATTATATATATCTAATCCACGAATGCGTTAGAATGATTGTTTGATTGAGAATGGCTTGTAACTTTGGTCGGATGAGATCGATGGCAAACCTTTTTTTTTTTGTTATTGTTTTCTTAAGGAAGTATCAAAGATTTTTTTTTGGTATGTTGCTTATTAGTTATTACAATGAATTAAAATATGATTTGTTCCACTCGTGTCAATCAAATAATTTGCATTTTGATTATGATAATCTATGATAATGAATGAAAAGACATGTTTATTGGATGTTGTTGATTGAATGAGAAATAATAGGTGATTGGTTTTTTATTGTTACATTGATTGATTTAATGAGAAGCAATACGTGATTGTTATCTGATTGTTAGATTAGTTGATTGTTTATACATTACTTATGAAATTGATTGAATTATAATTTGCATGGCTATTCTGTGCAGCATGGCTCCAAAACAACAGGTTGCACAATGGCACAAAAAGAAATCCAAGATGTCATTCATTACTTGCAAGATGGGATACCTCTACTTGACGCACCCATTGCTCAACGAAGGTCCAAGCAATGTGATCATGATCGACAATGTACAATGACAATGCATTTATGTGATTCATGTATTTTGTATATATTTCAAGAATGGCTATCACAGGTCGACAATGTTTTATATGGGTTTTTGGAGATGTTTCGAATAATGTTTTGTATGGATTATGTATGGTTTTTGAATGATATGATATGTTCAGATAATGGATGAATTCTAAGAAAAAATTTAAAATGGCAACGTAATTGCTATCCACGGCTCCTTAAGTTGAAATGTGGAATGCAAGAGATATGCACCATTTGTTTAATGTATTTGTAATAGACTAAATGACTAGGTTGAACGCAGAGAGGTATGGTCGAGGATTGAATCAGTGCACAGATGCTCTGCACAGAATGACATTGACACTGTCGACCATGTCTTAGACTGCCGATATCCAATCTATCAAATCAAGCAAAAGACATGCCATTAAATTAGTCGACACAAGTAGAGTTGACCAGTTTTACTGCATCAACATTGTATTTGTCGATGGAGTTCATAGAAAGTTCATTTTCCTAATGAGTTTAGTTCGACACACCAGTTGTCAACCATCCATGAAAACCAGGACCGTTGTGTTGTCGAACAATGGGATAGGAAGTCCCAAATTTGCATCGATAGATATATTGTCAAGCGCATTCAGAAACATTCTACAACCAACACATCGACGCTTACAAAAACCATGAGACAGAGAATCCTTGTTCGGTATTGACAGACCTGTTGTCGACCACACTTTGATTCACCGCCAAGATCTGTGTCGAACTGTCTGAGATGGGGTGGGTTTTGTTTGTCAATTGTTTTTGGGGGTGGGGAATGATCAGGGTGGGTTTGGTTAATATGGGGTGGGTTTGGTTAGTTTCAAAAACTCAAAAAATCAATATTTAATAGTTTAATGTGGGGTGGGGTGAATATCTCTTGGGGTGGTAATAACCGCCCCCGATATATATTTCAATTGAATGGTTCATTTATTAGAAAATGTGAAATTTTTTTAATCTGATATATACTTTGTTACAATGAGTGAATAAGAGCATTTCCAATCCTATACCCAAATATTTACCCAAATTTAAATTTGAGTAAAAGTCACCAAAAAAAACTTCTCCAACCATTTACCCATACCATACCAAAGTAAGCTTTTACTCAAATCTTTACCCAAATCAAAGGAGACTCAAATTTTTACCCAAATTTTCAACATCTCTTTTTTCCCTTTATTTCCACATTTTCTTCCAATGTGACACTTTTTTTATAACTCCATCTTTAGTTGAATTATATTAAATGCCTTCTCACCCCCTAAAATTTTCACCATCTCTTGAAACAAAAAAAAAAAAGTGGTCTTCTTTCTTAAGTCTTAATCTTTGTTTTTTAACTTCTTATTTTTACTCCAATAAAAAAAAGATTAATTTTACATTTTTTAAAAATTGGATGATTACAATTTTTGAATTTAAATAGAGAAGAAAAATTGAATAGTAAAAAAGTTTGGGGAAAGACTTTGAAAATGTTTATAGGAAATAATTAGAAGAAGATATGATTTTTTAAACGATTTGAGTAAAACATAAAATGATGGTTGAAGACATATTATATCAAATCAAGCTTTACTTAAAATTTGAGTATATGTTTGAATAAGTGCTGAAGATGACCTAAGACTAATGAATTATATGAGAGTCCACTTGAAATGGTAAAAAAGACACAGTGTAACAAAGCTTTAAAAACATATTTCTAATTTTACCCCCGCCTCCGCACGTTGTGTGTGTTCATGCATGTCTCTTGTGATCTCTTTCTCCTTCGTCTATGTTACAATTTAAAGGATGATAAGTCTTAACAAAGAATAAACCTCATAAATGAATGTCTCTAAAAATATTTTTATTCTAATTTTATAAATATGAGATTTTGGTGGAAATCAATAAGGAAAAATTTGGAAAGAATAGATAAAGAGTTTCAATCTTTTCAACTACAAAATGCAAACCATAATTAGGAATATATTGTTGGAAATCGGGGCAATCGAAGAACAGAAACAAGTGCGAGCGCTTCAAGGATTAACAACGTTGAATGCTTTTAGACAGACTTCTCCCGCTCTGGTCAGAACCGCGAGTACACGATGGGATTATGAAGTACCGCCTTCAGGATACAATGAAGCTTGCACTTGGTATTGAAAACAGAGTGTGTACTCTCTGTTTCAACCTCTTGGAACTCTCTGTTTGAAGGGGCTGATGATACTAAGTCGTAATGAAAAAGAAAGAGAAGATGAGTGGTTGTACTCTAATGATTTGGATCTAAGGGTCTCAATTTATAGGCAACATAGTGCCTTTTGGTTAAAATGAGACACCCTTTCATGAATGGGGAGTTACAGTAACCGTCCGATCGGTGGTCCACCGTTTCCATGCGATCGTGGGGTTCATATCATCCATCACTAGATGCATCCCTTCCAATGGCACCCCTTGGTGAATATAACCACCAACTGTCAATCCAACGGTGCACATTGCATCCGAACGTTCCTTCATCGGACGGTCCAGATTGCATCTGATCAAAACGATCTCCACCATCCGATTAGCAAAAAAGAAAAGGCTCTAACTCCTAGCGACAATATGCGTACGTGTGATGTGCTTCGCACCACCCCGCATCAAAGGTCTACCATAAGGTATCCACCAAAAAAACTTCATTAGAGTAGATTGAGCTGTCCTTATAAACACTCAAAATCTTTTACAAACAACCGATGTAGGACTAAAGAATAAGATCACTTTCATCTTCTTATGGACGGACCACTAATATCCAAATATTTGAATTCAAAGTTGAAAATACCCCACATATACAAGTTAAAATATTATAAGGATGAATTGGTAAATGAGAACTTTGCATAGTGAAACCGAAAACCATATTAGCCATGTAAATACCCAGCTGTATACAATTTTAGCAAAAGATTAGAGTAACTGCTTCCTGAGGCTGACTTGCAAAACAAAGAAAAATTATGGTCAACATATTGAGGTTTAACGGATAAGGAAGACAAAGAAAACTCGATTAACATCCGAGGATTATTGGAAGGACTAATTGCAAAACGTATAAGAATTGTTGTACCTAACCAGAGCCTAAAATGTTTTTTTGGGAATTTATTAATTCAACTCTAATGTAAAATTGTATAACAATTTAAAATGTTCCAAGTGTGTGGCATTATATATATGTATAAAAAAAATATTATTTTGTCTTTATTAAATTCACTTACTGATAATTAAAAAAGAAAATAATTGGTCATTAAAACTTTATTATCACTTTTATTACGTATAAACTGAATGCAATGGTTGCCAATTTTGTCATGTAATTAGGAAAAGAAATTTCACTAGAATATGTGGATTAATTTGTCTTTCCATGTCCATGCTTGGAACAAAATATTTAAAAAATTGATTTCACAAAAGTTAAATGAGTTTGATATTTAGCTCCAAAAGGGGGTTAAATTAGTCATTAAATTTTCACTTGATTACAATTTTCCTTTTCTTGATATTTTTTAGTGTAAGTTTAAGTTGGCTTCAGCATCAATTTCTTGTTTGCGTGCCTAGTGCTTGATTAAAACGTGTGCATTTCAAATAAATGAAAAAAATATATGTTTTTATGTCAGTATATATAGTATATATCATGCACTTGTGCACACCTTAAGCGCATCTGATCACCCTACCTAGATGTTCACTCTCTCTCTATATATTATCATAAGCCCCCGCCGCCATATGTTCCATGTTTTAGCATTTCATGCATGTCCCGTGTGCTGTGTTTTTATACTTAACATTTATGAGATTAACATATCCCCCTTCACCATAAATAAACCTCATAAACATGTCTCCCTGAATAAGTTATACATCATCTCCAAATATATAAATTTTGTGAGTCTCTGTATAAAATTTTATTGTAATTTTACAAATATGAGGTTTTGGTGGAAATCAATCAAGAAAAATTCGGATAAAAATTTGAATAAAAAAATTGTCTTTTAATTTTTTCAATTATAAAATAAAAATTTAAAATATAGATAAAAATAGCGACCGGAAATCAATAACAGTCAACCATTTGTTATGCAAATGCTCGACTTTTTAACAAGTTTGATAAACTATCATAGTGATGGTTTCTTCGATGCACATGGATTTTTACAACACAAAAAAGTTATGAGCAACATATAAGGGTTTGAAAAAGAAAGACAAAATAATTTGGATACCAACAACTAGCTCGATTTTGCGAGATAATTTCAATAGGTTAATGATTTATTTTGAAAATATATGAGAATTATTGGGATATTTAATTTTTAAATGTTTTTTTTTTTTTACTTTTCTTTTAATTCCCTTTTCAGAATTAGAAATAGAATAGAAAATATGATAACAATTGTCTACCTTTAGCTAAAAAATTGGGAATTTATTAATTCAACTCTAATGGAAAATCATGTAACAATTGAATTAATTTCTTATTAAGTTTGCTTATTGATAATTAAAAAAAGAAGAAATGGTCATCAAAACTTAATATCACTTTTATTGCGTAAGAATTGAATGCAATGGCTGCCAAGTTTCGTCCTGTAATTAGGAAAAGAAATTTCACTGGAATGTGTTGATTAATTTGTCTTTCCATACCCACAACTCTTAATTCATAAAAATCAAAGTGGAAGTTCAAAAATACATGGTTGGAACAATACATTACAAAAAAATTGATTTTGTAAAAGTTTAACCAGTTTGACAATTAGCTCCAAAGGGGATAAATTAGTCAATAAATTTTATATTTGGATCACAAATTTTCCTCTACTTGATTTAGTTTAGTGATAAAAATTAAAGTTGGTTACACTATCAATTTCTTTGCATGGGTAATGCTTGATTAAAATTTGCATAACAAACAAATAAAAACAAAATGTATCGCGCATATGGAATCTCTAATATAAAAATATATGCATTGAATTCATTGAAGTATGTATCGATCTCTTGTATGAAATCAATTCATTACTTTATTAGAATTAGGCCTGTCAACGGATAATATACCTGACCCGATCCAGACCCAGACCCGATCCGATCCAGACCCGGACCCGACCCGACCCAGACCCGATCACACGTGTAATATAGCTAACCTGATTTGGACCGGACCCGGTGGACCCAAACAAACAAACGGGTCAAGCCCGAGTCCGCCCCGCTCTGACCTGTTGGACCCGAGATCCGATTGTTTTATTAATATATGCTCATATATTACAAGACTATTACTAGTAATTGACCCATAATTTTATTTCTTACTTAACTTATTTCCGCTCTGACCTGTTGGACCCGAGATCCGATTGTTTTATTAATATATGCTCATATATTACAAGACTATTACTAGTAATTGACCCATAATTTTATTTCTTACTTAACTTATTTTTGTATCTACAGGTTCATAAATCATAATCATAACATTTTTTCGTTGTGTTGATGTTACAACTTGGAAGAACTTGATTGTTTAATACGTGGTAAACTTAGTAATGTATTGTGGTTGGTTTGTTTTGGATAATTAACTTATTAGCTTTTGAATTTGTATAATTAATTAGTTTGTTGCATGATTTATGTTTATTGTTTAGATTAATATGTTAGTGTTTATTGTTTTGAATGTTGTTTAAGTTAATATTATTTTGAATGTTTGTATAATTAGGTATGTTTATTGTTTAGGCTAATATGTTGTTTAAGTTAGTAATTATTGTTTTGGATGTTGTTTAGTAATTCATTTAGTTCTTTTGAATTGTATAAAATTATGTTCAAACATAGTCTCATTAATAATAATGTTTTCTTACAAAAATTTTCAAATAGAATGATAAGGCAAACAAATTCATGAGCTCTTCCTTTTTTTTTACCAATCATCCTGGTTGGGTCTGACCCGGGTCTGGGTCCAGATCTACATTGGACCTGGACCCGCTGGGTTCTGCCACGGGTCGGGTTCAGGTCAGGCCGGGTCGGGTTCAGGTCCACCTCGACCTGATCTGGACCCGACCCGTTAACAAACCTAATTAGAATCATATATACTTCAAAAAAAAAAAAAAATAGCCTACAGAAGTGACAGAAGACAGGAATCATGAGAATAAAATATGGATGCACAATTTTAGCATTTTTTGAAAGCACGAAAAGAGCATTCTATCATTCATATTCTTCGCCATGCCTTTAAAAACTTCATGTCAATCAAAGTTTAACTTCATAAATTTATGAATGTTTTTTTGTTATGGATATATTGTCTTTCCACTAAAAAATTATATGATTATATATTTTATGAAAGATTTATGAAATTTTGGAGGAAATTGATTGTATAAAATATAATTATTTGGATAGTGTTTCTTTAATTAGAAATATATGTTTCTGTTAGAATCATATTTTTAAGAAGCAGAAGGTTTTCGATTTTTTAAGAAGGTTTTCTTCTGATTTTTATAACATTGTATTGTATGCTGACTAACATTAAAACAAAAAAAAGTGGGTACCCTAACAAACCATTGGAAATAAATGTTGTGATCGTGTGAAAAAAAAAAAAGACGGATAGTGAAATCTAACTCGTTCATTTATTTTATTTAGATTACACATGGCAGCCTGTTAATAAAAGTCTACTCGATACAAGCATGCAAAATCATAACAGAGGATCCGGTAACGTATAAATACATCAAAGATAACAAATTTGAAATAAAGTTTTTCTAGATTTTTTTTATGGTTTGTTTCTTAAAGACAAAGAGGTATAAAAATAATATGATATCATTAAAATAAAAGAAAAATTAATTCCAAGTATATTTCTAATTATTCTTTTCAGATAAAAATCCAACTTTTTTAGCACATGAAACACCAAATCCATACCCCCCCCCGAAATCTGACTGAAATCCATATAACCCCCCGACTTTTCTTAAAATCTATATAACCCCCTAAAAACATTTAGTAAATTCAAATAACCCCCTAAATAAAATTTTCGTTAATATATGATTAATATTTTACGAATATTTTATTTGAGTAGCCCTGTTTAAAAACACAATATACTAAAAAATCACTACAATATGTTAAAAATGTGAAAAAACTTACAAAAATGATTATTCTATCTTCTCTGGATATATTATAAAACTCTATCCAAGAGGTAAAATCGTCGTTTATAGAAGATTTTTCATATTTTTAACACATTGTAGAATATTCTTGGTATATTGTATTTTCTACTCGGGTTAACCAAACATAATATTCACAAAATATTCATCATCTATGAACATAAATTTTATTCAGGAGGTTATTTAAATTTACTATGTGTTTTCAGGGGGTTATATGGATTTTCCCTTAATTTTTATAGGTTTTTCAATCCAAATACATTTTAGTATATTCATTTTTCCCTCCAAAATGCACCCGATATATGTATACAAATCTATGCATAATAGGGTACACATTTTTACAAGTTATGCAACATTGTATAAGATGGAAAAAAAACAGTATACGAGCATCTATAATGTAATTTATTGTTCAGTTTATTTAACAACATACACACATATATAACTACAAAGTTAAATAACAATGTACATTGATGAATAATAGTGTTCGAGCACCATCTCAAAAAATAGTTTGTTTAACCGCGTACACTGAATGCATAATATCTAAAAAGACAGTTTAAAGAGAAAACTCCACATAATGATGATATTTGGACAGAAGTGTAGAAAATTTAAATCTAAGATAAAAAATAAAAGATAATGTTGAGAAAGAAAAGAAAAAAAAGAGGAACACAAATATACGGAGGACTACATCTCTGCTTTTTATTGATCTTATAAAGAGATTACATAAGATCTATTTATAAACTGAAATAACTAATTTGGATAGATACAAATCTCAACATAGTTTATTGACTAAATCTTTTTGTTGAGATTTAATCTTATCTATTACAACTGAGTCAAACTTTTATTCTTAATATAATGTACCAACAATTTTCAATCAATAAACACTATAAATCTGACTCAATCAACAAAGTGTTTTAATTTAATAAACATTTTCACCAATTAAACATTATTCATAACCAACTTATGTACCATTTTGAACATAAAAAATGTAAAAATATCATCCCTAAAACTAGGGTTAAATTTACTATAAAAAAAAACTTTTGAAGTTGACCTCATTGATCTTTAAATCTTCATCTACATCTTCTACTACTACTTCCTCTTCTTGTGGGTCCTCAACAACAAACCATTTCACTAACAAACCTAAAAATAAGGTTATGTTTGGAAAAAAAAACCAAAAAAATTTAGGGTTTCTTATACAAAATTTATACAAACAAATGTAGCACATATGTGATCTAAACAATGAACATAACATGAAGAAAAAAAAAGAAGGGGATGGCATTCTCACCCTCTTCTTTGATAATGGAGAGGAACCGGTGGAATCCGGAAGCCGGGATAGGGGAGGAACCCATGTGAGGTGACACGGGAGGAGGCGGAGACAGCCGTCGAAGATGAGTCAATAATGGTGTTGGTCGCGGGAGAGAGAGATTGGGGAGGGAAAGAGAGAGAGGGAAAAGAAGGAGATGAAAAATCTGTGTTGGGTGGGATTGTAATCCTCAAGTGTGTAATATATATAGGGGTGGGATAGGTTTTCATCATATTTTGGAGTAGTGGGTTAATTAATTGGGGTGGGGTGAATATCTCATGGTAATAACTGCCCCCATATATATTTTATATTTTTTAAAAGTATACCTCATATGATTTTTTTTAAAAATAAAAATATGTACAATCTGCGTTTTAAATTGTAAAATAGATTGAGTGTAACATTTTCTGTTCTTTAATAAATTAAATTAAATAAGAATATGATATGAGTCATTGTGCAATCATGGAAGAATAAATTGAAACGTGAAATTAGAACTTATGCACTTATAATGTACTTAAAAAAGATAATAAATAAGGTGAATATATGGGTAAGAAGCAATGATTAATTTGGGGGGGGGGGGGTGAATTGGAATGTAAAATTAATATTGGGAGAGTAATATGTATTAGAAACATATCATTTACACAATTTTTGAATAAACGGATTACTTTCACTTTGTTCCCATGATAATGTTTAAAACTTTAATAAAGCACTTTATTTTGTTGATCCCCCTAATTTTTTAGATTATGAAAACACCTCAAATTAGCGGTTATATTTTTTTATATTCTTCCATCCAAATATCATCATTGTGTGTGTTTTTCTGTATCCAAATATCTTTTTACATATTATTATGCGCTTTAATACACTATTAAACAAACTGTCTTCTGATATGTACATGCACTATTATCCATCCATGTACATTATTATATAACTTTGTATATTGTTATGTGTGTGTGTGTATGCTATTAAATAAATTAAATCACAAATTGCATCTAGATGCTTGTACACTGTTATCCATCCTATACAATGTTACCTAGTATGTTCATGTGTACAATATTATGCATTTGTATAGATTTTTAACTTGGGTGCATTTTGGAGAGAAAAAAATGCACATGCATACCAATTGTATTTGGATAGAAGAACAAGAAAAAAATAGCTACTAATTTGAGGCGGTTTCATATGTTAAAAAGGTCAGGGACCTAAAAATAATTAGAAATATGCTTAGATTAATTTTCTCATTATTTTTATACCTGTTTGGAAAGCAAAACATAAAAAAGATATAGAATAACTTCATTTCAAATTCGGAAAATGACAAGAAAAATCTCCTAAAAATAAAAAATACCCAAATCAACTACCTTTTAAAATTATATAAAAAAAAATCTCATTTCACAATTTTGAAAACACGAAAAACTAACCTACCCTTATGTAATTAGATCCTTAACATATTCCATATCTCTTAACTTTATTAAAATATTTCTCCCTCTTAATTTTTGTTAATGTATTTCATACATTCTCATGTAAAAATTTTTTTTATTATAAATATTTTGTAATTAGGTGAATTTTGTGAGATACGAGTTACCAATATAATTTGAATTTTTTATGATGAACTTCACTAAATATTGATGCTTCTTTAAAAACATAAATATGTTCTGATGACGCCATAAAAATAAATGAATGGCCAAGAAAAAAAAATATGAATAAGGATTTAAAATATTAAAATATCATTTGTTGCATTAGGACACAACACAGATTTAAATTACATATATTATAATTATACACAATGAAAAATGATAAATAACGTCAGATTAAAATATATGTAAGAAATATACGATATGATATATAATAACAAAATGATATTATATAATATGATATAATAAAAAATAAACTTCATTATCATATGATAGATAATATGATATCTAAGGGGATTGATTTTGATCATATAAAGAGAGATTGTTGTTTTGTTAGAAAAATAGATTTTTAGTGTGCAATAATAGGGTTAGAAGGATGTTAAGGGAATAAACATTTCATTTAATAGAAGAATGTCCATATTATACTAAAAAACATTCAAAACGTGTGCAATGCAAAAAGGGTCATAGAAAAGAAAAAAAAAGGTTCACCAAAATAAGCACCATCCATCATATAACGGCTCCAAAAATAGATTGCTTCATTATTGGCCATTAAAAATTGGTATGACACCTATAAATCAAATAATTTATAGCACCCTATAAAAGATCATTAAGTAAATGATGTTACTAGTTTACATCATTTAGGTATCATCTTGTATATCCGGGTTGGGTCGGGGTGGACCCAGACCCGACCCGTGACAGGACCCGACGGGTCCGGGTCCAACTCAAGACCCGGCGGGTCCGGAGAAATGTGGACCCAGACCCAGACCCGTCGGACCCGGGTCGGGTCCGGGTCCGACCCGACCCGGATGGTTGGGTAAAAAAAAAAAGAAAAAGAGATAAGAGCTCATGTATTTGTTTGTCTTATCATTCTATTTGAAATTTTTTGTAATAAAACATTATTGTTAATGAGACTATGTTTGAATATAATTTTATACAATTCAAAAGAAGTAAATGAATTATTAAACAACATCCAAAACAATAATCACTAACATAAAAACATATTAACCTAAATAATAAACATAACTAACCTAAACAGCATTCAAAACAATAAACACTAACATATTAACCTAAATAATAAACATAAATCATGCAACAAACTAATTAATCATACAAATTCAAATGCTAATAAATTAATTGTCCAAAACAAACCGATTTATAGGCTTGTTATGATTATGATTTATGAACTTGTAGATACAAAAATAAGTTAAGTAAGAAATAAAATTATGTATCAACTAATACTAATGGTCTTATAATATATGAACATATATTAAAAAAAAACAGTCGGGTCCAACGGGTCCAACAGGTCGGGGCGGGGTGGACCCGGACCCGACCCGTTTGTTTGTTCGGGTCCGCCGGGTCGGGTCCAACTCGGGTCGGGTATATTACACGTGTAATCAGGTCCGGGTCGGGTCGGGTCCGGGTCTGGACCCGACCCGTTGACAGGCCTAATCTTGTATGAGGAACAAATTTTTTTAGGGTTGCTTGATCCATTCTCCCCCAAAACACATATTCACTCAGTAAAATACATCATATCTCATATACATGAGGTAAAGAAAAAAAGTGGCAAAATTGATCTCATTATTCTGATATAGAAATATGAAATATTCCAATCACTTCAGGATCCCACTATAATGAACATAAAATGTAGCTTTAGCTTATTTTGTTTCATCTAGCCTATTAAACTTGTTAGGATGGAATAGAATTGTTATCCTAGTTGGAAAACAAATCAAAAGACACCCCATCAAAATTTTATGTTTCACTGAGCACCTATATATATGAAACAAGAAATCAGTAGTAATTTATTTGGGCACTGATAAACTCAGCTGTCAGTTGCCACATTGCTAGTACACTGTATGAAATTACTTAAGACAATATATACTCCATTATGTCAATATATACTCTTGCAAAAAATTTAAAAAATACATGCATCCAATTCTACAATTATATACTTCATTTTTTAAAATCAATCCACACTTCATTAGCCAAGTAATACCTACAAAAAAAAAATCAAAAAGTGTGAGGGCTACGAATAAGGCTGAACATAGCAGTAATTTATTTTTCAGCATTTATTAGACAACTGGGTCATTGCATGTTTTTGGCAAGAGATAAAAGACAACTCTTTTTACTAAACATTATGAAAGAAACTCAAGAAACAATGATATGTAGAACCGAAAAATAATTAAATCATTGCATGTTTTCAGCAAGAGAAGAGAAAAAAGACAACTCTTTTACTAGACATTAACAAAGAAACTCAAGAAACAATGATCGGTAGACAAAGGATGGGGAGGAGAAACTTCGCATTCGGATGGAAGCCTGGAAAGAAAGCAGCTTCTCAAACTGTAATGGAAGCCTCCTAAAGAAAGGGAAAAAAAAAAACACAAATAAAAGAATTACCTCAAATGGTTTCCACGACGGGGGGCATCCATAGAGTACATCAGCATTTACATTGATGGTTGAGGGTTTTTTTAACAGACTCATCGACAATAACGATAGGTGAAGCTGTGAAAAGGAAGAGAGAATATGAGTTTCATCATCGGCTGTTATCTGTCCTCTGCCGCTTTTGTGCTTGTTCGGATTCCTCAGCCACCCTTGAATTGGTTGGCGTTCGATTGCTAGTTGAGGGATCATCCTGGTCCTGAAGGCATGACAGGAGAAATGTCTTCACCAGAGTAACTTGATTTTTTTTTAAAAAAAAATGGAGATGAATAATTTAAAATTGAGCATATATGGGATGACTTTCTTGGACGTGAGTGAATCTTGATTTAAAGAGAAAAAAACGACATTTGCCTTTTCAGAAAGTTAAAAATGGAAAATAAGGTTATTCGTTCTGTACTACCACAATAAACACCTACTTTTGTTGATAACTAGTTCTTCAAAAGAACCTCAAGATGGCCCCTGCTCTCCTAGATAGGAAATTGTTTATTCACATGATAGGCTATGGCCAATACAAGGGAAATACCGCAAAGAACTATCTTTATATATCACAAGAAACAAACCATTGAACATGGGAAGGAAATGTCACCAGTTTCTATTGACAAAGGTTACACTACATGGAGGTGGAGCATAAAAGAGAAAAACAAGGCATCTTACACAAGAAATAACACTGATTGGGATACTAGGCATATCCCAATCAGTCAAAATGCTTGAGGGAAAATGTTATTATTATTTTCCCTTATATCTTTTTTTTATCTATTTCTTAAAACAGTCCATCATAGTGCTGATCAAACTTTTGAAGACAATGACGAATTCAACATAGAAAGTGGGATTTGACATCAGAAGGAGCAAATATGAAAGACTCATGCAAAGTACTCTACTTGACACCCCCATCAGGTTGTCCAAGGGCACTGGAACTAATCAAGAATGTAATGAAAAGCTCCCACCATTATCAGGCAAGGAATATACTGTATTGGCTGAAACTGTCCAGACTAAAATATGTGTAGAAAAATCCTCCCTATACAATGACTAAAATTAAATTTACTATATTGGTTCTGTCAAACCGCAATTCATTATTCGTCTTGGCTGGCTATTTGCAAACAATCTCAAACATACCTTAGCAACAGATGTGACAGTTGATGGCTTACTGATTGCCCGCTTTCCAAGGTTGATCTGCACAGAGATATTGGCTTGAGACAGATCTATACCCGAGCTCTGCAGTGCATGTGTTAACGTGTTCAATAACCTGTTCCAAAAAGATTCATAATACATGTCATGATGGTAGTCCACATCTAATCTTAAAAAATGGTCAGTACAAATGTATGCGAAACAAAGAGAATGCACATCCTGAGAAAACACATAATTAAACCCAAATAATCTAACGAAACTGACAATTGCTATTGTAAAGTTTATATTGATGGAAATCAGTAAAGCCTAGATCAAACCGACTTACAAGGACCCTAAATGTTCAAGAAAACTTCCACACTTAACAAGACAGTCAATAATACAAGTCTTATCAAGAGCAACCAACTCATGGATTTTTCTTTAAGAAAAAATTTGACAATTTCTAAGTTAAATGGAACCAATACTTGAAAGAATTAAGAGTTTGACTAATTTGAAAATTCATAACTTACCCTTCGGAATAAGCACTTGAGATGCTAATTGTGCCCTCATCGATTGCCAGTTCCTCTTGTTCGCTCAACATATTGGTGCTGCTAAGACACTCATTAGGACAAGCCCTTAACCATTGAGCTTGGGGGTTTTGGGAAGCCATTTCAGTATCTGAAACCAGCCTCTGCTGGGGAAACCCACTCACTCTTCCAGTTGGGGTAAACAGGTTTGGTTGAAGAGGAACAGGCAAGGCGGGCACTTTACTTGAGACTTCCATTGGTTTGTAAGCGGCACCTGTGTCGATGTTGTCTGATTCAGCTGGAGTTTGTGAACTAATCATTGGGGCAACAGGAACGCTGTTCTCATTCCCCGAAAACATGAATCCTGAAGCAGGTCCATTTTTAATGACCATAGAATGGTCCACTATGCTCTCTCCTGGCCCTTGGCTATTTTTCTGTTTCAAGCAAACATAGATAGGTCAGTTACAAGCATATAAAATGTGTAAAATGTTTTTTTCCTAACGAATGGTTTTAAATGTGAGCTTATATTAAGTTCTTATAGAATTTTAATAATGACCAATGGGTACCCGTGCGTTTTTCCAGAATGATCTAAAAAAGACCTTTACCTGCCAAAAAACACCAGAGCAGGAATCAAATTCCAACTTTATTTGTGGGATTAATCTGAACTAGTCCTAGCTTCTTTTAAATAAACATGTCACCATGAACAAGAAAAATAGAAGAAAAAACAAATTTGAAAAGGTGAAAATAGTGATTTAGATTGCTTGAAGAATGACCCAGCTCCACTTTTAAATAAAGGTAACACTTAATCATCTCCTAAAACTTGCACGACAAAAGAATCACACTCGAGAAAATTTGTGAGACTTTATTAAAATGTTTACCAAAATATGTGCCCCCAGTGCCATGATCTCACAATCAATCTACGAACTTCTACATATGTATATTTTTCAATTAGTAGCGCAGAATTGAAGAAGGAAAGGAACTAAAATATCCCTCTGCACCAAAAGAAGAGTGCGCCCTCAGATCTTATTCAAAGTGTGCAACATAAGAACTTTTAGAAATGGATTATCCGGATATCATGGTAAAGCAGTAAAGTACACATACTGCAGATTCAGTGCAGCCATGATTTGGTTGGTGCACTACTCAACATCAGTGATATTTATAAAACCAGCCATCACACATCACATTTCCAAAGAAATATTAACTAAACAAACTCAATAATCCATATTCTTTAAGAGAGTTTGCATGCATATTGCATCCTAATCCACACAAACCATCGTAAATACTTAAATCCATACTCTTTTATATATCATTCACTTTAAATGCCACGATACAAAAAAAGGGTATGCAAATCGAATGCATGAGTAAATGGATACAAGATGTTAGTTCTTTACCCACGGCATCAATTTTGCATTCTCTTGAGTCCACCCAGGATATGTTGATTCATACTTGTTCACCTTTTCTTGCAAAAACTGGATGTACTCGATGACCTGTGCAGGAACACCAATGATATATCAATAAAAGTCACGAATGGATAAAATGTTAGCATGCAAAACTATTCATGCACACCTCCAAAAGAAAGGAAGCCTTATCTCTCTTTTGATCACTATGTGGAATAAGATCTCTCAAAATCTGGAACCTGCAGAAGTTAACAAACCATCAATCTTCTTTCACATAAGAGGGGCAAATGAAAACAATCAACTTTAGAAAGATAATAATTTCCTGAATAAGACGCAAAGAATTAACTCATTCCCCCAGCACTAATCAAACAATATATGAATTAAAAAATTGTATGGAGACCTAAAGGAGCCCCTATCTTTCCCTTTAATACTTTTAAGAACAAATGCATCAAACGATATTCAATTCTGGTAAACTTACATAATATTTTCCATAGATCCCTATTCATACCATATTAGCTGATTCTAAGAATCCCTAAATGAAATCAGACTGGCACTCCCAAGTATCTTATGTTTAGGAAAATGGTCTAACTGTTGCCTGAAAATTGATCTTATAAAGTTGAACCTGGACCTAACAAAGGCTATTCCAGTTTGTGCAGTTCAGCAAGAGTAAATACCAAAAAATAGATCTTTTACACATTAAAACTTGCTAATAAAACAAAATACACAAGAAGTACAGAAACAGTAAGAAATGTCACAAAGCGCAGAAGCCCAATTCACACTTTGATCCATTACAACAGCCAGTCAATCATAAACAGAAAACAATGGAAAAAAATAATATCAAAGACAAATTAAGTATCCAAATTTCACAAATCAGAACAAAATTGACACAGTGACATACACGCACACCATGAATCAATTGCCACCTAGAACAGACAGATAAACCAATTCATAACATCACCAAATTCACTCAACGCACAATATAGAAACCAAAGCGAAACACAACAATTGGCGCCCATAACATGAAATTAAAACAAAAAAACAAAGAAAAAAAAACCCACCGATCATTGATCTTACTCCTCCTCCGCTGCTCCGTGGCAGAATGCTTCGACCGCGGCGTGTTCGCCTTCTGATCTCCGCCTCCTCCGCCCTTCCCGTCCACTTTCACAGTCAATTCTGCAAAAAAAAAAACACAAACTTCATCAAGTGAAATCCAAGAATCATAAACCGGAACCCCCAAAACACACAAAAAACGGACCTTTTTGAGCCGACACGTCTCTCTTTCCGAAGTCCTCGTCATCATCATCGTCGTCGTCGAAACCCTTCCCGGACCTCGCCGCCTCCATCACCCGGAGCTGCTTATCGTGCGCCGCCAATTGCCTGTCCAGAGAAGAAACCCTAGATGAATTGCCCGAGCTAGGGCGAGTGAGAATAAGAGAGGGGGAGGGGGCGTTATGTTGTGGCCGCACCTGGAGGAAGAGAGGGATCCGAAGCTGCTGCTGCTGCTCCGCGAAGCACCGTACGGCGACGTCCACCGCTGCTGCCCCGGCTTGTCTTCTGTGACTGCGTTCGCCGAAACAGAGAAATCTCAAAAACATAAAAAACATGTAATTATTTTTTTGTTTATTTGTTGGAGATGGGGATCTGCGTTATTGTGCAACGAGAGACGTGTGTGGTGTTATCGTGCTTTTCGGGATCGTGGTGGAGGATTTAAATGTGGTTTTGGGGGGAGGGGTTTGGGGTCCGCGTGATGGGATGGAACAGACGCACGTGTTGATCACGTGGAGTCCGTGCGACAGATGTAGACGAGATACTTTCATTTTTTTTTTTTTATTCTTATGTGTGTGTGTACTTAGAAGTTGATTTTATTTTTTTTTTACTTACCCTTGAAAATTAAAAAATGATACGTATTATTTAAAAACAGGGTTAGACAGCTTTTGTGCAGATTTTTTCGGTAGAAAGGTAAATTCTTACCAAATTAATTTTAAACACACTTTTTATTTAAAATCAGTTTTGTAATTTTACAACTAAACACAGTCTTTGGTCACGTTTGGATCTGAGTTTAAGTAGATTATGTGTTTGAAAAGCTAAAAATTCTCAAATTCATATCCAAATAAATTTTCAGTGTTTAGTTTCTAAAACTAATATCTTTCTTTTTTACGCTAAAAAATTTCGTGATTAAAAATCTAATAAAACAACGTTTTTCAAAAACTAAATTTGAAACACGAGATTTTACCCTGTTTTGATACGAGTTTAGGTAGATTCTGTGTTTAAAAAACTAAAAATTCTCAAACTCATATTCAAACACGTTTTCAATGTTTAGCTTTTTAAATCACAATCTTCTCTTTTTAGGTCAAAAAATCTTGCAGTTAAAAATCTAATAAAATATAATTTTTCAATAGCTGAATTTGAAACAAAAGATTTTAAAAATTTTAACATTTTGACCTCACATTCAAATGCTGAACATTTGAAACTCACATTCAAACTCAGCTTTAAGGAGCATATATCATAAACCCATACGAAACGGACATCCCATTTATCCCTTACAATTCAAACTTTATGAAAATAGAAAAATTATGTCTACGCATAATAAATTAAATAAATTTTTGGAGTATAAGCTCCATTGCCCATTGTTTGTTCATCTTTCAACCATATGGGTTGAGATGTTAGACCTATATCAAACCATGACACTTACATCTATCTTATGCTTGAGTTGTTGAGTTTTGATATAATATTCAACTAGAAAAAAAAAAATTTTCAAAAACACATATTTATTATCATTATAATTTAAAAACATTTACGTAATACAATAATATTTTCCTATGATATCCTAGATTCATGTGAACACGAAAAATTGTTGCATGTGTTATGCTAAAATAAGTTCATCTTTCTTTACAATCACCTGACGAAATAATGAACCATAGAATATGTTATTTAAGAATAATCATAACTGACAAGAGTGAGCCATTCATATTTTCTATTCTTAGAACCTTTCATTATATTATACCAAATAAAACAAAGCTAAGAGATCTGAAATTACATCCCTTCACCAAAAATTGATGCAAAGGTTTAATGTAAAAAAAAACCACTCTTTTCAGTAAAACATTGTTATAGCAAGATTCATTTTCAGTTCCAACATAATGTATTAGTCTTAGAAATGCATGAACTACTAACATTATTTTGAATATATATATATTGATTAATGCCAAAAGCTACTATTTAAAAATAGTAGCAAATGTAACATTATTTAAAAATACACATGATACACTTAAAATAACATAATTTTTAAAACCATACACTCAAACCATTAATTATGTCCATTTGATAAAAAGATAAAATACAATTACTCATTGTAGTAAAAAAAGATAAAGTGCTGAACAAATTATTTTAATAAGTATAAATAAAAACAAAATTAATATTTTTTTTTAAAAAAATTGAATAATTTATTCTCACAGTAATATGCTCTGTTTCAAAATAGGCCTTAATATATATATATATATATTTTTAAATAAGAGTTGTTGGAAAGATGGTCTGTTAAACCTAATTAATCAAATAAAAACCAATAAAAACATAATTAGGACAACTAAACGAACGGTTATCGTACTATTACGTTCAATCACTGACACGTAATTTTTACGTTTTGCATTACCTCTTGTCGCTGGCTGTCTCTCTCTCACGTGATCTTTTGCCGCCGCCACTACCGCCGCCGCAGCCGCCGATTCATCCCACAGCGTAAATCCTCGACCGTACGGTCCTTCTCCGCTCGAACCCTTTCTGTTCGACCGATCGTACGCGACCGCCTCCGGCTTCACTACGGCCGCCGCCGTCCGATGGTGGGGGTAGGACACGTGGCTGATGCTGAACGTCCCGATCCCTCCCGGAAGCACGTGCTCCGCCGAATTCGGCGGATTCGGTGGCGTCGCCGTCCCCGGCGACGTGTCGGGGACTTTCTCGAGCGGTTGAAGGAGGTTCTGCGTCTTCAGAAAATAACCTGTGTGTGTGTTTTTTTTTTTGTTGGTTAGCTGTTCTGGCGGAACTGGTTTGGTTGTACTGAAAAGCACGATAGGACAAGCGAAAAAGCAGGGCACGTGAATTGAAGGTTCTACGGTTGTCTTATGCACGGTTGATAAAAATTTTCAAATTTTCTTTGGTTTTCCCGTTTTGCCCCCAATCGGGTTTCATAGTTTTATTCCCACAATGCACTTATTCACGTTTTGAATGCCATGTTTTTCTTTGCTTTTTAATCACGCAGAAGATTTTGCCTTACAACGTTTCCAAGAATGCCCCTGATGATGTGGTCTCATTTTCTGACAGAAAAATAATTATAATTTAATTAAAAACTAAAAATATATTTTTACCAATTATTCAAAATTAAACTAGTTTTCTTTTAATATGGGAAAAAACAGTTTTATATAAACTTAATTTTAAATCCAATTTAAAAAAAAATTATCTATCAAATCCGTTTTCAAATAAAACTTAAAAAAATCACGACAATACAATTAAATAGAAATATATATATATATAGATAAATATTGCGAGGTCTTTTTTATGTTTTAACTTTTTCAACTTTTCAAATGCATTTTTATTATTTACAAATGAATAAAATAAATACTGAGAATTCATGTGTTAATCTTAGCATAAATAATAAATATATTAAAATTACCATTGATAAAAAAAAATTCACATAAATTACATTTAGATAACAATTTTATACGGTCTGCTTTTCACTCTCTCATTGATCCACACAAGTACTAACTCTATAGGTACTAAAGTCATAGGTGTGTTTTTTACTTTCAAACATCCAAATATTCACTTTCACAATCACCTAGGTTTTTTATCCACACATCAACAATAAAAACAAATAATAATAAAATCCAAAAGAAAAAAAGTAAAAAATTTAGAGAGAGAGAGAGAGAGAGAGAGTGAATTATACCTTGAGAGGAAGGCCCAGAGTCCTGAAACGATGAATCCTTGTACAGTGAAAGGAAATCAAGCGTCGTTTTGTTCCCTGTAACATTTCCATAAAAAACATTCATCCAAATTGTGCTTACACAATTAAATACACAAACACCAGAAACACAAACCTTGAAGCCCCATCGTCTGAAGAATTAGTTCCGAATTCCGATCGAATTCCACAAAAACAGACAGAATTCCGAATCGGAAGATCTGAATCACTCCCTCCGATCCAAAGATTTGCAGAATCCGACGGTCGGAAGCGATCAGAGGAGGTGAATTTCGCTTGAACGGACGGTGGAGATGGAAATGCGAGCGAATTCGGGAGTGACGAAGCGAAGATTTTTTGAGTGGGGGAGAAGTGGAGGGGGTCGGCGGGGCTTCGACGATTGGGGGCGTTTGTTTTTGCTTTGGCTTTTTTGTTTTTCTCTTCGCTTGCTTTTATGTCTCTCTCTCTCTCTCTCTGTTTGATCGATGGATCGATCTGTCGATCTATATCTGTCACGCGCGCGCGGTGTTGGCTTTTTTTTTCCATCTTTTCCGTGACGGGGAAACGGCGTTTCGGAGACAGCCGTTATTTGCGACTGACGGCGTTTGGCGTACGGGGCGTCTCCTGTGTGGTTCTTTTATTTTTTTTTATTTTTATTATTTTTTTTTCACGTTTGGGGGGACGAGGAATCGTGGCGTGCGTTGGGAAGGGTCAGAACTCAACGACTCATCCAAGATAATTGGTTCGAGTCTTGCCTTAAAAAATATTTAAAAAAAAAAAAACTTGTTACTTAAAAAAAAATAGCAAGGTAGAGGAATGGATGAGAAATACTGGGAAATGGAGATGAATAAATTAAAAAAAATATATATTTGTTAAAAAATGAATATAAATAAAATATATGAGAATAAACATATATTCGTATTAAAATCTTTTTGAAATTATTTATTTTGTTGGTTCAATACTGCTGAGATAAGGTCACACATGGAATCAATTTTTTTCTTTTAATACTTGTCAACATCTAATATATTTTTATTCATGACTTATTTAAGATCAATAAAATAATAATAATATTAAGGGACTTTAAATTTTAAGTCCATGTAAACTATATGATTTAGTGATTGATCCTTCACTTTTTTATATTTTGGTTTAAGTCCCCAGATTTAAAAAGGTATGTTAGAAAAACAAATAATTTAAGGATGGTCCTTCGGATGGACAAAAAAGGAACATACCTTTTAAATCTAAAGACTTAAACTAAAATATGAAGACGTGAGGGATCGATCACTAAATCATATAGTTTATGGGGATTTAAAAATAAAAAACTCTTATAATAAGCGTCCTCATTTGGGTAAGCACTTAAGCTATTTTTAAATATATAATTATTCAAGTATAGATAATTATAAATGTAGAACGTAATATGTTAAATATTTTTATTGAAAAACATAATAGCTAAATTTTTGTTATTTATTTAATAATGAATAAATATTAGATTACGTTAATAGAATATAACAGGTGAAATAACGTAACATGACATAAAATAACATTAAATAATAATGTCTATTCATTTTTATCAATTCTAAAAAAATAGTTTACCATCATGGCTAAGTGTCTAACTACAATGAACATGATTTATTACAATATTTCACATTCATTGTATTCTGATGCCCAAGGTATTAATTAATTAAACATTAACGAGTTTGAGCGGGTTTAAAATTGATCGCCGCTTAATTGAGAGGGGGACAACCGCGCGGCGGGTCACGTGGAGTACGAAAAGTTGACTATGGTTTTGGTTACTATGGTTTTGGTTGTGAATCGTTGACATGGATTAACGGCTAAATAAAAATATGTTTTTTTTAAAAAAAAAACAAAGAAGTCATGATTAGATCGCTAATCCCGATGTTAAAAGGACACTAATGGATCGGATTAGCAGTGAAAGAAAGAGAGGGAGAAATAAGAGGATGTTGTACGTACATTGTGAAAGTCACGTGACGGATCCAGCGGGGCCTGAGTTGTGTGGGGCCCACATCTCCATCTGCCCCCACACGACACGCAATTCGAGGCATCTCTCCCCTCCCCCGTCATGTGCTCCGGATTCTTTTTTTTTTTTTTTAGAAATTGTTAAATACCCCTTGTTCAAAGAGTCAAATTTTTTTTATACCCCTTAAATCTGATCTTTTTTTTGTTTCTAGACCTGTGACACCTCATTTTTTATACCTAATTCATCTCCATCTGTAAATTAATATTATTTTTTTGTAATTGATTGTTACATTTCTATAAGCAATTAACATATTTTCTGTAATTTACATGTGCTTAGTTTAGTTCTATGTATGATATTAATCATTAAGATGTGAAAAACACGTTGTAATTCAAACAATTGATGTATCTATTTTAACGAAACTTGGAGATTGTATCTATAACAATTTTGTGTACACTGAATGTATTTACAGACTGTAATGTAATAACATCGAGAATGTATATATGACCATTCTGTGTATAAACATCTTTGCGTACTTTAATATTTTTGTAGATAACTATTAAATATGTGTAACTATGTGTATAATTTTTGTATGTATCATATTATATTTCTGTATTTTTATAACTCTGTCTGTAAGGGATAGTTCAGATATTATAAAAATTCAGGAACAAAAAAAATATAGGACAAAATTTCAGGAGTAAATAAAAAATAAAAAAGTGTGGGGGGCAGAAAAAAAATTTAACGCTTCGTCAAGGGGTATTTGAACAATTCTCCCCTTTTTTTAATTATTTTTATTTATTCATAGATAAAAAAAACATGTATTTTTTTATATTAATTGTATTTTTTATGGGTGGAAATATATATATTTTTTAATTTTGGTGAAACGGCGAAAATCGATTGCGCCTAACATGCTGGATTCTTTTGGGACTTCTTTTTTTATTTAAATCTAACCAAATTTTTTTATTTTTTTATTAGAGCAACTTTCATGGGTTCATGAACAAGTCAGAAATGCTATCTTTGTTTGTTTATCCCGGTCAATGTCAAAACCCAAAATCATGATTTACTTTTAACAGAAGCAAGTTCTGAATTATTATGTTATGACAACTGCAGGTCTCTTGTTTTTTTCTTGCATAAATTTGTTAATTCTAGTTGAATTTGAATAATATCGATTGAGTTGGATAAACTACCTATATCTGTGTGCTCCAATATTAAGTTAAAATGAATAAAAATTTGATATAATGCTAATACATCATATTGAATTTTGTTAATCAGCATAAGAGTAAATTTCACTATATATACATAATGAGATGCTAGAAAATCATTCATTCTTGTAATTCTTATTTTCTCCTTACCTATATAATAACTAAAATATATATAAAAAAATCGTTCATTTAATTTATTTAAATATATATTTTTATTTTCATATAAATTATATATTTTATTAGATAAATATATAATTAAAAGATTTAAAATGTCTACATGGATAACAAAAAAGATGGCAAAATGTACGAAAAAATAATCTCCCTTCACGGTTCATGTAGAAATTCAATAAATGTTATATTAACCTTGAAGTTTCTCAAATCATTTCTTAAGTGATTTATATATACACACATTTTATTTATAAATCATCCATCATGTTAGTTTTGATTTTAAAATGGATTATCAAATTAACTATGATTAACGAAGCATGTAAATGATTTGTGTCCAGGGCATTTGGTAACATGATTTGTGATTGATTTTGTTTTTTTAATTAAGTTCAAACAGGTTACCAAACGGATTTCACGAAGCATGTTTAATTAAAAAATTACTTACAATTTTTAATATAAAAAAATTATTTTTTATGCGTTTTTCATAAATCAAGTCTATTTAAACTATTTTATTCAAAATCACTTGTTCAAGAATTTAGTTATATAATTATAGCACAACATAGTAATATTTCTAATTAATTTTTTATTATATTTTTTAACCCTCAGTTGCTAACACATGAAGAATGAGAGGATCAAAAGCATTGCTACTATCTTGATATATAAATTTTTTTTCTCAGAGATTATTTTCTGTGTAGTTCAATTCATAAGGTGTTTAGTTTAATTTATAGGTGATACAGTTACATCCATATCATAAAGCGCCAGACACCAAACAACCTAGATAGCTTGTACGTCCAAGCAAACAACATACGTACAACAAGTTATCCCCGACACCCAAACAGCAACCGCAACCCCTCCGTGGTTTTAATTACCACACATGCTGACGTGGGCTCCACAAGAGCGCGGGTTTTGCTGACGTCGACATCTCACGTGGCCTCCCCCCTCGTCGAGTACAGATACCCCTGTCAGACAGCGACCGGCACGTGCCCATGCCACACGTGTGGCAGACACAACCCCCTCTCACTGACACAATCAAACACTTCTTATTCTCTTACGTTCCCAATATGCCCCTACTTTTCATTCCCGAAATACCCATCGAATCCCTGTGGCACGGCGAAACCGAGGCGGTCGTTTTTGTCAGAGATGGTGGGGGGCACGTGAGAGGGCACACGTGCGAGTGTTGGGCCGTGGGAAGGCGATTGTAAACCAGTCCCGACATAAAAAGCCATTCAGGGTTAAAAACGAGAACTCTCGTGGTGGGGATAGCCACGTGGGGTGGGGACCTCACCCTCCTTTATTGTTCTTTTTAATTTGTACTACGTAAGGCTCATCACGGGTTAAGTTGACTTGAGATGGTGTTATACATGTACCTTACTAGGATGGTTTTTCTTGGTGATCTCATGGTTGTAAATGTATGGGATGAGCATGATGATATAAGAGGTTTATCTTCATATATATTTTTATTTTTATTTACGTTGTGGAATTGAAGCAATTTATTCAAATTTGAATACTTGATTACATCAGGATTCCTTGATAAAGAAATAGTATTTGTACTAACCTCTCAAGAGATAGTTATATAGCTTAAAAATATCTATTTGTTTACAAAAAATAACTGTGTGTATATTTTTTTTTACAAAGAAAGGTAAATGTTTGCTATTCGATTTCATTTCTGAACTCGAATTACAATTTCTGAATAGATGGAGAAAAGAGTAAAACAAAGCAAGAAAGGAACACATTCACAAAAAGAGAGATCTCGCGGCCCGGGTTAGAAGAGGCATCTAACTGACCAAGCGGGATCAAAAGCCCATCCTGTTACCCTGTGATGCTCATGGCCCCTTCACAAAATTGGACATCAATCCGACATACACCTTTGAAACATGTTTTCTTGATACACCCTCGTTCCTTTGAAGACAACTTCGTTGCACGTTTTCCAAATCGTTCGCGCCCCCGCAGGTACCATGGATTGCGAAACCACCGTGGCCATGGAGTTATCGTTTGCTCGCTTCATTGCTTTCCCCGCCGCCCATAGTTCCTCCGCCGAATGGAACGATGTTATAGTTCCTCCACCGAATGGAACGATGTTTGAAGGCCCATGAACCTCCCCACCAATGTCCAAAACTCTCGAGCCACTTCGCACGTATAGAACAAGTGCTCGACGGTCTCCATAGTCCCCGAGCAAAGGGCACGCACCGTGGAATCTTCAGGCGCCCATCTTGCCCGATACACCTTCATCATCAAAATAGTTGTATATATATAATTATGTGAAAAGATGTGTGAATAAGCTGATACATGTATTCTAGGTGTTCTTGAAATCATACTATTCTAGTCAATATACTGATCAATAGGATCTCACATATCAAATCATCTATTATTCTCACTTATAAATCAAGAGGACCAAATATCAAATCCATTTTTCACCATTTATAATACTTATTCACCTTTTATACACAAGGATCATCAGTGGTCAACCGATCAACAAAACCTTCAATATTACGTTTCTCTTTGTTTATAACTAAAAATGCAATCAAATATGACTTATTCCACCAATATAGTTAACCATAGTAGAATAATTATCTAACTTCGAATAGCTTATATCTCTTTGGAATTGTTTGTCAAACAAATTTTAATTTTACAAAATCAATTTTGGCTTTCAAATTGTTGCTTTAATATATCAAAGTCAATAAAACTATTTTTTATTAAAAAATTGATTAAGAATATAATAACATTCCAGAATCAATTTACAATGTAGAACTAAGCTAAGTTTTTTAAAAATTGGTTCCAAAAAGGAAACAATAACATTTTCAAAATAGTTTACAAGACATATTTGTTACCACAACCTCAAATAAATGCAATTTTTGAGGCTTAAGAAACATGAAGTTCCATTAATTGTTGGCCACCAACCATGTGGTTCACTTTGGAAAACCATATATTATTACATATAGGTATCTTTTTTTTGGCTGTGTTGGGGCGGTGGTTAGTAGGTTTTGAATATGAAATGTGAGGCTTTGAAGGGAGGCACACACGCCACTGCCGCCCCATGTTTTTCCTATCATTGCCAGAGATGGAATATTCTTTTGGGGACATTTTATAATGCCTGCAACTTCAATTCGTCTTATACATACATTGATGGAGAGAATAAGAAATTTCTTAGTGTGTGCGCTTGTGCATGATTAACTTTGAATCAAAGAAAAAAATATGTTGTTTGTGCATGTGACGGAGAATAATGAAATTATTTTTTTCTTAACTTTCTCTCACATTCAGTATTCTCATGGAGAGGGCGGAGATTATCATTTTTTTTTTCACTCTTACTTTTTCAACTATTATCAATGTCCAGAATTGATAATATATGCACTACAATTTAATTTAATTTTAAAAATTACACACAAGATGAAAAATATATTACTTTTGATTTGCGATAAAATGCTTGTATCACCAAAACTTTACTGTCCTTGTACACGTGTTAGATGAGAAGATGCAAAATTATATATAATCAATTAGTGATCCAAAGAATAGTAAAATTTATGTAAATATCTATGTTTCCATGCAAAATTTATATATTGTCAAGCTGTCCCTTAAATCAATGGCCTATAGATACGGGACACCTCCCTTGTCCAGGGGAGGGGACCAGCCTCTAAACAAGAATAGAATTTTTGTATAATAACCCAAGGAATTGATTAGTGAGATCTATTTTCACCAATCAATTTTAGATCTAGGATGACCCGACCCAAACCTTCCTCTAGCAAGCTAATTATTTAAAAAATACACTCCATCTAAGCATAGGGGTTTTAACAAAAGCTATAATACATGGATGACAACGAGAGTTGTCCTTGATTTATTTAAAATTTTCATATATATATATTTTAAATCCCCCCCCCCCCCCCCCCCCCACCCAATAGCTATGCTCCATCTAGGCCACCCATAGACCAATATATAAAAAAAGCAACACTCCATGCTTGTGGCACGTCTCAATTATATCAAAACAATACTTTCAACTCCCCAACAAATTATATGCAGCGTTACAACCCCTCCATCATCACCACCTCATATTAAAATAACAACCCAGGTCTAGAAATTGTCTCCTACACACCCATACAGTCCCTACCACTTATAAATATATACATGGACAAAGTTTCCAGCCCCACCAAGTTCATGACCATCAAAAACATAAAATATTAAGAATGAAATAATAATAAGAAGAAAACAAGGTGATTTGTTTTTTAACCCGGACATTCCCTTTTTTAAGGTATCCTTTTAGGGATTAGTAAATAATGGTTCTTATTAATCTTATTAATCACCACGTTATCCCCAATAATCTCGCCCCCATACTGTTCCACGTGGCACGATCTCTTTGGTTGAAGTATCTCTTCACATGATTATTTTATTTTTAATAGAAAAAAATCAAATAACTTCTTATAAACTGTCTGAAATCCATAAAACACATGATTTTTTTTAAAGTCCATATAACTCTCCTGAAAATATTTATGTAAATCTAAATAGCCTCCCGAGTTAAACTTCTGTTGAATGATAATGAGGATTCTTAATTCTGGCTGAAATACAATACACTAAGATCTCTTTATAATGTGTTAAAACTACAGAATCCCATCTACAAATGGTGAATTTACTCATCCGGATAGATTATAAAACCTTATCCAAAAGAGTTAAATCGTTATTTTAGGATTTTTTATATTTTTAACACATTGTAGAGGTTTTTTTTATTATTATGTGTTTTCATTCAAAGTTAATTAAATAAAATATTTTTTATTTATTAATAAAAATTTAACTCAGGGGTTTATTTGAATTTACAGAATCGTTTTTAGGGGGTTATATATACTTCACAAAATGTCAGGGGGTTACATGGATTTCTTCCAGTTTAGACTTTAGAGGGGTTTAAATGGCTGTTTCCCTTTTTTAAGTATCGTCTCTTTCGAATCACGTGGCCAACTCAACTGTGGACCCCACCACCTTCAATAAAACGCGGATCTCACGAGCGGTTTATCGGACCCAATAAACGGTTTTCTGGTGGGGTCCGGATGACGTCGCCATTATGATGACGTGGCACGTGAGAGGTCGCTCTCTCTCGCTCGCGCGTCTCACGTGCGCACCGATCTGACACAATGCGGCCGTCACACGTTTGGTGGTCCTCCCCCCCGTCTGACGGCCGTTAACGTCCGTTAAGCCCCAACGGCATCCGTTATAAACTAATTTTCCACGTTATGACGATTCTGTCCTCGTGCGTTGTGTGAGGTGGACGCGCCGAACGGGGGTAGTTTGGGGTTTTGGTTGCGGCGTCGCTGTCTGGGGAGGGTTGTAGCACGTGCTGATGAGGGAAAGCTTTCTCGTGAGGGATCACGTGGGGAGGGGTGGGGCCCGCACGTGTTGCGGAGGGGTGGTGGTGGGCATGTGCTTCGGCTTTTGAAGTGGGGACCACGGGGAGGACCCGTCGTACGATGACGTGGAGGAATCACGTGAAGGCACGCGTGACTCGCATTGATGGGAAACGTATTGGGCCATCGTGGTCCACAGATATCAAAACACGCGTCCTTTTTCTTTTTGTTGGGCCGGATTCTATGGGGCTCGTATAGTTGGTCGCTGCTTCAGTGGTCCAGCCTAGTGTATTTTGTTGGGGCTGATATACTCATGTCTGCTTTGCACTTTCATTTTTAAAAATTATATATGCGTTATTATGATATATTGTAATTTTTTTTTTTTTTTGGTAAAGGTCTATTTAGAAATGAGTGAGAGATTTATTTAAAAAAAAAAGGTGGATTGAAAACTGTGTTTGCAGTAATCTTTCTCTTCACGCATTATGAAAAAAATTAACTTTTAAACATTTTTATAAAAAATGGGTCAGCAGCTTTTAATTAACATGTAACTTTTTTCAATTTTGAAACGAGTTTATAAAGATTGAAAATCGACGAGAATTGCACGTGAGGTTGCAAAGGCTCAGCATATCATTTTACATCTTCGATTGTAATCATGTGTATACATGATTAGGTGAGTTTATATTTTATGAGATGAAATATAAAATATATGCATTCTAGTCTTGTCAATTGAGTTATTTTCATTAGATCAATGTAAGATTGACTGATTCATTCCCAACTCATGCAAGAAAAAAAAAGAAAAAGAGAGAGAGAGAGAAGAAGATAACAAACGAATCAATGAACTGATAGGATGGCTAGATTTTTATTGAGAAGAGACCGACAAAATCGTTTCTACATTGAGAAGCGACAAAAGACATAAACCAAACCCGTCTTGTCACGTAGTAAATCAAAGTTCACCATGCAAGCCCTGCACGTGGGGACATAAGCCACAACAAAACCACATTCAACCCCTCCCACCCTCCCCCCTCCTCCACGTATCAAACCCTAAAAAAACCAGACAAAACAAAAGAACAGAAGATACATACATCACACCCACTCCTCCCTTCCCACTCCACAAAAAAAAAAAAAAAAAAACACTGAAACCCCAACTCTCCCCCTCCCCTCCACCCTCAATTATAAAATTCATGGCTTCATCCACACTGTTTGAGGCATGCAAACTCTCTACAACCCTCCTCCTCACCCTCCTCTTCCTCCCATCCCTATTAGCCTCACTCATCTTCTTCTCCTTCTTCTCATCCCTCCTCTTCCTTCCCATTCTCTCCATCCTCTTTTCAGTCTTCCTCCTCTCCCACATCATCTCCAGAGTGGTTTTCACATCCCACCTTTTGAGAGGACTGTGTGTTTCACCACCCATTACTAAGGCTGGTGAAGCTTTAGTGAGTCATAGTGTGGTCCAGAATGAGCAGGTGTTCTTAGAGCTTGATAGGTCCGAGGTCCCTCCGGTGGAGGAATCCGAAGAAGAAGATCGGGCTCATGTCGAGGTTTTTGAGACCTCCATTAGACATATTGATGAAAGTTGTTCGGTGAGTGGATATGTTTAAACCTTTTAATTTTATTTTGATTCACGTGTTGTTAAATTTTGCATCATTGTTTGCAAAAGAGTTGAGTAGATTGGTTTGCTCATGCATTAGATTCAATAGCAGCTCTAAGAATTTTTATAGATGGGTCATTAAAAAAATAAATTTCACAAAATTTTTGAAAGATCTATTCTTATAGTATATTTATTAAAAAACATAATTTTTTTTTTAAAAAAATAGAGCAACTTACATTAATAAAAAATAAACCATAAAAAAAAATAATAAAAGATTTTCAATATATAAATTTATATAATTTTTCTCGATAAGATTTCATATTTTGAAATCGTTGCATGATAACTTCATTATCATCGAATACGTCTTTTTCAATGTATGTAACCAAACAATCATTCATTTACCGATCTCTCATTCTGTTGAAAGGTTTAATTCATTATTCATACATAATTATAAAGTGACAGGAGAAATTTAGATTAACTTACAAAAATGGTGAATAAAAAAAAAACCAAAACCACATGATCAGATACTTGATGCAGACTAAGAAGAGGAGATCGGAACGTGACCAGCGCCAATCAGCACGGTTCATCCATGTGTGGTTGTATAGGTGATCGGCCAGTCCGCCGTTGAGGAGTCCCATAAAATCTTTTTATTTTAAAGGGTTTTTTGCATGTATACTATAAAAAAAATATGATATTTATTTTTATACCACTACAAATATCATATTTATTTTATACCATTACAATTTTTTCTTAATGTAAAAATGTCACTCTTTTATCATTTTTAACCAAAATGAATCTTAATTATAGTTAGTTTTTTAACCAAGAAGTAAAAAATGACAAAAATATCCTTAATATATAATATTTTTTTATAATAATGTAAATAATTAAACATAATAATCTAATTAATTTTATGTTCTTTCTAAATCAATTGTAACTCATTCAACCTTATCCCTTCTTTCCTTTTCTTCCGATCAAGATCTAATTTTCTAAAAAAATTGTATTTTGTAATATATATTATTAATTGTTCTCAAAATAATTTTTATTTTATTTTTATTAATGTAAGTATTAATAATTATTATATATTTACTAATAAATAGTTTGTATAATTAATTTTTATTTTTTTAGATTTTAGATTAAATTTATGATTTTCATATTAAAATTAATATTTTTTATTTTTATAAATATTTTATTTGGTAAGGTTAAATATGCAAAAAAAAGATAGGGTAATTTAGTCTTTTCTCCAATTATTTAACGGTTTTAATGGAGATTTGAATAGAAGTTAACTAGGATGGTAAATATGCATAAATTCTACATATTTCAGTGGTATAAAAATAAATAGGTTATTTATAGTGGTATAAAATTAAATAGCATGATTTTGAATGGTATACATACAAAAAACCCTATTTTTAAAGTGGTGTTTGTGTTTTATGGTCTCACTTTTTTATTTTTTCTAATGGGAAAATGGGTATTTTTTTTATTATTTTCATAAACGCATCTATACAATTCATTGGAGTATATGCTTCACTTTTTATAAAAGCATGTACTTCATTAGATAAGGTATACTATTTTTAAAAAAATTCAACATACTTATATATTAGAAATAAGGTTAAAAACATGGTCGTACGTAACATTATTCTTTTTTAACATTAACATTATTCTTTTTTATCATTTTTGATGAGCTGGCTGTCTAAAAGAAAATGTAATGGGTCAAACATCGAGTCAAAAACATAGTAGGGATGCTTTTTTTCCCAAAAATTTG
Organism: Acorus gramineus; assembly: GCA_030737835.1. Lineage (NCBI taxonomy): Eukaryota > Viridiplantae > Streptophyta > Magnoliopsida > Acorales > Acoraceae > Acorus > Acorus gramineus. Next base: position 7,262,610 of record CM060850.1, read on the forward strand.
ATGGGGTCATCACCACTAAAAGAGTAGCGTTGCCCCTGATTAGATTGATAAACTAGAAATTTGCTCGTTAAACATATGCATGAATTTCGTGTAATGATATAACAAATAGTGGGCATAAATAATTTGTTTGGGTGCATTAACTAGTGAGAGGGGGAAAAAAATCCATAATCTATGTTCAATTAATAAAACTTTTTTTTTTTTGAATAATGGTGCTCTCAAATTTGAATGATTACTGACTTAATTAAAACTTAATTAATAAGAATTTAAGCCAACAAGGGTGTGTTGTGGAAGACACAAAATAATTGTGCAATGTTTTATGTTGGCTTAAATATGAACATCTGCAAAAGCCTGGCCATGGACATGGCATGTCACATGACATGTAACCATTATAAACGGTGTATTCATCTATATATGTGGCATATTACTATGTAGGCAACCAACCATGTAGGCTCCTTATATAGGAAAGTCTGAATGCTACAGATAATACCAACCCATAAAATGAGCTGTCCACATTACTACTTCATTTGCAGATGTAGACAGCTTATCCCATATCATGTGTGTAGCTTTATGTAACCATGTGATTTTTTTATTTTATTTTTTTATATTTGTGTAAGGTGACTATATGCATTTATCTTTTTTTTTTTTTTTTTTTAATTTATAGGTAAATGTTGAAACCCAAACCCATGACCTATTTATTGATTGTAAACACTCTTTATCAAGCAGTACTAAGTTAATCACGAGCATATATATATAACTTTTGTAAGCTCCTTTTTGGATATGGAATAGCCCAGCGAATAAGTGAGAATAAAACACAATGTGTTTTTTGGTTGTTTGGATGCAAAGAATACCCAAGGATAAACTATGTCGAAATAAACTGGTATAAAGTGATATATGAATTTCACCCAACCCCTGAAATTAAAGTTATTCCAATTTATTCTATCCAAAGAATATGTGGACCACTATCAAATTAACTGTTATCACCTTTTATAAATCACATGTCAAATCAACTATCATTATTTTTTCATCTTTTATAAATCTTTATCCACACTTTATTCACATTTTACCCAAACAACAAAAACTTGATTATTACGTTTCTTAACAAGAATAATTCAAAACACAATCAAACACAAAATTATTTTATCTTTATTTATATTTACTTATATCGGAATATCTGTATACTCAAGATTAAGACTTTTTTATCCAAACGGGGGCAAGGTATGCTTCTAGAGTATATTATTCATTACATTAATCACCTTCATGAAAAATCAAAGTTTATATTTAACATTATGCATGTATGATAGGTAATATATGTATCATACAATTGGCATTCCCCAAATGTATCCAACAATTCTTGTATTGTTAAAAATAAAAAATAAAAGAAAAACTAGTTTGCCTACAATTCCTATTGCAGTTATATAAGCTCTTGTACTTTGCCTCCATTCGCAGTCTCATTCTTCACAATCATTTTGCAGTTCTATGAGCTCTTGTCCTTTTGGCGATGGAAAGAGAAAGGTGGAGAGTGATGGGTTGTGGGTTCTTCAGCTTCTATGTAATCAATATAATTTTGTTCTTGCAAAATTGTATTTGTAGAATTTTGTGACATTGGTAACTATTAACCCAAAATCTTGTAATCATTTTCTTTGGGATGGGATACAAAGTGCGATCCGTCTTTAATAAGACTCAATAAAATTTGTTACAACGTTCGACTATGCAGTTTTGCACTCATTTCATTCAAGATGGATCCAGATTCCAGTCTTGCATTCAATGAAAGACCAACTGGTGACAAAAACTATCACAATTTTCTATGTAAAGCATGCGAGATTATCACAAGTCAAGTCTCCAACCAAACTTGATGAGTTTGGATTCCCTCTCATATTCCAGGAACTGTTGGTAGGGGCCGTACGGGAGAAAAAAAGTTAGGACAATCATTTATATGGTCACTTGCCATCCGAACACGTTTTGAATTTTTGTGGATGATATATACTTGTTTAATTCGAATGGATTGAAAAATTCTTGCATTTTCTCTAATCTGAGTATCAATTTCATATATTCAATTAGGAGTGACCTGAGCGTATCAGCGTCTTGGCAGGAACAGGTAGTTCTAGTTGTTCCCAATGTGGTGTTTGGATTGTAGGGTCTATATGAAGAGCCATAATTTTTGTTACAGAATACGAACTATCACCGATTCCACATCTATGATAAAATCCTATTTTTCTTTCTTTAATTTCTCATTCTTGAATATCTGTTTTCATAGGTTGGTTCACTTTTAGAGCTTCACCATATTATAACAATACAAGAAATTAGCAATTATTCAGATTTCACATAAGGAGAAAACAGAGAATGAAAGTGCTGTTGAATTGATGATGTGATTTTACATAAGCACACATAAAATAGAGAGCAAATAATAATAATAATAATAATAAAAAGAACACCCTGAGCACTACCATATAAACAGATTTCAATACATTGTTGTGATTCGATCTGATGTCAGTCTTACATAGAATTCCTCAAATTATTGTGATTTAATCTTGTCTGAACAAAGATTTGATTTTATATATCATCAGCTTCACTAATCAGTGACCCAAGCCTTATATGTGTCTCAAAATTCCAGTACTTTTGGTTATTTAGTCTTTTCATGTCTCAAGAGAAGAATGTAATGCAAGATATGTTATGTGCATGAGAGATAATATAATGTATAACACAATGAAAAAAATCCTTAATTTTTCCATTTAAAGCATGTTAGCAGCTAAGGATATCAGTATTATGAGTACATCAAAAACAACAAACATGTTAAGGATGTACTAACCTGAATGGCTCAACCACACAGCCATCAAAGCATTTATCAGAACCCACGTTAAAAAAACTTGTTTTCACTGAATTTGGTGTTGGCAGAGAGTAGCATTCGAAAAATATCATGAAAACTCCATCTGCTGATATTCACAATCTATCCAATGTGAAAGGGCTCCATGGTTGAGAAATCATGTCAGCATTTAAAATGCGCCTTCATAGTTATCTCTCCCCACTCTCAAGTTCTTCTTGATCCTCCATGTGGGGTTCTTCTCTATTACTACCCGTCGCATCAACAACTCCACCACTGCTCGTCTGCTGAAAGAGCTGCCCAAGAGAAGCATCATCATCATTGTCATTGTCAAATTCTTCTTCGCTTTCTAGTTCTCTGTCAGAGCTCCTGTTGTCATTGTTATTCATCCAAGAAGGGCATTGGTAATCCACTCCTACTGAAACCTGAGCATGAGATGAGACTTCAGATGTGGTCTGCCTCAGGCATAAACATTCAGGTACAGGGTGGGAAAGAAATGATATTGGCTTTGATGTCAAATATGACTCTGTCAAATGATCAAATGTGGAACTATTAAGGTGCGTGCGCATGGATGCTAGCCATGTTTGGTTCACTTGGTATAGATGGTCTCGTGTTTCTTCTAAAAGCTTGGACACATATTTCCTGTAAATGTGATATACGGCGTGTGGGTCAGTGGGAGAAAGGATTTATGATAGAATATTTTTAATGGACAATCATCCAACATAATGTGGGCAATCACATGTGCTACTTAGGCATACTTGCTGGTAGCAATCATATATGGAGGTAATCCACATGCATGCAGTGTGCCAACTACTGTTATTTGAATTGTTGATGCAGATCTGATCCCTACATATAGTTTGATTTTTAGTTTCATTATTTTAAAATTTTGCATTAGTTTAAGTTTTTAGGATTACATTGGATTGTTAAGGGCGGGTTGATCGAGTCTCGAAGTTTACATGATGAAGATTACCATCATGGATCATAGATCCTCTGATGGCACTAACATCCTGACTAGCACTTTCAGTTATGTGGTTTACTATCATGGATCATTGATGCTTTTAGTGACTAGGACATCCTGACCATCACCCTCAAACCAACTTGGATGAATTTCAACCACTTTATGTGTGACCTGGATGACTATAAAGAAGACCACTTGTTAAAGGGTGAAGGATCAATTTTTACTTTATTCATATTGAGTTGTTTCGTGAAGGTCATAGTTCCTTCAACCTATATCTTTCTAATTTTTGTTAGTAATGAAGTTCTAATTTCCTTCCCACTTTTCTTTCTATGTTTTTCCTTCTCTTTTTTGGTTTATTTTGGTTCCCCCATGCACATTCAGTACTGAAGATACGCATTAGATGTTGTGTAAAGCAAATTCGTGGGTAGGTTTAGTACATGATCACTGATGGCTCTAAATGACAGTATTTACACAAATGAACAAATAATATTGAACATAAATAGTGCTCACTCTACATCCAAATCAATGGAAGACTAGAGAGGTTAGAATAGAATCATTACCTATTAGGTCGGAATGTTTTTGAAGCCGCATAAAGATAAAGCCGGTGGCCCATGACCAAGCTTGCGACATTCGGATGTCCTTTACCATCTCGATCGAACCCTGGAAAGAATGCATCAGCTTCAACACTAACCATATAGTCAATAGCTTCCCATAGCAATTTATGTGCATTGGTCCTTGATTCTAACACCACTATCTCAGTCTCGGGCTCTTTATTGGCTCCAAATACAGACTCCCACCATTCATTAGCGTTGGATGGAAACTTAGCTCTCGCAGGAGGTGGTGGAAGTGGTCTAGGACGTGGACCCGCTTTTTTCCAGGCTTCAACCATCTCTTCTTCTTTTATTAGAGAAGGAATTTTATTGAGAGATCCAGTCAAGTGATTCTCATGTCCATAAATGCTCATGAGCTCACCAACCATGCTCAAGGAGGTCCGATCAACAACATTTTGAAACATAGAGCGTAGAGGGATCAACATCCTCTGCCCACCAAATATTTCTCCCCCTGAAACATATATTATCGTGTCCGATGAGTAGCCATATGTACGAAGAAGAATACCAACCTACAATTTATAGAAACTTCACTTGTCAACATATAAAATTCAGTCATAACTGACCAAGTGTATTTATGAGGAGACTTCACCTCTTCCGGCATTAATGGGCACGATCCATTGACGCGATGCTTTGTAGAATCAATTGAGTGTTCACCCTTGATCAGCTTGTGGTCGATCATCCAGGATCTTCTTTGTTGTATAAGTTTGATATGCACATCCTTTGGATGCATTTGGAGAATGCAAAAGGTTTTCATAAGACACTAAGTAATCTCCAAATAATTCACGAGACAGCTTAAACAAATCTATACCTGGAAAAGCTCAGCGCATCCATGATAAGCAAGAGCATCTTTGGTAATCCCAGCATAATAAGCAAGAAATGGACGTCCAGAAGAACGTAATCTGAGAGGTTAACAGTAGATATTAGAATTCATGGAGGAAGATGTTATTATGCAGAAGTTGTTTTTATATATGTAGATCACCACCTTTGAAGAATTTTCAAGCCAAGTTCTTGGACTTCTTGTCGAAATATAAGAACATGGAAGGCAACTCTACATCTCAACCTCTGGTATTCCTCAAGTTCAGGTGGAAGAATGGCCTAGCTTAAGTTCAAGAAAATTCTACAGATCAGTTAGAGACCAGATTTTTTTTTTTGTCAAAATGTAATAAATCTAGTATTGTAGAAGCAAAACTTCTTTTCAAGTATCCAGTATAGATAGATAAATGAGTATGAGTCGATGCCTAATAATGGTGAGTAGATTATCCCTCTAAAAAACCACAAGCTTTTCAACAGTTTCTGGTAGTCAACATGTTGGAGGTTCCCTAGTTCTTTCTTATTTGCATAAAGACTGGAAAAAATGACAATATTGCAATACAATCTCAGCAGCAATGTCTGCTGGTTGTCCTTTTAGAATGTGAACTTTTCAAGCTAGAGAACTCGTTCAGGACTCAAAATCTGAGATATTGTTTTTCTAACCATGAGAACACTTGCTGAGAAGGAATATAAAAAGGGAGCTCTACAGTGAATAAACTTGGTACAGAAACCTTTGCACATATGCAACCAATTTCATGGGTCTTGAAACCAACTATAAATCCAACAGAAAACTAAGGGCCAGCTTGAAGGCCCTGGTTCAGAAAGAGAATTCTTTCTCCAATTCTGATAGGTTTGGTTGGAAGGAGGAATAAAGGGCATTTTATCTGGGATGCCCAGAATGGCCACAAGCAGAAGGATTCTAAATGCCATTTATCTGGGCGCTCCGGCAGAAGAAGAAGAATGAGAAGGGTTACCAAACTGACCCTAACTCGGGTATTGCATAATAATTAGCTCTATTAATAAAAAAATTACTAGTGAAAATTAGATGATTACTAAAGCATCAGTGTACCTGCAAGCAACCCCCGTTTGATACTGCTAACTCCACAACTGAATGTTGTTTTAGCACTGGTAGGACTTTCTCGAGATAGAAAGACGGTGAAGCGGAATAAGACACTTTAAACACGGGTATGTTTCTCTTTCTCCTTTCTGTTTTGAAATTCTTTGGTAGCGTTTTCACAATAATCACGTCCCTTGCTAATGCCACAATGAATTGATCTTCATTGTAAAGGTATGCAAAACTTTTGAAAGAGGAGCTGCAAAGACACAAAAGTTGTTTCTAAGCCCAGCTCAAGCAACGGAAATGAGACATAACTTATTTTTCTAATCTTTACATCTAAACAATGAAAGAAGAAAGAAAAGGACCTGACACCCTTGCTACTTGTGGTTGATTGGAGCTCTGGTATGACTAAGATGGCATTGAGAAGTCGGGCAATCACGACTGCGTCACAGATCTAATATCATAGTAAGAAAAACATGAACTCCACTTCACATAGTGCGTTAGCTAGAAAATCATTGACCACTGTATGCAATAGACCATACATACATACCGCACTTCTAATTTCATGAAAGTCTCCTTGTATCCTCACAAAGATATAGCCATTTGTTTGTACATTAGGAGCTGCAGATTCAAAGCTCTATATAAGACGAATGAAAATAAGAGATACCAAAGATTTCTAATGGACAAGACAGTTACATGAAAAATAAGGAAGTATCATTCCGTGTTCTGACCTTCATACTTTGCTCTGGGATTTGCATCTGGCAAGAGGGACTCTAGCGGCCTGACGGGACCCCATAATCTTCGATATGATCGACTCTGAATTTTTAAAGAAAAACTTAATTAAGTTCATACCAACAAGAGACACAATGAAAGCATAATTCAGCAGCAATTTATTTTATAATCCATGAAATTGACATGAACTAGGGGAAATCATTAACAATCAGCAATAATATTGCGACGCCCTAGAAATCCAATTCATACATGGGCCATTCCTGTGATGCCACTATTTCCATCAAACCAACTCTTGGTGGTTGTCACATGCCATTCCTGTGATGCCACTATTTCCATCAAACCAACTCTTGGTGGTTGTCACATGTGGCCCCATGAAGGGGGTTGGGAAGGGCAAAAAGACCAACAATCTAGAAGGCCTGTATGGAATGAGATGAGGTGAGGTCAATGCCATGGTTTAATCCCACATGGAAGAGGATAGTTTGTGCTTACATGTGAGCACAATTTTTAAACACTTGAGGGACAAAGTGAACAATATCTTTGTGTGTAAGCATGTGATGTTACAAATATAGAGTCAACCCAAAAAACAAAATGATTAGTATAATGGATCTAGATCGAGAATACAAGAGGAACAAATGTGGGTGATTTGCAATTTCCAATATGTGTCATCAAGGGGAAAAAATTATGCACAATTGGCCTTTCATCGTGGGTTCTTGTTTTTAATCCATGAATCCTCTGTCGAACAAAAAGAAGAAGAAATACTGTAATATCACAACCCATCAAATCAGAACATTTGGATGAACAAAACTCAATTAGCACACACAAAAAATAGAAGCAAATAAAGATGGCTGAATTCACACTAAAACTCAATGGACACTGAATAACAATTTGTGTTTTGTGTTTCTCAAGATCTCTACATAACTCGAAAGAAAACCCATTTTCATCCAAAGAAACCAAAATCTTCAAAACCCATGAATCAAAACATGATAATAAAAAAAGAGAGAGAATCTCCAGTGAAAAATCAAACCTTTCAGCCCAAACTGCCTTTAAAACACCAAACCCAAACTCATTAAACAACAAAAAAGTAAAGTTGTGTATTCAAAGGAATTACAATGCTGTAATCTCATAACCCATCAAATCAAAAAATTTCCAATTACCACACAGAAAAGCATAAAAAGAAGGCTGAATTCACAATAAAGACTCAATGCGTACTGAATTACAATTTGTGTTACTCAAGATCTTTACAATTACTCAAAGAAAACAAATTTTCATCCCAAGTAACCAAAATCTTCAAAACCCATTAATCAAAACATGATAATAAAAAAAGAAGAGAAGAGAAAATCCAGTCAAAGATCAAACCTTTCAGCCCAAACTGCCATTAAAACACCAAATCCAAACTCAAAAAACCAAAATTAAAGGTTGGGTGGTCGAGGAATTACCGATGTGGAGAGAAGTGGGTACCCAAATTTCTGCCCCCAAGAGAAGATGGCGAGTGGCGGCTCATATTCCACCAATGCCCTTTCACTGTACCTCGCAAGGAGAAGATGAGAGGAGAGAGAGAGCGCAGTGAGGACCAGCCCGAGCAGAGCAGCCCATTTAATCCTGGACTTAAACATCATCTCAAACAGTACAAACTCTCTCTCTCATGGAAGAGAAGGGGAGGGTGGGAGAACCAAGGAAGGACCAAAGATGGAAAGTTGAAGCCGAAAGTGGAGGATATTATTAATGCACATTGCAAGACATGATGTTGATGGTGATCTCTGTCTCTCCATTTTTTTTTGTCTTCTAAAGATGTTGCCTTTGTTGGTGTGATTCTGAGGAGAGGGAGAAAGTCAAATTGGGTCCAAGAAATGCCCATGTGGCACGTGCAAATCATGTGGAGGAAATGGAATGGAGGTTCTGTTTTATATATATATATATATATATATATATATATATTATTATATAGGAATTTTTATATAATACTAATTATTATTAGGCATTTTTATTTTTAAGTACACGTAAACATGCTTATTTAGGGATTGATCATTCCATTCTTCATATTTCTTTTCAAGTTCCTATATTCAATCGTTTATTTGGTTTTTAGTCCCTCCGTCAAACGTCTATTTATACACTGTTAATTTGTGAAATATGATTTATTTTCAAGTCCCTGTAAACTATGTTATTTAACGATTAGTCCCTCCCTTCTTCATATTTTACAGGGATTTATCACTAAATAACATAGTTTATAAGGACTTAAAAATAAAATCACATTTCATAAATTAACAGTATATGGACAGACGTTTGACGGAGGGATTAAAAACCAAAGAGGCGGCTGAATATGAGGATTTAAAAAGAAATATGAAGAAGTGAGAGACTTATCTCTAAATAAACATGTTTACAAGAACTTAAAACTAAAAATCCCTTATTATTTCATGGAATCAACTTACCAATGTATTCATTTTATTTAAAATTTTGTTTGATAGTCAAAGAATTTCTATCCATATTCATTTTCTGTTGTTTATTTGTGAACGAGAAATGATGATGAAAAATCTCTTTTTAATTATATCATTTTTTTAGTGAAAATTTAAATTTTTTATAACTAGAATGCAACAGTTATAAATGGGCTGAATGATACCATAATTTTTTTAAAAAAAGTTGATTAAGACCGACATAACAAAATATCTAACAATAAAATAAATAAAATAAAATTAAATAACAACGTATAGAACTAAACACAAAACGAGAGTAATACCCTTAATAAGTTGTTTTTTTTTTTTCTTTTTGATATCGAAAGGACTCCATGTGGTTGACTTTACGATCAATATGAAAAAACTACCTTCGTCTGTTTGTTCCTCGTCCCACATAAAATTCTTTGAATTTCACCTACCTTTTTTTGAATTTCGCAATAAGTTGTATATTACAAGTTGTATAAGACAAAATATCAACGTGATAACATAATAATAATATGAAAAGGAAGAATGTGGATATTTTTTTTTAATTATGGATATGATTATAATTTTTACTATGTAAATGAATAATTGTCATAAAAAAAAAAGTATCAACAATGACTTAAAAATCCCACCACATTGATGAGAATTAGAATACAATGATTTACGCATTCAGTTATCCAACACCAAGAAGTTTGCTCTAGCTTTCCACACAATCCGAGTCTTCTTAGGTTGGGCTCATGTTATCCATTTTGGGCCGGGTTGGGCTCGTGGCCCGGCCCAGACCACGAATCCACCCGAATGACCCGGTTTTTGTCACACTCTCGTGAACCTCGAAAGGGGTCCGGGATAGGTACAATGAACATTTTGTCCAATACGCCTGTCTAATATGTCTATAACCGTTTAATATTATTTTGAGATAGACATTATAATTGAGATATTATCTTAAATTTTAAAATTAAAAATTAGAATTCAATTAAATTCTAACTTTGTTTTTTTTAGGATTTGAATTAATTTATGTATAAAAAAATGATAATATCATATGATCATAAACGTATTGAAAAATTAAATTGTTCAACAAGAATTGAATCTCACCTAATCCACACACACATGGGCTTGTACTTTGAAAAAAAAAATGAAGACTATATTTCCTAAAAGCTTGCCATTAATGAAACGCGAGTTGAAGCTTTGATTTGATACACATTGAATGAAGTTCGGCAGAAGTTCTGCTGTTGCAGCAGGTGCGCTGCTATTTTTCAAGATGGGCTCAACATTAATGGATGCTGTGTTTTCTTCACCTATATTTGCAGTGGGAGACTGGTCTGGAGGGGTTTGAGTACGAATTGATGATGTAAAACTAGTGATGGGTCTTTTCTTGAAAAAAGGTCCATGACTTCAGTGGGTTATGAGTAAATCTGCCTCCCAACAATGTAATGTTAAAAAATATAGTGTCAGAACTAAAAGAAATACGAAACAAAAAAAAAAAAAGATTTGTATGATTGGATAAATGTTGCTTACATTCACAAAGAGAAAAGAGATAATTTTTATTAATTTTCTAGGATACAGGGTTTGTGTGACGTGATTATAAATTTGAGAGAAAAGAGATAATTTTTATTAATTTTTTAGGATACAGATATGACGTCATTATAAATTTGACCTATCTTTTTAAATCTTAGGGCGACCTCTCAATTACATGAGAATATCTAACTTATAAAATGAAATATACATTTCAATGCATGACCACAATGCTGATACATAATATAAATTTTAGGCCATCTCGCTACGGCACGTTAAAAATATGTGGCCTTTTTTGGGGGGTGTTGCCTCCTTCACCCCCTTTAACGAGCTAACCACATAGCTCGGTTTCAATCGTAAGAGCAAATTATATCCAACTATGAGAGACTTTGTTGATGCAATTCTTCCTTGATTATTCAAAAACTAAAATATAAGACATAAACCCAACAGAGACAGTGACTCTTGTATTTGTCAACACGAGCCGCAGTAGAGAAACATTGTTTGCGCAACTTCTCTACTGCGGACAAAAATGGCCTATAAACGTCATATTTGATGCCCAGGGGTGGCGGCAAGTGTAACACAATGAGATCAATTGACCCATCAAACTTTAAAAAAAAAATTAAACTATCTAACTTATCTAACCTATGACCTATCCCATATTTACACATTAACCCAATCCCATTTAAAAAAAAAAAAAAAATGGAAAACGGGGATATTCGAATTGCATGGGATTGCATGGGGTGAGTATTTATTATGCATTCAATTTTTAAAACAATCATATTGTACCCAATATTCACTACATCATACCCAATATTCATTAAAAAAGTAAAAACGCGTCGATCACCCACATTGCCTATCGGCGATCGCCGCTTTCAAGTTCCAATCATCTCTGATCACGTTGTCAATTTCCTCTTCCTACTCTGCTTCAGGTGTCTAATCATGAATTTAATTTTGATTTATTTTTTCTTTTTTGTTTTATTTTTCATCTAAAACTCTTCCATCATTGCATAATTGTATATGAATAATAAATAAAACTCATCATTTTTTTCCTTTACATGCGTGTGTATCAAAAGCCCTTTCAAATTTTTAGTTGATTAGTTGTTTGATTTTTTATGTATTTGTATTTATTAAAAAATTTATTTTACAGATTTTGCAATTTGTTCAATGGATAAATTTTTAAAAGGAAAATCAACTATAGAGCAAGATTTTTCACCTACCGAAGAAAATTGTGGTGCTAAGCAAAGTCATATTGATGTGAACAATCTTCCTTCAGATCCAGGGCTAAGAAAAAAACTTTCAACTTATCATCCTAATGATCGTGATGAAATAAGAAGAGCATATATCCAAAAGGGTCCTTGTCAACATTTTAAGCATAAATTCCCTCAAAGAGATATTGGTGGAGTCTTGCGTCGATTTAATCCTAATTGGTTTAAAGAATATGGTAATTGGTTGGAATATACCATTATCGTGTTGAGTTGTTCTATGCAGTTATAGATATGCAACTTCAAGAGATTAACAACCGTTTTACAGATGTGAATACCGAGTTGCTTCTTTGTGCAGCTTGCTTGAATCCATGTGACTCATTTTCTACTTATGATAAGCAGAAGTTGATTCATCTTGCTGGGCTTTATCCATCTGATTTTTCTGCAGCAAACCTTATGATACTTGATAATCAACTTCAAAATTATATTATTGATATGCGTTCCAACAATGAGTTTTTAGAATTAAAAGGAATTTGTGACCTTGCTCGAAAGTTGGTGGAGACAAAGAAACACCTCGTTATTTGCTTTTAAAGTTAGCGTTAATTTTACCGGTTGCGACTGTAAATATTGAAAGAGCTTTTTCAGGAATGAAAATCATAAGAGTCGATTGCGAAACAGAATGGGAGATCAATGGATGAATGTTGTTTGCTTACATATATTGAAAAAGATATATTTGATAATGTTGATATTGAAATTATCATGCAACGATTTCAAAATATGAAATCTCGTCGAGGACAATTGTAAAAGTTTATATACTGGAAATCCTTGATCTTTTTCTTTTTTTTATGATTTATTTTTTTTAATGTCAGTTTTTGAATGACCCCATTTATAAAAATTCCTGGAGCCGCCACTGTTGATGCCCCAATGGTAACATAGTGTTTTTTGTATGGATGGGGAGGTGTCCCGTCACGTTTGTTAACACAAAATCTATACCAACACAGTTCTAAAAAGGGCCTCAGAGAGTGTTCCTGCCCTCAGCCCAATCCAATTGCATTAAGCGCGTGGGCTTGAGGGCTGGTCCAGTGGGATGACTGCCCCACGAGTGCTGTTACACTCAGTTTTTTTCTCAGTCCAAAACACAAACCTATATACCTCGTTACAGACTCAGTGAAGCATATACATCATTAGATGATATATATACCTCACTAAATTTTTTTACACTTATTAAAAATGGGTTCATTCAACTCGAAATTAAGCGAGATGCACTTTTCATCAAAGCATATACCTCATTAGATGATGTTTACTATTTTTTAAAAAATAAAAACACTTGATGTTTGAGTTTTGGTTGGTAAATGTGACTGAATGTATCATTTTCCCTGCCCCACTTGCTTTGGTCCTGATGGAGGCCCATCAAGGGGACCCCATCCACCCATTGGACCGAAGAATTGGACGGGTGGCCCAATAAATCACCAAAGATGTCTCTTTATCTTAAAAATGATATGTCCAGCACGTTGTGCAACACAACACCAATTGTAATTTACATCGGTTTATTTTTTCTTATAAATCATATACTCTTTCATTGAAGTACATGCTGTTATATGAAATGAAGTATATGCTGAGATATAATAATGTATTTTTTTCGCATTGAAAAAAATAATAATTTTTTTTGCGTTGTATAATATGATAGAACCCAATAAACTATGATAATGTAGTATATACAATGCTATCATAATGTATGGGGTTCTAAAATAGACTGAGTGTATCAACACTTTTCTTTATATACGAGGTGGAGTTTGTAGAGCTATTTGATAATGTCCTGAAAAAGTTGAACATTTGTTCAATTTTAATAAACTGAAATACAAATAGTTATTTCCAATGAATCGATTTGAATGGACTGACTTTTAGAAAAATAAAAACAAGTCGATCAAATAATTGAATGCATGGATTCATTTAAAAAAAAAAAAATTAATTTTTTAAACTCATGATATACATCGCCTAGGCGCCTATATATTAGAATGCAATTTAGGATATAAATGAGATCGTGTGTAACAATATTCTTTTAAACAATCTTTTGGATGGTAGCCTCGTTGATTCTAAATTTCTAATTTGTTTAGTTACCAAAGTGTTTTTTTTTTTTACTGCTCATCTGTTAACAATATATCAATTGCCCTATGTTGGTGTCTTTACAGTTGCTAGCTTTCTATATGTGATTTCCTTGTCCTTAAGTTGGGATTTTTTTTCCTTTAAACAAATGCTACCCTAATCTATTAATATCAAAGTTGCAAAGATCTTAAAAAAAAATTACATAACTGAAAAAAAAAAAGAAAAAAAAAGACAAGGACAGGGATATAAACAGAAGAGAATAGGATTCTACTCCACCCCCGTCCACGACCGCCACATAATACCATATTGTAGTTTTATAGTTTGTTTTATAGTGACCACATGGATTCTTGTTGAACAACAATTATAATTTTATAGCCAGTTCAGGGTCACCTTCCCTGTCCTTTAGCAGGGGATGACAACTCTAATCATGGACTGTGGTTGAACCACAGTTGTAGTTACCTGTTATGGTCTGTTTTGTTATCTGTGTGCTATAGGTATAGGATCAGCTCTGAGGCCCTGAGCATGGGCAGATGGGGGAGGGGGGTGTTGGCAAACCAGCAGTTGCTTGATATTTTTTATGTTTTCAAAATTTGATGTGGTGTTCATCATGCCCCAATTTGAATAGAAGAATAGTTGTAACAGATGATGAATTTGAGGTGATTAAACCTAAAAAATCTGTTTATTTGTAAGGAACAGATATGTATAAATATACTTGAATGGATGAGAATAAATTGGTATCGATATTTCATATATCCCTTGATTTGAGTTATTTAACCTATCTATTCCATTGATATATATCTAATCATCTGTCATCATCTCTAATAAATCGCGAACCCACGTGTTAATATTTTTTTTGGATTTTATAAATTTTTATTCACGCCATATCACATTCACTTTTTGTATAATCAATCAAATAATAAAAATCCAATTATTACGTTTTTTAACGAAAATAAATAAAACTCAATCAAATGAAAAATGACTTATCCGATATCTATTTTATATTAATCATCAATCGTAAAATAACTTATGTTTCTACCTAAACTAGGGTCAAGTGAATACATTAGGAGGCACATTTTCAAGGCTTCACCTATGGCCCGGCCCTGGAGAATAGCTTTGGGGCACTGATGAACAAAGTGTGAAACTAAAACTTACTCATTCAAACTTATAATCAGGTCCAACTGTCCAAGAGCTTCACAGCATTGATTTCTCTTCGTAGGTTTTGTACAAGGGTCATATTTCACCTACAATATAATCCATAGTGCCTAGAGTCAATGGCACCACAAGACTATAGGAAATGTATAATTGTTTTCCTTATTTGTGGGAGAGGTTAATGGAAGACAAATTAATACACCAACTTTGAATTCGTTTCATTGGACCCTGACTCCAACAAAAGCCTGTATCAAAATCCCAAAGACCAGATTATTTGGATTGTAAGATATATCTTTTTCAGGTAAGTCAATATGAATATTTTGGTTGAAATAATTTATTTGTAGACGTGCTCAAGGAGGAATAAATATTACCCCATAAAGATTCTAAATGTGAAAATTGACCCATGAAATAAGCCATACCTTTTTTTTTAACATGGACATTAAAATTACAAGTAAATCCCTGATAATATTTATATATATATATTTATTGAACATAATCACATATGGTCCCCAACCGGCTAAGTTATACATTTTCCATAGGTGGTTGTTTTCTATGATGACATCGGACGATTCTCATTTCATCAAATAAATGAGACTGATAAATTGAACCCATTTCATTTATTGAATTTTGAGCCATTTTATTTATTCAAATACAAAATAAGCACACAAAAATAAATTGATGATTTAAACCTTGGTATATATTTATGTCATTTCACCGTGTTTGGGTAGTGGAATGGGTGAAGAAATAGGACGGAATAAAGAAAAATAAATCTAAAAATCTAGATGCTGTTTGAATAGAAACATAAGTTATTCTAGGGTTTATATCTATTCCAATAATAGATAATTTTATCAATGGTATAAATGATTTTATGTTTGGTTATGTGTTCAGTTATTCTCGTTGAAAAACATAATAATAAATGTTAGACTGTTTGATTAAAGAAGAATAAGATATAAATTAAATAAAAATAAAGTGTGAATGATGAGTTATATTTTCCCTTATGACTATTTTACCCCCACATTGAATATGTGTTTGGCATTTATGCAATGGAGATTTTTTTTTAATTTCATGAACTTGGCTACTGCATGTGCAGCTTGTGCACTGGGTGTTTCTGTTGGATCATAAAATATTGCATTCTCTCCTTCCGTTGTCCTATTCAATTCATTGACACAGAATCCAAATGAATGAAAAAGAGAGAGAGAGAGAGAGGAACAGCACAGTACAAATAACAATCCAACCCAACGTACACCAAAGCCTGGCAGCATGTATTCGATGGTTTCTGTTTGAATAGATGAGACACCGTAGTGGGGGCAGTGCAAAATGTTTGATTGACACGTAGGACCCACTCATACTTTTTGTGAGAATTAGCAATCCCATTGGGGGGAGGATGGATTCCAATACCAGGTTATACCATTTTATTATGACATCCAAATTCCCACTAATTCTACCCAACTAAACAGCCAAAAAAAGCTTATACCACCCAATTCCATGTTATTCGATCTCTATGACTGTACCCAAACAGGGCCTGATTGTTTGCAAGAATTAAGCGGGTGTACCTATCCTAGAATACGTGAAAATAAAATAATAAACTAATATTAATATTTTAGATATACTAGAACTGTGTTATTTTCATCTCATATGATCTACTGATATAAGGGGAGCCCACACATGAAAGCATATATTGTCACCGTTTATCAATCATGGATCCACATTTTAAATCAATCTTTCACGTTCTAAATTTTATTTATTTTTTAATCAATAATTTATTAATGGTCAACCAAACAATAAATTTTTATTTTTACAATTCTCAACAACATAACTTAAAATACTAACCCCCCGTATGGGGTGTGAAATTGGGTTATTCGCTCCCGATAGCTATACTGGGATAGATAACAATCCAGGCTGAATAAGCAATTTTTTGTTTGGTTGTTTTTTTTGTTATTCTCATTGGGAAACGTAAAAATGACTTTTTTGTTGTTTGGTTCACCTTGGATAAAGTGATGATAAATGGTTGATAATGGATGAATAAGAGTTTATGATTTTTTAAATGACAATTATATCCCCTTGGAATAGTGTGAGAGGTATATGATTGATTTGATAGATGTGACAGTTTTTGAAATCTGTGTGAGTCTGTTAGGTGAGATAAATTTTTTAAAATGACAGAGAAGGGTATTTTTATCCATTGGTATAGATAAGCCTTGATAAGCAATTCCACATTTTTCTGAGAATAGTTATCAGGCCTTATCCTAACTTATCCAGACATAACTATCGGGGTTTATTCTGTCAAAACAAACAGCTTTTTTTTACTATTCTCTTGTATTCTTCCTTATTCTGGGTTTATGTCTCTAGGCATAGGGGGGTAAACAAAAAATGATTAATCTTTTATCTATGTTATAAAATGATTATCTTATCTTAAAATAATTTATATCACGATGTAAACTAGACTTAAAAATTACTAAACAAAAAAACAACAACATGCACAACGTTATCCTACCCAAACACCCACAGAAGTAAGTTATGCCGACCGTACGCAACCCAACAAAATCTGACACACTTGTCTACCGATCTGGCGGTCCGTGTCCGGACACGTGTTTCATCGCACGTGCACCGTACTTTAAAAAAATTACGTTTGACTCCTTATCGGGGAGCATCACACGTGCCGGTTACTTTTATGTGTGACCAGTGACGGCTCTAAAAATTTTACAAAATTTAAAAAAAACTCTTGCCATATAATTTAATATGCTACGTGACTTTGATATGATTGTATAAATAGGCTTATCGAATGTTTTCATCACTTAAAAGTTGGTTTGTTTTTTGAGATACTCAGTCCATTTTACAATTTATTTTGTAATCTCATATACTATGATAACGTAGTATAGTTATACACTATGATAACGTATACTATACTACATTATCATAGTGTATGTAGTTTTATTATTATGTATAATGTAAAAAATTTTATTATTTTTTCTATGTAAAAAAATATACACTAATATAATTCGGTATATATTTCATTTTATATAATTGTATATACTTCAATAAAAATATACATTATTTATAAAAAAAAATAGTATGGACTGTCGATTGCGGTTGAACATATCATTTTGTATTTCTTTTTTAAATTTGGTAAGGTCTGATTTATAAATCAACCTCCTAATATAGTTGTGTAATTGAGCCTCCTAGATGACCCACACTTTTTGATGCATTGGATGGCTGAAAATCGGCCAAATGAATGGCACACGTGGGAACAAATCCATTCTCCACTTGTTCATGGTATTATTATTTTTTTTGAGTAAATTTTTTCATGGTATCCATTTTCTAGAATTATAATCAATTTAACATTTGGCTTTAAATTAGAGGGATTTGGTGGGAAATTTATTTTATTTTATTTTTTTTCAAATTTAGGCTCAATTCATTAAATCTTATAGTTATTTCCATGATTACAACTTAACATATTATAATATCCTTACCGAAAAAAACAAAACATATTATAATAATTAATTAGTTAGAATGATTATCATATTTTAATAATTTAAAAAACTTAATCTAGCTCGTCATGGCTTTCACATCCAATACAAAAGTTTCTATTTTTTATATTAATAATCAGAATACATCAAAAAATGACTTCATTAATTATCTTGAAACTTTTATCATCTTTGTCCAGTGTGATAATTAATGTACATTTACCATATAGAACATAACCTTTACCGTTTAATTGTTGCACAAAAACTGTGACTATAATTTCTTCTATAATTCAAAATAAATTGTGCCTTTATGACATTTTTATCCTAAGTGTAATAGTTATGCTATTTGGACTTAACAGGGCATGGCGCAATTTGCTACGCAAGTAAATTTTTGGGTGAATATATTTTGGGTGAGATTTAATATACACTTTAAAATAATGTATATAATAAAAAATGTACATATTCTGACATTGCCCGTGCATGTTAAACAAGCCACAGGCAGACATAGCAAAACTTAAACCAAAAGTCTCAAAATGTAGTTTCAATTAGAAACCATGGGTGATATCTAATAAGTTACCATTTCTATAATCCAATTGTGTTATACTGTTATGTGACAATGCAGCCAACAAAATTAACTTTATTTGCTTTTATTTTATTCCTATCAGGCATAATTTTGAGGTCAAAATCTAGAATACAAATCATGCATGAATTATCAAGAACAAGTCAAATTTGCTAGTTATTGTGGCCACCCCCACTTACATCATGTCTTTGTTTTTGTAATGCTCAAATCAACCAAATCTTTGAAATATCCATGGTTTTGGAAATTAGTGAAGCTAATGTTCCAAACTAATACTATGACGTGAGTTTCTAAACTGCTTTTGAAAACGAGTTTGTATATCTTTCTCTTTTAATTTACAAGAATAATATTTAAAACAAACTCATTTTTAAACATCTCTATAGACCAACTTTTGAAAAAACAAAAATCATAGCCTTTAGTTATGAAAAATAACTTTTAAAAAATCTAACAAAAATAAGTTTTTTGAAGTTATTTTCAAAAGTTATTTTAAATGAAAAGTTGTTTTTTTGAAATTGTGTCTCACGTGTAGTGTCCACGTGTTTTAATTTTTTTTTTAAGTGTAAATTTTATGTACTGAAGCATGCATTTTGATTTTTTATTATATTTCAAAAGCTGTGTCCATAGAATTTTTGTGTGCGTATGCAATGTGAGTCTATGGCGGCGTTTGATTGCACGATTGAACAATTTTTACATTTGTAAAAAGTTGATTTTATAATCGTGCAACTAAACAGTTTTGCGATCGTAGTTTCTTGTAGACATATTTTTGACAAATAGTATAAAAAAGCTGCAGAATCAGAGGAAGCTGGGGAAGACAACTTTCTACAGAATCAGTTTTAAATACAATATTTGCAGAAAATCAGTTTTACAATTCCGCTATCAAACACTACATGTATAATTTTTCAAACGTGTTTTGTGCGTATGCAGTGGCCAATGTGAGTCTATGCAATTTTTTATAGCAAGAGGTCCTTTCAAATGACAATCATGGCCAATGTGACACCAAAAGCACGCAAGGAGATCGAATGGGTCCGTTTATTTCAACGTAAAATCTATGAAAACTCTAATTTTCAGGAAAAGTAGTTAAATAGAGATGTTTAATAGTTTTTTAAAAAAATGATTATGAAAAATTATTTCTTTAACCGCTTTCAAATCCTCATTTTGGCATCCGCTTAAGGGGTTCGTATGCCATTTTTCAGGGATTGAGAACTCTCAGGAACTTCTCATAAGTTTCATTAACCTTCTTTTTATTTGAATATTATAAATATAAATATTTTAGAAAATTTTTTATGTATTTAAAAGATGTAAAAATACATTTCATTTAATTAGATGATATATTCAAAAATTTAAAATTATTATCTACAATTTAATAATAAATTTTTCATATAAATTCAAAATTTGAATGACTGAAAAGTATGTCTTATGATATTATAAATATGTCCTATGATATTATAATCAATTTAATATAAATTCAAAATTATATGGTACCCATCTGGTTGTTAGGTTTGAAAATAAAAGATAGAACCTTAAAAATATCTAGATTTAATTAAATCCTAATAGATTTTTTATTTATGATAAATATTTAGATTTAATTAGAGAGATTTAGGATATATATGTAGAAAAATTTATACAATGATTTATATCTCATAACTAAAAATAGTTTTTGTAACTAAAAATCAAATTTCAAAAAAATTTAAAATATGTCTGATGTAAATTTAATTGATCAAATTTATCCCGGAATATAGTAAAGTAATTATAGGATATCTAAAGATCTCATATATTTTCTAGTTTGATCTCACTTTGAAATTTAAATTCAAAATTCAAATTTAAAATTTAGATTTACATGGTATTTGAACTTTTTTGTGCTAGACATTTTTCATAAATAAGGTAAAACATAGCATATATATTTATTCTGAATAAATATAATGCAATACTATTTTTTTAATAAAATTATCAATGATTTCTATCTGTTTATGGTTATTATTTTTTTATTCATAATTTGATATTAATGCATATAGATGAAAAATAAGATTTCACATATTTATAGAACCAAACACTAGAAGACTAATATTTTACGAGAAAACAAACAACATAAATCATTTTCCATAAAATAATTTTAATACAACCAAATACTGGAAATGAATTTCATTTTCCAGAAAAACTTTTCCTTGTAAAAAAAAATCCTTAAAAAATCAAACTGCATGAAATCAAACGGATAGTTTTTTCTGTTTTGTAGACTTGACAGCAACAAAAGAACAGTAGGAGAATGTGTCAAAAATTAAAGGAAGAATGCTTCTTTAGTATATTAACACTTGAATATTCAATGTGACACACATCTTATATATGTGGGTCATGTCTCATGTGCCATCTTATCCTGTAGGGAGGATCATCATAATGAGTTTTAATTTTAGTGGTTGGGGTACTTCATGAGGCTCCTAGAGGCTAAATACCCTCTTTTATGTATGTATTTGGAAACCATCTTATATAACTATACTTGAACAGATGACAATGCATGTTGACAATATGAGAGATTTTCTGTTTAGCAATTGTTTTTTATTATTCACTCTAAAAAAACGTAGAAATAAACTTTTTTTTTGTTAGGTTCATCTAAGATAAACCGAAGATAAGAGATTATAAAAATGAATAAAGATTTGTGATTTTCTAAAACTTATTATGCCATTATATTAGTTTTTTTTTTTTTTTGAAATTATGCATAGAGTGTGAGATATGACATTTTTTAAGATATCAAAGATTAAATTAGAAAAATTATTTTTTAAAATGATACAGAAGAATATATTAATCCATTAACATGATAAACAATCATTCTAACATTTCCTCTAACATTATTATCAGGGCTTTTATTCATCGATTGGGAAACAGTTTTGGTTCTTATACTCACAAACAAACAATTGTTTTTGGAACCATTTAGTGTTGTCAAGATAATTATATGGACACGGGGACCAATATTTGTGAAACTAGAACCCTATTCTTTGAAACCTATAACCAATTCTAATTTCTAAGCTTCAGAGCATAGATTTCTCTATATAGATTTTGTAGAAAACAATGGTCACACTTCACCTAAAACCCATAATGTTAAGAATCAGTGGCACCAAAAGACTAGCCAAGCACATAGGAATTATTATTGTTTTCCTTATGTTGTGGGAGAGGTAGTCCATGGAAGATAAAAGACCAACTTGAATTCAGCCTAAGTTTCAAACAAGTTCATCATGGAACCCTGACTCTTAAAAAAAGCTTGCATCAAAATTTCAAAGACAGATTATTTGGATTGTAAGATCTAATCTTTTTATCAGGTAAGTCAATATGAATAGTTTGATATTGAAATGACTACCATCTGAGTTGGTCTCAAGAAAATAACTGTTACCCATCAAGATCTTAAATGTGAAAATCCACACAAAATTAATCTATGTCAATATCTTTACGCATGCATGAACATTAAAATTATGATTAGATCCTGTTAGGATTTATATTAATTCAATGGTTCTTATTGAATAGGGCCGGCTTTGAGAATTGAATTCAAATAGAATTCAAAAACCTAGCCCAATCCGTATTCAATTTGAGCAAACTTGAACCAATTCAAGTTGAGTTTGTGCCGAGAGGTCGAGTTATCTGGATCTAACCCAAATCTAATGTGGTGGGTGAAAAATTTAAATGTTCAATGTAAATTTTTTAATCTATGAGATAAAATATGAATTGTTAATTAAATTTATTTTTAACCTAAAATCTGTTAGTGCAATTATCGTTCAATTCGAACAATTTAAAATGATAATATTCAATCTAATCAAACCACCCCTATATTAACCCGAGTTCAACCCCGAACACGAACCAAACCTAACAGGTTAAGTTCATGTTCATCCCCTCGATAATGAGATTATGGTTGGATTAAATCTGGGATGCGCTTCCTCCAACCTTGGAATATTGAGTTAAGCTTAAACTCGTATCTGATCCGACCCAATCCAAACCGTCCAGTTAAGCTCTCTGCATTCAACATTTTGACAACTAGATAATAATTTATGGAAAATGATATATATACTTAATTTATATAGTTTGGGCGTCCATTTCAATTCACTCAGAAAATACATCTATGTTTTCATCAAGTCTAAGGAGATGATGTCATGATATGATGATGATTGTTTGCTCCCAAATTTCTTTTGAAAAGAAGCATTGAATAAAAGTTAGCAACGTCAGTGTTCACTCCCCATCATGACATACCATCATGTCTATCTTTATGAAATAATATTGAGAAATATTGAGGGTGTTCTTGATGTGCATGAAAAATGAGACAAGGATCAAAATTTTCTTTAATTAGGTTTTTTTTTTTTTCAAACATGTGAATGAAAAAACTTTCATTCATATTTTGACTTATTAGATATAAATTTTCCACCTCCATGTGTAGAGCATTCCATAGAAAATTTGGTTAAATTTTTTTACTTTTTATCATTTTCAATTAGATCATGATGAATTCACTTTTTTTAATCTTCTTGTAAGATTTTCTTTTGTTAAACATTGAGACTCAAATGCGTGATATTATATTATTATGATTGCAAGTGTTAATGCTATCTATTAATATTTTTCATCAATGTTTGCGTACAAAGCAATCTTGTTAGTCATGTTTAGATAGCGACATAAACTATTCTAAAATAAGTAACTATTTCAGAATAAGTAAAGAATAAATAATTTTGTTTTGTTGTGTTTTTAGTTATTCTTATTGAAAAATGTAATAATAAAGTTTTTGTTGTTAAATTGATAATGAATAAGTTGTGGATAAAAAATGAATAAGATGTGGATAAAAATTATGAAAGGTAAAAAATTGATTTGACATGTGAATATTTGATTTAAAGGTGATGACAAGTGATTTGACATATAGATATCTTTTATAATAATGGAATAGATTAAATAAAATAAAATAATTTTATTTTTTTCTATTTCCTCTCTATTCTCATCCGAACCGGGCCTACATATGGCAATAATAATATGTAGTGCACGTATTTCAAAACTTATGATAACATAAAAAATGAAATGAGAATGGTTAGTTTAGATCCATCAAAATCAACAAAAGAGTCTGTTTGGCAATGCGGTCTGAAAGCACACGTTTAAAAACTCACCCAAAATACACATGTAACACATAAGCCACATTTTCTATATGACTACCATCATGCGTTTGCCAACGCTGCTACCAACCGAACAATATGTTAAACACTACAAAACTAGAGACAAACATGGGAAATGACACATATCAATCAATCCATCATCTATAATAATCATATATGATGAAATCCAACACTGCTATAAATATTTCATCCCTGTAAAAAAAAACCTCTAACACAAGCCGAGCATAACGTTATCCAAAGCAAACAGCCACGAAAGGGGGGGCGCTAACCACCGACAGAGAGGACAAAGTTGAGGCCATGCCGACCGTACGCAGATCCAACAAAAAAATCAATATAAATAAATCTGAGTCCATTATTTAATTTAATATTTATTTATAGGCCCGGCCATCCATATCCTCACACGTGTTACCTGTCACGTGCATCGTACCTATCCTGTTCTTTATTCTCTCCTTATCCCCAGCGGAAACCGTTCAACCTCGGTTTCTGTGTGATTGATTCCCTCTTGGGGGGCAGCACACGTGTCATTGTGGGGCCCACATAAACCAGGATACATAACAGGGATAACGTGAAAAAAAAAAAAATCCATATAATCTTTAGTTTTTTTCTAAAGTTTATATAACTTATATAACTACTCAAAAAATCCATATGATCTATTTGGATGCTGAATAGGAGTTGGAATATCTTAAAATAAATAAGAATTGTAGATTCAGGTTGTTTGGGAGTCTTAAATATTCAGAGATAAATTATATTAAAATAAACTAATATAAAATGGTATATGGATTCTAACCAACCTCTAAAATTAAAGTTATTTTAGGTTATTCTACGCAAAGAAGATGTGGATCCACTGTTAAATCAACTGTCATCAATTCTTATAAGTCACCCGTTAAATCAGCTATCATCAATTTTTCACATTTTATAAATCATTATCCACACTTTATTCATATTTTATCCAAACAACAAAAAAATTATTATTACGTTTCCCAACAAAAATAATTCAAAACACAACCAAACATAAAATCATTTATTACATTGCTATATCCACTTATGCCAGAATAACTGCATACCAAGAATAAGTCCTGTTATGTATCCAAACAGGGGCTTAAGTAAATCTAAATAGCTCATTTACTTAAATTTTCGTTAACAAATGAAGAATATTACGCTAATATTCCGTTTGGTAAAAACACAATATACTAAAAACCTTTACAATATCGATTGTATTATAAATAAAAAAATTAATCATTTTTTTTATTGGCTGTGTTTATAATTATTTATATTCGAGCACATAATAATAATTTTTTTAATGTTTGATTGAACACAGAGAAGTTGTAAGAACCCAAGACCTACTCTTTGATGCATGAGATGATTCTTTCTCACACATTTTTGAAGTAAAAAGTGATCCTCTTAAACACCACCTCGTTTTTTGTTTATCAAATTGCACTTAGGCATGATCGAAAGCTTTGTTATGTTATGTTAATCATATACATTATTATGCATCCATATACATTGTTAAAAGTCATACAATGTTTTTTTATCTCTTGTACATTGTTATGTATACTTTCATATGTTAAAAAAAAATTGAGAGATTAAAAAATCATATGGACTTAATTTCTCCTTATTTATCACCAACACATTGCATATTATATATGTAAAATAGTTCTATTTTATGATAA
Organism: Acorus gramineus; assembly: GCA_030737835.1. Classification (NCBI taxonomy): domain Eukaryota; kingdom Viridiplantae; phylum Streptophyta; class Magnoliopsida; order Acorales; family Acoraceae; genus Acorus; species Acorus gramineus. The sequence goes on from CM060850.1 coordinate 7,288,822, forward strand.
GGAATAAGGTTCAATCTTGCTAAACAAACATGCAATCAAGCCGATAGTCAGACTAACATGTTGTGATTTACCATATAAAAAAAATCTCTTTGGAAAACTTATGTAATGCACGTGTGTTACACTCACTTGTTATAATTAATTAACTTCGGTTTTTGGAGGGTCCAAGGTCAGATAATATTGTTAGAATAAAGAAAAAATGAATTATTTTTATTGTATTAGAGGAGTCAAATGCTTTATTTATAGATACACAAAAGAAATCTTAAAATACCAGAAAAAAAACTAAAAAAACTAGAAAACTAATAATATCATAATAAAGACATAATATTCTCCTAATAATGACTCTTTAACAATTACATATGCAAGATAGAATATTTTTATTTAGTAAATATAAATATATTTTTTATATTTACAATACACGAATATTGAGATTATGTTTATTTTAATAAATTAACTTCAAATCTGAGTGTGGTTTTAAACTCTCCAATTCTAGATAACGAATCGGAAGATGTTATAATCAAAGTAAATCCCATATAAATAGGATATGTACAGCTAATAAATCTCACATAGTATATAATTATGGAATGGATAAATACAAGTAGTTTATATTAGTCTTTCCCAAGCACAATGTGCGTGTAAATAAAAAAATATTTCAAAGAAATCACATCCATCTGGGGCGAATTATTGATGGGGGCACGGGTGGTAAAGTTTTGGGGGACAGGCTTTTCATCGAGGCCTAGCTGAGGCTTTTAAACCCTATTTGGATACAAAATATGATTTATTCTTAGGTATACAGTTTTTACTGCATAAATGAGTATAAATAAGGATAAAATGATTTTGTGTTTAATTTTGTTTTGAATTATTTTCCTTGAAAAAGTAATAATAAATTTTTTGTTATTTGGGTAAAATGTAATGATAATTGATTTGACAGTTGACCCACATATTTTTTAGGTGGAATAACCTGAAATAACTTTAATTTCAATGATTGGTTAGAATTCATGTACCACTTTATGCTAATTTATTCTGACATAGGTTATACCAGGGTATTCTTTGCATCCAAACAACAAAAAACATATATTCTGCTTTATTTTAACTTATTCCTTGAGCTAAACGGGGGAGGGGATCAGGGTAGGGTGTTGTGGACTCCCAGCTGGTTATATTTTCTTTTTTGGTCCTTATATTTGGTTAACTTTTTTTTTTCTCATCGTTAATGCAGACTTGTAATTTTGTTAGTTTATAAATATTCAAACTAGGAAGATTTATCGTTTATTTGAAAAATGAAAACCAATATGGAATAAATAATGGGTGAATCAGGCTATTCAAAGTAATTGGGGAATAGTTAAAATATTTGATGAGGTAAGAGATAATTATGGAAATAATTGAGTAGGAGGACAGTTTATATCCATTTGATGGACAATTTATCTCCATTTGGTATAAAAAATAATGAAGATAAACTGCGGACAGTTGTTCTGATTTTGAAATGAAAATATGGATATTTTGTTCTACCTAAGAGCTGTGATAACATTTATCCATACTTTTTATCTCAATTTTAACAAATGTGAATATGAACAAAATTGATGAACTTTTTATCTTATAAAATTAGAACAATTTATCCTCAAAACATTAACCAATCACCGATTACCAAAAAAACAAAAACCATCAAACTAGCTCTAAAGGCACCTATGCAAACACAGACATGAAATTGACATATAACCGAAAAAAGTTTAAGTTATTTAATTATTTATGTTACAAAATATCTTTATGTCATTCTCAAACTTTGTACAAGGCATATCTACAATAGCTATAACCACTCGAGTGAATGTCTAGGATATATAATAGTTCATGTGCTTTAGACATCATCAAGATCATGATATTTTGCATATGAACCTTGATTGTTTTATATAAAATATTGCCAACTTTTTATCCAAAATAGAGAAGATTTTATTAAAAAATTATGTCGGCTCACACGAAAATAAATTCCAGCTCTGAGATCGTGATAAGTGGTTATTAGAGATTTGAATTTAAAACATTGATAAAGGATTACATTTTTATTTCACATTGATTAAACTTGTCTATTAAACCCTAATCATTTTTTAACATTTAATTTTCAGCAATGAATATATTGTGGGTGAGAATAACATTATATATAATATCAATATAAATAATGTTTCTAGGATCTGACATTTTCCACCTCAAAGAAAACCATGAACAGTGAACAAGCAGTTCTGATTGAAATGGAGAGAAAAAAATTTAAAGCCAAAAGTCCCAAAATGTAGCTTCAACAAAACCATTGGAGATATCTATCTAAATCGTTGTTTAAGTCACAATTTCTACAATTTGATTTCTATTATATACCAAATCAACAAATTTTATTCTCTTTTTCTTTATTTAATGCATAGTTACAAGGTCATATCAAGAACCAAATCGTACATAAAATAATTATATATAATAAGTCAAATTTGCTTATTGGCTTATGGCTACCACCCACATCACATCTTTGTTTTGTAATGCTCACATCAACAATAATTACAAAACAATGCATTGCATTGAAAATATCAATTCTTTTGGAAATTCGTGAAATTAGTGAGTTTCTAAAAGAGATCCTTGTTTTTTTTTTTTTTTTAATTATTTTAAGTCTAGCTTCCTCATATAGAATAATTTGAATTTAATAATTATCATTAATCAAGTATTTAACAGCATTGATATACTCAATTCATTTTATAGTCTATACATTATAATAATATAATATATATTATGCTATCATAACTTATGTGATTTTATAATTATATATGACGTAAACAGTAAATTATAGCTATCCTAATTTATATTAACAGAAGAAAATAAGTTTGAAGCCTGCATAAAATTAGGGCTCATTAACTCATCGTCCATGATTGGATGATGGTGCACAACAATTCTTAAAATTAGATCTCCTGATATCATGATATATGTATAATTAGAAAACATGATATCCTGATACAATGAATTGAATGAATGATTCAATTCACTGTTACAATGAAAAAAAAAAGCTTTTATTTGTTGGGGTGTGACATAGGGTTATTCGTCATTGATAGCTATACTGGGATACATAAGAATCTATCTTAAATAGGTAAATTTTTGTTTGATTGTCTTTTCTGTTATTCTCATTGGAAAACATAAAATTGATCTTTTCGTTGTTTGATTCACCTTAGATAAAGTAAGGATAAATGATAGATAAGAGATGGATAAGAGTTTATGACTTTTCAAATGACAACTATACCCCTGCATAAATTATTTGTGTTTAGGAATAAATATGATAGATGTGTGTGTGATATGATAGATGTGATAGTTTTTGGAATATGTGCAGAGAGTGTTAGGTTAGATAAAAATTTTAAAATGACAAATAAGGGTATTTTTATCTATAGATAAACCCTGATAAGCAATTCCACCATTTTCTTAAAATAGTTATTAGGCCTTATCCTAACTTATCCAGACATAGCTATCAAAGTTTATTCTTATCAAACAAACAGCTGTTTGAAGACTATTCTACTATATTCTTCCTTATCCATGGCTTATGCTCCACCCCAAACAAGCTCTAAAAGAATGGATGTGCTCACATCACATCATCTTATGAGATTCATTTATAAATATAGAATCATATTCTTTAAATATCAATTAAAAAATAAAGCTACCCTTCACTTCTTTACATGACGCATGATACATAAATACATTTAATACATTTACCCCCTGTTTGGGGTGGAGGATAAACAATGGATATGGAAGAATATAGTAGAATAGTTTCTAAACAGTTTTTTATTTGACAAGAATAAACCTTGATAGCTATGTCTGAATAAGCTAGGATAAGGCCTGATAACTATTCTAAGAAAATGGTGGAATTGCTTTTCAGGACTTATCTATGCCAATGGATAAAAATACTCTTCTTTGTCATTTTAAAATTTTTATCTAACCTAACACTCTCTGCACACATTCTAAAAATTGTCACATCTATCAATTCACATACACATTTCTCATACTTATTCTCAAACACAAATAATTTATGCAGGGGTATAATTGTCATTTAAAAAGTCATAAACTCTTATACATCTCTTATCTATCACTTATCCTTACTTTATCCAAGGTAAACTAAACAACAAAAAGATCAATGAGAATAACAGAAAAGACAACCAAACAAAAATTTACCTATTTAGCATAGATTATTATCTATCCTAATATAGCTATCAAGGGCTAATAACTCTATGTCACACCGCAAACCGGGAGTTAAGTGCTCATACACTCAACTAGTTTTGTAACCTTTTGATCTTATCTACATTATAGAGACGGTTTCTTAATGTTGTTTTTGAAAATTAAAATTAATTTTTATTTATTATTAAATTTTTTTTTACTAGTTTATTTAAATATATGTTTTATTTTATACAATAATATTAATTTCATTAGACGAATATTATATATTTAAAGAAAACAATCAAAATAGTTGGGAGCTACCGATGAGATTTCACACATGACTTGATGCATCATTTTCTTTACATCTAATATCAACCCTTCACTTGTTCATTTAATTTTACTATTGAATTAAATTGATTGGTTTTATAAATTTGAACATAATAAGTTAAAATAAAAGATTCGTTGTAAGTTATAAACTTGGCCGTGGCAACTATATTATATACAACAGTGGTATATAATATATATATTATCAGTTATGATCTCTAGGCCTTAAAATATAAGCTCCACTCACAAGTCCTATGAGACGTCATCATCTCATTGGTTAGCTTGTTGATTTTATAAAAATGTAAAATGGTAAAATACAAATTTGCCCTTCATTAAAAATTTGTCTCATTAACCCAAATCCCTCATTTTCTCTATTCGGTTATGACTCTTCCCTGTAAATCTTAAAATCTATTTACCTATTTCAAATTTTAAATTTTGAAATCCTTACCTAAATTATAATTGAACCTAAATTACACAAAAAATTACATAAATTGTTTTCATCAAAATCCTTCAAACGGCCTAGATTTTTTTTCAAACTTACACTATGATTATATACATTAATTTTTTTTAAGAATGTTATTAATTGAATATTAAAAAAGTTCGGTATTTATTGTTTTCAAATTTAAATAAAAAACACATATAGTTACCATACAAAGCAGTTACATTTTATATTGGTAGTTATAAATACATTTCTTAAATGTTTACATCTCTCACAACGATTTGTTACATTTACATAGATTGAACAAAGAATTACATTTACCTAAATGTCAAACAGTTCAATTTACTACTCGAAATCATCTATTTCAATTTCTAGTGCATTGCCTTCCAAAGAAAATATAGCAGATTCCCGCACAAATCTGCGCACAAAAGTATGTAATTGACTGTTACATTTATAAATGTAACAAATATAAATTACTATTTGTATTGTAAGAAATGAAGTATATGAATGAATGTTATATTTCAGACTGATGCATTTTATGAATGTATTAAAAAATAAATGTGTATTTCGACGTCAAAAATGTAATACTAACATCATACAAACCGTATAAAAATTAAATGTAACAATAATGAGTGTTACATTTATGAAATTAAAACGAAACAAAATAAAAAAAAAGTGTAATATGAAGATCAATACATAAAAAAAATTTGTGTTTTAAATTTAAAACATGTAACATTGATTGAATATGTGATCGTAAAAAGGTTAATTTTAATTTCGGATATGACTTGCATTCCAATAAGATCATAATATGATAAAAAAACAATTGTTAAACCTGATCCGGAAGACATTGATAGGAGATCCAACTCGAACAAGAACAAATCAGTGTCTTCCAACTTCTCAAAATTAAAATTTCATATTTGCTACAGTGTGTTCATCATATATAATTTGGTTTCGAAGATGAAAGATCGATTAAAATTGGTGCACAAATAATTTTGACGGTTTAATCTAAAGATGATCGGCATTGATGATACTCGATGATTTAGGGAATTACATTAATTGTTGAACCTCCATACAAAACGAAAGAAAAACATAACCGCAATGTTTTCTAAATAAGTTTAAGGGTATAATAGACAATGTATATTTGTCACATCATGGAGCTTAGTTTGAAGCATGTGAAGGTGGGGCCTGGGAATTATTATTGATATATTATATACAACTGTTGTCAGCTGGACTTGTAGTGAAAGATTGGAATTATTTTTGGTGTGATAACTACTACTAAGTGGTCGCTCTCACGATCTCTTTCAAAGCACTTCCATATCTTACAGAGGCTACATAAGAATAAAATTACATATAGCATATATTGAACATTAAAGTGAAGAATCTCCTTTAGACCTGGACAAGCATAACATTGGTTTTATAAATTTGATTTATATCATATTAATTAATTACCTGCTCTCGAACAACAAGGGAAAATCCTTCATCACTTGCAAAACAAGATCCTTCAAATTTATTTTTTTATCAAAGTTGAGGATCCAGTGGTCTAAGATTATATGGTGGTTAGATTTTAAATAAAAATTCCAAAATAATATAAAGTCCATTACAAAGTTGTTTAATATCATGGCAAAACCAAGGTTAATTTACTTTAGTACCATTGAGTCTAGATGAAATTTTAAATTTTTTAAGAAACTTGGAAGATCAAGTTAGCATAATGAATTATTTTGAGGTATTAAATAATAAAATAAATAAAAAGTTGTGTGTATCTTTTTGGCGTTCGACTAAAACTTGAATTGATGAACGTGACATATGGCAAGTTATGTTTGTCCAAAGAAATCAAGACTTGCATTACTAAATTGTAGCATGGATTTAAAAATGGGGGACTCCCAAAATTGATTAAGTTTTGATTTTTGTTAGAAATATATAAAATTTAATTATATGAAGAGCCAACTGGCCATTAATTAGTAACTAAATCTCACATACTATAATCAAACTAAAATAAGACAGTTTGATTTTAGATGGAAATAAACCATTAATCACCAAAGATTTTTTAACAAATCTTTACTTGAAATTACATATTAATTTTGAAATCTAACTTTCATTAAATTCCCTTTTAGTAACCTTATCACCCTTATTTATTTTTATTATTTAGGGGGGATGGTTTGGGAGATCCTACATTTGATAAATCGAGACACTCCACCTACTTCCTATCTTATCTCAAAAGTGTTTTCAACATCAATTTATATTTAAATGAAATGTATTGTCTTTTAATTCATAATTTAAATCCATTTAACATTGGTAATGATTTAGATATAATATAAACTAGTAAATAAATTTGATGATTTATATTTGGATATTATTTAGCAATAAATAAGTTAAATGCATATGAAACAGTTTTCATTCTTATAATATTTTTATTTTCGTTCAACCTAATGAAAGTAAAAAATCTAAATAATCCTACGCAAACTGTTTGAAATTCATATAACCTCCTGACTTTTCCAAAAGTTTATATAACTTCTTGAAAATACCTATAGAAATCGAAATAACCCACTGTGTTAAACTTCCGTTGATATATGAGTTTGATTAACCCCAATTAAAAATATAGTGTATCCAAAAACCTCTACATTTTGGTGAAAATGCGAAAAATCATTTATAAATAACGATTTTGTCCATTCAAATAGATATAAAATCTTATCCGGAGGAGTAAATCATAATTTCCAAGAGATTTTTTACATTTTCACACTTTGTAAGAGATTTTGGTATACTATGTTTTTAATCAAGATTAAATAGGTAGAATATTCGTCAAATAATCCTAATTTATTTGTCAACGAAATTTTAACTCAGGGGACTATTTAGATTTACATATGTGTTTTCAGGGGGTTATATAGATTTTATGAAAAGTCACGATGTTATATGAATTCCGGGTAGTTTACAAAGGGTTATATGGATTTTTTCACTAATAAAAACATGTTTCCTAGTAATCTAATTCAAACCTAGTTCTAAATACAATGGCACTCTTTTAAACCTATCTCCTAACAGTTAGTTTTTTTTTTTTTTTCAAACTTTTTAAACGTTTCGGAAATGTAAGGCGAGACACCAAATCCCAGTTTTCATTATCTGTGTATAGATATTTATTAATTTTTTTTGTTAAAAAAATAATAATTTTTGGATAATGATGGAATAGTCTAGAATGAAGTCCTATGTGCCATCCTTATTTCTTGTAAATATTATATTATATTTTTATTTTGTAGGTAAATATTGGGATTATAATTTATAAGTAAATTATCTTGTCAGCCACTATGTCTAAATCTTAAATATTATATATATTTTATTTAAATTGAAAATAAAAATTACATGCTCCTGTACATCTACCAAAACATACGTCATTCTCACAATAAACATGCACAAAATCTATTTTGTGTGAACATGATGGCCCTATTTTCCATATATAAGGTGCTTAGGCTGTCCTGTTTAACAAATTTCATATTTTCATTGTTAAGAAAATATAATATGAGTATATTAAAACATAAGAAAAAATCCAAATAATCCCCGTAAATTATTCAAAATCTATATAATCCTTTACTTTTCTTAAAAATCATATAACCTTTTAAAAACACCTATATAAATTTAAGAAACCCTATGAGTTAAATTTTCGTTGATAGATGAGAAATATTATGCGAATATTCCGTTCGATTAACCCTGACTGAAAATATAGTATATCAAAAATCTTTATAATTTATTAAAATGCAAAAAAATAATATAAATGACAATTTTACATATCTCAATACATTATAAAATCTTACTGGGGGGATAAAATCTTCATTTATAGAATATGTTTTACATTTTTAACAAATTATAAATGGATTTTAATTTACTGTATTTTTAATTAAAATTAATCAAATAAAATATTCACGATATATTCTCATTTGTTAATAAAACTTTAACTTAGGAGCTATATGGATTCATGTAACTGTTTCCCGGGGGGGGTGACAACTTCAAAAAATGAGAAGGGCTTACATGTATTTTGCATAGTTTATCGGGGGTTACACGGCTTTTTCCCTAAAACATAAATATTCTTGTGTCCACTTTTTCCTACCCAATCATGTCCATACACGTTTCACATCCTCACACATCCATCAACGGTCCGTTCAAAAATCAACGGTTGAGATTCATCCCCTTCTCAGTAAAAAAAAATAAAAATAACTGGATGGCAATTCCGATATTCTAGCAAAAAAAAAGGGCTAACTCCCAAACAGGGATTCATAGTTCTTACCGAATACCGAGGCAACAACGCCAAACGCCAATCGCTGCTCGAACTCGTGATGTCGCAACCCGGCCAACCAGATCCCGCCACGTCACATCCCAAATGGACCACCGTTAAAAACGAAGTCACACCAATCCGACGGTCGTGATCAGCTTCTAGACGCTTCCACCTGAGGAACCGAGCAGTCTTAACCATGGTTGGGTTACTTTTTAACCCCCGGAACTCTGTCTCCGGTCTATCTAGTTGATTAAAGATTCGAAGCGCGTCAGAGAGAGAGAGAGAGAGAGAGAGCGAACAGAGAAAGAATAAGAGAGACAGAGAGGGGGTTTTTGAAGGGAGAGCATCGGAAGAACTCGAAATCGACGCCGTCCGATCTCCTGATCTCTCGCATCAGAGCCGTCCTTCTCCTGCTCTCCTCCATCGTCGCGAGCGGAATCGACGGCCGTCGTTCCTCCGCTCGGTAGCTCCCGTTTTTCCGCCTAAGATTCGGACTCCGGTGAGCTTCGTTGGTCCTGGAATGTTTGTTTGTTGAATTTGTTCGATTGGAGACCTAGATCTGTGTGGATCGATTGTGGATTTTGGTTTTGATTGGTGTGATTTCGTTTGATTGATGAAGAGGAGGTTTCGGATTGAGTGTTTGATGTCAGGATTTGTTTTCATTTCTGGTGTTTCCGTTCGATTTCAACTGTTTTGTTTAAAATTATGCCGTTTTGAAGGGATTCCTCATGTTTTCACCGTGACAAGACACTATTTTAGGTATCAGTGGAGCAAATTTTGTCACTGACCCTCGTTGCAGTGTTTATACTTCACTACTTCTTCTGATTTTTAAATTTTAATTTTCAGAGTGAGTTTGTTGAGGGAGGTTGAAGTGTTTTTGTGATTTTTAGGTTTTTTTTTTTAAGGATTAAAGAATGTTATTGGATTTTCTCTAAAGCATGATTTGTTTCATCAGATCTGAAATAACAGTAACCTTTTTTTTTTTTTTTGAATGGATAATGTTTATGAACGGTTAGGAAGATTTTAATTTTGAATACTTTTTTATTGGTATAATATAAATATTGATAATTGTTCTTTAAGAGATGGTGAAATTCATACAATGTATGGCTGAGAAACCAATGAATATGTGAATGTCTTTCAATTTCTTGTTCTGCATCTCTTGGTTTCATCATCCAATCTACAATCATGAAGAAAGTTTAGATAGAAAAAAAAATCCATGTTTTTGTCATGCTATGCAATGCATTTCTTGTTTATATTCATGTGTTGCTGTACTTGTGAAATAAACGAGTCATGTTGTGTGTATTAAAAATATTATGAACCAATTCTTACAGGTTTTGGAGTTTTGAAGCTTTCATATCGAACAGATGGTATTCAGATTATAGTGAGATCATGCAGTATATGTGATCTCCATCTTTTTTTGCTCTTCTGTTCATGGAAGAGTCAAGGAATCAATCAATTTAGTTCTTTTCGGTGGGACAACCATTCAAGGTAGATTGGGTGGTGAATCTTATCTCCCCCTCTATTAAAATCGGTGTCTTGTATTTCCATTCAACTCCCATGGCCCCCAACCTGGACAGCCCAGTTCAAACCCAAATGGCCGTCGCCGTCCCCAACCACTCCCTCATCAACGCCTTCCACGACTCCCGAAAGACCGATGGGAAGCTTGTTGGGCGCAGGAGGGTCTTCGTGCAGACCGAGACGGGCTGTGTCCTGGGCCTCGAACTTGACCGCAGCGACAATGCCCACACTGTCAAACGCCGCCTCCAGCTCGCCCTCAACATCCCAACCGATGAGAGCTCCCTCACATTCGGAGACCTCGTGTTGAAGAACGACCTGAGCACCGTTCGCAACGACTCGCCCTTGCTCCTCACTAGGAACTTCCTCCACCGGAGCTCCTCCACCCCGTGCCTCTCGCCCACCGGAAAGGACCTTCAACAGCGTGATCGGAGCGGTCTGGTCGAGATCCTGGGGTGCCCGATCCAGTGTTGGACGACGAAGCAGCTTGTGAACGATGTGGTCAAGGCTATCAAGAGCGGGGTCGATCCGATCCCCGTGAATGGTGGACTTGGGGGTGCCTACTACTTCAGGAACAGCCGGGGAGAGAACGTCGCCATTGTCAAACCCACTGACGAGGAGCCATTCGCGCCAAATAACCCGAAAGGGTTCGTCGGGAAGGCCCTCGGGCAACCGGGCTTGAAGAGATCGGTGAGGGTAGGCGAGACCGGGTTCAGGGAGGTCGCGGCGTACCTCCTAGACCACGACCATTTCGCGAACGTCCCCCCGACGGTGCTTGTCAAGATCACGCACTGTGTGTTCAATGTCAATGAGGGCATGAATGGTAGCAAAGCCGCGGCCAGTCACAGGAACAACAAGAAACAAGTAAGCAAGATCGCATCCTTTCAGAAGTTCATCCCACACGATTTCGATGCTAGCGATCATGGTACTTCGAGTTTCCCAGTCTCCGCGGTTCACCGGATTGGAATCTTGGACATCCGAATCTTCAACACAGATAGACACGGCGGGAATTTGTTAGTGCGCAAGCTTGACAAGGTTGGGAGGTTTGGGCAGGTGGAGTTGATCCCGATCGACCACGGCCTTTGCTTGCCCGAGACCTTGGAGGACCCGTACTTCGAGTGGATTCACTGGCCTCAGGCGTCCATCCCGTTCTCCGAGGACGAGCTCGAATACATTGCGAATCTCGACCCGGTGCGAGACTCCGACATGCTTCGAATGGAGCTTCCGATGATCCGTGACGCATGTCTCCGCGTCTTGGTCCTCTGCACAGTCTTTCTGAAGGAGGCCGCAGCGTATGGGCTCTGCCTCGCTGAGATCGGGGAGATGATGAGCAGGGAATTCAAAGGGATCGAGGAGGAGCCGAGTGAGATCGAGCTCGTCTGCATCGAAGCGAGGCGGCTGGTCTCCGAGAGGGAGGCGGCAATGTCGGTCTGCACGGACTCTGAGGTCACTGCCGCTGATCTGGATGATGTCGACTTCCAGTTCGAGATTGACTACGACGAGCCTGATATCACCCCGAAAATGGCAGACCTTTTCGGGGCGAGCAGGCTGTGCCGCTTGGAGGGGGTTGTGGAAGAGGAAGAAGAGGAAGAAGCCGACTTCCCTGCCAAATTCGCGCTTCCGCTGCCTCCCCGAAACCCCGCTCCGAGCGTCTCCCAGCTCTCCGCATCGCTGAAGAACATCGGGCTCTTCGAGAAGAGACCGAAGGAAGCGGTGGAGAACAAGAGGAGGAGCGCGAACGAGCAGCTCCCGACGAGCGCGAGTTTCGTGAAGGTCGCAGACATGGGGGAGGAGGAGTGGGGGTTGTTCCTGGAGAGGTTCCAGGAGCTGCTGCCGGGGGCGTTCCGGGGCCGCAAGTGCGCGTCCGCGGGGGCTCGCCAGCGCCAGAGGCTCGGTACTTCGTGCCAGTTTTGAATAGTTGGAAGAGAATTAGATTCAGCTGAATAAGGACTTTGTGTGGGGAGTGTCTTGTGTAGGTAATGGTGAATGGTTGGTTGGTTGGTTGGTTCCATTGTTTTTTTTTGTTCCCATCTTTGGCTCAGATGGAGGTGTGTTCTTTGTTCCTTTTTTTTTTTTTTGTGTAAATACCTTCAGGTGGGAGGGTTGATCATTTAGTATATGCTATTGTGATAGTATATGCTATTACACCCAGTTATGCTGTTTGTGAGGCAGTGTAGTTTGTGACAATTGTAAGCTTGGTCAGAAAAATAAAAATAATAGTGTATATTCTTTACTATACTTCTACAGTAGTGTTTGTTGTTTTTTGGAGCAATGCATTCTGTTTGTCCCCGTTTAGTATTACATCTTTGATAGCTATGTTGGGTAGATAACAATTTCCGCATAATAATTTATTCATTTCCTTGATAGTTTTTTTGTTGTTGTTGCGAAAGCCCTTTCTATTTTGTTGTTTGATTTAAATTCGAAGGGCAAATTAATTAGGGGTGTCTTTGGTCGCGTCTATTATTTTAAGTTCTTAAGTTTTTTTTAGGTTTATGAGGTGGTGAAAATTTATCTTTAGGTCTCTCGAGTCGGATATTTTAAAAAATACTAAAAATGTTCAATTATTTTAGTACACTGTTAACACTCTCCAATGCATTGTTAAACATTTTCAGTATACTATTAATGCTCTGTAGTACATTGTTAATTTTCACATAAAATGTTCATCGCCCAATTATTTCAGTACACTATAAACACTCATCATTACATTGTTAAATATCTCTAGTATACTGTTAACGTTTCCTAGTACATTGTTAACCTTCGCATAATTAAGCAAGGATATTTTTGATATTTTCACATAATAGACTTAAAGATAATTTTTCACCACCTTAGGAACCTAGAAAAAAAACTTAAAAAATTTTAAGGACCTAAAAATAATAGACAGGTGACCGGATGGATCCTTAATTAATTCCCCCAAAATTTAAAGAACCAACTTTATCTTTATGTTATCTATTTTGTGTGCGGTGTATCTTTATATTATCTATTTTGTGTGCGGTGTACGAGTGATATGAAAGATTTGATATATTTTAGAATGTGTGTAAGCAATATGATATGTGCGACACATTTTAGAACACGTGTGAGAATATTAGATGAGATATATGTTTTAAAATTTTAAAATGTAGTATGTAATCTATAAATAAACTATGATAAATAATTTCAATCAACGAAACAAATAATTTTTTTTAATAAAATAAAAAATAGGGATCCATCATGGATGAGAGTAGGCAAAGGCGGAGTCATGTAGGGCATACCTAAGAATGAACACATGAATAAACGATTTCAAATACAATTTTCTTAAGTGTTATAATAGATTTTTATAAATGTCTCAGTTTAAAATTAATTTTATATAAAAAATGTATGTGTCTGTATATATATTTTTTTAGACTTTGTGTAATTATCTTTAAGCCCCTCTGTAGAGAAATTCCTGACTCGACCATTAGAACTTGTAATTCAGTGATTGATGAGAAAATTTATAACCAAGAGATGATATGTTAGAGCCCGTGGCATTTATCTAAAAAAAGGGGAACGCAGGGGGCTTTGTGTACTTTTGTATGATCAAATCCCTAGTTGTATGAATCACAGCAAGTACATGAAAAAAAAAAATCCTCAAAAGAGGTGCACTTTTTGATCCCTGATTGGGAGGAAAAATAAAAATCACAACTTGCACAGCTCATCTACCCAGTCAAGTTGTGCAAATGGTTTATCCGGGATTACCAATTCCAAAAAAGGTATTCCATGACTTCCAATATCGGGTCCCAACTCGGCAAAAAAGTGCACGTCACGTTGAGGAGAATAGACTGTATTTGATGTGGAATTGTTATTCCCCCCTGTTGTTAGGAATAGATGGTGATTGTTCCACTGCACCCACTGTTTCCAATTCAGCCCCTGGGAATTCAATATTCCAGGTCTCTGGATTCCTATTCGGGTAAGAGATGATGTGGCAGCATATCATGTGCATTATCTGCATATCTGAATAATAATATTTGTTATTTGTTATAATATATGAGGCACGTGAGGGGGTCCCCAGTGTTAGGTTAGGTGAGTTTGGATAGATCTCAACCGTTAAAATAAAGGTCGTGATGTGCGGCTGGATATCAGTGTCCACGTGGAAAGGTTCAGCTTACGTGGATTTTGAGTTTATCTTTTTGTCCACGTCGTTTGGGTGTAGTTTGAAATATAATTTTTCAAAAAAACTTCATGTAAAACAGGGGTTTGAATAACATTTTTTTCACTTAAAATAAATGTTGAAAATAACTTTTCAACAAACATTCTTTTATTAGATTTCTAAAAATTATTTTTTATAATTAACGTCTATTTTTCTTTCTTGTTTTTCAAAAGGTGGATTGGAAACGTTTGAAAACAAATTAGGAAGTATTGGGATTTTTGCATATATTTCCTTCAAAAAATTCTATATTATGAAAATACACACTTTGAATTTTTTTTACCACTAATACCACTCAAAAGGATTCAATTCTGCACCCGTGCCCTTTTGACTTTTGAGGGACATTTATGCATAATATAAATATTTTAATTTTTACAGTAATACTCTTTAAAAGAACATTTATGGACAATTTTAGTCATTGTGAGGGTACTGATGGAAATAGTATTTCACCTGGGATAATTTGCCAAAATAAGATAATTTTAGGGGTATATATGCAAAAACACCTTAAATAATATACTCATTCTACTTAAGAGCTGTCCAAACTTATTTATAAATATAACTTAAATTATTTAACTGAGACTGCAGGGGGTTTATAGATACAAGTTTGGATTCATTAATCTTGCAAAATTAGAGTCTCGAAGAGCTGTCCAAACGAATTTTCAGAGTTCAAATCGAGTAAGACCTGAGTACTATCAGTATCGAATTACAACTATGCAATTCGATTCATAGACAATGTAGTTCAATTCATAAACTGTGCAGTTCTATATTGATGGTACTAATGGTATTCATGTTTGATTGAATCCAGACTCATTTTCAAACGCACGCGAAGTGGGTGGGCAGTTTGTCGCACTCGAGGTTTTTGTTACCCCCTGTTTGAGTGAAGGAAGAATAATTAGGAGGTCCACCTGATCTGGCAGGTGGTCCCTAGCCAACGGTCATGATTTGACTGACCTCTGGAGGACCAGATTGGAGTCTAGTGCAGAGAGTGTCTTCAAAAACTCCATGAATTAATAATTTGATGCATTGCAGGCATAATACAAATTTATATTGTCTCTGTGTGCTGATACCATATACATATTTTGTCAACCTATTAGAGAATCTTTTCTTTTTGTTAGTCAGAGAGAAATGTATGTAGCAAAACATAACATGTGGTATTAATAAATATTAAATCTATATAATAAGTATTGCTTCAATTAGGTATTCTCCAAGCGCACATTTAAAATATACCAGTTCCTGTATTTTTTTTTTTGTTTTTTCTGTTTTTTTATACTAGTATACCATAGTATAAGCATTGTAATGTTACTGAATATTTTTGCAAATTTAGTAATTAACTTTGTAATACTAATTGACATTTGATATAATTTGTAGTCTTACCAACTTACCTACCCGGCTCTTTTTTTTTTTTTTTTTTTTGGGTGTTGATGAGTATCAATCCCACCTACTCATCCCACCTCGCTCTTCTTGCAACATATTTTATTTTTATTTTTTTATCTCCTCACTTATGTACAACTAATTTGGACATTCATTTTGAAATAGAAATGCTCACAATTTTACTTAAAAAAATAAAAATAAAAGAGAGGAGATGAGTGACCTATTTTATCTTTCCGATGGATTAGTTAAATTGCTAGAGTATCAAAAATGATATTTTTATATTTCTAACAACTTTTTTATCAAATGATATTAAAATATCATTTCAACTTTTACATCAAGATTATGTCCGTCACTGTAAAGAGGATCTTCAAATACATGTTTTAATATTTCTCAAATCTAAGGGTCAATTTCTTTTTGCTGGAGCACCCATGTAATTAACAATTAGAATCCTGTGATCATTTAAGAACAACCTGAATGAAATTCTCTAAACACCTTTCCAGTGAATGAATCAAAATAACATTCCCAACAAAGGAGGAATTCTAATTCTGGATCATGATTCCCAAACTAACCCTAAACTAAATGAGTATCCTTCATGGAATTGAAACATCAATAAAGCACTCTTATTAAGAAGTAGAAATTTGAATAGAAAGAGACTTTATGTACCAAATCCAAATGGGCTCCCATCTGCATTACAGTTTTGATTCCAATCCCATCAATTCTAATTCCGGGACTATAACCCCTTAACAAGGGGAAAAAAAAAATTTGCTACAATTTTCCAAAAAGGAAATGCTTATTTACAAATCACGCGCATACGCGTGCAATCCCTTAATTTAGTAATGGTAATGCATTGAGATCTCAAGCATCCACAAAAAGGAAACCAATATAAACTTGGCCAACTCTATATCCCTGTGATGATATAGCTCATCAGATCAAAAGGTCATTTATATAGGGCTATTTTTTTCTCTCTAAGCTTCGTGGACAATGCCTAGTATTCACAAATCCAAATCAAACTCTCGAAAAGACCCTAATCATTCTTCAGATCTCTCCCTAATACTGGTCATGTTGCTCAACTCGATTTGTTGGGCCTCAATTCGCTGCAAAACCTGTGAAACATCGCTTCCAACAGAAGAGATCGTATCATCCTTAGTGAGACGTCTCTGTCTTGCTCTAGAGATTGCCAGTGTCACGTCCGCTATAGACGGGCGCTTCCTTGGCATCTTGTTAATGCACTTGTATGCGACATTGGCGAGTGACCGTACCTCTTCTATGTTGCATTTTCCGACAAGTTTTTTGTCGAGGATCTCTTCCCAATCAGCCTTTCCATCACCGATGGTTGCCTACAAGTACAAATACGAGTGCCTTAACAATTGGGATGTGAAGATTAAAATTAAATTGAAGTTGTATGAAAAATGAGAAACTTACGAGGTTGATATATTCCAGTAGACCTTGCTGTGGGTTGATGGCTGTTATGAGTTCGAATAATATTATACCGAAACTATAGATATCACTCTTCTTTGTGAACCTGTTTGTTGACATATATTCGGGGTCTATGTAACCATATGTACCCTTCAAGCCAGACTTTCTTCCATCGAAAACCTCTTCCTTGGATAGCCCAAAATCTGCAACCTAATTTATTTTGAACAATATCGCGACATTATTGGTTGGGGAAAATGGAACCCAACTACAATCCAATCATTTTTGTTATTGCAAATGAACCTAACCAAGTAATCAGTAATGAAGCCAGGATTTCCCTCTAACTTGAGTTGGCAAGACCTACAAATTGTATTTTAGACATGCCGAAAGACCATAGGCCCCCAATAAATTTAGATAGTTCATGTGGTTTTTTTAATAACAAGAAACCATTCTTGGGCTGATAGTGCCTTGAATATTTTTGAGTACAGGTGACCTAGAAGAACATTAATCACAGTATGAAAGACAGTGAAATATGGTGAAAAAGAATTTTTAAGCCAACCCAAGCCCCGGAGAAATAGACAATGTTAATGTATTGGCAACAAAAGCCTGCACTTATCACTTTATGTTTGCCATGTATTGTTCACAGACTAAAAACAAGTTAAAATAATCTGTGACTATATATCAAATATAAGTGTTTGCATACCTTAGCTCTCATTGATTGGTCCAACAGTATATTAGCAGACTTTAGATCTCGGTGTACGATGGGTGGGACTGCCTGTTTAAATATTTAACTTTCTATTAGATATAAATTTGGCACATGAGTAAATTTGTTCCTCGTATGAACAAGAAAAATGTTAAGCAATGCAAACTACCCCGTCATGTAGATACTCAATTCCATGTGAAATATCAAGGGCGATTTGAAGTCTTTGTTCCCAGCCCAAAAAGTGAGGACCATCACCTAAAAGGAACACATGAGATACAATCAAAATGAATGAAATCTATAAGGTATAACTTTTGCTCAATAATGTTAGAACATGATTATTCTAAGATGAATAAGGATACTGATCAACTAGTCAACAACCAGCATGACAGACCAAGGCTGTTGGTTATTAAAACCTATAGTCAGAACTACTTCTGCTTTTTTCGTAAAAGATTATTGTCACTGCTTGGATGACGGCCTGGTTGACCGCTGTTTTGAATGGAATGGGTAATCAAATTCAAGCCCCCTCTGCCACTATTATGCATTTTGGGAGAAGCAATTAAGTTCTATTCATGATCAAGAGAAAAAAAAACACTCACTGGGAGATATATATCATGATATTGGAAGGTCTTCTGGAACTTTATATATAAGGCTTTTCTCAGAAAAAAAAACTTTATATACAAGGCTTATTTGACAGTGGCTATTAAGATGGGATCCCTCATTTTATGTTGGCGCTTGATTAAAAACTAAAAAAATTAAAATCAGGATGGGCCACATTCCAAAACTCATATTGGTACCCAATTTATGAGATGAGAATGAGTTTGGATTTTCCCAGTTAGCTGCTTGCATCTTTTAAGAAATCAGTGGAACGTTATGTCCTATGCTCATTATATACTGCCCAAAACCAGGCTTGCAGATCATAATGGTTATTTTGGCGTCATCACATGCACATAACATGAATACATGACATGATCCTGGAATCAGAGGACGGTTCCCAGTTTGATAGTTAAAGATCTCTGAGCATTCTGACAAGAATATAGGTTAATGATCAAGGAGAGCAAAATTTGAAGGTTTTCACGATAACAACTATATGAGACTGATGAAAGCTCATGATCCCATATTTAAATCAATAGGTAAACAGATCTATTTTCTTCATTAGCTAATATGTATCAGAATGTAAAGTTCCATAGTGGAAATGATGAAACTCAAGGTAAGGAAATGATGAAGTTCATGCATCATATTTAATTCAATAAATTTTTAAGACCATGGTTTATCAAGATGAAACTCATGGTTTCTCTTTTATTTCAATATAACAGGGACTATTCAGGTGTTTTATTTTTGAAAAGAGAGGCTGATATATGACATGCATGCACTAGTCTGCTAAACTTCTACCAATAATTTAACATATTGTCCTCAACAATTTCAGATCATCCATACTTTCGGTATGAATTGACAAGATAACCATAGAAGAACTCGTGAAACCAAACTTGGATTTGGGGAGAATAATTTTAATATTTCGAACACAAAGACCTCAATATGATTTACAAAATATCTCAAAATTTAGAATACTGTGCACATTTATAATATAAGCTTCTATGATTCAATAAGAGACCACGTTTTACCATATAAGAGGCTTGCCAAACTTCCATTACTCATAAATTGATAAATCAGCATGTGTTCGCCTTTATCAATGCAATATCCCACCAAGTTTACGAGATTTCGATGATGCAATCTGCCAAGCAGCAAGACCTGAAAAAGAAGATGTATGAAGTAGAAGGAAAAGAAGGAAAGTCACAGAAAGCGTAAAAGTCACAAACAACATATTTTTCCATATTCGTTTTTGCTTCATTATATAAACATAAGGTTATAACAATTAGCCGTTGATACAATATTTATATATAACTCATGAATAATAAAAATAATTATGGCAAAATGTAAAAGGGGACTTAGACGGAGATTGGTTCTAAAATTTTGAAATTTGGGTAGAAAATATTATTATTATTTTATTTTTTTAAAAAAATTGAAGCTAAAAAGGTTCATGCATTTCTATCATTTGCTCCACCTAGAATTCTTGGAAGTTTAGAGATGGTAACCTAATTGTGGTAAAAGAATCAAATGTCCTACTAAAAAACTTAGCCAGACTTGAGTTTTATTTTCCCATCTAAAAGCTTAGACAGTTCTGATGTAAGCCATCTGTCATGAGGCTTTGTGATGTAGCAATCCGGAGAAAGGATCCAAACAAACTAATAATGAAATAATAAATGAACGAAAGTATACCTCAGTCTGAAACTCCTTCTCCCCTTGCCTAGAATCCTCGGCAAGCACTTTTACAGCTACTACTTCGCCTGTAGGCATATTTGCCTTATATACAGGCCCGAAAGATCCCTGCCCTAAGACAGTTGTGAAATTTTGTGTGGCAATCTTAATGTCCCTAAAAAACCAAGACATATAACATTTTTATATGTAAAATCAATCAAATAGAGAAAATTTTAGGAAAGATAAAATGTAAACCAATATAAAAAGATCAGAAGTTAAAGAAAAAGCATACTTGTGTGGGTATCTAGGAATTCCAGATGCAGAAATAAACGGATCTTTATCACTGTTTCCCCACCAAGACCGATGAGTTCTCTTTTTTGCAACATGTTCTTGGTGATGGCCAATTTCAGAATTTGAAATTGACACGCTTGAATCAATGCTTCTACCAATCCCATTTGTATGAACTGGGAGAGGTGGACGACCTCGCTCATTTGCTTGATGGCGGACATTAGATCGTTTTCTGTACAATCGTATTCCAAAAAACGCGCAGGATGCTATCAAGATTCCAATAGCCACACCAACAGTGACACCTATAATAATTTTTTCAGTCTGACCCATTCCCTGGTTCGTTTTGATGCTCTGATTCTTCAGAACAAGAGAACATCTTGAAGATCTAACCAAATGTCAAGGACCTGCCGCCACACAAAGATAGAGTTCAGTATAAATTTTCTGTTCTTTTTTGAGAAAAGGCGGAGCTCACCACCTGAAGTTTAACAAAATTAGATGAAGCTCCCACAAGATGGGTGCGCATATATGAATCTCTGGGGAAAAAAAATGAAAAAAAACTAATATCTTAGGTATACTAATAGGGGATTAGAATATGTTCGATATGCCAAAAAGACAAGGAGAAGAATAGAAACATAGAGCTTCAGACATTTTTGGCCATGTCATTTTTTTTCTGTCATTCAGGTTCCTCTTGTTTCTTTCAACCAGAAAGCTCATTTTAGAGCAAAAGACAAAACAAAAATTTCAGATCTTTAAGTTATTTCTTCATCGTCGAGAGATCCCTAAGCCTTCCTACATACAAGTAATGCTAGATGCTGTGTTACCCTGGACCCAGAGATATTCTAACGCTTGGTTCCAAACTAATCTAGCCCAAGAACAAGTGAGCAGATCCCCAAATTTTCCATTTCTAATAACAACATTTTTATTCGGTATCAAGTCCCAACTAAAAAATATAGCTACCAGCTAAAAAGTTATATCATCAAGTGGGGAGCATATGTGCATAACACCATAGAATCGTATAGAAGCAAACATTTTTTTTATTTATTTAAGGATTGAAGCTTCATATTAGAACATGTTGGCTCACAAACAAACAGAGCCGAGGCAATGACTAACACACCACACCACATTTGATCACATCTAAATAGCAATGACTAATACATCCTCTACATTCTCCACAACCATAGTCACAAAGTATTCGAAACTCTTCCGTACGTTTGGAAAGGTTCGGCAATTGGATAACTCCCATACCAATTAGCCGCCGAACAAAATCATGTTCACTAAACTGTGTGTTTAGTACATTCACAGTCCAGGCATCTTCACAGTTTAAAAACTAAGCCTAATTTTCGTCACCACTTTCATGCTCAGCATGGAATTTCTTGCGTATAGCTCTCATACTAATGATCAAAGTATATCCCAAAAATAATTTTACAATCTCCATATCTTTAACATACTTATCCCATATCCTTTATAAATGTGCACTTATAATACAGATGGAAACCTCACTGAATATTCGCCATATGCAAACATTGTGACTATGTCCACAACAAAACAAGCCTTTTCCAAAAGAAACAGATGAACTCCTCGAACCAATATAACATCTTTCAGGAAAAAAAAAATCTTCCAAAATAATGAATTTCAGTCTCCTAACATATATGAGTCCATCTGATTGTTCTAGACAGAAAAATAAACCTTCAAAATTCCCATCAAACACGAACCATATGCTCACAACCAAACAATACTATCTTCCACAACAAAAAAAATCAATCTTTCTGAATCTGTTCCTAATCAAATACGACCCACACAGAAAACCAATTACAGATAACCAAAACATCAAATGGGTCCTCCTAAAACCCCAAAAAAGAGAGACCCATTAAGCCAAAAATCAACAAAAACCAACCACACAAAGCCTTTTCAATGGAAAGACAAAAGACGAGACACACCACCAAAACCAGGGAACGAAAAACCCATGAAAATCTATGCAAAACAAACAAACCTTGCGCGATTGAATTACAAGTCGAGTTCGAAATCCCTTCAGATCGATTGGGAAGAACATGAGAGGTTGGACTCATTCGGGTCTCTTTCAAAAGTAAACGAGAGAAGGTCGAAAGAGAAGGGAATTCATGTGATCAGACGGTCCTGAGGGGTCATTGATTAATTGCATAAATATATATAGAAAAAATGGGACTTTTATGTTGGGTATAAAATTATTCTGTTTTGTGCCTAAATAAATCCGCTTTGGAGGAATAGTTTATTCCGAGCCGTCTGTAATAGAAAATCTCTATTGTTTTAAATTAGAATGGACTTGGTCTGTATAAGTCATGAGCCATAGCCGGTTGAGTCAACTTGTTTTATATAAAATGTTACTTTTTATTGTCTATAGTGAACTGGTCTAGCCAATAAGATGAGAATAGAATTATGGGTTTCCATTGTATTTTTGGATGACTTTATTCTTTGCATATTATTCAAACAAAATAATTAGACTCTAGATGTGCAAAATAATTGAGGTCATCCTGAACATAATATTTTTTGGATTTATTCCATATCATTTACAATTGTACACACACATTATTGAACGGACCACTTATTGAATATCTATCATATACGAATGTGCAGGAATCACGCAGTAACTCATCCACACGCGAGCTTCATGCAGTGGTTGAACCTGAAGCAACCTAAGAGGTGATCGTTCGTCATTCCGGATGCCTGCATGAATGACTGAATGATCGTTGGACCGACTAGCCGGAACCCTCTATTCACCATATCCCTGCTCAAGGCCTCTGATCTTGGGGTCCTCATGGGAATGTTGTTTGTGTTTTTGTAACCATTGATGATGGGTTTGTAGTTCACATAGCTCCATAGGTACGCACTGAAGGATCCGAACTCCTCCACCACCTGCACCAACACAAGATAAATGATCATGTTTTGAAATTTTGGTTTAGGGTTCATTTGGATCTGCGGTGGGGACGCTTACATTGTGCAAATCCAGGGATTCAAACCTTGCAGTGGAAAAACAATGTTTTGTGGGTGTTTGAAGAGATTTGGCATGACGCAGTGTTATTCGGTGTTGTGGAGCAGTGTGAACGCAGAAGCTTAAAACCCGTTTGGATTTGTGAAGGTATTTCCATCTTCTCCACAGCCGAATCCGTTCTATCGCGGATCCAAACAGATCCTAATCACTCTTTGTTTTTTTTTTTTTTTCGTAATTTGTAGGATTTATATAATTGATTATGGTTAAAAAAAAAGTTTGACTCAACATCTACTCCTATGGATGCTACTGCAAGTAAGGTGGATTAGGGTAGCGTTTGGAAATGCGATTAAACGCGCTTTTGCTTTTTTAAAAGTGAAAAGCTAGTGCAAATGTGTTTCTAAATGTTTATGAGAAATCAAATTTAATTAAAAAATTACTTACAGTTTTTTTTTACAAAAAGTATGCTTTTTAAAAAATGCAGAAAGTGAATTTTCTAGAAAAAAAAATTATTTAAACAACTTTATTCAAAATCATACTTTTTCAACGCGTTTCTAAACGCATTTCTAGGTCTGATTGACGCTTCACTTGAACTCAAAAAAAAGTCGGAGGAAGTCAACAAAAAGTCCCATAATCAACTTGTCTTGAGGTCGACCCAAAGTTCAAGTTTTGTTTGGATTTCAAATTTGATTTGTGTTGTAGATTAGTTTGGGTCAGTTCAGCTTGAACTTTTAATTTCAAACTAGACGACTCAGCCACGCCTAATTTAAATTGGGTTAAGATTTCTTTAGGTTTTAATTGTACTGGACCACTAAAACTCTAACACAAGCCAACCCCAAAAATCGAATGTTGGGTTAGCTTGGAATTGGTTGAAAGTTGAAACCACCCAAGCCCCTACTTTATTGTCTCATTATCTACCCATTAGCTTTCCATTCATATCCATCATACTTTACATGAATATGATTTATTGTCAATATTTCTTTTAAATCAAGATCTATTATTGTGTTAAATTACCGATCACTATTACACACACAATTTCACTATAAAAATTTAAGAATTCTCCATCCAATCTCTGATTACTCGAATAATTATCATTTATTGCATTTGATAAAAAAATAAAATATGGATTCTGTCAATCTTAAGATTTACCTTCAAAACACATCTTGCATTGTTCACTATGCATCTCACCCTGATCTCTCTCAACATGAGCTTCTTCATAGAGCTAACCTCCATGATGTCTTTTTCCTCCATATTTGCAATGACATTGGCATCAAACCTCGAAAAAACTTCTCTGTAAATACCAAAATCCATCAACTGTCAAACTCTCTATTCATCCATGTATTTTGGATTTAAGTCTTACTTTTGTTGATAGTAGTTACAAAAAAAAAAAAAAAAATCAAAACAATTATGTATATCAAATGAAAACACCTGTATAGCTCCTTCTTGGAAAGAATTTCAGTCCAGTTGCGGTCGATTAACATGCCCGAAAGCGATAATAACTCGAAAAGATGACTGTCCATGTATGACATATTAGTAATACATGTTCAATTAATAATACTACATATATTCGAAAATCTTAATTAATTAATGATAATTATAGTTATAAAGTGAAGAAATGAAGTTGCTAACTTGTCATCATTGACAGGAACTCCCCAACATTCGTCGTGGAAAGCAATGTAAAGCTCGTCTGCAAAACATTTCATTATCATTTTCAGTCTTTTGTTGCAAGCAGGATGTTTTGTTTGTGGCATGTTAGAAAATTTATTTTATGTCAGTCAATCATGTGATGATAAGCAGATAAATATATGTATAGGTTTATCTAAATGCATACTTTATTTTTATAATAATATATATTATATTATGCGAGTATATACTTTAAAAAAAATAAAAACAGTTGAGGACTGCAGATGGTGCTGAAGGGGGCTAGACATATCATTTTCTAAATTGTTAGTATGTATTCAATCAAGATAATGTTTGAGTTAAAATGAAATATATATTTTATGGGCTTTGTAAACAATATTTCAAAGGTTGCACTCAATTCATTTTACAGTCTAAAACACAAGCTGTACATGTTTTCATTATTTTAAAAATAATATATTTCATCTAATGAGGTATATTTCTTAAAAGTGAAGTATATACTCCAATAAAGTGAAGTATATAAGCAAGCAAATTTTTAGCAATTAATTTATATAGTTAGTAGTGAAATTGTGTATTAAAGATTAGTTAGTATAAGAACACAATAGCAATTTTTATTTAAATCAATGGTGCATATATGTGATTAAAATCAATTATGCCAACTTAACTTTCTAATACAATGGTGCATTATAGGTGAACTCAATCATTCTTTTGTGAGCATCTTTCAAGACAAGATATGCTCACATTTTCTTTGCCAAAATAAAGCGAAAGACACTGTAATATATAGTCTTATATGCAATGTTGTGTGAATTTTACTTGTACATTTCTATATAATTCATTGAAATATATACTTTTATATATGCATTATTACATGAAGTATACATTATTCTAAAAGTGAAATTTTTACTTACACATGTATGTTACATTGACTTACCACTAGACTTGGTAATCCAATTGCATCTCCTTAATTCCCCATCTCTGCATCCCAATCTCTCCTCACCATCACAAGCTATATCATCTCTTCTTTCAATTGAACCAACAGAGCCAGGAGTCCTTACTCCCCACCTCGTATTCGGGCAGTCGAACAACGTCGCATTCGAGCTCTGAAGCAAAGCAAATGATGAGAGACTCCAGCCTGAGACACTCTTTTGGAACCCAATTGGGTACACCCTCTGCAAATTCTTTGACAAGAATGCTTTGCTTGGCTTCTTGTCATTCTCTTTCAGAGTCAGTGCCTTCTGTGATATGTGGTACCTTCTGAGGTCCTGAGTTGGCATTGCTTGGTTGTATTTTTGTGGCACAGTTGTGATGAACTGATGAGAATTTTGTCTTTCAGAGTTTGTAAGTGTTGGGTTATATAAGCACAGATGGATCTAAGGTTCATGTATGGTTGTTGGACCATGGGTTTCAGAGTAGATCAGTGAAAGCTACTTGGTGCTTTCAAAAAGCCAAACGTGCGGATACTAGCTTGGTTTTGTTTCCAGAGGGAAGTTCTAAAACATTAGAGACTGAAGCTATGTTGTTGCCGTGAGATGTCTTGCATTCTAGTAGAATAGGATCTGTTCCCGAAAGCCCAAATCTCCCATCTTCACCATCTAGGTTGGATAATTTCTTACATTCTTTGTAGTTTTAGATCTAAAAACAATCGTCACCTTCATATCAAATGTAAAAAAAATTTAATGTGTATTTTTCATGTAAATGATTAGAATGTAAGCGGTGAGGAAAATGCTAAGAAATTTTGTATCATGATTACTTGTTAATAGTGAATTGATTCTTCGTCTTCTCCATAAATTAGATAAATTATTGAACCACGTAAAATTATTTGTTTTGGATTTAATTTATCCAATCATTATTTTACACGTGCCAAGGCTGAACCATCCAAAAGGTGTCTCTTCTTCGAACAATTGCACACGTCATTTTATTTTTCAATCTCTGTGACAAGAATAAATAGTTCACCTGTCAATATAGTGGACTCATAAATTGCTTATCTTGGTAGGTTGCATGCCTGGGAAATTTAAATCCCATAAGTTATCAAAATTTTTTTATTATTTTGGGACGATGTGAAAGGAAACCTTAAAGTAGAATGATAAATATCAGATTTATCAGTTCATCTAATTCTAAGTTCTTATTGGTGTAATGTGATTTGCAAACTTAGATTCTACTCAATAGAGAAGATAGAGATATGATGGTGAATAGAAATCCTTCCTTAAATTGATGGGATATATATTCTGCCACAAGTGTCAATATTAATTACGGATGGAAGAGTACTTTGTTCCAAAGTTATCCAATTCATGAGATAATGTACACTGTGTCCTGTTGTTAGAGCTTTCATTCAGTTCACAAACTCCTACTTACAATCTAAATGGAAAATGCCTGTCACTTGAAAAATCGTCTGAAATGTCATCTTGAACGTGTATGTGTATTTCTATACGATCTCAAGTGGTTAATATTAATCACTCAAGTGATATACTTAGACGACAATCTAAGTTGTACTTATGTACCACCCTAAATTATAAGTTAATAAATTGTGAGGGGTGTCGTTATGCACAATCTTATATACAGCCTATTTATATTTCTATTTTGCCAATTAAGATATGTAGTTTTCTTGATATATGCAACTCATCCTATAATTATAGCATATGAGTACTATAAAAATGATGTCATATAAGACTAGTACTTCATGTAACATTATTTAATGATGATTGATGAAATATGAGATTTTAATAGGCCACATTTGCACCAAGTTAAATTTATCATGGTTAAAGAAAGTTAAGAAGGATTTATATCATGGAAAGTTAGTAGAATTTTGATTTTCATGCTTCCTTCATAATAGAAAATCTTAGTGAATTAGATGCATGAGTTGGATTAGAGAATGATTACCAAACCTTAAAGTAGAATAAAGTTATAAAATCAAGTGGTTCATCCAAATCTATATTTTATTGGTCTAATGCGATTTGAAAACTTAGCTCCTACTCCAAAAGAGAAGGAAAAGATACGATGGTGAATATATATATAAAAAAATTCCTTTCTTAAAATGATGGGATTCTTGTATCTGTCACAATTGCCTATGTTATACAAACCAAAGAGCTCTTTCATCCAAAGTTATTCCACTTTGGAAGGGCTTAACAATACCCGTTAATAATACTCTTCTGGATTCCACAAAAAGGGCTGATCAGATTCTTGAAATATATTCAATAACAAGAATTCAGGGTGTCATCAATAATTCCAGTACGTGTCTCAGGTTTGTGAACAAATTAATGTCCAAATAACAGTTGAATATGCTGGGTATCATCAATGATCAGTTAACAGTTCGATATACATTCCATAAAAAATATATGGATCAAAATATTTGACATTTTGAGACAACAAGTTTGTTGGCACAAGTTTGTGCAACAAAAAGACCACATTATGTAAATTCACAACATCTGATACGAGTTTCAATATCAATGTGAATCTCTGCTTCTGAGTGGGTTGGATTGATCTATGTTGGTCTTGATCAGATAGGTTGATCTGAGCATTCAAACTACTGTGTTTGTATGTCATCATGTAAGGGATAATGAAAAACAATTAAGAATTCTAATAGTAGATGATGTAGGACAGGTGATCGATTCTTTTTTGGAGCAATCGGACTGCTGATAATAATAGTGATGATCTCATAATCACATAAAATTTGATATATTGAATAATTTCATGAAAATATTTTAGATCAGTTTATTTTTGTCGGAGATTTCATCATTAATATCATCAAATAGTTATTTATAGTAATAATTTGTATGGTTGTTTCTGATTGATTTATAGGATCACATATTAAGAGGCTATTATATTCCTTGATTTATACAATTTTTGGTAAATTTTGTAATCAGTTGAATGAGGTTCCTAATTGGGCATCTTGTTATCCATAATGTTGAGTTTATTCTGGTTTTTTTTCTCTTGAGAGGGGTACTGTGAGATTTTGACACTGATTTTATCATTCTTCTGCCGCAGTATACATTCACCATGACAAAGATTGTTTTGTAAACTATTTGGATGAGACTAATGGCATTTGCAGTGTTCATGTGTTACTCAAAACAGATTATATGAGTGAGTTAGAGTAAGACTACAAAACTATTAATTAGGATTCAGAGATCAATGTTGTAATCACTATAGCAAAAGGAATGACTGTATGATGATGAGATTCACATGGAATTTATTCAGGTTGTTATTACTAATCACAATTCAGAAAGAAAAAAAAGAAGGATAGTCATCACACAAATCTTTCTCCAACATCTTCCACAAACTCTCAACTATATAAAATCCTTATTAAAACTATATAAAATTAAAACTGTGGAAAGTAAGGCAGAACAAATACTACATCTACACCTATGCAGGGTTCAAGTTCAATGGTGTGAAATTCTTCATAAAAACATTATGATAAATACATAAAGATGTTTATAACTCGATCACCACCTTTCAAAATTGAGCGTAAAACATCTGATCTGCTTCTTCTAATCATATCTACCTATATAAACTTACAAAATTGGATAGTCAGGAACCAAAAGAATTCAAAACTGTTCCTCCTATCCTCCAAAGCCTTGTGAGGGTGCCTATGGTGTACCCTGTCTTTCCTGTGAAGGTCGATCGTTGTGGATCGGGGAGTGATGATGATGATTATCGTAATCCAATTGCGCCATTTCCAGAGGCTCAAAGACATCCTCTAATCGCTTTTGTCTTCGTGAATTAGTCGCCGAGCTTTCACGAATGGAAGCAACAACTTGTGGTGTACTTGAGAGGTTAGGATCTCCAGCTCTAGCACCTCTAGCTTCCATGGTGTGATCAGTAACCTGAATTGAAGAACAGTTGTAAAGAAAATTGGTTAGGTTGGTGAAAATTGTGTTGAATGTTGTTGATAATTAGACTGATCTGATACTAATTGTTTGACAACTAAGCCGGGATCAAAATAGCAGTGTAACACTGTATGAAGAACACAAATTTATATGGTTCAGTTTCATCCTACATCCATGGAGTGAGAAATTATTTGCGAGAGATACTCTGTAAACTACCCCTCTCAAACTATATCAAAATACTTTCCAAATGACACTATCATTTAAAATCTTCTATATATGTAAGAACCATATCCCAACATCCTCCAACAACCTCTTAACAAAATGTTAAAACTAATTTTAGATATAACATTGTATAATAAAATAAAATAAAAAGAAACTTTAGTGAAACAGTTAATATTAAAATTTATCTAACTCAAGTACGACTCTATCATAACCATCTGATGTGATTTCACCATATTTGAGATATGATCCCAGTAAACGGAACATAAAATTATGCAGAAATCGTGCGTGTGCACGCGTGCATTCATGTTGTCAGAGAGAGAGAGCGCACCTGAAATTTCAACTTGGTATTTGGAAATCCAAGGGACTTCTTCAAAGCAATGCTACTGATCACTCCTGAAACCAAAAGATTGAAGCATTGAAATGGAACACCAAAGCCATTTCTTCCTCCCCCATTTGAAGCACAAATATTTCTAGACTCCCAAACAGTACAAACCATCCCCAC
Source organism: Acorus gramineus (assembly GCA_030737835.1). NCBI lineage: Eukaryota > Viridiplantae > Streptophyta > Magnoliopsida > Acorales > Acoraceae > Acorus > Acorus gramineus. Next base: position 7,319,841 of record CM060850.1, read on the forward strand.
TTCTATAAGACTAAATCCAAATTCTATGTAAAATATAAAAACAAAATATAAAAAAAAACAAAAATTTAAGTTTCTTAGTATCAAAATTTCTTTAAGACACCAATTCACATACAATGCACAGAAAATTAAGAAAAAGCTGTATTCTTTTTCTCTAACATTTGTATATAAATACCCAAAAAAGAGACAAAACCAAAAAAAATATATATATATATGCTTAACAGACCCTTGTCATTAGTTATTCCTGGGAGGGTGAGTTCTAGCTCTCCCATAATCAGCACTGAAGGGTATGAGGTCAACCACATTAACCTTGGAAGGCAAACCTCTATGATCACTCAATTCATGCTCTACATTCAACTCTCCCATCTCTTCATCATCATCACCCTCATCAAAGTTTGCAACAGATGGAGTTGCACCTGAATTGGCTGAATATTTTCCCTTCACACCTCTCTCTTTCTCTCTATCCTTCCTTCCCATTTCATGGACAAGCATCTTCCTTCCTCTCATGACCAAGATCGCATCCTCGATAGGTCCCTGGTGAAATATGTTTGGATCAATCAACCACCAAAACATTAATCCTATAACATTATAAACCAAAATTTTAGTCTGAATCCTCTGTGTAACAAACATGGGGGTTCCTCGTGTGGGGCAATAAGAAATCATCAAAAATCATTTATAAATGAAATTTCCATATTTATGTGAAGAACTATGGATGTGTGCAACTTAAACAGTTTTATGTATCTTGTGTTATTTGTGTTATGTTTTCTGATTGATCCATACAGAGATTATCTGAATCTATAGAGGATTCCATCACATCAGACACACACCTGATGACTCTTTGAAGCCACATATTTGCTCGCCTTCGTTTCGAAAATGGTGGTAGCTGTAGAAGTTTTTTAAAAATGATTTTAAGTTATTATGGTCTCAAGAAGTCAGCACAAAATGAATGAAGAAATGTAAAGTATGAAGGATTATATATACCTTGTAGGGATGATGCAATGGAGCTCCTAAATACAACCAATGAGAAAAACAACCCAACCAGTAGGACAGTGAGCCTTATAGACACCATGGTTAGTGTTTCTTTTGTCAGTCTATGTTGTGCTTGTTGTGCAATGACAACAGAAAGAGAGGAAAAACAAGGTAGGTTAGGGGTTGGACTTTATAGGGAGAAAAACCCTAGCCAAGTCAAAGTTAGTATTCCAACGACTATTGGTATTAATTTAAGGGAGTCCTGATTACTTTATCATGATTTTTTTAAACTTGGGACTTTGAAGAACTCAAAAGTTGAATGTGGTTTTTTGGGCTGGCTTGGCTTTTGGAGTGAAAAGTGTGCAACACACACTTCACACACACACACACACACACACACACACACACACACACAGCTTGGAATGGAAGATACTGGTGTTTTGAGCTTGTCTGCTCCCATGCATGCAAGAATACAATGGTGTGTGATTTTGGTGGCCCTGGCTTTTGCCACCCCCACCACACCCTAGAATTCAAAAAATCACTATTTATGCACTTGTATTATTGTTGGGGGGGGGGGACTCCCATTTCCCATGTAGACATGCATCTCTCAAGTGATATAAAATACACTAATTTCATGAAGGTGTGCTCAACTTGCACCTCTCCATTGGCACATCTTCTTATGGTAGTGGAGGCTAGCATTGGCTGTGCTTTTGCTAGTGTGAAGTGTACATCTTTCATACAATACTGGTTTAAATTTGGCCCATTGAACCTACTTTGACTGATCATCAGAGTTTAAAAACATCATGTTTTAACGCATCTTTTTGACTTGCTAACATTTTAGTTGAAATGGGTACGTGAACGCTATATATTTCAATGCTGAAAATGTTTTCATGGGAGGAGTCTGATTATATGTATCATTTGGCATGCATGTGGGGTTTTATATTAATATCATGTATAGTTTCATAAATAATCTTAAAAAAGGTCAAACTTTGTGGTGACTGGATTTTGATTATTAATACTAGAAACACATGTAAACATTTCTCCAAAGGAAATCATATTTTTCTCTATAAAAAAATATCTTGAATCCACAAGGAAAAATATAATTTTTTTTATTAATTAATTTTGAATATGATCATATAATTGTAGAGACACTTCTATTTATAGCACACAATTAGTTAACAAAATTTTCATAATAACCTACGTACAACTAAAAATTGATAATCAACAACCTGACAAAAAATCCTAAAATTTCAAAATGTTTATAAAAAATTGTGTTTCAAATTAAGGTTGATTATTTGGGCTTGGATTGCTGTGATTTATCAAAAATACTAAAAATGCGATAAGTGATAATTTTAAGAAAACTTATTTTTAGAGGCCGAGAAAATTTTCTATAAACCAAGAACTACTCCAAAATCATATATAATATAAGTAGTTTTGACATCCACATAAAAGTTATGGCATTTTGAAGTTTAGGTTTTCTGCAGGCCCTCTCTTCCCCATATTGTTTTTGTTCCAGCAACTCCTGCGGGGCTTCCATATCCCATACTACATGAATCATCCAAATTAACCGGATATTTGGATTATGAATGTATCAAGTTAACAATTCTATAAAAAGAAGTTTGTTCAACTAATAAGTATGGAAGGTATCCAATTGGCTTCAGAGCATTCAACAAGTCTTGGCTTTAATAGGTAAATATGTTCCACTATGTCGGTGCATGGTTGAATGTGTTAACACTAATTAATTTGAATCACCAAATTTTTGACTGATCAACCATCATGTTTCACATGTCTTTTTTTATTTCTAACATTTTAGTTGAAATGGGTATATGAAAACCATTTCAAAGATGAAATTGTTTTCATAAGAGGCTGATTATATATATGATTGTGGCATGCATGTGATGTTTTTATTTTAATATCATAACTAGCCTCATAATCAGTCTAAACTAGGGTCAAACCTAGTGGTGATTGAATTTGACCCATTGGTTTGATATTCATTTTTTTAATTATAGATTTGATACGAGATTAAGTACGAAAAATCTTCATGTTTTTTAAAAAATTATGCGTGCAATTCAATGTGCAATTTGTCAGGCGATGTTGGGATCGAAAATAATTAAGAATTTATATCACAAGTGAAGGAAAATTGTATTAATTCTAGATAATTGACATTAATGAAAAAAATATGATAAGCTATATTTAAGCACTACAACTCCTTTGGCATCCTGAGAAATGATTGATTCATTAATGAAAGTCCCAGAAATCTTAGAATGTCTGAAAGAAAGCTAGTTTGCAAAGTCACACAACAAACAAAACATGCATGCTGCTTTTACTTGGCCCCAGAAAGTTTTCATAATATATATGTTTTATATTATAAGGTGCAACTGTAATATTGTTATTAAAGGATCTTCTGAAACTGTTTTACACCTTGCATTCTTTTCAGATTCTGAATATTTTTTTTGGACAGCATCTGACATAAAAGTCTTTAATGTGATAAACAAAGATAAATTAATATAGACTAGACACAATATGTACATAAGTAATAAATTGTGTTTCTTGAGGGAAAATATGTTAATTTTTTATGACAATTACAAGTAAAAAAATTAATCCATGTTTCATAGAATCTCAAGCTTTTCTCATTTTCTATATTTTTTTGTTGGGTATTCATGAAGTAAAAATTGTCCTTACTCTGAGGTTAGGATCTTTGGATAACTTTTGGAGTTGATGTTAAAGAGATTTTGTGTATCCTTCATCAAGATAATTTCAAAAAGGATTTTTTTTTAAATGAACATAGAAAAGATATGTTTCCTATTTTATAATATAAGTTGTTCTAAAATCAGCTTCTCTCATAAGATGCATAAAGAAGAATGTTTGAAATAAGAACAATGTTAGGTACAGCTAGACTTACATGCAGATGTGTTTTATTACAATCCACAACTTTCTTATACATTTTCTTATATATTATATATTATATGCAAAGGTGCTAGAAAAATGCAGCCTCTTGGGAAGGGTGTGGTGGGAACCCATCAATAGATATCTTATTTATTGAACCTTTTCTTTTGAGCACATTTTTTATTTTATTTTTCTCTGCTTGTTTCGCCTCTTATTTGCTTGTAATTTTATTTTTATTTTTATAAAAAGAATGATAGTAAGATCTATTTTTTTTTAAAAAAAAATGATATATATTTTCTTATATTGTATATACACATCAAACTTATTTAAAAAAGGAATTATATTCCATGATCATCAATTATGTCTCATTGATACTCTTTTATAAACCAAAAATCATAATTCACAAAAACATACATTGTTATCAAAATAAGACTAACGCCCTTGTAACAAATCAATTCATATAAAAAGAATTTGATATGAAAACTCCAACAACTACCTAAAAATGATACAAATCCAAGTTCAATTCATCACACACTAATCATGACAGTGCTCATTATAAATTATAATTTGTTACTAAAATCAATATTAACAGTACCAAAAAAATGAAACAAATTTTATTTTATAAATATATTCTTTAACTATCCTCACGGGAAGCCATAGCTTTTAGGGAGGCATAAACATCAAATCAGGAGCTGAAAGAACATGGGTTTTAGTTAGTGAATGAATCATTTTCCACCTAGAAATAACTTATCCCAACATAATCATGATTAAACCTGGATTCTATAAATTAAAAAAATATATTAAAACTAAAATCCAGGGGCTAGGGTTTAGGTGGGAAAATAGGTGTGTGTACGTGTGTGTTTAGAACACGAGGGCCTGGTCTGCCAGTGGGCGTGCCTCGATAATCGTGCCTATTGCCGATGGACCGGCTTCCACGCTGCTTGGATATTCGTGCACATGGTTCGGTTTACCGTTTAGCTTTGTTACACGTGTATTTTTCTTTTAACCCAGAGTTTAAATCTCCTATACTTTAATAAAGCGTAATATATCTGTATTAAAAAAATTATATTTTTATAAAAATACGTGTCTATGTAAAATATTTTTAAAAAATTTAAAATGTGTGAAAGATTGTAATTTAGACTGAAAAAATAATCGTTCATAGTATTTTCCTTTACGATTTCACTGTATTGTGATATTTTATCCTATTATTGTTGTTTGACAACAAATCGAAAATTAGATTTTCGTAGTAAAAATAAAATTTATATTTTTTTATAGATGTTCTTATAAAAAAATAATTAGTTGGAGTTTATTTTTTATGAGCTTAGCTTGGTGGTTTTTATTGACCGGTCATTCATAACATGCCAATGAATACTTGTCTATAGGTCATAATGTATTAATGTTGAACAGTGAAATGGCCCTAGTAAGGTATGCTAATAGTGTTGTTTATAAAGAATAAGAAAATCTTCCTTCATTTGAATATGAGATTCTTTTAAGTTAGATGATGTATATTATTTAAAATAAAAATAAAAAAAAACTTATTCCATATATTGATCCTGTAAGTGAAGTTGTAAATGAATGTATATATATATATATATATATATGAAGGTCATAAAGGGATGACAGGATCTGTAACATGCATTGCTAGGCCACTTCTAGTACCCACAGTGCTGTTACACACACTGTTTTTTCAGTCTCAATTCCAGTCTTATATGTGTCAATAGAAAATTAACGAAGCATATGCTTATATTTACGAGGTATATACGCCGATAGAAATTTTTTATATTTTTTATAAATATATTCATGCAATTAATTGGAGTATATCCTTTATTTTTTTATAAAAGCATGTACCTCATTAAATGATGTATAATATTTTTAAAAAATGTAACATATAAAAATAATTTAAAATCACATGTAGATTTGAATTAGGGTTGGAAATAGTGCTGTAAGTAACATTATCCATTAGAATTAAGTCCACAAAGCCCTTCTAGTATTAATCCATTAGTATTAATTTTTCCAATGCATTTGAAAGGTATTGAACAGTGAAGCCATAGGAAGGTTACATGAGCGAGGCACTTAGATTATAACATAACTGAAAATTGACTACAATATCAAGTATAGTTTGGTAAAGAAATAAGTAGTTAGAATATACTTGTCTTGTTTGTTATAGATAATCAAGATAAAATGAAGACAAGTATTCTAATTATAATTAAATAACTAGAAATTTGCTCTGCATAGAGGATAAAATAATATTAAATTTTTATCCTGATTTCAATAAATGTGACAAAAATAAGAATTGATAAAAAAAATTTATCTCTTACAATTAAAATAATTTCTCCTTGAAATGTTTTTATTCTCACAAATGAGACTTAATCTCCATTTGGAGTGTTAAATAAGGCTCATATAGGACAAGAATGGGAAAAAAAAAAAAACTATTTGAATGGGAAGAGAAAAAAACCTCATAGTTATGCTTAGGACAAATTAGAATAAAGTTTGATAGTTATTCTGAGGGGTCTAGAATAACTTATTCTTGTCTTAATACAACATAAAAAGTACCAATGACATTATTGATGATGACAAAATGAGAAAAATGTAACTAAACAAAAAGACACCCAGTAGCTCCATATCCCAAAATACCAATTTATTCCATATAACAAACAGGGCTAAGAGTATCACATTTAATATGTATATTGCTGTTAACATAAAAGCTAAAGAAAATCTTCATGTTTGGAATACATAGCTCTGATAATGATAACTACCTATCAGGAAAAGAAGTCAATGAAAATGATGCAACTACCTTCCATTTGTTTATAAATTCTAATATCCTTTAAAAATAGTGTGAAAACAGAAAGAATATATATATATACACAAGTTAAACATGGTGTTTTTTCTTTTGAATAGGTTCATTTAGATGCCAAGAAAAAAAAAACGTTTTGGGTAATAGGACACAAATGCAGATCAGATTTCTGCCCTAATCAGGTAAGTGTTGTTAAATTTAATATAAACATCATAGGTTTATCATTGCTTCAGTTATGTAATATTGGAGGCCAACCTCATGAGGTGAAAGGGAAAGTAATGAAAGACACAATTTACTGGATTCATTGAAACATAAGCTTCTATCTTATTAAAATTATATATTCCATTAAAAAAAATTACATCTTAAAAAACTTAAAGTATGTGAGAACCACATTTTTTTTTTTTTAACTGTAGATCAAAGCTATCCCGATTATATTAATCGCTGAACTTTGGATCGAATAGAATACAGAAAAGAGAAGATATAAAACATAGAAAGATAAAACATGAAAATAATATAAAACTTTTGAGGCTTGGGGATCTGAAGAGAGTTCTAATCCAATCAAGCCGCCCAAGACCTCGAGGCCCTCAGACCCTCACACCATGATACACATACCACTAGTACCACCCTTGGATAATTCCACCTTCTTGACGCCACACAGAACTCTCCCCCATTCACAAACGAGGCTGGAAAACGTATCACACAGGTTCTTGAAATAAAACCGCTGAGGGTCCCACATGTTTTCCAGATAAGCATTTGCACCCCAGAAGATCACCTCATTTCGGGTTTTCCAAATCGTCCACCCACCCGCTGGAACAATTGTTTGGGAGTTCATCGAGTCTCTTTCGTGCGTTGTGCTCCGCTTTAGGTCTCTACCCGCCTTCCATAGCTCCTCCGTATTTTGAAAAGTGATAAGCATCCCGATCCTCCACCCGATCTTTGCCCAAAAAAGCCGCACGAGCCCACATTCACAGAACAGGTGATTGACAGTCTCCAACGCCGCCGCGCACAAGGCGCAAGTTGTCGGCTCATTCTCCACCCTATGAGAACTGCATATTAGGCTGCATATTTATTGAAGTATATGCTTCTATCTTATTACAATCATACATTTCATTAAACAAAATTTACATCTTAAAAACTTTAAGTACACAAGGACGGCACATCGTGCTGCACGTGAGAACGCATGTGACCACGTCTAAAAGGACAAGAAAGGGCTTCCATTCCTCTAGGCAAAACTTAACTCCCAAGCTATAACACCCCTCTCAATGAAAAATGTTTAATATAATGGAAAACAAATTTATTATTATTATTATAATTGTTATTAGGCATGCATCCTAATGGGGACATTGGAATCCACAATAAGACAGACACTGAGAATACGACCGTACGCATGGGGTAAAAAAAGAGAGAGAGAGAAAGAGAAAACAAGAGGCTGAACATGTTAGATTATGATTTTATGAATAAATTAACAAACTGTTAATATGGTAGGGCTTTTTTAATTATACATCTCCTGAAAGTGCGAAAGCTTTGTTAACATAACATAAAATTAGTACTTATATTTTTAGATGATAATGGGGATTCAAACTCATGACATTTTAGTTGTAAATTTTTTGTCAATCACTGAAGTATAAGTTCAAGTCTTTGATTTTTTTCAGATGGCATTATTTCTAATTTAATATATACTGGTATTTTAAACTCCTTTCAATAGTGGTATAGTGAGTGGGGCAGTAACGATACAAAGTTGAAAAATATTTTTTTCGTACCATTTTTCCATTTATAGGTAAATATTTTTACAATTCATTAATCACACTCCTTTTTTATATTACCACAATTGATATTTGAAAAAAGACACATATTACATCACATATATTGTCAACTAATGATAACAAGAGTTTATATAGAAGAAAGTACATGGACAATCATGCACAAACTGCATGTAACAACTATCAAAAAGTTTATAATCCTGCTTACATTCTTAATTCTTATACACTACCCAGAAGGGCAGAAGAAAATCTGCACTAAAACTTGGTCTCTATCTGTATAAACAACTCCAGAAGTTTATAAATAAATAATAAAGGTTTCCATTTCTACTGTCTTTATGTACTACACAGACAAAACAATAGAAGAAAAAGAAGCACAAAAACTTGGTAAGAAAAACCTAACAATCTATCTTTACAGAAGATGAGTATTCAGTGTATTCACCTTTAAATGACTTGGGAGTACAATTTTACATGCGCAATTGACAAAATACCACCATTCACTCTAAATACGTAAGAATTTTGAATATGCAGTGACCTGAACAAGTTAGCCAGAAGAATCATCCATCCTAACATCACACAGAGCTGGATAAAAAAATTAGTAGTTTATTTGGCGCTGTTCAAGAAGACAGTGAGGCACCAGCTCCAATTGCTGATACCAGATGCAGAGGCGTGCAATTGATACTTAGCAAGTTTGGTGTCATCATCAACATTGCTAACAGAAAAATCCAATCATCACAGTTGATTGATAAGCATTACCTATATAATTAGAGATTCAATGATAAACATAAAAAACGGTTCTGTTTTCACGTGCTTTCATGTATCATTTGAAATGTAGTCCTGCATGTCATGGTGTCAATCCAACTATGGTTTGGTGCAATTTGGACTACTGAACTTCTCTACGAATGACCCATAATAGAAATTTCAAAATCTTTCCATTATCTTTTGCATCTTTTATCATTGCCATAATTATTGTAACTTGTAAGAAATGGAAGTCCTTAAGCATGTTGATTGTATGGGAAGTCTCTTTCAAACAGTTTCTCTGATCAGCAAGAAAACTCAACCCACCCCCCAAAATTTATAAAAGAAAAAAACAACATATGTATGTCAGTATAGTACTAAACACACCGAAAGATGCAGAGACACAATGGGAGATGCAGAAACACAATGGGAGTCACAATACTCACTACCTTGTAAAATATTAGAGATTTGTAATCAAACAAGGCAGTGTTTTTCCTTCATATATGTCTTTCAGGGATCTTCATCTAAATGATCATGGACACCATCATAACAAAGGCTGGTAGTATTTTCATAAAATAAAGTGTTTGTTGTAGATAGTGAGATATCATACCGTACAAGCTTTCAGATGAAGAACCATGAGCCTTGGATTGCTAAGTAGAAGGTTTCTATGGAAGCTTGCTGAATTAAATCAAGAATATTCCTAGCCATTGTCAGTTTGGAGGGAATTGCAGCAAACCAGTATAAGTAATATTTCCTAATTAATTGTTGCCCACTTAATTCACCACTCACCCTGTTTCACTGTCTGTGAGTTGTTATTAGGAAATCTAAGAAGCACGTCTATGGTGTAATTATTTGGAAAAAATAGCTTCACCCAATACATTTGTATCAGTTAATCCAATGCATATAGATCCAAGCAATAAAATCAGGTTCAGTTGAACATTTCAATGTAGAATGTTACCTCAAGATGAACATCCTTCTGAAATTCTCTTCTGCAGTTTTTTTACATTGCCTCACTTCAAAGGCAAATTCCAGTGTAGGTTACAATAAGGCATGTAATATAAGTGCCAATAGATTCACATGGGTACCATGAAAAGGAAGCCTCAAGATAGAGAGCAGGTCACAATAAAGCCCACGAAATCGGTATACTGTGTGTGACATAAGTGCCAACCAATTCACATGGGTGCCAATGCCATGACATAAGAAGCCTCAGGTTCTACCAGGTTATGATAAAGCATGTGATATTGATATATAAAAATAATCATAGTTTCCCTCAAATAAACAGATGATAAACAAAGGACAGTAAAATAACTAGCGTCTCAATGGATTGTTTAGCATTTCAAAAAGTGTCCATCAATGATAAATTTCTTTAATAGCATACAAGCAGTAGTCAATGGTAAAAAGGAATTGGAAAACTTAAATTAGAAATTTTAGAATGGCATAAAACAAAATGGAACTTACAGATGGATGAAGCTATGTTACAAAAACAATCAACTACATGGATCCAATATTGGTAAAAGCGTGCTGCCCACTGGAAAATGAGAGTACAGAAGAGACCTTTTGAAGTAAATCATATCTCAGACTTCTATTCCATGAAATTGGTGTTATTACAGTTTCTGAAAGGCATCAGTTATTGTCATGCCCATGCCACATTGACAGCTCTATGCAGTTGAAGTTGTGCCGAAATTGAAAATTCAGTGAGGAATTGCTTTCTTGGTTTTCATACATGCTTAACAATGGAAACCACCATTATTTCAAGAATCCAAAGTGGAAGTTTTTGCTCATCATCAAGATGAGATGCTTCCATGCAGATATCAAAACGGATTCTTGGGCAGTTACACCTTTTTAACCTCCACTTGCTCATATCAATCCTGCATTGCACTTTTCATGAACAAAAGGAGAATATGATCCTTTATAAAGGACAGCACCATACATGTTGTCTCTTTTATATAATCTACATATTTCTGCACTAGGCAATAGTCTCAGTAGATGGACGCATCAAACCTTGGCTCATAAAAACAAACCTGACTGCTGCATGACTGAAGGACACAACCGGCGATCCACGACCACACTTTCTTATCAACATCATAAAGAAGTCCTTTCCCCTGGTTCCATGATGTAAAGCATAGCAAATTATCCTGTCCAAAGCAATCAAACCTTTCCGCCGAGATTCTCAACAGAGATCTAAAATACTTCGGTGGCATCCGACATATCTCCACCCATACCAACTTTGCGTGATCCAATTCCCATATCCTCATGCTCTGGAGAGTGCTATAATGCCCTATCCGCCCAACCAAAAACAAACGCTTCTTTGCTCCAGCAACAAGATACCCATCCAATAAAGACCTTGGGAACTTGGCCGGAACATGTTTCCACTGACCCGTGTCCACCTCACACCTCATCAGCCCGAGCGGAGATAATGTCTCTAAATACAGATGAGAATCGCAAAATGCCATCTTCGAAGAGCACAGGTTGAAGGTGGGCATTATCTGATGGAGAGACCACTTATCAAGCTTTGAATCATAAACTTCGGTAGGCAAGGTTTTGTCACCATAGACATCGCTCAAGGCGATCACCTTGAATGATTTGTCAACCCTATCGACAACCATTATCATTTGCCTTTGTTGATTGTAATGCATGCTTGGAAGGACCCTCCAAGACTGCGTGAGGGGATTACAAACCAGAGTTTTGAATGTCAGACCATCCATTCCAGACAAACAAACAAGACCTCCCGATGATCCGATCAACCAAAATGCCCACTCTGGCAAGAATGATAATGGAATCCGATAGAGCGCCTTCAATGGTAAGCTGTAAACAGAACATTGAGGGGTTGGGGAATTCCTCCAAAATGAGAGGAAGCAAGGACCATGGGAGGGAATTCGAGAGTGCACTTTGAGGAACCCATTGTCTTGAAGAATTGAATTCCATCGCTTACAGACTGATCGCAACCTGAATATGATGAAGGGGGGCAAATGTGCGAGAATCTCATTTAACAAATCCCCCGGCAACAATGTCCATATGTGATCATCCATATGAACATCGGAATGAACAACCTTAGTGAATGTGGTGACGGTCTCCTCATCGAATCCTCGTGGCTTTGTCTTTATCACTTTCTGCCGGGATGGGCTTGTGTTTCGGACACCAAGACTGCTTAGAGGGATTGGGTAGTTCGCGTAATCATCATCGTGTGAGAAATTATTATTGCTTGATGATTGAAAACTCATCTCTGTGGCATCGTCCATCTGATTCAATAACAAAGCCAACCTCATTTTCTTCAAATTCCACACCAAAAGAAAAATTACAAAAAAATGATACATGATCCTAATGAGTATATCTAGGCACAATTGCGAATTGATTGCAAGAGAATGGATTTGGACAAAATTATTTTCTTGGAAAGCTCATATTCACTGCATTTTTTATAAATTGATTTTTTTTAAAAAAAATAAAAGTTGAATTTGATATGTGTTTAAGCCAAAAATCTCAAGACAAAGTTTGGAATTGCCATAAAATCACTTCTCCAAATATAGAAGAACAACAACTTGTTCCAAACAGAATATAAAACAAAATGCCATTGCCCATAAAAAACTAACACTTCTCAACTTTTAAGAAATATGACTTCATTGATTAATGGCAAACATGATTGAAAATCAATGTGAATCAGTGACCCTATAATTTGCACCCCAACCATCCAAATCCCACAAATCATATTCATAACAAGCACTGAAACTGATATGATTAAAAAAATAACACAATGTGATAAATAAATAAAAAAAACAATTATGGGATTTCTATTACAGACTACAAAAACAAAAACCCATATCTCAAAATCATCAAAACAAAACAAACCCCAATGCAGTTCAACTGGAGAACCAAAAAAACCCATTTTTTCATCAAATCTCATGAAACAAAGAAAGAATCAACAAACCAAAGACCCAAAAGGGTAAGCATTGAAGCAATCATTTCACAAGATACCAACAAAAAAAAATATGATGAAACCCAAAAACGAAAAAAAAAAAAAAACAAAATTTTCACATAGAATCACTGGATTCCATACAAAAAGAAAACCCCACCTTTCCACAAGGAATGATTGAAACGAAAAAAATATAATCAAAATCGAATACCTTTCGATCTTCCCAATCAGAAAAATCGAAAAAATCGAATCTTTCTTAGGATTCGCCTCTCTTTCTCTCTCTCTCACCTTGATAAAACGAAAGAGAGGCTTTTGTCGTATGTAACCAACGATCGGACGGTCATTAATCGTTTTCAATCTTGTTGTTGCTGATTAAGCGTGTAAAATTATTAAGGAGGCGTCATTTTCGATGTTTGCTTGCGGAACAGTTTTAGATTATGTGGTTTGGGCGTAACAGTTGACCAACGTGTTTGCAGCTTGAGCCAGCTCATCAAGATCGTCGGATTCGGTCGGGTCAGAAGTCAATATGGGCACGATGGGATGGCCCAACAAACTCATGTGGGCCCATGTTGGATTACAATTTACAGTTGCACACAGTTTTTATTTCAAATATTCAACTCCGCTTGCAGTACTATACGGGTCAAAAAAAAAAATATCAAAATATATATTTACTTTAATAAAATATATATTTTAATATAAAAAAATTAATTTTTTATAAATACATTCATAAAATTCATTAGAGTATATATTTTATTGTTTTATAATTATAAAAATATGTATTTCATTAGATAAGAGATATTATTTTTAAAAAATTCAAAACACTTAGAGTTTAAAAAATAGACTGGATGTAACATTATCTTTTAATTTGATTATACTTAGTCATTTTTACGGTTTCAAATGTAGTTTTGTATATATCATTAGCTCTTCCATTCACCGTATCAAGTTATATATTTTGTACAAATTTTTTTTACTTGTTTCATAAATGAAATCATTCAATTTGTTGGATTACATACTTCACCTTTTATAAAACTACATATATCTTATTAGAAAAATATATATAATTTTTGAAAATATTAAAGCATATATCATCTGCGTTTTGACGTGTAAAATAATAGATTGTGTGTAATATTAGATTTTAAGTACAATGTCCAACACCCTCCGATTAATGTGACCGAGGTGTATTAACCGTCCGTTTGTTGAGCCTTTTCAGTCACGAAATATAAAAGATGAAGACAAACATCCTATATTTTTGTTGCTTTGATTGCGCCGAATATTTTGTTCAAAAAGTAGTATTGTTGAATGAGTTGTACACATCTTTTAAAACATAACATGTACGTACGTGCTCTTTAAAATTTAAAACACTGTTTAATAATGTTTATTAATAAATAAGATGATGAGAATCCAATGTGAGAATAATTTTTTGAGCTATGTTACAATTTGATACTCAGTAATTGTTATTTGTATAGTCTCAAATACAGTTTATATTTCTCATTAACCCTCTTCACTTACTGTATTGATATATATACATCATTATAAAAAATTTACATTTTCTATAAGACCCCATTTGGTTCGTGTCATTCTGGGATGGAGTTTGATTCCATGTAAGATTACCAAGAAAGTATATAAAATTCAGTGTTTGGTTGGTGTTAATCTTGATGGTAATTGTGGACCCTCCTGGAATTAAAATCTATGCATGTGAGAAAATAGAGTGGAATCAGATTCTCACCCTTTGTGGTGGTAATCTCAAATTTCACAAGGTATCATAGATTAGATTACTATTATACCATTTACAAATTAATGAAATTACTATATACATCCCTTTTAAAATAAATAGCCACTTTTTTTTTATTGACCACCCATATAATGAGTTTATATAGTCATTTTGATTTTTTAACTAAAAATTTATGTTATAATTTTTATATGTGATGTGAAAAATCTTAACAGTATATTAGATATTAGTATATGTTTTTAAATTCAGTTTTTATTTTTATATATGATGGGTTTAGATATTATTCTAACAAGTATAATATTCAACTGATCTAGGAAGATTGCTATTATTATATGTTTAATTATATAATCGGTTATTTTATTTATTTGCATTCATTAATTATTTAGAAAAAAAATATAAAAAAATTACTCTTTTTTTATTATTGTGATATGGATAAAGAAATAATTGGGTTAGAGCCTTAGAGGGGATCAACAAATTGATTGGTCGGGATAAATATGTCCTTAAATGCGGTATATAATTTTAACAAAAATAAAAAACATGTGTGGTCTGTGTTTTAGAATGTAAAACAAACTGAATGTAATAAATTGTAGAAAGTTTTTGATATACTGCGTCTTCAGCCAGGGTTAAGCAGACGGAATATTCGCATAATTTTTCTAATCTGTCAACAAAAGTTTTATTCAGTGGGTTATTTGGATTTACATAGATGTTTTTAAAGGGTTACATTGACTTTAGGAAAAGTGAGGAGTTATATGGATTTTGAGCGGTTTCCAAGGATTTATTTAGATTTTTTTCTTTTTTTATTTAATTATGTTAGCTAGTATTGTCTGACATTATAAAAATAATTTTTATATCATTTAAAAAAATTCTTTCACCTAACACTCTCATACACATTCTAAAACACGTCACATTTCTCATATTTCAAATAATCGCATATCACACCTCAAATGATGGGATGTGATTTGGCTTGTTGATGAATCAAATATGGGCATGGTACATAGAAGGACGAGTGTAGCCCCCAATAAAAAAATAAAAATAAAAAGGACGTGCTTCATCTGGTTTTCACTCGTTAACCCCCACCATTTTTACTGTGTATTCTCTCTTCCCACCCATTTTTAATGGTGCCAACTGCGACCGCATGCCTCTTGGAGACCCCCACCGACGGCATTGGAGTTGGCGAGGGAGGATTTGAGGGAGTTCACGATGAAAAGGAGAGAGCGGAGGTCGTTGACGACATTAATGAAGTCTTGGTAGTGGGCCTTGTAGATCTCCTCGATCCCTGGGCTGGTTTAACAAGTGAATAAGTAGTGGGATAAATGATAATTATGATGATAAGTGAGTAAGAGAATAATTTATTCTTATTTGGTATAAAAAAATATTCGAGATAAACTGTAAATAATTATCTCAATTTTGAAATTAAAATGAGAATATTTTGTTCCATCTAAAGACTGAAATATCATTCATCCCCAATTTTTATCCAAAATTTAACAAATGTGAATATGAACAAAATTGATGGATTTTTTATTCTATAAAATTAAGATAATTTATCATACAACATTCCCTTACTCTTAGGCCTAGTTTGGTAAAAGGATGAATTTTTTGGATAAGTTAGCTTAATTTATAGGGATAAAAAATCATTATTTTTATTCCTATTTACATTTAGTAATGCTTTTTATTATCCTCATTTTTTATTTTCTTGTCATCAATCTTGCATTTGGATCACATATGGGATAACTTCAATTTTTTTTTAAAAATATCAAATCTACCATTTCTATTAATGGGGCATTAATATTGTTTAGTGGAGCACATTCTTTTTTTTTTTTTTCATTTATTTTCTTGGAAATGGTAGTAATAAATGTTACCCAATTTTATAAAATTGGGATAAAAAATTGGGACAAAGTCTGTTCCACCTTTTACCTAAAACAAACTATTCTATTTTTTATCTCAAAATGTTAACAATTGTCTATATTTTATCTCTATTTTTTTTATGCCATATGAGATAACAAGTGATTTAATCCAATTTTTTTCTTATTTTAACTCCTTATCCTTGTGTCAAACTAGACCTTCGAAGAGAAGGCACAGAGGAAAGGGAGGAAGCGAGTTGGGATTGCCAGAGGAGAAGGCTTTGCCGATGAAGGGGCCAAAATCGTCGCCATTGCTGATGGCACAAGCACGGGGGGCAGGAGGGATGGGATCGGGGACGTGGTGGGCGGTGGGGACGACTCGGATTATCGAAATCTGAGACTTTTTTTTTTAACATGGTTTGGTGGTGGTGGGTGAGGTGTGCTTGGAACAAAGGAAGACTTAATGGGGATGGATTTGGTCTGAGAGTGAGATAGAGTTTGGTAATGGTGAGTGCATGGAGGGAGGAGTTCGGCGGTGGTTTCGGACGGCAAGCTTTAGGGGGGACGCAGGTGAAAGGAGTGAAACTGGCAAGAAGAGAAAATTGGTTGATAAGAGAAGAGGAGAGAGAGAGAGAGAGAGAGAGAGATGAATGTGGGGGGTTAAGAAGTATTTAAAAGAAATACTTGTGGGATAAGTCAGTTAGGGTTGTAACTTGAATGGGGTTTAAGTTGAATCTAACGGATTGAATTCGATTTTTTATATGGGTTGGATTGTAAAAATTGGATTTGAGTTTCAGGTTAGCAATTTCGGGTTGAGTAAAAAATCAGGTTAGGTTCAGATTGGTATCATAGACAACTCGACCTAATTCGAACTCGTAGTAGATACCTATATGATATTCTAGATGGGCCATAGGCCATTGATATTTGATTATTTACTCTAAATTTTTAGCTTTTGATCACTATATAATTTGTTTTGGTGGACTTAGATTGTTTTAGTGAGTGATTAAAATCTATGAAATATGTGGGTTTTTTTTTGTTAAAAATTAAACTTGAAAATTGGGTTCCGTGAGTTGGTTTGGGTTACCACGGGTTGAGTTCGGGTTAGAGTCATCGGGTTAAAATTTGAGTTAGGCCGGATTAGGGTTGAACATTTTAAATTTCAGACCTCAACTTAAATCCAACCCGCTCGAGTTGTAGTCCTAAAATCAGTTGATGTGATAAGTTTTTGAGGTGGTGGGCCTAGAGCTACCAGTATGAAAGTGGTGGATGCACTCAGTGCAAATTTTTTTTGGGTGGACACTGATTTTATATTGAGGTTATGAATGGAAAAATTGTGAAAATTTATCGTTTGATTAATAGTAATCTTCAAAATAAGTGTATCATTAAATTCAAAATCAATAAAAAAATGTAAGAAAATTAGCATTCAAATTTAGGATTCTAAAATTCCATGTAATTATTATTATTATTATTATTTTACATCGTTTTGCCATAAAAAACTTACCAAAAAAATTGCATTAATTAAAAAATATTACTTTTAGTGAGGAGAAATCCTCTAAAAAAATCCCAACAACAGTTGAAAAATTCCTGTATAATGAATTTGATTGGATTGAACTCAAAAATATTGACAAGTCTAACTATTCTTCATCATCCAGATTAATAAATATAATGAATCACTCACAAGATTGTACATTATACATTTAGTTTAGTTGTCGACAAGAATACCCAATTTAGAAGTCATTAATTCTAGTCTTAACGTTAACCTACCAAAAAAAAAATGATTAAATCAGTCAAAAAAATGTTAATGCTCATTATGCCACCACAAAAACTAACAATATATAGCATGGAAAAATTGTTATTAATGGATTTGACCGGATTGAATTCAATAAAAAAATCAAATAACAAATGAAGAAATAACAACCGATTCTAAAGAGAACTTTTTGTTTCGGGGTATGTTTGCTTTAATTGATTTTTAATCCGATTTTTCATAAAATTAATTTTGTCTTGATTTTTAAAATTTAAATTAAAATCTGAAATAAAAAATTGAAATCCAAAAACATTAGTTTAACATTAATTATTTAAAAACTGATTTTAGACAAACAAAATTTGTTTGATAATTTGCTTATCTAAATATCTAAGGGGGGCATTTGGTTCGACAAAAAATAATCATTTATTTGACTTATCATTTAAAATAAATATTTATTATTTATTGGGTGTTTCTTTTAAGTGCTTGATATAAGTACTTATTGACGAATAAATATTTTTTTAATAAGTAAACAGATTGATTTTTATTTAAAAAGAATTTTACTTATTAATTTTTGAAAGACCATTTTACCTCCCATCTTTATATTTTATAAAAAGTGATAAATCAAATATCAATAAAAAAATATTCATAAAATAAACATAAATACCCTTCTATAATCACCGAATTTATTTTTCTTTTTTGAATCAAACAATTCTTTATGTAAAACAACGACACTTATATTATTTATACTTATAAATCAATATTTAAAATCAGAGCCCTTAAAAGTTTCCACCACTAATCTCCACCACTCATCTGTTCGTGGATAACATATTCTAGAGCCCCATAACAATCACACTCATCCACTCAAAACAAAACACAAGTCATGTCGTCATCATGTCTTTTAAACTTTATATCATTTCAGGACTGAAATGCTTCTTTTGACCCCTTTGTTTAGGCAGAATATATCCCATCTTCACACATGCAAATCTCTGTCCCAGGTGGGCCTCTCTTATTCAAGCTTTTCCAATAGAAGTATGAGATATTGGATAAAGAAAATTGAGACATTGATTTTCAAACAGTAAAGGAAGTTGGTGGCGTATATGATAAAAAGAGGTCTCACAGACTTCCATCATGTCTTTAAGGATCATAAAGGGGAGACGTGCTTCATATAAAAGGTCTCAAAATGATTTTTATTAAATCTATGGGCTAAATAAAGTTGTTCCCACATCAAGTAGAATACCTTTTGATTTCCATTTTTTTATACAAAAATGTGATATTGTGCTTAATTGGAGTCTTGATTATGAGTTAATTAGTGGAGTTGGGTAAAAAAAATAAGCTTCATCTTGTAAGCATGAGGACTACACAAGATCTAAGTTTTTAAAAGGAAGAATGTTTAATAACAAAATAATGGACAATTTAGGGACCTTTGAGTTGATTCTGATCAATTCTAAAAGTGATAGAATGATAAATCGATGCGTTTAATATGTTATTACAAATGTACTTTTCAATTAAAAAATTGCTTTTAAAAGATGCCCATTTTTTTTCTTTAAATAATGTTTTTCTCATCACACGTACAAGTTTTTTTTTGTAAAGCAAACTATTTGATAAAGTTTTTTTATTTCAATTTTCATTTACAGAAACAGTTAGTACATGAATAAATGGATAATACATGTCCATCAAAAAATTAAAAAACTTCGTCAACCAAAAAACACTAAAAAAAAATATCAACAATGCCACTTGATAAACAGGTCATGCATTCAAACACACATGGTTGAAATTTCTATAAGGAAATTACTAATATGAAAATTTTTCCATTTTTTGTGTTTTATGAAGAAAAATCCTCAAAAACTAGTAATAATCACATTCCAAAATAATCCAAACTTTTAATTTGTGATAAATATAAAATATACAACTTTTAACTCCAAAAACTATCATTGGAAAATGACCCACCACATAACAAGGACATGAGGATGCTTGTATGAATAACATTGATATCTTCCATTTTAAAAAAAGATTGTAAAATTAATGCGACTGATACGCGTGATAAATTAAATAATTGGGTCCCCTCCCCCACCATATAAAGAACATCCGAAACTATCAACCCCGTCCATCCGATCGACGGATTTTCAATCATCAATCAATCGGACGGCTAAAAACGCACGATCACTAGAGAAAGAGACAGAACGGACGGTCCACGTCTCCTCAAAAGTGTGCCGTTGGAGGTCAGCTTTAAAAAATTACGCTGCACATCCTTTTCATGCGCCGTATTCCGCGAACGTTCTAGTTACCCTCCATATCTTCGACTCACTTTATTTCTCTCCAATTCTAGGGTTTGATTTATCAATCCTTTTGTTAGAGGGTGTGGACATTAAAATAGAGGGTTCAAACTTTAAACAGAGACACTTATTATGATTGGATTGGGTTTGAGACAAGTCTGGATCTAGTCAGGTTTAGATACCATTAATATTATCAGTATCGAACTATACAATCTGTTAATTGAACTACACAGTTTATGAATTGAACTTTACAACCAATTGTTCGATATATGTGTCACTCTCTATGCAGTTTGATTCATATGTTGTATAATTTGATTAATAAGCTGTGTATTTCGATACCGATGGAACTAGGCTTGACTGAATCCAACCTTGTTTGGGACACAGTTATGTGATTTGGATTGGGTTTGAGTTTAACAATTCAATTTGGTTATATTTTAGCTTTACGTCATCTTAATATTTATATAACATAATTTTGGTATATTTTTTTTTTGGTGTAATGAATGAGATTTTAAGGATGAATTGTTGTAAATTTAGAAGATAAACAAACTATCTATTAGGACATATCTTATGCACGTAGTCAGTGATTCTAATTTTGATGTCATTTTAAAGTAATTGTATCATTCATTATTCAAATATAATGTCATAGACTAAGAGGAGATGCATCTTTCACATATTCTTAAACACAAACAACTTGTCATTTATAAAATTCATGAACCATAACCATTTTTCTACATGAATCATAACTTGTTATTTATAAAACACAAAGTCAAGTGGGCGATTTGGTGAACACGGAACAAGACGATCTTTAAAGGATCACGGGTCTATGCGGAGAATACGTGGGAGTTGGTGTTATTCTCAATCACTGCATGGGGCTAGGGCATAATAGAGGCCAGGGGAATTTCAATTGACAGAGGTCGATTGGACATCACCTTGTAGTATCATAGAGTTGGAGCGTGGGGGGTCTCTTGGGATAGTTGGTAGAAACCACGTCTACTGCATGAATGCCCATCCCCTCCCATCGCGCCTCCATCTCTATGACTCGTTTCTTCTTCTTCTTTTTTTGTGTATTTTCTTCTGTCTCAACCACTCATTCAAACTTGTAACTCACTTTTTAAATTGAAAGTGATGATAACAAGATTTATTTTTTTTCAATTTTTTTTTCACTATTTTCAATTAAAATAGTAAAACTAATCAAGCAACACGATATGGTTTATAACTTTATTATGTATAGATATATTGATCTCATTTTAAGTTCAGATTTAAGATCAGTTTAAGAACATGTTTATTTTAATAAAATTCAAAACTCACTTTCGTTGCAACTAAAAAAAGCTTAATTTTTGTATAAATAGCTAAAACAAAATTTTTTAATTGCCCATTCTTTATCAAAACCAGTGGAAGACACATTTAATTTTTATAATTTCTATAAAAGCAAAAACTCGATTAGACGTGTTTTCAAATATAACCCATTAGTGAGGCTTGGTTCGGACTGTTTTGGGGTTTGGACAAAAGCGTTTAATCCGATCGAACCGCCCTAAATGTTCTGATCAACTGTCGGAACCGCATTCATTATATTCACAGCGAGTGACCCTACTCGACCCTAAAATAGAAACTTTTTTGAAAAAACACGATCATCATTTCCATGTCTGCTCTTCTTCCAAAAAAATAAAAAAATAAAACATCTCTTCTAAAGAGGGAAAAACAAATCCCACCAAATTCAATAAAAATCGATTAAAAAAACCCAACACAAACACAAAAGCAGATCCACAAAAGGATTCAATGCCCAAACCCTAATCTCTTCTTCTCCCCTGCCGAAACCGTGAAACCCATCTCAAAAAGATCCGATTTTGATCGGCGCGGACCTTTGGGTCCGGTCCGAAGATGGGTGGGGTGACGTCTTCGATGGCGGCGAAGTTTGCCTTCTTCCCGCCGGACCCGCCGTCGTATACGTTGGTGGAGGGGGCGGCGTCGGCGGCGCCGGCGGTGAAGTCGTTGGGGCTGTCGGGGGTGCCGGGGAGGGAGAACGTGGAGGTGATGAGGGTGCCGACGAAGAGGGGGACGGAGATCGTCGCGGTGTACGTGAGGAACCCCTCGGCGAAGCTCACCATGCTTTACTCGCATGGAAACGCTGCTGATCTCGGGCAGATGTACGAGTTGTTCTTGGAGCTCAGCGTGCACTTGCATGTCAATTTGATGGGGTGAGATTGGGTTTGGAACCATTTGGATTTATTTGTTGTGGTTTTTTTTTTTTTTGGATTGATGGGTTTGTTAAAAATGTGATCTTTTTTTTTTTTTTGGGTTTGGTGGATTGAAAGGTGTTTTTTTTTTTGGGTGGTGGGCGGGTGTTAGTTTTTATTATGTTGATTGGATTTTTGTGAGGTTTTGGTTTTTTATTGTTTGAGGTAACTTTGGATTGTTCTGAAAATTTTGATTAGTGGTGGTGATCTTGGATGATGAATATTTTGATATCATATTTGATTTAGTTGGATGGAAATATAGTTAGTTTTATTTATTTATTTATTTTTATCTGGTTTGTTTGTTTAGGTGTTTGTGTTACTGGTTTGGTTGTTTGAGGTAGTGTTTGATTTTGTTTGAAAGTTGTGTGATTGAATTATGAATCAATGTCATTATGTAAATATGCTTTTGCATTAGTTTGATTTGAATTTAGCATTTTAGTAGGTAATGCTGTGCCACTGTCTTACTGACGCTGCAAGACACGATTGGATTATATGGTTTAGGTCATTTTTTTCGGATGTTTATAGGCTATTATGTTGTTTGAAGGGGTTTTAGCTTCTGTTGATGAGTTTTTTACTTGGAAATTGGCGTCTTGGATGCCTGAATTTGAAATTAAATTTTTCTTTTTGCTCCCAAAGTAGTTATTAGCGAATAACACCTTTATGAAAATGTCATTGTGTTCTTTTCAGATTTAATACACTTTTGGTAAATTTTTGCTTCATTTATTTATGAAGATAAGTATGGAAATGTTGTCGCGCCAATGAATTAATGAATTTTTGTAAAGTTAATATATTTATCTATATACTCTGCTTGAACACTGCTCTTTCATTTAACGTGAAAATCCTCTGATTGTGACTCCAAGCCTTGATCAGTGTTTGATGGTCACTAGTGAGGTGCTCATGTGAGGTTTGACACTTCATTTTGCAGAGCTAATACAACTAAATGATAAATGCTTTCACAGCTGATGAGCTGAACTATGTAAATTTTTTAAAGTTTTGTCAGAAAAAAAAAGACAACCAAATAAGACATGTAGAAATGCATTGGGGGGGGGGGGGGGGGGGTGGGGGATGATCTCATGCACTTCCATATTTAGTTACAAAAACATTGCAGCTTCTTACATATCCACATGGCATGTAATTTGTCCAAAGGGATTTTCATATCGTGGTATGTACATTTTACATTGAACTGTTCAATGAATATATCCTTCTAAGTTCTAATAATGCTAATATGCCATATTATAAGATCATGTAGTTTGGTCTCTTGATCATTATATCAAGATTCTGAAACAAACTTTTCTCCAATTCTTGAATGTATTTCTTACCTGGGCAGCTTCCAAAGCTCCGCTTCTTTAAGATGGGATATAGTCAGTGACCCTAGTTGATGCAAAAAACATTACTTCATAAAATTTACGTTGCTGTTGTGGATACACTTCTAATTTTTGAAGAAATGTCCATATTTATGTATTATTGCAGAATCTATTGCATGCCTACATAACATTGGAGTTGTGAACTGGATTTCTATAAAAAAAACTGCTTAAAATCATTGTCTTCAAGACTTGTTAATGTGCTTGAAATCTCTATCTTAAAGAGCACCAATAAATGTGAACTTGATTCCCCTGGAATTTGCTGTTTTGGACGACGGAGAGTGTTGCTCAGAGAACCATTTTTTTATAGCATCTTTGCTCTGCCACTGAATGGAAGACATCTAATGGTTTTATTGACAAGGATAATTGAGGTAATGTCAGTTTATGGCCTCTGTCTGTGTTGTGTGATCATGATATTTGATGGTGCCTCTGGCAAAATTTATTGGAACAGAGATTTTCTTTAGATTTTAAAGAATTATTTACCAAAAATTTTCGTTGAGAACAAGGAATGAATTTTTGGAAGGAATTTTCTTTCAAGTCCATTTATGTGATCATGAAACATATTTCTCTTTCCATTAACTGTCAAATGTTTGATAAATAGTATTTCTCGCTTTAAATATTTACCTTTACAGGTATGACTATTCCGGGTATGGACGATCATCCGGAAAGGTCAGCAATATTTTGCAGTAATCTGTCTCATTCTTTAAGAAAGTAGTATTGGTTTTGTTTTCTTCCCACATATAATAGATGTTCTTTGTATGTACTGCTTTTTTACTGACAGCCAAGTGAGCAAAATACTTATGCCGATATCGAGGCAGCTTATAGATGCCTTGAAGAGACCTATGGAGTACATCAGGAGGATGTTATCTTATATGGCCAGTCAGTTGGTAGTGGCCCTACTCTTGATTTGGCAACCCGTCTGCCTCGATTGCGAGCCGTTGTTCTACACAGCCCCATTTTGTCTGGTTTGCGTGTCATGTATCCAGTGAAGCACACATACTGGTTCGACATATACAAGGTTCTTATAACGTTGTGTTATGTTAAAAATAGCTGTATGGTTTTACTTATAGAGAGCAATATCAATAATTGCTTGGGTGTTTCTCCATGCAGAACATTGATAAAATCCCACTGGTCAACTGTCCTGTTCTCATAATTCATGTAAGTATATATTGTCTAATGCTTCTTTCAGTCCTTATCACTCTGTACACTCGAAAATCTTTGTATTACATCTAAAATCTTTCTTCTTCTTTATTTTGAAAAAGGTCTTTCTAGAACATGTGCCATTCCTCTTCATTCAACCCAAACCACAGATATAGTTACAAAACTGGAGATATAATGGTCACATATGTGACTCTGCATCATGCTTCATTTTAAAAGTGATAATGTCAGGGGAAGTCTATACTATTTAAAGGTCATCATTAAAGGTCAATGATATTTTATACCTGAATTTTATATTAGCATTACCTAGTCATTTAATAATGGCCAAGATTGTCGCAGAAATGTTTGTTCACTTTGTTCAAGAAAGGCATGTTGAAGTTCTCTTCCAAAATGGGCTTTGGAAAAGGCATTTTTACCTCCATCAAGGTTTATTAGGAACGACAACCTATGAGCTAGAGAAATTTTTTCTTTGTTATACATAAATTTGTCATCAGAACACCTGTTTGTGGATGTGTTCATGCAATAATTTTTGCATAAACTCCTGTTTATGCTATGGGTATAAATAGCTGGACCATTTTTTTTTTGTTCGTAGGGAACAGCTGATGAAGTAGTGGATTGCTCCCATGGGAAACGTCTCTGGGAACTCTGTAAACAGAAATACGAGCCACTATGGCTTGAAAAAGGGAACCACTGTAATTTAGAGCTCTTCCCTGATTATATTAAGCATCTAAAAAAGTTCATATCAGCTGTAGAGAAGATACAGATCACCAATGGGTCTTCCGATAACAAAGAACTCTCACAGTCCTCTCGTAGGAGTTCTGAACGCTTGGATTTGCCTAGGCCAAGCACGGACCAGAGGGAGAAGCCTAGGACAAGCATGGACCAGCGAGAGAAGCCTAGGCCAAGCACGGACCAGCAAGAGAAGCCTAGGCCAAGCACTGACCAGCGAGAGAAGGCGAGAACTAGCACAGATCGTAAAGAGAATGCGAGAAGTAGCACAGATCGTAAAGAGAAGGCGAGAACCAGCACCGATAAGAGAGATAAATCAAGGAAGAGTGTTGATCGCACGGAAAAGGCGAGGAACAGCACAGACCAACAAGAGAAACCAAGGAAGAGCATCGACCGGTCTGATTAAAATCTGATTTTTTATTTTTCTTGTGAAATATGATGTCTATATATAAATGTATTTTTTCTTGACTATTGGAGTTGGGTGATGGCAGCTTTGGGGACATGATTAGATCGGTTGGATTATGCAATATCGACTGTTTCAAGCCCGCAGCTTCCAATACCTGAAGAAACAAAAGGTCAGTGTTTGAGTTGGGTTTTGTAATTTTTGATCTTTTCATTATCGATTGGTCTGTGTTGCCTGTGTTGTTGAGAAATATGAGGGAATTCATGTCTACTAATGCACATATACCAAAATCCCAATTTTTTTTTTGGTGGTTTCAATCAATAAATTCAAGTTTTCTCTGTGTAGATCTCACATTATGGTGGTAACTTATTTTTCCATATGTTTTGATATCTTCTACATTTGTTCGAAGCAACAGTGCATGGATTACCAAGTTGATTGTTGTATAGGAGAGAGAGCATGTTTTTGATATTATTTTTTTTGCTTGTGTTGGGGGGTTTTACATGTTCATCAACAAATCTGGAAGAATCAAACGTTCAAAACTGTGTTTCAAATCTTCTCGAAACCAGTTTTTCATTTATTTATGTGAATGTTTCATTGTTGTTTCAAATAGAAGTGAATTATTATTTATGCAGCTACCATAGTTAGAAAATCTCTCATTTCTTGAGCTGGTAGATGATGAAATAGCAGAGGTCTATTGACTGGCCTGACTGTTGAGTGGACTCTATGGTGGTGTTTATTGGTCCTAACAAGATTTATATACCTTGTTAAGAAAATATTTCCACAGATAGCATATAGCTTACTTTCATATTAATTCATTTTCATGGCTTTATTTTTTTTTATTTGGTCATTCCTCTTTATGTAAATTATAGGCTATGGAACAGGGACAAACGCACGACATGGTATGGACACGGTGACACAATAAATCTTGAAAACTAGGACATTGACAATGAGTTATTGAGAGGTACATAAACCTCTGTAGCTGGGTGAATCCAACATGATTGTCATGACATACAAGTCTCCAACTCCTCTATATTTCTTTGATCACTTCCGCAGCAGACTCCAACCATTGCAGATAAATTTTCACTCTTGACTTTTAATAAATCTCAAGAAGCATTTGTTCATATATAGATATGATCTAAGACATGAATAATGGAATAGAAATGGGTTCTCCTGCAATCATCCCAATTTAATATTATAAAAGTACAAATCTGAACATATAATCATTGTGTTTTTAAGGTAAGCAAACATCTAAAGAAGAATTACTTATGTTGTTGCATGCATCTATATTGGTACTTTCTAATGTATCAATTTGAATTATGCCTGGAAACTTGGTGGATATCCGAGTGCAAGAACAAAAGCTTATGTTATGACATTAATATTTGCATGGACAATGAATTACTACGAAGTACAAAATCCTCTAATGCTGCATAAATCCAGCATGATTGTCATGACATACATGTATCCAGCTATTATAGATAAACATTCACTCTGCTTTTCATTATCGATTGGTCCGTGTTGCCTGTGTTGTTGAGAAATATGAGGGAATTAATTTGTCTACCGATGCACATATACCAAAATCCCAAAATTTTTTTGGTGGTTTCAATCAATAAATTCATGTTTTATCTGTGTAGGTCCCCCCATTATGGTGGTAATTTATTTTTCCATATGTTTTGATATCTTCTACATTTGATCATAGCAACAGTGCATGGATTACCACGTTGATTGTTGTATAGGAGAGAGCATGTTTTCGATAATTTTCTTTTGGTTGTGTTGGGGGTTTTACATGTTCATCAAAAAATCTGGAAGAATTCAAAATCTGTGTTCCAAATCTTCTGTGGACTATGAGGAAACCAGTTTTTCATTTTAAATATCAAGGAATGTTGAATTTAATGACTTGTATGGGTTGAGATTGATTTATCTGAATGTTTTATTGCTGTTTCAAGAAGTGACATTATTTATGCAATTACCATAGTTGGCAAATCTCATTTCTTGAGCTGGTAAATGCTGAGGTTGTATAGACCTTGTTAAGAAAATATTTCCAAAGGTAACATGTAGCTTACCTCCACTCATTTTCATGGCTTTATTTTTTTTTTCTTTCGTCATTCCTCTATATATATATAAATTATAGGCTATGGAACAGGGATACATGCACGACATGGTACGGACACGGTGACACTGTAAATCTCGAAAAACTAGGAAATAAAGCTCTAAAGCTGTGTGAATCCATGACATACAGATTTCCAGCTCCTATGTATTCTTTGATCACTTCCACGGCAAACTTCAACCATTGCAGATAAATTTTCACTTTGGCTCCAAAAAATCTCAAGAAGCCTTTGTTCATATACTGATATGATAAGAGACATGAATAATGGAATAGCAATGGGGTGTGCCAGAATCTGAACATACAATGTGTGTTTTAAGTAAAGCAACACCAAAAGAAGATTTTCTTATGTTGCTGCATGCATCTATATCATTACTTTCTAATGTTTCATTTTGAATTATGTCAGGAAATATACGAGTTCATTAAAAAAAGCTTATGTTTTGGATATTGATATTTGCATGGGCAATGAATTTACTGAGTAGTACAAAATCCTCTAAAGCTGCATAAATCCAGCATGATTGTCATAGCATACAGATATGATAAACTTTCATTCAGGCTTTACCATAAAATCCCTGTATTTATTTGATCACTTCCACAACAAACTCCAACTAGTGCAGATAAACTCACTCTAGCTTTAAGAAACTCAAGAAGCATTTGTTCATAGAGCTTCCACTGAGTGTGTACATACAGATAAAACAGAGACATGAATAACATACTACAAAAGGGGTCTCAAGCAATCAGCCCAATATAATATTACAACAGTACTACAAATGTGAACTAACAATCAAAACCCAAACTTTATTTTGGAGTACAAACCACACGGTGTCCTCAAATTTAACATAAAAAACACACTTGAATTAATACAACACAATAAATAAGCATGGACTTCAAACCTTTTATTTTGGATCAAGCAAAGCAACTTTATAACCAAGTTCACCGCTTAAGCTGTCCCTGCACATGCAGATCCATAAGCCCCCATTCCAGGATAGATAATTATAATATTGATAGATAATTATATTGATTATGTTTTTATTTACTTGTTAAAAGATTTTGTTCTTTGTTTGACCAATAATAAATTTTTAAAAAATTAATAAATAAGTTATAAAAAAATGAATAAGATATAGATAAAGAATTATAACATGTGAAAATATGATTTAACATGTAGATTATCTCATGTCAATTGAATAACTCAATGAAATAACACAATCCTAAAAGAGATCTGAAAAATTAGTATCCTTTTATTCAACTCTATTTTGTAGGAATTATACCCATATATTACATAAAGTTAACAGTTTTTTGTTATATGAGCTATAGTTATTTTTATTTAAAAAAAAAAATAAAAAAAAAAAAAAATGGAAAAGAAACAATGATAAAGGAAAAGTAATAGTCTCCAATTATGAAAAATGTTGCAATTAAATGCTTCACTAAATCAGAAGACATCAAAGAAAGTAAAATTCAGGAAATTAAAGAGAATGAGGCATACCTTATGAAACCTTTCAGTTTTCCATCTTCCATCTATTTTGACGGCATGCTTGACGACGGGGATGTGGCTGATCTTTTGGCGATCGACTGCTTGTTCCCCTCGCATCCTCTCCAATAGCTCCTCTGCCATCTCTTGTAAGTAGAGCTCTTGGAGGGTGGTGAGACGTTCGATGCCTTGCGGCACCGTCTTCAGCTCCTTGCACATCATCAGATTAAACTCTTTGAGGCTCTGCATCGCCCCTTCCTCGATCGTTATCTGTTTGAGATGGCTCAGTTCAACCAACCATAGTTCTTTGAGGGATGGGAAACCATCCGCTTGGATGCACAACTCTTCGCCGTCATATGCATTCTTGAGCGTAATCACCACCAGGTTGGGCAATGATTTGAGGGAAAGGAGTGGGTCTTCCTTCAGTCCAGATAATTTTAACCGCAAAATTTTGAGATTAATGAGGGAGTTGAACCAGCGAGGCAACGTCCCCTGCAAACGCCCTCCCAAAGAGAGTGTTTGAAGAAGGGGCGGTGGTGGATCTAGTGTTTCCAATACTAGTGGTGCTTTACCTGTATCCGTTGCTTGAAT
Organism: Acorus gramineus; assembly: GCA_030737835.1. Classification (NCBI taxonomy): domain Eukaryota; kingdom Viridiplantae; phylum Streptophyta; class Magnoliopsida; order Acorales; family Acoraceae; genus Acorus; species Acorus gramineus. The sequence goes on from CM060850.1 coordinate 7,350,521, forward strand.
TCGTAAGGTGTGAAGGAATTTCATCTTTTTAATAGAAGCACACAACTTTGTTCCTTGAGACTCCCTCACATCCACAATTGCAAATGATCTGAGCTGTGTAAGGTCCCCGACCTGTCGCACAACCTCATTGCTTGATGAAATGCCTTGTAGAGTCTGCAATTCCTTTGAAACCCATACATGTTTCGGTTTTGTTTTCACAATCCAGAGACCATCTTGAAAACTATTTTGAAGAAACACGTGTCGTAGATTCGGTAGCTTGGTAACCCCATTTGGTATCTTCTCCACATTACTGTAGACAAGGTTCAACGTTTGTAAGTTCTGAAGCCTCTTTAAACGTTTAGGAAGCATCTTCACTTTTGTGTTCCTCAAACCCAGAAACCTCAAATTAAACAAATCACCCAATTCATCAGGTATACTATCAATTAGTGCATCTTGTAAATCCAACACCCTCAACAATTTGAATCCCAATGATGTTTTTATATTAAAAACATTGGTCGCAAACACCAATAAAGAACGAAGACGAGACATTTTACCCAATTCTTCTTGAATGGTATCGTTTACTTCGGCAACTGAAATACGGCGAACACCAGTTGTTGGTTGTTCTTCAAGTGTCATGCAAAATTTTTGCTTCTTTGATATCGATATTGCTACCTCTCTTACTATATCATGCATTTTACACAGTTTCAGTCTTCCCCACACATTTCTTTTGTCATCGAAAAGCATATTTCTGAGAATGAGTTGATTAAGATATTGCTCTGCAATTTCCTCCATTGTCATCCCGTCTCTTTCTTCTATGAACCCTTCTGCGACCCATAACCTAATAATCCTCTTTCTCTTGATGCGATAATCCTCGGGAAAAGCACTACAATATAAGAAACAATTCTTCAGGTAGTGTGGCAGATCGTGAAAGCTAAGCATCAATATATTTGACATTTTTTCTAACTGTGGACTGTTAGTGAGCATCCAATTGAGGCTTTTCAAAGTATCATTCCACTCCATAGCTGAACGTTTTGTACGTAGGAGACCACCTAGTGTCACAATTGCGAGAGGCAATCCATCACACTTGTTAATAGTTTCTTTTGCTAGATCCTCCAACTCCGTAGGACAAATACCACCTCGATCACCTCTGAATGCTATACTACAAAAGAGTTTCCTTGCCTCATCATCTTGTAGAGGTTTTAGATTGAAAACACGATCTGAAGAAGATGCCAGTGAAGTGGCTATTTCACTATTTCTAGTTGTAAACATGATTCTTCTTTTACTTGTATTAAACACATCCTTAATTTCAGACCACAAACTCACATCCCATACATCATCAAGGACAATAAGGTACCTTTGATCTACCAAACACCCATGAAGATTCTCAGCTAGCTCCTTTGTGTTCATCCCATCAGTGCCTTGTGGTATCATCTCCTTCTTCTCATGAAAGAGCTCTTTTATTATACTTCTTAATATATCGTTCTTGTTGTATGATTTGGAGACTGTGACCCATGCACGCCATTGGAAGTGTTGAACAATTTGTTCGCTCTTGTAAACTTTCGCCACGAGCGTTGTCTTGCCCACCCCACCCATTCCACAAACAGATATTTCCATGTGTTTTGCCCTATCATCTTTCAGCCAGTTGATCAATTGTTCTCTGTTTCTCTTCAGCCCAACAATATCATCATCTTCTTTATGGAATGGAGAAATATCTATTGATCTTTCTATCACATCTTTGGAGCTTGACCCTTCCTCAAGTCCCTTGATGTCATATCGAATTCTTCTCTCCGATATTCCTTTTATTCTGATTTTGATATTTTGCAGTTGCATGGCAATACCTATTAGACAAATTAATGTGATTAAACAATAAGCTGAACTTGTTATATATAGATTCTCATCAGAAGTATAGTACTTAATATAAGGGACAGTCAATACCATGCCTAGCCTTGAAGTTCCTTGATACTTGTAGAGGTTTTGCGACAGATTTCCAGAAACCAAAACTCTTCTGCTCACCCACAGAATAAGTGAAATCATCAATTATATCTTCAATATAGTACGCTATTTCCCTCACTTGCGCCACCCAAACTGCGGTCCGTTCATCACCAGCCATTGTTATATCGGCATGTCTGATGAAGGCTTGTATCATCTCCATCTCACTCTTTATCTCTTCCATATCGCTACGCAATGCTAACAAGAGTGATGCTTCCTCTTTAGAGAACAACAAGAGTGATTTGCTAAATTCCGTCACCAATGCTGAACCAAGCTTGAGGATCACCAAACCCACAATCGCCTCTGCCATGTTTGTCTGTGGAAACTGATCTGCCATTGTAAGATTTTAAGTGGCTGGGTTACTTGACTATATGTCATTCCATATACTTGGAAAATCTTGCATTTTGATATAACCTTAAAATATGATAACTCTACGGATAAAAACATAGTGAGTATTGGGTGATTATGCTTTTACATGAAATTTAAAAGTTACAAACGTGTTTTTGAACGTCGTCCAAAATATATTTTGAATGAGTAATTTGAAAGTTAGATTCAGCTCTGCTATGAATGCCATTGATTTTCCATATACTTGGAAAATCTTGCATTTTGATATAACCTTAAAATATGATAACTCTACGGATAAAAACATTGTGAGTATTTCTTTTACCAGAGGCAATCCGTCACACTTGTTAATAATTTCTTTTACCAGACACTCCAACTCCGTAGGACAAATATCACCTCGATCACCTCTGAAGGCTATACTACAAAAGAGTTTCCTTGCCTCATCATCTTGTAGAGGTTTTAGATTGAAAACACGATCTGAAGAAGATGCCAGTGAAGTGGCTATTTCACTATTTCTAGTTGTAAACATGATTCTTCTTTTACTTGTATTAAACACATCCTTAATTTCAGACCACAAACTCACATCCCATACATCATCAAGGACAATAAGGTACCTTTGATCTACCAAACACCCATGAAGATTCTCAGCTAGCTCCATTGTGTTCATCCCATCAGTGCCTTGTGGTATCATCTCCTTCTTCTCATGAAAGAGCTCTTTTATTATACTTCTTAATATATCGTTCTTGTTGTATGATTTGGAGACTGTGACCCATGCACGCCATTGGAAGTGTTGAACAATTTGTTCGCTCTTGTAAACTTTCGCCACAAGCGTTGTCTAAAAGTTACAAACGTGTTTTTGAACGTCATCCAAAATATATTTTGAATGAGTAATTCGAAAGTTAGGTTCAGCTTTTGCTATGAATGTCATTGATTTCTAATCAATTTTTCAAAAAGCAAGAAAAAAGTATGACAATCAAGTCTTAAAATAAAAAAAATGTTTTATTAGAGTTAAACGGTGTTCCAAACACATCCTAAGTAATCTATTGAAAGTTTACAAAGTCCACATATTTCTTAATTTCAAATTCATCGCTGAATGAAAATGTTTGGTATTAAAATTTAAAAGATAAAAGTGGGGTTATTGATGCACTAATTAGTTTTCTTTTACTATATATGTGTAAGGTATATACTTTATATATACATGTAATTGTTTTTTAACAAGGTCTGTATTTTCATCGTCTAACGGTATATATACTTCATTGGATTCCTAAAGATATATATGGGCCCAGTGGCAGAGCCACATGTGATCGAGTGGTAGATTGTGTTGTGTGGTGGTCCGTGGACTATCAACAAAATTTTAATCAGTTAATAGTTATGACAACATAATTTTGGATTGTTGATTAAATTACTTAATATATTTATATTTATTAGAGTATTATATTATTATTTTATTTTTAGTTTTTTTAAGTTTTTTCTTGATCCGTGGATAAACATTTGGTTATGAAATAGTATATAAAATAAAGAAAAATTAAATAAATTTTTTTTTTTTGCATTGATTTATATATGCATATATCTATTTAATTAAATTTTCATTTTTGGGGAAAAGATGATGCCAGATAAGGCATTTTTGTTTTTTGAATTTTAGAGACGGGTGTTATAAGGCATTTCATAGTGAATGGTTAGATAGGTAACCGAGGTTAAGTTAAATAGATTAACAGTGACAAACAGAATGGCATGCACAATGATCAAATTTTTTAGGGTATACATTCAATTACCTTTTTAAGCAGGATATAACGCCAAATAGATGTTTTTTTAGGGGTATACATGAAAATTTTCCTAGGGGTATAAGTGACTTTTCATAGAGAATGGTTAAATAGATAACCATGGTTAGATCAAAAAAATTAATGGTGACAGACGAAGGGCATATATGCAAAACCATCAAATTTTGAGGGGTATACTTGCAATTATCTTTTTAAGCAGGATATAACATCAAATAGATGTTTTTTCAGAGGTATAAATACAAATGTCCCTAAATAAAATGGTATAAATCAAAATCAAGTGGATTTTAAAATCAATCTTTAATTTAAGGATAACAACACTATATTCTAACCCCCCGTATGGCGTGGAACATAAGGCAAGAATAATGAAGAATAGATGAAAATAGCTAAAAAAAGTTGTTTGTTTTGATAGAATAAACCCGATAGTTATGTCTGGATAAGCTAGGATAAGGCCTGATAACTATTATAAGGAAATGGTGGAATTGCTTATCAAGGCTTACTATGCCAATGGATAAAAATACCATTTTCTGTCATTTTAAAAAATTTATCTCACCTAACAGACTCACACAGATTCCAAAAACTGTCACATCTATCAAATCAATCATATATCTCTCACACTATTCCCAGGGGTATAATTGTCATTTAAAAAATCATAAACTCTTATTCATCCCTTATCAACCATTTATCATCACTTTATCCAAGGTGAACCAAACAACAAAAAATCATTTTTACGTTTCCCAATGAGAATAACAAAAAAGACAACCAAACAAAAAGTTACTTATTCAGCCTGGATTGTTATTTATCCCAGTATAGCTATCATGAGCGAATAACCTAATGGCACACCCCATACGAGAGTAACAACATAGATATTTCACCAAATGGTATTAAATTACAACTAAAATAAATTATATCAATCTGACACTGTTGTTAAAAGTTGTATCAGAAAAAATATAATAGTTTTAAAAAAACTATAATAATTGCAGCTCAAATATAAAAAGTAATTAAATAAATTTATATGATTTCCCACCAAAATATGGTAATTAGTACTTCCCCTTCCAAAAAGGGGACATGTTTATTACAAGATTATTTGGACGCCGTCGTTGTTAAGCTGATACACACAGTTGTTGTTGCAGTATTATTTGGTATATATATCATTTTCTTAAGAAAAAAATTCATACGAATGGGCGTACCGGGAGCATTTTCATAATTTCATTGGGGACATTTTTTAGATAGACCCCCAGTTCTATAAATTTTACAAAACAACCCCTAGATGTGTTATAAACAAATCCCTAATATTTATAATTAGGTCCCTGATAAAACGGTTAATTTTCTTTTTCCTGGGCTTTTTGCAGATCCACTCCCAGGTTTTACCAATTTCACAACTAGACCCTATCTGCGTTACAAACATGTCCCTAATTCAGATTTCAAGATTTATAAGCAGGACTTTAAATTTCATTCAATGATTTTTCAGATAATTAAGATATCCATAAAATTATAAAATACAAATATTTTAGTCACATTAATAAATAAAAAAATTACATATGGAATCAGACTCATTTGATCCCATAAGATTATTGATGGATCTCTAGCTTTTAAATTTAAAATTTGTTATGTTTCTTTTTTTTTATATTGATTTTGGATCTATATGTATCACTTTTTATTTAGATGTGAAAATAAGTATTTTTTTAGTTTTTTCAGAGCAATGTGTTTTTTATTGATTAGATTATTTTTAGGGGGTTCGGTAATCGATTCTTTTAATAGGTTTATGGTCGAAAATTGAATTATGTGGTTGGCTGTGCATACTCTCATCGAAGATATGGTGGATTTTTTTGTGGTCTTAGTTTTGGTTGGTACAAATGATTGAGTCTAAAACTTTTCAAAAATTAATATCTCTAAAAGAAAAAGAATAATGATTTTTTTTTGTTTTATTTTTAATATAACTTTGAGTGGATCTTCAATTAATTTTAGGTACAGTCCCAAATATAACAAAAAATGCAGTTATCACATGTTTTAATTTTTTAAAATAGTAAACATTGCACCATTTCGAATTTAATGTACTTATTTTTAGTAAATGTTAAAAAAAATTAACAAAGTATATATCTCAACTATATATATATATATATATATATATATATATATATATATATATATATATATATATATATATATATATATATATATACATTGTTAGATGACTATTAAGTGACTAAAAAGGTATATGAGGATGTATTTCGAGTTGTAAAAAGAAAAGTTACATGAAAAATAAATATATGTTGAAATACAATAATACATTTTTTTTTCAAAAATATAAAATATACATAATAAAACCCCAATTATCAAAAATTGTTTTTTTTTTAAAAAGAATTGCTTATCATAATATGGAATCTCGTTTATCTTCCATTTATGATATAAAGTAGTTCAATTCATACTGAGTATAGATTACATACGGGTGCGCGTACATCCAACTAGTTTTATTTTATTTGTAAAGGTATGTATTTTAATGAATAGTTATATACCTTTAAAACATAAAAAAGAATTACAAAAGTGGGTTGTCCATAACATTTCTATTTTATTTTTTTGAGTGGAGGCGGGTACATGTACAACTTGGATGGGTTGGATCAGATTAAAACTCAACTCGAACTCAATTCAAAATTAAAAGAAACCAACTCAAATCCAACTCATTCTCAAACCCGAGAAGCCCAACCCAAAGCCATCCTATCGGGTTTGGTTTAATTTTGGGTTGAGTTCGGGTTTGATTTAGGTTCGGATTTGATTTGAGTTGAGTTAAGCTCAAGTTGAGTTCAAGTTTAATTTCTAAAATATGTCATTTTGGATAATTAAAACTTTATAAAAGTCAACGCTCCACAAAAAAAGAGAGATGAAATTAAAGAATATTTTATTTATAAATATAGAGATGAAACCATAGAAGTAATAGATTATAGATAAAAATAAATTGAACAATTCAAATTTTATCTTATAATAAATTTAAAAATTAAAATAAGATTTAGAATATTTAAATTTATCACTCTCGACTTCGCTTCGGATTTCTGAACCTTAAACTCAAATCCAACCTGAATTAGATTCAAGTTGTTGGGGTTCAGATTCAAATTAAAATCAATCAGTAAAACCCTAATTCTAACATGCTCAAATGTCAGATTGGGTGGGATTTATTCCGTCCAAGTTTCACCCCTACTTATTAATACAACTGCTGCTTGGGTTATCACTGGCCAACAAACAAACACTAGGAATCCAATCCACAAACCAGCCCATAAGAGTTTTTTTTCCCACTTTTTCAGCTTTATTGATATGTTCATTAAAAATTATGTGAGAGTTCGCAATTAAATGATCATTCAATTAAGGGATTTTTGCATATATACCCCTGTTAAATTTTAATTTTGTCAAAATACCCTTGCAAGAATCGACAGTGCAAAAATACCTCTCCAAAACATTAAGTGAGTGCAATTGTACCTCTATACCACACGCCGTAGAGAACTCTAAATTAACTATGTTTAAAAAGTCTAACTCCACATGTATATTGACTTAAATAACCTTATTAATTCTGAAAAAAAAGGTTTTTACATAATACCCCTCTTAAAACCCGTATTTTTTGAATTACTCCTGTTGTTTCCACTATTACAAAATTCCCGTGAAATTTTAATAAATTGTGCAAATTTGCCTTCCATCAGTCATTGTTAGGAACGCAGACTGAACCATGGTTAGATTCTTAACCCTACATTGTAAAATGGCCAGTTTAGCTCTCATTTAAATCACACACCCTACTTTACCCTGTGTGAAGAAGAAAGAGATAAGGTTGAAGGAAGAAGGAAGAAGGAAGAAATAAAAAATAAAATTCACTTCGGGTAGCCTGAGTGTAAAGGGGTCATTTCAACACATATAACGAAATGAAACAGAAAATATTAATCATACCAGATGAAATTTGACAACAGGCTTAAAGTTTTCAAGGGATATTTTTGCACTGCAAGTTTTAGTAGGAGTATTTTGATAAAACTAGAATTTAACAGGGGTATAAATATAAAAATCCCTTCAATTAATCACAGGTGAAAATATTTTATTAGTATTTTTAATTAATCACAGGTGAAAATATTTTATTAGTATTTTTTTTTTCAAATTTTCCCTTGTCCAAACATGGGTCCAGAAGCCACTGGTGAGATTGATTCCATTTTGACTTGATTAGTCATAGACATTTACCAAAAGAAGCAAAAGTACCTGATCTTGTTGATAATTTTCGCCCCTACACTCTAATCAACCAACATGATTACATAAAATCTAATTCATCCAAGAGACATAAAGTCAATTATATTAATGAAATGCGAACAATCAGGACCCTTAAATTATGGGCTTCAAATATATAAAAATAAATGAAGTGAACATCACCTGAAGTTATTTTCGCCCCTATCTTAAAACATTGCACCCTTATAAATTTAACACAATTACATCAAACTTAATAAAATCAAATTCATCCCAGACATGAAAAATCATTTATTTTAAAAGAAATAAAAATAATCGGAGCCTTTAAATTGTGCACTTCAAACATAGGGAAATGAATGAAATATAACATGAGTACCTTAAATATTTCTGACTAATCTTTTTCACAATTGTCCTCACGGCCACCTGAAAAAATTTGACTATGATCAATCGACATGATTACATAAGATCTAATAAAATCAAATTCATCAAAGGTACAAAAACTTATTTATTTCTATAGAAATTCAGGAAATGAGAGCCTTATAATTGTGTGTTTCAAACGTATAGAAATGAATAAAGTAGAACATAAATACTTTTTTTTTTTTTTTTGAAAAAAACATAGATATTGTTACGACAATTTTATTTCTGATATTGAAGTACAGTTTTAAATGGGGTGAAATGAAAGGAAGAATAAGAAAAGATCGAAAACAAGAAAAACAATATTTGCCGGCTGTGTCCTGGTTAGAAAAGGCATTTAACCAGGAAAACAAAAACCTAATTGAATTGTAAGTACTTGAAATATGATTGATCGTATTCACAATTGATTTTGTCCCTGCATATGTCACACTTTGATCAATAAACAAAACTTAATTTTTAAATAGAACTTCAATTATAATATGTAGTTCGTGCAAATTGCATATGGACTATCCATGAGCGCAAATATCGTGATTGAACGGTCCACCTAATCAAAGGATATTTGGATGACACATTGCGTAACAGAGCAGGGCAAACACAACCAATACATAATTGAGTGACGGTAATTACCATCAAAACTTAACATAAATTCTTTTTAACCCATACAAACCAATCCCAAAGAGACCACTAATCTTCTGTTTTTTCATCTACCAGCGCCTGATAGGACAGAGCAAGGCAATCAAAGCAATTGTCTAAGGCCCCAACTAACAAAGGTTCTAAGAATCATCTATTCAATGGATTTTAATAAAATGTACGGTGAGATGTGCTACTTTAATTAATCTCTTTCAACAAACTTTCTCAATCTCTTCATCCAAAATGAATCAAACAACAAAAAAATTACTTTTACATTTTTCAATACAACAATAACAAAAAAACTATTTTTTTTTATTTATTCTGTATGAATAGTAATTTATTTTGGTATAATTATCGGAATGAATAATTATGTTCCAAAAGGAGTTAAAATACTTACATCGCTGGATTAAATTGAGAGTATACGAACCTGAAAATATTCCGGGTTTGCCTATCAGACCTTCTCTGGCTCTGTATCTTTGTAGCTAGCAATGGTCTCTCTCTCTCTCTCTCTCTCTGTGGCTCTGTATTCATATAGGACAAAGAGTACTCGTTATAAATATAGCATGTTCTCGCCATGACTTTTCAGTTTATAATCAGCTCGACATGCCAAGTTGTTCTTTTTTTTTCTCTTTCTTTAATTACTATGCTGAGTTAGACTTTAGTTGCTTTTTTATATTTAATAATGAATTCAATAATATATAACGGTGTAACGTTTGCTGTTTCGTCAGTCTATATATCAAATACTCTTCCAACCTTTGTATTTTCCAAAGTCAAATATACAATGTTTACAGCTCATGTACGCTATTTGTGTGATTTTATATACATGACAAGTGCATATATATATATATATATATAACTAGATTTTTTGCCTAGATGTGTGGTATAAAATGTATAGACATTATGATAATTTTACATTTTTTTTTAACAAAATGGCCAGTAGACAGACGTCTTGAATTTTATTTCTTAAGTCAAATAAATGTCCAAAGCAAATAAATTAAACAAGAAGAAAAAGAAACCACATAATGAGACGGATTAGTAGAGAAGAGGTCTACCAAACACATCTTATTCCTAAGCCCAAAAGAGGACTACCACTCAATAAGGAGCTGCCCCCTAACAAAACTCAACACCCCCTCACCACCGACTGAAAATTCCCCAACACTTATTGAAACTTACAATCATGTCTCATACGTTTTCAAAATACACCGTCATCCCTTTAAAAGGATAAATTTACACATTTGGTTAGAGTTAACCCGACACCAAGTTTGGAGTGACAATAAGGTAATTTTTTGATTATACGAAGACTCGGTTTATATCCTTGGTGGGGTGGATTCTCCGTTAGAAAATTTATCAATATGACATCGCGGATCTAAATATCTTTTTTGTGTTTGCGTTGACACATCCTAAATTGCGTTCACATGCAATTTTTCTTGTGTTTGAAAATCTCCTAGAACATTGTTTTTCCAACACTGCCAAGCTTTTTTGGAATTAAGAGGTTTGGACAGCGTAATTAAACAAACCTGAATGGTTGTTTGATATTTAGGGTGTGGTTGTGCTAAAGAGAAAGTGATGGAAAATGAAAATTTTTCCTTTGACCATCCAAAAATCTAGTATTTATACCAAATAATAGAAGGAAAAAATTTTCATTACTTTCCTTCTCTTATTTGTCTTATTAGAAAAAGTGAGAATTTTTTTTTACCACATGCACAGACGTAATAAAGTTGGTCAAATAATTTTTTTTTTTACTTTCCACCACTTTTTCTTTGACCTAAATTCCCTCACTTTCCTTTCAAATTTGTACTCAAACACACCCTTAGCCCCCCGTTTGGAACGAGAATATGATTTATTCTTGGCTATACATTTATTCCTGCATAAGTGAGTATAAATAATGATAAAGTGATTTTGTGTTTGGTTGTGTTTTGAATTATTCTCGTTGGTAAACGTAAAAATAAATGTTTTATTGTTTGGGTAAAATGTGAATAAAGTATGGATAAAGATTTATAAAAGGTGAAAAAATAATGATAGTTGATTTGACAAGTGATTTATAAGAGGTAATGACAGTTGATTTGACAGTGGGTCCACATATTCTTTAAAAATAATGATATTATAAAAAGTAGAATAACCTATGATAACTTTAATTCCAAGAATTAGTTGAATCCATATACTACTTTATACCAGTTTATTCTGTATAAGATATTTTAAGATATACCAGACAAACAAATAGGTTAAAATCACTATTCCAGTCAATACCAGGTTATTTAGGGGCCTATTCATGTTTTAAACGGGGGCTTAGTATTTTATGATGAGTTTTTGCGATTTTATTAAGTTTGCATGGACTAATTCCCACATATATGATGGAAAAGTACGTTTGCACTAAGTCAAATAATTTTTTAGGGGTGTTTGCGCACAGCAAGTTTTAATAGGGATACTTGACAAAATCATAATGTACCAAGTGGTTGTACCTAAAAACCAATTAATAATAATTGCTACTCTGTTTTTTTGTGGTTAGACTTTAGTTGCTTTTTTATATTTATTAATAATGAATACAATATAATGGTGTAACGTTTGCTGTTTCGTCAGTGAGCACGTGTGTGTGATCACACAAGTGGCACATACAACGTATGTATCAAATATTCTTCCAACCTTTGTATTTTCCAAAGTCAAATATACGGTTTTATAGCTGATGTATACCATTTGTGTGGCTTATATACATGAAAAGTGTATGCATATATAGTGTATATGTATGTAACTAGATTTTTGCCTCGATGCGTGTGGTATAAAATGTATAGACACTATAAAAATTTTACACTTTTTTTGATGAAATGGTAAACAGATGTCTTAAATTTTATTGCTAATCCAAGAAAATGTCCAAAGAAAACAAAGCAAGAATAAAAAAGAACCACATAATGAGAGGGATTGGTAGAGAAGAGGACTACCCTGTAATAAGGAGTTGCCCCCTTTGCAAAACTAAAACCCCTGCCCCCAACTGAAAATTTCCAATGCTTAATGAAACTTAACATCATGTCTTATACACTTTCAAAATACACCATTGTACCCCTATAAAATTTACACATTTGGTTAGAGTTAACCCGACACCGAGTTATTTGGAGTGATGATAAGGTAATTTTTCAGTTATACGAAAACCTCGTATGTAACCTTGGTGGGGCGGATTATGCAGTAGAAAATCCATCAAAATGACATCACATATCCTTCTTTTCGTGTTTGCATTCACATGGCCTAAATCGCGTTCAGAGGCTATTTTTCTTGCGTTTGAAAATGTCCCCGAACATTGTTTTTCCAACATTGCCATTTTTTTGGAATTAAGAGGTTCGGGCCGCGTATCCAAACGGACCTAATAGTTGTGAATATTTAGCGATTTTAGAAAGTTTGCATGGACTAATTCTCACATGAATGACGGAAGACTACGTTTGCACTCACTCAATTAATGTTTTATAGGGATACTTGAGAAAATCATAATATGCCTATGGGTTGTGTGGATTGGACATCACCCAAGTTGCTATTGTGTTTAATTTGTTGTGGTAGAACTATTACCATGATCATATAATAGGAAGATCTGGAATTTGTTGTAGTTAGGCGTGGGAGGGTGAGACATACAAGTACATAATTAATCAGTCAACCTTGAATAGGTCTGGGTTTTGAGACAAAATTATTAAAATGATTTTTTTTTTCTTTTAATATATAACTTTATTCTTGCTTATTTATACAAGTATTTTTATTTACAAGTTGGCCTGATGACCAACTGGATGATAGCAATTGGTTGGTTGAACACCAATTCTATAATTCTAACTACTAGTGTCTCGCCTAAAGGACCCATAGCATTTGAATTTTTCAAATCTCAGTATTGTATGTTATAGAAGGGTTCTTTTAATTTATAGCAACTACAAGTGTGATTGGTGATTATCAAAACTCAAATTCCCAGGCATGTGGCTTTCTATGTGCAAGACAATTTTTGCATTTGTAAGAAGTTGTTTTTGCAATTGTACAACAAAACAGTTTTAATGTAGAAGTTTCCTGCAAATAGATTACATGTAAATAGTATTTAAAAGTTGAGATTTTCAAAAGTTAATTAAGGAGGGTGGGTGAGCTTCCTGCAGAATCAGTTTTTAAACCCAGATTCCAGAATAATCAATTTTGTAATTGTGCAACCAAACGCACCGAAGTCCTCACAAATCTTAGATTAAACACTTTGACTTTTTTTTTGTTCATAATGTGATGGAGTCGGTGACGAGACATTGGTTAATTTTATGACTTTAATACATTGGTTTGTCAAACTTTTAATTTTCTTTGTTCTTACCCAAAATAAAATAAAATAAAATAAAATTTCTTTGTTTTTGGTAAGTAAATGTTTTCATAGTTTAATCTTTTATTATCAATAGAGAAAGACTTGAATCAAGAGATAATCACCTTGATAAAGAGAGGTGATGAGATGATACATCTACTAACCTGCAAAAAAATGATATGTTAATTGTCAAATAATTTCTTTATATGAATGTGGCAACCAAAATGTCAATTTTTCTCACAGGGTTAATTAATGGCTCGGTTGGATTCAATTGTCCAAGCCAGACCGATATTTTTTATTTTATTTTTATTTTTGGAAAAAGCATGTGTTGTACCCTGCGTGAATTAATTGTACACTCTGGAATGATATATATGTACACACTTCAATGTCAAGAAATACATTTTCCTTTTACTTTGTTATTTGTTTAATCATGGTCATGTTGTAGATACAATGTGAATAATGATTTAAAAAATGTAATTTTGAATGTTCAGAACCCAGATGAGCTGTGGGGCCAAATGCAAATGTCCACTCGATCTGGTTCCTCGCGCACACATTCACAGGTGATGAAGATCATGATCCCGGTAGGAAGGTGTGAGTACTTGTGGGAGGACACTTCCACTTTCTATCCGATTGGGGTTTAGCGGTTCCTTTCAAATTGACCTGGGTTGAGTGATTTTCACTGGCCTCAGTATCCTATGTTTTTCACTATGTCTTTTCCCTCCCTTCTTCTAACTTTGTATATCTCCTCCCATGTTCTTTTCTATCCCTCTCCCTTGCTATGTTTTTGGGGCAACATTTCAGATTTTATAACTATTTTATACATGTTTTATAGTCTACCGTTCATCTAAAAAAAATTATTTATAAAATGTAAAAAAATGATTTGACATGAGAACACTTTGATTTATAAGAGGTGATTGATGACAATTGATTTGTTGGGTAGATCCATTATACTAGTGAAATAGATTCGGAGGAAACCAATTTTTCATTTTGAATATCAGGAAATGTTGAATTTAATGACTTGTATGGGTTGAGATTGATTTATCTGAATGTTTCATTGCTGTTTCAAGAAGTGACATTATTTATGCAGTTACCATAGTTGGCTAATCTCTCAGTTCTTGAGCTGGTAGATGCTGAGGTTGTATAGACCTTGTTAAGAAAATATTTCCAAAGGTAACATGTAGCTTACCTCCACTCATTTTCATGGCTTTATTTTTTTTTCTTTCGTCATTCCTCTATATATATATAAATTATAGGCTATGGAACAGGGATACATGCACGACATGGTACGGACACGGTGACACTGTAAATCTCGAAAAACTAGGAAATAAAGCTCTAAAGCTGTGTGAATCCATGACATACAGATTTCCAGCTCCTATGTATTCTTTGATCACTTCCACGGCAAACTTCAACCATTGCAGATAAATTTTCACTTTGGCTCCAAAAAATCTCAAGAAGCCTTTGTTCATATACTGATATGATAAGAGACATGAATAATGGAATAGCAATGGGGTGTGGTCTCAAGCAATCATCCCAATTTAATACTAATGAAAGAACCCAATCTGAACATACAATGTGTGTTTTAAGTAAAGCAACACCAAAAGAAGATTTTCTTATGTTGCTGCATGCATCTATATCATTACTTTCTAATGTTTCATTTTGAATTATGTCAGGAAATATACGAGTTCATTAAAAAAAGCTTATGTTTTGGATATTGATATTTGCATGGGCAATGAATTTACTGAGTAGTACAAAATCCTCTAAAGCTGCATAAATCCAGCATGATTGTCATAGCATACAGATATGATAAACTTTCATTCAGGCTTTACCATAAAATCCCTGTATTCTTATCACTTCCACAACAAACTCCAACCGTTGGAGATAAATTTTTACTTTGGTTGTAAAAAATTCTCAAGAAGCATTTGTCCATATACAGATATGATCAGAGACATGAATAATGGAATAGAAATGGGGTCTCAAGCAATCATCCCAACTTAATATTAAAAAAAGAACCCAAATCTGAACATACATTGCTATAATGCAAAAAACATTACTTCATAAAATTTACGTTGCTGTTGTGGATACACTTCTAATTTTTGAAGAAATGTCCATATTTATGTATTATTGCAGAATCTATTGCATGCCTACATAACATTGGAGTTGTGAACTGGATTTCTATAAAAAAAACTGCTTAAAATCATTGTTCTTCAAGACTTGTTAATGTGCTTGAAATCTCTATCTTAAAGAGCACCAATAAATGTGAACTTGATTCCCCTGGAATTTGCTGTTTTGGACGACGGAGAGTGTTGCTCAGAGACCAATTTTTTTATAGCATCTTTGCTCTGCCACGGAATGGAAGACGTCTATGTCAGTTTATGGCCTCTGTCTGTGTTGTGTAATCATGATATTTGATGGTGCCTCTGGCAAAATTTATTGGAACAGAGATTTTGTTTAGATTTTAAAGAATTTTATTTACCAAAAATTTTCGTTGAGAACAAGGAACGAATTTTTGGAAGGAATTTTCTTTCAAGTCCATTTATGTGATCATGAAACATATTTCTCTTTCCATTAACTGTCAAATGTTTGATAAATAGTATTTCTCGCTTTAAATATTTACCTTTACAGGTATGACTATTTCGGGTATGGACGATCATCCGGAAAGGTCAGCAATATTTTGCAGTAATCTGTCTCATTCTTTAAGAAAGTAGTATTGGTTTTGTTTTCTTCCATTCCGTGGAAGAAATAGATGTTGTTTCTACTATTACAAAAATACCCGTGAAATTTTAATAAATTGTGCAAATTTACCTTCCATCAGTCATTATTAGGAACGCAGACTGAATCATGGTTAGATTCTTAACCCTACATTGTAAAATGGCCAGTTTAGCTCTCATTAAAATCACACACCCTACTTTACCCTGTGTGAAGAAGAAAGAGATAAGGTTGAAGGAAGAAGGAAGAAGGAAGAAGGAAGAAATAAAATTCACTTCGGGTAGCCTGAGTGTAAAGGGGTCATTTCAACACATATAACGAAATGAAACAGAAAATATTAATCATACCAGATGAAATTTGACAACAGGCTTAAAGTTTTATTAGTATTTTTTTTTTCAAATTTTCCGTTGTCCAAACATGGGACCAGAAGCCACTGGTGAGATTGATTCCATTTTGACTTGATTAGTCATAGACATTTACCAAAAGAAGCAAAAGTACCTGATCTTATTGATAATTTTCGCCCCTACACTCTAATCAACCAACATGATTACATAAAATCTAATTCATCCAAGAGACATAAAGTCAATTATATTAATGAAATGCGAACAATCAGGACCCTTAAATTATGGGCTTCAAATATATATGATGTAGGAGAGATTATGCAGATGGAAACACAAAAAAAAATCCATCAGATAAATTACAAATCAATGGTCACGATCTCGGAATCACACGAAATTTTACATGGTGAAATTTATCGAGGAGATCTTTTAGTTTAGTTGTTGTACAACTAACAATTCTTATTTTTTAAAAATTAATTCATTTAGGCATTTAAATTAGCAATTTTACTATTTTTAGTAAGTTTTAGATTTGTGATATCTCAATCATAACAGATCGGAATTGATTTCTATCAATTCCTATGATCATTGAGGATCTCATAGAATCAGAAAAATTAGTTTTTGAATTTTACTATTTTAGTAATTTTTTTATTTTATGTTATTAGTATAAATAGCAGACTTGTAATCTAGGGTGGACAGTTTTATATCAATAATATTTCGGATTTCCTCTATTGTGGGGTTTTCTTCCTTGTGGATTCAAGGATTCCTTGTGGATTCAAGGAGCTTATGAGATCTCAACGCTAGTTGGATCTTTTTATCAGTTTCACGCTGCGTTAGGTGGTATCAGAGCGAGGATTTGCCTTGTTGTGATGGCAAATAATGGAGGGGGAGACAACCAATCTAATGACGCTGGTCGTGGATTGGAGGATGTGCGGAAGGCGATCGAGGAACAGCGCGATCAGATGCGAGAGATTCGCACGATGATTGCTGGCCTGAATCTCAACGCAAATAACAGGCATCCTGAAGGTGATAGGAGACGAGCCGAGGGAGTTGCCCAAGGCCGACCTATTGCTCAGAACATCGTTCGACGTCCCACTCGTTATCAACCTGATGATGAGGAAGACTCAGAGGACGAAGGTGATAGATTTCATGGATATCAGCCGGGGAGGCGGCGCATGAAATACAATGATTACCGATTGAAGGCGGATCTTCCATATTTCAATGGTAATATGCATATCGAAGACTTCTTTGATTGGATCTCAGAGGTCGAGAGATTCTTTGAGATGATGGAGGTTCCAGAGGAGAAGATGGTCAAATTGGTGGCTTTTCGATTAAAAAAGTGGTGCCGCCGCTTGGTGGGACCAATTTCAGAAAACCCAACAACGGCAAGGAAGATTACTTGTTCGTACGTGGAGGAGGATGAAAGAGCTCCTCATGGATCAATTTCTGCCACGAAATTATGAACGATATTTACCCCAATTGTATCAAAATTGTTGTCAAACCGTAAGGGTGAAATCACGACCGGAGATATCAAAGGTGCAAGAGGTGATAAGAGCAAGTCCTCCAAAAGATGGGGATGATTCGAGGGCCAACCCTTATGATCTACCATCATCAAAGAAGCATGGAGGTTCCAATGAACCAGAACTCTTCTCAAATCAAAATCAACAAGAGAGCGAAATTTTAGTTGAACAAGAAGTTGATGATATATATGATGGCGCAGAGTTCGCAGAAGAAGAAGGAGAGCGGGTCAACTTCATCGTTGAACCAGAGATCGATGAGGACATGAATAATAAAGAAGCAGAGGATGTTGTTTTCTCTGGTGATTCTGAAGATGTCATTGGAGGAGAACAAGAGGAGTTGTTTCCACAGTCCATCGCGGTGACCCCCAAGATGGAAGAGCCCCTACAGAAGCTCGTGTTGCAAAATATATGCACCATGAACAAAAGTGTTTTGGATGCCATCATCAACATTGATAACGATGAAGACTTTGTGGCTACTATTGTGGTGAAGAAATTTGGGCTACAAATCAAGCGCCATTCAATCTTCTACATGATCGATTTTATTGAGAAGAAATTTGAAGTCAAGAAAACATCTCTTCTCTTGCCGAAGGTGAAATACAAAGAAACATCAACTGAAGAAAGGAAGAACTCGAGGACGAGTTCTTTTGAAGAAGAGGAGTCTGATGTAGGACAGATTATGCAGATGGGAGCACCAAAAGAAGTCCATCAGATAAATTACAAATCAATGGTCACGATCTCGGAATCACACGAAATTTTACATGGTGAAATTTATCGAGGAGATCTTTTGGAATAGTTGTTATACAACTAACAATTCTTATTTTTTTAAAATTCATTCATTTATGCATTTAAATTAGCAATTTTACTATTTTTAGTAAGTTTTAAATTTGTGATATCTCAATCATAACAGATCGGAATTGATTTCTATCAATTCCTATGATCATTGAGGATCTCATAGAATCAGAAAAATTAGTTTTTGAATTTTACTATTTTAGTAATTTTTTTATTTTATGTTATTAGTATAAATAGCAGACTTGTAATCTAGGGTGGATAGTTTTATATCAATAATATTTCAAATTTCCTCTATTGTGGGGCTTTCTTCCTTGTGGATTCAAGGATTCCTTGTGGATTCAAGGAGCTTATGAGATCTCAACGCTAGTTGGATCTTTTTATCAGTTTCACGCTGTGTTAATATAAAAATAAATGAAGTGAACATCACCTGAAGTTATTTTCGCCCCTATCTTAAAACATTGCACCCTTATAAATTTAACACAATTACATCAAACTTAATAAAATCAAATTCATCCCAGACATGAAAAATCATTTATTTTAAAAGAAATAAAAATAATCGGAGCCTTTAAATTGTGCACTTCAAACATAGGGAAATGAATGAAATATAACATGAGTACCTTAAATATTTCTGACTAATCTTTTTCACAATTGTCCTCACGGCCACCTGAAAAAATTTGACTATGATCAATCGACATGATTACATAAGATCTAATAAAATCAAATTCATCAAAGGTACAAAAACTTATTTATTTCTATAGAAATTCAGGAAATGAGAGCCTTATAATTATGTGTTTCAAACATATAGAAATGAATAAAGTAGAATATAAATTTTTTTTTTTTTTTGTTGAAAAAGCATAGATATTGCTATGACAATTTTATTTCTGATATTGAAGTACAGTTTTAAATGTGGTGAAATGAAAGGAAGAATAGGAAAAGATCGAAAATAAGAAAAACAATATTTGCCAGCGGTGTCCTGGTTAGAAAAGGCATTTAACCAGGAAAACAAAAACCTAATTGAATTGTAAGTACTTGAAATATGATTGATCTTATTCACAATTGATTTTGTCCCTGCATATGTTACACTTTGATCAATAAACAAAACTTAATTTTTAAACAGAACTTCATTTATAATATGTGGTTCGTGCAAATTGTATATGGACTATCCATGAGCGCAAATATCGTGATTGAACGGTCCACGTAATCAAAGGATATTAGGATGACACATTGCGTAACAGAGCAGGGCAAACACAACCAATACATAATTGAGTGACGGTAATTACCATCAAAACTTAACATAAATTCTTTTTAACCCATACAAACCAATCCCAAAGAGACCACTAATCTTCTGTTTTTTCATCTACCAGTGCCTGATAGGACAGAGCAAGGCAACCAAAGCAATTGTCTAAGGTGTTGGGAAGTTTATCGCGGAAGCCACCAACAAACACGAGATCGAACACAAGAACGAAACATCACAACACACGAAGAACACAAGATATACGTGTTTCGGTCTAGGCCTACATCCACAGGGCAAAAAACAGAGAATCCACTTTGATAGTTGAAATACATTAAGAGACTCACAAACTCTCTCATGGAGTTACCCTCTCTTAGAACCCTCTCTACCTTCCCTTAGGATCTCTACATTGTATACATTGCCTTGTTTTACCATGAAACCCTAGAAGATATTTATAGAGCTAAATAACTTCATCCCCAAGTAATCTCCTAATTAACAAACAAATATTTTTTCCATTAATTAGGAGATATTCACTCTCCTAATTAACAAACAAATATTGTTTCTTATTTTAGGAGATTCATTTTAAATATTAATTAAGATCAAATCTTAAATAATATTCTACTTATTAGGTGCCCAACCTAATATGGTTTAATCATGGCCATCCGATGTGATACATCGGATCGAGACATAATTCCAACATAAGGCTCCAACTAACAAAGGTTCTAAGAATCATCTATTCAATGGATTTTAATAAAATAAACGGTGAGATGCGCTACTTTAATTAATCTCTTTCAACAAACTTTCTCAATCTCTTCATCCAAAATGAATCAAACAACAAAAAAATTACTTTTACATTTTTCAATACAACAATAACAAAAAAACAATTTTTTTATATTTATTCTACATGAATAGTAATTTATCTTGGTATAATTATCGGAATGAATAATTATGTTCCAAAAGGAGTTAAAATACTTACATCGCTGGATTAAATTGAGAGTATACGAACTTGAAAATATTCCGGGTTTGCCTATCAGACCTTCTCTGGCTCTGTATCTTTGTAGCTAGCAATGGTCTCTCTCTCTCTCTCTCTCTGTGGCTCTGTATTCATATAGGACAAAGAGTACTCGTTATAAATATAGCATGTTCTCGCCATGACTTTTCAGTTTATAATCAGCTCGACATGCCAAGTTGTTCTTTTTTTCTCTTTCTTTAATTACTATGCTGAGTTAGACTTTAGTTGCTTTTTTATATTTAATAATGAATTCAATAATATATAACGGTGTAACGTTTGCTGTTTCGTCAGTCTATATATCAAATACTCTTCCAACCTTTGTATTTTCCAAAGTCAAATATACAATGTTTATAGCTCATGTACGCTATTTGTGTGGTTTTATATACATGACAAGTGCATATATATATATATATATATATAACTGGATTTTTTGCCTAGATGCGTGGTATAAAATGTATAGACATTATGATAATTTTACATTTTTTTTTAACAAAATGGCCGGTAGACAGACGTCTCGAATTTTATTTCTTAAGTCAAACAAATGTCCAAAGCAAACAAATTAAGCAAGAAGAAAAAGAAACCATATAATGAGACGGATTAGTAGAGAATGAGGTCTACCAAACACATCTTATTCCTAAGCTCAAAAGAGGACTACCACTCAACAAGGAGCTGCCCCCTAACAAAACTCAACACCCCCGACTCAAAATTCCCCAACATTTATTGAAACTTACAATCATGTCTCATACGTTTTCAAAATACACCGTCATCCCTTTAAAAGGATAAATTTACACATTTGGTTAGAGTTAACCCGACACCAAGTTTGGAGTGACAATAAGGTAATTTTTTTATTATACGAAGACTCGGTTTATATCCTTGGTGGGGTGGATTCTCCGTTAGAAAATTTATCAATATGACATCGCGGATCTAAATATCTTTTTTGTGTTTGCGTTGACACATCCTAAATTGCATTCACATGCAATTTTTCTTGTGTTTGAAAATCTCCTAGAACATTGTTTTTCCAACACTGCCAAGGTTTTTTGGAATTAAGAGGTTTGGACAGCGTAATTAAACAAACCCGAATGGTTGTTTGATATTTAGGGTGTGGTTGTGCTGAAGAGAAAGTGATGGAAAATGAAAATTTTTCCTTTGACCATCCAAAAATCTAGTATTTATACCAAACAATAGAAGGAAAAAATTTTCATTAATTTCCTTCTCTTATTTTATCTTATTAGAAAAAGTGAGAATTTTTTTTTACCACATGCACAGACGTAATAAAGTTGGTCAAATGAATTTTTTTTTTACTTTCCACCACTTTTTCTTTGACGTAAATTCCCTCACTTTCCTTTCAAATTTGTACTCAAACACACCCTTAGCCCCCCGTTTGGAACGGGAATATGATTTATTCTTGGCTATACATTTATTCCTGCATAAGTGAGTATAAATAATGATAAAGTGATTTTGTGTTTGGTTGTGTTTTGAATTATTCTCGTTGCTAAACGTAAAAATAAATGTTTTATTGTTTGGGTATGTTAGAATAAAGAAAAGGGAATTCTTGTTATTATATTAGAGGAGTCAAAGGGCTCTATTTATAGATACATAGAGGAAACCCTAAAATAACAGATAAGGAATCTAGGAAATCTAGGAAACTAATAATATCATAATAATTATAATAAAGATATAATATTATCCTAATAATGACTCTTTAACACCCTCTCCCAAACTCTGAAAGGTAGAACCCTTAGAGTTTGCACAAAAATGAGAAGGTGGTAGAGGTTGGCGACAGCGACGGGCTACGGCAAGGGCACGACGGCGACGGCAATGGCAAGGGCACGACGACGACGGCAAGGGCACGACGGCGACGGCGATAACAAAGGCACGACAGCGACGGCAAGGGCACGACGGCAACAGCGACGGCAAGGGCACGACGGCGACGGCGACGGCGATGGCAAGGGCACGACGGCGACGGCGACGGCAAGGGCACAACGGTGACGGCAAGGGCACGACGGCGACGACGACAGCAAGGCACGACGGCGACGGCAAGGGCAAGGGTACGACGACGACGGCAAGGAGGATACCAAGGGGTGTTTTTAGATCTCGCGAGCTAAATTCCTCCCCCGCTCCGATTGAAGACTCTTCAATCGAAGCGGGGAAGAGAGAAGC